>CM077116.1:285288712-286711212 GCA_039619475.1 Icerya purchasi
AATGCGAGCATGGGTTCCAGCACAGCTAGCGGAATATATTGTTAAACTTTTTTCTAATTGAACTTAATTCTTTTTAAATTATCGACATTAGACGTACTTACAGAGGCCTAGAATAGGATTTCAATCCCAAATCTATTCAATATTTATACACTTCCTCGCGCTTTAACGCTCAGTTATTTCATTGCCAATGTATCTGTTGTATGCTGATGACTTTGTAGTTTATGGTAAATCTAGAATTGTTGTAAATTGCATAAACCTGAATTAACGCGTAGCGGGAATGTACAGAGTGATCTATGTTCGAGAAGGTTTTAAAATGTCTCTCATTAAATCAACATCCATCATTGTTACTATTAGAAGGTTTACCATTCAAGAGCATTATACATAATCCATAACGAGCCTATTGTAGCCAGAACAGATGTTAGATATTCGGGACTGTACTTGGAAAATTTACTTACACGAAATATATACAAAAACCTTATGTAATAATAGTACTAAAATCGTAAATCCTTTCCAGTCTATATATAATACAGGTTGGGTTGGCGACGTGATAATTCAAGTTTACCCTATAAATCTATAAATTCTTAATTCGTTCAAGGTTGAATTACGGATCCACTTTTTATGGGTCAGTTTCTAGAACGAATTTAAATATACTGAAGAAACACTAAAACTTAAGTATAAAGCTTATTTTACCAGTAATGTTGCAACAACTCCGATACTACGTCTACGTGTAGCAACTCATCTCTCTGCCTTATTTATTAGGAGAGATGTCTTGGCGGACAAATTTGTAGTGAAATTATGCAATTACCAATTTTCATATTTGCATTCAGTAATTTCTAGAGTTAACATTGTAGGTAGAGATTTGTTGATTCCAAGAAACCTCTGCTGTCACATAGAATAGCTTTATATTGTAGATACAGCCCAGCGCTTGTACATCCATCGTTTTAAAATTGTTACATCCGGGGATATTGATGCGAACATATTTAAAGAACGAAGAAACTAAAACTTACCGTCGCATAGTATTTAATTATTTAATCAACAACCATTATTACTATTTTACTGATGGTTCTAAACACTCGAGGAAGGTGGTAGCTCATTGGATGCGGCTTTTATTATTAAAAGAATAATGATTAAGCTGCCGCCTGCGGTATCGGTTTAAACTGCTGACCTATTAGCTGTAACAATTTTGCTCAATGTCGATAAAAGATATACCTGGAGTCTGCGGTGATAGCCGAAGTTCATTGTTGTATTTAGTTTACTCATCAGATTTCCTTCTTTATAATTTTGCTCTTTGGTTTTAGCTTATTTAGGTTCATAGTTGATTGCAGTCTACACACTGTAGCATCTCTCTGTTGCCTACCCCTCGTTTTCGCTTTTTGTTGGTTTCTTCTCCATATTGTCCTCTTCACTCAAACGAAGAGTATGTTTGCGATACTAATCGTGTATTTATGCAGCGTTCATCTTTTTCAATCGAGCGTTCTGCTTTCTATTCCAATTTGCTGCGAATTTCTACTCCATATTGAGTTGTCTTTTCCTTCGCCACACATTATTCCTATTGTTTGTTCCTTCTTACTAGCAACGTCGGACCGCATCAAAATATGGATGTGGTTGAACTGGTTCCCGTAATAAACTGGAATTACTACATTAGATGGTCGAATTGGTTCCCATTGTTACTAGAATGATTGATGAATCAGTGGGTTTATGTACTTTATTAAAATGTGATATTTAACCAAAAAGAAATATATTTTTGATAGTAGTGGTGAATTTCGCATAAGAAATAACATTAAGTTTAATTTATCTCTGATTGCATTTTATTTTTTTTTTAAACATATAGACATGAAATATAAATCGTGAATAAGTACATAGGAGTTGAGCTGTGTGAACACTCATTCATTGGTAAAGTATTATAAAACTATACATTAAGTGCTAAATGTAGTTTACAATTATTTATTTTCCATTTACAGTTCAAATTTTTTTAAAAAAACAGATAACAATAATACACAAATTGAAGACAGCTTGCAACATAGATGATCGCTTGCAAAGAAACGAGAGAAAAGTGTTTTAAATATATCAACAAGACTTTTTTCATTTGCTTAATTCCGTTGACTACGTAATGAATAATGAAAGAAAACACAATAAGTAATAGCAGTAACAATTAGAAACTCCAGAGCAGCGGAGTTAAAATAATAATAATAATAATAAAAAAACTTCAACATAGAACGGGAACCAATTCGACCAACTAACTTAAAAATCAAGATGCCTTAAAAAAAAAAAAAATCAAGTTTATCTACGGGAATCAATTCGACCAGCAAAATTTTACTCGGGAACTAATTCGAACTCTCCCCAAAATATAACTGATTCATTTCCCTTTCTAATCGTTTCTGGGTGAAGGTTCCTGGTTAACGAGCCGGATAAAAAAAAAAAAAAAAAAGGATTTTGGAGAGTTTCGGCCGTTTTTATTGAAAATAACCGAGCGGTTTAGATGTCGGATCAGAAAAAAAATATCTATAAACTTTTACCGAAAATTATATGGTTATTTTGTTTTCCTCGTAACATTACAGTCGAATAAAAATTCGTAAGATAATAGAGGATGCATAATAACGCCGAAATCGTGCGTCGGGATGAAAACTGGAACTTGTGGTAAATAATTGGTAACGGTTACAGATAAATTTTAGAGAACGATTTAAACAGTCTTAAATGTTTTAAAAACGAATACTTGATGGCGTAATATTTACTGGTTTGAAATTTCAAATAACTTTATAAACCGAACTGATCGTTAATTATTTGGAAAACGGGAACTCATACACATATACATTATATAATATATATTATATATAAATCGGATCCTATCTCTTTAGGGTGATGGTGACAGTTCTTCTATAATTCTTATGGAAGGGTAAATTTCAACTGACTACGTCATTCTTAAAAAAATAATCATGATAATTTTTACAGTTTTCTAGCAGTTTTTGTTAAAAAATTTACATATTCTCGTGACACATTCGTAGAAGTTTATTCGCGCTGTGATTAATATAAAAATTCTTCCGAATTTTCAAAATTTTGAATAGGTTACATCAATATATGTACTCGTAATTGTTTCTAATAACGGAGTTTACGTAGTCCTTCCAATTAAGCATTGTAATTATCTCTTTATTAATACAAATGTAAATCATTTTTATGGTACTTGATTCAATTGAAAATTTGTTAAATTCATTAAAATATATTTTTGACAATTGTCTCTTATATTGCAATTAAATTTTTTTTATTATTATTATGTTGTGATTGCATTTGCTTAATGCTAAAAATTAGCGAAAACAATGTTTATTTTGGCATACTACACGGAAAATGCTGACGCCTAAAATTTTAAAATTAAGGGAGCGATCGAGAATGATAATTTCCCAATGTGGATTCAAATAAAGATGATGAATTTGACCCGCCCAATCAGAAAAAAAAATTAATTTATAAATTCATCACAGACGGAATTGGAACTTTTAAACGAAAATACTCGGCTTCTTTATAGAATACAGATAATACCATTATGTGGCGTATTATCGCTCAAAATATTTACACTGCTAAAAACTATAAAATTAAATTGTTTTTTTTTCTTTTTTAAACGCCGACTTCAAGATTTACTTTAAAAATTCAAGAAAAATACGCTAAAAAGTAATAAATAACTATACTCGATAAAAGTATATTTACAGTAAAATATAATACTTAAAGGAGGAATATCATGATTGTTCCTAAACAACTTTAGTGAATACATCAAATTAAAATTGCAAACAATTACAAATTTAGCACTAAATGAGCATAATTGCTCGTTTTCTATAAATTAAGTACTAGAAACATCTAAAATCTCCATTTTGAATTTGCCGCTGACTGTAATTAAGGTATCGGCGTTATTTAAGAATAGTCATATAATTCCTTAAGTACTAAGATATTTTTTAAGGAGCGTAATTGTTTTTACACTTTGGCGCATTTTTATTAAAGGCCATAGCAAGGTAAGATAGTGAAAAATGCCCTCTAAACCAATCGTTATAAAAACTATACCATCGTATCAGGTATCGGGAAATACTATCTTCCTGAAGGTTTCAGCCCGCTAGCCTTTAATAAGTCCCCCCCCCCCAGGGAGAAAATTTAAAAATAATGTTTTCTGACGATATTTCGAGAATCAGTTGACCGATTTTCTTCGGCTTAAATTCAAAATCCTACAATAAAAAAAAATTTTCACACTTATTTATCAACAAAACCTAACCTAAAAATCCGTTTGAAAATTTCAGCTACCCCCTTGATTTTATTTAGGTTTCTTGGAAGTTTGGGAACACCACCCCTTATAAACTAATAAACTTGTTTTTTTTCTATTTTTTGCACTATTTGTCGTATTTAGCTTTTAAGAGCGGTTGAAAAAAATTGTTTTGGTCTCAGGTTTATGCAGAAAGCTTTATTCAATTGGGTAGCTTTTCGTAAAATACTTTGTTTCTAACATATTGGAGGATATTTATAAGTCATTTTAATTGAAAATCAAGACAAATATGAATCATTCAGTATTTTGTAAGCCACAAAAATGGAAAACCAGCAGAAAAATGAGATTTAATTGTTCCATATTCTTTATATCCAAAATACTGTAAAGTACTCTTATTATGTCTTTTTGTATAAAACTGAGGCGAAACAAATTGTTTTATCATCTCATAAATATGACCGAAAATGCAAAAAAATACAGTTTTTATTTTTTTTTACGGTGGTTCACCCTTTTAAAAAATCGGGAAAAATTCAAAAGTATACTTTGGCATAAAATAGATGATATATAATTTTTTCAACGAGGTGTTTGTTTCAGATCTATTTTTACGGCAATTTGAAATTTTCAAACGGATTTTTAGGGGTTAGGTTTTGTTGATAAATAAGTGTGAAAATATTTTTTTATTGTAGGATTTTGAATTTGAGCCGAAGAAAATCGGTCAACTGATCCTCGAAATATTGTCAAAAAACATGATCTTACATTTTGACCTTAGGGGGGGGGGGACTTATTAAAGGCTAGCGGGCTGAAACTTTCAGGAAGGTAGTATTTCCCGATGCCTGATACGATGGTATAGTTTTTATAGCGATTGGTTTAGAGGGAATTTTTCACTATCTTACCCTGTTATATTCTTCTTAGAGTAAATCTTGAAGTATTTTTAAAAAGAAAGAAAGCAAAACAATTGTACAAGACGAGCATGAACTCTGGTCGAATATTAACACCGCGGCGAGGTAAAATGAGGAACTGAATAAATCTAACAATAAGACAGGAATGGCGGATAAGGAAGGAAGGGAAATACAATTTTTCGATAATCGCTTGTTGTCTAATAAACATGCAATTTTTTTTCCTCTCGGTATGTGGGTTAAATAAAATAACCGCTAATAATCACGCGGAAGGCAGTGACAATCCACCGTGTATATATGCGCGCTAGTTAATGTACAGACACACTCAGGGTTGCATTGTATCGCGATAAATCAAACATTTATTACATTATACAATCAGTTATACACTCGCGTTTTACATGACTAATTGCAATGAATGCGCTCCATCTGCGCAACCAAAACGTACAAGTAGGTGTAGTCACGAGATGCTGTCCAACATTACGACTTATATGTTGTGTGCGTTCGTGCACATTAGCCTAAGAACTAGGGAAGGAAATAAATTAGATCCTTTGCAATCAGAAAAGATATATGTGAAGGAAAGGATGATGCGCATTGTGAGCAGTAGAGGTCTAAATGTGACGAGTAGAAAAAAGAACGTTCAGTAGCGATGAAACAGCACTCAAAAAACAAACAAACTATGATATCAACACGTCGTGTACTAAATGGTGGTGTTGAATAGAAAACCGGGGGAGGAGCGGCATTAGCTTAATTGACGCTTCGGCTGAAATAAAGCGTCGTTATCTCGATACCGAGACTGCGCACATTATTCCTACTCGTAAGTGTCTGTATTATAGAGCACATTGAAACCCGCGGCGAAGTCTTAGGTCAACGCCGCTACCGGTTAGGTCGTAGGTTAAGACGCCGACTATGTACGCTTGACCGATAATATGCGATATTATGCAACATGGCGAAAAGAGCACTGTAATTTTTCAGCGCCTTACCGTGAACACTATAACCGTTTCGCTACAATTTAAAATGTCGCACTAGTACGATAACACGTTAACGATGTGACAGAGTCCGCTGATTAGGAAGACAAATCATTAAAGCCAATTACCGTGTCGGCAGCAAAAAGACATACTGACGAATAGGAGGTCTCGAAGGGGCGCGCTTTTGAATTTTGTTTTTGCTTTCGCGTTAAGTACGATAAGGGGGGGGGGGACACTTGATATCCATTTTGAATCGACGGTTTTCTGCATAAACGGTGCGCGTACACACCTTCGAGCACTCATTCTAAATGTTTCATTTGGCGGCTCCGAGAGATAATAATAATCGCCGTCTCTATTTCGCTGTTCTCCCAAACGTACAGTTCAATTCAACCGCTGTGACTAACCGCAACACCGATCTTAACCGACGAGCGGAATACAAATTTCCAACGCGTTTGAAACCGTTCTTTTCTTTCGGCTCTTTTGTTGTTCGCTTTTTTTCCCGATTTTCCGACGCGATACGGTATTATTTCAGGCGAAACGGGAACAGCGACGGAAGGGAGGGGAAACGGGGGGAAATAAAATATTTATCCCGGCAGAGATGGACAGGCTACAGCCGCAACCGGGCGAAGTGGATTTATCAATTTTGCAAGACCAGCGGCCGACATTATTAGAACAAAGTCTTTCTGCTATGGCAATGCGAGCGCGCTTTTGTTCTTCGTCTCATAATTCTCATCAATGCTTAAACACGCGTGGCGTACGGAAACGTGTGTTTTCACGTTAGTTGGTCCGTGTGCGCTCGCCTAGTCTCAAAGACGGTTTTTCATATAAGAAGGCGCAAGGCCCCTTAGAAAAGTAAACACAGTAGCGAGCAGGGGCGGTCCGCGCACAAGGTAGACACACACTTTTCCGTCGCTGTTCTACCCTCACAATAATATCGAGAAAAGATATCAGCTCGAGCAGAAATAATCTACCCTCCATCTAAAAACATCATTAAACGCACACGCGCGCACAGGCGAACCGGCTACGTATATCGTCTGCTATTTGTTGTGTCGACTGCGTCGCTGAAATAATACGAATCTCGTCGACAATCTGGAAAAATGCAGGCGATAGCTGCTGCGGGCCCGGCGCGGCCTTTAAACAGATAAAAGCGTTTTACCATTCCATCAAAATCTAAAAATAATTTCGGTTTTTATCCGCTTAAACGGGATGAGAGGTCCCGCGCCGGCCGCCTAATGGCGGGAGCGCATCGGCGTCGGCGGAACGAACGGGGCGCGCACTTGAACGCGATACGTAAGAAGTCTTATCGGTTCTGTTAAGTCGCTACGCTGCTAAGCCTCTGAATCTTTTTACTGGCAATGAATTCGCAAACGGCTTGTAAACAACTAATCCCGACCGCCAACATAGTCGGCACATCGTCTTAGCGACCGACAGCAGCGCCTGAATTCGCGAGGGATTACACGTAAAAACGGTGCCGACGCTAAACGAGCAGAACGTAACGGAGCTCGGCAGCATTCACACATCTAAATGCAACAACTCTAGCCGTTAAACGGATGCTGTTTCCTTCTGAAAGCCCGGCCTGCGGATTAATAACTGTACGGGGGAGAAGCCTGCTAGGGCCGGCCCTGGCTGGATTAAATTTTGAATTCGTTATCATTTTACGATAAATTCGTCCGGGAAAAAAGTCATATTTATATCAATTATTATCAGGTTTAAGTCGCAATCTGCGCAGCATTACCAGCATGTCATCGGCCAGCCCGGCTAGGATTTACGCCGACAAATGGAGCGAAACTTATTGTCATCGGTCGAAATCCGGACGGTACCGCGCACCAGGATTTTCCCTGTAATGGGGATGATCGAATTTTAAGTTTCCGCTAATGCCAGGAAAAATTTCAGGCCTGATAATGACACTCTTCGAATTATTCCAACGTCTTTCGTTTTACCGTCGCCTCTTAGATAAACCGGTTGAGAGTGTACAGGTAGAATGATGCATGTCTTTCTTTTTTATTTATTTGTTTTTTTTTTTTTTTTTTTTTTTTTGTGGATTTCCCGACATCAGCTATACCGAATAGCAGAAAATCTCGGTAGAAAGTCTCCTAAATGAATACGGGTTGAAGAAAACACTTTAGTGCTTAATTACACATAACGGGTTAGTTGTGGATAGAACAATTATCTTAAGGAAAATGATGAAGTTCTTGAGATTTATTAGGTTAGACGATATTTCTAAAATTTAGGCAAGATTAGCAAGAGATGGCACAGTGATCGCAACTGTTACCTGCTACTATATCAATGACAATGCCATTTTGAATACGAAAAATCACGTAATTTTGGCTCCGACGAATTTCGTTGCTATTGTATGATTTACGGTGCAAATAGCGTCTGAGATTGTAATTTTAAAATAACGTTGTGATATTGCGTTTTTTTTTGTTTTTTTTTTGTTTTTTTTTGTGTTAGATCTACCGATTCAATTCGGAGGGAAAAGCTCGGTATCCACTTACCAGAAGATATGAGATAATTTTGTAATACGCAGAATTTTTTATACACGTAACTTTCCTCTTAATTTAATGTAAAAGAAAGTTGCAACGTTACATGCCTTTTTTTTTTCGTTGTACTCGAGCTTCTACTACTTCTTCTTGGAATTGTTTTATTTTTACGTCTGTACCGAAGAAAAATTCCACTTTTCAATTTTTCTCATTGTTTGTCTGAGGAAGCTCTTGGAATATTGGATAAACAGCTGTTTAGGGTTTTTAGAACGTAATAACTTAATCCTCAACAACACGTTTTCAGTTTCTCTTCTTGTCTTGGCCCTTACGACTGCATTAGGCTTGTAGCCAGCTCTTTTAGGCGTGAATCCCTTTGGGGGAGACTTTTTTGGGCGTGGACTATTTAGACGGTAGCGAGCGAGAGTTTTTACTCAGACATTTTAACGAATTACCTGCGCTGACTTTCAGGTATCAGCCGCTAAACGTTATAACGTACAACCTTCTCGATTTTGGAAATCGGTAAAAAACGAAAACAACCCGAAAGTATTTAGAAAAAATTAATAATCGAATAAAATTAAATGAAGCGGGTATTTTGTGAATAAACAACCAGAAATACGCGGAAAAAGCTAAATTGCTTATGAGAAGCGGCATATTTTGCGCAGAATTTCTGATACCAGTAATAGTAACATAGAAATTAATATATTAAGCCATGTTTCTTACTAACACGAATGATAATATTTAGCGGATGATACCTGAAAATCACCGCAGGTAAGTCGTAAAAAGGGTTGGAGTAAAAACCCTCGCTCGCGATCGCCTAAACGATTCACGCCTAAAAGATCCCGCCCAAAACAATCACGCCTGCCTAAAAGAGGGTGACCCTTAGTGTTTGCCATTGTAAGTTCTTCGTAACCAAACATTTTGCTATAACAGCATTTACTGATGTATCTAACGCTTTTGACACTCTCATGTATATAATACTTTCATTGCATCTTCCTATCCATGTTGCTTTTATTATTATCCATCGTGTTTAATCTCTCTTTATTCCACTTCAAGAAAATTATTGTTGGTCTTTTTCAAGGTCTACACTATTACTTGCCTTACTTAATCTCTGCTCCGTTATTCTACGCTGATGATATCCTTATTTACTTTTCTTCCCGCAATAACTTATTAATCATCGTGAAAAATATTTTTTGCACTATTCACCCAGTAAATTCCTTTTCCATGATTTTTACTTTTCGTCCACGCAATCCTTCTTCAATAAAATTAATTTCAAGGAATTGCCGCTATCCCCCTGTTGAATGCTTCTGTTATGTATTTCTTAACGGCTGTTTATCGCGATTGCCATAAGCATCTTTATACTTCTTGTCTCAAAAGAACAAAAACTTTTTTCAAAACCACTTTCGTTATATAGTTGCGGCGGTCATACATTCTTACTTTGCTATATTTAATGTATTTTTATGTATATATAAATATACGTTTGACAACTCTTCTGAATATTTTAATACTTGATCGCGTACAAAATCCTTGTCATTTGCGTTTATAGCTCAATCTCTCACAGTTATAATGCTTCGCTCACCAACAAAATTCCAATTCTATCTTTCACTTGAAAGGTCACGCCCCCAGGGTCACCGATTTTGATGAAATTTTGCAGAACGATAGAAGACCATCAGTATATATGAACTGTGTAAAATATTAGAATGCATCTTTTTGATTTATGCGAAAAATTAAAATTTTTAAAAGCCGCCTTTAACGAATAATATACATAGCCGTTTAGACAAAAATATACAATAAATTCCAGATTATGTTTATCTGCCTTGTGCAAATATTTCGGGAGACTAATTATTCTAAAATGAAGTATATTAAACAAAAAATTTATTAAAAAACAAAAAAATAATTTCGAAAAAATCAATTTTTAATTTAATAAAAATATAAAAACGTCATTTATTACATTTGTATAATATAAAAGCACAAATCGTAAAGAACTTGTTTCGTAGTGTAGTGCTAAAAGTAAGGTCTATTCGTACAACTTGAAAATAAGGTTTGAGTTCAAATCCCCTTATGTCACGTACAGTTTTTTTCATATCTTATATTTTTAATTATTAATTCTTATTATCTAATTATTTCAAATATAATAAGGTGAAAGAGAGGTTAATAAAATAAATAATATATAAATATAATAAATATTTTCAATTTTTTATTATTTACATTTCTGTAAACGGTAAACATGGTGGTGTGGGTATTTATACATACAACGTACATTTATCTAGTAACTCGACTCTGTCGTCCCATATTGCTAATTGTACTGAAGTTATTTATAAACTTAAAACAATAGAGTAGATGCTTTAAACCTCAAATTTGAGATTACCAAATCTCAAATCATTGTGATACCTAGTCGAGACAAAAACCTCGACCAAATTTGTTACAATAATATTAAAATTAATAATCATACGTTCAGTTCTACTGACCATATTAAATATTTAGGATTCATTTTAGACGATAGATTAAGGTACAATAAGCATATACTGTACATAAATAATAAGGTTAATAAATATTATTACATTTTTAAATCCCTTGGCAGTTAATTATGGGGACTAAATTATAAATCTAAGATAATAATCTATAAAGGTTTAGTGCAGTCATTATACTCGTATTGTGCTGGTGTTTACTATAACCGGTTAACTAAACAACAAATACATAACGTAAACTCCAACTGTTGGAAATTTCTAATTGATTTAACTTCTTCATATGTAACTGCTTCAAATATTGCAATTCAGACCATAGCACGGGTCTTACCTATCGATCTTTACATAAATAAGAGATCTCTAATTTTTAATGCTAAAAAAGAAAATAATGGTATTATAAGTAAAGAACTTCTTAAAATAGTTGATTTACAAATTTTTAATGAATTTAAAACATGATTACTCTATCAAGTGGTAAATTAATAATCAAGTTCTTTCCTAACGTAATAGGACGCGTTAAAAACAAAAACATTAAAGTAAATTATTACATGACTCAAATACTCACTGGTCATGGTTCCATTGGATACTTTTTAAATAAATTAAACATTATTGCTGATAGTAAATGTTGTAATTGTGAAAGTAATGAAGTAGAAAATTTTCAGCATATAATATACACGTGTAGCAAGTATAATCACCTGCGATAATTGTATATGATTGACTGTGCACTTCAACTAAATGAAATTATTCTACTAGAACAATTTCCTGTATTCATTTTTGAATTATTTAAAATTAAACATATATACAAATAATCGCTACTGGTAGCCATAAGCTAATTCGCAGGCTACTCTGATTTGTTATATTTCATTATTAAAGTAATAATAATTTAAAAAAAAAATATATATATATATATATATATATGTATGTACATAAATATAAATATAAACAAAAAAATAGGCATATAAACAAATATATTCATCTACATATAAAATAAAAATGTTAATGAATATTAATTATAATTAAAATGCTACAAACTTAATCTTTACTTACATAATTTCGGGTGATATAAATGATGAAAACAAATAAAACAGCAATTCCGGCGATATTTATTACAACAAATTATTACCTCAAGTGCAAAGTTTTTTTAACTTTTTCATTTGAAAAATAGATTTCGTTTACGTCTGAAAATATTTCACGTTTATCTGAAAGTCTAGAGGAAAACCACGCATAGTGTAGCATCGCATAGAGAGTAGGTGATGATAATTGATGGTGTCCAAGAGAATGGATTAGTTAAAAATATTCTTTCCTATTAATTTTGCTTCTGCTGAAATTACAGTTAGTTTTTTTTCTGCAATAAGATTTTTCTGCAAAAAAGGCGCAGTTGAATTTAATGTTTATTAATAATTTTTTATATTATTGCATGCGCGTATATATACCACACATGTAATTAATAAAAAAATTAAAAAACAGTCATTAAATAATTTAAATGTTTAAAAATTGTTATTATATTTATACAGTTATTATGTATAAAGAATTTAAATAATTAGATAATAAGAATTAATAATTAAAAATATAAGATATGAAAAAAACTTTACGTGATATAAGGGGATTTGAACTCAAACCTTATTTTCAAGTTGTACGAATAGACCTTACTTTACCACTACACTACGAAACAAGTTCTTTACGATTTGTGCTTTTACATTATACAAATGTAATGGCTCTTGATTCCTTTTTGTCGGCAATCTCTGATCGTGTAAAGATCTGAGTTTCTTGCGTCTTTTTTCCTTTATTCTTGAGCCAATGTCCTTGTAGACAAACCCAAAAAAAAAAAAAAAAAAAAAAAAAAGATGACGTTTTTAAATTTTTATTAAATTAAAAATTGATTTTTTCGAAATTATTTTAATGTTTCTTAATAACTTTTTTGTTTAATATACTTCATTTTAGAATAATCAGTCTCCCGAACTATTTGCACAAGGTAAATAAACATAATCTGGAATTTATAGCATATTTTTGTCTGAGTGGCTATATGTATATTATCCGTTAAAGGCGGCTTTTAAAAATTTTAATTTCTCGCGTAAATCAAAAAGATGCATTCTAATATTTTACACAGTTCCTGTATACTGATGGTCTTCTATCGATCTGCAAAATTTCATCAAAATCGGTGACCCGCAGTTCGTGACCTCTCCTTGTCAGTCAGTTTATGTTAGTTCTTACGATAAATTTCCACGTTTTTTATCATTTTAACCTTTCACAGGCTGCTCATTTATTGCGTAAAATACGGTCAAGTTCGCCCCGTTCTAAAGCTGCATCTGAGTTTTAAAAGATTTCAAATGTCTTATAATATATGTATATAGAGACTGATTAGATTGTTGCTGTTCGTGTGCACCCGGAAAAATAATGAAAAAAATCCTTTCTTGCGTTACTCGATCTCGCGAACAATCGTGTTTTTTCCATCTGTCCTTGACTTGCCTGTTTCCATCAGCTTCTTAATAGTTCGTAATCTTTGTCTTCAAATATTTTACACAGTTTTTTATTCATTTTTTCCCGTTTTAATCTTATTGTATCGATTGTTTTTGGTTTTTCAGTACTCGATACCCTACTTTTGATCATCGGCTTTTTAAAATATTTTCGGGATTGGATTATTCTTCCGATATATAACGTGTCTCTTTGTAATTCCAGCTATTCATTCTTTCATACTGGCTACATTCGACGTATCGAATTGGAAATCCGATCAAGAACAACTTGCTCCTAACTGTTTCAGTGTCTTTTTTCGGTGTTGCACTTTCCCTAAGAAAAAGCTCCATTTTTATTCAACGTTTAACCACACATTTGTCGCATGCTGATACAAGAATTCTTCGGTACGATATGCTATTGTTAATTTTACACGATTAATAATAATTTTAAGAATAATCTTTTTGATTTTTCTATCATCTTTATCGTAAGTAAAAATCTTTTTGTTTTTTTATTACTTAATTCGCGCTAATCCGCATCGTAAGAATAACGAAAAACTAAAAAAAAAAAAAAAAAAAAAGAAATGTAATAAAAGCAAGTTTGAAAATATTTCCGACGTATTTAATTTAAAGTATAGAATTCGACGAACGGGCTCGTAGAAGAAGGTAAACAAAAGGCGAAGAATTAACGTGAAAAAAATTATCATAAAAAATTTACGTCTTTCAAGGCGGTGAAAGTAATTTCTCTCTCTCAGGCGTTGATTCAATTATTCATGGCGAGTGAACGAGGATGCTTTTAATGAACGAAACACTTCCGATAAATCTAACTTCGTTAATTTTATAGTCCGTATTATCGTAAGATGCGTCCGGCGCATGCTTTAAAATTTCGTTATTTTCACGCTACCTCGATGATGGCCATGGAATTTCAATTTTACCGAGTGAATTTTTTCTTTCCCCGCTTCCTCCGCTGGACCGTGATGAAATTTAGTATATAGAACACGAAAGAAATTCGACAAAAACGAGATAAAAAAATCCGTAATTTTCAATTTGAACTCCTTTTCTCGACTAGCTCTTTCGGCTTTTTACCGACCAAAAAAAAACAAAAAAAAAAAAACGAAGAATACCAAAAAAAAAAAAAAAAAAAAACAAATGGAGAAAAAGTCGAGGAAACTGTTAGACTTTATTTGTATTTAAGCAAATAGAGAAACGAACATGTCAAAGAGATGGCAAAGAAAAACAGTTCTGGTTCGTGTGCGCGCAATCGTTGAAGTGTAACGAAAAATATCAACGAAAGAATTTAATTTTTTTTTTTTTTTTTTCTCGTTTTAGGCTGATCGTTTGAGCAAACACTTTGATGACGAAGCGGAGTATAATGAAACTCACATATTGAAAATTCGAAATCACAAACTCGGCATATAGAAGATCTGTTTCGGTAAATCGCCCGAGGACATCGAATCCATGGGCCGAGCCTCCCGTTTGATCGTTTACATTCAGTTACAACGGTATTCAAACAAAATAGCAAATAACAACCGGATGCACGACGGTTTGTGTCTACGCTACACCGTCTACCGAATGTGTTGCAACCGTTAGACGACAAGCGCAAAATCTGCGCCTCTTTCCCCTCGCTAACCGGAAAAGTCAACGGTTCGCCCCTTCTTGAATACGGTTATTGCAAATTTCTTCGAAAGAAATGAACATCGTCAAAAGTTCAACACATTCTGTTTTTGTTTATTTTTTTCCAACTGCGACAGTATCGAGGAGCACACCCCACACTCACTTACGTACGGTAAGTATGAATTTCGCCCCGAGCCAGTCAATCTATACCCGGTAATGTACGTCGTTTTTTGTTTCTCTCCACGATTCGTTTTCATTTCTCTTCGCTAATTTAATCACTAATCCGCAATTTTCTTTGCGCTCCCTTCCGCTATTGCGGCAAATCGCGTTACTGATGCTGTTTTTTGTTTCGATTTTATTTTTTATAGTTTTTTTCAAACTGTAAAAATGTAACTGGCGACTTTTCAGCATATACGTCGACGGTATAATACGGTATTTCGATGACGATCCGTGAAGGCCGAATACGTGTATAGTAGTGAAGAATATTTCAATATTATCTGTTTCATCAAAACGACAATCAAATGTCTTAACAAAGAGAAACATTTCTCTGTTAAAACATTTAATTGTCGTTTTGATGAAACAAATGGTATCGAAATATATTCTTAATCACTTTCATAGTAGATAGGTATGGAAAATTTGTTTTTTTTTGAAATATTTGATGCTAACTAGGTGTCGTTAAAAATGCTTCAGGAATAGATTATAAATATTAATTGTGTTCTTTTTTTTTTTTTTATAAGCTTATCAATTATCCGCCCAAAAACAATAAGAGAGAGAGAGAGAGAGAGTGGGTCGAATTACTGTTGCGGAAAAAATCATAATCGCGGAGGAGGGAAAGGACACAAAATACGAGAGTGATAATAGGGAATAGGAAGTCCACAGGCCTTAAGAAATGTGAATGTGGCTGTTATCATTCGACTAACTGATCATGGACTAGGACAACAGGGCGGTCGTAAAAAGACAACAAAGCACGATTAAAATGTAAGCAAAAAAAGTGCCAAACAGCAAAAAAAAAAAGGATTAGCACGGAGATAAAGTTCAAAAAAGAGTCAGCATAACAGGAATTTCGATAAATAATAATACAAATAACTATTCCGATTAGAAAAGTTTAATTTTGAAATTGTGAATTGTATATTTAACAGCCAGTAAGTACCTCGTGATTATGGAGGTTGTTGCCGAGTCATGTCGATTTTATAATTTAAAATTGAAATTAAAATTTTGCATTACAGTGTAAACCAAATTATAAAAAGCGATGTACAGAATACATATATATGTGTGTAATGTATATTTTTATCTTTTTTTTTTTTTTGGACGCGTTATCGCGGAGCCTTTGACGTTTCTGAGAAGCTGCCCTTTCACATTGTTTACATAAAATAGGATTCTTGTCTCGTGTGGTAAAGTTTACTGGCGTTATGTTCGATTGTCCGTTGAAGAGATCAATGAGATCGTTTGCTCTTCCCTATTGTCTGCTTTTATTTTTATTGTCGCTGTTTTATTTTATTTTGTCCGTTCCGTTGTTGTCGGTTTTACTACTCCCTTCATCGTTATTTAATTCTTGATTTCATCGTCAATTTAAATTAATGCCGGATTCGTTCGCCGTCGGAGATAAATATCCTCCTTTAATCCTTATCGCACCGTTAGTAAAAGCGAAACTAACCTCGTCGTACAGGTTAAAACAACTATAATTTCTTTCAATTTGTCTACTACTGAAGGCAACATTGTCTCGCGATTCCTGTTGGTGAAATTAAATTTTTGCGTTTAACTCTTCGGTCTTTTGTCAATTTCGACGATGCCTATTGTTTCAAGGTTGAGCCGGCTATACCTAAACTTTGTAGTAATTGTCTCCGATTTGGCTATTACAGTTTTTTCATGTCAAAGTAAACCTATCTGCTTCTTTTGTTCCGGTAGTCGTTCTTCTTCCGAATGCACTATCACCAAAAATAATAATCGAACTAGTTTTTATTGAGTTCATTGTAGCGAAAGTCATTCGGTTTTTGACACCTTTGCTATCAAAACAGCAAGTAAAAATACACATAAGATCATGAATCTCTAAAATGTTTTATACTCCGGAAAATCAGTCAAGCGAAGTTGGTCTTTCCGGCGTTCACCTTTCATGATATTTCTAACCCTAAACAATTTCCTCGCCTTATGGAATTCTTTCAGTACCACAAAAAGAAAACGGAAGAATTATTCCACTAATTCCTGTTCTTCATTTATTAGACTGCTTTTCCGAAAACATCATCCCCAACCGAAATCGCAAAATACTTTAATAAACAGTCTTCTAATACTGATGCCGGCTGTAATGGTCTTTGATCAGTTATTTCTCCCTATTCAAAAAGCTTCTAAACCAGTGAAAATTGACATGTCTCTGATTGTCAATAGTTCCGATTTTACTGACCGCATACCCCTTCCTTCCCGAAATGATTTAATTTCTACTTTGTTATCTACGCTTAATAAGTTCGAAATCCCTAATTTAGATGATAAAATATCAGCTTTATGTCAAGGTTTACGGTCTTAAAGATTTCGTTAGTTAACATTTTCGTTAATTTCGATTTTATTTCTCCTTATATTAATAATGTATGGTTCTATTATTTCTTATGTTCGCTTGCTTCCTTTAACTAGGTTGCTTGATAGTATACGTCGGACCATACGCAATGATTTATTTGAGCAGTGGGAACTCGGATTTAAAAACTCACTGTTAATCGTACTTTTACTTCTTCACTTTTCCCTCGCGAGGTTGTATTTAAGTTGGATTATGGAGATAGCTACATCATAGTCTTTCAGATTCCTCATTCCTATTCTTGCGTGTTGGACTTTCTATTTTCTCCTATTATCCTATTAGCTCACGTTGGCCTTCTTTTATTCATTTCCTTATTTTTTTATCTTTTTTTGTCAACTTAAAATATTACAGTGAAATTGTCCTTAGAGCGAGTAGATATTCTCTTGAGAGCTTGTTGGATCAATATTATATAAGTACTGCACTGTTCTCAGAAACTTAGCTAAAAATTTCCTCCACTGCTCAAAACCACTTGACCTCATCTCAGTTTACATCTTTTCTATAATCCAAGTAACTTCCCTTTTCAATCATTTACTGATTTCCTTTCTTCCCCCTTCATTATAGCTGGGTGATTTGAATGCTCGCTTACCTCTTTGAGTCCTTGATGGGTGTTAGTAATGGATTCGTACTTGACAATTTTATCTTGCAAAACGAATTATTCCTCCTTAATGATGGTTCGTCTACTCGCGTTTATGGTTAATTCTAAACGGCACCGTTGGAAATGACCATATTCCCGTTCATAATTTCTTTTAACGACTTTTCTTGTTCCTTATGAATCTTTTCTCTCTTCCAAGTAGATCCTCTCTAAAGTAAATTAAGCCATCTTCCACGCTCTTGTTTGTATCTTTGATATTTTCAATTGCTCTTAATTTAAACCCATCTTCTCAATATAACTTTTTTGTTGAATCAATCTCCTCTGCCTTAACTCGATCCTCCTCTCCGACCAACTGCTCACAAAAAACTGAGAACATCCTCCTCACCGTTATGGAATGAGGGGACTGTAAAGCAGTCTTTAAGTATGCTCATTTCGCTCCTGTCCTTCTCTTTCCAACTTTTTAACTCATAAGAATGCCAATGCAAAAGCCAAATTTGTTTTTAAAACAGCGAAGAAAAACTCACGGAAAAGCTTTTTCACCTTTTTTTCCCCATCCACTCCTATCTCTCGTGTACCGAAAATGGCTAAGACCTTTTAATTCTCTTTTTCCGCACATCATTGCAGTTATAAATTTTTTTTTTCCTGAAAAACTAACCCTATTTATTAATTATGTCCCTAGCTTCCAGGAATCCTGTTCTTTTCCGTCTTTTTTTAGTTCTTCACATTTTTTTAATTCTTCTTTTACCTTATCAGAACACCATTAATCTTTAATCTCGGATTAAGATGGGTCACTTTTTCTGTTCTTAAAAATCTTTCTCATTTTTTCTCTGCATGTACTTTTAAATATTTTCAACTCCTTTCTTGGTTCCGGTCTTACTCCAGGACTTCCTGGGACATTTTTATTATTGTTCCTATTTTAAACATTTATTCTTCTTTGTTTCGTTTTATTGCGTTAGGGAACTTTTCGAGAGTCTAATTAACCAGCGTTTCGTATGTTGGCTCAAGCACAGCAATCTGTTGCTTAACAATACGTTCGGTTATGGTCTTGAACATGGTCCACCAAATTGTATCAATATGTTTCTATCGGACGTTTATATGTTATGATAAAAATAAACTTTAACACTTTTACACTTTTGTAACAATTGTACAATTTTTAAAACCCCGACGCGTTTCGAAGCAAACACTTCATGTTCACGGGAGTCCCGTGAACATGAAGTGTTTGCTTCGAAACGCGTCGGGGTTTTAAAAATTGTACAATTGTTACAAAAGTGTAAAAGTGTTAAAGTTTATTTTTATCATAATTTTTTTTTTTTTTTTTTTTTTATTTTTAAATAAGAAAGTTGTGGGTCTCACAAGGCAATTTTGCCCGTTTCGTGAGTTCCCGCCACCCTCATTATCGTTTATTTGACATAAATTTACAATTAACTAATAACATTTCAATACATCTAAAATAGTATTTCTTATCACTATAGTAATTTGATTAATTTAGTACAGTAACTTCTTATAACTACACACTTAGCACTTATACATCACCAACCAGTCACACTCAGAATAATCATACCCACTAATGTACAAGAAAGAAGATCTTTTCCGCTACATTATTGAAAATTGTCTACATGCACCTGCTGTAGTTCCTGTGCTGAGCAATGAGAACTTTAGGAACCTAATTTGCGAAATAAAGAAGTCACCGACATGGTAGTACAAATAGAAGAATCCTCGAAAATTTCTTAATCTGCACACCAATCTATCAGCCATTTTTTTACGTCTTCCTTCCACACACCTAATCTTTTCTCCTTTAATATATTACTTGGAATTTCCCGTAAATTAAAAATGTTAACAATGAGTAAGAACAACAAATACAGTTTATATGTTATTTATTACTTAAAAATTCTTAATTGTTGCTTTGCCGGCATATTAATTACCTTTGATAACGTTTATCTTCCCATACTCTTTGACGTAATGCTTTTAATTAAAAATTCTTGTCCACTTTGTCTCTCTTATTATTTTTCACTTTTAATACAGAACCGTAGTTCGTTTTTCTCATTTCTATTCCGCTAAACAAGGTTGATTAAGGTTCATCTTAAGGTTCTGGCCATGGTACTTACGCTCTTCAATATTTCTTTTATCAAAATCGATTCTATTCATCTTACTTCACTTTTCTTTACTGACAATGTGCTCATTTTCTCCTTCGATCGCAATATCTCGTTAGCTAACCCGCAACTTCAAAGTTCTCTAATGCTACTGGAAAATGCTCTTTCTAATATTCTTCGTTTTATTTCTCCCCCTAAATACTCCTCTGTTATTTTTATTTTTCGTCTTTTTGCCTTTTATAGGTCGTACTTTAAATGGTGTTCCAATTCTCCTTGTTGACTTGTTTCGTTATTTAGTAATTATTTCTTGACGGTCATCTCTCTCCTTTTACAATCACATAAATCATTTGTATCTATCCTCTTTCAAAAAACTCAGTCTGTTACAATCCCTCTTTCACACTCATCGGGGAGGCGATTCGTATATTCCACTCATGTTCTATAAATCCTTTATCTGCTCTATCCTACGGCAATTCGTCCAAGTCTGTTCTTCCAAAATTACTGTCTTTGATTTCGCTACCGCGTTGCCTTAAAGGGTCGCTAAATAAATTGATAGCTGTTTATTTTTGCAGTGAAATACGAATTACTGTAGAAGAAGTTTTCAGTAAATATACACTATGTCTTAGACGATTGAGAAACTTGCGTAAATGTATGTAACATAAATTCAGGTTTACAAGAACACTCTTTATTTACGCTTCAGATTTAATTTACAATTTCACTTTTAAATGATAATATGTTCTTTATAATAACTTAAAAGTTTGATCATTTGTAGAAGTGTTTCATAAACAACGATGGTTTGGTCTAAAAATAATACATATATTTGTTTTTAGATCAAACCATCTGTTCTCATTGTTCCTCTAAACATTCTTCCTCCGATTGTACGAATCTCCAAGAGCCTCCTTTTTGTCGCAACTGCAAAGGTAACCACAGCGCTTCCGATCGAGCCTGTCCCGAATGGCAGCGGCAGAAGGACATAAAAAGAATCAAGGCTTTCGAGAACATCTCTTTTCACGAAGCCGTTAAAGTTAAATCCTCCAGTTCCGCCTCTCCAGCCTTCTCTTATGCTAATCGCGCCGCAGCCCCTATTTCCTCTTCAAACGTCTCCCCAAAAGCTTCTAAATTCCCCTCTCATCCACGTCCTAAATCCCCCACTTTCCACAAAACTTCCAAACCCAAATCCTACTCAAAGCCTGCTCCTCAATTTCCTTTCGTTCCATCCCTTTACTCTCGTTTACCATCTAATGGTTGCGCACTGAATCATGACGTCTCCCCCCAATCCAATCCCTCCATATCTTCCAGTCCCTTACCAGTTCCCCCTAGTCTTTCTCCTAATTCCTCTCTAAACGATTCTTCTTTTGTTGTCTCCCATATCTCTGCAGCTATCATGGAACTCCTTGCCTCTTTTAACATATCCTCTTCCTCCTCATTCCTTGATAATCTTTCAGCCTTCCTATCCAATCACGTTCATTTCAACTAGATCATCTCTTTCATCCTCTTTCATTTTTTTCTCCCTTTTGACCATCTTCCTGCATCCCATTCTATATTTGTTATCCTTATTTCTCCTCGCCAAGGATAACTGTTCGCTCAGGAATCATTAACTCAAAACTTTCCTCAGTTCGAATTTTATTCCATCTTTCCTTTATGCTGCATAGTTATCTCATTCTGGAAGGAAGCCTACAAACTGGTCGTCAACCCAGTTCGTGCAGGTGTTTCTCCCGTTTATTTTTTATTATTGACGGTACCGCTAATGGTGAGGTACCTTCAATTTTGCCTGTATACAGCTTCGGACACGTCTTCTCTCTTCTACTTATTTTTCCACTATCATCTTCTCCTTTAAGTTGGAAGATCGTCTACAAGCGATCTCCTCTCATGTATTACACCCTTCCTATTACCCTTGTCTTCCTTTCTTTTATTTCAGTTTCAGCTCTGTCTTCTCTCGCTGCTTTTTCTCATTCTTTTAATTCCTCTTCTTCTCCTTTTAAATAGAATGCCGCGGTCTTGCGCCATAAACATCCTTCCATGGAATTGCCGCAGCTTACGAGCTAATAAACTAAGTGTAGAATGTCTATTAGACTTCTACAATATCCATGTAGCGCTGTTATCTGAAATTTGGCTTAAATCCTCCTCGTCTCTTGATTTCAAAGGTTATTCTCTAGTTCGATTTGATCGTATGGATGGGTATGGTGGTGTTGCAATTTTAATTAGACACGATCTATCCTATCTCACCCACAATATCCCATTTCTTCCTCCGCCCCTTCCTAACCACCCTAACATGATTCATATTTCTCTTGAAAATCTTCTCCCGAATCCTATACATATTGCTTGCGTGTACATCCCCCCCAACTCCAGCCTCTCTAGTCTTCCTTTGCCCTCATTCCTTTTATCCTTATCTGATCCATTTATTATTGGTGGAGACTGGAACGCGCACTCCCCTATGTGGGGCTGCGCAGGGCGCAATCCTAACGGTGTGACTCTGGAAAATCTCATGCTAAACCATAATCTTTTTCTCCACAACGATCGTTCTCCTACTTTCTTCAAACATCCATCTTCTTCTAGTGCAATCGACCTCTCGTTTTCATCTCCGAATCTTGGTCTTGTAAGCTCCTGGAGAACTCTCGACGGCACTTTTGGTAGTGATCATGTCCCCATTCTCCTAACTCTCAACAACGCTCTTCCTTCTAGACCTTTCAGGCCCTTGCACGCTCCTCACTGGCTCCTCTCCAAAACAGATTGGAATAAATTCCGATCTTTGGTGGATTCCTCACTCCCCCTTATTCTGGATTTTCCCGACCCGTCATCCCAATACAACTTCTTCATTCAACCCCTATATTCTGCTCTTTCCGCTTCCTCCCCTCCTTCTTCCTTTTCGCGCGGTCGTTCTTCCTCTTATGCCTCCTCACTTTGGTGGAATGAAGAGTGTAAAGTTGCCTTCCAAAGAAGCACCGCTACCTTCAAATCCTTCCGCTCTTGTTCTTCAATATCCAACTTTTTAGCTCACAAAGAAGCTAACGCAAAAGTTCGGTACATTTCAAAATCTGCCAAGAGGAACTCTTGGAAATCATTTTGTTCATCTTTCTCTAGAGATACGCCTCTCTCTAAGATATGGAAAATGGCCAAAGCGTTCAGATCTCCTCTTTCTGAGCGTCCCCACTTCTCCCATCCTTCTTTGCCTAAACTTCACTCTTTATTGGACTCTATTGTTCCTCCGTATATCCCCACTTTCGAGGAATCGAACATTCCTTCACTCCCAAATTCCTCAGAACCTCATTTCCTAATGTCTCCTTTTCGCTACGAGGAACTCTTGACCGTCCTTAATAAAACCTCTCCTTCTGTTCCTGGCCTGGACGGTCTTTCTTTCCCTATTCTTAAAAAACTCTCTCCTTCCTCGCTGCTCTCCCTTCTGAATGTCTTCAACTCTTTCTTACTCTCTGGTTTTACTCCTGAGTCTTGGAATGACTTCATCGTCATTCCGATTCCTAAAAAAAACCAGTGTTCCTTCCGTCCTATCTCCCTAGCCTCATGTCTGCGCAAACTCTTTGAAGGTTTAATAAATAACCGTCTCGTTTGGTGGCTTGAGCATAATAATCTAATTCCTTCTAATATGTTCGGTTTTCGCCCCGGGCTTGGCCCGGTAGATTGCATCAGTACCTTCCTTGCAGATATCTATAAATCATTCCAAAGAAATTTACTGTCGCTTCTTTTGTCGATGTCTGCTCTGCATTCGATAATGTGCATCTTCCTTCTCTGGGCTCCAAACTGCTCTCTCTTAATCTTCCTCCGGTTCTTATCACTCTGATACTCAACCTCTTTCAACATAGAACTCTTTATCTATCTTCTTCTTCTCTTTCCACCTCCAGATGCGTCTATCGTGGGCTTCCCCAGGGTTCCTGCCTTAGCCCCACTCTTTTTAATATTTACTCCTTCGATATTGCTTCGCTCCCTATTCCCTCCTTCTCTCTCCTTTTTGCTGATGACATTTTAGTTTATTCCACCTCAGATAATCTGTCCTCCGCCACCAACGAGTTAAATCATTCATTGTTCCATCTTAGCAATGCTCTATCTACTCTTCATCTCCCTCTTTCCCCTTCCAAGTCTTCCTGTATAATTTTTGCTCTCCGCCCCTTTAATCGTGCTTTTATAAACATCAGCGTATCTGGTACACCTATTCCCATTGTTAATTCCGTATGTTATCTAGGTATTTTCTTAAATAGTCGCCTTACATTTCATGAACATATTAATTATATCTATAATTCCTCGATCAAAAGACTCAATCTCCTCAAATCTTTATCTCCGCTCAGATGGGGTGAGGACCCGTGCATTCTATTAATTCTATATAAATCGATTATTCGGTCCAAACTCGACTATTGTTCCTTCATTTATGGCAATGCCTCCAAGTCTCTCCTTTCGAAACTTGACGCAATTCAGAATTCCTGCCTTCGCATATGCATTGGTGCTTTAAGATCTTCTCCTATCGTGCGATTCTATCCGAAACTTGCACTCAACCTCTTTCCACTCGTCGTTCACTCCTCGGTTATCGATTTTTAATAAAACGCCTCCCCATTTTGTCATCCAATATTATTCCTTCCTATCTTCATATCAAAAATCACTGGCGCTTGGCGCCTCATAGAATTCCGATTTTATCGCATATAGCTGATCGTGTTTCCAATTTTTCTCCCTACGTTTCCTCTTATAACAGACTTCCTTACTTTTCCCTCGATTTTAATAGCATATGGCACCCCATCAATTTCTCCTCTCTTCCAGTCCGAGCTAATTCTTCCTCTCACAGTGTAGTCAACTTCGAATTTCTTCAGCTACTGAACTCTGCTTTTCCTTCCCATGCCTTAATTTTCTCGGATGGCTCCAAGAGTGATGGGGGCGTGGGTGGCGCGTATACGTCTCCTACGTTCCTGCACTCTGAGTCTTTCAGACTTCCTTCTTCCTGCTCTATCTTCTCAGCCGAGTCGATCCCAATTCTTCGTGCAATCCAATTCATATCCTCTACGAGTGGGGTTCACAAATTCCTGATTGTTTCTGATTCCAAAGGCGTTCATCAAGCCATCTCTTCTCCTCCTTCTCATACTTCTGACGGTATCATCCTCTCTATTCGATCTCTTGTCTCGTCTTTGTTCTCGTTCCGATCCATTCTCATAGATTTTCTATGGGTCCCTAGTCACTCCAATATTGAGGGCAATGACGCAGCTGACTCTTTAGCTCGCTCAGCCGCCCGCGTTGGTCCTTTCCTCGACTCTTTCCCTCCCTCAGACATTCTTTCTCTGTCACGCTCTAACCATTCTAGACTTTGGACTGACATGTATCCATCTTTATTCTCAAATCGCTTTTCACAGTACCGTCTTATTCAACCGGTTCCTAGTTTCCTGCCTTGCTTTCAATCTATTTCTACCTGTCGTCGTTCCACTGTTGTTTCCTTAATTAGGCTTAGAATCAATCATTCTCTACTCCCCTCTTCTCGCTTTCGTTTTTCTTTAACTCTTTCTCCCTTCTGCTCTCTTCACGCTTCTGAGCTTTCTTGTGTTTGTGACTCAAATCACATCCTATTCGAATGTTCTACACTCTCTAACGAACACTCCTTTCTTTACGCCCAACTTC
This sequence comes from Icerya purchasi, assembly GCA_039619475.1. NCBI lineage: Eukaryota > Metazoa > Arthropoda > Insecta > Hemiptera > Monophlebidae > Icerya > Icerya purchasi. The sequence goes on from CM077116.1 coordinate 285,314,648, forward strand.
TAGTTTTGGGTCTTCCTACTCCCTTTAACGCTACCTATATTCTTTCCTTCCCATTGCCTTCAGTTATTCCATTTGCTGCTGTGTCTTTTCCATTTCTGACCGCTTGGCTATTTAGTTATAACTCATAATTTTTCATGTTGTTGGGTCAAGGCCGCTGGCGCGCCCAGGGTAGGGGAAAAAAAAAAAGATCAAACCATCTCTGTTTTTAAAAAAACACCTTTTTAAAAATGATTATGCTTTTTATTTTCGTAAATACATATATGTATTCATACCACAAGAAAGAATAATCGTAGTTGAATTTCTAATCTGATTTTATTACTGATTTTAATAATTCTCATTTTACTAACCTCATCAGATACTTTTTCACGTGTGCGACATATCGTTACAATTAAATTTATATTTACTCGTTTTAATTTAATTATATTTTTAATCTCTTTAACTGCCGAATGATTTTTTGTCATATGATTTATTTCTATTATTTGTTGAAAACTGAATAGCCCCATTTTCATTTTACTCTGATTTTCGTTGTTTTTTTGTCCCTATTTGCTTGTGACAATTTGTTTTTTTTATTAACTATTTTATTTTGCTCTGTAGTTGCTGAAATTGCCGGGGTTTTTATTTTTTTGTAATTGTGTTGCTGGATTCTTCGTCTACCTTTTTGTGTGTTTACGAATCTTCTTTAATTTATTCCTTATACGAATTAGTCTGTTTTGTTCCTTTCCTGTAACCAGCGTTTGCAGTGTTTCTGCTCTGATCCGTGTTATTGCTTTCATTATTAATTTGCCGCACACACTATCTTCTATTTCCATCTTCTCCAGACTGGTTAGACTGGACGCTGCTGTTAAATTAACTTTGTTTTTATTGTTTACATTTCCATCTATAGTACTTGATTCTTCTGGTGTTGATGAATTTGACGTCCCGCTGTATTTTTATGTTATTGCTGTTTTACCGTAAACTTCCGTAATTAAGAAATGTTCCGATTGTTCTTTACCGTATATTACTATAATCGAAACTGGTATACCTTCTTCATTTACGTTGACCAATTCGTTTAGCATGTGTGTTGATGTTTTAAAACTAAAACGAGGTTTACATTACTCCCGAAAAGCCTAACCAAATCTCATCTACCATTTTTGTTTTCTGTGTTTTTAAAATAAAACACAACATTATTTCAATTACACAATTTCGTGATATTCATGTTACTCCTCTCCCACCTGAAAATGATTTGGCCATTAATACGAATACATATATAGCGCTAGGCTACCAAACCAGAGGTGTCACAGGTTATCGAAACTTGTCTGGTTCCGGATCCAAGTTGCTTACAGATACCTAATATCTGAAATTGAATATTGGTTATACCAGAGGAATTTGGGAAAGTAACGGCGGATCCCAGGCAGAAAGGAACTGACCTCAATATTCTCTTTAGATCTATTAGGCTCGGCGCATTACGAAAAGCTTAATTTCATAACCACAATGCCCTGTCAAGGGTACACTTACTTTACTTTTGTTTATTTGTGCGAGGCAGTTTAAATTTTTCTCTTAATTTTAATTAAACAATTTATCCAAAAGAGAAATTAAAAACTGCAATTTTCCCCGCATTTAATCTTTTTACTGAAATTTGCTTTAAAGGTATAAAATGAAAGTAGATAAATGCCGAAAAAGTGATTTGGCTGCTGCCTTTAAAAGTATAAAATAAAAGTAGACACATTCCGAAAAAGTGGTTTGACTATTGCACGACGCTACTGTAATCCGACGCTGCCACAAAATAATTAAAGTAGGAAAAAGAAGGAAACGTTCGAGAACTCATTAAGAAAATTATGAATTTGACCGACGAAACATTTCTAGTTCGCTGGAATGCATATTTATTACGAGGAGGGGGGGGGGGGTTAATTCAATATTATCGGTGGACAGTGTAAAAATGGCGCCTACGTGAGCGCGATATTTTTTATGTGTTCTGAACCATTGCGTTCAGCTTTGATTGAGAGGGAAAATAGAGATTAGAAATAGAACTTTTCTTCGCTACATTTAAAATTAACGAAATGGAAAAAGGGAACAACTGTTTTCCCCTAGTGTTCTTTATTATACATGTGTGTGCGTGTGTGCGCGCGTGAAAGTGTTCTTTATTTACTTTTTTTCATTCTTAAAGTAGCGTAAAAATCGCGAAACGTCGGGCTGAAGAAGGAACGACAAAAGCAACACCAGCGCCCAGCGATGATGTAGATAAATGAATTAGGGATCAGCGGACGAGGATAAACAAAAATAAAACGAAGGGTGCGAATTGCGATAGGATTAAAAGAGAAACTGAGTGGTTGTCGAGAATGGGGCCGAAGTTTTTACAAGGAGACGGTGCGAGATTTTACGGGTAGCAATCTCCATATCAAGGGTACGGCTAATGATGATTTATCTGGAATAATGTTGGGCGAAGCTCGCTTCGGTCCTCGGCTGGCTGCATTGCGTAATTTCATCCTTCGCATACGATAAAATGAAAGATGATTCAACGTTCCGTTAGCGTTTGATGCTGCGGCGAAAAAAAAACGCGCCGTCGACGTACGTCGAAGCGAGTGGCGCGGCGACGAATATTAAAAGTTATAACGGAGCGTCGCCGGTATCGTAGCGATAATGACGACATTTAAACGTTTTCACAAATACAGCTTGAATGGTAGAGCAGCAGCAGCAGCAGCCGTTGGATACTAACGAGACATCAGATCGCCATTTGTCAGTTCGTAAATGTAATAAGATATTATTAGGAGACGCAGCGCGAAAAGGAATTTTTATTTTTCCTTCTCGGAGAGCGATTCTTCGAAGGTCTCGGACATTCTCGGATGGCAGAAAGAAGAAAGGGTTATTAACGTCCGTTTCGGGACCTTTGCGAGGGGAGCGACCCGTCGGCAGTCACACACGTTCCGCGAATGCTTCAAATTGTTGTCATCTTTTCCATTTCTGTTTCCCGCGCTCAGCTTCGAAATTCTTCCAGACGGAATTCGCCGATTTTTTATCCGTCCACTTGTAATCTAGAACGTCGTCCGGCATTTTTGATCCTGTTTTTTCTCTATTCAATCAGACTTTAATTTCGTCTTTGTGTTATGCAATTCGTCGGACGCTTCCCTTTACACCCGCACAAACGGATCGACAAACGCTAGTTAATTAATGTCACCCGTCCATTTTCGAAGAGAATAAGGTACATACCTTTTTGGAGACCCCCCCCTCCCCTCCACACACACACACTTTTTTTTTTCTAGACAGCCAGTCGGTCATCATTTTGATAATCGCCGAAGACTTAAAAAAGTACAACCGAACACTGCTCGCTCGGAATCGACTTAAATTGTCCAAGTCTTCCGGGTTTCTGTTCAGGTGAGTTACGAGGAGCGAAGATAATTTCTAATCGAAATGTCGTTAAATCACCGTCAGTTTTGTTGATTATCTTTACCAGCCTGTTGAATACAATACGCTGAGAGCACGGCGATCGCAATAAACATCGCTACTCCGGCGGCTTAATTTACAGCGATTGTCGTTATCCACGGTAAACTAGTTTGCACGACGTGGCGACTTCATCGGAGCTCTATGCAGAAGCATAGAAGTGTCTCTTTTCACAGAAAATATGCGTTACCAGTCGTAAATCAGAGCGCGATGCAATGGAAATCTGTTCCTGGAGCAGCATCAAATCGGCCGATTGTCAGCAGCGACGTTCGTAAATCGAGACAGATTACTGTGTTACTAGTGAAAAGACAGAGAAAGTTAGATATTTTCCGTATGTGGTTCAAAAGAATAACGGAGTAACGTTCGTTATACAGAATGTTATAGGTGTGTAATTGTAAACAGAAATACAGTGTACGCCGGTAAACTTAAACGTTTTGTACGAGAATTTTATTGAGAAAACGGACACGGTTTTAATGAGGCACTTGAAAAACCCCCGACTCCAGACACGGCGAATCGTTTATAGTCTCAGTGGAGGCAATCATAAGGGAGACATCGAAGAAGAGAAATTCGTGTTAATTTTTGCATTGTTGAAGGATTTGTCATTTTGGTTCCTAGACGGTGCACAATGTGGTATTTAGCCCCAAAACTCGGCCAAAAATGATTATTTTGAAAACCGGTTACCTGTCCGGTATTATGGTTCTTCAAAAACTAAAGGAATTACTCTATCCAAATGCGAAATGCGCAATCCGATTTCGCCATAGGAACAGTCGAAAGTTGTCCTTTGCTTAGGGTAGTTGTATGAATTTTCGGTGCGCTCGGATTGTGTTGTTTAAAATCTCTTTTAGTTTTGTGTCTGAACAATTTAGTGATTGTTGTTGACATGGATTATTTGAAAGCAGGTATGTATTTTATACACACTAAATTTACCTAATGAATATCTAGCCGGTTTTTATTTATATGGTCGACAACGTACGTGTAATTAACAGTGGCATCAAAATTATTTATAATTTTTAGAGAGGATTTTGTTATACTTCTAAATTTATCTAAGCTATAAAAACTATTGTACAATATGCAGTAATTAGTGTGTAAGGCTGCTGTAAAACACGCAGCTACCCGAAACAGCCTTTTTTTTTTTTTTTTAATGAACTTTTTGTTAATTGTTACAATTTTGATATAAATTACTATAACTAACTTTTTATTCATCTTGTTATCAGGACCTTCTGGACTGAGGTCTATGACCCGACATAAGTTGTATGCCATCATTTAGGTATCGACGAAAACGCTCTTTACTTTTAATAAGTAAGTGGGGTTGTGATGGGTTTGAGCAGATGCAATATAAAATGAATTTTGAAAATGTAGCCGATTCTGTTGCCAATATTTTTCAAAGTTCTGTGGTTCCCCTTCAATTAGTTTACGGGCCCGATAAGAAAATTTTCTGGCAAAACCCAACACCATCATCACCTCGTTACTGTCAATCTATAAGGATACGTATCATCAAGGAGACAAATGACGTAACGAAGAAATAAATGAAATCGCTTCGCAGATAACAGCACTTACTAGCACTATAATTGAAGATGTGTCCATAAAGCATAAAATGTTATTTACCATGGTGGATGAAAAAGTATGTAACGCCGCAACGCATACGAAATCCACGATGAGGTGCTACATATGTGCTGCTTATTCATCAGAATTGAATGATTTGTCAAAAAAGAGGGAATGTAAGAAAGAAAATTTAACTTTCGCACTTTCCTTACTCACGCTCGTATACTTACATGTAGCGTATAGATTACCTGTAAAAAAATGGAATGTTCGTCTTTCTGCTGAGGAAAAACAAGCGGTAGAAAACAAAAAAAAAAGAAATTCAGGATAATTTCAAGCAACGGCTTGGGCTCTTAGTGGGCATCTCCAAATCAAATTTTGGAAATACATGGAAATACTAGCAGAAGATTTTTTGAACATTTCGAAATATAGGTGGAAATAACAGGAGTTGGTGAAAATTTTATATATCGGTCAAAAGTAATATTAGATATTCTGTGTTGCAGATACAAAATTAATATTGAGAAATTTGAAAAATATTGTCAAGGAACGGCTGAACTGTATGTCGTGCTATATGGTTTTTATCCAATGTCCCCTACAATGCACAAGGTACTTGGTCATGGAGCAGACGTTATAAAAGAAGCTATTTTACCAGCAGGTCAACTATCTGAAGGGGTTGCAGAAACTCGCAATATTAGGTCATTTAGTTAAACTATGCAAGAAAGTTTTCGCGCGTGGCCTGCAATAGCGATGTCCTGAATAGGCTTCTTTTAATTTCCGATCTACTAATAACGAACGGGCATAAGATTCCAAGGAATGAAAAAGAGAAAGTCCTTAGCTTCCGACGTTTTAAATTTGTTGCAAGAAAGTGATATTACAAATATTAATATTGTTGAGGATAGCCAATACCGATGAAAATGATGAATAAATGTTTTGCTTTATAAACGAGACTTTGTTTTACTATTTTCACTCAACAATTTAAATACTAAACGATACAAGAAACTCTTAGAAACTTTTATATGTCCCGCTTACCCTCAAGAAATTCTACAACTATTTTTAAAAATTTTACCCGGTGTCTAGAAGCCGAGTTATAAAGTATAACAATTCTAAAGTCCGCACGTCGACTGACAGACAGACCGATATTTTGTAAAAACCACATTTTAGCACCTAGCGGATCTCAAAATATGTATTTCAACTCTATAGGATATGTTAAAATAAAATCAAAAGTGTACGATAATTCTGGCCATGTTTTTGGGGCTAAATATCACACTGTGCAGTGGTGCGAAAGCCGTCAGCTTCCCTCATAAAAGAGTGAAATAGAGAAGGGGATACCTAGGAACAGACTTACGCGGAATAACTCATTCGCAGTAAGATGGAATACTCTGTAAAAATGTTACCGTAATAGTGTTACTGAAATATACCGCGAAAAAAATCCAACAAATGTCGAATAATTTATCACTATTATTAAGATTTCGATCAATGTCAGCAATTTGTTGCGCGAGTGATGGAGCACTAAAATATGTATCTCGAAAATAATGAAACTGCAAAGAACAATGAGAAATTCTTAAAAAATCAATATGATTTCACTTCCATTTCACCTAATGAAACAACCAAAATTTAAAATGAAAAATAAATACGCGTATAAAATTTTATAGGAAATAGTTCAAATAAAAGTGAGTAATATGTGCTAGAGTTGAAATTCCCGGGTTTTTGCAGCGTACATAAATATAAGCTTATACAACAGCGGTGAACAACGATAATTTACAATTATTGATGGTGGATACATACGCATAATTAACCGATGTAAAAATAAAACCAAAATTATTTGAATTTTAAATAAAGGGATATATTATATATAATAGCTAGATGAAATAAAGGCAATCCAGAAATTATTTATATCTTAAGAAGAACGGCGAATCCGCTGTACGCTATAGATCTATTAAATTATTATTATAGAAATAATATAGTATTTAAGCTCTTTTTTGTTTTTTCGTAATTTTTAATCCAAGAGTGTTCGCGCTATGAGCATTTTGCCACTCGCGGCAAAAAATTCGTGTTATTTTGTACACGATGCATTTGTCAAAGCGTCCTAGTAGCTGCCCCCCCCCCCGTACCTCACCTTCTTGTTTTAGAAATTTGAAGAAATTCAATGATGACCGCAAGAGGCAACGATTATTGTGGGTGAGTCGCATGTCCGGCATATTGCTCACTACGCGACTACTCACGTAAGTAAAATTCGTGTGTTTGGTTTTTTACTGTAGTTAAAATATTGCTAGTTTTCATCGTGTATAATGTTGTTTTGATGTAAATATCGTAATAATATCGATATTTAGTTTTGATTAATTATTGGGAGTTTTTTTTTGTTATTTTTGTTTTGCGTAGTTTAATATCTTTTTAGGTAAGTGACGCGTGACGAAAAAACAAAAAAGAAATCCCACCTTGCTTTCTAGCTACTAAAAATTAAAGTTAAGCCGAGTACAATGTTCGAATTTGCTGAGAAGAAGGTTCTAATGTACCTAATAAAAAGCAAAAAAAAGGAGCTCTTCTATTGTCAAATTTTCACGATGATAATAAGATCGTTGAAACTGCTGAGAAACCAGAAATCATAAAATATTACAATGAAACTAAAGGCGGAGTTGATGTAGTCGATCAAATGAAAGAAGAATATTCCCTGTGGGTAGAATGACTCGCAGATGGCCGATGAGATTATTTGTCTCAATTCCGAATATTGCCGGCATAAATAGTCAAATAATATACAAAGAAAACACTGACCACTTGTTATTATTACGACGAATGTTTTTGAAAGAAATTACTCTGGCTATGATTAGACCACATATAATTAGAAGATCCGACATAAACACTTTGCAGAAACAGCTGAGAAACCAAATCGCCTGATTTGTATTATCGGAACATCAAAATTTAATTCTCCGGTAGAGAATTCCTCTAAAAGAAGTATTTAAATGTATTCGTAATGTGCCATTGCGAAAATTGCCTAGTCTATATAATAATACTGGTGAAATTATGCCGCACTTATCAAGGAATTCGGCGATACTGTTACAAGTATGCTACATTTTTAACGGAATATTGCGAACCCTATGCTTCCTCAAGACGTAAAAAAAATTTCTAATAATTATGCTTCATAACCCAGGAAAGTCACGTGTCGAAGTATCTTCATACAGACCTATTAGTCTACTCAGCTCGTTATCTAAGATTTTAGAGAAATTAATATCGCTAACGTTGTCTTATTCTTTCTAGGCATTCTCTATCAGTCACTATGTGTGTTCCGAGACGGTTAACGCACTGTACTTAATTATTACAATTTTCTCTCGCGTGTATACTTTCTCGGCATGCTGCGTACTGTTACTGCTCTTACAGTATTTTGCTGAGTGTCCAAATCTCAGGCAAACTGTACATTGTCCTATATCGGCTATGCAAGGTTCACGCATGAATCTTACTCGGTTGATAAAAACGTATTGAGGGAACGTTTGTCCATCGAACATTAGTTTGATCGATTCACTGAGTTACTTGCTCGTCTACGATTTTTCTCCTATTCAGGCGCTTTGCTTTCTCTAATGTAAATCGATCACATTCTACACCGGTGTCTACGTCTTTTATTACCGTCGATCTAGAAATAAAGAAAAACGGATCGACATGCTTTCTGTTTAATTCTGTCGTCTCCAGTCAGTTCATTAGCTGTTTCAACGTTTTGGCAATATATGGGATTACATTATCTCTACCCGCGCGTTTAATTTCGATTATACTATTGTACTATCCTGATGTTTGTAATCATTTTTCTCAATGACTTTTCTTGTGAGTGATATTAACGGATTTAATAAAGATTTGAATTCATTCAAAAATGTGGTTAAAACTAATGAAATGTCTTCATTGTTATTATTTTTGTCAATATTTCTAATGGCAATATAATTATTTTTGTTGTTACTGGTATTCACCATAAGTTTACCATCTTTAATAACACGGTTGCTTTCCATATCATTTGTAAAGGTCGATCTTTTTTGATAGCTTGAACTATTAATTTTAGACACATCGACATATGATCGACTGTCTATATGAGCTGGAAAACCCGAGTGGTCTCCATTGCCATAATTGTAGATATTTAGGTGCAATCGAGAAAAGGATGTGTGTATTTCGTTATAAAATTTAGTCTGCTGTTTGTAAGCTGAACAGCCACTATAACTTGCTGGTTGATCTTCTCCACAACAGACACATTTTGCAGGTTCGGAAGCATTCTTAGTACAGGTTTCGGTGTCATGTTTGCCGGGACATTTAACGCACCTGGTTGGTAAATTACAATAGTTTGCAGTGTGCTCAAACAGCCGGCACCGTTTACATTGATTTAGTCCAGAATGTCTATTTGGTTCTCTTCAATCACTACAATTGTATTTAAGAAACGAATAATTTGAAATATTCCGTCATTTTTGGGTGACGGTTTTAAATCTACGAAGAACATGGGTAATGGTTGTTTCGTTGTTTTCCTTAAGATATTAGTAACTCTTAGGACCACCTGAAAACCGTTTGACTGCAATTCGTTTATTATGTCGGTTATGATGGAGGAAAAATGTAGATTTCTTTAATACGACCCTAAACGGTTTATCCTCTGCTAAGGAATACGTATAATAAAAATATTTCTTTTCTTCGAGGAATTTTATTAGAGCTCGATAACTTAACGCTTTGAGTGGGTTTATAGTTACTCCAGATAATGTTTATTTTAAGGAAAACTGTATGTCGGGTATAACTAATAGAAATTTTCTAAAATTTGTATAATTTTGTATAATTTTAACCATGATCGGCGGCGGTGGTTTAATGTTTTTGTTTGCTTTTTCTCTTATATTGTTAATTATATCGACTTTTATAGTAACCTCTTCTGGTGGGACACTATCAGTTTTCATTTCATAATTATTATTATTTCCATCATCTACATTGATTAAGAATTCGAAATTATTGCGTTCAGGTGGAACATAGTCGGATTGACTGTTATCAGAGGTAGTGGCTACCATTTTTTTGTTTATCTTAGACACGTGTTTTGGTGTTCGCCAACCATTACCGCTGTCGCTGGTGCTTGTATTAGAGAATATTGTTGTTTTACCGCAAGACCTTGTACGGATTTTTTGTTATTCTTATACGACTGACTCTCGGAGAAGATTTTGACGCAATGGCACTGGTATTGCCATCAGCTGCGACCGATGACAACGATGATTGTTGTGATTGGTGTGATTGGTGTGTTGATTCAGCTTAGTTTTGTTGGATTATTTTTGTGATTCAGAGCGGAGTATATCGAAACTGTATATGCAACCCTGCTAGCAAGTCCCTAAACTACGCACCTCTACTATAATTGTTACATGCGGTACTGTGTCTTATCGGAAATTGGCAACGAATTAGACGAGTGAAATAATTTCACGTGCCTCAAATGGCTGCACCGCTTAAATGCTCGTAAGCAACTGACCGCTATATTCGTTGTTAGCATCTGTGACAGAGCGGAGATAACTACGCACGATAAAGGTTGCTGAAAACAATCTTACCGGCTTTAAAAAGAATCGTTGCTGAGATTCTTACGTAAACACAAGATCGAACGGACGAACGAACGAAAAACATGGCAACGCAAAACTCGATACTCATAAGTGATATGCACATTTGAACTTTTGGAAGTTTCAGTGTGAAATTCGAACCTGATCCGATCGATGCATCACTGCCTTTCCAACTATGGTATCAGCTCTCTTAAAAAACAGTCCAAAAATAAAAGATCAAACTGAAATAAATATATAAATTCTTTCGCTGTTACTTTTTGCGCGTTATTTGAACGATCTTTATTAAATTTTCACATTTTTGTTACGCTAAAATTTTCACATTGGAGGATATAAAACAACAATTTCGTACTGAAAAGGTAAATAGCAGTCTTAAATTCGATACATTTCGTATTTGATCTGACTATGGAAAAGAACACGTTGAAGTCATTCTGTTCAATCGGACGTGCCAGATTCGTGCGGAATGGGACTGCCATACGATTTCGTTTCGTTGCATCGATGCCGGTAAAACGATTAGAAAAACTTCAGTATGAAATGAAATTCGATATCCTTAACGGCGCTGAAATATTTTTCTACCTTACTTAATGAATAATTTTAAATAAGATATTTCCCGGGCACTGCGCAAAATTCAGGATATTTCGATTAAGTTAAAGCGAAGATCGTGTCTTTGATGGTAAAGTAAATTATCCGCGTCAATTTATCGGTACTTTCAAAGCAGAAAGCATGATACGTTTCAACGGGACTATATTTTTAACTATTCTCAAAAGACGACGTACGAGATCATGGTAAAATAATTCTTTCACTGGTAAGTTTCATTTTACTCGTGAATCACATGTGTGTACTTACGAACAGTCAACCTCTTCAACAAATCTCACTTCTTCCGATCTTTTTAGACACTCATTAAATTACTGTGTTTATACGATCCGTTCGTGGTATAAACGGATAATATTCAGTTGCGAAACAGATCATTTTGAGGTATTATACTCATTCAACGTACTCAAGTGCCGTTTCCATATATAGGATCCCATTCTGTATTTCAGGCAGTGACAGGCACACGACGCTGAAGAACGTACTTTTCTCTTCCGATTCCTGATATATTCGAATTTCTGATTTAAGAACCTTCGTGCGATCTGAAATTCGTTCAATTCGTGAGTCCGAGTAGCGCGATATCCCGCCGCTGTGTCAAACAAGCTATTCCAGACTTGTTGTTGCCACGACTGATATTCTTTTTTCTATCGACCGAAGACAATCATCGCGCGACCACGATCACGCACAGTTATCCGTTTAAAAATTCACGTTTCATTCTCCCATTTCTTGTTAACTTGTTCTCTTTTTCAGCGATAACTCTTTTAAATTATCCCTCTTCTCCGATATACCGTCCGACGATCCTATTTGTTTGTTTTTTTCTCTCTTTATAAGACAACCAATCTATTTTTTAGAACTTAATACTAGTCATCTTCTGCTCTGGAGGTCCAGAGGTGAACTAAAACTTAGTAAATGAACTGAAACTAAAAAGTTCTTCAGAAATTGGATTTAATACAAAAAAAAAAAAAAATAAATGAAAAAACAGAACTTCTGTTTTGTTTTGCCACAAAACGCCATCTACTATTGTTTTAATATATCGCGCCAGTCAGTTTTTCAAATCCATAAAAGTATCGGTTACTACGTATTCATTTGGTATATAATTTTGAATACTGGCACACTCTGCCGGCGTGAACGATTGACTGTGCTGCGGCTATTCGCTTTGAATCGTTCCATTCCATTAACATTATGTCCGTTGGCGCCTTCCGAAGATAGTCGAATCAGAAATTCGGTGACGCGAGAAGCGCTGCCGTTTTCCAACGGACAATTTTTATTTATTTATCCTAATTTTTCTCGGAGAAATTGGCGAAATATTTTGAGCCGCTTATTAATATAAAGAGCGCAAATATATATATATATATATATATATATATATATACAGCTCTGCGTACACACACATATATATATATATATATATATGTGTATGTATTTGTATGAAATAATTAATGCGTTCGCTAATGTAAATGCCAAGAAAATATAACCGCGTCAGACGAGACTGGTAAAAGAAGTTGGTTGTTTGCTTGTGGAAGAGGAGCAAATTGTTTCCAACCGAGGATGGTTTGTTTGGAAATTGAATCTCAACCAAAACGGAACTTTTGACCGGAAGGTAGTAGTATTGCATCAGTAATAAGAAATAAATTATACCGTTAGCAGAAAGCTCGTTGAAAGGAGCAGTTGGCCCGAAAGAAGCGGAATCGGACGTTGCAGAAGAAGAAGAAGAAGCGAAAGTGCACCGGGCGAGAGTGAAAGAAAAAACACATCGCCCCCTAGGGCCAAAGTCCATTATATTGTCGTCGCCCGTCGGAAAGATAAAACAGAATATTTATTATACATATATATATTAACGGCGGTCGTACGAATTTCAGAAGCTGCCGCTCTGCTCCCTGACTTCGGTCGACTTCCCATCGCGCGTCTTTCTCGATCTGCTGCGCAAGAGTAATGACCCACATCACTGGAAAACAGATCTCCAGTCATCACTGCTCCAGCGGATTATCCTCTTTCCTTGATCCGGTAGTCGGGTGTGTACATTTTTCTTCCGAGCTGGAAAGCGTGCACATATTTGTTATCATTCCCCTTCTATGGTTAATTTCGGTCGCTGCTTTATCTCATCAACGTTAAAGGTCCGGCCGAACGATTAAAATTATAACGAGTAGCGCCTAAAGTAAAATAATGGTTTTTCGTTTCGGGTTTTTGATTTTTCCTTCGTACGCTAGCTGCTGCTTCAATCGGAGGGTTACAGATCTAAAGTGTGGGCGACTTATTTCTCTCCGAATCGCATATATATATATATATATGTTTGTATTGCTCCCTATGAATAGAACGACTTTTTTCCATTGTTTATGTTTGCTTTTTCTGTTTATTGTGTATTCGCTCATTCGCTGCTTACGTCCATAGCCGGCAAATGGAATACGAGATTTTTCTCTTTCTTTTCTGTTGCCTAAATTTTGTTTTGAAATGGTTTTCTCTCGAGATGGACGAAAAGATAAAAAAATTTACATATAATAGAAAGCTCTTTTTCCGGGAAAACATTTTTGGTTTTATTTCAAATATAACGTCGCAGTCTACAACGATGTTTCAACTGTTTTTTTTCTTTTTTCGTTTTTGTTTTTTTTTGTTTCTTTTTTTTATCAGGAGCGAGTTGCTAACCATATATGTATATTGCCATTATTATTATTAGTAGTAGCTGTATGTTGCCATGACATTTTACAGTGCAAGAATAACATGAAAAATATATAATTTCACTGTAATTAAAAGCTTGTCACAAACTTGTACGCTTTCCTTCAGGTTAATTTGGCTGTTAGCACATACACAAAAAACGTAAAAAGTAGTCGTTAATAAAAAAAAGGAAACATAATAAAATAAAAAATAGGATAAACTAAATAGTTTTAATATATATATATCTTATTGCAATTTATAATTTGTTTTAAATGTACAAATAATATATAAGACATGGATCAATGCTCTTGGTTAGCCGAGCCCAAAAAAAAAAAAAAAAAAAATAATATATAGCAGCGAAGATGTTGTTAAAAAAAGTTACGTAGTAATTAGATACACATCCGTTGCAAATTATTTATGAAAAATTGTCAAATATCGCATCGTATTTATTTATGCAGCATAATAAAAAAGTATAAACTGCGGTCAGACTGTTCCGAAAAGTTAGTCAGGGATCTTTAAAAGTCACATTTATTACACTGATGAAGATGCTGTACACACAGCTTAATTTGCTCTTTCCATTGGATTTGAGATGTAAATCGAGACCAGGTGATTGCTGTTGAAAAAAAGCTATGCAGGAGTACAACTGCGTGAATTGTGCATTTATCGGTAAAAAATCCGAAAAGTACTAAACGTAGCATTCCATATGTTTATTTCGGTTTTTTCGACTGGAAAGAATCAGAATTTAACGTACTATTAAAGTATGGTCAGAATGAGCGTAAAAGTAGGCGTCTTTATTATGATGAGAGACGATATTAAAATACGAATTAAGCAAAAGTATGCGACTTACGGAGTCCTTTCAACTATAGTTATTCTAATTATAAAAATTGTACTGTGTTATTTTTCTGCTAATTAATAATGGAGAGGTTTTTGTCGTTTAAAAATATACATTGTTTTTTTGTTTTTTTTTTATATTTAATGTCTTTCGTTAATTCGATCTTGATTCTTATTTTTTTTGAAAATTTCGTTCGAAAATACGTTTATTGAATTTATATAAGAACTTTTAGTGTTAAATGTAAGTGATTAACATTTATGCAGTGTACTAGTTTTGTTACACTTTTTCCTTCCCGATATTTAAAAACATTAACGTTTAATTATTACTGTTATAAACGACTTAGTTGGAACATTGTGTTTTAATAAATTTTTACAAAATAATAATTATTTAGAGGTAATTGCGAGGTTTTTTAATAATTTTTACAACGCGATAACTGCGCTTATAAATTGTAATTATCAAAAACCAATTTAACCGAATCGGAAATAAGTAGACGCAAATTATAGCAAGTAATAGCAATACGCTTACATTTTAAATGATAGTATGACACAGCGAAATGGTTACTAATGACCAAATTGAACGACGGATCTGGACAGAAAAGTGAAAAAATCGATCAAAAATTTTAGTCTTAAACGATTGATCGGAAAGACTAGTGCGTTTATTTTGGATCGATATAAATTCGATTATGATAATAAGGAACTAATTGAAGAGTATTCGGTCGCCTATCAATTTGCTCATGATCGATTGAGTAATGCTAAGTGGCCTACTGAACAATTTTAGATTTGATTGCGATTCGATCGGCGCTCGTAACCGACTGAATAATTATATTCATGTTAGATGATGAATTTAACATTCGGTTATTTAACTGGTCTACCGATCGGCTAGACAGTGTTACCTTAGAAGGGGTAGAGGGAATGAGGAAGAAAAATATATTATACAAGATTGCGACGATTCAACTTTAGCATCTGCAACTGTTCCCTAAAACGTAAATGGAAGTACTAAATCTTTTGAATGTGTGGCACACGCAATTTTCAGTTTGTCCACGCGAACGGAGTAGATAAATTATCAAATTTTAGTGCATTTGATCATCATGGACAATCTTATATTAGACAAAGTCACGAAAATACGATAAGTTTCTCCCGTTTTTGAAGATTCCTATGTCAATAATAGGGGAATGGGCGGCGTAATGCGGACGCGGGGCACGACGGAGCCAGCAACACCTGCAAGTAACTATATGCACTAGAAGTATGTTGTTGTCGCTAATAGGCGGCCAATTTGCGCATCAGTCTTCAGTCTGACAGTGACCGGCAATTAAAAAACTTTTTTCAACGTCACTTCATCCAATTTCGAGTGATTACGAAAACGCATATAAGAAGGAAAGTGTTTAGATTACTACTGTCGCTTTTTTATTGCGGTTTTCCGGCGACATAACTTATTGATATGTTTAGAAGAAAACCACTCTAAATCACTTCGTTTTTTTTTTGTTCATTATTTAAAATAATGTTAGAGATGGGGCATAACGGGAACATGGCTATGGGACACGATGGGATACCCCATTGTGCCCCGCAACTGCTGTCCCCATTATGCCCCTGTTATGCAAGTAGTCTGAAAGAATGATCTGTTCCGCACAGCAAATAAATAAATTTAAACACTGAAATTAAACAATTATGTAAAATTTTTGAAAATGCTTCCAACAGTCGAATTAAAGAAACCAAACGAGGAAAAAGTTTCGCAGGGGAAAACTGTTGTTCCTCCATCAATCCTCCACAAAAACCAGTTAAAAGAAAGAGAACAACTTAAACGAATCAAGACGTGTTCAAATCCAAATGATCCGAGGTTGAAGAGAAATTTTAAGAAACAAAAGATCCAAAAGGCTCATTCTGATGTAGAAAATGTAGACGAGGGTACCTTATGCCTGTATTGCGTTGGCGTGAACCACACTTATTTGAAATCTTCGGAGCATTGGGTGGCCTGCCAGCTATGTGGACGTTGGGCTCATACAGCCTGTGCTGGTGCTGACGATAAAAATACTGCTTTTTCTGTGACGCAAAATAATTGTGTACCCCATACTTCCCCTATCCCGGGGCACGGTATGGTTTTCATGAGGGTTTCGTAAAATTAAAATTAAAACATTATTTGATTAGTTACTTTACCAAATTTTGAATATGTAACCAAAGTGTTGTAATTAGTTTTAATTAATAAATAGCTATGCGTTTATTGTTTATTTCCCTTAACGTCCCCGTTATGTCCTCCTTCCCCTACCAGTTTATTATTATTCATTATTATCATTTTTTTTTTTTTTTTGAAAAAATAAACCGCTACTACGCCCTTTTATAGGAACTGATTTTCCAGTAATCATCAGTTTTCACACTAAGCAAATCAGCTGAGAGTAATCATACTAAATTTGATTCTGCTAATACGGTATTCTTTTTTGTTATCCCGCTTTCCCTTTTTCATTTAATTTCACGATTCTTCTACTTCTATTCCTTCTTCGTTTTCCTCTGTTCGTTTCCTTCTTCCAGGTATTCTTATCTCCTCTTTTTTAGGTACTAAGTTTTTCTACGGATGCTACTGATCCAGTTTTCCTACAATTCTCCTTTAGAGCTAATTGTGATATTGTAATGCTAGCGACAACTGTATACAGAATCTTAAATTAATGCGTGAGCTGTAAGAAAAGAAAAGAAAAGAAAAGTCTATTTCCAATACGGCTCTTATTGCTTTTAAAGTTTGATAAACTTTATTGGTCTCCCTCGGTGTGCAGGTTTTAGAATGATTTAAAAACTTCGCGTAACTTTTTTATAAAAGTATCGTAAATGTTAATTAAGCGATTAAAAGTTTTTATAAAGGATTCGGAATTCGGTTTATTTTTGATTAACAACTTTAAGAAATGAAAAAGGAATGTTACGAGCATATAAACAAAAACGATAAAAAAAAAAAAAAAGTTAATTAAATTCGATCAGAGATTACTAATACGAAGGAACCAGAGGTAGAGTGATAATAGGCTGTGAAAGAAAGGAGAAAGATGTAGAAACGCGCAATAAGGTACAGGAAGTCCCAACTTTAACTAATGTAGAAAAATCAGAAAGTATCTACGAAAAGAGAAGAGCATTCGAAAAGAATTGTATTTGATTTAGACAAAGAGGACAGCAGCCAGAGGAAACACTAAGTAGGGAAAAATAATAGCGAAAAGAAGGGATAATATGATTACAGCGTGGGTGAATAATAGAGACGACAATGGAACGGTGGAAACGAAGAAAACTCTTAAAAAGCACGAATTAGGATAATTAGTTTGGATTAAGAAATAGAAGGAGCGATTATTCGTGAAGGAGGAAGGGTACATAAAAATCTAGAGTAAAATTTTTTACATAAATTCGGAATTTTCTCAAAATAGGAGCGGGAACGAGCATCATTTTGAGCTACATCACTGAATTAGTCTCGATGCCTTTACGACAAAAATATTTTGTCGTGAAAATTTATTTCGATCGATCGCGAAAGAATTTAGTTAACTCATTATTTTGAAGAAAAAAAAAATGTATTCAATACGCTTTGCATTGCGACTATTATCTTCCTTTTTCAGTACGATTCATTGTTCATACCGACCATTAATATTTCTTCATTACGCGAATTCTTTCCTTATTGATAAAGCAGCGTTTGCGTAATTTCAATCAATCTATGTGTACATACATATTTAATTACTCGGACCAATTTCAAATATAGAATAAAATTCCTCTACTTATGCGGAAAAACTGCGCACGATGTAATCGAAAACTAAAAATAATATTTCAATTGTATTACAAAAATACCTCGGAATATTTACGTTCTAATTTTTCAATTAGACGGTACGGACGATAAAAAATAAATTAAGAAAAAGAGCTACAAATTTGGGGCACGCGTCTGTAACTTTTGAATATTTTTCTGTCAAATAATGCCGAATAACTGACAATTTAAAATACAACAAATTAGGATATAAAAATAGCGAAATGTAATTCCAAAAATACAGCAGTGTAATAGTAATAAAGCAGACTTTAGAATTTTACAAAGAATAACGGTTATATATAAAAAGTAGCAAACGTAATATTGATAATACGGATTACTTTACAGAACAAAACTAGTAAAATTCATTTAAATCCGAAGAATTTTTTTTTTTTTTTAGTTAAATGGTAACGTTTTTTCCCGACGTGGCTGGTGCCTCCTTTTCAGGAATGGAACTGACTGTAAGCGATATAAAGCACGAGGCAATTAATTTTTTACCACTATTTGGAATTGGCGAAAGATCTTAAAATTAGAAGAAAAAAAAAAAAACAAAAAACAAACAGGCACATGAGAAGTAGTAAGATTCTGTTTGTATAGGCTCAAGGAATTTGTTACTGAAAGAGTAGCTGTGGCATTATAGGGAAGAATTTTAAAAGTATTTCCGTGTTGCAGTTAACATAGAATCTGCATTAAGAAATATCACGTAAAGTTGATGTCTGAAACTTAGCCAAAATTTTTTTCACTGACTACATTCAGAATTCGCGTCTATTCCGAAACCAGCCAGTGCATTAATATATTTGAAGTTTGCTTATTACACGACGAAATATCTTTCGCATTTCGTTAAGATTTATGTCGAAATCATGAGTTAGCCGTAGGTGAGCAGATATTCTGGCTGGTGTAAAATTTTAATATTCGACATTTCAAACAAATCACACGGAAAAACGATTGGTGCTGCAAAAGTGCATATGTAAAATAAATGCAGAAAGAGCATTAACCGATTTTTAAAATTATATAAAATTTACAAATTATATATTTTAATCGTGAATAATGGCGGATTATTTTTTTAATCATTACTATTTTTTTATTTTCAAACTGGCTTTGCGTCTTACATAATTTCTACGGGGTGATGATCATTACGTCATTACGGTATACAGCCAAACGGTATTTTATAATAAACGCGATAGATTTACGATTAATAAATAAACGCATAAACAAAATATATTCTATTTAAATTAACAATCGTAGCCACGAATTATTACGAAACATGTTCGTGTTTTTTAATTTAATTGCTTAATATTATTTTTTAATCGGAATTATAATAATGGAGAACCGCATTAACTTAAAAACGGGCGAATTTTATTTAATTAGATGAATCTTAGCTGGTTTTTTTCTTTTTTGTTTATTTAAATGGTCTCGGCTTTCTATCATCAAGCAGTTTATTATTTTTAATTCTCTTTAAGGGGGGGTATTTTAGTTTAAAAATATGAAAAAATCTAAAATTTTTTTTACATATTCTGATAGTTTAGACATTTAAGAATATGTTCCTAAAAATATTTTTCAAAATTAAAATTATTTACGGAGTTATCGTAATACGGTAACTAAATCGGCTCAGTTAGAGCGGATCAAACAATGGACGGTAGATATTCTTCAACTGCCTGAGGATAAATAGAACTCTTTTATACATTATATATATATTTAAAAATTGATTAACTGAAGGCCATTGTAACGTATTTTTTTGAAATCTTTTCTTGTTTAGTGTGTTCAGTTCAGGTCAGTTTCGTTTCAATCTTCAAGCAACGCAAATACGCGTACTCTATGTACAGTCTCCAAAAATATAAAATTTTGAGTGAATATTTTATTTATTAAGTGTAAAATGGATAAAAAAAAAGTAACAAAGGAGGTGCTGTGGGTTCAGATAGATAAAAAAAAGGGCACATTTAGACTGTCAGGCGGAATTCGGATTGAACGCTCTGAAATCCGAGCTTCTGATGCTTCAAAGGAAGCTAGGACTGCTCGTCTAGTTTAAGAACTTCCGAAAATGTACAATTTGAAGTAGAAGAAGAAAGTCCATTGTATGGAATCGCCGATTAAGAAAATCCAAGTATAATACCGTTCTATGAAAATTAGACTGCCCCTGAAACTTTACTTGAATCTTTCGAAACTTGAACGGCGTTTTTTTAGAAACTACTTTTTTTGAACACGGTTGACATCATGATATCTCGAATTGTTCTAATGATCCGATTTACTTGAAATTGGATATATTGATCTTCTTTATACATATATCCCTTTATAGCTCCTACCAGAATAAAGTCAAAATTTTGATTTTTACTATTTTTAAAAAAATTCAGAAAACTCAAAAAACAGGTAAAAAATCAACCTTTTTTTTCAAACAGTCACCAATTTACGAGAATTTTTTTTTCTTCTTCTCTGAGGTAGGAGCTATAACCACGTCCTTACTAATTAAGAATCTTTTTTTTTTTTAGATGCGTGTCAACCGGGACACACCCTTTTTTTTACCCCTCCACTTCATCAGCCTGTAACTTCGTGAATTTTGAATTTTTTTTTTTGATAATTTTTTTTTTGTGTATTCTTAAAACACGAATAAATAAATGGTAAAAAATGGATAGTAAAAATATTTATTATTTTTTTTTTATTGAACTTGAAAAAACAAATTCGTGTCTACTAGAATACCCCATTAATTTCTCGTTTATTTATAATATTATACTCTTATTTTTAATATATTTGTGAAGGATATGCGCAGGTTCTTATGTTGTACCACCCGTTAAAACGAACAAAATTTTCTACGAATTTATTAACCGTTACGAATCGAATGCTCGATAAAGCCTGCCTATCTCCTTCACTGTCTGTCGTTATTCATAGTTTACGTACAGAGAAACTTATCGGTGTTCATACTACATTCTGATTTTGACGATATATTGAATAACCTGATGATTTTCTCCCTTTGTAATTCAGTTCGCATCTAGTATTATCTTATAATATTTCATTCCGCGCGTTTTTCTATGTATTCTTCCGGCCAATTTGCCTTGATATTGTTTTCAGTGAATTCTTCAAACTAACTTATCTCACGGCCAGATGTCATCATTTCACGTAAATTATTATTTTTTCAATTTGGTTTGATTTATTACATATGGTGTTAGCTGCAATTTCTTTTTCGTGCTGTGTATTGTTAATAAGGGAATATTTTTTGGTTTTGTCCCGATTGAATTGCTATTCTTTGCGGGGTGTTTGCCAAAGCGGTTCGGACAAAAAGATATTTCATCCGGTTTAAAGGCCGACTCTTCAGTTTTTGGCGATTCAGGAGAACGTTATACCGATAGGGCTGTACGAGTAGTAAGAATTGTCTCTTTCAAAAATGCGGAAGACTAGTAAATGTCTAATCGGTAAACAGCCGTATGGGGAATAACCGTTAGGCGATATGAATCCGTGCTGGACCAGCGCACATAGCTTTGTTATTTTGGTGGAAATTACCCCTTTACTTTCTGTGGTTGCGATAGCCTAGTTGCTAGAGTACTTGACTTCTGTGACGGAAGTCTCGAATTCGATCTCAGGTGACGACAGAAATTATTATAAAAAATATAATTAAATAATCGCTAATAGTTACGTGAAAGGTAATGGCAAACCACCACCACGCATACCACACCATATGCGCGTTAATTAGTATATATTACGCAGACATAAATGAGACTGCATTTGTATGTCGATAAATCAAACGTTTACAATATCAGTTGCAAGGATTAGACTTGCATCTGCACTAGCGCTGCCTATACATAAACACTATGCCTATGTCAGTACAGCTAGAACGTACGAATAGGCAATCGCCTAAGCTCAGAACTGAGTATGGTGCTACAAAGACGACAGATAGTGTACAAAGAGAAGCGTGTATAGATCAAGTTCCGATGTTCATGGTTTCGTATGAGCAATTATGTCAATACATTTACGTTCCTAGTAGTGACCCACGATTCCCACAATAAATCCATGTGGATTCTGTCATCAAACTTCTATTCTGCATTAAATTTCCCGGATTGCATGAGCTAGATCCTATGATTTTTTAAATTCTATTGCGGTTTTGTTCTTCTCAGCGCTCAGTTAAACAATCGTTTCTGTAAATGGATGCTATTTAGCATTCAACCATTTTTGCAATATGTTAAATATCTTTTTTAAGTTCCAGCGTATTTAATAGAAATAATTCAATATATATATATATATACATATATATATATATATATAGATTATTCATTCTACTTCGCTGTACTCATTTAAAACATGTCTAGAACAAGTCTTTCGGGGGAGCATCGTTGTATTTGTTCTCTGCACTCCTCTATGGTTCCCCAAAAGTGTCTGGTGTTAGCACTGTGTTCTGTATGCTGATGACATTGCTCTGTAGTGTAGGTCGTATCGACCTGGTGTTGTATGTAATAAGTGGTTAGTGGGCACAAATAGTGTAGGTAGGTATTTCGATAAGTGGCAAATGTCAATAAATCGAAATAAAAGCATCATTATTTTCTCGTAGACAATTTTTTTTTTTTTTTTTTTTTTTTTGAAAAATATGTATTTATAATTTTTTACAAACAAAAATTTTCGTCAAACTAAAACGCTTGTCGACGAATTATCCTATTTGACATTTTACCATCTTAAATTAACTTATACATATACATGATCGTGTAATATTTACTTAATCTATCTATTTTACTTATCAATAATTACTAATCTATTTCTATTTTCTATATTCAGTTTTTTTTTTGTTTTTTTTCCTAGCTTTTTTGTTGCGCTTTGTTTTTTTATTTTATGTTTATTATTTTTTTTATATTTTCTTCTTCCTCGTACTCTACTCGGTGAATAGGCGAAATTCGCACCTTAAATAACGACGTTGAATAGTCAAAACGCGTTAAGTATTGTTATACGAGTTGATTCGTGCAGAGAAAATTTAATTGTTCCATATTTGAAGCATGGCGGATCATTTCTGTTCACCCTGTACCCTAATAATCTTGCTAATTGTAATTGCGATTCCGGACGGCTATAATTCATGCATACACTAGATTCATCGGCGTTTATTAAATTTTTAGTTTATCTGTGTCCTTAAATTACAATTACAATTACAATTATGCTATTTACAGTTTTATTAATACCATTTAATATTGCGTCAAGGAGTTCTTGAATATCTTCCTTTTTGTACTACAATGTTACATACACAAATGGTAATTATGTTCCGTAGCAACTGAAGAATAAACTAACGTAGAAAGAGGCTATTATGCGTAGCTTATTTGCACGGGCAATTGGGGGGTACACCGTGCTGTTTATTTTTCGATGCAGTTCCGCTCGGAGCAGTGATTCGAAAGTAGCCGTGAATTTTTGCAAAGCCGCTCCGAAACAGAATAATTATGCCTTAATATTGCGAAACGTTGAAGATTAATATTTTTTTGACGTGAACGCGAGCAGAAAATATAGATTATTTACGCTTGCGTCTTAAATGATAAATAAATTATTTTAAGAAGATAGAAAAAAAAAAAAAGAAAAAATGAAATAAGACCTTTTTAAAAAAATTTTATTAATTAGTCGGTATTTTTACTTTTTTTTTTTTTTTTTTTTGTTTAAATAAAATAAAGCAATGAATCCAAAATGAAACATAAAAAACAAACAGCGCTAATAAGTGAAAATAACGCAAAAAAAAACACGAGCACATTCATGTTTGCAATAAATTTCCAATCGTTCATGACGTAATATTATTCAGTACCGGCGCATGCGTAATTTGCGACTACTGCTCGATGGAGGTGTACATAAGATGGAAACAGGCACATGCGCTCACTTTCCGGTAAAATATGGCGAAAAAATGTATTTGCATCTTTTTTTTTTTATTTACCTCTGCTATTTTGCGCTGAAATTCAGAGTATTCTTTCTGTTTTGCATCAAAAAACTCGATTTTTCGTTTACGATGGAATTGTCGATTAAAAATTCATCGAGTTCGTCGAAATTTTGTTTTTGTCTGTTTTACTGATATAACTTATCAAATCAGTTTTATGAAAAATATACATTTTCCTTTTAATTATATTAAAAGACCCTCTCCCAAAAAAAAAAAAAAAATAAAAAAATAAAACCCACTAAATTAGCCACTGAACCATATTGAACAACAAGAGTCACGCGTAGTAATAAAGCCCTTAAAAAAAAAAAAATGTTTTTTGCGCTTTTTACGTTTTTTTTTTTGTTTTTTTTTAATCCCCCCTTTCGACATTCCAGCTAAGGACCTACACACAGAAACAATAAGAATGAAAAGAGCCGTCAGTTAAATTTTGATTCGGTTAGATATAAAGGAACTACTAACAGACGAAATAATGAATGGCGAAAGGAAGGACAAAATATACGATGCACAATAAGGAGCAGGGAGCTTGAGTTTCAGCAGACAAGAATATAGAATACAACGTTCGACAGAAAGGAATGGACATTCAAAAAATATGCGATTGGCGTCGCAAACCACCACTTCATTTGGGTGGAGAGAACAATTTGGAGAGGCGACAAAGGTATAGCAAAAACGAGAGGAAAGGAGGGCAGAATGGACAAAACGCAAGCGAATCATAAAAATGACAACAGAACGGGGAAGTGAAGAAAACTCAAAGAACACCAGGTATTAGAAGGAAGACTAGGTTGCACAGACAGATAAAAGGATTGATCGTTACGAAAGGAGGAAGGGTAAATATCTGACCAAAGTTTGAGATGAAATTTAGCACATAGGGAATTCCAGTTAGAGGATGGAACTTTTTCATAATGTTCTTTTGGTTTTAAATTAAATTTTATGATCACCAATACTTGGGCCTACAATATCGTATCAATAAGAAGTTACTTTGAATTGAATTATTTTCAATATTTCTTTTAACCTGCAATGGATAAAGTGCTCCTGGAATTTTTAAAATTGTGCGTAATTTACAAAACTACGCGCTTAACGAATAGCAATTTCAAAAAAAATACAGTAATTTGATTTTTATTCATTTGTTAGACATTATAATTATCACGTGTTCCAAATAAATAGAATTTTTACGATTTCTGCTGTAACTCTATTATTCTTGCTATCCGCGCCTAAAATATTTTCTTCTAAACTTCATCGGGATCGCTTCCGTCGCCCCAACTGCTATTCAGTGTTTGACAACTTTCTAATCTTTCCGTAGTCTTCTTAGCACAGCGAATTAAGCGTACCTGTATATTTTGTAGAAAATAAAAAATATCTGTACAAAAATAATAATAATTCTGTAGTAAGAAAACGGAAAAACTGAAAACAGACGAAGGATAACTCGTACCACCAACCAGAACGCTGATCAAAATGATTAATTTTAAAAATAATGTCGAATATGATACAATAAAAAAACAATACATTTCGTGTCGCCTAGTTACGGCATACATCTGCTGTTAAATATCTCGACTTCGGTGAACGAAACTTGCTGGAATTTTAACTGGTAAATAGTGCACTGAAATTAGAAGGGTACTCGAAAAATTCCAAAATTATCTAGTAAAAGAAAATATAACGCACGCTTTACGCTATCGACCCTTCCAGTGCTTTCTACTGTATTTGAATTTAACTTTTTTTTTTTTTTTTTAATTGGGCTCGTCAACTGAGGACCTTCACCCAGAAACAATTAAGGAAAAACGAAAGTTATACAGTGAGGCGATCAGCTATCGCTAATAAGAAGGAAACAATGGAGGGGATAATAAGTGTAGAAGGAAAAGACAGGATATAACGAGCACAAAAAGGAGCAGGAAGCCCCAGCCCAAGCAAGTGGGAATATAGAGCCGAGCGCTCCACCGAAAGAGCAGAGCAGTCAAAGAACACACGTGATCGGTGTCACAAACAACCGCATCATTTGAATGGAGAGGACAACATGGGGAAGAGGTCAACGAGAGGCGAAAGCGTGAGGAAGGTAGCAAGGAATGGTTTAAGCGCAAACGCACAATGGAGACAACAACAGAGCGAGGAAGTGAAGGAAACAGAAGGAACCAAGGATTTTTGAAGGAAGATTAGGCTGAACGGACAGATAAAAGGAGCGACAATTAGAAAAGGAGGAAGGGTACATATTCGACCAAAATCTGAGATGGAAATGTTTACACAAAGGCAAGAGATTAGAGGATGGGATTTTTTTGAAGAAGAATGTAGAAGAAGAAGCAGCAACCCGAGCCAAAGAATCAGCTATCTCATTACCGGAGATGCCAGAATGACCAGGAACCCACAGCAAGTCAACATGGATCCCAAGAGAGTCCAAATGAGAGAACGAATGCGGAGAATAGAAAAATCACAGGAATGATTAGGAAGAGGAGAAGAGATGGCTTGAAGAGCACTCATGGAGTCGGATATGAACAGAAACTGGGAAGAAAGACGATTGGAGGAGATGAAAATAATGGAACGTAAAATAGCCATTAGCTCGGCTGTAAATATGGAACAGAAAGAAGGAAGACAGAAGGATTCAGAGAAGTTATAGTCTGGAAGAATAAAAGAAGCACCAACCGCATCAGGCCCCTTAGAACCATCAGTGAAAATGGTAACATGAGAAGGGAAGAGAGAATTGACAATACTGTGGAATTCCTGTTTAATTACAGCTGGAGGGAGAGATTTTGCAAGTGTAGGCGAAATAAATACTCTGGGAGGATGGCAGAGATCGCTGAAGCTAAAGGAGAAATAAGGCAGACTGTTAAAGGAAATTGTATACGGCCAAAATGAACTAAGACGGAGCGAAATAAGGGGCAGGATAGGAATTTTCCTAGGCACAAAGCGCCAATTCCGAGAAATTGAAAGGTAGGAAAAAATGAGAGAATAAGACGAGAGAGAAAGACGTTTAGCAAGGAAGCGATGGCCCAAATATTTTTTGAATTTAACTTTATTTTCACTGAATAAACTTAAAAAAATCGAAAAAAATTACACATGCAAGGTTTTCCATATATTAGCAGTGGCATAACATAAAAAAAAAATAGAAGAAAAAAACACAAAAAAAAAATGCGATGCTACAGTGCACTAACCGGAAATTACATCTAAACCGGAGTTTTCGAGGTGAGAACATAAACAGTATAGACGTAAAAAAATTATTACTGCGAACATCGAAAGTATTTTCTATTTTCTCTTTATTTTACCGTTTTGACAATTAAAGGCCGCTGGTTATCGATTCGACATGGTTTTCTTTTTTTAATTTATTTTTCCCGGATGAACAGTATTTGTTTGTTAAATTGTGTATTCCAATGAAAGCTGTTAAATAATGAAGATTTCGGAAAGAAACTTCAATGTATCAAAATGAATGCTAGTTTAAGGACCACCGCTATTATATTGTATTGTATCTGTAGGTAAATTTTTCTTTTTCTTTTTCTTTAGATAATTTTATAAGCGGACTAAAAAGACTTTGTTAATGGGAAAAATGCGGAATTTCTGAAAAAATGGAGAGTGACGCTTTCTCTTTTTGTACCTATTTTCTCTAAGAAACGATAATTCGGTAGAAAGCGATATTTATTTGAACGCGAAACAAAAATCGAAATAGTCCGCCGCGCCTACAAAACACCATAGTATAAATTCGGCAGGGTTCTGGGTGGTACAATTTCGCTGCTACAAACAAAAGAATCTTCGTGCTGAACATTTTTTGTGAAAAATTTAAGAAAGTATTCGTAAATAATAGTGAAAATAAAAATATGATTATCGCGTTGTTTGAGGTTAATGAGGCAACTGTAAGCCGATTGCTGTACCATGAAGTTCGGTTTTCGTAGTCGTCCAGTAACAAACAAAAATTTTTCCGCTTCAGCTAATTGGGAAAAACATAAAATTAATACTAACCGAAATAAAAACATAAATCTATTTCTAAATACAATGAAGAGGCAATACTTAAGAATAGCATAGTTCGCGGAGCGTGTAACAGGTGAATCTCGAATAAATATAAATTTCGTAGACTTTTCTTTTTTCTGTTTTAGTTTTCGCCATGCAGTCACTTAAGACATTTTTTCTGTTTAATTAACTTCAATACGTGGTTGTTCCGGTTCTTGCATGATATCTGTGATACTGCTGTCGCGATAGTCGCCAAGAATGGGCTAATATTTTATTGGTAAAAAATACGCTTCGTTAAAATTTAAGCATTGCTGACTATAACGTCCTCGATCGATTTAAGTCTCTATGCATTCTTGTGTGGTCCGTTTGAAAATACGACGTGTAAAAATTTATTCATCTTTTTGTCAGTTAACTGCAGTTTGATTCTGATATTCTTACTGATTGTTTCCTACTCACATCGCCAGCACCAGCCTGAAATACATTCCATCAGTGGGGTGTAATCGTATTAGGTCAGTTCATCTGCAGCTTCATCATCAATTTTTGTCCTAAATCCTTAGATTGTTTTGTAGCAGCATGCCATTCGTCTTTTTCTCTTGCCGGTCTTTTTATTTCCAGGTAATTTTTACATCCCAGACGTTCCATAATCTGGGCCATATTATACTTGTAACGAAGTAAGACCTTTGGCATATACATCATTCCTTCCATTATTTGTCTTCATCGATACGTCGAACCAAACTGTTCAGTTTTCTGATAACTACGTTCAAAAGATGTTGATAGTTTTATCTGCCCATTTCATCTAACGGTTGCTGATTAATAATGCTTCCTTATTTTTATTAACTCTTAAATATTCCACGGATCGATGAAGTCATACATTATATTGCAGAAGCGCACGAATAGCGACTCCACAGTCACCCAAATCTAGAGGCCTTAGAACTGCTACTTTCCGATGATAACTTAAGGCGCCTTTTTGAGCTGGTCACCTAATTTATTCTATAGTATACTCTCGTATGTATGTAACTTACTGGTATGTTCATGTACTCGGTGTAGGTGCGTGGAATATTTATATGCGCCTATGATTATTTATATATCTATATAATATTAGGAGTTATATAATTGTACATAGTTTCTACTCTGTTCATTTTACAAAGTAGTTAGATTAAGTTGTAACACCATTTTAAAAGTAGTGCTAATTTATATAAGATCGTACTAAAATATACGTGTAAAAAAAAAAAAAATATTATCAGGGTATATTATAGAAACACTACATTAAAAATATACGTATATTCGTAGTAATTCTTCTTCTTCTCGTGCCACCCGATTCGGGTATTGCTTAATCATCATGTATGGATTGGATTATCTGCTGGAATTGATTTCGATCTTTTGCTATTCTGACTAGATCTTCTGTTTTCTTAATTCCGGTCCATTTTTTTATATTATCTATCCAAGCGGTCTTTCTTCTTCTCGGATTTCTTCTTCCTTCTATCATGCCCATCATTATTGTCTGTAGTAATTTGTATTTTTCACCTCTCATGAAGTGTCCAAAAAATTTTATCTTCCTTCTTTTTACTATAGTCATTAATATTCGGTCAGTTCCCATTAGTTCCGGTACTTTCTCATTTTTTAACTTTTTGGTCCATGGTATTTTCCACATTCTTCTGTAGCACCACATTTCAAATGATGATATACGCTTCCTCATATTTTCCTTTATGGTTCATGTCTCGCTTCCATACAGTAGCACTGACCACACTTAACATTGCAATATCTTGTTCTTGATCCTTAGGCTTAATTTCCTATCGCAAAGGGTGTTTTTTAATTTCATAAATGTGTTTCTGGCCATCTCTATACGAGTACGTATTTCCATATCAGAATCATTACTTTGTGTTATCCAGCTACCTAAATATTTATATTTTTCCGTTCGTTCAATTTCTTCGCTGTCTAAAAATAATTTTTCATTTAGATTAGGCTGTCTTGCAACTACCATGAATTTTGTTTTTTTAGTATTTATTTTCTTCTTGCTTTCTACTGCAACTATGTCTAGTAGCCTTTGTAGGTCTGTTAGTATCGTCAGCAAAGCGAATCACTGAAATTCTTTCGCCTGCAATTTTTATCCCTTCACTACATTCATCTAAAGCTTGAGCAAAAATTGCCTCAGAATACAGATTGAATAGTACCGGCGACAATACGCATCCTTGCCTAACCCCTCGTTTTATTGGTATTTGATCTGTTAATTGCTCATCTATTAATATTCTTGCATGTTGTTTTTCATAAAGCGTTTGTATAATCTTAATATCCGACTGGCAAATACCTATATCTTTTAATGTTTTTATTAGTTCCGTGTGCCGTGCCTTGTCGAAAGCTTTGTAATAGTCTATAAAACAAATGTATACTGATAGTAATGCAATTAGTAAAAGTTAAATTTCGTGATCCACTGGATCTTAAAAAATTAAAATCTACGAAATTAATTGTAAAGAGTGAAACCGTACACCCCCAAAAAAAAAACAAAAACATAACTAAAACAATTATAAAATTGCGAGGTACTTAGTGATTAATCAAAAAAATATACTGTTTTCTCCTGTTAAATTTTATTCCTGCATAATCGAATTTATTAAATTGCAAATATCAGTGGCAGATGTCAACGAAATGAACAAAAAAGTAGAAAAAAACAGACATCACGTGTGGATAGTTCAGAATTTTTTGCCGGTGAAGTGCTGTTCATAAAACACGATGGTTTTAAAGTATTCTCTGGTTAGTTTTTCTTCATTTTTAGGCATCTATTTATTCTGAAAGTACAGCGCTCGTAAATAAAACATTTCTAAGGATATTTTGCTGCATATCGTCAAATTTGATACCGAAAGAATAACTCACAGTTTTTTTCTGTAGAATGTCATGTTTTTTCATGTTTTTTCGGCTTTTTTTAAAAATTAAACGCGCGAATAGAACGTAAAAATAAACGATAACATATCCATACAAAGGCTCTTTATTCCACCTAGAAATACAAACAGAAAAAAGAGTCACTTCAATAGAATTCATAAAAATGTCAATCTTTTCTTTTTCTTCTTTTTTGTCAGAAACTGAAGAATAAAAAAAATATATTCTGAATTTCAGTCCATTTAATCGAAACGGCCACTCTTTCGGGGGGACCGTAAAAAACCCTCTTAGTACGGCTCTGCGTGCTAGTCTCCGCCGGATTGTACTAGCAGGATCGAATATACTCAGTATTAAATTGTTTCTGGTTAAGGCATTTAGCTACGTGCATAATTATACTTATACCGCAGTTCTCCGACTAATAAGCTGTTCCGTGTGACGGCTACCTGTTGAACCAACTGTGACACACCTGATTTATGACTGTGAGAAGTTTGCGTTGTTCCGTACAACACATGACAGAGAGGCCTCTGTGCATGAGATTGCCTCAAATACTGCTAATATTATAGTTAAAATTTTGCCTTTTGTCAAGGAAATCAGGCTGTATTTGTACGTGTAAAATGTACATAATTCTTTATATTCTGTAACAGCTTGGATCGTTAAATGCAGAATACTGATGTTTATGTATAGGAAAAGAGAAATAAGTTCTCTGTAATTTTTATTTTTAAAATATTACATTATTCCTGTGAATGTGTGTATTTTTTTTATGTGTTTGAAATTTTTTCTGTAACTGAATCGCTCTTTTTAGAAATTTATTAAAACCTATTATGCTTTTCGTTAATGACTACGCAACCTCTAAAATTTAACTTATTACACTACAGTCAAAAAAATGATTATAATATCTAAAATTGAATAAAATATTTATCGCGGTAAATTTTTTTCTTTATAAAATTATTATCACGGTAAATATAAATTAAACGTAAAAATGCTGCGGGGGTTTTTAAGGAAAAATAAGAAACTGGCTAAAATTTTCATATGGTAAATACTTAAAATAAAATGAGTATCACGGCAAACATAAATTAAACTTGAAAATTTAAATACTTTTGTGACTTTTTCGATTCGCTATTTGTCTATTATTTGTTCTGTCGATGAACAACGTAGTATATTATTCGCAACATGAATGGAAGAAAAAAATTGTGACGTGGTTTTCACCGAAAATAATAGAATTGACGTTAGCTCATCATCAGAAAAAAACTAAACAAAACGATAAACATTAGAGTCTTAAATAGTTACAAATAAAATTCAATCGATACAAAATTACAGTCGAAAAAATAAAAAGCCGACAAGACAAATGATGAAAAGCCGAAATTGACAATTTACAAAAAAACGTAACAGAATGCCGACAGCATCAAAAACCGTAATCGCTATGTCGGCAATGCCATAGTGGCAATGGTTCAAAATCAGAGGAGTTCTCTCAGGGGTATCCTCTTTTTATTCCCCTCGGGGGGGGGGGGGGGGGCTCGTGAACTTAATTTGATCGGAAATAGTAGCTGAAATAAAGAAACTAATGGCCGGGACAACAGACTGAGAGGGAAAGAACACAATGTATAGAAAGCACAATAAGGAGCGGCAAGCCTTAACTTTAGGCCGAGTAAAGAGCAGAACACTCAAAAAAAATGTGACTAGCATCACAGACACAATGGCTCCATCAGAATGAAGAAGACAAAAAGAAGTGGAAACCAAAGAAAGACGAAACCGTAAAGAGGGTAATAAAGTGTGATTAAAGCGCAGATAAATAATAGACACAATAACAGAATGTGGAAGAGAAAAGAATTCTGAGAACCATGGATTAGAAGGAAGCCCTGACGTATATAAAGCTTTTCAATAAGGGGGATTAAAATCTGAAATTTTCATAATACTTTTTTTTAAGCAAAATAAAACAGTAGGGCTATGCTACTATATTATTATTTATTAGATTAAATAATACAATCTTATTTTATTCTTTGCTTATTTCAATTTACAAAAATATTATTATAATAGTATATTAAGAATGTAATTTCAAATTTTAAATTCAACCATTTACGTCTTAACAATGAATCTATATCCGAGTTATAGGATAAGAGATGCGTTATAAGTGTCGTTGCCAATGCTTGAGCTGAAACATCTTCTACGTAGATGAAATCAAGAAAATCCTCCTGGATAACTGATTTTTGAGTTTCGTCTGCCAATGTAATACAAATACCTGCCTTTTTGACCCTTTTCAGTACTTGCGCTTGAATAATAGCATTACCGCACAGTTCAATTAGTTCATCTAAATTCCCAATGAACTATACACGGCTCTCTATTGTACATTCTTTGTGTAAGTAAACGACTTTTAAGTGCTTCATCACGAGCACTCAAAAATTGCCGTCATTTCGTTTACTCTACCTTCTTCATAATCATGGCTTCCTCTTAGGGCCATTTTCTGTCGTCTCCCGCACAAAATAACTGTTTCTCTATAATAGCTTTTAATCTTTCGCGGTTATCTTCAGCAATTTTACGACCTTCCAGATTCTTGGACTCCTCAACATCAGTAGATTTGCCTTCCACGAACTTTACTAAGTTCGCTGCATGCTCTAGAGCGAATTTTTGATATTTTGTATTCATGTAACGATTAAAGTTCTCTAAAGCGTTTTTCCAATTAGTAAATGGCTTATTAACAAGGGCTCTTCCAGTATATCTTGATAACCATGTCCGTCTTGCGATTTTCCAAGTAGAACGCGCAGTTTGCAAAGTGCTCGCTGCACGACGTTTGAACACACAAGACATGAGTGCTTTGCAGTCTAACGACGTTGAAAAGAAAAATTCCTCTTGCCAGTGACTCTGGAAAGTTGAAAGTATCCGGTGGGTTCCAAGGTTCTTTTAATGTATTCAGCTTTTCTCCATTATTCGGAGGACTAGAGACAATTTTGTACATTTTGACAAATAAGCTCGGACATTCTTTCCTACGCAAGTAACCTAAATAAAGACATAAAAAAGATTCGAACTGTTTGTAATCTAATTCAAGGCGACAATAGCGCAATCATACACTACGTTAGTATATTCCGCTAATATTCGGGCTTTTGCATGAGCTAAGGGGGGGGGGGGTCAAACCGCCACAATTCTCTCTTTATATAGGTCGATGGAAGGAAGGTTATATTGAATTGTGAGGTAGCAGGAACGATTATTGATAAAGGAGGAAGGTACATATCCGACCAAAATTTAAAGTGAAATTTCATATTTACGGATGATAACAGATTAAGTACTTGGAATTATTTTAAAGTAAACGCGGGAATGAGCAGTGATTTGAGCTAAGGCATCCGTCATTTCGTTACCCTCGATGCCTGTATGACCAGAAACTCGCAGCAAATCAACGTAGATAGAGTGACGAAAGGAAAGACTGTGAAGGTGAGATGGTGTACAAAGAATGATAAAGTCGGAAGAAGGAGTAAAAAACTGATAGCCTGAAGGGCATTCGCGAAGTAGGAAATTGTGAAACATGAATTGAATTCGTGTTTTTTACTGATGCAAATGATGACATTTAGCCGGTGGTAATGTCTGAAAAATATCGTCGGTAATTCGTAAAAAGGCTCGAGTAAAAGAATCCTCGCCGGCTGCTGCGGAAACGATTCACGCTGAACGGATTCGTTCCGAAAATGCCTTCCTCCCTGTGATCATCTTTGACGCAATAAATGAATGGTTCCGAAACAGCGTGTATAGAGAAGGTCTCGACCGAGAAATGAAACGGGAGGAAATATTCAGCGAGTGTCGGGCACTCTTCTGCGGATTTCGATTTTGAGCGCTTCATTTCCGGTTCCATTGCTGGCCAAGTTCGTGGTCAGTGTTTCATTTTCAATTAACCCGGGAAACATGAGAACTTGGAAGCGCTTGGATTCGAACTGATTTTAATCGTTGGCAAACGGTACTTTTCGAAGACTGCTGTATAGTTTCTGTTCCAACGGTAACCGTAGTGACGTGAAGTAACGATGACGTCCGACGGCAGCTGTAAGGCTGATTGTCGGTTCGGCGATAGTTTTCGATCGAAGAATAAAAGTCGGAAACGGTTCAGTATTAAACGAACGTCATGGCTGGCTTGTTCGCAACTCAGCAAGTTAACATAGAAAAGTTTCTTGAACAAAATAGCTTTCATTTGCGTGTTCCGTTCTAGTGTCATTTTCGCGGTGGTGGACGATAATTTCGAAATTCGATTTGATTCGGTCCAGCGACGGGCAACGACCGAAGTTGGAGCAACTTTTAAAATTGACGAGGTGACATTTAAAGGAGCGCTGTTTGAAAATTGATAACATCTGATTAATGTTTCTAATTTTCGATCCTTTAGTCATTGATATTGTTTACGGCCAAAAAGGAAAATGTGTATTTTTTGAGTTTTGTTTTTTGAGTTTTACGCTAAAAGTTAAGTCACGACCGGACCTGTCTGCGATCACCGTAAAATGAAGCCGAATATAGGTTGCATGCTGTGTGCGCGACCGAAAATGATACTTTGGCCGAAGTTGGAAGTTCCGTGTAATGGAAAAATTTCTAGTAGAACTGTGGTGAGACCATCTTTTTAATTGCGGCATTATTACGCTTTTCTAGATTTAAATAAAGTTTCATTTTCGATAATTTTATTACCGATAAAGATAAAACAAATTGGAAGCCTGTTGAATTCTTCATTAAGGCTCAAAATATACTTCCGTGTATATTGTAGTACTAACAATTTCACGATCAGTCTGACTTTCAAATCAAAAAATGGAAATGAAAATAAATTAAAAATAAATGAATTCTCTATTGTATAATAATAATAATAGAAAAACTGATTATTTACCCACACCATTCCGAAAAACAATTAAAAACACACTCGCAAAGGAATAATCGAACGTTACGATTAACGAGACTCTATTAACGATTTGTTAACATTTATAAACCGGATTCGTTTGCGAAAACAATTTGGCCCAGCGGCATCAAGCCGTTCTACTATATTGATATTCTTTTTTTTTAATTTGAGAATATTATAAGGGATTAATTTCATTATTTATAAAATAGAGGAGAGAATACTGCGGCGCTCCTACATATTGCAATTATTCGAGAAGCAACATCGAACATCAAAAAGGAATTTGTAAGAAATGCGCAATTAACCTCGTACGCTTGTAAAAACATAATTAAAAATTATTTACGTTTTATTTTAAACGAAACCGGTTTATGTTTTGTTTGTTCGGTTTTGAACTTTGGACCCGATTTCGGTTGAAATCGCGATTTTTGCCTAAATGTAATCGAAATATCCGGGGTTGGACTTTACAGACTGTAATTATATTGGCTGTTGCAGGTACTTAAAATGAACCATCGTAAATATTTTCCTTATATGTAAGAAATTATTCCCTTAAAAAAAAAAAAGTAAAGACAAAAAAAAAAAACAATTCTTAGTTATTATTTAAATGCATCTCTCATCAGTGTCGTGCACGGGTTTGACATGAAACTCCTTTTACATATATTTGTTCGATGTTTTATACATTTTTTCCGTTTCTGTTAGTTTTGAACATTTCGATATTCGCTTCGTCCGATAATGCCAATCGATCGCGATAGCCATGGGATGCCAATTATTATTAACTGATGCATACAATAATAGTCGGACAATTTTACAACTGCCCTATTTGTTTCCCTTCCCGCATATCACGTAACACATGCAGAACTATACAAATGTAATAGTTACAAATCTATACGCAGTCTTCGGATAACATGCATCACCTGTTCTGACGCTGGCTCCTGACCGCTATCGTGGATGGCTGATGTGTGTGATGGGCAAGACCTTATTGTTCTATTTTTTGTTTTTGCCGCTTGTTATTGCGTAACATCTGCAATCAGTGTTTCCCCGAATGTTACGACTAATGTGATTATTGTTTGTTTTTGTACATACATATATATTTCACAGTTTCGGATTTAAAATTTAGCTGACATCATCGGGTGTAATTATATTAAAAGCGTCATCGTAAAGGTCGTCGGAAAGGAAAAATTCTTTTATTGCGCAAAATTTGTTACATCGCTAGAAAGTGTGCGGTTTTTTCAAAACCTGTAACATTGCATACGGCATTCAAAGTTAAATCGGGGGTGCACAATTGAAATATTTCGCGGATAATGCGAAATTCAGACTAATATAGTTTTATCAAGGAACCTGCAAAAAAGATTATATATACCAAATAGCTAACTAGCGATTAAAAACATTGTACAGGTATAATGCGAGCAGGCAATATTTCGGCAATAGCCTTCAGTTGTTGATGCGCGAATTAGAGATGATTTTAAATTGCCCGCGTAAAAAAGTTATGGGCCTTCAAGCTCCTATTTGTACACCGTTAACGGTAATAAAAAACAAAAAAATAACAGCGATAAGAATAAATTTCTTGTTTGGAGTTTTTCTCAAAAAATGTCTTCAGACGTTATCGTTTTAATTTTTAATGGATCTGAAATAGCTGTCTATAGGTTGGTTCGAACAGGGTGTTTCATATCTTTTGAAAAATTTAGCACGGACCAAGTTCAGCCCAATGTACGCATAATTCTTTCTTGCTTTCGCGAATACTTCACATTTAAATTAAAAGTTAGTTTACCGACATTCTTTAGGATTTTATTGAAAAATGAAAAAAAAAAATTAAAATTTCCATTTATAGTTCATCTTGTCCGAACGGAAGTGAAAATATTCTGAAACGCACTGCGCTTATTATTTGAAAAAGTTTACTAGTCGAATATCTGATTCGAGAGTCCTATTTTTTCCCGGCTCTGTGCCATATGTTCGACAGTAATATTTACATTTTTTCCATTTCAAATTGATATAATTTAGGCGCGCTATCTGTGCGGGTGATGTTTGAATTAAAATCGCTTTCTGGTTATGTCATTATCGTTTTCGGAAGTTACCCTTTGTTCTCATTTCCGCTGTACGATCGCATCCAGGTATAGAGACTAGCTTCATGTCATCGAGGTAGCTATGGGCCTGCGACGAAAGCGTACATCCCAGTACAATGTGTGCCGAGCAGCGTTGAGCTTATAAAATCGAATGCGCCAATCTACAGAGGTTCTTCTAGAAATATCTACATAGTCTTTTTGCGTCATCGAGATATCCACTTGTTGGTCTATCGAAAACATAATATCTAGTCGTTGCCGTTTAATCCCCGTAAATCGAAATCGAATAAAGAAGAAAATATCCGGTTCTCTCATATTGTCGAGTTTTTTTGTTTCTTCTTATATTCTCAGCATCTTGCTGCGTTGCCGCAGTGACATTTGTCGACGGGGAAAGCTCCAACGAGTGGAGATTTAAAAAAAATGAAAAGCCTGAAGGTAATTTCGAAGGGACCGGTTTAATGTAGATTTTACGGTTTATTCTAAACAATAGTTGTTTACTGAGACGCATGCCATGAGATGCTGTGTAAAAGCGCTTTTTAAAGATCTCGTTCCCAAAAAAAAAAAGATAATTTTTTTCATTAAGAATAGCGCTCAGATAAAAATCATCTTAGCATCAAACCTTGTGTAGTAAAAATTTTTTCAAAAGTTGTTTGTCAAAATTGTTTTTTTTTTTGAATGTCAGCTGTTAAGAAATTCAGGTTTTTCGGGGTCATTTAGAGTACTAACGCCCACGCATACGGTCTGTACACTGACGGTAGTTCCATTTGAATTCATCATGGTACACTTTAGACTGATATCTTAACTCGAACGTTAGCATCTGAAGAGCCTACTAAAATACTGGATTCCATATGATGTCGATTGTACATGTATATTTTTATTCGGGAACACAATTTTTCGAGGTTCCTTCTAAGAGTTTTAATATACGTTTTCCACTTTCGTTTAGATTTACGCGATTTTGAGCAAATTGCGCTAACGTTCATAAACCATAATAGAGCATCGCTGATAACAGATGAGCATCATTAAAATTGTACGTACTACATTTTTATGCGACGATCATGTATCGTCATCTCGAAAATTCACGTTGTTAATGACCTGCATTCGGCTTTAATAATAATAATAATAATAATAATAATAATAATAATAATTCAAAAGTTAATGGGATCGTAATAATTTTTTTTTTCCACGTCTCCACTTAACATTCTTTTCGGTACGCAAAAAACGTCATTTTCGAAATGGAGATCGACCAGAGCGTACTCCCAAATCGACAATTCGCTATTACGTAGCAAGTCTCAGTTTTGCGATGATTCGCAGTTTATGACCGGCTTTTAAAAGCGACCTTTACGACTGCTGTTCTGTCGCTGCTCGATCGGAAGCGAGAAGGCTTTTATTAGTTCCGTTCGGACTGTCTGTCTGTATTTTGCTTTTCCCTCTGCCGTAGCGAGCGCGTGCAATCGGAAGAGTACTTTGGCCACGATCAGTTTCAATGCAAAATACATACATCTTTAAAGAGCTACATTTTCTTCGACGGCCGCTTACCCTGATGGTCGATTGTGGACTGTACTCAGCGAGCAACCGTCGTAAACTCGATTCAACAACATCGTAAACTGTCAAATGCGTCATTAACAAATTAAACCGCTCTGGAAAAGTTAAATAAAACTGCAGCCACTACATCGTATTGATTATTTTTTACTAGCCAACTCTTTTATACGATATTTTTCGACAACGGCCTTTACAGAAGAATAGCGTAAATGCGAGGAAAAACTTTTATTACGTCCGGAATGGCACGTGTATAATGTTATAACATTTTTCCGTGAACCTTGCAGCGTCCCAGACAAACTAGGACAGGAGGGTCGCGATCGGTGTGCGCACTGGTAAGCCCCGTCCTCTGACGTAACCCGGAGACTGGCGCAGTTTGCACGCTTTAAGTGCTTTTTTGACTGGTTGTTGTGCGCATGATAACTGCTGGCAATAAATAAAATTTAGAAACATCATAACTGACTGGTAATTATTTTTACCGTACGAAAAAAAAAAAAAAGAAGCAAAAAAGCCAAGCAGGCGCAGTTTCTGGAAATAAGTAAAAGGCGAAATTCAATTCAATTTATTAGTATTAAAATATAAAATTGTAAACAAGTTAATTATATCCGCGAATACGCAAAGATGTGTGAGCTGCGGAACACACAATAAAGTGACACTGGTGGTCAAATTTGCACCTATGTTTTACAGAAAATATTTTGTTAAGCTCAGTTTACAGTACATTTGTATAACCAGCGTTTACATAATTTTTTCAGATCTACATAAATGTATAAAAACGTATGACTAACCAGTACGCATATAAACAAAAATTCATCGGTTATCACAGGCGGACTTACATGCATTTCCGATCATTCACGCTAACTTAAACCACATGCAATCAAAGATTCATCCGTTATCACAGACAGACTTACTTACACTTCCAATCCTTCGCACTAACTTAAACAGTAAATTGAAGCTGTTACGGTTGATCTAAACCCAATCACCACAGTACTAACAATAAGAAGACAACAATACTGGAATACAATAATGGGTTAGAAATAAAAGTGTGGTAATATTGATTTAGGAAGTAATGTTAACAACTAAACTTAATGCTGATAACAATAAACAATGGTAAACTAAAATTAATATACTTTTGCACAGAACGAAAATAAATCTTAACAATTGAGCATAGTAAATGTAATCATAATACTATCCTTATATACATGAGCCTTTGTATTACCTTACCAAGATATAAAACTTAGAAGTAAAAAGTCAGAAATTGTGTGTTTTATAGCTAACAGTAGTCCATGCTTACATTACATATAGATTGCATTAAATAGATACTAAGATTGATCAATTGCCCACCCTAAATCCCCATAAAAAGAAGTTATCTCGACCTCAACTATACTACAGTGTGATAAATTAAGAATAAAAATACAAATTTATAGTTAAAATATTAAATTATTTGGGAAATGTTACGAAATAATACAATTTACTAAAATTAGCGTTATTAAAAATAAGAAAATCTGAAACAAAGTTCAAAAAAAAAACAATACGACTTTTAGTGTAAAAGTATTAAAAAGTAAAACGTATTATATAAGTGAAAAGATGTTAATGTATCTAACAATGTTACGAACAAATTATATTTAGAAATAAATGTGTATTACTAGATAGATTTGAATGTAATCAAGGAAATATTTAAAATAATAACAAGTTGAGGAAAATGTAAAATAAACGTAAAGAAAAGTAAATATCATTAGGCACTTGTTATTGAAAGCTTCATATTAAGTTCAGCACTGTCACATTTAAACGTATAAAACAAAACGGGAGAAAACAAAAAAAAAAGTTTAGAAAAGTAGGCAGAGTGGCACGTGTCTGGCGAACTAAACGTAATAATACTCGATTACGACGCGATAAATGTATCTGCCAATAAAACTGCAACAAAGATAACACCACGCGGTAATCATTGCGCTTCAGCGGTCTCCAGTGACGTTGCAACGAAGAAATGTACGCGCGTGGATGTTTACATTGTATGTTTTAGAGTTATTCGTGAGAAATATTCCTTTTTACGTGGTCTTTAAATCGGGTAAATGAGCTGTGATATCACATCGGAATAGGGCGTGCATTTCTATTTTCTGCGGGCACTATCGATATAGCGCGGCAGTGTATTTAACGAAAACTTTACGGAAGTTCTAGAGTAAAACAGGTAGAAGCGGTAATGGTCCGTTGATGAGATGGTTGTTGAATTAAGTTTTTGCATAAATGATCCGATGAAAATATTTAGCCAGTTGCATTCTGACGTCGCTAGTACATAAATAAATAAAACTAAAAAAAAAAAAAAGAAAAAGATTGTGTCTATAATCTAAAAATAGTTATATCTTCTTTCTGACGTGTTAACCGGCCGTAAAGTAGAACGAGTAAAAGTTGGCGGGATCGAAAAGAGTTCATCGATCTGTTGTTTTCTTCCATGCTTTCTTTTTGTAACTTCATAGTTTTGCGAAAAGTTTTTAATCAATTTTATTGGGTCGTTGCGTTCTGGTTTGTATTCATTTTAAAAGTAAGACTTTTTGACTACGTGATTTTACTGTCGAAGTAAATTCAAACGGTGGTTAATGGTTAAACTAAAATATTTATTTGTTCTTCGAAAATATAATTAATTTTCGGTAATACGTATCCTTAACAATTTTCTCAAATTCAAAATGAATTACAAAATGTGTTGACATATTTTCATTTTCTGTAACTTTTTCGAATTCAGGAAAATTGCGAAATTGTGCTGGTCCCCAAATCCCTTTCTAATCCTGAATCTTTTAATGAGCCGCTACATCACAACAGGAACATTAGTCACACGATTTTAGAGGTTTTGTAGTGAGTTAAGTTTTTATAAAAACACTACTTCTTTTAGACCAGTTGTTGTAAATTTGTTTAATTTAGCAGCGTGTGGTGCATTGTCTAAAAATTTCGCCATTATATAAACCAGACGTGTTCGAGATTTGTCTCGTTCTAGATCCGAATCACTCCCAGGTATATATCCAATCTGAAATTGAATTGGGTACCAGAGGAATTTAGGAAAGTAAAAGCGGTCAAGAGAAAGAAACTGGCCCCCTACTCTGATTAGTGCCGCTGGGCTTAGTGTGAACCTTAACTTCACAATCTCCAGCCCCCTGTCAAGAGTGTAAGACTTACTTTATTATATATATATATATATATATATATATGGCTTATGTTTTTTTTAGGCTAAGATGATAAGAAAATCCTGTAACGAATATTGTTTTTGCATGGAACTTATGAAATTTCATTTTGAGAAGAATGAAATAGATTTTGAACTGTCTTCTCTATAAAAATTATCAAAGATTGCAGATTCGTTCATTCATTCAGACAAGGTTAGAGGAATGAAGTTTTACATATAAATATTAGCATTATTATATTATTATTAGTATTCTGCAGCTTGCCCGATTGTATAGAAAGGAAAGTCTTCTCCCACAATATTTTTGTCTCGGATTATTTTCCAAAAATTCTTCTATTCCACGCTGACTGGTTTTGTGTAACTCCGATCACCGTTTAAATACCCTCTTCGCATTTGTTTTTGATTTTCTTCCCGATCTTTTTATTCCTTTTTCGGTGTGATCGATATTTTTCTTTCTTATCGAGTTCATTCGGCATTTTTCCAACGCTGCATAATAATTTCCCGGCGATTATTGAATTTAAAATCCGCGTTTTACGTTAAAAGTATTCTTTATTTAAATTTTGTTCTTCTCAAGTACCGCGCCAAATTCCATCTGGACATGGCGTAATTTCTTTAAAATACTCACGCGGTTTTCCTTCTTTCTCCTATGAAACTACAAAAAAAAACCTTCTTAATTAGTGTCTGCTACTTCACAATCCTCTACGCCCTGCCGAGGGTATGGGACTTACTTTACTTTACTTACTACAAATTTGACATTATAATTCCACTCATTGATCGTTATTTACTTTACGATTTGATCAAAACCGGAGTTCGTCCGATGTATACTGCCGATGTTTTATACAACAACAAAGTCAATTTTAGTCGCATTTAGTCATTTTTCGTTTAGCTTTAACTTTCTAAAAATATCGTTTTTAATAAAGCTGCAATACTGTGGTACCGATTTCTTTATCTCGTGCCTTTTTTTAATTGAAATTTGTTACATCGGTTATTTTCAAATCTCCCTTATAAATTTTTCGAATAATTCCGACTAATAAATAAGCATATAAACGGGGAAAAAAAACATTTAAATTAAAAACAAAAATGAACTATATATATTTTTCCCCCTTGAAATCGTCAACCTTTACTCAGAAACAGGTACTAGAAAAACAAGTAGATTATTAATAATACAATCAGATAATAAGAAGGAAGGAATAGCAGGAATAATATGTACGGAAGGAAAGGACAGAATATGTTCGAGACTCAGCAATATTGACTTATCGATATAAAATATGGACTATACTTTTGATAAAATCTTAAAGTGATTTTAAACTTTTGTACATGTGAGATTAAAATATAGTTCGTTAATGCTCTTAATAAAGGCAGCATACCGCTTACAGATCTACTGACCATTGTTATTTCTGTAGTAGCATCAAATATGCACGCACTACGTACTATACTTATTACATTATGTTTTTTTTTTTAGCTTTCCGTTGTATTACCATTCGAAATATAATCCAGCGTTGGTTTTTTTAAATGAAATAGTTGGGTCGGATGTGTATAATTTTTCCGCTCTTCGTTTATATATATATATATATATATATTTTGTTTTTTTTTTTGGAGTCCCGGCTCTTGCTTTTTGCAATTATTTTCTTCTACCAATCCGCCGTTGTACCTTTTTCAGCTTGTTCGGAAAATTTTTGTAAATTTAGTCCACCGCATTGATATTTTATTGGTGTTACTACTATTCCTTTTAAAAATATATTTACACAATTATTATGTAAATTTATAGACATTTTGAAGTAAGAATTTTTTTTTCTTTTTTTTCGGGGGGAAGGGCTTGTGTCAGTTAAGAACCGTTATCCAGAAACAATTAAGGGGAAAGAATAGGTTATATTTTAATACGACATTAATTATTCTTAATAAGTAACAATCAGCGTAGCAGGAATAATGTGTGGGAAAGGAAAAGGCAGGATATAAGAAAAGGAAGCCCGAGCCTCAGAAAAACTGGAATGCAGGACAAACAGGCGAACATT
Organism: Icerya purchasi; assembly: GCA_039619475.1. Lineage (NCBI taxonomy): Eukaryota > Metazoa > Arthropoda > Insecta > Hemiptera > Monophlebidae > Icerya > Icerya purchasi. The sequence continues at coordinate 285,359,229 of CM077116.1, forward strand.
TAATAAATGCATGATAATCGTTTCGGACGCAACTGCAAGAGAGGAAGTTAAAAAAAGCGTAAACTGGGTAGAAAGGTTGAGTTTATCTTAAGAACGTAGACGAATAAGGAGACGATAACGGAATGGTAAAGTGAGAGAAACAAAAAGAGGCACGGTTTGGTAGGAAGACCAGGTTGAATAAATAAAAAAATGAAAATAATTAGTAGAAAAAGTATGTAGTAATTTAAGATGAAAACTTTTAGACATAGTAGGAAGAGATTAAGGGATGGTTTTTTTTTTAAGAAAGGAAGCAGGAAAAAGCGGCAACTCGAACTAAAGAGTTACTCGCTTCATTGCCAGAAATAGTCGAGTGGCTAGCAACGGATAATAGTTGAGAGAAGAGGATATGTGTGCATGCATACGGAGAATAAGAAAGACGCAAGAACGATCGGAAAGGGAGAACATATTGTCTGAAAGACACTCATGGAGTCTGCGATGATCAAATAATCTTGAAAGAAAACCGATTAGAGGCAATGAAAATGATGGGTCGCAGGATAGCCATTAATTCGGCTATGAATATAGAGGGGAAGGAAGAAAACGAAAAGATCCCGAAATATTAAAACTTGAAAGGATAGAAGAAATTCCAACATCGTATGCCCTCTCGAACTCTCAACGAAAACGGCTGCATGAAAAAGAAACGAGGAATTTATAGTACAGTAAAATTATTTCCACTTAATTACGACTTGCGAAAGGAATTTTGAAAGTGAAGATAAAATAAAAACTGAACAGAGGTCATCAAAGTCGAAAAGTAGGGGCCTGTATTAAAAGGATCTAAAGAGAAATACGACGTAAGCTAGAGATTTTCCTAGGAGTAGAAGAGGTAGGAATGAATGAGAGTAGCGAACGTGAGCAGGCGGCGTTCAGCAGAAAAAAACGGTGGTCTGAATATGGTGTGACAAAAGACTAGAGGGATGGGCAAGAACTGCTGGAGTCGGAAAGGATTTAAACGCATCAAGATAGAGTCGAGAAATTCGGATTAAATTCAATTTAGCAAGTCAATACTTGCAGGCAAAGCTATAGATAAATGAATAATAGTCAAATTTTGTGACGAATACAATGGGACTTATATAGAGAAATAATAATGTAGCGATTAGCAGCCGATTTGGTTGACGATAGAGCTTTCGATAAGTTTAGCCTTTTGATAAAAGTGGAGTGATATTTAATGAATAACTAGTACGTTGCGAAACATATTGATGCTTGTTTCAGTTTAAAATTTGTTTATGTAGTAAGAATGCCAGATAACAGATGGACATTATTAGGGCCACTTTCTCGCACATCATAGAACAAGAAAAGGACGTGAACGGATGATTTTAGTCATTTTTTTATTGAACAAAAATTTTCAAAAGAGTAGCTACAGACAGGATCGAAAAAAAAAAAATTACCGGAAACCTATGCTTAATCATAGGCCAAGGAAATTTAATACTTACTTTTTCTTTATATTAATCATTTTGTTTTACAGTTTAAGAATCTCCTTAATAAAGGTTTATTCAAACTTGAATTATAAATGTTCGAATCCATTTTCTGTTTTATCACTTTATTAAATGTATGTATATAAAACACGTATTACAGAGAATAATAATTGTTGTAAATTCAAGCTTAAAGAAGTATGTATATAAATTTCATAACTTAAAGTTAAAGTTAAACAAAACGATCGCAAATATTTACACATACGAGTATGTTATCGTTTATTTAGTAATAGCTTTATTTTATTATTGCCATGACTATGGAGTATGTAACTCCGAAACATGTCGTCTGTATTTTATATTTTTTTTATAACAATTACTATTATCTGTAATACGTGTTTTATATATATATATATATATATATTTAATAAAGGTTTATTTATTTGTTTATTCATTTACTTGTATTATGCTTATTTATTTAATCGGAATTAGTTTAATTACAGAAATGGATAATCGTTTAATCGTTTCTTGAAATTTCAATCACATATATGCACAAAATATATGTGTACATATAATTAGTATGGAAGGTGCTGATCACAATGGTTAATTCGATAACGATAATTTGTTTAACTGAAATAACCGAATGCATACGTAAACCGTATGCGATATTACGTAAACGACGAAGCATTTTTATATTTTTTACTTACGCAGTTAACGCGCATATTGAGGTAATTTTGAAATTCATTACTGAAACATAGTGGCTGAAATGAAAAATAAGTGACAAATGCAAACGTTAAAAAAACGAAAAAAGAAAAAAATTCGGACCGGCTATAAATAGACGGGTGTGTATTTAAAGTTTCGGGATTGCGCGGAGACAGCGTTAAAAAAGATACACAGACATGCCAGTCAGCTTTTGCCGCTGTCATAATCAACTCTTCAGATTACTGACGAGCATCTCTCGCTGTCTGTATTGTAAGAATAACAAAATTAATTACGTAATTTACGTGTTTATACGTATGCATTTGGAACGGGAGTCGTTGGCTGCCAGTAATGACACAGCGCCGCGACAATAAGCAGAGTGGTCCTCGGTGGAGCTGCGACAATGGCCGTTGCCGTGTGTTGTTGATTTTAATGAGAACGACATCATCCGTTGTTTGGATTGCCGCTGTTATAATAGCCGCGGTCGGGCGATGTTTGACGATCGGCGATGGACGGACTTCGAAAAAGCCGGGGAGGTGGCGAGCCGAATCCGTTGTTGCGCACGTTGGAAAATAATGGACAAAACGGCCGTTTGGGCGATTGTTGTCAACGGTAAGAAGAAAATAAAGAGAGCGACAGAGACGAGACGATTAATCGTTGCACGGTTGGACAACTTTGTTCTAACGAGTTTGAACGCTCGGCTGGTCGAATTTGAGCTTCGGACGGCAACCGGTTGTAGATGTAAAGTTCTTCGTCGGAGCGAAGGTGCCACGATAGAAGACCGCTATTTCCATTTCTTTAGTCGTGAACAAGTTGCGTGCTCGCGACGTGCCGGCCCTGGAGGGGGGTGGGTGCAAGGAGAAAAACAACGAAATAGTGAAGAGCGAAAGAGAGTGCGAGGGACGAAAAAAGAAAAAGTTGGAAATGGATTTTTTATGAAGAGGCCGTTGATGGGTCTGGTAGCAGGGAATCTAGCCAAACGGGTGTAGTCGTCAGTCGTCACGTAGTAGCAAATAACCGTATCGGCAGCATCGACTCACCGGCAGTGCAAAGCAGCCTCTCCGTATGTTAATGATAAAAACCAACAAAAGGCGCCCTTGGTTGACTTCGGGTCCAGCGTCTATCTCGCTCTGGCCGATTTTCGCTTCCTCCCGTTTTTTTCTCTCCTTTTCCGTCTGCTCTTTCTTTTTCTCTCTGTTTACTTTGTTCGCTTTTTTTTCGTTCGTCTTTTTTCCTCGATTTCTGGATGATGGAGAATTTGGAGTCGATGTGGTTTTTTACGTGTTGTCGTTTTTTTTTTTTGTTTTTTTTTACGGGATAGTCCGTTTCAGTTCGCTGTGTATTATTTGCTTTGTTGATTGAATCACGTATCTGCTTATTGCGCCCGACTTCAGTTCGATTCCGGACGAACGAATCGCACACTCGGACACGCACAGCGAAAACTCTAAACACCCAATTGCCGCCGCCGCCGCCAGTGCCGGTAATATTTCTAATGGATAAAATGGGTAATTGAAGCTCACTCATCGTCTAATCGTGTATATCCGTTCCAGAATATAATGATACAACAACATCCTTTGCCCCGACACAGTTCTGTTCCAGTGACTTCTCCTGCGCGCAGGCTCCCTTTTGTTCTCCTAAACACGCGCACATCCTTTGTGTGTACGTTAATTTCGTACAAATGCCTGCGCACGGTCTACCCGATGCGCGTCCTTAATGAGAAGAAAATCTCGTCACCATCTTCGGGGAAATTCTCCAACGGCAGCAACAGCAGCACTCTGTTCGACGTTTTGGCGGTTAATAAAGAGAGCAGTTTTTGTTGAATTACTCTACTCATCCGTAGAGCGTGTTTTTCGCTGTAGCCGCAAAGACGTTACGTGCTCTAGATGTCCCTGTGTGTGTTTATAATATATATATATATATATATATATATATATATGTGTGTGTGTGTGTGTGTGTGTGTGTGTGTCGTCTGCCATGCCGTATAAGGCGTTATTTTCCGTCTTCCGTAATTACTGTCTCTACATTTCATTATGAAAAAATCTTGTTAGTGATCGCGGGCCACGCATTCCGGTTAACGGCGACTAATCGCGGATGAAAAACAATTTCCTCGCGCCTTTTACATGTATACAGATGATGAGAACTGCTCGTCTCATTGATTAGTTCGATCAAGCAGAACTTTGCGCGCGGCAATTACCGACATAGTACACCTCCGTTAAAATCGTCGAAAGGTAAAAACACACGCTGCCTCGTCTCTCAAATGTTTTGTAGAATTTTCCGGGAAATTCAAGCGGTGACGATTGAATTTCCGAGACTAGTAGACGCGTCATTGATTTCTAAGGAGTTATTTTAAATTTTCATACGCTATGTTATCGGACTTTGCCGCTCTTGTCGGTACCATCTTTTGTCGCCCATCGTCTTCTCTTCAATCAGTTTTCCTTTTAATTGTGATCATATTTAAACCATCCGTTTCTTCGTTTTTTTGTTTTTTTTTTATATATATATATACTCGTATGTTTATTATTAATCAACAGTTTTCCTTTTATTGGTATAATCGGCGCCATTCGGGTCTTCTATCGTTCCCTAAAGTGATGCGAACTTTGTGCGACTGTATTCGGGAACATAATTTTTTCGGACACAGGTTTATCCGCTATCAGAATGGAAAATAGATCTCGATTAACTACGGATAGCTTTCTAGTATCGTATTTTTCGCGCTCTTTACGTGAATCGTTTTAAAATAAATTATCGATTTTTAATTTAAATTAGCGATATAATGCGGCGTACTGAAATTAACAAAGTAATAAGTGGTGAGGGTTAGAAATGTTTCACCAGAAAAGGGAAATGTCGTAAAAAACGGGATTTCAGATTTTTCCCGGGGGGGGGGGGTGTATACCTCTAGAAGGAGGTAGAGATTCTCCGCTCATTAAATTAGCTGTAAAATCGGCGTTGCCGGTGAGTGTAGCAACACATTCGATTTCTTTAAGACTATTGCGTGCTAAACGTAAAACGCGAAGAGACTATTTTTCGTTGGACGGTGTTTTATAAATATGTTTTCCCCCAAAAGAGAGAAAGAAGAATCTTTACATAAATCGAATTCCGGATAAAACAAAAATTTTCTTTTATTAATTTCCAAGTACAGATTTAAACGGGCTTTAATGCACGGGCGAAGCCGTGGGGAACAGCTGGTTAACTATGAAATCGGTGTTGCGAATGAGTGCAGCAACACATTCGATTTCTCTTGTAAATCTAACCGAGCGAGCGAGCCTTAAAACGAAGTGATATTTAACTTCGTTGATTTTATAATAAGATTTGACGGGCTTAATTAAGGCTGATTTTGTTTTATTTATTTCAGCTTATCTACGAAGAGAAATGGAAATATTGCATACTTGGCTTATAAGGAGGACGGGGTTTAATGAATAATCGAAAAATTGGAATGGCCGCGATCAAACGATGCCCGATCGATACGGGAATACATTGAGGCGGAATTTAAATCTGCTTACAGCTTAAACGTAGAAATACCATCGCCGCTAAAAGGATATGTTTTTTTCGATTTTTTTCGTTCTTTTTTTTCGACCTGGCAAGCGGGAATCGGTTCTTCATCAATTGTAGTAATTGACTTCATTTGTCCGAGTCACTCTTGACTATCTAATTCGTAATGTGATCGACTGCACACCCACCGTGATCGCTTCGCGTTGCTTACCACCAAATTCATTCGACTTGAATCTTTTTTTCGTAAACAAGCATATTTTTCTGATCTATTGTTTATTTAATAGTATTATTTGCCAAAGTACTTTTTATATTTATCCCGCCCGAATTCAGGATCCGAAATTGAAACTCTGCGCTTGGAAATAAAATGAATAGAAGATGGGGTGTACCACTAATTAAATGTGCGCGTTCGCGTTTACTAGATATGTTTTTTGTTTAGCTGAAGATGGGATATTTCCGGAAACGTTACATTGACTTACATTTAATGTTTGCTATATCCGTGTGAGATTATTCGTCATCTCATTTAACACCAATTACTGTGATTTTTCTTATTAGCCTATTAGGAAAACATAACACGGTTCGGAAATGCACAACTCGGTAATTCGGGAATAGTTGAAACCGGTGTTAACGTAAAATTGCCTGTAATACATTGAAATTGTTTTTCTAGAATAACGCTGTGGCCGATCGGTTATTACTTCGACCAGTGAAATTGGCGAAACGCATCAAGACGTGATCCGAGAAATTTCAAACGACACTTGGAAAAAAATAATTAAAAAAAAAAAGAACAAAAATTTGGCAGAAAAAACAGCATTCGTCGGGAAAATATAGTCGATATTAGAAAATAAGTTTCTTTTTTTTTTTTGAATATCGTTAGAACTCCTCGCTATTTGCGAGTGCGACAAAGACACTTGAATTTAAAGTCTGCTCCCGTTGGCAGTAAGAATCGTTTTACGTAACTATTATATATACATATAGTGTAAAATACAATGTCTGGCTGATCTTGTTTTACAGCAGTAGATGTTTTTTCTTTTTTTTTTTTCTTTTTGGCGGAAGGGTCTTATTATTGTCGATCTTATTTATAATTCATTAAACACTGTACATAGTTGTGGGAAATTCTGGTAATACCGTTCGACTACTTGAAATATTTAATATTATAACGTAGCAAATTAGAGCTTGCAAGAGCCGAAAATGTTGTAAAAATCTCAATTATGTGTCTTCGATTTCTCTGATAAATTGTCAAAAGGGAAAATTTCTTAAAAGTCGTCGTGTCACATTTAATTCATACATTGAAATCTTAATATTTACGCAGCAACTTAAAAAGAATTTGAAGGCGATCTCGACAGCAAAATTTTAAAATGATAACGACGCGATTAGGTAATTTTAAAATTCAAATTTTTGTAAATTTCAGTTTGAACTAATAAGAATATAAAAAGATAATCACAAAATGATGGAAGAACCTTTTTCAGGCAGAGACCCCGATCTTCAGCTTAACGATACAAAATAAAAAAATTAACGGAAATTTTTAATAGCCATTTTATCGTAGAACGACTAGACACTTGATCATCCATGACTTTTCCCGATGATTGTTCGAAATTGAAAAAATTATTTAAACACTTCAACAGGAAATATGTTTAAAAATATTTATATAATAACCGACCTGTTTTTCGGGAACACATTTGTTCCATATATAATCATGGTATATTACAAAGTGGAAAAAAAATGTTTAATTTCTAATATACCACGATTGATTTTGCGGAAAACACATGTCAGTGTTTATATCAATTTTTTTTAAATATATTTTCCGATGTAATTAAAAGTTATCGTAAACAATTAGCCGCAATTATGTGTACAACTTTCGTATCTCTCGTCGTACTACTTTGATGAACCGCTTTTACGTCAAACATTTCGCGCTATTTTCTCTACCGCCTTAGTTATATTAATATTTAATATATATCAGGTGTACATTTCATATTTCTGGGCGAAGATCCTTTGTTGATATGCCCAAAGGGGGGTTAAAAAAAAAAAAAAAAAAAAAAAGTACATTTCATATTTAATATTTTCTAAGCCGCAGTGTGTTTTGTTATTTTACATCGTTGAAGAAGGTTAAAAAAAAGCTTCCTTCATCATTTCGTGATACTTGCGTCTGTTTTCCAATAAGAAGATCCATTTTGCTATAATTTATTTTTATTGATTTTCACACTAATTTTTAATATATGTATATTATAAAAAAAATAAGCAGTAAATTTTTTAAAAAACGCGCTCTCATTTTTACTTCGTCATTGTAATTATTCTTTAGACAAATTTTTAACTTTTTTCTCTGGCAGTAAAAATGATATAGTTTTTATCGCTGTATTTATTATTCAGACTCATTGTTAAATATAATTGTTAAATATAAGTGTTAATTAAGTGTTAAAAATTTATTTTTGTCGTAGATATAGTTTTTAACAATAATAACCATTTCTTAAGAATGTTTTTTACATAACGATTTTCCGTTACCAAACCGAAAATACTTTTCGAAAAAATATTATACGCGTAAAAATTACGACTTTATGTCGAAAAATGTCCGGTGAAAAATGGAACACGCATCGGCGACTTTGGGAACGTTCGAACGAAAACATTTTACTTGCTCCGCCGTCTTTTTCCATTTTTTGCCTTTTTAACTTTACATCTGAAAAATGTTTTTGTACCGAAAAATTGCTGGACCCTGGTGGTCCGTCTAGATAAATATGCGTAATTCAATTAATGCTTGTTCATTCCGTTCGTCAACTTGAACATCAATATCTTAGACACGATTTACGTGTTCCGGTCAGAATATCGAAATTGGTATTTCAGATCTTCGGGCACTGCAATAAAAACTTATGAAAATTCAATTTTAAAAACCCATCCTCTCGTAACATGCCAGAATTTTAAAAGAGGAAGAGTATTTGTTTAAAAACACTCATTATTTATAACATTTACAATATTCGTTTACTCACGGTGAAAACAAAAAAAAAAAAGCAAAAAAAAAATCTTCAAATTTCCACGCTACTCGCAGAAGCATCAATACATATATATGTTTGTGAGATTTAATATATTCAAAAAGGAAATAGCTAGCGTGTAGAATTGTTTTTGTAGGTAAAAAAGAATAAATCTCGAAACGTACCGTTAATTTTTAAATTTTATTTTTATTTTGCATTATCTATCATCATTTACAACATTCGAATTTTAACAGAATTGCAAGTTATAGATAATAATGGACGATGGCTGCTGTAGTATGCTCTATATATTCACGTGTTTCGAGATGATCGATGTGACGAGAGAATACAGAGCATCAATTATTTTTCTGCTTCGTGAAGTGTAGATATGGCGAGGTCGTTGTTTAGTTGTAATCCTAACTCGGTGTGCATAAATCCAATAAATTCCGGTCCGTGCGGCGGTCCTCTTAAAATTAAAGTCTCCACTAACGAGCATCGGTATATCGTGATAATTATGTTTTTCAGGTACCTTTTAATTTAGGAGACTGTACGCCATAAGATTTAAGACGATGAATTGCTGAATTTTCTCAAACGATGTATTCGGTGAGATATAAACTGATGCGAGTATAGTTCTTTTGACCGAGCAAAAGTCGCCAACACCGTCATGACATGTCGCGATTTGATCCACGCTCATATTATTTTGATCAAACTTCCGCAAATCGTTTTTGATATTGTTAGACTGCAATGCGTTGGAAACAGTTATATGTATTTTCGCAAATGGTTGAACCACCAGAACGAATCGTATTCCTTTTAAATTGAGTGCGAAATCCTGGTATTTCAATAGAACAATCGTTTTCAATTCACGTTTCAGACAAGGCAAGAAATTTACATCGCGGATTAATCGCTAGTTGAATCGAGCAAGTGTGCATTTAGCGATTGAGTGTAGAATGTACCCAACGAGAGCGACGTGGAATCCGTCTGCGTAGAACAATTAAGAAAATTCCGGCACTGGTCGCCTACCGTTTGTAAATATGATGGCATTCGAGACGAGTAAACTCGTTCCTTTAAGGATCTCGATTCAGTTCTCCGCGATGGCGATAAAATGTGTGAGATCACACCATCGTGATTCGTTAGGAATAGTCCAGCGAAGTGACGCGAGGAAGGGCCACATAAATGGGCTGCTGTTCGTGATGCTGTACTCGTGTAGCTCCTTGTGATTTGTTTATAGTAATTGCGCGGGCTTCGACAAGGGGGAAATTTACAAGTAACGATTTTACTGTTTGTTTGCGCGATGCAAGTACGTTGAGTTATCGGTATCCGCGAATGATCGATGTTCGGATTTGCAAGTACGTGTGCCGGGCCTTTTGAGCGCAGTAAACGGCCGATTTTTGAATGCTTGAATGACAGCCAGAATCATTTTATCGCACTTGTTTCGATGTTGCGTTCGATGTAGCGTAAAGCGTCGATTGCGCCGTTGACGAGACCATCTAGCACGTCTGATCATGTAAGGTTTACCAATTTGAAGGCGAACGATCTTGCGTTTATGTGATTCCCGCGGCGAATCGGCCATTGATTTTGGTTCCACATTGCAAACTCTTTGTTTCTTATTCATTTGCCGTTGTCGATACTCACGGCTTCGTTCGGTACCACTCTTCGAAGCCGGTTTAATCAAATCGATGAATCAAAAGAAACGCTTCAAACTTCTTCTTTTCGGTAGTTTTGGAACCGAAAGGTGTTTCGTTCACGAACTGAAAGAATTCATGGCTGTTCTGAAATTCCTTGTCCCTCTTGCGGTTATGTGATTCCTGCGTCGAATCGGCCATTGATTTTGATTATCTATTATTATTTTTTATTTTTCACGAGTCACGAAGTTGAATATAATTTACATATAAATTAAATCGAGTGAACAGGCAATTACGTGAAAATTACGTATCGAATTGCCTAGCAAAAATTAAATCGCCACGTACCACATTCTAAGTGCTGGGTTTGTAATTCTAAATTTCGAGAATTGTCGCGCAAAACCTTCAGACAGCAAGAAAAAAGTTTTACGAAATTAGAAAGAGAACGTTGCGTTTTGCGTTGCGTTACACAATTTTAGGTTTACCCCCAGCCCAAAGACATATATATGTCAAAAAGGTAAAAAACAGCACACAAATTTTTAGTATCTAATGAACTATAAACGAAATACATTTCTGAAAAAATATACGTATCATTAAGACAATTATTATTTAGTTTTTAATAATTCGGGAAAATCCAGATTTAGTTATTCCTTGTGAAATTATAAGTGCAAATAGTAACAAAAAAATAAATTCTTTTGAAATACGGTATTATCGCAGATTGTTAAAAATTCGCTGGGCAGACTTCGTCAGTAATAGAATTGTTCGAACTAGAGTAGACGAAGAGGGAAACCTGTAATAGCCGACAGTATTCAGAGAGGGAAAGCGAAATACATGGCTCATGAGATAAGAAAAAAACGGAATCTTCATGTTGACAGCACAGGGGAAAATACAAGGGAAATGATAACATCGAACCTAATCAGCAAAACATTATTCCAGAAAACAGCGAAGGATAAATCGGATCATATGAGTTGCACGCTATCTCTTCTTCCAAGAGCTGCGACGACGACGACGATATCGGCAATTTCTGATTGTTTTTTTGAATAAGTCTTTTGAAACCGTATGCCATAAAGTTTTTCAGTTTTCTCAAACGAGGCGAAATTAGAAAAAAAGGCGAAATCGAAAATTTTTACCTGACTTTTCATTGTCACTGTTATATAATCACTTATAGTTTTATTATCAATTACTGTTAGAGGATTTTCATCGGTTATAATTGCATTTTATTTCCTTCAAATAAATAAGCTCTGTCGGATACCGGTGTAATAACGATCCAGTTCAATGATATGTGTCTCTTTTGCCGCGTAATACGGCTGGGGGGGGGGGGTAGTACGTGATACTTGGGAATATATGCGCATCGTTTTCTTCGCTACTACGCCATTTGGCCGATCGTTTAACTGAATGTCCAATTGGTAGCATGCCAACGGTAACTTCGGAATTATCGTTCGTTAACGGCATTCTAACGTATATATGAACGTAAATAATAACCATCGGCACTATAAATAAAATCTTCTCGGTCAGTTTCATTTCTGAACTATATTTTTCCCGATACCCGTATTCCGACTAATTTTAATTATTCTTTCGGTCTTGCGGTCCCGTTCGACCGTCCCGCAACGATGGCTGCCAACAGAAATTACACTCGATTTAATCAGATCATTAAACACGAACGTGAGAAATCACTGATCATTCTAAACACGTGTAAACTTCTCTCCGCCATTCCGAACAGTTAGTAATGTAAGATAGTTGTGCCGTATACGCATTATAAAGAATTTTATTGATCGCCTCACCTGGATAGCACGACAAAAAACGATCTACAGAAATCGGGTGATTTTTCAACGAAAAATATTCTTCCATCGCTGAATAATGTAGAGAGGCATTTGTGCGCCTTAAGCAAACTAAGTAAAGAGACTGAAAAAAAAGAAAAAAAAAAGGGAAATATATATTGTAAGCGAAATTAATGTCAGCATGTATACACGTAAGTCTAAGTGGTTTTTTTAAAAACTTAAGATTCACCGAACGGATTTTCGTCAGTTTTGCTTTAAATAAATCTTACATCGTGCTTCTCCCAGGTACGGGCTTTATTTTAATAGTTTTTATATTTTATTACTTACATTAAAAAATGCAAAATTTATTTTCTTTCTCTCTCTCTTTTACCTCTCAACCGTTAACGAATACTGCAGCGCTGGTCATAGACACGGTTGAATCGGATTGAGATGCTAATAAGGAGAAAGATGACAGCTTTTTAAAAATCTGAGGAGCAGTTTAACCTTCTTTTTATTTCCTTTGAGAGTTTTTTTTTTTTTTGGGAAAGTGAACAACTAATAGAGAACCATAATTGGAACTGGAACATTGTTCTTTAAACGGTTTACCACGGAAGGTGATGTGTCGATAAGGGGAAATAGAAAATCTGATATGTTATTTAACGTGAACGGAAATATTTTTATGCAGCCGGCATAATATGACTTATTCTTTTCGGCTAGGCATATTGTGTTCCGGGGATGATCACAGTATTATTTGTTCGACGTAGGAAATTCGTTTGACCACTGCCGTTTTTCAGTATAGATTCGGTTGGTCTCGAAAAGTCTGTTAGGGAGAAGTACAGCTATAATCGAGAAGTAAGCTTCCGCCACCACTACTGATGCGTTAATGCACTCGTGTCGCGGGGCCCATACGAAGCTAGTACGCGGTTGGCGATAGAGGACACAATCGGAATTATATTTTTTCAGCGATTGAATATTTTTATCGCTACAAAAGTTAATTATTTCACTATCTGTCTGGAAACGTTTAATATGGATGAAAAAAAAAACTTGTGAACATAAACTTCTACTTAATTTCATAATTAAACAATTTAACGTACTATATCGATCGATATGTGTGACCTTTTCGCTTCTGCATAATTTTATTAATTTTACTTTAATTTAATTACTTTTTAATACGTTCATGTAATTTTTCCGTTACTTTTAAAGTTTATTTTATTTTTTTACGGTTTCTCATTATTTTATCTTTTATGCGTTAAATATTTTTGATATTAATAATTTCGAACCGTCCTTAACATCGCCCTGCGAGCGACCTCTAGTTCAAAAGAATATTTTTTAAATTTTCTAAAGCGCCTACCTTAGATTGTTTCGGAAGTGGTCTTCACGCAAGCTAGCGAATTCCGATTAGAAATCCCATATATCTTCGCAGCCGGTTCAAGTAGAAACCTTGCGATAGAGATATAAGAGAGTCTGTCGCTTGTACTAAAAAGATATATAATTTAACCGACAAAATCTAAATGGGAGAATGAGACTTCTTTGATACTTAAAAGAACGAGGGTGCAGAAGGAAAGTTGTGGAACCGTGGAAATATTAGTGAAACCTAAGATGGAGATAGAACTGGCTCGGACACAAAATTAGCAAAGTGAGCTGAAGAACCGAATTGGGAGGGTTAACGGAAGGTTGGTATTGCGCTGTCATTGGGAGTAAACGAGTGGAAAATAAATATGCACCTAAATAAAACGTTACTGTAGTTCCGCGTCAAAAAGGGTTCGTATTTTTTTTTTTTTTTGTTTGAGGCGCGTCAACTAATGGAAGCGGGATATTCTATCCGAGCGAAACACAACTAATGAACAGCAGCGCGGTAGCTAGCTAAGAAGGAGAGCCAGAAGTAATCTTAGGTAGTTCGCAATGCATCGGACAAATTACAGTTTTTAAATGAACTAGGTCTTCGTTCTGCTCCGTAATAATGAGGAAAAATATGATACGTTTCTTATCATCTCTGAAGATACTGCAATTGAAGAAAGAATTATATAGTCAGCGGGCATTAGATATTTCTGTCTAAAATAAATTAGTGAAAAAAATAAATGGAAATTTTTAACGATGTAATAGTGCAATTTCTGGAATTGTTTTAGGTGCCAGCCCATATCGGTATTAAAGAAATTTTGTTTGCGCGTTGCGACAAAAACCTTATTCAAACTTATCCAAAGTTAGCAACACCGATAAAAGATTCGAAGACTTTCATTGTACATTAGCAGTTCCCAGAAAGGGTAGTGTACGGATAATAGCAACGTCGGTAAATTTGGTTCGATGGGAAGTTCAACGCTGAGCACTTTTACCGTCTAAATGCCACCGAGTAGAAATAGTGGTTTGCTAGCACTTAAGCCAGATTTCCAGCCGCCGACACACTTAATCACTAGACTTTCTGCGACATGTCCAACCGGTAATTGTTACCGTCGCAACGATTTCTTCTAACTGTTATGTTTGCTTCTAAAATATTACAGGATAATTTTCAGCTTTTTCTCGTACTCTTCAGAATCTCCTTTCCAATTCTTCCGATATAATTTGAAGTTTCCTAATCTTCCTTAAAATTGTCAATCGGTTTTCTAATCATTTTCATTGGCCAAGTTAAAGCGATGTGTAGGTAAAAAGAGCGATTGAATGGCTCTTCCGATCGTTCAAAATTTAAATAAAACCGAAAATATATGTTTTAAATGGTGACATGTGTCAGCAAAAATCAGTTAACATTTAAAATAATCCGGGATGTTCTCTGAAAAGAGTTTACAAAATTAAATACTTACGAGGACATTTGGATGAAAATTGTTATAAAACAAAATTAAATTATTTATTAGTTTCCTGAAACTGGAAATTGTAATTACTCCGAAAATCTATATTTGTGATTTCAAGATATATTTATATTTTTTCGAGCGTGAGAAATGTAAAAGAAAAAGTAAACCGATCGCGCTTAGCAAGCAACAAATTCAACAGGATAAGCGAAAACAGTGTGTAATTAGGATTTCAAATCGGGATGAGGTGCACTTATGTCTATAACACCGTATTAGATATTACAAGCTAGTAAGTAAGTCCCATACCCTTTGATAAGGTATCATGGATTGTGAAGTTAAGGTTTACAATGTACTAAGCCGTTAGGCACTAATGAGAGTAGGGGGGGGGGGGCAGTTCCTTTCTCTCGGCTGCCTTTACATTTCCAGATTTCCCTGGTACCCAATTATTTCAGGCTGAGTAAACTTGGGAGCGACTTGGATCCGAGACGAGACAAGTTTCGGACCCGTGACATCTGATTTGGTAGCCAAGCACTTTAACCATTAGGATAGCTGGAAACGTGGAAATTATTCTTTTTTTTTTTTTTTTAATAAATTACTTTCATCCGTTAAATATAAATGATTAAACTGTAAACGGATACGTGAATTATTAATCGGTCTCAGCCCGGTAATTAGTGTCTAGATTAAATATTTACCTAGATGTAGAGACGTTCATTATAAGCGCTCCCTTACTTTCAATAGTTTGTTTTAAAATTTTTATTCGAAAACTTAAAAGAATCAATAAATTATTTGTTTTGTTTTTTGTTATTTAGGTAGTGAAATTGTAAACGCGAAACATACCAATATTTCTAGTTGCTATTCGGATTACATAAAAAATTGTCACGATCGATGGCTGTTAAATTCGTTTTTAGACTAGTCCCATATTTGAAGACGAATTTCGGGCTTACTATATTGCATAGAAGGAGAATTCTAAATCATTTAGGGGATAAAGCGAAGAAGAAGCCCTGGTTACCACTTTTAACAGTTTCTGGATCGAATTTGTTGCGCCCTCTGAGTGCCATCAAATCTCTTTATTTTACCGGTGTTAAACTGGCAAGTTACCATGCAGTGATACATTTTATAGAACTCTGTTTAGCGTTTTAAGATACTCAGTCGGATGCTTCGACACTTTTCGGTAGGTCTCCTTGTCAAAGCTCAAAGTTTTTCGAATATATTCTCATGGCGTAGGTAAATACGTAACTTTTAGTGAAAATATAGTAAGTAATTTTTTACACCAATTTAAACAATTATTTAATTTTTATTAAATAATTGTTTAAATTGGTATAAAAAATTACTTACTATACAATAAACATAAACGGTAAGTGAAATACACAGATATATTTCAGTGTAAGCCTTAATTCTTTATAGACTTTTCAGAATAACTCTAAGGGACATTTTGACAACCGTGTCTTAATTAACTTCACGCAGGGTACTAACGGTTTGTTGTTCAGCTGTAGTAAATATGTAAATAGCGGGGCTACGTCATGCAATTAAGTGTAAAAATTCTTCCATTTTTCTTGTTTCATTATATTTACTTTGCCGTGATGAGAATCACAGTTAAGAACTAAATAACTATTTAACTCGTTATTTGGATTTTTGCTTACTTTTATTTCGTCTACTAAACGGATGTATTAATTTATTCATTAATTTTACACTGGACTTGGTCCAAAAATGACAAAAAACAGATTTAAATGTATATAATATTTTTTTTTTTAAATTTGTAGACGTTCTTGCGACATTCGAAATATTTGCGGCTAATTGTAATAGTAGTAACAAAATTTATTTTTCACGTACTATTAAATTTTTCGGAGAATCAGGAAAAATTTTTAAATTTTATCATCTACTACCGTTTGGTACGAATTTAATAATTCGGGCAACCCTTAAACGTCCCATGTGCATTATAAGGAACATCAACTTTGAAGTCATTTTTAAATACTTCTATGTTAAATTGGTACGAAAAAATTATAGTGATGTATAATACCGTATTTTGTTTTAAATATATCCAAATTTGGGGTTTCTGTGCGTTTTCAAAAGCTTCCTATATAATGATGAATACTTGACATTTTCATAAATTTCAGTTTACTAAAATGATAAAATTTCTCCGTTGTAAAATATGACTTGAAAGAATGTTACTTCAGTAATTTTTTTTGTTAGTACACAAAATAAAGTGTAAAAATTCAAATGATGTTATTATTTAAAATAATAAGTGTATTTTTTTGGCTGTGTAAGCATTTAAAAATCATGTTCCTTATAATGCACACCGGCCGTGATGTAGAAATTTGGTGTTAGTAAAGAATGTTCTCTGTAATGCACACCGGCCGTGATGTAGAAATTTGACATTAGTAAAGAATGTTCTCGGTAATGCACACCGGTCGTGATATGGAAACTTCGCTTTATTTAAAGGAAATATTGTACAGTTCAGATGTCAGCCATGGAATGAAGGAATCATCACTTTTTTCCTATGCGGTGGTGTTTGTAGTAAATATACGCGCATTTACAACTGCAAAGAAATTTATTTTCCAAGCGTTTTTATTTATTTGCGTATAGGACTCATATGGAATTTTTTCATCTGGTACAGTACTAAATAATCGACTAAGAAATTGTAAATTAAAGGAAGATAAACAGTTAAAGAAATTAGGTCGCGGTAGTTTTGATTACAATACAGATAACGAGAAAAAAATTAATGTTATAATACAGAATGGTATGATAATAGATGTGCATCTTTAGTTAGTTCGTATGTCGGTGCAGAACCTCCTTTAGAAGAAGTAAAAAGCTATAGTAAAGAAAACAGCACAAAAGTTTCAGTGCCGTGCCCGAAAATTGTAAAACATTATAATAACCGATATATTATGGATGATGAAGCCGATATGCTTGTCGCATTATACAGAACTGCGATGAAATCTCATCGATGGTATTTATCATGATTTTCACACAAATGATATCGATATCTGTGTAAATAATGCTTGGTTATTATTATTATATAAGCGTGACTTTGAACATCAACAAGTAAAAACATGCTTACCTCTGAAGGAATTTATAGGTATACTATTGGCAATATTCTAAATACTAAGAATAAACTTAGAATTGGAAGACCGTTAAATGTAGCCGAGCACTATTCCGCTACGAAAAAGAAGTGTCTGAAAAAGAACAAACAACCTCTTCCAGCAAGTGATTCAACCTTTGGGGAAACTTAGATCACATTTAGCCCATTTTCACAACTATCGGACGATGTAGATCATGTACAGAGAATAAAATCACAATACTGTGTTCAAAGTGTAACATAAGATTATGTATTTTAAAAAACCGTAATTGTTTCTTTAAATATCACAAAGAAAAATAACGATAACATACACAGATGCGCACACAATACAAATGCACTTCAATATTACATATACACAGCATCATTTCTTTTTTGTTTCGCACCTTTAAAAGGAAACGTGATAAATTTGTTATTCACTGAATTCTGTGAAATTATTTATTTTAGTAAGGTGTAATGTTGTGCAAAGTAATATATGCAATTGAAGCAGGTGAGAATAATCAATATTTCTGTTAATTTGTTGTGATTTACATTTTATTAGTGGTTTCATGTTTTTCTCAGTGCACATTATTATCTATCAGTACTTCTCTATGTAACACTCATAGCCAATTATTTTGGGGGTGAGGATCACTCAATTTTCCGCATGACCGAATGAAATATAAATAAATAAAAAAAGAAAATTATTCGTAGGCTAAAATAACCAAAAGATACTTCCAATTTTGCCGAATTAACCGAATATTTTCTGATTTTGACGAATAATTCGCAATTTAAAATTATTAAATGGTGTCACACCCCCATATCCACCCTCCCCATAGTTTTGTCCTTAATTATAATGCACATTTCTAAATGTTGGTGGTTTTCAGTAAAGCGCTCAGTGTGCACTATAAAGAACATTTCTAAACGTCAATGGTTTTCCGTAAAGCGCTCAGTGTGCATTATAAAGAACATGACGTAATTTAGTTTCTATGGGATCGCGGAGCTGAAATATTAAGTTTTATTGTTAAATGTATCCCAAATAGCAAAATAAAGTATACAAAATAATTTTCACTTTGATTTTTCTATGTGGGGGCATTTAAGGGTTAACGAAGTGCTGATATTATTTCGAAATAACCTCGTAAATTTGCGTATCATTACGAGGTCTTCTCCTCTACAGGATAGACATTCTCTGCTTATCACATAACAACAGCGAATATTTTAAGGAGTAAACGCATAAATTAAAGAAAATAAAAATAAAATAATGATAATAATTAAAGGAATATGTTGTAAAAAAAAAAAAAAAAAAAAAAAAAAAATTTTATCAAAAGAGAACAAAACAGTTTGATTTAAAGGAAAAGAGAGAATAAACTATTATAAGGTCAGGAAGTTAAAATACAAAATTGACAAAAGGCTGTGATAAAGTTAAAATGTGAATGTCCCATCTGCAGTATTGAGTCAAGAAAAGAAATTCCTGAAATGGTTTGTCTGCTTGTTTTCAAAACTATCTTAAAAATATTTTTATAAACATTAAGGGGATATTCTCTATTTTCCACTTCTGCCGCAGATGTCAGACTTTTTATTACATACATTTTTGTAACGCAGTAATTTCGGAATTTTACTCCAAACATTGAAAACGGGACATGTTTCGGAGGCTTCATAATTTCATACCAACATTATTTTTTTTTTTTTTTTTTTTAATGGGTTCGTCGACATGGACATTGGCCCAAGAACAGTGAAATAGAGAGAAAAGAGAGACTCAGATCCTTACACGATCAGAGAGATAGCTGACAGAAAAGAATCGAGAGCTAGAATAACCGAAGGAGAAGAAAGGGAGAGAATGAATGAAGCACAGTATGGAGCGGGAATGCCGTTTTGTAAGAGGAAGGAATAAAAAGAAGCCTGTTCAGTTGAAAGCGACGAACAATTGAACATTATATGATCGGGATCAGAAATACATTGATCGCCGAGAGGGTGCAATGGACAATAAGGAGAAGGCACGAGAGAATAACGGAACAATGAGGAAGGGAGCAAACTATGCCCAAAACGCAAGCGGCAAATCGCAGAGAGATTAGAACGGCGCATAGAAGGAAAGTTAATAAACCATGGAAAACGTGTAAGGGAAGATTGAATAGACGAGAAAAGGGAGTTCGGGTTGGAGAATGAGGAGACGTAGGAGTCAGACCACAGTTTGGAATGAGCAGCTGCAGACAGAAGGGAAATATTAGAAGCTGAGAAGGCAGGAAGAAACCTACCAGAAGAGGAAGATAATCGAGCGAATGAGTCAACCAACTCATTTCCCTCGATTCCGGAATGACCAGGAATCCAAAGGAAATCCGTTTGGATAAAGTAAGAAAGGAAAAGATCGTGAATTAAGGAACGAATAAGGAGAATGATACAGTCGGTAGAGTGAGAAGGGAGAGGAGATGTGATAGACTGCAGCACGCTTTGAGCGTCCGACAGGATAAGGAGATTGCTAGAAGCCGGAGAAGTTTTGATAAAAAGGAGGGCACGCAGAATAGCCGAAGACTCAGCATAAAAGATTGAACAAAAGGAGGGAAGTTTAAAGGACTCGAAGTAATTGAGAGAAGGACAGAAGAAGGCTGCTCCAACACCATTGGGTCCCTTGGAGCCATCGGTGAAGATCAAAACATTATTGAAGCGAGCCTCTGAGAAATGTGTTGTGTTTCTATTATTTAAATCGTAATATTTTTCGCGTTCAAAGTATGTTTAATACAATTCTGAGATCATTTGAATGAAATGTCGAATTTCCAGATCAAAATAGTTAATGTAATTATTTTAAAAAAAGGCGCAGTTAAATAGTTGTATAACGAGAACTGTAACTTTGTGTGTGTTATTTTTTTCTTTTTTTATGTAAGGCAACAAAAAAAAATAGTGATTACCGGAAAGCATAGATTGTATTTTGAAAAAGCCCGACTGTTACCGCAATCACAGTAGTAAAATTGGCGGAAATAAGCTGAGAAAATTTAGGGAAAGTTACCAATTCAACAAAATAGTGAAAAAACTATATTTACAAAAAAAAAAAAAGGACATCAAATCATTAAATTAATAACGGGGACAATTGTCATTTATGACCACCTCGATTTATCCTTGTCAACCAAATTTTCCACTAATGCGCGAATTATCCTACAGAATCCTTTTGATCGATTACTGAACAATGCGATCTCACGACTGAGAATTTTTTACAATTCGCATGTATTGATTCATATAAACAGCTTCTAACATCTTTCAGTATTTCCATTCGTGTTAAAAAGTTCTTCGATCACCGTCTAACATATTCTGTGTGCAGTAACTGGGTAGGAACAGTTATTATTGAATGTCACTTCTCTGGATTCTGGACTATGTTAGAGTACTGGGAAAATCTTCTATATCTCAACACTGGCTGACTTCGCACCTTTCACTTTTGTCTTTATTACAAGATTTAAACAAGAATAGAGATTGGGCTTCACGATCAATCTTCTGAAGAAGTGTGAAGCGAATACTTTGGAGAATGTTTGTCGCAGAGATTATTCAATGCTGAACCGTCTCCTAAAAGCTCCGTGAGTTACCTCCACACAATTACGGCTTCTTCAACAATAACTGCATTAACCAGTCAGCTGAGACGTAGCACTTCATATAAAAGTAAAGTAAAAGAGAGAGCCCCCTTATGTCATTCTTGATAGGGTATTGTAGACTTTGAAATTAAGTTTTTCATAATGCAACCTCTTAGTGGACCTCAAAGTGGAGAATTAAATTAAACGAGGTAAGGTCAGTTCACGCGTGACTTTTGCTTTACGTTCAATGGACATTCGTCTACGCGTTTATATAAATAGTATCCAGGTACCAATATCCAGTTCGGCTAAATATCTTGGTATCCATTTGGATACTCGTCTCACTTGGCAGCGGCATATTAAGGCTAAAAAAGAGCAAATACACGTAAAGGCAAAGGTTAGGCAACTTTACCGATTATTGGATCATCATTCGAAGCTAAGCTTATTAATCTAGAAAGTTACCATCAAGCCAATCTAGACTTATGGTATTGAATTATGGGGATGTATCAAAACGAGCGACAATAATATCATACAGAGAGCTCAAAATAAAGTTATACGATTGATAGCAAAAGCTGCATGCTTCCAAATGAATATAGACTTGCATAGAGGTTTAGATCTGAGCATGTGGATGAGGTCAATCCAGAGATCGTAATTGCGTACTATGAACGGCTTCGGGATCATAGGAATCCATTAATCCAACAGTTGTTGACGGAGGAACTCAAATCATGTAGACTCAAAACGTTGTAAACCTGTAGGTCTCGTGTAAACTGTACATGTGTACATTGCTGTGTCCCTAAAAGGTAGTCGTTCGGCTAAGTTTTTATTACACGTTTTTTTCCAATTGTTATATTTATTACTTATTTAAAATTTATTTTAAGATTGCAATAATTTCTCATTTTTTTTATTTTATGAAATAAGTTGTGGGTCTCACAGGGCAAATATGCCCGTTGAGTGAGTGCCCGACACTCTTATTAACGTTTATTCAAAAAAAAATATATACAATATAAAAATTATAATTTATCTTAACTTATTCTACAAGCATAATATTGGTACTCTAGCGTTAAGATTAAGTATAAATATATATACGCATGCAACTACGTAACACGCCCCGTAATACGTATATCTGTACATTATTACATGCCGACAGCTCAATATTTAAAATGGGAAACATAATCTTCTTTACAACTTAATGTAAAGACACTAGGAAGTCAAAAAACAAAAACGTATAAAGAAAGGAGCATTAAAAGGTAGAGAGATTCAGAACGTAGCTTGTTGTTCAATCTTTGCACCATTCCTTTAACCAATTTTCCACCTCCTTTTTCCACACACCAATTCTTTTTTTTCCCCCTAATATATGATTCGGGATTGTACTTATTAATTTAATTAAAACCGAATCATCCGTATTATCAATTCGCAGATTTACCCCACGATACTTTGGTTTCTTGTCAATCGAGTTTTTTGCCTAGATGGTAATTTTATATTATTGACGTTAAATTCTAGTAGTCTGTAATAGTAGTAGTACATCTTGGGGGACATTTCATTGTTTTCCTTCCATACATAATTGATCCAGGGACGTTTTGCTTCCAATGAGGGAGTATGAGTTTCAAACACCTCTTCTGTACTTTACTTATTTTATTTATTTCAGCTTTCTTAGCCTCACATAATATATTTGAATTCCATATAAAATTCTAGACATTATAATTGAGTTATAGTATATACGTAGTGTTCGATATGATAGTACCTGCTTCATTATATGTAAAGCTGGAATTGTCTGTCTTATTTTTGAGTTTAAACTTAGAATGTGTTTTTTCCAATTCAGGGATTTATCTATATATACGCCTAAATATTTAAAGTCATTTACGTTTTCTAACGGTGGACAAGGACATAAATGGGTGTTGATATTTACATGAAGCTCATGAATGCAATTGTTACTGTGGAGGATAATTCGCGGATCGCGTATTTTATATTTAGAACTATTCCGAATGTGTAATACTTTTGATTTATTTATGTTTATACATCATGTGCCCATTTACTAAAATTATCTACATCATCTTGTAGTAATTTTTCCGCCATCTCAAAATTGTTGTGCTCGATTAACAAAGCAATATCATCAGCAAAAACATATACCTTTGCATTTTTAATATGTTTGTGTAACGAGTTGGTATACATAAGAAAGAGAATCGGGGCCAATATGGTAGTACCGAGCCCAGTGGCACTCAGATCAAATGAGAGGTTCAGTTGAGCTAGCAAACCGGTAATAGCTTCGTTTCGTCCAAGATCTGCCCGATCTTGATGAGCGCTTAATGTCTCCTCGAGTGCTGTTTCTGTCGATTTGAGAAAAACTCAGATACTTTAGTAGCAAGTCTGATGTAATGGTATATGGTTGGTTCATCTTCTATCATATGATTTTTGTACCGCTGAAGAAACTAGGACGTTATAAGTTTACTTTCTATTTTATACTTCGCTTTATATCGACAAAGAGTTTTTGGAACATGGTGCGGTCCGCATAACTTTACGAGCTGCATTGTATATAGTTGTTTCGAACATGATCATTGTGACGAGTTTGGGAAAGGAATGATCTTTTTTATCTCCGGACAACCACGATTGTTCGGAGTACGTACGATACTGTTGATGATGGACAAGAGCGAGTTGCGTCGAAATGATCGCAAGAAAGTTATACACCGGAAAACTGGTCGGATCCAAACTGATTTCCAGCGCATTGTCAAGTGCTAGAAAGTGCAGAGAGCAGGTCGGAAAAGGAGCAGTTGTCGTTTGGTAACTTTTTAGCGTCTGAAATGCAAATCTACGTGAAAGATGACGATGCTGATGAAAAAGTTGTAATCCGTCGAAAAAAAAAGTTGCTCGTTTCGAAAGTTGTGACAGCGGCAGAATTATCATCGTTCGCCGCTTCGTCGTTTTACTTCCTTTAAAAAGTTTTTAATAAAACATAAATAAATAACATTTTTATAGTTTTCTATGCTCGCCATTATTTTCATTTTATTGTTAACGAAATTTTTCTTTTACTCTTTATAAATTATCTTCTTTAAACTTACTTTTACATTACTACTTCCCTTTTTCGATGAATGACAGCTAAAGTGTGTTTGTCGTTTTCCCACGGAAGGATCTGTTTCGCAAGCAGCCAGTTTTCCATCATTATCAGAGTGCTTTTGTTACGTATTTTGCGCGGCTTTTGAATTTTCCTCCAGCCAGTAAACGGCGAACGAAAAATAGAAGTACACAAATTCCCGGAAACGATTCTGCTTGTTCGTCGTTTTTTTATTTATCGCGGCAACCGACATTTTCCATTCAACGTCTCTGCGTTTGGCTCGATTCCAGTTGAGGCTTCTAATTAACGAATTAAATCGCTATTAAATCAACTCCCCTTTTAAATCGCTTCCTGCTCCTCCTATTTACTTACCGCTTCGTCATCTTCATCGCTCTAATTTTGCAATCTCCGTTCAACTTTCGTCCGGAAGATTTACAAAATTTATCAGAGATTGATGTACGTAAATTTTTGCATTTTTCAACAATCCTCTCAATGCACCTTCTAACATGTCTCACGCTGTTTGAAAATTTCGTTCAAAAAATACCGTTATTATTTGTTGAAATTCTATTTCGAACCAGTTCCGTAAATCTTTTAAAATACCGCCATATTGTTCACGTTTATTTCTATTTTCAGTGAACATTTATAAAAACCTTCCTTATAAAATGAAAAACCTCTGTAAACACAATAACAAATATTCACATTGAATCTTTTCTTCTTGGTCTATAGACCGCGCATGGTGTCATCAAAACCAATACGAATTATCTTGGACCACTCCCCTCCATTTTGCGCAGCATCCCGCCATTCTGGTAGCCATAGCATTGTGAGTCCAGTTGTTTGTTTTATTCCACCAGTCCATGGTGTACAGGGCATCGTCCTCTATTTCTATGCCCTCCTGTTATTCCCTGCAGTACTCTATGTATGAGTGAGACCTTTCTTCTAGTTATGTGCCCGAAAAATTTTACCGCATTCCTGTTCATTCGTACTTGTAATCGTACATCAATTTCCAGGTCATTCAATATCAACACATTACGCAGTCCAGGGTATCCTAAGCGCTCTCCTATAGATTCACATTTCCAAAGAGTCAATCCTCCTGGCATCTGTACGTTTAATGCTCCAAACTTCCGACCCGTATGTCGCTATTGGAAATATTAAACTATTAATCAATTTAACTTTAGTCCATTTAGTGATTGTCGCGTTTCTCCAGATCTTTACTAACTTCGCAGTAGCCTACTTTGCCAGTGTCATCTCCTGATTTTTTCTTCGCGGCTTCCATTACTCGCAATTAAAGATACTAAATAATTATACTTATCCACCACTTCGTAATCACCAATTTTCCTTTCGTTTGATGTATTAAATAAAATATTCCAGAAACGTTTCATGTACAGGATTTTATGAAGCGGTAGGTTCTTTTTGTTGATTTTTGCATGAAATATTTTTCACATCTTCCATATAGCTTCTCTTGTACATTTTCTCCGTGCTTGTATTTTTATTATTATTATTTTTGTTTTTGCAATGTTAACTAAGAACAACAGCCCAATCAATCAAGGTACTATTGAACCTTCGCAATCTTCAGCACTGAATTAGACCTGTAAGAGAAAATTCATCTTTCTTGTCATCAGCTGGCTTCTCAGTGTTTTACCTCGGCGCGTAAAAGATCGGCTAGTGCCAGTCAATTCTTTAATTAAACCCTCTATTTGAATAGTTTAAACAGTTAATTGATAAGTTCCATAAAGAATTTGAAGATTGCGAAGGTTCAATAATTTGGAAGTAAATCAGAGATTATTATTAATTTTAGAAGCTTCGCAGCTTGTAAAATGATTTGACACGAAGATTTCAATATGATGCTATAAGAAATAACGAGACTGACATTTAACCGAATTACTGTCGGTAATTTTTCTAATTGGCCTCGTGAAAATTTTAATTACCTGAAGTAATTGATGTCGGAGTATTGATTTGAAATAGATGAGATTATAATTAAAGTGTTATTGGCGAAGGCATATGTTTACTTTTAAAGCGGTAGTTTGATGATCAGGATAATACGGAAAATTTATTCTTCTCCGTTAAACAACTAAGAATTTTTGTTATGGCAGAAATTTTACCATCAACATCGTTCAACTTGGCACATTGTAAACTTCAAAGAAAATCAAAGAAAACCAATAAAATTAACGTAAATATTTAATTGTAATCTGAAAGAAACCGTAATTACACTGAATTAGAAAAAACAAAAAGACGGTATTTTATATACATATGTGTGAAAAAATATTTATGAAAGGTGACTAACAGAATGAACTATGAAAGTTAGGAAAGCCCCAGTTATTACTTATCATTAATATTTTTAGAAACATATGACCGCTGCGTATATTTATTTTCTGATTCAGTGTAATTCAAGTTTGTTTCAAATTTAATAACTTTCTTTCCAGTAAATAGTGTGATTTCCGAGCTACTAGTGTAAAATTGCATTAACAACGCTTTGCCACCAAAGGTCATTTACTGGCCATACTCTGTAACATTTCAAAATTATTTTATACAGAGCATGGCGTAGTAAAACACTTCACACTATATAATTTCAATTTCCGAGGCAATGTACCTGAATTTATCTACCGGTACTTTTCAGTTCGTATTGGCGAAGTAACTTCAGAGATATTTGAACTACAAAATGTCGTTCTTCAAGAATTAGCATTTAGTCCCACTCTTTTCAATCTAATTATAAACGATATAGTCGATGAAATTGAAGCACCAGTCAATTGCACTCCATTTGTTGATGACTCTACAATATTCAGATATAGTTCGGACCCAGTTCTGTACCAACAAATTTTGCATAAACAGTTGACAAATTAAAAACATACAATCGTCTAAAATGTAGCAGATGAGGGACCGTTTTATTCGAAAAGTAACATTAAATTTTCGGGGTTCTTGTAGTGAAATAATATCGAATTTTTGAAAGTTACAAAAATAATATTATAATTAAGAAAGAAATGGTATTTTTACAAACTTAGGTTTTTAAGTGTATTTTAAAATAGTTATTAAGATGTGGCAATTATGATTAAAGAGAGATGTTTGAAGAAAAAATTATTTATGTAAACTATTTAAAAAAATATATGGCATATGGTTCGTAACTGGATTACGATCCCTCGTCAGGAAGACGATCCAAGAGTGCGTATGGTGTACCCGAATGCGAGCCGAACCAATATCGCAAATCATGAGCGACCTACCCGCCGAAAGAACCGAAATCGCCCGGCCATTCACGAATTCCGGCATGGACCTCGCCGGCCCGTTTACGGTGAAATGCACCAATCACCGGTCTCCAAAACACATAAAGCACTACGCGGTATTCTTCATCTGCCTCGTCACCCGTGCTGTACACATTGAAACAGCAGCTGATCTATCCACGGAAGCATTTCTCGCTGCGTTTCAAAGATTTATCGCACGCCATGGAGTCCCCGTCATAATGTGGTCCGATAACGGAACTAACTTTGTCGGCGCCAAAAACGAATTGGAACGCAAACACAGCTCGGTCCCGATCGTGTGGAAGTTCATTCCACCCCGATCTCCGCATCACGGAGGAATCTGGGAAGCAGCGGTAAAAGCCGGTAAAAAGCTCTTGCTTGCTGCCTCCAAGGGAGCTATATACACCGAAGACCAGCTCAAGACCGTTTTAGCGATTGTGGAATCGATCTTAAATTCCCGACCACTATACCAGCAGCGAAATATCTCGAACGTCGACCACATCGACGTATTAACTCCCGGACACTTTCTCGTCGGATCGCACCTGCTGGAACCAACCCATCCGGACACGATACCGCTACTCGACCGAATACCGGCTCAACGACAAATCATCGCGTCATTTTGGTTAAAATGGAAAGCCGCTTATCTCGCCCAACTCCAGACGCGAACTAAATGGAAAAGGAAATGCCCGAATCTCGAAATCGGCGATATGGTTCTCATAAAAGAAGCTACGTCGCCGGCAAATTGGTCTATCGGCAGGATAGTCGGTGGCAACCCGGATCGCGAAGGCCGACTTCGGATCGTCACAATCCGGTCAAACGGGTCGGAGTACTTACGCTCAGTCCAGCAACTGGTGAAGCTCCCGGTACAAGCTCTGGCATCTGCCGGATCCGCATCGGCGGTGTAACTTTCAGACCTGTGGTCTTGCGGGGGGAGCACTGTTAGGCTCTTATTAGAGGAGCTGCGTAAAAACCCGATACCGCCTAAGCTATAAACAGCGGAAAAACCCGATTATCGCCCGATTTGTAAATAGTGTAAAAACCCGATGCCGTAACTAGCATAAAAAACCGGTTACCGCTCGAAATAGTTTTTATGTTATCGCGATGTATTGTTGTATTCAGATCTCGGAATGCATTAACGTTTTAGTTTCTGTTTGTACGTTGTTCGTCGTATTTCTACCAAGTCGTGTTAATGTTTGAATATATTACATTTTTATACTTCTCGTTTGTTAATTCTTTTAAATACAGTCCACTTAAATAACTCACTCGTAACAGTTTTGGTCCTCCGGGCCGGATTCTGATGTAGATTCCGGTAACCTAGTTTTTCGCGATTTCTCGTTAATTTTCTCGTCAGTGCGTGAAAGTGTTCTCTCGTATACCTTATGGATTTCACCGTCTCAAATCGTAAGTACATTCCCGTTATCTCGCTCGACTAGCTTCCGTTCGGCCATTACAGCCGATAGCTACGTTCTTGCAACCTTTCGCGCACTCTATTCTCGATACTCTCGAAGCTCGGAGTTATCACGTTATCGTCGTGTTATCTCATTCCCGTAATCCGATTTGGATTGTTGTTGTTTACGTCTACGGTAAACATTGTACCCGAAATCTCGCAAGATGTCTACGCAAGTGCAGCCATCTCTCGAATCAGTGGAGTCAAAGTTACATCGGAGCAAGCGACTCGCGATCCGGTCTTTGACCCAAATTCAGGCCAATTTCAAGGAGGCATTAGCAGAAAACCCTTCGTCCGAACTCGTCCAGCGAATCCAATCCTATCTCGAAACATGGAAGGAATATATGACGAACCTGGACGAGATCGACCAAAAGCTTCTCGATCTGTTAGACCGGAAAAACGATCTAACACCCGAACAAGTATTAAAACTTGAGCAAGATATCTCAAAAGATAAGCTCGAAATAGAAATATCGTACTCGCAAGCTCGCGGAAGCATGTATGCCACGAAGGAGCGACTAAATCAATCGGGTGTACTCCGGCAATCGTTAAACACATCGATCACCACTGTGGATTCGAACTATCAAACCGGTGCAAAGTTACCGGACATTCCTGTGCCGAAATTCGACGGTCAACTAACAGGCTTCACGGAATGGTTCGCCATGTTCAACGCGACTATTCACAATAACCCGAAACTCAGCGACATACAGAAGCTTTATTTTCTTCGCCAAGCCATGATCGGTCGAGTCTCGGAAGTGCTCAAAGATTATCCGGTGAGTGAAGAAGTGTATCCCGAAGCATACAAACACGTAGAAGAAAGATTCTTCAACAAACGAATAATCATCTCGACCCAATTCGCAGAAATAGTAGACCTACCTACTATCACGTACTCGACAATTCGCGAATCCCTGGATAAAATAAAACTCTAACAAATTTTATGTATATTTCGGAACGAACAGAATGTGCTGCTGCCTGATTGAATCTTAAAAACCCCACAAATTTAATGATACTTCCTCATCTGCTACAAGATGTTTCTTTAATGCACCAAAATTAAAACGACCAATACACATTTCTGAAAAATTAAGAACCGCCAAAACGACATTTCAATCCAATTAAATGTTTCGAGTGCAGATAAGTCAAATCCCTCGGTCTTATTTTCTATAATAACTTGTCATGGTCTTCCCCCATCAACGCAATGAAACAGTCTTGCTAAAAAAACAACAACTTGATGAAAAAGATTTCTCATATATCCTACGGTTCAAATAAAACTTCACTATTAAGAATCTACCGCGTTATAATTCTTTCAACGTGCGATTATGGCACAGCAATTTATTGCTCTGCTAAAAATCAAATTTTTAACAGACTCAATACGAATCAAAATTCTGTCATCCACATTGTTCTCGGTACATACATTTTGTACATTGCCAATAGTCAGCATCAACGAAAATTCCCTCTCTTTTCGAAGGAAATAACTCTTTTCGAATCTGTATACACATAAATTAAAGCTTCTCTGTATTTTCCAGCTTGCGACGCCACAGCTGTTTCCCGATCTTCGCTTACGAATATGCATTTTTTAGCCCAAACATCGGATTTGCTCCAATCTCTTAATACAGCACAACCAAATCTACGAATCGACAATACAGATGATTCGGTTTTAATTAAATTAATCAGTACTATGCCACGTCACATAATATAAACGAAAAACAAATTGGTGTATGGAAGAGGAAAGTGAGGAAGTGGTTGAAAGAATGGGACAAAGATTAAGGAATTTTGCTGCATCCTCTTTTCCCTTTATTTTTATTGCTGCATTTTTTAGGGCTCTTTAGACCATCTATTTACCAGTTTCCTTTTCTTTTTTCTTTCCTGTACATTAATGTATGCAATATCCAATATATAAGCGGCTCCTGCGTATGGGTGTATTATTGTGTAATTCACATATATATATTTGCGTCGATTGATATATTTTATTTTTAATTTTTTGGTTTAATACGTTCGATCTAAGTAGTAAGAATGATTAATTGTAATTTTGTTTACTAGAATAAACGATAAGAGTGTTGGGCACTCACGCAACGGGCATACTTGTCCAGTGAGACCCACAACTTATTTATTTATAAAAAAAAAACAAAAAAACAAGCGTTACTGCCTTGGACAGAGTTTCCAATCCAATTTGCCTTAACCTTAATCAAAATAGGAAACGATTGCAACAATGACATTCCAATTCGCGTCTTTCAGAGAAATTCGAACCGTTCTTTTTTTTTTGAAATAATTTGTGGGTCTCAGAGGGCAAATATGCCCGTTGAGTGAGTGCCCGACACTCTTATTAACGTTTATTCAAAAAAAATATATACAATATAAAAATTATAATTTATCTTAACTTATTCTACAAGCATAATATTGGTACTCTAGCGTTAAGATTAAGTATAAATATATATACGCATGCAACTACGTAACACGCCCCGTAATACGTATATCTGTACATTATTACATGCCGACAGCTCAATATTTAAAATGGGAAACATAATCTTCTTTACAACTTAATGTAAAGACACTAGGAAGTCAAAAAACAAAAACGTATAAAGAAAGGAGCATTAAAAGGTAGAGAGATTCAGAACGTAGCTTGTTGTTCAATCTTTGCACCATTCCTTTAACCAATTTTCTACCTCCTTTTTCCACACACCAATTCTTTTTTCCTCTAATATATGATTCGGGATTGTACTTATTAATTTAATTAAAACCGAATCATCCGTATTATCAATTCGCAGATTTACCCCACGATACTTTGGTTTCTTGTCAATCAAGTTTTTTGCCTAGATGGGAATTTTATATTATTGACGTTAAATTCTAGTAGTCTGTAATAGTAATAGTACATCTTGGGGGACATTTCATTGTTTTCCTTCCATACATAATTGATCCAGCGACGTTTGGCTTCCAATGAGGGAGTATGAGTTTCAAACACCTCTTCTGTATTTTACTTATTTTATTTATTTCAGTTTTCTTAGCCTCACATAATATATTTGAATTCCATATAAAATTCTAGACATTATAATTGAGTTATAGTATATACGTAGTGTTCGATATGATAGTACCTGCTTCATTATATGTAAAGCTGGAATTGTCTGTCTTATTTTTGAGTTTAAACTTAGAATGTGTTTTTTCCAATTCAGGGATTTATCTATATATACATCTAAATATTTAAAGTCGGTGGACAAGGACATAAATCGGTGTTGATATTTACACGAAGCTCATGAATGCAATTGTTACTGTGGAGGATAATTCGCGGATCGCGTATTTTATATTTAGAACTATTCCGAATGTGTAATACTTCTGAATTATTTATGTTTATACATAACTTCCTATCATGTGCCCATTTACTAAAATTATCTACATCATTTTGTAGTAATTTTTCCGCCATCTCAAAATTGTTGTGCTCGATTAACAAAGCAATATCATCAGCAAAAACATATATACCTTTGCATTTTTAATATGTTTGTGTAACGAGTTGGTATAAATAAGAAAAAGAATCGGGGTACCCTGACCTACTCCATAATAAATATTTTTTTCATTACTTATATTCCATGCAATTTTGACTATGCTTTTCCTATTTGTTATATAATTTTTAAACCACTTAAGCTGATTGTTTTTAATGCCTAGATTTTCTAAGTCCTTGATCAGTAATTCATGATCAACTAAATCGAACGCTTTGGATAGGTCAATAAATGAAATTAAAAATTGGTTCCCCATCGACAGTCCCGTATTTATCCGATTTACAATTGTTCTCAATAATGTTATCGTGGATCTTTTTTCTCTAAAACCGTGTTGGTTTTCATAGAGTAGATTGTTTTTTTCCAGATAATTTCTTAAGTGTTTATCAATGTAGTGTTCTAAAATTTTAGTTATCACAGATGTTATTGTTATTGGACGGTAGTTTTCATACTGATTTTTCATTCCTTTTTTATATATTGGTCTAACAATACCTCTTTTAAGCCCATCAGGAGTAATAGCTTCCTTTATAGAATAGTTAACCATGTTAGTCAAAATAGGAACAAAATTATTTAAGTTTTGTTTTATATCTTTAACCCTAATTTTATCCCATCCAGGTGCCTTATAAACTTTTAGATCATTAATTATTGCTTCTATTTGGTATTTATTTGCTGGCGGAATAAAAAAGGAAGAATAAATACGATTATCAAAATTCGAATTCAATAACTGTATATGACATTCGTGTCTATGATGTTCCACTGAACATATAAAATTTGCGCTGTAATATCGATACAATTCGGTGACTGTTACCTTCACTCTGCTCAATTTCGTCTGCTGAGCTTTATACTTGACTCTTAGTGTTTCTTTGGACAAAAATATAATTTGCACTAGATCTTAGGAGCACTACAAAGCTTGCTCAAGTTTCATAAATAAAAGGATATTATTTCCGTACTGCAAAGTGCACCGAATCAAATAATCGTCGCATGGACTCTGGATTATAGCGGTATCTCAAACAACGAATTAGTGGATCAAGCTGCAAAGAAGCAACGCACTTCGTACCTAATATCGCAATACTGACATCTTGAGAAGCAAAATGAGTAGTCGTCCAGACAAAAAATTCCACGACGCTTGGTTGGAGGTCCCCTCTTCTAATAAACTGAAAAGAATTAAACAGTCTTCAGAGTTATGGTCAATCTCAGTAAGACCTAACCGACTCTTTGCCATGCCCGCATTGGTCATGTTTCATTTAATGATTTGTACGTTCTGAACAAGAACTTACCCACCGCATTGTTTTCGATACAATGATCCATTGACCATTCAACAGTTCCTCATTCACTACCCGGAGTACGAAATTTTTACTCCGTTCATCACTTCCTGAACTTTTTGGTGATGATGAAAGAATAATCTTGCGACTCTTCAAATTTTCGAAAGCGACAGATCTCATAACCTTATTTTGATACAACTCTTCACCGTGCCTCCAGTCTAGTCGCTGTATATGACACGTTAAATACATATGTAAAAAAAAACAGTTTTTTCCAATATATATTTCGATAGTAAATTGATATTATTTTAAGTGAGTTAGTGTGACTTAGTTGGTTAGAAACAGCGGTGTTTCGTTCAGATAGAACCGGGTTCGAATTCCGTTGCCGCACATCGATACTTTGCAAAATTTCACTTGCGCTCGGTTAATGCCCGTGGTTGATGCGCTCAAAAATAAAAAAAAAAAAAAGTCAATCGTTTTTGTTATTATTCCTAAAAATCTTCTAAAGAGACCCTTCTTTTTCACGTTATTTGATCACTTTTCACCAAAGTTCATCGGTATACTTATACGTTATCATCACCGACAGGTTACATTTGCATGAGCAAAGAGAATCGTTTGGGACAAAAGTTGAGTGCGGATAAACAAAAAAAAGGATAAAAAAATATACGCGATGAATATATAATTTCCTCTTTTTGAATTCTTAAAAAAGCGCAACTGAAACAAAAAAAAAATAATATATATATATGGGTTTTTTAGGGGAGGAAGCTTCCCTTTCAGCCTTCTATTGACAAAAATATAACAGATTATTTGAATTCGTATGCGATCAACACAATAGATGCACTGAGGGAAACAAGAGGAGAAACAACATAGAACAATAAAACGTGAGGATGAATGCAGCACCATAAGCAATTATTAAGTTTAAGAAGTTGAGTGAAAAGAATGTGCTTAGAAGTAGCAAGTTAGTTATTAAGTATCCATATCAGTAATTAAGTAAATATAGATAATTATCTAGCATACCAGTTAAGATTGTATCAAAACAAATAAGAAATAAAAACAAAAAAAAAAAAAATATGACAAGCGAAATATTTGAAAATAATGTGTTCCGAAGTGTAAATTTAATTATCAATGTGGAAGATTTGATAAGAGGAAAGTTTGTAAGTGAAAAGCGGTAGCAAAATGAAGGAAAACGGTTAAAAATGATGCAATCGACTTATAAAACTAAAAAATGAGGAAGGGTTTGAATTAAAGGAAAAGGAATGTTAATGAGAGAAGAAAGAAGGGCGGTGCACTGATCAAAACTTTGAATGAAATTTTTCAGACAGTAGAAGATTGACAGCGTATTTGGCTGTGCGTTGTTGATTAACGACTGTATTACGAGATAAACAGTCAATGCTTTCATTTCTCTCTATTCCAACATTGCCAGGAATTCAAAGAAAATAAGTTTGAATGTGGTGATTATAGATAATTGAATGTATGCAAATAATGATGGGATGGAAAAATTAAGAGAAACAAATTAACTGTAAAAAACACTTTTAACATCAGAGATGATTAAAAATTTATTGTTATCCAGAATTGAGTATTTGAAAAGAAGGTTCATAAAGAGTTGAACAAGATGAAATAAGGGTGGTAATACTTTCAAATAACGGCAAGTAGGATATAAAAAGAATGCTCCGATACCGTGAAGATCGTTCTATCCTTCAGTGAAAGGAAGAAAATGGAAAGGGAATAAAGAATTAATAGCGTTAATAAATTCTTTAGTAGTGGGAGAGATTTAGAATGTGGAAGGATAACAAAAATGAATCAAGCGAAGAAGGAAGTTTGTAATTGTAATATTAATGAATAAATCTCAATTAAAAAAAAAAAAAAAAACAAAAAAAAAACGCAGCCCTTAGAAGTAAAAACATAGTGGAAAGAAATGTTCTACTTTTTTATTCGTAGGTATACGGCTAATATAGAGTAAAGCAAATAAGTTTAGACATAAAATAGCATAACGCTATGCCTCGTGAAATAATTTTTTGTAGACTTAAGCTTGATTACAAAATCAGTCACATTGTACGCATCGTATAAAACCGGCACGGCGATGGATGCAACAGTCACGTTTCAGTAGAAATTTCAAAAAAATGTCGAGCGATTATTTTCAATTTTCCAAAAAAAACAATTTGAATTTTTTCAGAATACATTTATAAAATCGTATTCGTTCTTATGAAAGAAATCTCATAAGCTTGCAGACCGTAAAATACGTCGCCGATATTTAAGTTTAATCGTTACACTTTTACGTAGCATTTTTCGTTTAACAGATTCACATGCATACACACACACATACACGCGCGCGCACAAACATATGTTTTGTGTGTGTGTGCGTGAGTGTGTGTTTCCATTAAATGATACTGCCATTTCAGAGGGTGTTTTCTTTTGTTCTCGTTAAGAGCGTAATCTACGGGTTCTGCATAAATTTCGTAAGAAGGAAATGGAATAAGCTGAAAAGGGGCGTAACGAAGCTTTTAATAATTATTCTTATCAACTTGTTGACAACGGATCGTAAACGATTCAAAATAATCGTATGTCAAGTGCGTATTGAAGATAAGTGATCGTTTGCAGAATGGAAATCGTTGCTCTAGCTACGATGTGTATTTGTAAAGAGTTACTTAGTTTCTCTTCGTCTTAGTTTACGAAGTGATTACCGAAAGAGATAAGTGTTCGACAAATGTTCAAAATAAACATTGGACGTCACCCCACTGTTACAGTTCAGAATAATATCCGTTAGAAAATAGGAGGAAACACGATAAGTGAGTCAGCGTCAGCGATTCAGCCTACTATTAAATATTTTCCAGCAGCTTTGCCTATCATTTAAAATTTGAGTATGAATTTCTTTCACGCCATACAAAAACTGATCATCACTCCTAATCGATATAATATTATATTGTTAATGAAAATTGAACAGTGTTTTCTAAGGTCGTTTCAAGGCATCGTTTACGTCGTTAAAAAGAACTTGTGAATGCTGATTATTTACAATTAGAATAATAAAAGAATTGATGGTATTTTTTTGTTTTTTTTTTTTTTTTTTTTTTGAACAAAGATTATTTATGAAGCAGTGCGTGGTTGTGATCTGCATAACAATCTATAATTATTAAGCTCACGAGTGCTTTGTTAATTTTTGATATGTTTAAAGGGCAACACACACCCTCCTGACAGATAAAAAACGACAAAGGTACTTTAAAGTACAAAAACAAAAAAAGGAGAAAAAGTAAAAAAAAACACTTATCTAAAAAGGAATATGTCGGACAAAAATTGTAATTACCTCGTAAAAAAACAAAGCAAGAAATAATAAAAGATTAAGTGAGAACAATTCATGCAGTTTTCATTAAAATGTTCATTCTGATTAATTAGTAGAAACGAAGAAAAGCGTGAATGTGTTTTTGTTCCAAATTTGTTTAAATCGAACAAAAACCTTACTGTAAATGCTTCCATTCTTTTTATGGTAAAAAAATGAGATGTAACATTAAGCCATTTCTTATACATAATTATGTTTCGCTACAAAACATATCTAATTACTGTTCATTAAGAAATCATAATTCGATGATAGCAAGACAGTAAAATTAAATAACGAACCTTCGCAGAGGCTTGAGATTCTACTCTGTCGGCTGAAACATGAAGAATTCCTAGCGTATCGTACTTCAATCGATGCGAGTTTGTGATTGTTTAAACGGGCAACCGGCAGACATTTGCGAGCTGGTACAATTGACTTACGAATTTATTTTTCGAAAAAGAGTAATAAACGGTCAAATTGTTCTCTTTTTTTTTCTTCCAAAAAGACACTTAGGAAATTGATTCAAGTCGCTTATCATTTAAAATGCGGTTAATTTCTTCATTAATAATTGTAACGGATTTTGTTTATTCGTTTTAACTTTATTAGTTATACCCGTATAATAACTAATTGCGTTTTAATTATTAGCAAAGTGATCAACAGCGTTTTAAATAATAACAGATATAAATTAAAATACATATTTATTAATTAATTTTTTCTTTTAATCGTTTGACAAAGGGTTATTATTTAACGGTCAAATTTGACGTTAATTCAATAATATTTTGTTTGAAACTAGATTTTTATCCTTATTATGTATACACCGATAATTATTTTAAATGTTTTCGGATTTTTTCATTCACATCAAATTTGTTTATTTTTATTTTAGTTTAATTAGTTATGCGCCGAAATATGTACTTCGTAACGTTAAATCATGTTGGACAATATGGTAGATTTGTAAATTTAAAAAAAAAGAAAAAAAAATGTTTTTATCATTTCATTAATACGGAAATAAAAATGGTTGTAATCATACTAAATAATTTTGATAGAAAAAACAAAATAGTCAACATAAAAAAAAATTTAAGCCAGTACCTCCCCGTACAATCTGCATAGAATTATATTTTAACATGGATATATTTTGGCTGGCGTGACATCACACAACTGTGTATATTACGTATTAATAAAAACATGAACTCAAAAACTTTTGATCACAAAGCGAATGAAATGTTTACTATAGCGTATGTAAATGTAAAAATTTAAATAAAACTTCTCAGTTAATCATTATAAAATTTCGTGGCTCGTAACGATCAAAATTTCTTTGTGACGGAAAAAATTTAAAATCAGACCCAACCATGAGACATATCTAAAAGTGATTTGCGAAATACGAAATTGTTTGGATTTTTTTTTTTTTTTTTTTTTAGACGAGGCGATATATAAAATTCGTTCGATCTTCTTATGAAAGGAAATTAAAACGATATGAAGCGTACGGAGAATTTGGTGTTGCCATTTGCACTTAAACGGATGAATCAGTTATTAAATAAAACACTGTTTTTAACTAATTACAATCTACAATTCTTAGCAATTTTTCATAAACGTATCGCGCAAATTTATAAAAATAAAATTTTTATTAAGAATATCGGTGCGATAGGAAAGATCACAAAGTTCTAACTATAATTTTTTTTATTTAATTTTGGAAATCTGTCGTTACCGAAACAAAGAATTGTATCCAGCATACTAGATATTTGATTACTTTTTTCCGAATCACGGAAGAATTGACGTGATAAAAAAAAAAAAAAACTACGTTCCGAATGTTCTCGGAAATTTATAAATCTTTTACAATTATTTTTATCTCTTTTTTTGGTTTTTAATCTACCATTTTCCTTAAACGCAAAATGTTCTTTTCAAAATAATTATGCGTCTAGCAAAGGAATATCAAAACCCCCGATAAAAATTTGGTACGGAAAAAAAATCGACTTTGTAAAGTAATAATTTTTTGAATGTAAATTAACAGTACAATATAAATACTGGAATTGTATGTAAATTACGTGAATAGACAATTTCTAAGTATGAAAACTGTTCAGGGTGTGTTGTCATTTCAGAATACATTTATTTCGTAACTATCGATAATGGACATTAATTAGACGTTGAATTACTCCTACCAGCGGCAGTAATAAATCAGTTAACGAATAATGAATAATGTTTATCATACGACTGACGATATGACTATGGGACTGTGTTCCTGAAATATGTCGGTGTTTATATAACTATTTTTTAAATATAGTTTCTGATTAAGTTGAAATTACAAGTTATTTCCATTTAGTATATGATTAACGGATTAATGTGGAAAAACGAATAAATTATTATTCACATGCGCACTATTCGAATAGATTATTTCCCTTATACGTTATTCGATTAAACTCTACGGTCATAATATTTTTTTTTTTTTTTTTTTTTTTTTTTTGTTAAATCTAACAAATCATCCGATTCCATTAAAAACAAATTTGCCTTCTTTAACCAAGCTTTTACATTTACGCCTTTCATTATCCACTGTCATAGATAATACCTCGCACTTGTCGTCAATTATTTCATTATTTACTGGCCTCTGATTGCTGATACCTTGATGACGTCAATGTACAATAGCCACATAAAACAGAAGAAAAGCGCTAAAAAAATTAAAATAGGTTCTACCGTACCGAATCATGTCGAATATAGGTAGGTACCAACCAGTATATTTTCAAAAAGAAGCAGGAAAACATTCACGTAGAAATTTTATATTTCAGTTATTTAAAGAGTACTTCAGAAGTACTATGGAGCGAAATGTATGCTATTAAATGGGCAACATGTTTTCATGTTTTTTCTACAATGTTAGTTTCTAAAAAGCAGATGTTTTAAAAATTAAATATATCGCTGATGCTTTTAACGAAAATTTTGTTGTCGGGACAAATGCAAATTCATCTCGCTCTAACCATAGAACCAAGCAAATGTAAACAATTAAAAAATTAAATTGTACGAGCTGTTTAATCATATCCGTTTCATTAAACAGCTGTACGGCCAATTTCCACAAACAAATAATGTTATGAACGAAATATTTCATTGATTACTTTTTTTCACCTAATCAATCGTATTTTTTCAAAAAACACGGTCAAGCGTTTTAAACATTCCTCGAGTCAAAACAATCCTAAATTCCAGGAAAATTAACGGTTACTGATTTCTATCGCTAATATCAGTACTTTGTTAAATTATGGAAAGACTTAAAAGTGCATGACTACTACAATAGATAGTTGAAACTCGAAAACTAATTACAAATAAGCAGTATGGTTTTAAGACAAAAGTACAAAACGCTATTTTGCAATTCTTCTTACAAACACACAGTACACTGGTCCCATTTCTTGATTTTATAAAAGCCTTTAATAGTGTCCACAGAAATATCGGACAACCACAAAACTGAAATATTAGAGCTAGTATGTTGAACTTTATAACAACTTTTTTTAGATAAATGGTCAAAATTGGCCGTGTAACATTTAATCGGTTTCAAACAAAACGTGATCAGAGTCACATAAGGTGTTGAAAGGATAAAAGGAGCAAATTGTGTCCAAAATGCAATCCACATACGGAACAGAGATTTGAACGTCGTCACATAGAAAGAAAATCGAGAAATCAAGGATGGAGAAAAAGAGATAGCTGAATAGACGGGTATAGAAGAAATCAGAGATTGGAGGCGGTAATAAGAATTGCATACCGTTTTGAAATGAGAGCAGCTGTAAAACATTATATGTATTATTGAAAAATAATACATTAAGAAATTTGCCGGTAGAAGAAAATGAACGGACTAAGAGTTAGTTGACAAATTGCCTTCGATTCCGGAATCGCCAGTAGTACGTAAAAGGTTAATTTGAATTGAATGGGAATGGAAGAGACCGTGAATCAGAGGACTTATAAAAAGAGTCACGAAGTTAATTAAGGAATAACGAAGAAGAGATGCAATCTGCTGCAACATGCTTTGTGAATGTGACGTAACGAATACATATTGTAAGAAACAAGATTGGATAAAGAGAACGACAGAAACGATATGGAGCAGAAGGAAGGTTAAAGCATTTAGAATAAAAATAGAAAAAAACTACGTTAACTTTGTCGCGTCTTTAGAGCTGCCAGGGAGGATATCAAAGTGGTTAGAGAAGAGGCTGTTTAGAGTATATGAAAATTTTGATCTAATAACATGGCGTAGAATAGGTTTAGGTGGAATAAGATATGAAACGCCGTTAATAGGATAAAGGAAGAAGCGAAAATAGAAAGAAAATCTATGTGTTTATCGGAGGAGTGTACATATACGATGAAAACTAAAGGAGGTGGGTAGAAATACGAGAAT
Source organism: Icerya purchasi (assembly GCA_039619475.1). Taxonomy (NCBI): domain Eukaryota; kingdom Metazoa; phylum Arthropoda; class Insecta; order Hemiptera; family Monophlebidae; genus Icerya; species Icerya purchasi. The sequence continues at coordinate 285,400,682 of CM077116.1, forward strand.
AAATTTGTGTTTTATCAACCGAATTGTAGTAAATGAAAGAATAGGAAGAAAAAAAGTGAAGAAGAGGAAATGTGCAGACGTTTCATGAAGAAACGGTAATTTAGATAAGGATTTTTTAATAAAAAAAGGGGAGATATGGATTTCATTATGGATGGCAAATAGTATAATTTTGAGTCTCAAAGTAAAAGTGGGGAGGTACGTGCTTTGACACAGATCGAATAATAATGGACCTCCCGGGAAAGAGTTACCTTGTATGGAGCGGCAGTAATACACGATAGAAACAGCATGCAACAGTTACTATACAAGAGAGAAACTATTTTTTTTTTTTTTTTTTAATGGGCTCAGTGTCAACACTGACTTAACTACATAGATCAGAAACTAGCGAATTGGAAAGATGAATATTAAATAAGCCGTTTTTAAATGTTGGTAACGGGTTTCAGAGTTGCAAGTTAACCAGATATTCCGATGAGAGAAGTAGATGAGGAATGAGAGAACGTTAGATATACAGATTCTGATAATGATTATATATTATCAGCAGAAGGAGCAGAGTAGAATAGATGAATGTAATTTAAGAAGAATTAAAGAAAAAAATCGAATAGACTTTTTAGAATGGGGAAGGAGATTCTATCGATACTAGGAGAGGAATTATATAAACTGCGCGAGGTTATTTCCAATTTATTATAGGTGAAAGAGGAGAGCAAGAAATGTGATGGAAAACGAGATGTAACCGGATTCTTAGTTGTGAGCTAGTAGCGGTTGAGCTAATAGATTAAATTAATTTTAAGGCGGAGGAGATTTGAAGTCGCTGGGAATCATTCAAATATTAATAATAGCGGTCGAGGGTGATAGGAAGAAGCAGAAATTTTTCCACCAATTTTTTTAGTCGTTTTGAGAATAAATCTAGCTCCGGCGTTGGCGCTTTATGAGAACGAAACTCGGAGGACGTAAGAAAGAAACTAAATATTCTAAAGATGGACAAGTTTAGGTTAAAATTAGCCTTGCATTCTGGTTTCACCGCAATGAGTAGGCGAATTTGACTTTTTTATGAGATAATAATAACGAGTTACGACGTTAAAAATAGATTTGATAACAATATGAGCGGCTTGAAGGGGTCGCAGAAAGGAAAAAATCGACAAAGGACAGCCGAGGTAATTTACTTTAAAAGTAGTAACCCATTTAAAAGTTGTGGAAGAAAATGATTAGTAGATGGAAATAATATACTCAAAGAAGTGATATGCGGTTACCTCTTAAGGTACCGTCCAGATTCATTATGAACAACTGAGGAGGCGAAGAATATAGAGTAGATTAATGAAATACGGATTAGGGAATTTCTAATGCAAGTAGAGAAAGTGTCTTTCGGAGACCAAAACAGAAGATAAATCGACAGAATGGTAAAGAAAATTTAAAATTATTGGAAAAATAAGGCCAGATAAAAGCTGCTAATGCTCGTAAAAATTACTACGTAAAGAACTTTGTACGCTATCAGTCAACTTAGTTGAAGACAGCAGCCAGGCGCCGACACTAACTACGGAAGTGGAAAACTAAAATGTTTAAAAATAGTAGCAAGAAGAAAACTAGGAGTAGAAAGCCAGTGATTATAAAACACCATTTCCATCGTTCAAAGTAATCATTTTGTCTAGATCGTCGTACGCGTTTAAGGACGAAGAATTCCAAAGGAACGTTATGAAAAATATAAAAGCAAAGTGGGGTAGTTTCCCTTGCTTATATAAATCATTGTAATTGGGTCTTCATATGCTATCGGCATATCTAGGTGAAGTCCACTAACGGCGACGCATGAAAAGAGCTTACGAACAGGAACTTTAAGAACGGATGAATAGAGAGGGAGAACGATAATTAGGGTAAGAACTTGAGAAATATTCCTAATATTGCAGTACTTTACATATCTCAAAACTGGGAATTTAAAATTTACTGGCAACAGATGTGGCTAATTTTAAATTTAGATTGTTCATTATTCGCAGTCATTACAATGCTGAGGGCAACGTATAGGTTGATTTTACGGCTAAACACAATTCCTGCTTATATAGCTTGCACAGATTTAACATTTAAATCAAAAAATAATTGGCTCAATACTACAGACGGATCCAGAGAGACATTTGGGGAGGGGAAGGGGTTATATAATTACATAATATCTTATACAGTAGTCATTAGATTTGAGAAATACCTTGTTTGATAAAGAAAATCAAATAGCGACCTCTTTAGAAATTTAAAAATGTTCTAAAAGTATATAATTATTACAATTGAAAACTAGCTGGCTGCTATTAAGACACAAATGTTTATAATTTTTTTTAAATAATATATTTACTTTATAAAAGCAATATAATAAGAATGAAAAAGTTGTCAGATTCTGTAAAAAATTTATTAAATTTTGTAATAAAAAATATGTGTATACAAGTTTTTGTTAACGTTCTATTCTAAAAAAAAACAACCAAAAACGAAACCTTTTACAGTATTATTCTTGTTTTTCCCATTTTTGAAAATCCGTCTACCACTTCGTGAATGAGGAGCAATGCTAATTCTGTTAATCTTATTTCTAACATTGTTGTTCTTAACCAAAATTTAATTCGTTGTAATGGTGAAAATGACCGTTCAGCAAAAGTATTTGTTACAGGAAGTTTAGCTAGAATTTTTTAAGAAGATTACAAATAGTTGGATATATGTCCTTATCGTACCTTTTATAGCTTCGATAGTTGTATCTGGTAGGATTTTATCTTTTCGAAGCAGCCATTTTTGTTGCCAGTGAATTAGTTCGGCTTTTAATTTTACGCGTTGTGTATTAAATAAATTTTCGAATCTCTTTATTAAACAATTGACAAGTTCTGTAAGTTCTAGTGAATTTAACTTAATTATACTTTCAGGAAATAAAAAAGATAATTTAAAGCAGGGGTCGGCAAACTTTTTTTTAGAAAGGGCCAGATTGTAAAAATTTTAGGCTCGGGGGCCAAGTAGCAAGCATGAAGATATATAAATGGCTAATTTTCTTCTAGAGCAAAAAAAGCGTTAATTTTTTTATTATGAAGACTTTTGCATAATATATGTACACATAAAAGAACGAATAAAAGATTTAGATGTACATATTAAAAAAAATGTTATTATAAAATAGATTAAAATTTCTTCAAACTTGGCAAAAACAGTGGGCCAACATCCTAAACACGAACAAGCTGTGCTCAATTCGAGATACTGTTCGACCATGCCTCATTATTCACCGATCATCGAAGGAATGAAACTGTTGTCCCAAGACTCTGCCTAGGTCACTCCAAAATCACTCATAGTCACCTCCTGTCCAGACAACCTATTCCATTGTATTCCAATTGCAATTATCCTGTCGCAATCCAACATTTACTCGTCAGCTGTCTCACCTATAATTCATACCGAGCACAAATTCTCCAGTCGTCCAACCTTTCCGAAATCCTGTCTCATCGCTACGACAAAACTGAACGCTTCCTACGTTTCTTTAATTTCTCTAACCTATTCCACTACATCTAACTCGTATCTTATCCGTGCCTCTGGTCTAGGCGGCAGTACACGGCACATTAATCAAAGAAGAAGAAGAAGAATGTAATTTTTTTTTTTTTTTTTTGAAATATCATTTCGTCATACCGAAGTTTGAAGTTAGTACTTCCTACTATTAAAGTTATTCGCAAATGCCTGTTAATAATAGGCTCAACTGAGATTTTACATACATCATTTTTTTTAAATTTCTATTCACATTGGTAAGTATTCCTAAGTATGGGGATATGAATCCCCGTGCATATGATTTTATTTGAGCGTATTTATCTTTCGAAAGATATTTATAAAATTGGATCAGAACCTTTTCATTAAACATCATTTTTAACATATCATCATTTTGCAAATCAATCACTTCCAATTGAAGGTCTGATAGAAACTCCTCAATTATACAGTCAAATGAATTTTTTGAAATATGTAAATATTTTTTGCGTTTGCATCAAGATCCGCAAAACGCTGTTGTAACTGTAGTATAAGTTTAGAAAATATATCCTACGCCAATTTTTTAGAGAATGAGGATTTTGCTAATATTTCAAATTTTTTATAGCGTGGGGAAAATGGTCAAATTTGTTTTTTAATGTTACTTGCATTTCGAACAATGCAAATTTTCAGCAATATGCCTTTACAATAGAATATCATTCAGCGAGTCGGATTAAAAACAAACGGCGGGCCGGATTTGAACAGCGGGTAGTAGTTTACCGACCGTTGATTTAAAGGCATCAAGAGCCTTTTTCCGAAAAACGGGGTTTTAAGTCTACCATAACACTGAATCTAAAAGCGGAATGTAAGTTGTTACTCTATAAAAACCTTCACAGCCTTCTACTTGATGGTCATCTCGTTTTGTTTGTTGCTAAATAATTTCAACTTCTATTTTATCAGCCATTTCTTTCACTGTTTTAAGTATTTCCCGAAATTGTAAATCGGCTTCTTGCCGTCGAATACGTAATAGTGCAATTAATGTTTGAATTATTTGCGACGCTTTCATTAAATCGATTGTTTTCTTTTGGAGAGTTACACCAAGCGGATTGTGTTAAAATGTCGCTTAGACAGAACAGTCCAATATAAAAATCACAGTAACGTAATGCTGCAAAAAGAACGGTTGCTTTTGCAGTAGTACTGTTATTTTTCCACTGACTTATTTTCGTGAGGGTTTTAATAATTTTTGGCGAATTCGTATTAAACCGAAGAACGGCATCATGCCTTTCTACCTGTCTGGTTTCACAAGACTGCACTCATTTTTTTCCAAGATATTTAGCTAAAGCAGATTGAAGTTTCGGGTAAGAAACTTTAAAAAAACGTGTTACTTCTTCTCGCATTATTCCAAAAACTTTTTAAATAAAAAGTATGCTCGATGACTTTTAAATACTACTGTTTAGTTTGTGTCATAAGAACATTTTTTTAGCCTCCAACTGTGTTTCTCTTACTGCTCCACTATTTTGTCCAATCACATTACAGCACATCCATCTGTGCCTATGCGGACACAGTATTTCAACCGTGGTTCCATTCGTTTCGTTTGATTTAATACAATTTTTCCAAATGAAGGTCCAGTCAGTCAAAGTTGTTCTATATTCGAACATTCATTTGTATTAGTATTTTCTTCAAGTTCTCGTCGTATTCTTCTCACAATATTTGTCTTTTCCCATTAAATTCGTTTCTAAATCATCAAATTCATCAATGAATCCTATAAAGTCTTCTTGTTTAATAGGTTCATTGATATATCGAAGTATCATACTAACTTGAGCTTTATTTGACAGATCAGAGGACTCATCAAAAATAATAGAACAGTACTTAACAGAAGTAATTCGTTTTAATATTTTGTTCAAACTTTCCAATCGGCAACCAACGATCAACCCGTTTTGGATAGCTTTACTTATGTATGTTGCTCTTGATGTTCAATTTTTAAAATGATTTTCTAATATTGTCGCATCAACGTGAAATCGAAACAGTTCTCTGAAATTACCTTCATTTTTTGCACGAGGAGAATTTTTAAAGAGGGATCCGTCATCTCAATGACCACACGTAATCTTTCGCTTTCCTAAGAAAATTATAATTTTTACATTCGGAATAAGCCTTTTTTTCTATTTTCCTGTATTTGCAATAAATTTACCGTATCAAGACGATTTATTATTTCTAACTGTGGTTTATAATGGTTTTTCAAAATATCCTTTCCTGCGTTAACTACGTCTTTGTGATAAACAGTTCTATTGTGTAATCCGAGTTCATCCGTTTCTGCAGTCAACTTTTTAAAATTTTTTTAAAGGAAACTTTACTAAAGCTCCTAATACGACATTTTTTTGATAACCGTCTTCAAGACAATCCACGAACCATGGAAAATATTTGAAAAATAGACCTCGTCCTTCATATTAGAAAGTACTAACTATTCATTATATGTTTCTAAATGTTTTTTACTAACATCATTTTTTTAACTTCTTTCCCTGATATTATTATTACAAAAAATGGAAATTGATAACCATTTCGAAGAATCCAAGTAATAATATTTTTGTACAGTCATCAATCTGTTGACCAACACAAGAAGTGCCTATATCATTAGAAACTGTGGACGGATGATCAGCAGATTTATCGTTCTTACACGAATTATGTAAACTTTTAACTTTGTACGTACGACTACTGTGAATAGTATAGCTAAAAATTGCTTTAGTAACTGGCACTGACTGAAAACAGAGCATCATATGCTACACTTAAAATCTTCATTTATATATTTCTTCTCGAAATAAAAATTAAAAATAAATAAAAAAGACAAAAGATCGATGATAATTACATTTAAAACGGAATAAAAACGGAACATTAACAGTTTTACTAGAAAACAGTATTTTAAATATTAATTATTAAATCCATAGGGGTAATATTTATACAAATCTGTTATAGTATAAATTAGGTTACTCAGTTGTAACAAATTTTCCACCGAGGTTTTGGTTCTTTGTGGAAGGGGCTATGCCCCCCCCCCCCCGGGGGGGGGGGGGGATGACACTGCTCAATACCGATATATCTCATAGGGCACTTTCACAACGTAATACAGTCGATATATTTTAATCAACTATAGTTCCGTAATATTCGGACGGAAATACCTAGCCAAATGATGTCGCATATGCTATACCACAGATAAAAGTTTACGGGTCGCCGGTCATCATACAGGAATCAAATTAAATTTTGCGGGAAAAGCTACTAACGACTGTAATACACGTTTGTTTGCGATAACTATCGCAAGTGTAACATCGTTTGTTTAATTGTACGAGTATGAAATGTGAAAAATATCGAGTATAATTGACTTACATGTTCGCGTCTCTATCATGTTAGTTAAGATCAACTATTGGTTATTTACTTTTTCATACATACGTTTAGTATTTAAAAAAAAAAAAAAAAAAATTATGAGTATTTAAACTTCGGGGAAAAGAATTATTCCATTTAATTTCATACTTTTTTTTTTTGTTTACATAATAATAAATTCTTCCAGGGATAAAGAATACAAAATTATAAAGATTAAACAGATGCAGAGTAATCGATTGAATACAGAGTCCATACCGATCTGCGTAAAATGTCGAAAAATGAAATTATTCGCAACACTGTTAATGTAAAAACGATTTTTGGGAAATTTTTGGCGTGATACTGATATTAGCTGAGATATAGAGAATGAAGCTAATTTGATCGCAAAATTAATGTCGCATTTCGATGAATAGCCGATTTGAAGTGTTCAAAGGACGCGCAGTGCATTGAGGAGGTTGTTTAATTGATTGTATCTCGAAAACAATGCAATAGCAGACAATTATAGATTGCATAGGAATGATGACGGTCGTTGCTGTCCGGTAATTGGTGCTGTTCTCCCCGTTCTAATATGCTGATTAAACTTTTTTTCATTTTGAAGAAAACCGGCCTCGTAAAACTGCGCATAAATTGTTGCCACATACGAGAAGTGAAGGTGCTAAAAATTTTATAAAAGAAAAAAAAATCTCGATGTTATTTACATTATTTTTTCATCTGTTAATTTAAAAGATCGATTAATATCTATACTTTCGGCGTTGTCTTTAAAACGCAACCACTTGTTACGACGATTCAATCAATCGAATTTACGCGATAAAAATCCTACAGCGCATCTGAAGAACACGTCCGACGTTGAATTTTTCTAGAAATTGTTCAATCTTCGTCGCGTTTACAACTAAGAAATCTGTTTAATCGCCGATTCGATAAAAAGCGCCTTTGATATCTTCAACGATCAAGGTAGTCGAAAAAAAGAAAATGACTATATACATATATATATATATATATATATATATATATATATATATATATATACAGATGTACATTTGTAGAACAGTTATCGGAAACACGGGTGCGAAATTCTTTTCGCGACGGATTAAAAAACGAATTATAAAAGACGACAGAAAAGAAAGTAAACAGAGAGTTGATAAGCGTCCTGAAAGTATCTCCATTGAAATTCGAGCCGTTTTTTTTTTAAAGGGGGGCGCCTCCGAATTTTACTGCACCGGTGGCTAGTGTCGAAAATGGGAGCTTTTATCATTTCAGGCTGATTCGATAAATTCGACTAGGTCGACAGGTCGACGAACAATATCCGCTTGCGTTTCATGCAGGCCGCGGTAGTACTTTCGTTTTGTCGGCGTCATCTTCTGTTTGGTCTTTTAAACAAGTTTATCCGCTATCATTTTTACGTCGTCGCATCACATAAAACAAACAACTAAGCAAAGGGTATTAATAAAAACTGCTCAAATTCGTCAGAAGGAAATTTATTTCGGACGAAAATAAAAGCTCGTCGTACACGTTTTATGTGCAGGCCAGTCTAGCCGCTAGCGCCGAATATAAAACGGGATGCGGGAGATGGAAATGTATTCAAAGATTGAAAATTCAAATTTTTCCTTGTCGTAAAACTAGTAACTGCTAAGCGGAAGAAATTTCGTTCTTTTGTTTTTAATTCGACTGCGAACGCACCGAGCCGACGGGAAAAAAACGTCAAGTGATGTAATTCTCACGACAAGACTAAAGATTTAACAAGAAAATATCTCGTCCGCTAAAATGTTATATCGGACTTAAAAGTGTTACAGTTCGCGTCCCGTTTTCTCGTTTTCGACTATCGCAACAACACCGTTACTCTAACACTCTTTACGATATCTCCGATTTACGTCTATCGACTCCTCCTCGGGTTCGCAGTAAATCGAACACATTAATGGTAGAAATGCGCCGATACACACAAATCTCGGATAGGTTCTCTTCAAACACAGTTAGCTAAAACAGAATTTGATCTTTTTGTTTTCCTTTTTTTCTTTTTGGGAGTCGTCAACCATGGACATTAACCGGGTGTGAAGTTTCAATGTGCGGCAGATTCGAACCAGGCCCTCCCTGAAGGAAACATCACTGCCTAACCAACCACCACGATAGCCGTTTAGAATTTAATTTTAGGTTAATAAATAATTTAACTTGCTTTCGTTTTTTTTTCTTTTCTCATTAGTAATTAAAATCAGTATATAAAATTATTCTTGTAATTTTTTCAAGGATTCAAACGCGTAATTTGGTAATTATTTTTTATCGATTTAGAAATGTTTTCACTGTATTACGAGTACTTGGTAATTTTTCTTTTTTTTTTTTTTTGTAAGTCTGTTAACAGGGATATTAGCCGAAGAAATGGGAAGAACGAAAAAATAAAGTTATATTTTTAAACGTTTAAGGATAGAGGATAAATATAATTCGACAGCGGGAATAACATAAGTAGAAGGAAATGGAGAATGTGGGAAGTACTGTAAGGGATAAAGAATAAAAGGACGATTGTTCAGCAGAAAAGGTTGAATATTCAAATACAACATGGTACCAAGGTCATAAAGAAAGTAATCAGAGGAGGGATGAAAAAGATAAAATAGAATAGAAACAGATGAAAACCGAGAAAGTGATGCAGAAAGAAGACTATGTGATCAAGGCGACAAATAGGCCAGATTGTGAAGCGTTTAAGAGAGAGCAAGTATCTAGAAAACTATGGGCGAATAGGAAGAGATGGCTGAATAGAGAGGTAAACTGTGGCAGGATTAAAAAATGAACGAGAATAGGAGTTGCGCCATAATTTGAAATAAGTCCCTAAATTTGAAATACAAATGTTCGTATCCATTTTCTATTTTATCATTTAATTGGAACAAAGTTCTACGCGGCTTGTCAGTAGGAGTAATCTGGCAGCAATCGTCACGACACGAAAAAGTGCGTTATGCGTCCTCCAAGCGACCTTCACTCTCTTTCTCTTTCACTCTGTCTCTTTCTATTATATATATATATATATGCGTGTGTGCGTGTGTGTGTGTTTGTGTGTGTGTGAGTGTGTGAGTGTGTGAGTGTGTCCGTGTGTGCTAAACACGAGTAAATTTTATTAAATTTTAAAATTGGCGTGGTATTCTTGGGCGACGTTACCACACTTCAACGAGTCTGATGATTTATTTATTGTTTTTGTTTTAATTCATACGAGATTTATATATTGTGTAATTTTTTATCGTATACTTTATGAATGATTTTATACTTTTGTATCTACCAAAAAGTGAAAGAAACTTCGTTCCTACTGGGTGTCCGCCTCTAGACATCACTTCTCTTTTTTTTTTAAATAAACATAAAACACGTATTACAGAAAATAATAATTGTTACAAAAATATAAAAATACAGCCGACATGTTTCGGAGTTACATACTCCATAATCATGGCAATAATAAATAATCAATCATGTTTACCATAAAAAACCATAAAAATTTTGAATATATTAACGATCATGTCTATCAAATAATGAAATTTCTACCTCCAATAAATCCTCTTCAGAACAGTTGTTACATGCTAATCCGCCATGACTTACATATAAAAATGTCACTAAAACAATCCAAAAGACACATTGAAAACTATTTCATGTTCATATGGCCAAACTCCTGGGAAAGAGATACAGCAGGTCGGTATACCCACAGACTAATCCCAAATATTAGAACGGGTTTGCAGTTAACACCTGACTTTTATACTACCCAACTCCTCACCGACCACGGACGCTTTGGAGCCTACTTAAAAAAATATAAAATTACTGAAGACGACAAATGTGACTGTGGGGAAATTGAAAACGCTAATCATGTAATCTTTCACTGCAGTAAGTATAACGACATCAGACACTTCAACAAAGAAAACCTCAATTTGAGCAATTCAACTTCGGCAACTAAATTTCAAAAATTCGCGTTCGTAGTTTTTTGAAACCAAAATTTACTGGCAAAAATAACAACCTACAGTGATTTACATTACTCAATTAAATAAAAAACATTACACTTAAAATCTACTCATTATCACATATATAATTTTCAATATTAATACCTGGACAAGACAATCTAGCCTAAATGGTAAATCAAACCGAAATCAATCACACGCGTCTTTCAGAAAAAACAAAAAAAAATAATAATAAAAATATTTTTGTCTATTAAATAAGTACACAGTGTATAATCCACCAGATCATGTAGCATTAAGTCTCTCAAACCCCGATATAAAAAAAAAAAAAAAAAAAAAAAAATTAAAGTTTATTATTTAAGTTTTATTGTAAGAAGGTTCTAGGTCATGATTAAGCCTAACAGCGGTGCTTGGCTCGGCACCTTCGTACGCAAACTCGTATTGTAAAAAAAAGCGCTATTGAAATACAGTTCTTAATTTTAAAAAAAAATTCCCCGCCAAAATGTCCCTCTGGATCCGCTCCTGCTATTATACGAGTCGAGCAACCTGTAGAACAAGCTGGTTTCAGAAGGTCGTTCGCTACAATAGATCACCTACATGTCATGAACCCAAGTCATTGAGAAATGCATAGAATATCAAGTCGAAATATATATGGCTCTAATTGACTATAATCAAGCTTTTGACTCTTTAAAACATCAGTATTTATTTGCGTCACATAAAAGTCAAGGAGTTCCAAAAAACTACATAATATTAATAAAAGACATATATATATAAGGGCTTTAGAGCCAGAATATTAACAAATGTAGAAGGTCGGTACTTTGATATTAAGAAGGGGGTTAGACAGGGAGACCCATTATCACTGGTTTTATTTAAGGGGGGGGGGATAACGGGTCTAAAAAAAGCACTTTTTTGAGAGTAATTTTTAAAGAGCCTATTAAAGTTATTTTATTAAAGTTTTTTGCACATAGTTATATGACATTTCAAGAACATTCAGTAATTTTTTCGTCAAAAAATATTCATAAACAAGCCAGTGAGAGCGAATTGATGGAGGCCATTTCAAAAAAATACGTTTTGCGGTGTCCACGATAACTCGTTACAAAATCATCCGAAACACGAATAGTTGGAAAAAATGGTTAATTTAGAAGTAAATCTAGGTCGCAACGTTGTCCTTTTATTTTTAAAATTTTTTTTCGATTTGTGGCGGTCGGATGAAGTCAAAACCACGATATTTACCCTAAAAATGGCGCCATTTTGTAGCTGTAAAATCGGTCTTAAACGAAAAACAAAAAAAAAAGAAGAACGTTGCGACCTCGTAAAATATGTATTATAAAACTGTGTTGAACATGAGCCGGATCGGTACAGAAGTTTTTGAGATATCGTGTCCACCGACTTCAAAAAAGTCATTTCGAGAAAAACGCGTTTAAAGTTTTAAAATATGAAAATTGGTGGAAAAAATTTCTTTTTTCTCACTTAAACTGAATCGTCGATGCCAGCACCATAAAGCAAGGTACCTGCTGCACTTACAATGTCCAAGGCTTTCTTTTGCTCCATTCTTTCCATTATTCTAGCCTCTTTTGTCTGAAGCGCAGCTTTTTGTTGGGCTCTTTGAATTCGCGTTTCATCGGCTGTTTGAACGTACTGATGAGCACTTGGGCCGACGCTGATTTTCATCTCTTGTAGGAAGGTTAGTAATGCAAAATTGCCTTCATTGGAAAACATTTGTTGCAATTTCTACTAAAATAGGGCTACTGGATAAAATTTTTGGAGTGATCTTCCAAATAAGTTGATTTAGGCTTTCGTTATTGTTTTGAGTAAATCCACTAATACATCGCTCTAAAAGCTCGTTCTTGCTTAAATCTTCATAAATTAGCTCGATTGCTTTTGTTACATCATCCGGAGAAGGTTTATAATCGTGCTGGAAATTTTCTATTCCGGTGGCGGCCAAAGATTTTTGATAAGCGCACCACAAGTCAGCGCCGGCCGGACACTTATGATGCTGTGGATTTTTATTCGTCGATTTATAATGGAAAAAGGTCGCTGAAATCGCATCTTTCATTTTTTGCACTGAATCACAATTTCTTTCGATTGCTAATCCATAATACACCATTAATTGATCAATTGTTTTACCAGTGAGTTTTCCTTTTCCAGAGAGACTTCTGCTTCTTCTAACATAGTTTGTCCAGCCTTTTTTTACGGTTTTTATTTCTGTCTCTCCTGTTGTGTTTTTTAGAAGGTCACGTAGCCGTTTGCCGATCCTTTTTTGAACGTGGCCGACGCATTTTTATTTATTTATTACAAAGTTTTCGCCATATGGATGCCATTGAATTACATCGATGTACGTTTGACTATCACCGTCGCCGATGTAATTTTTATACTTGACGTCGTACTTTTCCTCCGATCGTTGAAACATTTCTTTTATTACTGATACTTCCATGCTTCCTGCAGGTCCAATGTGTTTTACTTCACATTCACCATGTTCCACGTACTTGGTATGCCATTCTCCAAATTCCATTATATTTAATTTTTTCTCCCAAGTTTTATACTTTTAACAGTGCCCACTTTTAAAGCAAATATCTATATAACTTTTCCAGTGTAATATCCTATTAATGAAGAAACACCATATAACGAAAAGAAACCTCGTTTTTGCCAGGTACCATCACCGGCTAGGTAGGCCCTTTGAAAGAGAAGGAAGCAACTGCTCCGGTGAACTGCCTGGCGCTTTCGACCGGCTCAAAAGGGGTGCAGCGCACAGCTTACTATCTTAATGAGTTTTACTCCAAATGACTTGAGGTTTTGGGAAAATATTTCTAAGAATTTGTACTTTTATATGAAAATTTTTCAGAAAAACGGATTTTTCAAAGTTTTTATCTCATACCCCCCCCTTAACTGTGCTTCGGAAGATATTTTTAAGAAGTTGCACTGGGATAACAAAGGTTTAAACATAAATGGAAAAAGAATTTCCAATTTAAGATTTGCGGATGACGTGGTTCTCTTGTCAAATTCCTTGGAAGAACTAAAAACTATGGTAAAAGAATTAGACGATGCGGGAAAAAAACCCGGGCTTTCCATAAATATCGGAAAAACGAAAATATTTACACTAAAATAGTACAAGTAAACGGAATGGTTATAGAAATAGTAAATCAAGTAACGTAAGTAGGTCAGCAATTATCTTTTGAAAATCGTACTGAAAAGGAGGTAAATACTAGAATAACGAAAGCTTGGAACAAGTATTGGGCACTAAAATATATTATTAAACGCCCTTTTAACGATTACCACAATAGTCTAATTTTCAACGCCTAAACTGCTATGGTGAGGTAGCGAGGGAGTCAAAAAAGATCGGTACTGGAGCCCGTGCAATTGGCTGTCCGATGGGAAATAAATGTGTAGACGAAAAAATGTAAAGGATACCTTAAGGGAAAGGAGAGCTCTCATGTCTTGTTGGCCGTTGTACCTGATTATAATATATTATATCTATTTAAATTAAATGCGCGATGTAACCAGCATAAAAAAAAAAGTATTTATCCATGATTGCGATTGCTGAACGGTGCCCACAAAAAATCCTCATCAAACAATATGGCCGCAACTGCAAAGCAGTGCCCACAGTGCCCGATGAAACAAGAAACAAGAAATCGCTATTTCGCACTACGGCTGCGACTATAAGGTAGTGCTCGCAATTCCCGTCCAGAAAAGCAAAGTGATTGTTAATAGATCATTCAAACGGCAGCAATGTTCAATTCGTTCGCTGATTATCAAATAGGGAGGGGCGACATTCATATACATTCCGGAGAAAATAAAAGGAGATAACGTACGGAATCGAAACACTTTTTTTCTACGTAATTTAATTCAATTTTGATAATAAGAACCGGCAAAAAAGAATTTTCGGAAATACGTTTCCATAACTTTCGGATATTCGAGATTTGCACCATAATTAGTATATGTGTGCGCATGCTTTTATTTATTTTTACTTAGACAGATATTAATTTAGGTTTATTTCGTTTTGATTTATATAATAAGCATAAATTGTTCGTAATTTATTTTGGGTTGAATAAACGATAATAAGAGTGTCGGGCACTCATGCAACGGGCATGCCCTATGAGATGCCCAACTTATTTATAAAAAAAAAAAATCAAAAAGAAACTCAGCTGGTTTTTATTATTCTAGCGGATTGTTTAATATTTAGGAAAGCCAGGTTGTTTGCAACTTCGGCAGTATTAGCGTCATTTAGTTTTGATTTCAGAATCTTACGAATTCTTCTAATAGGTTTTTTTATGAGATTATTCTTTACCTTTTTCGTATGGAATAGCATCAGTCTTCAGAATTATTCCGAAATATTTTTAACTTTCGTTACTGGTAGTGAAGCAATTTCTATTCAATTTTTTTTCCAGTTATACTTTGCTGTATAATGCGTATTTATTGAGTTCAAAACTGCAATGTCATCAAGCTGGCTATTGTATTAAGTAGCAATTTTAGTTTTTATCTGAATTTCTCAAATATATTTTTAGATCGTCCTTGTATAAAAGGGGATAAAACTCATCTAGGTTCTCTTAATATATTATAGCCTTTTTTGTTTGATACGAGATTATTAGTAAAATGTTAAATAATAAAGGAAGTGACAGCGAGGCTTCCTAGGATACTTCTGTTGTGAGTTTTTTTGTCACCAATGCCTCTTTAACTTATCAGCACTATTGTTTTCCACTTTTCCGACATTTTTAAAATAAAATTATAAATATCTTTTACCGACTCTAATCTTAAAATGTATTAGTCTAATTGTGTGACGATGGGTCAAATCTTTGTAATTCCTTTTTAAATTTGTTCTCTTTCTTTCCGAGTTGTTCCGCACCGTTTTGTTTAAGTGATCATTTGAACCATTTAAAGTTAAATACAAATATATTGCTCTAACATAAGTACATATTTAAGTTGTCTGGGTAACAATTTGAATACCATTAGAAGACATCTACTAATAGGGCGAAGATTAAAAGATTCAGTACTTTTTTCGTAATACAAAATGAGCTACTGGCTGATTTGTAGATCTTTTTCAACGTACGATTAAGCTGAGCAGTTATACATGCGGATAAAAAGTGTTGTCGAATATTTCAATCAAAATCCGTGCAATCTTGGCCAGGTAACTTCAATTCTTTGTATGATGACCGTTCCTTATTTTGTTCAACTTTGGTGTAAGCCGCGTACTTATCTAACCGAAGTGGTACGTACGAATTGTGTAGTTCCCGAGGATGGTTTTGATCTTTTGAGTAGAGGCTGCTTGAACTACTGGCACGTTTATTTTCTTTTCAATTTCCTTTTCTCTCTTTTCTGCTTTCTTAATTTTGTTTTTCTCGCGCTTCTTTGGTGCTTTTTGTTTCTAATTCATTTAATAAATTTGAACTTCTACAATTTATTTATGTAGATCGAGTAGGTAATTACGAAAATCTTACGGTATGGTCATTTTATAATTACGAAAATTTTATGGTGTGGTCATTTTATGCTCTTATACTGATTAACAGCGGACGCTTGATGTACTGCCGGGACACAAAAAAAGAAAAACAAAACAAAAAAGAAAACCTTTTTTCTCGCTTTAAGTCCGCTATTTTTCCTTTTAGTTTTCGACTAAATTTTTTACGTCTAATTTGATTTTCACAAATGTGTCTCTTAATAGCTTCTTTTTTATTCGGGGAAATCGCATTGTGGTTTATGCTTCCGTTGAACGATTTATTTTCATTTTCTTCTTTTTCTTTTTTGTACATATATATTTTTTCGGGCTTGTCAACTAAACCCAGCGAAATTTTCCTACATTTCAATAGTGAAATTGGAACCAGGTTTTACCCGAATGAAACACCATTGTCTAACCAACTAGGTCACGGTAGCTGACTCTCCAACGATTTATCATAGTATCGGTCTAACTTTTACGTTTTCCGCATAGCTGTTGCAACCGTTTTTCGTTTTAATTCTTCAACGACACTTTCAGTTGTTTTTTCACCCTGATTTAGATTTTTAATTTTTTCTTTTTCGACTGATTTTAAATTACTGACAGCTCTGCATTTTTTGACTTTTTAATCTTATTTTTGCTAAGCTGGTGTCTCGGCTAACTCAGTTTCTTTGGGTACTGCATATTTTAGCGTTAATGCTACTATCACTGTGCGTTGGCTTAGTTCAACGACGGTGTTGATATTTGCATCCTGCGCATTTGACGGATTATTGACGACCTTCCGCTTTCGAAATTGGAATTCATGCGGTGTAAAATTTTTTCTCTTTAGCGCTGATTCGTTATTACGACGATTTGATCGCGCAAAACCTCTTCCATCTCTTCACAAGGTGTAAATTTTCGTCAGGAGGAAACTCTTCACTTTCCGTCTTTGTACTTTCGGCTTAATTTCCGATCTCTTCAAAGCGTCCTTTTCCGGCATCTTTAAATTCTCTATAATTTAATATCGGTAAACAAGTTGTTTCGTACAATAGAGCACCTTTGATCGGTTATTTCACTTTCCAAATAACCGCCATCATCTTACGAAAACCTCGAAAACAACACTGTGTTATCTATCGGTTTTCCTCTAACGTCTATTCTTTTTTGCGTAGCTACCGCTTTTACGAGCTTCAACCTATTTTCCATTTGTGCCAGTTTGACTTTTTTATTCGAAACTTGTCTAGCGTTCGAGTTTCAAGCGCCATCAGGATGTACAAGTCAATAAGCGTTCCAACGTATCTGATTCCGGGTAAAGATTACTGATTCGGCACCCTGCCGTGGTTGGTATGTATGCCATCACGCTATTCAGACTTCCCCCGGTAAACTTTATTTTTACTTTTCTTAATCGTATCACCATTTTAGAGATGCTGAGTTTTGTTATTTTTATTTTTCCATTTGTATATATAATTCGGAATTTGAATTTTCCCTTTCGTGGGCACTAACCGGTCTATTGTCGTGTATGTCTTTTTCTTAAAGTGGACCAGTGCAAAAGTAGTGCTTCTCGTCTTCCATAATTCTTTGAATCACCCGATAGGGTTGATGGTAACCTATTCGCAAATTCAAGTGAAAGCGTGTAGGAGCCAACACGAGCAGGTTGGGTCGGTACTGAAATTAAGAGGTAAAGTGCAACTTTGGAATTCCATATATATTTTCCTCGATGCCCCCTTTAAATACCGTTATTATTATTATACGTATTTATAAATTAAGTGGTAATACCGTCGCCATTGTATGACCTCCTACTTTGCAGTTACTCGTAACATACTCCGCTCTAGTAATAATCCATCGACATAGGCGCATTGCCGGAACCGATATCGAAGACACACCGATATTTCCCTTGTGCGGTGTACAGTCGGTTTAAATTTCACCGCGGTTTTTTCCATGGCAACTCTTCATCATCACCGGTATACTTTTTTCGTATAATTTTAATTTTAACTTTACCGTATTATTTATCTCGCCCGTTCAGGGTAATGACTAATGTCCGTAGTTGTGTTAACTTTAGACTTGCGGTTGAAAACATTTCATTTAAGTAATTCTAATCGGAAATTTCAATCGTAATTAATAAATGAACCGCCACTAGACTAATTTCTCGTGGATTACCGTAGGGTTCCTGTCTCAGCCTAACTTTGTTCAATATCTATTTTACCAAAATTGCTTCTTTATGTCTGAATTTCTCTTTCCTTTTCTCTGCAGGCGACACCCACCGTTTATTCCTCTCATCGTAAACTCCCAACTTCAAAACTCCTTAATTTCATTTGAAAACGCGTTATCCAACATCTATCTTTTCATCTCCCCTGCTAAGTCTTCTACTGTCGTCTTTACACTGCACCCTTTTTTTTTTCCTACGTGTCATATGTAACTTTGGGAGCAGTTATTAGATCGAAAGAAAGTCGTTTTCAGATCTGAGGTATTCGTCATTGCTAGGAATGAAAGCGTTGGTACTGGCCACAGCGAATTTGACTGAATATCGTGACACTTCTTTAAATTATTATTATTTGCTTTACGTGTATTATTTATTAAACATAATGCTGCCTTTAGCGGCAGCAACGCAGCCGAAGATGGCGGTGTGTACTTCTATATAGTCGGTGTAATTCCTAGTCTACGCGCGGAAGTGACGATGAGGAACGATAGAAAAACCGGAAAAGTAGGCCTCTTGATGAATGTTTCGAACCGAACTGGACAAAGATTCTTTTCTAAAACGATTAATAAAGTTCTCGGCATTTTGTATTTTTCATTTTAAATAATTTTATTTTTACCTTCGATGCGTCGTTCTAAATTGTCGTTCTGCTTAAAATGCGATGAAACATTTTCGAAAAAAAGCATTGTTTTCACCTTTCTTTAACGAAAATCGGAAACGAAATAGCAGTTTTTCAGTGAACGCAGTGAACATTACCTCGTTCGAAAACGTTATTACTTTAATCGGCCCCGGTTCAAGTGTCATTCGCGGTACTAAGTGATCATTACGAACTCAGCCGGATGAATTACAACTTTAGCCGAATTTCGACGGTACATGGTTTGTAAACCAACGAGATCGGCTGATAATCATCAGTAGTGTGCAAACCAAATTTTTCACCAACTCGACAAATTCCCATGGAAAATACTATCCAAAGCATGGTTGCTAACGTTCCCGAACCACGATCGAACTAACAATTTTCAACCGGCCTAATCGTACACCGTTGCGATGATCGCTGCAATTAAATATAGTCGACCGTCACAATTGAACCGACTGGTGCTACTATTTTTCCCGATGACGTTATTTAGTCGTTGCTGAAGAAAATCCATCCGAAAAATTATCCAGCTTCCGACACTGAAAACGCGCTCTTTCTTGCTGTCGTGCATTTAAAAAGAAAAACAAAAAAAAAAAAAAAAACGCTTTTCCGTGGCAAAGAAAAAGTTAAATTAAATTTAGAAAAACCGCGAAAGCAACGAAGACTTTGAAGTTAGAGCGACAATGATAGGTAATTATGTACGTGTAACGTGGAGCGATGCACATCGTTGCCGCTTATAAATGAGAAATTTTCCACGTCAATTGCCAGCCGCTGCGCCCCGTCTCCGCTTGTCGCCGAGAGCTCGTCATATCCTTTTTTATTTCGACTTTGCACATTCTGGAAATTTCCGTCAACCGTTTTCTTATTTCGCGTCACATGTACGCAAAAGCGTCTGTATCCGTTGGAGAGAAAATGACAAGCAAAAGACCGATGTTCTGCGCTTGTTTCTTTCCTAATTTCCATTAAAATTATCGAATTATCCGTCTTCTTTTTTGTCACCGGTCCGCGTTAAGTCTGCTTGCTGAGGATGCAGCGATAAACCAGCGTCGCAGATGAAACAGACACCGGGATCGCAACGACTGAGCTCGTGCATGTGTAATTTTATTCTGCATCCTCCTCCTCTGAGTACATGGACTGAAAGTTGTGCAAATTCAAGCGCGCTCCACTGTATCCCTTACGAAGAGCTTGGATTTTGCCGCAACCGGATTCGTTCTCTGAGCGATACGTGTAACATAATAAACGTGGCCGAATATTCGCTTAAGCCGAACACAAAGTAGTCCACGCTGAAAAATTTCCAGCAAGAGACAAAATTTAAAAGTAAAAATTTCAGCACTAGAACGTTACTTACTATTTGTGAACGCCGAAAGCTGTTTCCTTTTCCTGTTTTTATTGCTGCTCTTTTTTTTTCTTCTTCTTTTTCAGGCTGCTCGTTAACCGCGGCGGGTCTTCAATTGGAAAGAGGAAGAGAAGTCAGTTAAATTTTGAATCGGTCACAACAGCGAGAATGGGGAACTGAGCATATAATAATAATCGACATAATTTAGAAAGTCGAGAACAACTGAGATCAGTTTTGAATCGGTCAGACGAAGAAATCAAAGCGGTGGGAATGACATAGAGCTTCGGCATAACTTAGGGAGTTTTAATACATTACCAAAAACATAAAACGCGGAGGAAAAATATTTAAAAATACAAAAAGACGGTTACAATTACAGAAAACTGCCTCATAAAGGAGGGGAAGGTAGTAGGGGCGTAGATGACCACTGCTTCACTTGAAACTCGCGGAAACACGTTTAAAAAAATAACAAATATATCGCAGATCTTTTTTTTTTTTTCTTTTTTCCGGTGTTCTTCGTAGTATATTTCTTACGTTCCCGATCTAACTATATTTTTCCGACCTTTTATGTAGGTGACTGTTAAAATTATACTTTGCGCGAAGAATTTACCAATTCGAAATAGAAATTCAAAAATATCCGGCCGATTACATAAGGCGGCTAGTTTGGATGTTTTTCCCTCCGACTCGTATAATCTTGAAAAAAGTTGCTTAAAAAGGCTAATTACGGAAAGTGCGGAAGGAACTTGTTAAAAATTCAGTTTCTCGGCTCTCGATGACAATTGTGGGGGGACTGAGCAAGAATACTTCCGACTAATGAAAAATTTGTGCGTCCGAAGAAAGTATGAAAACGGTTTAAAAGGGTTTTTTTTTTGCAGATAATCGAAGAACAAAAATCCAAATACGTATTATGGCGCGAAAATTTCAATTCAAAATAATACGCGTTTTACTCTTATTAAATTCGTACTAATTTCTGATCCATTTTTAATTAGTTATCCGTTCAGAAAGATCTGTTTTTTTCAAATTCAATAATGGCTCCATACTAGGGGCCACAGCGCAGTTACTTCCCGGTGCCTATATAAATGCTGAAAATGTATATTTTTATATTGGGTCATAAATTACATATAATATACACACATATATATATATATATGTGTGTGTGTGTGTGTGTATAAGTAAAGTAAGTCCCTTACCCCTGCGACAGGGCGTCGGGAACTTTGAAGTTAAGGTTCGTAGTGCACTAAGCCCAACGACACTAATAAGAGTAGGAGGATATATTGTTTGGTAAAAATTCGTTTTTATCTAAACTTAAAATTGAAGTGGTTTTTGGTGTACCAAAAAACGGCTTAACTTTCTTACGACAGTCACTAAGCTCTTCCATCGCACTGATTAAAAATTTTTAGGGCAAAATTCTTTAAAGTTCCAAACGCTTTTGTGACAGAACTAAACGTGTATTTTCAAGAGTTATCTAAAATATTTATCTATAAAAATATGAGGCTTCAGAATCTCAAAGGCAAAAAAATTAAAAATAGTCTACTAAGTGCTTTAAAAATTACGGGCTAACTGGGTACCCTGGCTGCACGTAATTCGCCCACTCTCGGTAGTTAATGGAATTTCTAAACGTTTTTTTTTTTTTCGTGAAAATCTAAAAATTCGCCGCAGCTATTTATTACGTAAAAGTAAGAAATAAAAAGTCGCGCTTTATCGACTATAAAATTTATTTGTATGCTTTTTGCGAATGTACACTGTGTGTGTATGTGACGTTAAAGTGTTAACAGCTGTGTTACGAAATTCAGCTGGAAATAGGTCCCTCCGCCCAGCTGCAAAATTTCTCCAATGCAGCACAAACCGGGGAACGGCGTTGAAACCGGACGAAAGAGAAAAAGGAAATTTCTTTCTAAATAATAACTGCAATAGCGTGAATAAATGAAGAAGTCATATTCGCGACCGTAAACAATTCGAATAAAATAGTGATGCATACTCGCGGGGTAACTTCCCAAGATTGCTGTAATTTTAAAAACCAGCGCAAGCGTCTTCAATTCTCACAACACATCCGATACGGATAATTCTACAGCGGGGTCGCAAAGACTATACTCGTTTCGTCCGTACCATCATCGTTGACCAGAAATACTTGTATTTTCTATTAATTTCAATTTTCAGCAAGAATGGTCAATAACGGTCTTTACACACGGGAAAACAAGAGCTTATTGTGGAATTGTAAAATTTGAATAAATTATCTTAAAATTATTCGAGAGAATGATCTAAAGAATGTTTTTTAATATCGTTTAACGAGTGCAGTTTCCTCCTCGCAGTGATCATATTTCTTTTATTTGAGTGAGCACAGCTGTGTTGATACATTTCGTGCTGCCCACCGAAGATATGTAATAATGTAAAACGTCATGGAACTTTTTCTTGAATAAAGGCGAGCAATTAACTAAGAGCGCAGAAAAAAAAAAGAAAAGATTCTCGTTTTTTTAGGATCTCGTTAGTATTTGTACAGTCATCGCTTAGTTGTTCTTTACATCATCTTCGCAGACGTTTGACAGCCAGTTTAGTATTAATCATTGCTGCGGCATTATCATTCGAAAGTTGCACATAGGCGTGTGTGTTGACATATTTCTTTTCATTATTTGTTTTCGGCGCGTCAACTATAGACATTAACCTAATGCGAGTAAAATTTTTGCAAGTTTCAGTGTACAGCAGCTGGGTGGTAATACCAGTGCCTAATATTGACATTTAGATAAATTTCCCTCGAATAAAGTATGAAACGAATACAATTTTTTTTAACACGAATCGTAAAAGTCTGGAAAAAGATTTTTCGTAATGATATTATTTTTTTTGCACGGACTCGAAAACATCTCCATGGCCAGCGAACATTAATGTCAATATAGAGCAGCGATGCCGCTAATTTAAAATTAGATCCTTCAAATTTTGCAATATTATTTATAATTTTCATCTGGACGAAATTTAGACTACTCGAGTTCAAATGGTATAAAGCTGCTGATTAATGGGTTTGTTTTTGCACGGATTATGAACAGCTGAAAATTCGCTAATACGATGCAAAAATCGTTACGGTAAAACTCGCTAAAAGCCATTCAGTTAACAGTTGAATTATTACGACTGAGATATAATCTTTTTACAACTGTTTTTTAGCTTCAGGCACTATCGCCGCGAAATCTCTGAGACGGATTTTCACCACAAATAATAAATTTTTTTTTTATTGAAAGTTTTTTTTTTTTTTTTTGCAGTCTTCATTGAAACATCTGTCGCGAACAGAATTTTACCGCTCACGACATTGATTGTTCGCCAATAATGCCGTCAATTGTGCCTTTTTCGAATAAAGGTATTGAACTTTTCTAGCCTACGTATTTTGTGTTCCTTTTAAATTTAATTTAATCTATAGTCGATGTATATATATATATATATATATATAAATACATATATAAATACATATATAAATACATATATAAATACATATATGTGTGTGTAAAATTTTGCTCAGTAATAGTTATTATAAATTTTTTTCGCTATATTTTACTGTTAATTTTCATTGTTGAAGTAATTGATTATTCGTGTACATACTGAATCTTTGAATTTCATATGAAATATTGAAGGTTACATTATGGTAAGTTTTCCTTTTGTATCAGTGATTACTGTGATCATGTATTGATTATTAGGCATACGTATATATGTATTGATTATTAGACATACATATATATATGTATATGTATATATATTTGTAAACCAGTATTAAAAGTATCTGAATTATTTTTAGTAGAATAGCTCTAGATCCGTAATGAGAAATTTTGAACTTATTTTCAGGTCTGTAAGATGTAGCTTGAATTTCTACGTTTTTTTTTTTGGTTTAATCATCGGGCATACTACATGATTTTCCATTCAGTTGGCATATAGTTTGCTCAGTATGATTTAGAATTTGTTTCTGATCACACATAGTGATTTTAGCTGATGATGTGTTACATCCGAAGACGTTTCTAAGTAAGCCTTCATTTTATTCTTAAATTTGTTTGTTATAATTGTATTTATTATAAATTACTATATATCATACCGATGCGTGTAGGCAGCTTAATGCTTTCAATTCGAATGACATGAACTTCTTTGTGAAGTTAATATCGGGGAGGGACACGAGAAGGTAAAAACAAACTATATGAAGAAAGAAGCATTATAAAGCAGAGAGATTCGGGACGTAACTTGGTTTTTAATCTCTGCACCATTCTTTCAGCCATTTCCCTACTTCCTTTTTCCACACAACAATTTGTTTCGATTATAAATTCGCCTACGGTTTTGCTCGGTGATCTATATAAAGCAATTCAACGTTATGGATTATATTCGCAAATATCGATATCTATCATCACCAGGTCGATACTTGGCCTATCATTAACTTCCTAAGTGTGACATTTAAAATTATTATTTACGAATACAGGTGAATCTCCGTTATATCCGAACGGTCTTTATAGTCCAATATTCGTAAATCCTGCTATATTACATAAATTATTATATCGGAACCGATGGTATGATACAAATTTACCCGGGCTCGTATTGTTTAATGCTAATTAACGGACGGCTGACATAAATAGATTGACTAAGCTGCGCTAGAAAAAGTAAACGGCTAATCAGTTATTCGGGTAAGAATAGGGTTTACAGAAATATTTCGGGACCATTTTTTCATCTTTGTAATATACATATATCAGTTAACACTCTTCGGTGAATATACTTAACTAAATAGCAAACAGAAAAAAAAAAGTGATTAATCAGATTATACTTATTCGCAGAAACGTTTTCAGGCAAAGTCGATCTCTTCAGCTGAAAAAGTTAAAACGCAAACATCGGAGCCGAGCGTGTTTCGCGAACAAATTGTGAAAGTTTAAAACACGAACAAAGAACAGAAAAATGTATGTCGCAAACAAAAGGGAAAAAAATGATAAAAATTAAAAGAATTATGGTAACAAATTCATAATGGAAAAATTACGAGAAAAATGGGTTATAAAAACGAAGAAAAGCAAAGAATTTTCAGTTTAAAATTTCCTTCTGGTATTTTCTAAAATTTTTTTTTGTATTTTCCACCTTTATTATCTTTAATGTAATAATTTTACCGTCGACATTTTAACCTTTATTTTTTTGTTTTTCTTCGTTTCTATCTCTTTTCTTTTTTTTTTAAATTGTTCCTTCATAAAAACGTTACAGTTTGTTTTAATTTTTAATACGATTTTGACTTTTATTCGCGACATACGTTTCTGTTTTATATTCGTATTTTAAATTTTTGTAATTTACCGGCAAATTATCTTTAGTTCTGTGTTTGTATTGTAATTTTTCTAGCTGAAGAGAAGAGCCTTACTGCGGATGAGTATTTATTTATCATTTTTGTTTGTATTATTGTTATTTTTAAAAAGTGTATTTCTCAGCAAACGGCTATTAGTCTGATTTTTAACTCGATGAGGTTTCTATGCCGCAAAATTGTTTAATCGGCGGAACCTTAGCGTAACGTAAACGGAGACTGCTGTAGACTGAATGTGATCCGATTATTTTTCGGTTATTTCCGAGAGCACCAACGTGTCGATTTATTTCGCGTTTATTGGAATTGAATTTATTACATTTTTTTGCATTTTCGATGGTTTATTTGTTAGGTATGTTGTGGTTCGTTTTAAAACTAATTCGGTACTTCAGTACTAATTACATTTTAAAAATCGTAGAAAATACAATTTATTGGTCACGAGATGTAAAGTTTCCGACTAGTTTTCGTTTCGGAATATCCATAATTTATCGATGAAACATTGTTATAACTATTATTATTATTATTATTATTATTATTTCGTGTTGATTTATCAGTTAAGTAGGAGCCGTTGTTGCAGGAAGTTTTACCTACCGCCGACATTTTTGTGGCAGATCGAATGTTTCGGTTTTCACCGGTATTATCCAAATCGCTGTATATATGAAGCAATAGGTAATAAATTATGACGACAATCGTAGTAGTACGAGACCGCCACTTCCGTTCAGGTATTCCTAGTTTCATCGATAACGAAATAATAAAACGCAAGAGTTACGTGCAGAAAAGAGTGATGTTATAAACCGATAAGAAGCAAATAAATATCGTGAAGGAACGACTATTTCTGATCTGAAGCTCGTTTTGATTTCAAGCGGAACTTAAAAATTTTTCAAAATTCGTGGGTTTTTTTTTATTTTTTTTATTCTAGACAACTGAGTGATTTTTATGAAAATTGGATGCGTTCCATTTCATACAAGTCACGAAGGATCGAGAAAAATTCTAATGACGCAGCCGTTGTTGATCGACTATTTCGAACATATTAACGTCATTCGCTTTCCATAGAAAATCTTCATCTGTTTTTCGATCATTTACTTCAATCGAAAGAAAAATACCGGCAGGAGTATCTAATTAGTTTCCGATGCGGAAAAATTGCACCGAGTTGATCGGTGTTTTTTCCCGAAAAAGCGTGTTATGGATAATTTCATAATTATAAAATGAACCCAACAGCTGCAGAATTTATGCGCCGTTATAAGTTTACACAGTGTTCTATGACGATTCAAAAGATTTCTTTTTCAGCTCCGTTAACTAAGAAAGAAACTCCATACAGTTCTTTAAGAGATTAATCGGCTACCTGTATATCATTAATTTTTCAGAGTAGTCGAAGTAGTAAAATGGATTTATCGTTTTCAAAAAAAAAGTCTCAAGAATATTACACAATTTTTTCTTCTTCTTCTTCTTCGAGTCCCGACCGTTCTCGATCGTAGGTGACCTTATTAAAGAAAATTGTTCGGCATTCATCCCCGACCATGCCTTGATGTCGCACATCCATGAGCGCCTCCTTCGTCCGACCTTCCTCTTGCCCGATATTTTTCCTAATAATATTACTTGCAACAATGAGTATTTGGATCCACGTATAAAATGGCCAAAGTATTTCCTCTTCCTGTCTTTTATGATGCCTGTTAATTTCAGTCGGTTTAATTTTAGATGCTGCAAACAGTGATGGAGGTGATTTTAAAAAAATCTCTGCAGTTGCGTTTAATTTTATTTAATTTCTAAGCTTACTAATAAAAATCCATCGCTACGAACCCAAATTGTTCGGTTACAGTTTTTATTTGTTTCAATTTTTCTCATAATTCGGTGGAAATGGAAAAATGTTTAATTTAAATACTGTAAAAAATCGAAAATGGAAACAAGCATTAGAAAAAAGTAAACGTAATTTGCTATATATGAATTTATTTTTAGAGTTTGTCTTTTAGTTCCTAATTTGCTTCTTTTTAACTTCTTTCATCTTCGCTTACGTCTGTTGCTTTGGTTTATATCCGCGTGCATGTGATGGCATTTGCGTTGTCTTTGAAAACCAAAATTACTTAAGCGAAACACCGAACGACGAAGCAGTACATAAGTGAGTAAATGAAAAATGATGCATAAATGCGAACTAATTACAGGACATAATGTAATTAAATAGATCAATTTTCATCAAGAATCTGAAGATATTTTTATCTGTAACTAGTCATTGAACTATAGGCCACATACTCACATACATACATACATATATATTTCTAGTCTACTAATTTAACTTAATAAACGTTTTGATGAAAGCAAAAAATACACGAGAAATATTATTTAGCAATAAAAATTATACTAGCCACTATATATTCTTTATTTATTGGTTTACAATTTTTTTTGTTTTTTAATTGTTTTAATTACATGCTTTGACTATGGTGTTGTTTATAAAACAATTTCATTTATTTATTCAATAGAGGGTGGTAAAAAAATGTTAGAATATTTTAAAAACAGTCGATTACGTGTTCTGTGTTATTTTAAAATTTGCAAGTAAAACAAATTAGAATTTTAAAATAACGAGCGGATAGATGATTATATTTAATATATATATGTGTAAATAACTGAGTCATTTTAATGCCAGAGATAATATAAAAAATCATCTAACAATTTTATATCGAATGTTCTGAAAAACTTCTTTTATCATGCTTATAGGTAGTTTAATTCACTTTGCTAAAAGTTAAACTGTTAAATTGATTTTTCCGTAAGAATTACTTTCATCTAGGAACCCAAAGAATGCTTCCTGCCGAGTTAAGAAAGATTGAGTTACATACACGTATTAATGATTCAGTAAAAAAAAGAAATCGTTATGGGTTTACCCAGGGCCGCGCCGCCCCTGTGTGCGAAGTGTGCGGCGCACACAGGCGCCAAGACAATGGGGGCGCCGCGCCGCCACTGCCACCTAAATTATTTTTGTTACCTAAATTATTGTGTTTTTTGTAGTGGAGTATCGATAAGTAAGTAGGTACAATAGGCGCAACATAGGTCTTGCAAACAACAAAACATATATTACGCTCATTGAACAAGTCTCTCAATATTCATATATATTTGTGAATATTCACGTTTATGGTTTCATTTACGCTTAGGGTTTCAGTTTATATTGCTTACGAGCTCAACGTTAAAACGGTGGCAGCTCTTTTGAACCACACACAGACAAAGTACTAGTTATTTTGAACCGCCCGCGCCGCAACGTGAATTTGTATTAGTACGAGTGAGTTTGTGAACGCAACCCGATGCGATGAGTGCGTCGCAAGCGGGGTGGGGTCACGGAGATTCCCTGATTTTAACGAACGAGATAGCCAAAACAATTGAACAATCTCATTTGATTGAAAGTGTGTTTAAGGTGCCGGCATTGAATTTTTATAATAAATAGTTTGTGTGTTACTGATTGTTTTAAAGTGTTTTCACGATGAGTGATATAGTAATCATGATGAAAAAAAGAAATTATCTGGTTACCGGAATGTAATAAGGAAAAGAAAACAAGAAGAAGAACGTAATAAAAATGCAACTAAAATAAGTAAATATTTTACGGCTCTACCATCCACTTCCACACAATCATTAGAGACAGAAACCAGTCATGTTATCGATGAAAGTGTTATTAAATCTGATTCAAAAAAAGCTTCATGTAGTGGTATGTACTTTTTATGTAATTTTCTATACAAATAAATATAACTTCTGTTTGGGATATTTAAGCATTTTTTTAAATAGAATAGAAAAATTAACTTTTTTCCGGCCGTTTTGTTGTTTTGTTATTTTGTTTTATGTACCGTGTTTTATGTACTTTTTACTAAATGCTTACATCCGTAAGCATTTAGTAAAAAACGGTTATTTTAATATTACAAACAGACACTCTAATTTGTATAAATATAAATAATTATTCATAGATAGATAAATCAGTTTATTCAGACAAGCAGATAGATATAATAGGTACTCATGTAAACAATATTATGTATTTGTTTGTCTGTTTTTAATTTAAGATGATGCCGCCGAAGTTACGTCTGTGCCTGTGCCTGATACACTATCGTCACCGTTAAGACAATTATCGTCACCAATACCAACTTTTTCCAAAGATGACCCTGGACTCTGGCCAGAAGTTTTAAACGCTACTTTGATCCAGTATTTAATAGAAAATCCGATTAAACAAATTAAACAGTATAATTTTCCGCGTGACTCTTTGGGACGAAAATTTTCTGAGTACTATTACGAAAGGCATTTAGGAAACGGTGAAAAATATCACAGACAGTGGCTGCTGTATTCAGTGTCCAAAAATGCCGTTTACTGCTTCTGTTGCAAGCTATTTGAATCAAAACATAAAAATAAATTCTGCGAGGGAATTAGTAATTGGCAACATCTAGCTTTGTATTGCAGCAGACATGAGAAAAGTTCTGCTCATTTCGATAATTATAAAAAATGGACAGATTTATGCCATGCTCTTAAAAATAAAAACACTATTGATAGTATTCAACAAAAACTTTTAGAAGTTGAAAAGCAGCGCTGGTACGATGTAATCAAAAGAATAATATATGTGGTCCAATTTCTAAGTACACAAAATATGGCTTTTCGTGGCCAAAGCCAAAAATTATATGATCGTAACAATGGTAATTTTTTAAAATGTATTGAAATGTTAGGAAAATTTGATCTTTCAATGACTGAACACATACGACGCGTAACGAATGATACGGATTTCAAAAATATGCCGACTTATCTTGGAGATAAAATTCAAAATGAAATAATTTACATACTCGGTAACCAAATTCAACATTTTATTTTAAATTTATGTCGAATTAATAAATATTTTTCAATAATACTGGATTGTACTCCTGACGTCTCACACGTAGAACAAATTAGTATTATAATAAGATTTGTCAATTTTAACACAGAAACTAGAAAGTTGGAAACAAGAGAGCATTTCCTAGCTTTCTGTTCAATTATCGATACAACTGGCGCTGGATTAACGTCATTTATTATAGAAAAACTAGACAACATTAATTTGGATATAAACAATTTAAGGGGACAGGGTTATGATAATGGATCAAATATGCGCGGTAGGAATAATGAATAATGGTCTTCAAAAAAGATTGCTGGATTTAAATCCCCGCGCTTTCTATGTACCGTGCGCTAGTCATAGTTTAAATTTAATAGTAAACGATGCTCTGCCAACCTCAATCCACATACGACTGGATTTTTTTGTATTGTGCAAGAATTATATAAATATTTTTCGTCCTCTGCTAAAAGATGGGATTTATTAAAAAAAGTATGTCATAAATCTGACCTTAAAACCATTGTCTGAAACAAGATGGTCAAGCAGAATAGATGCTATAAAACCGCTGTTTACAAATTTACCAGAAATTTATGATGCCCTTTATGAAATATCAAATGATATATCATATGATCAGCAGACAAAATATGGCGCTAAATGTCTAGCAGAAAAAATATGCACCTTTTCATTCATTTGTTCACTAAATGTATGGCATATAATATTGACAAAAGTAAATTTTGTGAGTAAAATTCTGCAGTCCGTCGATATGAATATGCAAGTTGCTTTAGATGCTTTAACAGAATTAAAAAAGTTTTTTGATAAAAATTAGAACAGACACAAATTTTGAAGAAATTGTAAGTGATGCCAAAAAAATTGCCGAAAAATTAGACGTCGAGACTGAATTTGAAACTTCCAGATCCAGACCGCTAAGACGTCGTAAAACTCCAAAGAGTTTTGATTATGAACACGGAGACCACACTATAAATGATCCGAAAACCTCTTTTAAAATTAATGTATTTTTTTATATATTAGACCAAGCGTTATCCTCCGTAGATGAAAGATTTAATTTATTGAATAATCACAATGACGTGTTTAACTTTTTATTTAATTTAAGTGATGAGCAAGATCAAAGACGATTAAGAAGTAGCTGTCATCGTTTACAGGAGAAACTTTCAGTAAATGATTCATTGGATATTAACGCCGATGATTTGTGTGAAGAAATTATGTCATGTCAGCCATTTTTCAAAAAATTCAATAATGATGTGGTGAAAATTCTTGAATTTATATATTCAAACAATTTGACAGCTGTATGCCCTAACATTACCATAGCATTACGAATTATGCTAACTATGCCAGTTACAGTAGCAAGCGCGGAAGGGTCCTTTTCTAAATTAAAACTAATAAAAAATTACCTGCGCTCCACAATGAGTCAGGAAAGATTAACAAATTTAGCAACAATATCCATAGAGGAGGCCATACTAGACCATATAGACATACATGAAACTATTAAAGATTTCGCAAACAAAAAAGCGAGAAAAGTGGAAATATTATAATTTAAGTATGTGTTTATATTCTTGCAAAGACTCTTGTTGTTTTTTTTTAAACATAGCATACGTAATAGTCATAAGTATTATTATTATTAGAAAAATGTCAGATCCTTTGTTATTAATATTTAAGTATAAAATTCTTTGTATTAAGTAATAAAGTATGTAAAAATTTAGTTCGAGTTTTTTATGAAGATTCGTTAAAAAAGAGGCGCTTCATAGGTTCCGCACACAGGCGCTGCCGGGGGTCGGCGCGGCCCCGGGTTTACCCAAAGGGTCAGTATTAGGACCATACCTCTGGAACATCATTATTTCACGAATGTACCAGTTAACGTTACTAAATGATATATAAAAATAATCCATTCGTAGATGACATTGCCATATTCATTGCAGATAAAAATGAAACAATGTTGGAAAATAAAATATACAAAGTTTACACTAAAATTGAAACATGGCTCACGGAATTTAATCTCGAAATAAACGAATATAAATCAAACTATATTCTCTTTAACAGTAAAATTAATAAGAAACCACTTAACCTAACGAAATTCGGATTAAATATCAAATATGCAACGCAAATTAAATACTTAGGTGCTATTATAGACAATAATTTAAAATTTTATAATCATGTAAGAAATAAAATTAATGATTTTCAACAAACTTTTCAACAATAGTAATCGAATAAATTATAAAAAGGGAATGATATTGTATAAATACATATGTATAATAGTACCATATATTATTTACGGCAGTATTATTTATTTAGATATGCTAGGTACTAACAGATTACTAAGTAATAATTACAGGTTTTCAAAGAGAGGTTGCCGTTAAACTGATTAAAGCGTACAGAATTACCAGCTAACATCGATAAATGTGTTTTTAATTAAGAATAAAGTTGGGATAAATCATAATTTCGGTAACGTCAGATATAGCTTTCCTTACTACAATTATGAAAATAAAACGCTAAAAGAAAAACAATTTGAAAAAATGTTAAATGAATACTACATTAATAAATATCAAGAAATATGGAATAACTATAACCGGCTTGCTAAACACTTCTTTCCCAACATCATAGATAGAATGAATAATGATGACTTTGTACCTAATTTTTTTAACGTGCAGTTCATATCCGGACATGGTAATTTTGGAATTTATTTATATAAGTGTTCAAAATTATAATGAAAACTGTAAAAGATGTAATTTCATAAATAACGTGGCACATATATTAATTGGTTGGAATCACGCTAATAAGATATTTAATAATTTATACGCGCATCGAATTCAGTTACAAACCTTTTTAATGAATTTAAGAAATTCGCTGTCGAAGAAATGACACACCGTAAGCAACATTCGATAAATTAGTATTAATTATTTTTAATAAGAACTAATTAGTACATGATTGTAAAATAGGATCACAGGCAACCAAAAACATAATTAGACGGGGCTTGTTGTGAACATTATTGTAATTAGAAATATTGTAATATTATTAAAACTAAATGGCCTCGCCCGAAGTTTTGGGAATGAGGAAAAAAAAAAATGACCACGTTATCCTTACATTAGGAGTAATAAAAAATAATCATCCCAACGTTATAAAATTGCGTTATGGAAGTGTAATAGAAGTTTTCTACGTAAACCATAAATCAAATTTCTCAGTTCTGAAATTTTTTTTCGATTTCCGAAGTCCGACAGAGTCCACTGAATTTGATTTTTCTCTCTATCATTCACGGGTCCTTGAAGTGACTCTATTGCGAGGTTCGAAGGATCTAGCTATATATACACATATATTGACCCCTCCTGCTTTCATTCCTGTCTCTTTCTCTTCTATACTTTGTATAAAATGATCAAAATTTACAACGTAATTCTTACTGGCATCAACACACACAAAAAATAACATAACCACAAAAATCCTATTCTAACATTTACCTTCCGTTATATAAAATTAAGACATTTTTTCGTTACATTTTTCGTTACATATTTCATTACATAAAATTGTGACATTTTTTAAATAACAATAACAAAAATCTTACAAAATATAACAAACGTTACATAAAATTGGGACATTTTTTTGGGACATTTAGCGTTACATAAAATTGGGACATTTTTTCGAATGGGGGGTAGCCTAAGAATTACATTGTAATTAATATATGTATATATATATATATATGTATGTAAGTGTATATATATATATTTGTTTGGGGGGGGGGGCGTCAACTTAAATCATTAAAAACTCAAACACAATATAACGAATTTTTATATTTTCCATGTGTGAAACGGGATTCAAACCCAAATCTTTCTTCTAATGGGGAACATCGCTCAACAACATCACTTTGGATAAACAGCTACACATCACCGCAATTGCTCAATGTAAGTAAATTATTGAAAATAATCGTAAGTGTATATTACCCAGAGTAATTTAATTTAAGAAACAAAAATATTGTATCGGGCGGCATTTATGGTTTCCCATAAAAGAAAAGAAAAGAAAAGAAAAAGAAACTTATTTCAGAATTATTAATTCACTGTGCAGAATATTCTTTTAGCATTTATAAATTTTTAATTTTCCAATTCTTTTTCCGCCCAATAACTAGTGATGTTTACCGAAGCGCGGTGATTAATTTATTCAACAAGTACGCAAATTAATCAATTAATAATTTTGTTTCGTTCTAATCGCAATTACCAACTTTTAGTAATAAGGGTGCACAAAGGAAATTTGCTTTTTTGATTTTTTGCTGCTTGTTTTTTTTTTCTCCTTCTTCTTTGCGCTACTAAAAAACGGAAGGAGTGCGCTGTTCCGGCAAAGGCAACTTTGAGTCGATTGAAATAAGCCAAATTTGACATTTTCGAAAGAAAAGGCATAGGGTGTTTACAATGGAAGGAAACGATTTGAGTGAGTGTTATATTATAATTACAGATAGAGAGAAGAATGAAAGAAGGTGATAGCTAGCAGAGGGTGATACGAAATTTAGAATTGGGATTTTCTTCGTCGCCCACTAGTGCATTAACTGACTCCGGGTAGACCGTTGTAATTCGGCCGATGCACGGTTGAAGATACTTGAAGAGGAAACGCGCATAACGAGCAATAGTAGCGCTTTAAAAGGTTGCGCCGGTGGGTGTGTCGCCGTATCTTGTCAAAGCTTTAATGAACACTTCAGAATAATGATAATGACGAAGCGAAGATAGTCGTTGATTTTTACGTTTGCCGATCTAGGCGCTGCCGGGACGGCTCTTTAATTTTCGCTGACGACTTGAAGCGAAGTCACTTGAGTGTGTGTTCTCCGAGTCTCTGCAGACGAAGCCGAAGGCGACAAAATATCATCCGCAAATTGGAATCCGAATCTGCGCGAAAAATTATTCACGCCCCCCTAAAACGAACAAAGAGCTCTCTGCATTTATTCGCAGAACTCGCCGTCTAAATAGTTCATTTTTCCGAATTTCCCGCCGAAACTCGCCGGGAAAAGTGAAAAAAATCCGTTAAATAGGCTTTGCAGAGTTTTCATAAATAGGTATTTACACAGTGACTGATGTTCCGGCCACTTTTCCTGTTAGCCGTTATTTTTCACATCAGTGACCTACCTCATTTTCGATTTTGATCATTTGATAATCGGTCGCCTTTGCGCTGGTTTAATGAAGCTTCGGGCGAGATCGATAAGGCCGCAATTTCTTTTCAGCCGTACTTTAAATTTTCGCGGGGAGCGGTCAAATTGTCCCCTTGAGCCACACTTTAAATGATTTGTAAGGTATAACCTTCTTGCGTGGAAGCTGAAGTCTACTTAGCAGCGATGTTGCGTGGTTGATGAGTTGCGAAGGAAGATTTTCAAAATTTGCTTCTTCAGCTCTCATCAACCGCGTCCACTGAGGTTTTGTAAAATGCAAACTGGATTATTTTTGAACTTTTGTTGTCAGTGATTGCGTTTAATTGTTTAAAAATTTTCAGTTTATCAAGCACGCAACGTTACAGCTGTTTAGCGAGTTTTCCGATTATATCGGCGGGATATTTATCAATTATTAAATAACGCGTTCGGAGAATCCATTAGCATTACAGTTCATTTCAGGACGCGAATTCCGTTGACAGATATGCTCGCATCCTCTAATCAGCGAAGAATCGTATTTTATCGTCGACTGTCTGCTATCTGCGGTGAAAAAGGAGACACATATGTAGTATTCCAGCGATCTTTCATACTCGGAACTTGTTTTCGGCGAATTTAATTCACATCCTCACCCTAAGATTCGCCAGATGAAAATCGTTAAATGACCCCTTCTTCTGTACACATCTTCATAAGCGTGAAATTAATAAATAACTTCGCATTTTCCAAAAACTACGTTAAAATGTAAAAACTTCAATTTAACAAATTTCTTTATGAAAAATCTCACGGAAAAAATGCAAAAAAAAATGCAAAAAAAAAGAAAAAACAACAAAAAACTACACATATGGGAATGCTTGCATAAAGAAAACTCGAATAGACTTCTAATTCGATTAACGCTAGTTATAAATGAACGTATAAAAAATAAATAAAAAATGGCCGCTGTTAAAAGATAATTTCGTTTTGTTAGCGATAAATAACTTCTAGAAATCAAACGGAATTGCACATCAAAAACAAAAATAACGCTGGTTCCGGGAATAAATCGAAAACTCTATTGTTACATTTCGCTAACATATTAATCAATTAATCTGCAATAATATTTCTTATTCTCCGTTTAAAATAAAAAGTTCGGGGGGCATCATCAACCGCCATTGTATTTTGATGGTGTGAAATACTATATAATAATACGCGATCCATTAGTTGATGTAAGGAACATATTGAATAGTGATAAAGGAAAAGCGACGCGCTCACGCTTTTTGTTTTTTTTTGACTACCCACAACAGATAAAAACCATGAGATGAAAAGCAACGGGAAATCGAAAAATTTTGCCGAAGTAAACCGTGAGAAAGAAAGTTCGCGGGCGGAATTCGGAAAATTTATTAATGACACAGGAATTATATCAGTAGGGGAAAATCGAAGAGCAATAAATTTCAGTGATTGAAGAAAAACTAGTCTGATAACGTACGCTTCAAAGGAAATTTCTAGAGTTATAAATGAAAGAATGCTTATGAAAATAAACGAAAATGTCGATAAGGAGCAATTTAGATTTAGGGGAAAATAAGGATAATGCCATATTGGAGAAAGAGTTTTAGAGCGAGAAAGAATTTTCTCGTGTTTTGCGGAGATTTAGAGAAGATGTTTTATTAAACTGAGAAATTTTAGCGTGTACATTAAAGAAAATATGAGAACAACGAAGAATCAGGAGAGTGATTCAACGTTGTTTATCATATATTATGAAGTAGAAAGCGAAGTTTAAAATCCGAAAACGCAACTACAGACTCTTTCGAGCTATGCTGTATGATAGACGTTCGCCAACCTTGTTTAACTTGTATACAGATGACATTGCAAAGGAAGTAGCGGGATAAATATCGGAGGAAGGATCGAATAATGTATAAAATATGTTGACGGTCTAGTACTGCTAACGGAAAGGGGAAAAAATTTGAAGGAATTAAAACTGAAAGAAGGGGACATTAAATGTAGCAAAGGCAAAGATAATGAACGTAGCGGGGAAATAGGACGAAATGTGCAAAACTATAAATGGGGTTGCCATTAAGACAATATATATGTATATATATATATGCTTACGATGCAGATTAAGGATTGGAGATGTGAAGAAGAAATGAAAATAAGATAGATAAGGGGAACGGAAGTTTTTAAAAGGAATAGGAACTTATTATGTGGACGAATCAAACTGGGATTATAAAAGAAAGTGATCAGATATTTTGTTAATGTTACAGGTTCAGCGGGATACTGGAGCCGAATGAACGTGAAATATTGTGGGGACTTTTTAAAATACGGGTGCGATGGAAAATTTTAAACGTAGACGAGGAAAGTTTAAAGAGGTATACGAGCTTTAATGGAGGAGATAGTATAGAAATCGAATAGATCAGATACCTTAAAATGGTAATGATTTTCTGGAAATATGGTGTTGGCGAAGGGTTATGAAAGCGAGGGAAAAGGGTTAAAAATTCTTTTTTAAAAGGAAGACTGCGTAAATTGAAGGCTGTCGCTTCGGTAATTAAAAGTTAGATGACGGAGCTGAGCAAACATTACTGTCAATTTAAAGTAGATTAAGGGAAAAGAATGGGAATTATTTTTCATGTTTATTGCCTACTCTGCGATCGTGTTCAAGCTGTATTCTGTTTTTTTTTTTTTATTTTAAAGAGAAAAAAAAGCTATTGTTAATCAAATTGATTGAAATACGTTTATTTAATAATAATTAACGTTAAATTACGCAACCCCTTTATTTTAAGCTTTTTCGATGCGCTGTACCCTTCAAACAGCTTCCAGAAAAGAAGTCGAAGAGAAGGAAGACAGTAACCATCGGCAATTATTTATTCGCAATTTGCGAAAGATTATTTTTAAACCGTTTCCGATGGAAAATTCGATGTACCGATACTATCAAAACGGTTCACGTTGATTATGATCAAGTTTTTAGTAGGTTACTTTTAATATGTCAATTTAATATACTCATCGTTTACGTTTATTATATATTAAATAAATTAAACACACCAATCGAAAGAATTATTTAATAATTTTGATTATATACCCGACGGCGTTTCGAAGACAAAGCTTTAACTCTCACCATCATGAAGCTTTGTCTTCAAAACGCGTCGGGTACGTATATATAATAAAAATTATTAAATAATTCTTTTGATTGGTGTGTTTAATTTACTTAATACATATATATAAGGTTACTTTTAGTTTTAAAATATCCTTTCGAATTAAGCTAATTTCTTCGCTGCTCTTTCATAATTAATGTTGTTACGCGTAAATTTAATTTTTAATTTAAAGTCAGTAAATTAAATTAAATTACGCGCTTGTAAATTATTGCGGTATATTAAAATTAATTATATATAATTATTCGCCGTATATTGTCGAGTTTCGTTTGAATTTTTCTTTTTGCTGTAGTTATGCTACGCGCAACATTACAATTAAATACTTTTTTTGATAAAAGAAATGTAATGTTTAACCTTAAAAAACGGTCTTTCAAAAACTCCTTTAACTGCAATGCCCAAAATGTTAATTATTGAAAACAAAAATCATTTTTATTAAAAAAACTTCTGTTTCGATATAACAAACGATACCAACCAAACTATATATTTTGTTCGTTTTTTAAGCTTGTCGGAATAGAGACGGTGACCGAAGAGAACAATGAAAAGAAGAAAAGGCGCGGTATCGGGTGAAACCGAGGCCGGAATAACCAACCAATAAGGAAAAAGTAGAGGTACTCGATGCGTCCCGTTGGAAAGATTTTTGAAAAAAATGATTTCGCTTTAGTTTATTTCGATGATAATTGTACAATAAAAATACATAATCACATGATAGTAAATTAAAAGTTTCCAGGCTTGAAAATTTTTTCAAACGGTAATTAATTTTTAAAAACTATAAAAACCGAAATACTCTTTAACAAACCCGCTATGTGAAATATTCCTGTATCATATTTTTTTTTTTTTTGCACACACGATAGTTGCACCTTGCGATGACCCTTTAAAAGCCGCTAGGCACAGTGTAAAGAGATAGGGGTAGCGCGATGTTTACCTTTTGCAGACGGAACGTCGTATCAACGTAGCGATTATAAGCCTGGCAAGTTTCGAATGTAGATAACATATCTCAGTGATGCCTAGGGAAAGAAATGGAGGATAATAGAGTTACGAATGTTGTAAAAATGGTCAGATTTCAAGTAGGGGCGAGCTTAAAGTAATTGCCGGTAATCGATCATGCGCCCAAAACGTAATCAATTACTCGCCATTCAGCCGGTAATAAGATTTGCCCGGTCATGAACTTTGCGCATAATAACGACTCGAGCGCAATCTGCCAGCAACGGTGGTAATATCTGCCGAGTCATACTGCTTTCGGACGTAATCGGGCTTGGTAAATTTGCGGCACCGTTACATCGTCATTCTCGTAGCAGCTCGGTAATGATACTCAAAGGTGCCACACAACCTCCGTTCCAGCTGAACATATCATCTGCCCCGTGCGTATTAGTGTAAGTAATAATAGACGGTCCGAGGTATATTTTAATGCTGGCCAATCAGTCATGCCGGTGTGCGGAACGTGCAATTGAATTACTAGGCAGCGAATGGGCTCGATTTAATCTTTCGTTCGCCACTGCGAATTCGAAAATTTCACTTAACGACATTTTTTAAACTTTCCAAAAGAAACAGTCACAACACAGCGTCGGCTACAAAACAGTTAGTCGAAATAATCGGGGACGACTGCGTTGAAGTTTCCAAGAGATTGTAAATATTTCGAAATTGGTACCAAACTGCACACATCCACCAAATCAAGAAAATTAATAAGACCGTTGTTTTTCCTTTTTAATAATAAAGCTCTTACGTAAGTGAAAGTAAATCCTAATTTTAAACTTACACTCGTGTGTTTGGTGATATTTTTTAAGAAGATTTTAAATCGGCCAGTGACGAAGAATTCGAAAGGACGCGCGCGAATTTAAAATTCGATCACCTTCCACCTTCCGCTACGATTCCTTCTAAATTCGACTAAACTACTACTGCGAAAAAACTACCTAATGATTTCCTCGGCGCATCTTTAATAAAGTAATTCTGCGTCACTTTTGAATAATTTCCTATAGAGACGTAGCTGCCGAAACTGAATTAATGCGTAATTTTCATTTTCCTCTTATTATTCAAAATTTTCACTAAAAAATCGAATAGATGCGATTAAATCTTCAAGAATGCGATAAAGGCGTTTCGAAAATTTCGTAGTTCTCGTGAGCGGCTTCGATATTTCGTACAAATAGAACAGTTCGAAAATTAAAACCAGCTTTTGAAATTTCGGGTTAAAGCGAGATTTCGAAAAACGTATAATTTTCAAAAAATTAGCCACGTCAAAGGGCAGGTTTTTCTCTTTGTTGCGCGTATTATTACTTTGCCGACAAATGTGTCGTATTTGAAGGTTTTTTTTAATAACCGAATGAAATATAAACGCCATGCCGGAAAACGAAAAGAATTAAGTAGAAGCACGACTGAAACAATCATGATCGGTTTTGACCAAAAACTATTTTATAGTTTTTCTTTCTCGTATTACGTATTTTTGCGCGAGATGCGAAATTACTGCCAGTGTCCATGATGTACCATCGAGTGAGTAATGACGCAGCTAGATTAATAAATTGACTTACATATATCCCTAAAACAGTGTCGTCGCAGGTTTGAAATTAAGCTCTTTCCATTATAGTGCACTTAAGACGGTCGGGTCTGAAAAGAATATTGCAGACCCCTTCCTTTCTTCTATTTTGTGAATAATTCGAGATAATTCTGAGGATACTATCGAATTTCAGATTTACACTTGGCAGCAACTTTGACAACTTCACCCACGATGATACCTCCTCTAGTTTGCTAGTCGAGCGCAGTTACTAGGCCACCGCATGCGACTGCAGTTAGTTACTGATAAGTTCTAAATTTTGAAAGTGTCGCGAAACTTCAATGAAAAAGAAGCGTTGTACAGGAACTAGAGAATATTTAAAAATCCCAGCCCCGTACTACAGTGCTGCTTTCGCACTCCCGCTTTTCTCGTTTCCTGTCCTCCTTGCATTTCCGTAGTATCCTCAATCGAATTAGATTCTGATATTTCTCTTCCCTTTTTTTTTTTTTCATAATTTATTAAGTCTGCTAGATGGACGCCTCTTTTCGGCAAGTCCGGAAAAAAAAAAGAAAAAAAAGAAAAAAAAGAAAAAAAAGAAAAGACGGTAAATTAATTTTTTTTTTTTACCCTGAGTAAATTAATCTCTCGGCATAAGAAAAGGGAAAGACAAAAAAAGAAATGAAAAAAAACCTTCACTAGATTGGCACGTGTAAATAAGTGTAAATTAATGTTATTGTGTTTTCTTTTTTATATTTGTTTTTATTTTTTATGTCGCAAAAGTACCTATTTCAATTATTACAGATATTCTTCTGAAAGTCTAATCAATTGTAATTTTACTTTTCAATCCATTCCGTTATAATGCGATATTTTCGATTTTTTTTATTTAACCTGATTTTGCTTGGTATATTTAACTTATCATTTTACTTTTGTCGTTTTATTTCATCTCTTTTCTTTTTATTTACCACAAATGATTTTATTTTTCATTTCATTTATTTATTTTTTGTTTTTTATTTTTATTTCGGCTCCACTATTCGCGCTATAAAAAGCGCATTTGTGGATTTTTATATCATAATGATAACACACTAAGGGAATGATTTGATTTGATTTGATTTGATTTGATTTGATTTGATTTGATTTGATTGGATTTGATTTGATTTGATTTGATTTGATTTGATTTGATTTGATTTGATTTGATTTGATTTGATTTGATTTGATTTGATTTGATTTGATTTGATTTGATTTGATTTATTTAGCAGGAGATGCCGCGATGAGTTTTTAAAAAACCGGCGGAGCTCGGTATGCTTTTTGCCGTCTATTAAAAACGTGTACCGCAGTTGTTAATGGCTAACGTTGCGAGCTGTAGTAAAAATATGCTTCGTAATTATACACCTTCCATGTAACATCCAGCGTGTACCTGACGAATGTAAGCTATACCGCTGCTGTTCGGGGAAGTTAAATTCGGTTACAATAAATGGCTATAGGTAATAACAATGCTGATTTCTCTGTAGCGCAGTAAGTTTTAAGGGAATTATTAGCGTCCTGTTGACTTTAAATTTTTATTCATTTACACTTAAAATGTATTCGATGATCATACAAAGGAAAGGAATAACTGACGTACGGCGAGCAATAAAAAATATCTAAATGAATGACGTAACGATGCCGCAAAAACAGAGAAGTAATATTTTGCATTGAAAATGGTTAATTTTTATTAATAATGTAGTCGGTATAAAATTCTAACTTATTCTTCGACTTCATCAACGAAATGAATGTTACGGCTGGGCTCGTTATACGAAGTCTTCAATCGAAACTGTTACAGTCTCATAATCTATAAGCCGAATATTCTCACCTTCTGGTAACCGGTTTTCTTAAAATCGTTCCCTTCGTTCTTCATCGTTTCATTAAATAAGCTTGTTTAGTCGAATGTCGCTCCAAGTCAACTGAGAAAAGGTAATCACGGTCTTAATTTTCTAAAAATGAAAGGATATCGGGTTATGCGAAAAAAACGCACAGTGAATAAAGCGCACATATAGAAATGTGCGAAATAAATGCACAATTAGTCGAAAAACCGATTACAACCACTTTCTCCTAGTTCCTAGTACTAGACTCTAATCTCACAGTGTCATAGGTAGAAATTGTAAAAAAAAAAAAAAAGCATGTAAATAGATAGATCTAGAAATATGAAGAAACTGTAATATATTAATGAAGCTATAACGCTGATTTAAAACTGTAATATAAACATTGACGAAGCTATAATGCTTATTTTAAACACGTCCAAATGATGAACTGCTAGTAATCATTTAGTTAGTCCAAAGCTTGCATTAAATGTTAATCATTGCCAGATACTATCATCCAGTTTGAAAATTGCAGAAAATTAATTTTCTCTATAAAACCCCGAAGTCTAAAATGCTGAAGTTTAAAATCTTTACCTCTAAAGTATGCCCGGAATCTAATTTCTTTCTGCGCGCTCAATTCGTTTAAGCGTTTTTTTCACTGTGCGCTTTCTTCGCGACAACGGATATCGACTTTATTCATCTAATGAGGATAACAGTATATTAATTGTAGTCTTTTTTTCCTTTTTATTTTTACTTCGTATAACATTACGAAAAATTTAAAATTATATGATTGAGCGGTCTAATTCACCCAAAAAGTCTACTACAATGTAAAGACTACGAAATAATGTGTCGTACTTTTTCCAAGTCCGTGCGAGAAAGAAAATTTACTTTGTAAGCGACGACGAACAACTAGGAATAATTCTCCAGTATTTATCGTCAACGTAACCGCTTGAATCGGTAAGAATTATCCGGATCAGTACGTATTGTAATGGAAACGTTCCATTTATTTGCAGAACTCAAAAAAAAAGAGAAGAAATCAAGAACTAAAGTTTATAATTCTGCGGCATAATAAGTCGAACGTTTAAAAATTTAATTTTTGATACAGAAAAACTGTAATTCATTAAACAATTACTACAGTGTTTTTTTTCGTTTTTTTTTTTATACTTCCTGTAATCGAGAAATACTACATATATGATTTATAAAACAGGTAATGATCGTTTTATATCTCATGCTCAAATTTGAATGGAACGGTACGTTTGAAATTGAATTTACATCTAAATAGGAGGATTTATTTAACAAGAATTTTCAAAAAGTAACTACAGACGAAAATTTAATATTTGGTTTGTTTTTTTTTTTACATATATATTAATCATGTTGTTTTATAGTCTACGAATTTCCCTAATAAAAGTTTATTTATTTATTTATGAGAATATCTTATTACAAAACGTGTTGATATTTCAATTTAAACTATATATTTTTTATCGGTGCGGTTATTTATTAAATGAAGTGACCGCAAAAATGTTTTCGATCAGCTATTTTATATAAATATTTTAACGGAAATAAATCTTTAAAAGACGTTAATTATGATATATGGTATATATATATATATATATATATATATATATATATATATATGTTATATATATATATATATATATATATGTATATATATATACTAGGGGCGTTTGAAAATTAAGTATACAACCTTCAGAAAACGATAAAAAACGGACAAACCAAAATCGAAAAAATATTTTATTATTTACGAAG
Source organism: Icerya purchasi (assembly GCA_039619475.1). Lineage (NCBI taxonomy): Eukaryota > Metazoa > Arthropoda > Insecta > Hemiptera > Monophlebidae > Icerya > Icerya purchasi. The sequence continues at coordinate 285,445,375 of CM077116.1, forward strand.
TCTTACTCTACTTTTCTACATAATAGCCATATCGCTGCAGGCATTTGTCATAACATGAGATCAACTTTTCCATTCCAGTCGCATTATGTAACGTCCAAATTTTGGGGGAACGCACCGACTCTTTCAAAGATGATGTATCTGGAAAACGCCGCCCAGCAAGATCTTTCTTCAAACCAGAGAAGGCATGGTAGTCACATGAGGCGAGATCTGGTGAGTATGGGGATGTCCAAAGACGTCCCCCATCGAAAATTAGCGAGTAGTAACCTCACTTGAGCTGCAACATGGTAAAGCTGCGTGGTACCCACCACGCGGCCACCTTAGTCGTGTGCAAATGTTCTGCAAGAATACGATAGATCGGAGAGTGCGTACAATGTTGATTGTTTCGTCGTTCATGTCATCAGAAGGCCGACCATTCCGCGCGTCGTCATGTGTGTCCGTTCTTCCCTCTTCAAATTGTTTTACCCAACGATATACAGGTGCTCTTGTTATCACATTTTTATCTCCATACGCTGCACATAGACGTCGATAAATTTCGGCACCAGGAACCTTTTCAATAGTTAAAAATTTAATAACCGCACGTAACTCAGATTTAGACGGCACAGCTGGTGTCGTACTCATAATTTTTTCGCTCTAAAACATATAGTTTACAATCGATCGCTTCCAACCTTTGAGAATACATTGTAGTAACCTTGAGAAATATGTTTACTTAGTTTCATCGCTTCAGTGCTACCGTGAGTGGAGAACGAAAATGTGTATACTTACTTTTCAAACACCCGACGTATGTATATATATATATATATATATATATATATATATATATATATGAACCTATAATTAAACACTTTTTTATGAACATTATACATCTATGTTTATAAAAGTGTTTATTTTATTATAATTATGATAATTTATACGACAAACCATTTCTGCGAATTAGTTGTATACGACGGAAATCACGCCAAGAATTAATTTATTTTACGCTCTTATATATTAAATAAATAAATAAATATATTTCTCGTTTATAATGTTAATCGCATATAATCTATTATAATTAGGTGGGGAAAAGTTTTTTTCTTTTTTATCAGGTAACGAGGCGATTTTTTTCGGATATAATTCGTTTATCGAGTGTGTGCACTTTCTCCAAACGACATTTGAAACGTTATGTTTGAGGAAAAGAATTTTTAAGAAAAAGTTATTAACCGAATTAATATATACGCTTTTTTAGAATTAAACGTCCGTAATTTAAGGTTTGTTAGCTGTACATATGGTGACATAAATAAATAAAATTGCAAATATTAAAACTATATTAAAAAAATATGTACTTCAGAGAAGGAGGTTATTAAATATATTTTAAGCAAACATTTGCACCCACCAGCCTTTAATAAAGTAATGAACAAGCAATGTTACAAATTGCGAGGAATTTTATACCTGAAATTTAAATTTTTTTTTTTTTTTTTTTTTCTTGTGAAAGCAACATCCTGTACCGTGTTTAACTGCTGTGGCTATTACAGTACGAAGATGCGCAGTTTGTTTTTATAGATATCTGCTTATTCTGCTAGATCTGATAAACTGTGTTATAGATAAAATTGCATCGGGGGAATTCTCAAGAATGTTGGTGACTGTTTTGTTATTAATTGAAGGAGGCCGGTGAGGTGATAATGCTGGACAGTCGCATAGTATGTGAGGAGTTGAGGGAGCAACATCTTGGCCACAGAAAGGACAATTCATAGGAGAGGGGTCTTTGCAAAATAAAATTATGCGACATGGCCGTATGGCCTATGCGCAAGCGGCTAAGTGCACAGAAATCTCTGCGGGAAATGCTTTTTCTGGCCACCATGGTTCCGTTGAGGGTTTAATTAACCTCGAGAAAGTCTGACACGTGGACCCTATTGGGTTTTCCATAAGGACGTGAGATTATTGAAGATTATGTTCGAGAGATAAGGTGGAGGTGGGCTATTACTAGGCGAGGGGCAATACTATATTTCTGCTCGGGCGGATGTATCGACGCGTTCATTTCCAGGAATCCCTGCATGGCTGGGCGCCCACAGAAAGGATACGGAGCACTGTCTCTTAATAAGTTCGTATAATACCTGCTGGGTTCGAATTGCTACAGGATGTTTGGTGAGGGGATTAGAAATTGTCAATAAGGCCGCGGATGAATCAGATACCAGCAGGGCTTTCTGTGATGTAGGCTCTGTAAAAAGAAAATATTCCAAACAGAAAAATACTGCGTACATTTCAGCATCCAGTACCGAGCAATTGTCATTCAGTCGAATGCTTCGAATCACGTCGCAGACTTCAAAGGAACAGGCGTTTGGGGAAGAAGTAGCCTCTGGGGTGGCCTTGGCAGCATCCGTGTAGAAAAAGAGGTGGTCGGGGTATTTTTGCATTGTTGCTGTTGTCAACTGAACGATATTCGGGTGCAGGGGTTTATTATACTTCGTCAGGGAAAAGTTAACATCAATGTTTAAAGGGGCCCACGGCGGAATCACGGTGTTAGGAGTTAGGTCAGGGAAGGGGATTACGCTCACGTTGTGCTGCAATAGGAGGGCCAGGATTTCTGGGAGAGGGTCATTAGGGAAATCTGGGGTGTTGGGGAGGTCATTTGTGTCAATAGGACAGGCGCGTTTACTAGAGAAAAGAGTGAGGGTCTCACGGTGGTAATAATAGGTTCGGAAATACTTTAGTGGGGGAGTGCCTAACAAGGCACACAAACTTACAGACGGGGAAGTTCTATGTGCGCCAAGTATCGTGCGGAGCGCCGTGTGGTGTATTGAATCAAGGGATTTAAGTAAAGAGGGACTGGCTGACGTATACGCCTGGGACCCGTAGTTTATTCTGGAAATGACTAAGGATTTGTATATGGAGAGGAGAGTTTTCGGAGGTACATTATACTTTGTGTTTGATACATATTTAAGAATAGATAGGAATTTATGACATTTAACTTTAAGATTGGATATGTGGGATCGCCAAGTTAGCTTTTGATCGAACAGTAGTCCAAGGAAAGTAGCGGTAGGGTGGAAATGAAGTGAGGAATTTTCTAAATGAAGAAGTTTCTTGCGTGAATTCCGAATGATTTTATGTTTGAAATTTAAACCCGAAAAAAACCGCTCCGCCGCGTATTTCTAAAAATACGCAGTTTTCGAGTGTTACGCAGAAAAATATCGATCTCTTTCTTTTTTCTTTTTTTTTCTTTTGCGGCGCGTCAACTATGGACATTTACATAGTGCGGCTGAAATTGTTGTATATTTTCAATGTGTGATAGCAGATTCTGGAAAGCAGATACTACCTGAACGAAACATCGTTGCTTAACTCTAACTAAGTCACAATAGCTAGCTGAAATATCCATCTGGGTGGAAACGAGTTATTAAAATAACTGAAGCGCAGTTCGTGACATACTTCATCAATGGTCTAACAAATTTAAAATGTCTTCGTAAAATAAAAAGAGGTGGTGTTGCAAAAATTAACATTTATACAACCAATTTAACCCGCTATTAGTTTCGATAAGAATAAGGGGCACTTGGTAGCCCTGAAGGCTCTTCGGTCACGTGCTTAACGAGCATCGAGAAAATTAACTTCGCTGGTATTTTTGCCGAGTCAACAACAAATAAATGGCGGTAGACAGAGTCCATTTTACTAACATGCAGAAAACGATCTTCACCTTGGCGGAAATGTTCGACGAAAATGTTGCATGGACAAAGTTAAATTTTTCTCGATTTCCCAAAACTTGGTGAGTCGACAGTAGATTACTTTTTACCAATTTTAATTTTTCATGGGCGGAAAAATTATCCAACTGAAATGAGTGTAATGCTAAAATCCTAATTCGATTTTCCATATTGAACTACATTACGTACACTACAGTATTTAACCATAATTACATAAATAAAATGCAAAATATTTAAAACAATATATATATGCTTTAATGTTTCGTGTTTTATATGCACGTTTTATACATATATATATATATATATATATATATATATATATAATAAAGCGCCAAGGAAATAAATAGATGAAAAGTCGGAAAAAAATAAACGAAAAATTAAAGAAAAGTCCTGAGACCGATCTATGGCACTTAGAAAGCTAATTTTTTTTTTAATCGACAGCTCCAGGTCAGTGGCTTTTAGGAAAATTATAGAATGTCCAAAATTTTTATATCTTGGGGCTCAAAATGAGCGATGTATCAAATTTTTCTACCCAAATAGAAGAAAATAAGCCAAAGACCAAAAATTACAAAAAAGTCCTGAGGCCGTTCTATGGCATTTAGGAAGTTAATTTTTTTTAATCGACAGCTCCAGGCCAGTGGCTTTTAGGAAAATTATAAGATGTCCAAAATTTTCATATCTTGAGGCTCAAAAAAAAAAGGGAATAGATCAGCGCTAATTTAATAAGATCATTACCAATCACATGAAAACGCAGTACTACTGTATTTACCTGCGCCGTACCGCGCTTCCACCCTCCCATCAACCGGTACTGCATTTACCTACAGAGTACCGCGCTTCCACCCGCCCATCAACCGTTACTGGCTTTTCGTTCATCGTGTATTACTCATAGTGGACGAAGACGAAACATCTTTTGTTAACGATGCTTCTTTTGTTTCCTCTATGGTGTATTATTGGTGTATTTTTAAATTTGAAAAACGACGTTGTAATTTTGAAGTTGTGATAGGCACAAATTGAAGAAATGAGCGAACTAACGTATTTGCAATTCTACGAACGATAGTGGAAAGAGAAATATAGAGACTGGTCGCAATCGTTTTATAAAAAGGGTTCGAGGAGTATGTGTTTCTCGAAAGTGGTTCGAGTTACTCAAAATTTTTATTAGAAATTCGTAAAGGAAAAATGCCAGTGACATTGTATGGCGAAGAAAGTGGAATCCTATTAAATTTCCCCGATTTAAAAATGTTTACTTCACTTGATGAAATGATTGATCACATTTATCTCGATGATGTTCTTTCAAATTTTTCTAAAATGTCCAAAAGATGTATTTTATCATTAACGAATAAATATATAAATCAAATAAACAAATCGATAATAGGAAAAAAAAGTTCTGGAGATGAAATAAATTTATACAGTGCTGATATAACTCTGATTGATGAAAAAGAAACAAATAGAGATTCCACACATTTATGTACTGAAATTTTAAACAAAATGTCAGACCTAGCAGTTTCAGATCACAAAATTACTATAAAAATTTAAGCGATTTGTATCCTCATCAGAAATTTGAATTTCGAAGAAGGCCTGGTGAATGGAACAAAAGTCGTCATTAAATCTGTTAAAGGTTTCATAATTGAAGTATTTCGACCGGAAAATGAATGTAAGACGTTTCTGATTCCTAGGATCAGTTTCAAATTTACAGCTGGCGACACTGGCATTCAGAATTTAAGAAGACAGTTTCCTATCAAGCGGCCATTAACAAAGCTCCGGGTGAAACATTGGATTTCGCCGCTGTTGATTTGAGTGATAATGTCTTCACTCATGGGCAATTGTATGTTGCTTTGAGTCGAGTGAGAACATCGAAAAATATATGCATTTTGAGCCTTGGTCACGACGAAACTGTCACAAAACAGTGGTTTGGGAGCGGATCCGCGGGGGTTGGGCAGCGAAGCGGCCAGGGGGCAAAGCCCCCTAGTATATATATATATATTTTTTTTTTTTTTTTTTTTTTTTTTTTTTTACTATGGGTTCGTCAGCGAGGACATTAGCCCAAGAAATGGGAATAGAGAAAAAATCAGATTTTTATGAGGCGTGAAACATTCAACAAGAATGTATCAAGCGCCTGGATGACAGAAGGAGAAGGAAGGGAAAGAATAAATGCAGCACAATAGGGAGTAGGAACATTGTTTGATAAGAGAGAGGAGTAAAAGGAAGATTGTTCAGATGAAAGTGATGAACATTCGAACATCATGTGATCAGGATCACATACATGTTGACTGTTAAGAGGATGTAATGGACAATACGGAGATGCCGCGAGAGAGAATCGGAAAAGCGACGAGGGAAGCCAGCTGTGCCCAAAGCGGAGGCGGCATATTGCCGAGATGCTGGAGCGACGCATAAAAGGGAAGTCAAGAAACCAGGAACAGAAAGGAAGAGAAGGCTGGATGGACAAGTAAAAGGAATCCGGGTTTGAGAATGAGGAGTAGTAGGAGTTAAACCATAATTGGTTGTGCGCTGCAGAGGACAGAAGATTAATATTGACGGATGGAAAAGTAGTAAGGAACCTGCCGGAAGAAGAAGCTCGCCGAGCTAATAAGTCAACTGACTCATTTCCTTCTATTCCAGAATGGCTAGGGATCCAAAGGAAATTAACCTCGATTGCACAAAAAAGAAAGAGGTCATGGATCAAGGAACGTATAAAAAGGATTACATAATCAGTAGAGTGGGGAGGAAGAGGAGATGCAACAGCCTGTAGCACGCTTTGAGAGTCTGATAGAATAAGGAAATTACGAGAGACCTTCGAAGATCTGATGAAGAAAAGTGCATGGAGGATAGCAATAGACTCGGCACAGAAAGTCGAACAGAAGGAAGGAAGTTTAAAGGACTCAGAGTGATTTAATGAAGGACAAAGAAAGGCTGCACCAACTCCACTTGGGCTCTTGGAACCGTCCGTGTAGATTGTAACGTGGTTAGAATAGTGGGAGTTTAAGGTATGTAAAAATTCCGATCTAACGGCGTGATGCAGAACGGTTGTAGGGGGAGCAGAAGAGTAAAAGCAATTAATTGGATGAAGAAAGGAGGAAAAGTTAAAAGAAAAATATGGGAGCTTATCGCAAGTGTGAATGTATGGTAAAAATTGAAGGAGTCGAGTAGAAATAAGAGACAGAATTGGTGTTTTATTGGCACTAAATCGCCAATCCTGTAGAATGAGGGAATAAGAAGGAATAAGTGAGGAAGAGGAGATAGGAAGACGTTTAATAAGGAAGCGGTAGCCCAAATAGGAACGCCGAATAAAGAGTGGAGGAATGTGGGTTTCCGCTTGAATAGCAGGGATAGGAGAAGATTTCTGAGCTCCAAGACAGAGGCGGAGGCAAGTATTTTGGACGCGATCGAGCTTGGAGAGCAAAGACCTGGAAGAGTTACCATAAATAAAACAGCAATAATCTAGAATAGAACGGATACAGGATTTGTAGAACATGAGCAAAATGCACGGATCACCTCCCCAGTTCGTATGTGAAAGGGACTTAATAAGGTTGAGCCTTTTTAGTGATGACACGTATATATAGTTAATATGCTTGTGGAACGAAAGACGGCTATCCAAAAATACTCCTAAGTAACGGAAATGGTTAGCCAGGGGGATCGGATTACTATTTAAGGAAAGACTAACTAAGTAGGGGTCAAAAGGACGAAGAGTAAAGACAACAGCAGAGGATTTCGTTGGAGAGATAGACAGATGAATATTAGATAAAGCGCTTTCCAAAATCGTTAAGTAATGTTGCAGCTGGGAATTAGCGGTGGAGATACTACGATGGGTGGAGTAAATGAGGATGTCGTCAGCAAAAAAAAGGGAAGAGGAGATTGTTGACAGAGAAGCAGTTTTTATAAGGTAAATGTTAAAAAGGGTTGGACTTAGACAAGAGCCCTGCGGTAGTCCACGAAAGACCAGTCTAGAAATAGGTTCGAGCGGAGAAGAGAGAAAGATAGTCCTAGATTGGAAAAGGCTAATGACAAGAGCAGAGAAGAAGGGTGGAATATTCAAGGAGAGCATGGAATCGAATAGGGTGGGAAGGTGGATATTATCGAAGGCAGCAGAGACATCGACGAAGGAAGCAATGAGGAATTTTTTGTTGATAAAAGATAAATACACATCTGACAAGAAAGTACTGATACAATCGGGAGGGCCGCGTCCAGGGCGAAATCCAAACATATTATTTGGCAATACTTTATTGTGCTCAAGCCACCAAATTAGCCGTCTATTAATTATACTTTCAAACAGCTTTCTGGCACAGGGAGCAAGTGAGATTGGTCGAAGAGAGGAGGAGTTAGGTTTTGGGATCGGGACAACAATGAAAATATTCCAAACAGATGGAGTAGAACCAGACGAGAGAAATGAATTGAATAAATTTAAGAGGAAACGAAGAGCGGAATCAGAGAGACTTTTTAGTACGAGAAAGGGAATTCCGTCTTTACCAGGAGAAGAATTAGAAGAATTACGTAAGGCAGCTTCCAATTCAGTGTAGGTAAAAGGAGTGAGTAGGAAATGAGAGGAGGTGAGGGGAACCGGGATGCGACAGGATTCTTGGAAGCTAGGAACGTAACAAGGAGCTAAGGAATTCATAAATGGAATTAATTTGTCCGGAGACAGGATATGATTTGAAAGATGTTGAGCTGAAGAAGATTTGAAAGTCTTCGCCATTTTCCAAATGTGAGTGAGAGGAGTGGAACGGGAGAAAGCGGAGCAGAAATTTCTCCACGAGTTCTTTTTTGCCGTTTTAAGAGTATACCTAGCTTTGGCATTGGCACTTTTGTGAGCGAGAAAATTGGAGAGATTAGGACAGGAACGGAATGTTCTAAAGGTGGATAAACTTCGATCAAAGGCAACTTTGCACTCTTGGTTCCACCACACAGAGGAAACAAATTTGGACCTTTTATGTGTAGGAAGCTGAGCAGGAGGAGAAGAAAGAGTTAAGGCGTTGGAAATAGATTCCATAAAAAGGTCGTATTGAGAAGATGGATTTAAATGCGAAGGAATTAGAGACAGTGAAGAGTCAACGTAGGAACGAAAGATGGGCCAGTCTATCTTAGAGAGAACCCATCTATGAGATTGAGTAGGATTATTCAGAGTAGAATGAGAAAACTGATTTAAGGAAATGATGATGGGAACATGGTCGCTTCCAAAAGTTCCATCCAGAGTGTTCCATGAGCAGCTAAAACCAAGATTGGGAGATGTAAAAGATAGATCAATGGAGCTAGAGGGTTGCTGACACAGGTGGATGTACCGTCATTAAGGAGAAATAGATCATTTTGAAGAATGACATTTTCTAGGATTGCACCATTATTATTATAGTTAGTGCAACCCCAGAAAGGTGAGTGAGCATTCCAGTCTCCGCCTATAATAAAGGGAGTCGAAAGAGAGTTAATGAAAGTAGGAAACGGAAAATCGCGTAAATCAAAATTAGGAGGGAAATAAGCGGAGATGATGTTAAGTGGGTTACCAGAATCATTAGGAATTGAAACGTGAACCAGATTGGGGAAAGGAGGGTTGGGAGGAAAGGACGGTTGGAAGTTGTTATAAGTAAGAAATACGATGTCATTTCTAATTAGGATAGCTGCGCCTCCATAACCGTCCACGCGGTTAGAACTAATAAGGGAGAATCCCTTGAAATGAAGGTCAGATGAGCTTTTTAGCCATGTTTCAGAAAGCAAAGCAATATTAATATTATGTTGATCTAACAGCCTCTCAAGAGAGGGTTTGTTAGCCCTAAGGCTTCGGCAGTTCCACTGAAGGATTTTAAGTTTCGGAAACATTGTAGGGAACCAAGTTATTGGCCATCAACTTAGGGAATAAAATGGAAGATTGAAGAGAGGAGAGTAAGAAGAGAAGAAAAAACTTAGAAGGCTGAAGCAGTAGTAGAGGAAGATTGGGACAATAGGAAATGAGAAAAGGGAGAAGGTGTTCGCCACAGAATAACGCAACTGGGGAAAGATTTATGGGAAGTGTAGGCAAAGGTGAAAAGATCCACCGCTCGAGTAAATTATAATGAGGCCGGTGTCGCAGAAGAATATTACAATAGACATGCCAGTAGGCATAATATAACAGCACCCATCGCTCAAAGCAATCATTGCATCTGGGACCTTGTATGCTATCAACCAACTTAATTAAAAGAGGCAAGCAACACCAAAGGAACGCTGTGTAAAATTTTAGAAAAGGAACAAGAAGCTTCCATCGCTCAAATAAATCCTTGCGAATGGGTCCTGGTATGCTATCAACCAACCTAGTTAAAGGAGGCAAGCAACACCCAAGGAACGCTAAAAGAAAATTATAAAAGGAAATAAAAATAGAAAGCTCCCATCGCTCAAATAAATCCTTGCAAATGGGTCCTGGTATGCTATCAACCAACCTAGTTAAAGGAGGCAAGCAACACCCAAGGAACGCTAAGAGAAAATTACAAAAGGAAATAAAAATAAGCTCCCATCGCTCAAATAAATCCTTGCAAATGGGTCCTGGTATGCTATCAACCAACCTAGTTAAAGGAGGCAAGCAACACCGAAGGAACGCTAGAAAAAAGTTGACAAGAAAGACGTAGGGTAAAAAATATAACTTATTATGTGTGAACAGCCGAGAAAGCGGCAAGCGATGAGGCGCACTATGAAAAATTGCGTTGAGACTGAGGTGAATGAAGAAATCAATAGCATCATTTAAGAGGATAAAAATAGAAACAGAAAGACAAAAGGAGGAGCAAACCGTATAATGGACTGGAAGAAGTGGAAGTACTTCTGCTTCAATATCTATGATTGTAAAATCTGACATAAAGCCTCTAATTTATCTTCTAAATTGGGAATGTCCAGTCTGCCAAGGGCGGTTCGTAGTGTAGCAGCTATAGGGTTGAAAGGAGGAGGAGGGGCGGAGTCACTGAAGGAAACATTATTGGCTGCTGGAGCCTTTACATTGTTGACGAGAACAGAGGGAGATACTGTAGGGGGATTGGAGACCTTCGGAGCACTATAACGATAACCTTTAGTGCCAGCATTGAGCGTTAAACTTGAATAATATTTGTTCAAGGGATTAGGAGACGCAGAGTTGGAAAAGTGCCTTTGCGTAGGAAGCCTGATATAGGAGGAAGACGAACTGCTGGAGCCTTTCTGACGTTTCCTCTTAGGGATGGCAGGAGAGGAATTCGCCAAAGCGGGGAAGTTTGAAGAATTTGAAATTTCGGCAAAAGAAAAGGCTGGAGACACTAACTTGGCTTGGCAGATATTTTTTGCCTCGGAATATGAGACATTTTGCAAGCTAATTATTTTTTGAATTTTGACTTGTTCTTTAAAGACTTGACAGTTGGGGTCCAAAGCGGAATGATTCTCTCCACAGTGGATGCAAAGATAGGAAGAAGGCCCACTTTGTTGCGTAACGGTGCATTCCGAAGATGAATGACCACCCGCACACAAAGAACAAATGGTTTTGCTACGACAAGAAGCGCTGAAGTGCCCAAAGCGAAGGCAATTGCGGCACAATTTGGGTCTACGGATCAAAGGCTCAACCTTAACACGATAAGAATCATAGAAGCAGATGTGGGAAGGAAGGAAGGAGCCCTGAAACTTAACTTCTATTACGGGAATAGGAGTAAAGGAATTATCTTTATCGAGGGACCTTTTCTGCAACCTACGAATACTAGAGATGGGTACCTCCGATGAACAATTGGACAATAGTTCGTCAACAGAAATATTGGACGGAACGTCACGGACTACACCAAGTCGAAATAGCAGAGATTGCGGGATGAATGATCGAATTTTTAATTCTTTGTGTAATTCTTCCGAAAGGATGAAATTGTTGGCTTCGATAACAGACGTGAAAATTAATTTTACCAAGTTTTTTCCTGACCTAGAAATGGAGGAGAGACCATTAATTTTTCTACAAAACATTCTGGCCAAAGACATGGGGTGGAGATAGGCAATATTCTTGTCTTCCAGGCTCTCAACAAGAACAACGATCTGGCCTTCGTAGTTGTTTGGAAATACGTTTAAAGAGGAGGTAGCCTTCATTTGATTATCGGTATTAGTAGGGTTAGACGGAATGTTATGTACAGATGAAGTGTCCATGACTGTTTGTTCAACAGTCGGGGACACTGTCTGCGAGTTATTATTAAGAGAAGCAGTGGAAACAGATTTAGAAGAAGACGGTGAAGAATGATTAACAGATGATTTAATTTTATTCGATGATTTTGTTACATCGGAAGCAGTTTTGGTAGTAGAGCGGGAATTAGTCGGGGGAGGCTTACCTCCCCCGTCGGACGCGTCTGGCATTGAATTCAACAACTGAGAGGAAAGTTAACGATTAGCGATATCAGCGATGAAGCTAATACTACTAATAATAATAAAAGTAAAAACTGATAAGAATAATAATACGAATCCGCTTTATCGATAAAATAAAATAGACGAAATTATATACAATAGAGGTAAAATGAACGATCTCACCGATAAAATCAGCAAATATACGAACGCAGCACAGATAAACCACTTTCAATAAAATAACTAGTTAGTATATATATATATATGGATGTATTAACTTTTCTCCTTTAGCTTTCCCGTTTTCAATGGAGATTAAGTTGATTTCGTTATTTGTATTTTACTAAAGCAAGTAAAACTTGTTTTATTTAAACGAATAATAATTATCAGAAAAATATTTTAACTATAGCAACTTAATGCCTTGCTTTCAAATGTATTTTTTTATTAGCTTTTTCATTGTATCTGATCTTAGTTATTCTAAAAGGATAGGGATGTAATTATAGTACACACTTTCGTCATTGTAACGTACTGCGTGATACATGATTATCAAAGAAGTTACGAAACACGCTCGTACAAAGCAAGCGGTTTTCTTCTTCTTACTCCGATTCCGAACGAAAATTGGCGATCCACATGATGTAAGATTCAGACACCGCTGCCCTGAAAATCTCCTCAGAGGGACGCTGCAGCCAACGACGCAGAGTGCAAGTAAATTAAGATCGACCTGTTTTGATAATCTAAATATCATTGAGATTAACAGGCCATCCTATAAAAGCACATTGATTTAAAGCGAATTTAATTGATAACAGTAACCATATATGAACTTGCTTCAGTTTAGGAAATTTATTAACAGATAAATGAAAAAAAAAAACAAAAAAAACCAGATAAATATATAACAGAAAGTTTTTTGAAATTACACGTATCAAGTTACACAATCTTGTTATTTCAAATTCGGAATAGCACGAATAATGATGAAGTAAGAGATTGAATTCCCGGCAAAATGCCTTCTAGAACTTATTTTCAATTTTTTATTTACTATAAAAGCAATACCTTGTCGCTGCATCCATTGTGTTGTGTCGACGGCCATTCTTCTAGATTCTTAATATTTATTTATATTTAACCGATGCTGAGATCATTTGTGTGACTTTGTTATCCTCCGTATAGGTTCACTCATTTATAATCTTTCCTCTCTCCATTCGATTAACCTTGATTTCCTGTGGGTACCTAGCCAGTCGGGCATATTTGGTAATGAATCGGTTGATTCCTTGGCTCGGGTTGCTGCTTCTTCCCGTCTTTTTTTAAAAAAAAATTCCATCCGCTAACCTTCTACCGATATGTAAAAGCTTCCATATCAGATCATGCTATCGGATACTGACGCTTCCTCCTTTTCTAATAATTATTCATTTCGTCTGTCTGTTCAGCCTACTTTTACTCCCTATTCATAGTTGCTTTTGCATCCCTCTCTTCGACGTTCTGATGTTGTTTTCGTTGTTCGTATGCATTTTTGCCATTCTTTGCTGCCTTCATTTCAAATTTCGTTTTTCCTAATCTCCTCCCCTCACTGTCCTCTTCATCCTGATGGTGCAATTATTTGCGACGCTGATTATGTGTTCTACCAGTGTTCATCTCGTTCTGTGGAGCGTTCTGCTTTATATTCTTATTTGTTGAGGCTTGGGCTTCCTGCTCCCTACTGTGCTTCTTATATCCCGTCTTTTATTTCTCAAATTAGTTATTCCGGCTATTTTTTCCTTTGTATCAAATATTTTTGATCGGATAAAAGTGTCTTCGTTCCATTCTATTTGTTTCTGGGTGGAGGTCATTGGTTGACATGCCCAAGAGAAAATAATATATATATATATATACATTGTCCATCATTATAGATACTCTTGGTCTTCTTTTCGGTTTTTTAAAGTAAATATTTCTTCTACGATATTTTTTATGAAATTATTGTTCCCCTTTATTCCGCTTATCAATAAACTCATTTTTTCATCTATTCTAGGATTCCGTTGTTTGTTTTCATTTCGCCTGTATATAATAAAAACAGCTTAATTTTCAAATTGTTGAACATATTTTGTCCCTGTTCGAACATTACCTGAAGAATCGATCAACACTGAACTAACCGAAACGAAACTGATTCGGGAAAAGAACACAGCGATGAAATATCCGGAAGAAGTCACATAATGGAAAAGTTATACTTAATGAAGATACATCGTTGACTCTGTTCTCAACATAAATGAAGAATCACGCCGTAACTTTCTAAACAGAGTCTAACAAAGATATAGTTTCCTTGTTTTTTCCAGATACACTATATAAACGGTTTGATAGAGATGCCGTCTTTCGCTAATAATTGGTTATTTAAAAATTCGATTTGTGCCAAATTTATTATTCTTTATAGCCCTAATCATTTTCGAATTAAATCGAAACAGATAGATAATGAAAATTTTAAAAGCAGGTTTTTTCTTCAAATACGATGAAAATAGCTTTGCAACACAAATATTCGCAAATTACAGATATGAACGTTTATGTGTGTATATATACATATATATATATATATATATATATATATATATATATATATATATATATATATAGGCATAGACATACATTAGCGCGATTGAGCGAATGGTTTGCTGTGATCTTTGAAATCAACATTAACCTCCGGAAACACCAACCTCTTTGATAACCATTTTTATGCGCTTGAAAAACAGAACGATGTCTTAGGTTCTGTACGAATTTAAAATTTTGAAAGAAGACGGTGAACTTGGAAATTTATTACTGTCGCTGGAACAGCGATTTTATGCGCACGCGATTAAGTTTTCACTCGGGATTGCAAAGTGAGGTTAAACTATTTTTACGAGCGACAATTTGGTTTACTCGAGATATTCGGAGAAATATTTCAGCACGGTTCCCTGGGAGACATTATGCTTTGGACGGCTCCAAAATTCTAATTAATGAATGGGCGCATAAATGAAAAGTATATTATTTAAATTAAAAAGTATAAAATGCTTCGCATTAATGTAATATTAATTACAACGTAATTCTTAGGCCACCCCCATTAGAAAAAATGTTCCAGTTTTATGTAACGATTGTTATATTTTATAGAATTTTTGTGATTATGTTATTAAATTCATATGGACCGATTTAAAATTACCTAGTAAATTTTGATAATTTTATACAAATTGTAGAAGAGAAAGAGACAGAAATGTAAGCAAAAGGGGTCAAGGGGCACAACCCCCTGCGAGACCAAAATGGCCCAGTTGTTATATATGTTTAAGTTAATGAAATTATAAATCATAGTTTAATTTTTAACAAAAGATGTTATTTGCAATTATTAACAATATCATTATATGTAGTACTTTTATAGTAAATTAAAGTTACGCATAGTGGGCATAGGAAGTTGTGGCTAAGTTTGGTGATTTGATCTACAACTGACGGTCAATTGTATGGCGATGCGTAATTGCTGCTAAATGTACGTTATCGGTAAAAGTGCAACACTCATGGACTCCATATGTATCGTTTTTGTGTGTTAAGCAAGATACTTTATGTATACAGGATTTGTTCAGATTTCTTGTATTTGTTACTAATTGTTTTAAATTCGTTTGTATTTAAAGAATAATATCAGTTTTATAACTACACTTATATTTATGTACCAAAGCAATAGAAATTGAAATTTGTCGAAAAATTTTACTGATATTTTTTGGTGTTTAAATTCAGCCCAAAGATTATCTGAAATTTCAAACTTCTTTTGTCGAGTTTAAAACCGTGGTTAATTTTTACGCATTTTTGACTTTGCAATCGGACAATATATATATATATATATATATATATATATATATATATGCGAATAATTATTTTTCACGCAATTTCAAAACGTTCGTCGTTTGTTTAACTTATTATAGAAAATAAAAAAAATTGAATATTTTCGAAATACATGAAAAAGTTTTGTAGACGACGCGGCTGACATGATCTATGAACGCAGATTTCTTCTATGGACGGATGTTTCAGTGAATGAGCTGATGATTTTAGCAGCTTGCGTTTTAAGGAACATTTTCATTTGATCTTACGAAAGATATCCACAATATTTAAGCCAGTGTCAAAATCGTGCACATTGTCTGATTTTCTTTTGATCGTATCCGGGAGAACGGCAAACGTTCACTCATCACGGCCTTCACTATTTCTATTTCGCATTCTGAGTTTTGTTCTTATCCTGATTACTTATTCTTCGTACATTCTTATTGTACACATACAGATACATAGTATTCACGATAATATCCTACACAACAATATAAATGTGTAAGCAAAATTTCATACTGACTTTGTGATTTCTAACTCAAGTGCAGTTTAAATGCTTTTATATGTTTTGCAGTTGTACGTACGTTTGCTATCGCTTTTCGCACGCAAATATTAAATAATTATTTCGAGCGTCCTTCTTCCCCCCTAAAAATATCCCGATTATTTAGTATTCTACGCCACGAGAACACTTGGCCCGCTCCCGAATACAAATTTTTCTTTTTCGATTTTCTCCCATTTAACGCGAAGTTTACTCTGAAAAGAAATGGCTCAAATTTCTCCGCTCTTTCTTAAGTTTCGTCTTTTATTCCGCAAAGGCTGTCTCTAGTTCCAAATTTGATATCTTTCATTTTCGTAATGTTTTAACTTCGCGTTCCCATGTTGTCCTTTGCAAAGAAATAAAGTTGTCTCAGTCTTCATTCATCAGCAATCAAAAAAAAAAAAAAACCGAACATTAAAAATGTTTTATCTTATTTATTAAAAAATTCTCCCAGCCGGGAAATATTACGATTTACAAATCGTCAACTTTTTATTGATAAACAGGTGCATTGATAAACCACTAACTGAAATGTTTAAATCTTAGCTGTCAGAAGACGTTACGGCTTCTTCTAAAATGCATCGGACATTTGCTAAGATCTCCAACTGATTCAGAGGAATATAAAAAGTTTCGATAACTACAAATCCCCTGTCAGGGGCGAAAAGAAAAACTACCGTGTGACTTTAAAGTTCAAAATGTATAAAATCTTGCTACGCTTGGAAACGTATTCATGCAGCCGTCCGTATAATAACGGTAAATTCCCCTCTCTAGCGGATTATTTACCGTAACATTTGAAAACGTAACACTGAGCGACTATTGCCGGAAATTGCCAAGGGACACTCCTGTGAATTCTAGATGCACCTCTATTAAAACCGTAAGTAACCCTTTCCACATATCCAGTGTTTTGCGAACGCACTTTCCTAAAAGTCAAATCAATGATGGTATTTGATTGAAAATTATCCGAGTACGCAGAACCGTTGTGGCTTCCATTCGAATTTTTGGCAGAGAAATCTCGACCGAAACGAAGCACGAGTCGTTTTCTGGTGGTCGCATTTTTCAGCGTACTCTCCGCTTCAAGATCTCTTTACTTTTAACAGTGACGCATGGCTCACGACATTTTAGCAACATCAATTGTTAACTCACTTCCGAGAAAAACAGTTTCTGATCAATAATTTTGACGAGAAAACTCGTTAGTGAGCTAAACAAATTTGTATAATTCACTCAGTTAATACACCACGCTGTTTGTAAATAAAATGAAAATGAAATAAAAATTAAAAATAAAACAAACAATAACGAAGCGTGTTATTTTATTGTCTACCGATAAACTATTATAAGAGATAATGATCTTACATTTCGGGCCAGGAAAGATATATTCTTACATTGAAAGTCATTTATAATTCATACCGATTTGCTAGAAATGATTATTTGAAATAATAATGTATTTACTAAATATAGCAGGCAAACAAAGACGATAAATAGAAACATTCTTAGAAACATCTCAGGCAAATCCCATCTTCAGACGGGAAAAAGAAAAATCACAACACGAACATGGGCATGTTCGTGTGTTGTAGATTTTTCTTTTTCTCAGTTAAAGATGGGATTTGCCTGAGATGTTTCTAAGAATGTTTCTATTTATCGTCTTTGTTTGCCTGCTATATTTAGTAAATACATTATTATTTCAAATAAATATATTTGCATTATTTAATGCGTTTTCCTTGTCCTCCATAATTTTTACTCGCCTGCGATTACTTTTAAAACTTGCTTAAATCTTCAAATTAACTCTGAAATTTTTTTCCAATATTTTCCGGATTCCATTCGTAAGATTGTTTCCAAAAAAACCGACTTTGAATACTACCATACTATTTCCGAATAGCGATCCTTTCTAATTTATCGGTTTCGGTTGAAGTATAACGGAAAGGAAGAAAAATATTTACCAAATTTGGAATTTTTAAAATTTACAAGAAAAAATAAATAAACTAAACAAAAACAGAAGATAACACAAATCCTAAAATGTTTTTTCCATAAAATAAATCGCGTATTTTATATTGTAAACCGAAAATTCAGAAAAAAAAATTACATAAACTCGAATGATCCAAACTGGACTGATTAAAAATGTAAGAATTACTATTTTGGAAACTTGAATAAACGTTTTTACATTTTAATTATATAAAGTCGATTTAGAACGATATCGAATTTGATGTACTGCGATGAATAGACCTATAATAAGTGTTGAGAGTGTATAACAACGAACCCAAAAATAAAATCGAGTAATATTTCATATTCAAAATAGTCGAACGAATTTTCTGGAAATATTTAATTTTTAGTAGTCTTGCGTGTGTACAGTCGCGTTTTGAATACAACAATCGCCTAAAACACTATGTCCATGTTTGTACAGCTGAAATGTACGAATAGGTAGTCGCCGACGCTCAGAACTTAAGTATGGCACACTATAATGATGATGAACGGTTAAATAGTTCTAAATATGCATCCGAAAGTACGCAGGAAGAGAAAATTACATAAAAGGACTAGAGACGAAAACATTCCTAAGGATAAGTATATATGTATCATTTTATTCGTATCTCCTTGTGTCCTGCTCTATGTGTGTAACTGTGCATGTATTTTTGCATTTCAAAAATAAACACGACCCCCCCCCAGGTTTTCGTGTTTAATGAAATATATGCGTATATAATTTTTTTTTAGGACTAGTAATAAGGCAGACCTCGATTATCATCCGTTATAAATTGGCATACTGAGTCTAGGTTCAATCGTGAATTCCAGAGGGAGGCAAATATGCGGATTAGAGAATCGGGCTTTTGTTTGAAAAGACAAGAATCTAGGGCTGTGTATTATGTGATCGGTCGAAGTATGGACGTAACAAAACGGACAAGCGGTAATGCCTTCCAACTAGTGGTAATTACGCGGAGGACAGTAGCCGCCAAGGAGCATGCGGCTAAGTAGTCGACCCGCGGAATCGCGATAACAGACACTGTACATGGGAAACGAAACAGGTCCATTCCACACTGCGAGTATTATTCTTGGGAATAGTTTTGAAATGATAAAGTCGACAACTTTATGAACTGAAAGGAAGAAATTCTCGTTCCAATTTTTACATACTAATCATTTTAAAAACCCATCCAAACACCTACGAGACGACCTATTTCACAGATTTAAAGAAACCAAAGAAATGGGCCTCGATGAGCAATATTAATATTATTCGAGGATCCCCCCCGTTGTTTAATAGAACTGTCTCTCGCCGATGAAGAAGAAAACGTCTTAGCCGGATTTGTAAAATCGGTCGTCATCCTTAAATCTGAACACGACGTTTAAAAAAAAAAAAATTAAGCGAACAAACAGATTAGGGGATAGATGATTAAAATGTCGCCGATTACAATGTCGTAATGATCGATTTTGAAGACAAACCTAGCTACTTGAAAATGGTTGCCGAAGACGCGATTTATCGTGAAAATGAATAATAGCCGGCCGGTTTCGACGGAAAATTAATTTCAAGGAGCGTTGTTTTTTTGTTTTTTTTCGAGGTAGGGGTAGGGGGGGGGTGGAATATTGCGCTGCACGAGTAGACATTGTTTATTATTTCGTCAATAACCTTTCTTCTCGACTAAATTGGATTATTGGAATAGTTCCGGAGCGGAGCAGCAGTTGGCGAGAAATTCTGTACTCAAACCGGACCGCGATAGAAAATGACGTGATGGTCGCGCTGCGGAGATTAATCGCCCGTGCATGACTAACGAGTGTGCGGAAAAATCGTAAATAATGGTAAATGGAGCTTTACCCGGCGGAGCACGAGCTAGTTGAACAATTCGGGCTGAAGCGGTTATTTAGTTTTATGGCTTCCACAATGGCCAATTTTTCACTACCCGCCTTCTAAATAATAATCATTTCCGTACGTATTCATGATCTTATCATCTTCTTTATTCGGCGGGTCTTTTCTTGCATGTTCTCGATTATAATGACGACGGCGACCAATCGACTGAATCTGCTGAATAGGATGCTAAAGTGCGCACTAGCTCAGAGCGTTCCATCGTAAACTTTGAAATATTGCCACACGTTGTCGCAGCAGACGCGATACAGAATTCCCTTTAATCTATCCTTTCCGCTTACTGCATTACGCGAGCGCAGCCAACGGCGAGAAACAAAGCGCCTCTGAGGACCGCTGCTTGAAAAAATGCTGTCCAGTCGTCGCCGAAAACTGCCAAAGGTCAAACAGATGTGCGCCTATTAAAAAATGGTAATAATTTTCCCGTCTGGAACGTCATTGCGGTTGAACAAATTTGAAGGGGAATGGAAAAGCGATATACGTTTTTTCAGTGTCTTTTGAAATACTGATTTCACGTCGGTGTCTGTTTTTCTTTCAATGTGCAAGTCGTAAACTTTTTCCTTAAATCGTGTAAATCGATCAACATTGCATAGAGAGGCACTGCGCGCCAGTACGTATAGTACGTTTTGCAAATTTCAACATATTGAGTTTTTGAATTTGCAGTAACGATGAATGATGAAGAGCATCAGTTCGTGAGGTCAAAATTATCATTCACGCAAGTATGGTGAATCGTTGAAGACAAAGATTTTACTTTGTCCGTCTGACAGCCGCGCGTAGCCTAAACGCATGTAGCTCAAAACGGAATTAAAATTCGGTTCTATCCGGGACTTTATTTTATCTTTTTATTTTTTTCTTTATTTTACTCGTATTTTATTTTTTTGCGAGGCCGTCTACATGGACATTAGCCCAAGAAATGGGGAAAATGGGGAAAGGAGAATCAAATTTTTTTACTGAGACGATCAACAAAAATAAATCAAGCGCTTAATGATAGAAGAAGAAAGAAGAGAACGTGGGAATACTGTCTGATAAGAAAGAAGAGTGGAAATGAGTTTTTTCAACTAAGCATTCAAAAATTCTATGATTGGGGTCAGTCACACATATAAAGTAGTTGCTGAAGGGGTTCAACTACGGAGACAGCACCAGAGAGAAACGGATAAACGACAAATGGAGCAGCAGACTGTGCCCGAAACGTAAACATATCGCGGAGAAATTGAGGCATAGAATGAAAGTCGAGAAACCGGGAATAGAGAAGGGAAGGTTGAAACAAGTTTAAACCCTGTAGTTTTTTGAATGAGAAGCTGCAGACAGATAATATTGGTGGATGAAATATCTGCTAGAAGTAGAAGGTAACCGAACTAACGAGTTAACTATAACGTATTTCCTTTTATTCTGGAGTGACCTGATAAGAGATCTTAGATTAATCGAGGAAGAAAGAGATTTCGAATTAAAGAACGTATGAGAAGATTATGTGGTCGATGGAGAGGAAAAAAAGAAGAAATACAATAGCCTGCAGCACGATTTTGAGAATCTGACAGGATAAGGGTACGGTTAGAAACAAACAAAGATCTAATAAAGAGAAGGGCCTGCAAATTGAACATGGAAAAAAGGAAACTTAAAAGAAGGACAAAAAGAGGCTATGCCAACTCCATTCGGCCCTTTGGAGTTGTCAGTGTAGATTGTTTAATAGTAGGAAAAACAAGTTAAATTACTACGTAAAAATTATGATCTAACGATACATTGTGAACAGTTAATTAGATGGAGGAAAGATGAAAAATTGAAGGAAAAATATGGAAGCTTTTTGTGAGTGTAGATATATGGTGAAAACTAAAGAAAACGGACAGAGATCAAAAATGGAATTGGTGTTTCATTGGCGTATGGCGTGATTTTGGTCGCGATCGAGTTAAGAAAGCATAAACTTTCCGAATTTGCGTGTTCTGCCGCCTAGGTCGGAGACATATACTAGTTTTAGATTTGAATTCGGGAAAGTAGATTACTCGACTCCTCTGAATGAAAATTCGATTTCTCGTGGAATTTTCGGATATCTTTCGAAGGGCTAGTTTAAATGTTAAACTCTGTGTGCGATACTGAAAATGTGACAAACGGGGGAGGAATCAGTTTTTCACGATGAACTGTTTTCATTTTCACGAATCATCATTTAAAACGACGAGCAAATTTATATTTCCTGTCTACGATAAATATTATGAAAATTTACGGTCCTGGTTTAACATAAGTTTGAAAGAATTAAGAATAATTTACCGTCAATTTACAACATATGTATAAAGGATTTCGGTCAGGACGATTTACTATTGATCCGATCCTTGCGTTACAGCGCTCCATAAGTGAAGCTTTCTCAAACAAGCGTCACTTATTAGACGTCTTTTTCGAATTCAAGAAAGCATTTAACAACATATGGAGATACAAAATTCTTTTAACCCTACACACCTGGAACTTCAAAGGTCGCCTTTGTATGTTTATTGCGAACTTCCTCTCTGATCGCCGCTTTCAAGTGAGTTTGGGATCCGTTCTGTCTGATCCGCATACGGTACGGACAGGAGTCCCTCGGAGATCCGCCCTCAGCCCAACACTGTTTAATATCGCGATAAATGATATTGTAAATCAAGTTCAAAAACCTGTAAAATCACTCCTTTCCGCAGATGATTTATGCATATTTCTTCCATTCACCGATATCAACTTAGGAGAAAACGTTTTGCAGAGCGCAATTGATAGACTGCAACAATGGTCAAAAAATAACGGCCTTTGTTTTTCAATAACAAAAATTATAGACCATAAGTTCCTTTTATATCAATGAACGCTGCAATAAGCAATGTAACCTTTAATTTTTTTATAAGAATTGTTATAAGTGAACTTAAAGTAACAGTTCTTTTAGTTTTATTAAAAACAACAAAAAAAAAAAAAAAAAAAAAAAAACAATAAAAATTAAAAATTAAAAATTAGTTTACTAATTTATAAAAAAATGGTATACTGTTAGATTAACGAAAGTTATTTATACTTAATAAATCTGTATTAACTTTAATTTTCGGTTATTAACTTTTTAAATACACTTTCTGCTTCCTTTCCTAAGCCGAAAAAGAATCGATAAGGCTCTTGATTTCATATTAAATGTTCTTAACCCGGATAATAAATTTACAATTTTCTCCGATAGCCTGGGTGCCCTGATCGCCCTAGATCATAGTTCGTTTAATTATAAATGTCACCGGCTTATTTACGAGATCAAAACTAAATACCTTCAAATTATTAATAACAATGGCTGTTTAAACTTTTGTTGGATTCCCAGTCATCGCGGGATTGGGCTAAATGATGACGTTGATGCCGCGGCTAAATGCGCTGCCTTGAATGGAATTATATTCCCGTTCATTCCTTCCTCAGACTTATATCACAGGAGTCAGGCCACTGCCTTGGAGGATTGGATAACTTATAGAGATAGGCAGAATACTGGTAGATATTGCAATATGGTTCAGTCTGATATACCTTCGCTTCCTTGGTATTTCGATATTCCACAGTCTATCCCCGGTCGTCTTATTCGTAAGTATGTCACACTAGTCTGTAGATTGCGTATGGGGCATTCCCGAGTGCCTCTAAATTTTGCAGACTCCTCTGGATGCAACAGTAATCATACTAGGTCTACCTTCATTGATGACATTAATCATTTGCTGTTCAGCTGTGACAAATACGAGCACAATAGGAAAAGGTTTTATAAAGAATTAATTTCATGCGGATTGTTCCCTCCATATAGTGTTCATTACTTACTGTGTTCTGGACATACAGCAATTTTTATTATGGTTCGCTTTATAATTAATAATAACATTTTGATTTAATTATAATATTAGTAAATAGAAAAAAAATATATAAATAAATAAATAAAAATAAAAAAAAAAAAAAAGAACAAGATAGAGAAAAAAGAAAATTAAGGAAAGATTTTATTAAAGGAACCAGAATTTTTTTATTTTATTTTATTTACTTTTTTTTCTTTTTCGTTTCTTTTCTTATTTATTGAAGTTTATTACTTTATTGATGAAGTCAGTTAGTTTTATTTCATTTTATTCTTTATCAATCTATTTGTTACATTCTTTATTCAATTATTTATTTTTCTTACAACTTCCTTTTCCCATCAGACATTGTGAACATTGCCAGGCAACTGTGGTCATATTGTAAGATGGGAATTTTTCAATTTTTAATTTGTATTTCTCATTTTGTCTTTTTGTTTTTTGTTTTCTCCTCTGAAAGAAAAATCTGATCTCTGTTTATTAAGTTTCATCAGGCATTGTGGGCACTGCTCTGCAGTTGCGGCCATAATGTAGAAGGGTAACCTATTTTAATTTCTTCTTTGTTTTCCCTTGTTTAATTTCATTGCGCATTGTGGGCACTGCTCTGCAGTTGCGGCCATAATGTAGAATGATAACCCAATTTAATTTCTTCTTTGTTTTTCCTTGGTTAATTTCATTGCGCATTGTGGGCACTGCTCTGCAGTTGCGGCCATAATGTAGAATAGAATGAAATTTCCTTCTCTGCTTTTTAGTCCTTTTTCTGTTAATATTAATTTTCCATATCTATCCTTAGTGTAGCTTGCTGGCCAAATGAACTGTATTTGTTCAGGCCAATAAAAAAAAAAAAAAAGCCGAAAAAGATTAAGAAAAAGAAAAAAAATTATTCCCCCTTCATTTTTCTTTTTTTTCATTTTGTAATAAAGCATTTGTCCGCTTACAACTCTTTATCTGAAGTACTTTTTTTTTCTTTTTTTCTGAACCTCCGAACTTTAAACTAAATATCAATAAGGCTTTTATATACTGACTGATAAGGCGGGTGAGATCTATACAGTACTCTAC
Source organism: Icerya purchasi (assembly GCA_039619475.1). Classification (NCBI taxonomy): domain Eukaryota; kingdom Metazoa; phylum Arthropoda; class Insecta; order Hemiptera; family Monophlebidae; genus Icerya; species Icerya purchasi. Next base: position 285,470,314 of record CM077116.1, read on the forward strand.
TTGAAATGGAATAACTTGCAAATATTCATCGGAGTGGTCGTTTCGTGTATATTTACATTAAACACTTTTAGCGGTATTTTTTCACTTCTGTTTTTCATATGAACGTTTTTGTTGTTTTTCGGAAAGAAAAACAAGAACATTAACCGCCGAAACAAATAGCAAAAAAAATGCTACGCTTAGTCCGTTTAAAATTCGACAATGATGACGCGCTGTTACCAATACGAAATCATTCGTACGTCTGTCTGATTTCTTTTTTATTCGCTCAGTAACCGAAATCTTAAATTTAGGCGAAATGCGAAGTCACCGATTTTCCAAAGGGAGCGTTGCTTATGGCGATAGAATCCTCACAGAATAACGATAATACCAAAAAATTCTCCAGCTTTAGGTTTAAAGACACTAAACGGGAATTATCCTCCCAGTCGGTAAATCTAAAACTCCTAGAAAACACAGGCGACGTTAACAAGATTAATGAGAATATAATTAAGGAATTAACGGCAGCCGCTTCCGATAGTGTTCCAAAAAATAGTCCGCGAACGACACGTAGACAAACGATATGGTGGAACCACGATTGTAGCAGAATGGTCACGGAATAGAATAGACTCCCTCCTAGGGTAAAGCATCATCCGACGCAAAAAAAACCTCAAAAACTTCAAAATTGCTCGGGAAAAGTGCAAAAAGCTCCTCAGAGAATCAAAAAGACAGTCTTGGATACGATCTACAGCAACGTTCAATTTCAGGACTCCAGTCAAGAAGGTTTGGGACAAGGTCAAAATGCTATCAAACAAAAAAAAGCATTCACAACGATTTCGCCGATAATATCAGATTCCGGCCCAACTTGTAGGAAGTTGGATATTGCGGAAAGGCTGACCGATCATTTCCATAAATCGTTCGCTACTGAATCGTATGCAGAATCGTTCAGAATTATTAAAAGAAACTGCAAATGCCAAAAAGCTCATCCCTCCACCTCATCTACGCAAGAGTTCAATCTTCCGTTTACCAATAACGAATTATTAGATTCCCTGAATCATATGAGATCCTCGGCTCCTGGGCCGGATGGCATACATATCGATATGATCAAAAAGCTCCCTGCGGAATCCCTTAGCACAATTCTCAAATTCTACAATTTAATTTGGACATCGGGGAAAATTCCGAATGCTTGGAAAATGGCTCACGTAATTCCAGTTTTGAAGCCCGGAAAAAACCCACCTCCCTGGCAGCTACCGCCCCATTTCCCTGACCAATTCATGATGCAAATATCTGGAGAAAATGATAAACGCTCATCTAATACGGATACTGAAACAAAAGCAACTTCTTGATTCAGTGCAGTTCGAGATCAGATTGCAGAGATGCACAATGGACCTTCTAGTAAAACTCCACCAGAAAATTTGTGACGGCTTTGTGTTTCGAATCAGTTCACAATACTCATAAGCTTTGACCTGGAGAAGGCTTTTAATGGTATATGGCGACACAAAATCATCATGCAAACCCTGGTAAACTGGAATGTCACTGGGAATTTTCTTAATTTCGTGAAGGCACTCTTGACAGACTGCACGTTTCAGGTTCGGATAGAAGATACCTAGTCGTCCCCTAGAAGTCAAGAATAAGGTTCGATAATTAATCCGACCTTATTCATAGTGGTCATTTCCGACCTGGCCAAAATCATTGAACCGCCCGTAAAATATAATCTTTTCGCCGACGATCACGCAACATACATATCTGCAAATATGTAATGTCTAAGAGTTCGGCTTCAACACTCTTTTTTATAGTGCCATACTCAGCTTCTGAGCGTCGGTGACTACCTATTAGTACATCTCAGCTGTACAGATATAGGTTGTGTACTGAGCAATTATTATATGCAAAGCCAGTTGTACACGCGCAAGACTACATTCGGAACTGATAGTAATCGTTTGATTTATCGATATACAAGTTCAGTCCCGTGTGTGTCTGCTGTGTACTGACCTAGCGCGCGTATGATGTTGTATGTGGTGGTTTGCCATTGCCTTCCACGTGATTATTAGCAAATAATTATTTAATTCTTGCAGTAAGTTCTGTTGTCGCATCGGGATCGAACCCGTGACCTCTACGATCGATAAATTACAAGAGTGGTCTATAAACCCGGGCTTAACTTTCTTAGCGAAAAAAAACAGCTAGCATTATTTTGAGCAATAATCGGAAATCCCCTTCGGACTGCAAAATAACTCTGGGCAACAGCCCCATTAGATCAGCCCCAACGGTCAAAATTCTTGGATTCGTATTTGACAGGAAGCTGTCTTGGTCCAGGTATATCGATGAACTTAAAGCGAAATGTCAAAAATTTCTTAATGTCCTAGAAAATGACAGCTCGTACAAAATGGGGCGGAGATAGAAATGCCTGCAGAACCTCTACTCCACTCTTACGCTGTCTAAAATGGATTACGATTCGATCGTATTCAGATCCGCTAAACCCAATGTGCTGAACAGGTTAAACAATGTTCAGAATTCCGCATTAAGACTAATCTCAGGCGTATTATACTGCAGTCCAATTGACAGTCTTTATGCAGAAACTAATGTCTTGCTACTCAAACACAGAAGGTTATCTCTTTTTCTGAAAGATTTCTCTAATCTGGCCTCAAATCCATATCTAATCCCTGGCCTCAAAAAACGTTTTGCTCCGAATTATATACAGCTATATGAAAAAAATCCAAAAAGTCCAAAGCGCCTGGGGATGGAATGCCGAAATGCGATTAGCAGTCTTCAATGGACGGCGACGGCCCATCAACGTACGGTTGAAGCGGAACGCCAATATACAGCAATTAACAAAATTTAGAGGCCAAAATAAGAAAAACAGCCAAAATCTGAAGTCCCAATTGCAAAAAACATTTTGTATACTCCGTCTGGCAACACAACAAAACCGTTCAAAGTCAAGTTCGGCTATGGAGCACCTCATACAGACAGGACCGACTTGAGGAAACAATACTAGCTCGTCTGCGCATAGGCCACTACCTTTACACACATAGCCAGGTCGAAATTCTGGCGGACAATGAAAAGGCCTGCGGAAACGTTTTCAAATTTTTAAAGCTTACCCGACTTTTCCCTTTTATACATTGTTTTAATATTCAGCAACGTTCGCCTCCTTTCTTTTCCTTTCTTTTCTTTTTTCTCTTTCTATTGTTTATTTTAATTTCCTTCTTTGTACTTTTCATGTATTAATCTATTACTTATAAGATGTAACTTCTCGGCGTCGCAAATGGCCCTAGCTGCCGAGTGACTTTAAATAAATTCTAAATAAAATTTGACAATGATGGCGCGCTGTTGCCAACACGAAATCATTCGTACGTTTGTTTGATTTTTTTTTTTTTATTCGCTGAGTAACCGAAATCTTAAATTTGGGCGAAATGGGAATTAGGCGAATTGAGAATTAGATGAAACGGGAAGTCACCACCAAAATAACTTCTTTAACGAGATCCTTTTTTTTTACGTGGTGGCACCGCGTAGTATGTAGTACCACCACTAACCGGAACATTTTCGAACAAATAAAGAATTAATTATTTATTCGCGAAAAAAACTTGTGAAAAAGACGAAAGAAAACAATATATGACGGACACGTTACCTCTTATTTTTTTGTCCTAAAAGGAGCCGCATAGTGTAAATTTGAAATTACAAGATGAAAGCAGCCTAGGTGAGCATTTAATTTTTCATTAACATTTTCATTTGCTTCGCGATTTTTGTCGACGAAGATGACCAACATCGCGGAAAAGTGAGAAATATTAGTTCGTTGCTCGTCTCATTGTGATTATGCAATTTTCGAAATAGTTAGAAGCCGAAAACTAATTAGAAATTTTAAAACGCTGACACAGTCGAACTTTCACTAGCTCTCAAACTATAATTTTAAGTTGAAACAATGTTATTACCTCCATTTCGGTTATTCCGTTAATTTCAACTGATAAATAACACCACGCAATAAACAGAAATTACGTTAAAATACCGCAATCCCACGGGACAAATTAATAATTTTTTTATAATTCGAATTAATAAGCAATAAACACAGCTTATTAATTTGAATCATAGAAAATTTATTGTTTAAATTCGAATTAGTAACACCGACTTGTGTTGGTGATAACGAAACACATATCCATATTTCCCCATCATGATAATATATTTATTTCGTTACTGACACGTTGGTCTTTTTATTTTAATAATAAAACTATGTCTGCGCTAGAAAAATATTTTAATAGCTATCAACATGATCTCGTGAAACTGGACAATATCCCTGTGTAGGACAGAAATGTACACAAGAGGTATATAGGACATGTCATAAATAGCCAACAAAAAGCCTCTCGTTTCATAAAGCCCTTTACTTTTTTACAAACAGCGTTTTAAATGACGTCCCATTTTTTCAATAAATTCTTTGCATTCCCGAACGGTTATTAATTTGTCGCCTTAATGTTTGCTTTATCGGGATACTAGGCGTGTAAGATTTGACCTAATTTCATCGTTATTATAATCTGCAAGTCAGTGCGAATATTTTAATTTCGAGCTTCAGTTAAACCGTAGTAAGTAAATGTCATGCCGCAAATCAGTGATAGTCGCTGAATTTAACCGAAATTCACCATTTTAATTACGAGTACATCGAATTTTGACGCGTTTGCTACTCGAAGTAAACAAATTTATAAGTCCCCTATTTTTTCTGTCGGCAACAGAGCATTGGGCGATAGTTCTAGGCGTTTGTGAGTTAATGACTCTTGTTTTTAGATAGGTATTAAAAAAAAAAGAATAACGTATCTTTTAAGCGAACAGGTGTAAAAGGAGAAACGGTTTGTGTATGTAATTTAGGGACATCCGCAGGAAGTGAAATCAACCGTTTGTCAGAACGAAAAACCTATTAACCGTTCTAACCGTTCATCTTTTCTTTTTTTTTTTTTTGTTTTTATTTTATTTTCATTTTATTTCTTTTTCGGCTTCGCTAACTGTTGCAAATGTGTAACTGTCAGTAGCGGTAAAAACACTAAACGTAAGATGTCAGATTGATGGATCTCCAATTCCGCGACAACTACGAAATTTCTAAAGAGTCAAATGTCCGTAAAGTGTATAAATGAAACTAAAATACAAAATTGGATAAAAACGTGTTCTTACGCTAAAAGAGGGGAAATAATCTTTTCGAATTTTGGTTACCGTTTTTCCCCAAAGCTTTATCGCTTAAAATTTGATCTGCAGTGATCTATGTTCGAAATAAGAATTTTTCCACAGTATCTCTTTAAGAATGGTCGGTGTATGTGTGTGTCCGCATAAAATTGATTTATAACCAAAAAAAAAAAAAAAAAAAAAAAAAAGCACATTAAAAATTACTAGTTACATAACAAACGATATATTTTGATGCGTAGTCTTGGCCACTCGTATTGCACACGGAATATATTGTCCCACAATTACTACAGGGATCCACCCTAAAAAAAATACAAGAGCAGTAGTCGCAAAACAAATCGAACAATTAAGAAGTGTGCGCAAGATGTAAATTAATAATAATTTTAACTGAGACTTTTTATACTGGTAAAGTTACATTTAAATTAAACGAGTCTATTTTTATTTATGTACTTCGATATATTTTTAGTTTTACTTGTTTCTGTAGTCGTACAAATTTTTATTTTAAATTTTACTAATATGTAATATTACCTTTTCTCCTTATTAATTTCATTAACATAAAAGTTCAATATTAAAGGAACATGTAAAAACAACTTTTTATTCGGAAAATGTACAAATTTAAAACTAAATAACCGACATGTTTCCGGAGCACAGTACTATACTCGTAATCATGGTATTTTATAAAGTTAAAATTATAAACTGAAAATTTTAACTTTGTAAAATACCATGATTATAGTACTGTACTCCGGAAGTATGTCGGTTATTTAGTTTTAAATTTATACATTTTCCGAATAAAAAGTGGTCTTGACATGTTCGGTTAATATTGAATTTTTCGGGAAAAAGAAAGAGAAAAGTTTGATACAGAATCTTATAAAGGTGAAACTAATTGTACTGGGGTTGCTAATCATTTATCGCATCTATACTGTTGCATAATACATATAAGTGTACACGTTTCTAATGTGCGATAATTATGTCCACGACGAGAAATACGATTCGTTATATTTTCGTATTATTACATCTGGATAGTCGTTTATAAGCTAATTTAAATGTACATAAATTAAGACCACTGTCGTGTAAAAACTGATTAGCGTTTTCTTTTTCCATTTTTTTTTTAGACGACGTACGCTTACATCTATATAATAAAACAGCATTCGATTTAACAGACTGAAATTTATAATTTAGTCATTGTTTCGCTGAAAATCCATCGTAAACAGCGGCGGACGCACCTTGCGGCTTAGTTTTTTAATTGAATTTATTTTGCAAAAATAAGCGATGGATTTTCGTGTTTTTCAAAAAACCTTTTTGTGAAATTTCGTAATACTTTTAAAGATAAGCTTCTGTAACTTTGTATTCATTTAGGTTACGTCTGCAGATCGTAGATGATTTTTACCACTGCGGACCGGAATTTCTGTAGCCGATTTTGTGGTTTGTTTTTGAAAAACAGCACTGAAACTCTATTTCGTAAAGCTAATATTTTTTAAATACGGCTGACTATACATTAACAAAAAAAAAAAAACGAAAAGAACCGATAATTCATTTGACCGATTATTAATATTAATCATATTCGTTCGTTTTGCATCAATAGAACTTCTAAATTTACATCGCAAAAGTCTGTTTATCTGTGTATTTCACGCTGAAGTCATTATTTCAAATAAAATAGAAAATATTTAAAAAAAATGAATAACCCAATAAAATTATGTAAAATATGTGTTTTGTGATTATATATATACATATATATATATATATATATATATATATATATATATATATATATATATATATATACATATATGTATGCATATATAACATGTTATACAGGCGAAAAAACTAAATCGTTAACGAAGAACGGTATTTTTTGAGTGGAATTTTGGCAGCAGTATTTGGTAATTCCAATTTCTCACTAACATGATAACGTTTAATGTGGATGATACTTGAAAATCACCCTAGGTAGTCTGTAAAAATGTCTGAGATCGCCTGCGCCCGAAAACGGGTGACCCTAATTTTCGTGTTGATCATTTGGAAAAAGCTTTCCGCATTATTAAGCGTACAGTTTTAGAAAGCATTAGCGCAATCTTCTCTACAGTTGTGTCAAAGAGCAAAGCATGCAACGGACTGGACTGATGCAAGTTGATAAAAATTAAAAGCTGCTGGCAACTTCGACCTATCACCCGGTAACGCGGCTATTCGAATTCAAACTTGATTTCCGTTGATGTGTTCGGCTTTTCCCCAGGTAACTACGCACCAAGAATAAAACATCTTTACTTTTCCATACGTGAAAAATATTTCCGTAATATTCCAGACACTTTCAAGTTCAATTATCGCTAGATGTATCGATCGTAAATCTTCCATATTTTTCATCGAGTAGGTGAAGAATTTACGTATTCTCCCAGTGGCCGATATTTTTCCAACTTCTTGAGGTGCCTAGTTTGATTTACCGATTTCCGATCGTTAATATAGCGTACGAAAATTTTTCAGATATTAAAAAAACTGACGAAAGCAACACTCAAACATCGTGCGACACGCTTGGCATTTTCAATTTTTGGTAAACACCAGGTCAACATTAACACAACTATTTACCGTTTCGAACACGTTTACCTGGTCTATCATCGGAAACTGATGATGAACAAACGTTTACCGAAACGTTAAATAGTTGCGTTAATGTTGACGTGGTGTTTACCTAAAATTGTGATTTTAATGTTTTTTTTGTTTTTTTTTACACCACTAGGCCACTATTGGCGACGCTACAGTTCTTTTTAAACAATACTTAAATATAAATCAATAACTCTATACTGATCACCCCCATCGAGGTGTGACAGCATTGACAGTAGTAATTATAATATTATTACTTTAACTATGTATAACTCTTAATCTAATCTTAATATCTATTTCTACCGTAAACGATCTCGCCGTTACCGATAATCCCACTCTACTCCACGCACATAGGTCAGATGAGGAGAGCGCAGGACCTGGTCCTTTTTTTTTTTTTTCAGTTTACTATTTACGAACACGGCGCTTATTACTTACCTCCACTGCATTGTTCAGTATCATTGATACCCCTACCCTACACCATGTGCGTTGTTGAGGTAGGGAGAGCCTGCTTGCACTATTTCTGCAACAGCTCTGGTATGTACTCGATCGTTAGCTATGATTTAATACATCCCGGCACCACTTCCTTCTTAGCCTTCTTTGTGGAACGCCTGGAAGATCCTGGTGATACATGCTGGCCACGTTGATATTACCACTGTCTGGCAGCTTTTCAAAGAAGTTTCTATACTGCTCAGCATAGTACTCATGAACATAAGGAACATGCAGATCATTATGTAATGTGTCATTAGAAACAAAGTATGGAGCTCCAACCATTCTACGGAGAATCTTCGACTGCAGCTGTTGGATTTTTTATCGATGTTACTTCTAGCTGCCGATCCGTACACGTCAATACCATACCTCCATATGGGAACTATAACCGCCAAGTATATGAGACGCCTGCAGGACAGCCTTACAGTCGATCGTGCATCGAAAAATCTTTTTAGTATGGCCATTCTTGTTGCTATCTTATTTCTCACGTGTGTTATGTGAGGCTGCCATGTTAGTCGCTGGTCCATAATTACTCCTGAGTATTTAATACTCTGAACCCGAGGGTAAGAAATGATCATTTATCTTCACGGGTGGGCAGGTACCCTTGTTTAACGTAAAGGTAATTTGCTGACTTTCATCATGATTTATCTTAATTTTCCATTTATTTGCCCATACAACTATTTTATCGAAGTGTTCTTGTATGAGCGCTGATGCATAAACTGGATTTTCATGCTTAGCCAATATGCAAGTATCATCAGCAAATGTTCCAAGTACCGTTGAATTCGTTACCGGGATATCTGCGGTATATACAAAAGCGGTCCTAATATACTTCCCTGCGGAACTGACGCTCGTACTTTAAACCTATCTGACAATGTAGTATTAATTTTAATTCGGAAGATTCTATTTGCTAGATAAGACTGGAGTACTGAGTATACATCATTATTTATGTTCCCTCTAAATTTGAATAGAAGGCCATCATGCCACACTCTATCGAATGCCTGCTCTACATCCAGGAGAACTGCGTTGCAGTACTGCTTCTTTTCGAATGCCGCCGATATACGATCAACTATTCGATGAATCTGTTGAATTGTTGAGTGTTTTGCCCGGAATCCAAACTGGTGGTTCGGAATTAATTTACTAGTAGAGTTATTGATGTGAGTATGCGGTCCTTCAATAGCATCTTGAATACTTTCGATAGAACAGACGGCAGACTTATAGGTCCGTAAGAAGAGGGCTTTAATGTTAATGCGAACCGCGAAAACTCGCTTTTTACGTATACATAATTAAGTATGTAGTAACGAAAAATCATACAATTTATATTAGAAATTATAAGGAAATAAACATTTTTATAAATAGCATAAATAAAAGTCATTACTGACGCGTTTCGAAGGCCATGTCCTCATGAGCATAAAAATGTAAATTTAAAAACTTATAACGGACAAACGGTGATAATTTTTAAAATGTGTAAGTGTGTTTATTTTATTATACTAATTAGTGACATACTAAGATTATATCGAAAATATTCTTCGAGTAGCGGTTTACAAGATATATGTTTAATTTTATGAATATAAAAATGTTTAAAAATTTAGTTTTATTTATATTATTCTTAATAAAAGACTGGGATTTTAATGGTCGTTTCTTTTCTTTCTCTCTTTGTGTATAGAATCAATAATCGGAGTTCTACTTAACGGTTCTAATTATTTAATATACTATATAATACCTGTGTTTATATCTATCATATTTTTATCCTATAGTTTTAGATATTTCCCATTACACACAAGCGTTGCTTTATTATTTTTTTTTTTTTAGTGAAATATTTCAATTTCAATAATAGCAATTCCGTTGTTTTATCGTGTTCAACAATCGGTACTAATGGTGTCTCTTATTTATACTTTAAAAAGATGAATAAATATATTTTTAGAATGTGCGAATAATTCTGCGAAACCCTTGTAAAATTTTTTAAATATTGTACTATCTTCTCCGCCTTTCACGGATGATATATAGTTGAATTTGAGGTAATTGACAAATTAGTGTGACGATATAAGAAGGCCGATCATTTTTGTTTTTCTAAGAGAACATATTATAACCGTTATTTGTTCAAACGAGAAAAATTATGCGCGAAAACAATTCAAGTGCTTTTTCATTTCGGACAAAATTATCATAAGCACCGAAAATGGCAAAAAAAAAAGAAACATCGAGAATATCATTAAAAATCGCTTGAAAATTTCTTACTCGTGTTAAAAGGATAATTTTAGAGAATATACAACGAACATATTATATTAAATAATCCGCTGTCGCTTGTATTTTATCCTACAATTTGTTTTCTTCCAGTGCCCAATTTTTTTTTCTTTCAGCGAATTATTGGAAATTAAAAAAAAACCTATTTAAATTAGCGCGATAAAAAATATCCAATTTACAATAAAAAAAAAACTAAAAATAACTATTATAATAGTAGTAATGAAGCTCTTAGTAAACGTTGTTAAAGTTAATTAAAATCGACTAATACAGTTTAACATTTCGTCAATTTATATTCTTGTTATTTCGTATTAGTTAAAATTTGGAAGAATAAAACGAATTAAAATTATTCATTCGCGTTACTTTCATCATTTTAAATTTTGCTGCCAAGATTACTTTAAATGAAATTCTATATTAATAACATTCGTATGCCGTTATTTAAGTTCCGAATATAGGTCATATTGTTACGTGACGATGATAAACGACTGAAAACTACAATTCTTAAGAACTTTGCTTCCAATTCGAATGACAATTTATATCCGAGGTTAATGACACGATTTGATAGATAGCGTGGCAGGGAAAACAATTGAAATCGAAATTTTTTCAAAACTCGTTCGTTCTCCTTCAAGTAATTGTTAATCTCGCGTTAGAAAGAAACAAGAATAAAAAAACAGGTATATCGTGCGCGTACTGACTTATAAAAGACATATTAAACAGTCGTTAAGTTTAAGTGGTCGATTAAAGGGGCATTTGTAAACGAAACAATTATCATCGGCGTTTCTGTACATCCTGATTCGGAAAACCATCGAAACGGAACATAAATAATAATCTCTGTGATAAAAAATTTCTCGCTCGGTCCGCCTCAGAGAACAGTGAGAAAATACACTCCGTTGTCGGTGACTTTTAAATCGAACTAATTTCTTTACAGGTAAAGGAAATATAACGAACATAAAAATAAGAACATGAAAGACAAAGAATATTCAGTTATCGTAAAATATTATTCGCGTCGCCAGGCAATATTTTGACCGAACACTACTGAAGAACCCGAAACATTTGATGTAAATTAAACCGATTGGCATATATTTCGTACCGGTGTGTGACACGAGTTTAGTCGAGCTTCCAGTACCATTGGAGATTATATTCCGTGAAAAATTATCGGAATTTTTTATATAAATAGTCCTGCAACAAATTGCGATATTTTTCAGTCAACATTTTTTCTAAATATGTGCATATTTGAAAATTGACTTAAAAACATTTATAAGCATAACTATCGCGCCATCTTCCGCAGACTTTAGAAGCGAACTTTCCATGTATGTACAACGCAACGATTATTTTGACTTTTTTTTTTTTAAATTTTACGGCGATATTACGAGAATAATATTGCCTTTCTTTTTTTTTTTTTTGTCCCCGAAAAGAAGGTTGCCTAAATTAATTGGTCATTGGAAATTATTGTTACATATTCTTGAAATTTCAGGCTTAATGATCGCTATGGTGAATTTTTAAGCGATTTTTTAAGTCCGTTTTTAATTCCGTATTACATACATATTCTTGATATTTTTTTGCCACTTTCGTTGTCCGAACATAATAAATTCTATGAAAGAGTGTTTTAATAAGATTAATGCGCGCAGTTGTTCATTTATTAAATCATTCCGGCATTAGTAAGTATTTAATATTTTTTTTCACGATCTCTGAAAGCCACCACCTTGGCAATATTACATTATATGTGTACGGACTGTACTAAAAAATAAATAAGATAATCTTTTTAAGCGAAAAACTCTTATTCATTTTTCGTCAACTTTTTAACAAATTAGGGTAACTTTTTTTAAAAGGTTGTACGGAATTCTCAGTAGGTGAGCTATTAACGTTCGATTTCCCGCTGGGTTTCGGGTTTTATGTGCTATTAATACTTGTCCGAATTTGAAACTACCTCTATGAAGACACCGGGATAGCCATCAGCTGTTCATGAGCCGCCTTTGTCGGAAAAATAAAAAACCTCGGTTAGCAAAGCTACCATTCAAAAATGAGGGGTCATATATAATTTTAATAGTAAATGCATGTATTTATTGCAAAAACTATAACAATGTAAGACAATCGAATCAAAGAATAAAATTACGAATAGATATACAACCTTAGATTTAGGCAAAAATATTGTATTTATACGTGCCATTTTATTGGCGGACGCCAACTCGTCACTATTTTAGGGTACGTATCAAAATGCGTCTTTGAGTAATTAACCAACTCGTAACCCCGTAAGCGACACCGACCAACCGGTAACTAATAGCCGACCGCCAAGATAGCCAACAAATTCTATAAAAGTAAACAATTTCGATCAGGGTTTCTCAACTTTTTCTCTAACCCATACCGGATCGGCCAGACAACGTGTAAACTTGTTTATTTTCTCCCGGCCGGTAAAAGCTCGTATTAAGTACAAACTAGAGATGACGCTTCGAATTTCATTCGGCTGTGTCAAAAAACACGAATTATTATTCGCTTTCACAGAAAACTGTTAAATTATTAACTGCATCATTGCAGCTACTTTATTTAGGTACATAATTCAGAAAACACTTTCATTGTTTTCATAAGAGAACATTTGTAAATTTATCAGCGAGAAATAAAAATGAAAATTAGGCAGTTAAATGTAATAAAAAATGGGGGGAAAAAGTCCCCTAACTCGCGGTGGAATAGCGATTGTAAAAGAAAGATTGATGAAAGAAACCAGGCTTTAAGATCTTTCCGGAGAACAGGAACAATGGAATCGTATATTACATATAGAAGAATCTCCGCAGAAACCCGCAGATTTTTGAAGCCAACCAATACGGCCTCGTGGAGAGATTTTTGTGGAAAATTTAACAGAAATACTCCTCTGAAACAAATTTGAAATTTATCGAAACGATTTAAACATAAGCATACCCAGTCAAGGGATATGAACGATGACAGCTGGTTTGAAGGTTTTACTAACATCATTGCGCCTGATTACGTTCCCCCGCTGAAGGAAGCAATTAGCCCAAATATCTCTAACACTACAGAAGCATTTCATTTTCTTAATCGCCCTATTACTGGTAAGGAATTGTTTTGGCCGTTAATCAATAAGAATGATTCTTCTCCTGGGCTGGATGGAATTGTTGGAAACATGGAGGGATATCAGGCTTATTTTTACGAAGTGTACCCACAAGCGTCAAATTATACTTCGTCAACAATTCTTGTGCTAAGGGAACTGAAGTAAACCAGTTATCACATGTGATATTCCTATAGCTTCCACGCACGCTTTCCGAGAGTCTTTTTACATAGTATGTAGGCAGACTATCTGTTGTATTCCGTTCTTCTTTCCCTGTATACGGAATCGCATCGACCATGTAAAATGTATTTGCATCGCACATAGTTACAATTTTGATACCATACTTATCCGGCTTTGAGCTTATATATACTCGAAAAGGACATTTTCCTCGAAATCCAAGTAGCTGTTCATCAATAGTCAAATACATATGAGGACTATATTGTTCACGACAGTTCTTGATGAAATGTAACCACAAATTTTTTATTGGTGCAAATTTATCAGACTTATCCCGAGACTGTTTGTCATCAAACCTCAAACAAATGATCAGAAATTTGAATCGCATTTCAGGCATAACAAGTTTATATTTAGATAATCCAGACCACATTTCTTCAGTACTCAAATGGCCATCTTTTCTCACTCCAGCCAAATAAAGCAATCCAAAAAGAGCCCATATTTCGATTTCATCTGTTTCATTTACAAACCTTTGGCCAACATATTTCACACGCCGAATATTTATTTCTAGGTTTGTGAACCTAACGATCGTTTCAACTATTGTTTGATCAATTAGTAAATTTAGTGCATCACGTTCCAACAAAATACTTGAAGAAGCAGTTGTTCGTGGAATTTTTACAATATTACGGAGTTGTGTTCTGCTTCGTTTAGGTGGATTAATTGACCATACATGACCATTTTTACCTTTTATCGTGTCTGAAGTAGATGAAGTTTCTTCCTCCTCGGTTGAAGAATCTCCTTCAATTTCATCATTGAGATCACTTTCTTCCTGCAGGTTATCTTCCTCGTCGCTTGAGTCATCGCCAGAGAGTACAGTCTCTTCATCATCAAGACATTCCCTCACAAAATTGGCGAAATTGGGGTCATTTACGTTAATAGAAGCCATTATAAACAAGTAACTATGAAAAAAATTTTACAAACAATAATAGTAACAGGGGTTACACGTAACCCCAAACACAAAACAAAGCAGAGATACAGACGAACGCAAGCATACACGGGATTATACACAATGTCAACTGAATGCTACTAATCTCAACTAAGATTAGCAGGCGCCTGAAACCAGTTTGACCACTTGTACCCACACAGTCACAACAAAAATTTTCTACTGGGGTGACTCATCACCCCTGTTACCATCGGAAGGTTAATGTCAATAGGAGTTCCAGCACGGCTAGCCAAATCTATTTCTAAACTTTTCTCTAATCGAATTTTATTCTTCTTAAATCCGGTGACACGGAATATTTATATCAGACACACCTATAAAGGCTTGGCGCAGGGGTCGGTCTTGAACCCAATTCTATTCAATATTTACATTCTTCCGTTCTTTAACCTGCAGTTTCCGTGTAGTTCATCTTTCATATGCCGATGACTTTGTAGTTTATAGCAAATCTAGTAGTATTACAAATTGTATAAACAAGAATCAACATTCAGTGAAAATGTTTAATGATCTACCTGAGAAAGTTGAGCTAGAAATATCTACCTTCAAACCAACATCCGTCATTTTTACCATGAGAAGGTTTAACGCTCAAGACCATTTTACCCAAATCTACTACAAGGCTATTGTAGCAAAACCTTAGATTAAGTATTTGGGATTGTATTTTGATTCAAAATTTACTTGGGCTAAGCACATTTAAACATTATATAATAATTGTGTTATGATCATAAATTCCTTTAAGTCTGTATGTAATACAACTTGGGGTGATGACCCGATAATTTTGAGTTTACTCTATAAATTCTTAATTTGCTCAAAGCTGAATTATGGATCGATTTTTTATGGGTCGGCTTCTAGAACTAATTTAAATTAATTGGAAAAACTTTAAAACTTGATTATGAGGCTTTTTTTTTTTTTTTTTTTGGCCCGGCGAGAAACCATCTGGCCACTAACAGTTTCTACAAATAAGCTAGACTAACAGAATAGTGTGTGAGGCTTATAACTGGTAATGTCCGAATAGCTCCGATACCATGTCTACATGCGGAAACTCATCCCTCTCCTTTATTTATTCGGAGGGATGTTTTAGCGGATAGGTTTCTAGTGAAATTATGCAATCGCCAATTTTTCTATTTACCGTCAGTTATTTTTGGAGTTAATACTCAGTGGAGATTTGTTGATTCTAAAAAGCCTTTACTGTCAAGTAGAATAGCTTTATATTATAGGTACAGTCCAGCGCTTGTACATCCATCGCTTTACTTTACATTTCATTATGATATCAATTTTTTACATCTGGATATTGATACGAGCTTGTTTAAAGATCTGAAAAACCAAAACCTTCCGCCCCATATCATTGATTTGCGATTTAATTATCTAATCAATAACCATTAGCACGATTGTGTTATAATTTTTACTGACGATTCTAAAATCGAGATCATGGTAGTGAAGTGGGTGCAGCCTTTTTTATCAAAGGAATAACATTACAGAAGTTTAAGCTGCCACCTGAGGCACCGATTTATACTGCTGAATTATTGACTATAGATAAGGCTTTGGAGTTTTTAACAATCACACTTGATGTCGACAAAAGATACCTGGTTTGCAGTGACAGCCTAAGTTCACAATCAGCGATAAAATGTGATGCACTTAACTATAAACTACACCCGCTGGTATATGAAATAAGAAATAAATGCCTTAAGCTAATTAATAGAGGAATGAATTTGAAATTTTGTCATTGTGGTATAGAGGGAAATGATAATGTCAATCTGCTTGCCAAGAAAGCTGCTTCTGGAGGCGTCTCATGTTCTTTCATCCCTTCTACTGATTTATTTCGAAAAATTAAAAGAGACAATCGACAAAACTGGATAAATATAAAGAAAAACTGAAACCTAGGTATAGGTATTATAATATAGTTCAACCATCTATCTCGTCGAGACCATGGTATTATTATGTTCCGTTAACTATCCCTGAAAGGCTTATTAGAAAATGTGTTACCTTGATCTGTCGTCTTCGTATGGGACATACACGAGTTCCACAGAATTTTCAAGGACAAACATCAAATTTGATTTGCAGCGATCCCGAGATGATTAGTTACTCGGCGGGCATCAATCATCTGTTATTTTCTTTCAAATTATTTGATAGACGCAGAGATACATTTTTCAGACACTTAATTTCCTTGATCGTTTTTCCTCCTTATAACATGCAGTATTTGCTTTGTTATGGGGACCAGGTTTTGGTCGGCATATTTCGGTTCGTAATCGATTGTGATATTGTGGTTTAGATGGCAGTTGTTTAGTTATTTATTTTCTATTTCGTTTATGTATACACTTTTATACCATTTTATTTTATCTATTTATTCATTCTTATTTTATTTTATTTATTTATTTATTTTTTCCTTGTATTTTATTTATATATTTGAAATAAGAAGGTTGGTTTCTGTTTAGAAAATATTTGCGTTGAAAGTGGCCAAATAGTTTAGATGCCGGGCCAAAAAAGTAATAAAAAATGGTCAACATTAATTTTTTTGGGGGGGCTTCTCAACCAAGGATTTTCCCAGAAACAATATGAGAAAGAGTTAACTAATTAAAACTTAATCATCTATAAAATTATTACAAAAGGTAAAACTTGTCACATTCACTCCCATATTTTGTTTAGATAACGGCTAGCCTCAGAGTATTTATTCATAATGTACTTTTTATTCTCTCCCATGCTAAATATTGCACCAAAAAAGAGAATTATACCTCATACTAGCCCGTTTATTGTCAAACTACTTTTTTTTTTTTTTTTTTTTGGTAATTTGGTAAGGATTACATCCCCGTTTTTACTACTAATTACTTGGGGGGGGGACGAGGGATCTCACCCAGAAACAATAGTAAGAAAAGTTAACTAACTATAACTTAATTCGATCGGAAATGGCAGAAATAAAGGAACCGATGGCAGGAACAACAGACCGAGAAGGAAAGGACAGAATGTAGGAAGTATAGTAGGGAGCAGGAAGCCTTAACTTTAAGAGGAGTAAATAAAGGGAAAAGCGTTTCGTAGAAAGAGCAGAACACTCAAAGAAAATGTGATTAGCATCACAGACAACTGCTTCGTTCGGATATAGAGGACAATCAGGAGAGGAAACCAAAAAGAGACGATAGCGGGAAGAGGGCAATAAAGTGTGATTGAAGCGTAGGCGAATAATAGGGACAATAACAGAACGTAGAAGAGAAGGGAAATTTGAGAATCAAGGATTAAATTCATATTTGCATAATAATAAATTCAAAACATTCCCATTTTGAACTTATAACATCATCGTGATATACGTATATATGTACATAAGTTCTTAAAAGACGGATTTCTCTAGTGATGTGTCGTGATAAGTTCTTTGTTTCGTGTTCAAGTTACTAGTTTAATTGATCGTGAACAAACGCTGTTTTCGAATAAACCGGTAAGACTATTTAATCATTTCACTGAAAACGTGTTCGTATTCGTCTATACTTTCGTTGCTCGCTAGCGCCGACTCGCGCGGCGCGCTTGACGATAGCGATACATAGTATTACTATGATAAGATCGCCGCCGTCACAACGCAGATCTACACTTCGCACTAACGACGCGATATCATCAGATAACAAGTTAGCGGAGTCAGGTCGCCGTACTGATAACAGCATTGAACAAACAGCTCATCCTATCTCCCCCGTACGAGTACGTATGTCTGAGAATAATCAATGGAAAGTAGTACCATATACCAAAAGACCGCGAACATACAGTTCTTCCGCTGATTATTCCAGTTCTTCGGTAGATTCGCCTAAACCTAAGCGTAATATATTTCGGTTCTTATCTACTGACGATGACGAAGAATATATAAATGATGTCTCAATGGAAGTAAATAATCCAACATCGGCCGGAAAAAATCCCGTTAATGTAGAAAATAATAAAGCTGATTGCGGAATTAATGATTCGAGTACAGTGAGCGCTACTAACAAAATAACTATTTCAAATAGTAATATAATTAATAATATCAATAAAACAAAACAGATGGTTCCACCAGTACTAGTCAAAAATATTAAAGATATCAAAACGTTAAGAAATGACCTGTTATCCGATGCGGATATAAAATTTGCTTTAAAATCGACTAAAACGGGTGTCACCATTACCCTAGAAAATAGTGATAGTTATCGCAAAACAATCAAGTTATTAAAATCAAAAAATTATTATTATTTTACGTATCAGTTATCAGAGGATAAACCTTTTCGGATAGTACTTAGAAATTTGCATCCTACCACTGACACGTAAGAAATAAAAAAGGAAATCGAGAATAAAGGATTCAAAGTTCAAAATGTTATGAATATTATACACCCCAAAACAAAAATCAAATTACCTATGCACTATATCGATCTCTACCCATCACCTCAAAACGAAAATATATTTTTATTAAGCACACTATTATATACCAAAGTAGAAGTGCAAGAAATGAAAACGAATAAGCAAATAATTCAGTGCA
Source organism: Icerya purchasi (assembly GCA_039619475.1). Taxonomy (NCBI): domain Eukaryota; kingdom Metazoa; phylum Arthropoda; class Insecta; order Hemiptera; family Monophlebidae; genus Icerya; species Icerya purchasi. The sequence goes on from CM077116.1 coordinate 285,489,433, forward strand.
AAAGATGTCAGTTATACGGTCATTCACAAAATTATTGTAATTTGCCGTTCAGATGTGTAAGATGTGGCAATAAACATGATACCAAAAAATGTAATCAAGCTATGAGCTCTAAACCAGTCTGTGTACTGTGTCAGGGGGATCACCCCGCTAATTATAGAGGGTGCCCAGAGCACAAACGCTTAATTCAATATCGAGATCAGTCCTTAAACAAAACTATAAACAGAAATTACGCATACCACTACCAAGATTTTCCTTCTCTAAATAATGACTACAAGGTAACTAACTCAACCTGGGCAGATCGAGTGAGTAATTCTGGAAATACGCGTGAAGCTAAAAATACGCTTTATAATGTAGCCAACGCTGATAATCACGGTACTCTAAAACTCATGGAACAATTTTCGTCTCAATTAACTGGAACATTAGACAAGCTAATTAATGATTTTAAATCACTCATCACACCATTGTTTACAATTCTAAATAAATTATTAGATAAACTCGCAGTATGAGTACTAATGTACCTACGAATAAATCATTAGCCATCATGTTATGGAACTGTAACGGATTAAATAGCAAAAAATACGAACTTGAATTATTTCTTAACATGAACAGAATTGACGTTGCACTCATTACTGAAACGCATTTAATTTACACAAATAGTTTTAACATCAGAGGCTATTATACCTATTGTGTCACACACCCTGATCAAAGAGCTCATAGAGGTGTAGCAATCTTAATTAGATCCAGTTTAACTCATGTTAAAAGTTATAATGAAGCTACGTTTGGATACCAAATTATAGCAGTTAATCTAAATATAGCTCATTCTGATTACACCGTGGCTGCTATTTATTGCCACCCCAACATTATGGTACCCAAAGAAAGACTAAAAGCAATAATCAAAAGATTGGGTAGCAGAGTAATTTTGGGTGGTGATTACAATGCCAAACACAATGCATGGAATTGCAGTAAAACAAATTCTAGGGGAAGAATGATTTTTAACCTAGTTAAACAAAGTAATTTAAATGTGATTTCACCCGATGGCCCAACTTACTGGCCAGCACACGGAAATCGCATACCAAATGTTTTAGATTTTTTCATCACAAAAAATATACAAAAGATCAAAACTAGCTGCAAAGCAGTACCGGAGCTGAGTTCAGATCATATACCAGTCTTAGCATGTTTTGGTGTTGAACCTATCTATAATGATTATAAACAACCATTAGTCAATAGAAGTACAAACTGGTCAAAATTTGCAAATAGCATAGAGTTAAATACAACATTAAACATACGGTTAAAAACGAAAGAGAATTTAAATAGTGCTGTAGAAGCATTTGTTAGTAACGTTCATGAAGCTTGTACATCTGCCACTACATACTATAAACCTAAATTTCATCAGAATCACACCTCTAACGTACCCATTGAAATAAGAAAACTAATACAAGTTACACGAAAAGCAAGACGGAGGTGGCAGCATAATAGAGTACCATCATTAAGACAGGAATATAATTATCTTCACAGTCAACTACGGCAGTCCATCATTCAATATAACAACAATAAATACACTCAGTTCTTTTCTTCATTAAACTCTGAAGATTTATCAGTATGGTCGGTAACTAAGTCATACCTAAAGAAACAGCCAAGGCAAGTACCGTTAAGAAAATGCAACGGAGAGTGGGCAAAGACAGAAAAGGATAGAGCTGCAACTTTCGCGGAATATATGTATAATACCCTTCAACCATATGACGACTTAAACGATTATGATAACAGTCGGATAGTCCAACAGCTCTTAAAGGCGCCGACACAGTTAACACTACCCACAAGACATATAACTCCAAGGGAGGTATAAAGGAAGATTGACCAGTTACGGACAAGAAAAGCTCCTGGAAAAGATGAAATAACAGGTGAAATAGTAAAAAGGTTACCACCTAAAGGTATTTTAATGTTAACCTATATATATAACTCGATATTACGACTTGGCTATTATCCTGATGCATGGAATGAATCTATTATTCTGATGATTCCTAAACCCAATAAAGATTTAACCAAGCCCTCTTCTTACAGGCCCATAAGCTTACTGAGCGTTCTATCTAAGATATTCGAAATGTTACTAAAGGATAGAATACTGAGATCGGTAACAAACAATAAATTAATTCCGAATCATCAGTTTGGATTCCGTGCTAAACACTCTACGATTCAGCAGATTCACCGAATAGTAGATCGTATATCGGCTACATTTGAAAGGAAGCAGTATTGTAATGCGGTTCTCCTGGACGTGGAGCAAGCATTTGATAGAGTGTGGCATGATGGTCTCCTATTTAAACTTAAAGGTAGCATTAACAGTGATGTCTATTTAATACTCGAGTCTTATCTGACAAATAGATTCTTTCGAATTAAAATTAATTCAACATTGTCAGATAAATTTATAATACGAGCATCTGTTCCGCAAGGAAGCATATTGGGGCCGCTCCTATATTCTATATATACTGCGGATATACCTATTATGAACTCAACGGTTATGGGGACATTTGCAGATGATACCTGTATCTTGGCTACACATGAAAATCAAGTATATGCGTCTGCGCTCATACAAGAACACCTAAATAAAATCTCTATATGGGCAAAAAAGTGGAAAATCAAGATAAATCACACAAAAAGCCAACAAATAACTTTCACATTAAATAAGAACACCTGTCCACCTGTTAAGTTAAATGATCATCCTTTACCTCAAGTTCAGAGCATTAAGTACTTAGGATTGATTATGGGCCGGCGCCTCACATGGAAGCCTCACATAATGCACGTGAGGAAAAAGATCTTTACAAGAATTGCTATATTAAAAAATATTATTAGCTCACGATCCGCTGTGAAGCTTTCCTGCAAACGCCTCATTTACCTAACAGTTATAGCTCCTATATGGAAGTACGGCATAGAAGTTTATGGGTCGTCAGCCAGTAGCAATATTAATAAAATCCAACAGTTGCAGTCTAAAATCCTCCGTGGAATAGTTGGAGCTCCCTACTTCGTTTCGAATAACACGCTGTACAACGATCTTCATATTCCATATGTTCAAGAATATCACGCTATACAGTACAGAAAATTTTTCGAGAAGCTGTCATCTAATGATAACACCAACGTGTCTAGCATGTACCACCAATACCTTCCAGGAAATCCACAGAGAAGACTAAGAAGGACATGGTGTCGAGATACGCTAAATTATAGCTAACGATGGTGGATATATTAGAGCTGTTAATTAGAAATAATATAAGTAGGCTCTCCTCACCTGACCCACGTGAGTGGTGTAGGGTAGGGGTATCAATGATGTTGTCATCGCTTCGACGGAGATAAGTAATAAGCCTTTAGAATAATTTAAATACATATGTAGATGGTAAACTAGTATAAATAACGATCTAAATGCTGTCATACCTCAGTGGGGGTAGACAGTATAAATTAGAAGGCCTTGTACAAAATAAAAATAAATTAATAATAAACGATAGCAACGCCAATAGTGGTCAACGGACCGGGGTGGTGTTTAAAAAAAAAAAAAAAAAAAAAAAAAGTTCTTAAAAATGTTTACGACATTATCGTTCTCTTCCGAAATTTTTTAAAACTCAGAAAGTTTCCACTCCTTAGTTGTTATCAGACGCATTTAAATTAGATCGTCGTTTTCCCAAAAAAAAGGTCCCACAGAGAAAAAAAATCGTCGCGATGATGTATTGTATTTGTAACGATCCCGTTCCGAGTTAGTTTGGCTTCTAGGCTGTCATCTAATTTTGATTTTTAGCTTTTACAAAAGAAAAACTATTAGGTGTACGTTAACTACATATCGGTAGTTTATATATGTATATATATAACTCGACCATTTTGGCTTCGCAAGGGGCTGTGCTCCTTGACCTCTCTTGCTTTCATTTCTGTCCCTTTCTATTCTATACTTTGTATAAAATGAACAAAATTTACAACGTAATTCTTACTAGCATCAACACAAAAAAAAAATAACATAACCACAAAAATCCTATCCTAACATTTAACTTTCATTATATAAAATTAAGACATTTTCTCGTTACATTTTTCGTTACATATTTCATTACATAAAATTGTGACATTTTTTAAATAACAATAACAAAAATCCTATAAAATATAACAAACGTTACATAAAATTGGGACATTTTTTCGTAGTCCAAGAATTACGTTGTAATTAATATATATATATATATATATATATATATATGGGGGGAGGGATATAAGTATTAAAAATTTGTAAACAAAAAATATTACCCCATTAAACAAAAATTTGGTATTACAAGAAATTATAATACTCATAAGCAGCGGGTACTAAAAAAGAAAGAAACTAAAAATATTTATTTTTAAGCGTACTTGTATACAATTTACACTTGCATTTGTTTCTTTTAGAAAAATTATTAGATAAAAATTTTAAAATATAAATTTTTAGCTGCAATAATCATAAAAATTATAAACATCGGAGGATCTGTTAAGGAACCTGTTAATTATTTTGCTACTTTCCAAGAGGAAGCTATTCAATGATTGGCCTACATCAATTAACAAACTGCACTTGCCAAATAAATAATAAAATAACTTTAATGTTAGAAAACTAAACAAATTCCTATTTAGTAAAATGGAATAAAAAATTTTCAAGTGTATCGTAAACGCAGGATATACAGTACAGCTCAAATATTTCAGAAAATTGAGAACGAAAACAAAAATGAAAAAACCCCTTTGAATTTCACACAACGGAAGTTACACCTATTCATGTAGGATTTTCAAACTGCCTGTATATTTTCAATGAGAAATGTTAAAGCAAGCGTCAATTTTTTGTGGTTTCGATGTTTCTTTTCACCTTTTTTCTAAGAAAAGTAAAGAACGGTCTGTAGATCTATTCATTCGTATTTTTTTAGAACAGAAAGCGTGTTTAACGGAAGCATCCGGTTTCAAAACGTTGAAAAATGTTTTCCACTTTTGAATAAAATGAATGAAAAAATTTAAAAGTCCAGAATGATAAAATAGTCCTGATATTGTACTAGTCAACAACAAATTCTTGTAAATTATTTGTCAGCAAAATATTTGTATAAAATAAAACAACTAGTTCGACGAAGAAAAATAAAATAAGAAACCGTTAATAAGTTAACTAAAGAAATAAAAAAGATCATACTGGATTCCGATCCAGATATGAGTCATTTACTATATCTAGAGATGGGGCTTGCTTCATATGTTCCGTCTTTTTTTAAATTAAATTTTTATTTGCTATATTAATATCTTAATTTTCATTTTTCCAACATTTTAATGCGATTGTAAGAAATTTAATATACGATGAAAAATGTTGCTGGAAGACAATATGTGTCATTACATTATAGAATTACTTTTGTTGTGTAGGTTTTCTTATTTTAGTTAACACTGGTCCATAAGTGAATTATTTGCCGGTCGAGAATAAAGTGATCAAGTTCTTACCGGTTCATAGCCGGAGCACGATAAAAGAAATGTTGAGAAGAACAGACCGTCGGCGGTGATGAGTTGGCCTTTTTTTAGAGCTGTCGGAAAAAAATTGCCTGATTTTTTTCAGTTACCAGTTAGCATGGCTCTCTTAATCACCTTTGACATTTAGTTACCAGTTGGCCAACTCTCATTTTATTAGCCAATAAAGTCGCGCGATTTTTATTTTTCTCGCTATTTTTAGTATTACAAAATTTCTTATCAATTTTATTAAAGGCTAAATCCATACGAATAAATAAATTTAATCTTTTACAAACTTTTAATCTATTCTTTTATTATTATTATTATTATTTTTTCCGTCTCCTGACCTAAATTTTCTTCCCAAAGCCAAACTGGTATCGCGACGCATTATTAATGCGAAATTCTTCAAATAATATCGCGGATGATGTGCACCGTATTCACTAACACGGACCGGATCGCGCTATTTTCAACGTAAAATGTATCTATAATAGTGGATAGTGATTACACGGATTACGTTAACGGTTCCGTACATCAAACCGTTTTCCTTTCTCTCCTCTTCTTTTCGGACTGACCCAATCCGTTTCAAACCTTTCGCCCGTCCATTGGTTAAGGTAACTTATTACGGAGAAGCATGTGACTGCATTTTTTAATTTTATTTATTCTTCGAATATACTTCTGTTTTTTATGTGTTTATCTATTCATATTTAACGTCTTTTATTAATACATAAACCGGTATATGTATGTGTATATTAGTGACGTCAGGAAGGGCAAAAACATAAATCACCCTTATATATAGAGAAACCCATACATTAATAAAAAAGAATGTAGTTTTTTTCTGATCACTACTGATAATACTCTGTATATATGTAAATAAAAAGAGGCTTTAATTATCAGGTGACTTATGTGTGTTATAAACGCTTTTCATTTTTACATTAAATGATTTTCCCTTATCGAATCTTTATTTTTTCCAGCTATCCGAAATGTCTGCTTTTTATTTTCTCAGTTCGGTGGTCACCTTGTTTTATTTTTATGACGACGATATAATACATAATTCAGTTAAAAAATTGAATGTTATTAATTCAAACGATCTCTATATTTATTTAGCTTTTCGTTTAATTCTCTCGGATTTTTATTAAATAACTGTTTTTTTTTTTTTTTTTTTTTTTTTTTAGATCCCCCCTTTGGGCACGTCAGCTAAGGACCCACACCCAGAAACAACAAAAAAGAAAAGAGCCGTCAGTTAAATTTTGATTCGGTCAGATATTGACAACATAAAGGAACTAACGGATGAGATAATGGATGGTGAAGAGAAGGACAGAATATATGATGCACAATAAGGAGCGGGGAGCTTGAGTTTCAGCAAACAAGTATATAGGATACCGCGTTCAACAGAAAGAGATGGACATTCAAAAAAGATGTGATTGACGTCGCAATTCGTCGCCTCATTAGGGTGAAGAGGACAATTTGGAGAAGAAACAAGGGAAAAGCGAAAACGAGAGGAAGGAAGAGCAGAATGGCCAAAACGCAAGCGAATCATAGAAATGACAACGGAACGTGGAAGTGAAGAAAACTCAAAGAACACCAGGTATTAGAAGGAAGACTAGGCTGTACAGACAGATAAAAGGATTGTTCGTTACGGAAGGAGGAAGGGTAAATATCTGACCAAAATTTAAGATGAAATTTGGAACATAGGGAATTCAAGTTGGAAGATGGAATTTTTTTAAAGAAGGAAAGAGAGGAAGTAGCAACTCGAGCCAAGGAATCGGCCGTCTCATTACCTTTAATGCCCATATGGCTGGGAATCCACAGAAAATCAACACAGATAGAGTAGTGAGAGGAAGGAAGATGGATAAGACAGCGTATGCGAAGAATGATGAAATCAGAAGAGTTATCAGGAAAAGGGGAGCTGATCGCTTGAAGAACACTCATGGAGTCTGAGATAATTAAATAATTAGAAAACTGACGACTGGAAGAAATGAAGATAATGAAGCGTAGGATAGCCATCGACTCGGCTGTAAAGATTGAACAGAAAGAAGGAAGACAAAATGATTCAAAAAAATTGAAGTCCGGAAGAAAAAAAGAAGCTCCAACACCATGAGGTCCCCTGGAGCCATCTGTGAAGATGGGTACATGCGATGGAAATTGGGAATTGATAATGCTGTGGAATTCCTGTTGAATTATTGCCTGAGGAAAGGATTTGGAAAGTGAAGGTACAAAAGAAACATTGGGAGAATGGCAGAGATCGACAAAGCTAAAAGAAAAGGCAGGAAGATTATTACCTGAGATTGTGTAAGGCCAAAAGGAACTAAGGCGAAGGGAAATGAGGGCTAAAACAGGGATTTTCCTAGGCGTAAAACGCCAGTTCTTATAAATTGAAAGGTAGGAATGAATAAGGGTACAGGAGGTAAGAGGGAGACGTTTGGAGAGGAAACGATAGCCTAAGTAGGATCTGCGAAGAGACAGGGGTGGCGTGTGAGACTCCGCGAGAATTGCTGGAATTGGAGTAGACTTGAGAGCACCAAGACAAAGCCGAAGACACGAATTTTGGATAATGTCCAATTTAGAAAGACGAGATATAGAGGCACAACCATAGATAAAAGAGCAGTAATCAAATTTGGAACGGACAATGGCTTTATACAAGACGATCAGAATGTACGGATCACCACCCCATTTTGTTGAGGACAGCGCTTTCAGCAGGTTTAGCCTTTTAATAGCAGACGAGGAAAGATAATCAATATGTTCAGAGAATGTCAGCCGACTATTGAGAAAAACTCCAAGATAGCAGAAACAGTTAACGTGAGGAAGAGGTAAATTGTTCACAGATAGATTAAGCAAGGCAGGATTGTAAGGGCGAAGTGTAAAGACAATAGACGAAGACTTGGAAGGAGAGATAGAAAGGTTAATTGAGGATAAGGAGTGATCCAGTGCAGTAAGAGACGAACTAAGAGCCTCATTAGCGGCTACAAAATCAGAGGCGGAGGAAAAAAGCAGGATATCATCGGCAAAAAACAAGGAGGAAGAATTTGAAGGAAGAGAAGCAACACCGATAGTGTAGATATTAAAGAGAGTAGGACTAAGGGAAGAACCTTGTGGGAGGCCGCGAAAAATTTTTCTTTCATGGCAGAGAGGTATAGAAGAAATATGGATAGAGCGATTCATCATGAGATTAATAACAAGGGAAGAAAATTTAACTGGGACGTTAATTGCCGACATTTTTTCTCTTAAAGTTGGCAGGTGTACATTATCAAAAGCAGAGGAGACATCAATGAAGGAAGCTAAGGTGTACTGTTTTTGGATGAAGGATTTGTATATACTGGAAACAAAGAGACTAATACAATCAGGAGGGCCAATCCCAGGCCGAAAGCCAAACATATTGCTGAGAAGAACGTGGTTATGTTCCAGCCACCAAACAAGGCGCCTGTTTAGCATACCTTCGAATAGTTTTTTGATACAGAATGCTAAAAAAATTGGACGAAAGGAGGAACTTTTTTTAGGAATAGGAATTATGATAAAAGAGTTCCAGCAAGGAGGAGTTAAACCTCTGGAAAGAAAAGCATTAAAAAGGTTGAGGAGAGTATTAATAGATAATTCAGATAGGTTTTTAAGAACAAGATAAGGTATGCCGTCGAGACCTGGAGTGGGACTGGAAGATTTTGAGAGAACAGACTTTAGTTCATTAATGTTGAAGGCAGAAGTAAGGAAATGTGGAGGAGAATCTTGTGGAAAAGGAGCGGGATAAAATTCGTCAAAGTTAGGAACGTAAGCGGGAGCGACAGAATCAATAAACGGTAATAGGCAATCATCAGAAATATTGAAATTGTTAGGACGTTCAGAGGATGGGAATTTAAAAGCTCTTGCCATTTTCCAGATACGTGAAAGGGGGGTTAGTCTTGAGAAAGAAGAGCAGAAATTCCTCCAAGAGGACTTCTTCGAGGCTTTTAGTACATACCGAGCTCTTGCATTCGCTCGTTTATGAGCAAGAAAATTTTCAGTTGTGGGATTCGTACGGAAAGCTCTAAAAGTAGTTCGACTATGGTCAAAAGCAGCGTTGCAATCCTCGTTCCACCAAATAGAAGAGGACGCAGCACGCCGATTGGCGAATGAATGATAACTAGAAGGGGAAGAGGCACTAAGGGCAGACTTGATAGATTGCAAGAAAGAATTATAAATATGTACGGGATCAAGACCAGGATGAAAATTAGGAAGCGAAGAATCCAGGAGAGAACGGAACACAGTCCAACTAGTTTTAGAAAGATTCCATGGAGTAGAATGAAGAGGCTTGGCATAAGTAGGAGGGGAAAGATTCATAGGAGTTATTAGAATAGGAATATGATCACTGCCGAAGGAACCCGTAAGGGTTCTCCAGTTGTGGTTAAAGCCAATATTCGGAGAAGAAAAGGTCAAATCGAGGGAGCTAAAGCTAGATGGACTCTTAAAATAAGTAGGAGAGGAGTCATTAAGAATAATCAAATTATCGGAAAGTATAGAATTCTCAAGGATAGTGCCGTTAGTATTGTATACTCTGCAACCCCACGTTGGAGAATGAGCATTTCAATCCCCACCGACGATAAACGGTTGAGGAATGGAATTAAAAAAGGAAGAAAGAGGAAAGTGACGGAGGTCATAGCTAGGAGGAACATAAACGGAAATGAAGTTAAGAGGGTGGACCAAATTACAAGAGATAGATATGTGAACAATGTTCGAAGAATTAAGGCAGGGAGGGAGGTTTAGAGAGACATTATGCACGTGGAAAGGAATGTCATCTCTAATGAGGATAGCAGAGCCTCCATAGCCATCATCACGATCGCATCTAACTAATGTGAAGCCTCTAATGTAGAAGTTTATGTCCGACCGAAGCCAAGTTTCTGAGATTAGGGGATACCGATATTGTGAAGAAGTAATAGACCCTCTAATGAATTACGATTGGCCCTTAGACTACGGCAGTTCCATTGTAATATGTTGAATACAGATGCCATAGTGGAACGCCGAGGAAATAAGAAAGTGGTAAAGGAGGAAAGGGAAAGGAAACTTGAGAGGCAATATAACTTTAAGAGAACATGAAGAAAAAAGGGGAGCAGAAAAAATTAGAAGGGGGAAATAATTAGGTATAGAAAACAAGAGAAGAGAGTTGTAATAATTGGAGAATAAAAAAGGGCAAGTCGGGGCTGCTAAGATAGAAAGGAGTGGGGACGGTAAAGAAAGAAAGAGAAGTAGAACAAAATTGGTTATCGGAAAGCACAATATGCTGATAGAGAAGAAATATTTTAAAAACATCTGAATAAACAGCACAGTGCCACTACATGTTAAATTGCAGTTATTGAAGCCAACCGCTATGCATTTAGCACTATAGGCACCAATATATTCGTACTTGGTGATAGTTGCTTGCGTAAAGCAATAAATAATAGCGTAAATACAGCTCAGTTCAAAGAAAGTATTACGAGGAGAGGAAGGTACTGAGGCTCGGTCAGCATATGAGAAAGCGTTAGAAACTAAATTGGATATTTTAAATTTAGAAGCTTCCTGGAAGGAGATGTTTTCATAGGCCATTATGCGTTTAATGTCCTTTTGTCTTATCCATTCTGGACTGGATCGATCAAAGGCACAGTGTGAGCCTTTACAGTTGCGGCAGAGTGGAGAGGCTTGAAGGTTGCTGCATTCCGTGATAGGGTATCGAGAGGCGCAATGAGAACAGAAGGAAGAAGAGCCGCGACAGTGTTTTGCAATGTGTCCAAAAAGAAGACATTTGGAACACTACGTGGGTAGACGGACATTGGGGGCAACAGAGAAACGAAGTTTATAAATCGAAATAAATTCCGGAAGAACAGTGCTATGAAACTTGAGTTCCACCGATCTAGTAGGGATTTTAACACCCTCGGAAGAGCGATAGATACGGCGAATAGAAGATATAGGAACCGACGGTTCGATTCCCTCCAATATATCATCCTCTGAAAAGGAAGGGTGAACTCCTGATATAACGCCCAGGCGGTATAGAATACTATTGGGGATATAAGCCTTGATATTATGGGACGAAAAAAAGTTAGGGTGGGCCAGAAAAGCGTTAGCGGTCGAAGCAGAAGGAAATTTGACCGATACGCGGCCTCTACCTTGGGGAGCAATACTGGAAAACGAAGAGGAAACAGAATTTATTAACTTGGCAAGGGCCAATGGGTGTAGGTTTCCTATATTTTCACTAGACGTACAATTTTCCACATAAACAGTAAATGGTCCCGGATGATCGGAAGAAAAAATTATATTGTCTAAATTATTATTGTTGACATTACTATTATTTTTATCATTATTATTATTATTACCACTACTATTATTATTTATTGTTATTATTATTATTACCACTACTATTATTATTTATTGTTATTATTATTATTACCACTACTATTATTATTTATTGTTATTATTGTTATTATTGTTATTATTATTATTATTATTATTATTATTATTATTATTTGAGAAAGCCAAAGTGCCATCTTATAAAAAGTACCATACAAGAATCCAAGCCAAATATATGGGCCCAGTTATTTTTAACTCTCTCCCAGTAACTTTTAAAATGAAACTCAGAAACTATAAATACAGACGTAAGTTGATAATTGATTACCTGCATAATGTACCATAGTTTCTTGTTCCAAACTGCTTCGATTACATTCTTATTATCATACTCATTAATAATAATAATTATCATATCTTTATTATTCTGACCGAAGCTACTAAATGGTTATTACTTTTTGTTAAAATTGCAGTTATTGTTATGGTTGTTACGTTTACTGCGGTTGTTATAATAAAGGTTATCATTGTTGTCATTATCACTTTCTTAGTATTATTACAGATGTTCTTATTTTTATTTTCTTTATTATTATTATTATTATTATTATATATATATATATATATATATATTTTTTTTTTTTTTTTTTAACTGTATTATTACTAGTTTCTATTTACATTATAGTTGAAGTGTACATGGTAGCTATAGGGGACGGAGGTATAAGTGAGCACAAGTAAAATAATTAATAACTGTATTAGAAATTATTATAGTTGAGAATAATTAATTAATTTAGTGTAAACATGGGCTAACTTATGTGTATAAAACTCACTTAAATCTAAATTACTATGTTTGATCTTACGCAAAACAACATAAATCGGCCCATGTAGCATGCAAACATGTAAAAGCGAAAATTTTCTGCTACTCGCGCACCTGTAGCGCATAGGCAGAAATTGCATGAATGTGTCAGTGTGAGAGCATGTATACCCAAATGTGTGAGAGTGTATTTGTGAGAGTGAATGCTGGGTATACGGGCGTGTATGTGTATGTGTAATCACATGATATATACCTGCTTATAACCTGTATTATTATATTGTATTGTGTTGTATGTATGTAAATAAATTTCATTTCATTTCATTATCGTTACTATTACTACCACTACTATTATTACTATTGTTGTTACTGTTGTTGATGTTAAAGTTGTTATCATTAATACTAATATATTCGTTATTAATGCTATTACTATTACTGGTAGCGGGTACAGCCTGAGACAACCTGATCTCTTTCGGCTGGGTAGCGGGAACAGGTGAAAGGGGGTCCGCCGATTTACGCTTAGCGTTGGTATTGACGTCCATAATTAAGGGTAGATTGGGCGGTTTGTTTAATTTGTTGGAAGCAGGGGGGGAGGCCGCCGAGCGGCCCCCTCTAGATACGCTCATCTAACAGGAGGGAAAAAATAATAATAATATAAACAAGAAAAAAAAAGAAAAAAAAGAAGAAAAAAAACAGACGAATTGCAACAAAATTAGAACTTCTAAATCGACGAGAAACAAATGAAAACGAAAAATCGGACGGCCGAATAGATAAACGGAATAAAAATGAACGATCTCACCGGATTATCAGCTGCGACGAAACCGAACAATAGAACACCGATAAGCAACGCAGCACAACGACTTTATCACTTATCTGATAAACAAAAACCAATAAATAACTGTTATATATACTGATTGTATATTTTTCTGAGGGATGTCGCCCCCGCAGTTTTTTCTCTGGAGGGGCGACTGCCTTGACCACCGTTTGGCACGTCACTGATATATACATATTTGAAAACTATGTAATATCGCAATATTTAGTAGTGTATATGATTCCAATTATTGAACGTTACGCTGTTATTAAAAATGAGCATTATCCGAAATAATTTTTACTTAAAACAGGACAAGTCCTCTACAAATATTCTGTTTTCAATTGTGTTTTCTTAAGAATTTGTCTTCTTTATTATTGTATAAACAATTTCGGTAGTTCACATTTTTTACCTGAAAATGAATGACACGACGACCATGGTACCGCTACAATCACATATATTTTTTTTAACGTTGGCAAATAGCACGATTGCGTCGTGCTTGCGAATCATAGCACATTAGAAAATAGTACATTTTCCTTAGAACTTTTTTTAAGAAAGCTTTTTTTTTTTTTTTTTTTTTGTAATTCCTCAAAATGTCTACGTCGTGGATTGTTTTCGAACTACCGCAGCCTAGTTAGCGTAAGTTAGCATAGCCCATTTGGCGTAGCCTAGCTGGCTAGAGACTACTTCGTTCGGGTAGGACCTGGTTTTGAAATTCTACAAATTAAGAAGAAATAATTTCGCTTGCACTGGATTCATTTTCATAGTTGACGAATCACATCCGTTTTCTTTTTTGGATTTACTGACGGTTTTTAATCGAGATATATTTATCGGTTTTCGTAGTTTTATTAATAAATGATTTTTAGATGAAGAACGCGAACAGACATTACACGAAATTGGAAACAAGGACTAAGATGAGTGGGCAATAAAAAATCAGTTACACACAATCGATGTGAGGTAAAATTAATAACTAGATTTTACTGAAGTGCTGCTAGCGATCAATTAAATCCGGAATGTAAGCAAAACTCATCAACCGAGATCAGATGGAAAGTGTTTAATTTCATCTGGTTCGCGGTCTGTGTTTTTTTTATTAAGATTTCCTTTTTCTGTCACCGTCGTTTTACGATATCGAATCACAGCTCTCTTGTTACTTTTCGTGACACGATGTTTCGTTTGTTCGAGATACGGTAGTGTATGCCAAATCCGCGTTTCTGATAGTGTATGTACATTATTATAAACTTCCGTTCTATAAGGAATTTCCAGCGTGAGGTGACACGCACTACTCTTTCGCGACTTGGTGGCACGCTGTCAACTGAACCCCGATAAAAAATAACTGAAAGTTGCTACGAGATTACAATGTAAAGTGTAGCGCGGATAACTATTCGAAGAACACAAGTGAACATAGACAAAAAGAACACGCTAGGGACGACTGTGTGCGACCGCCGGAACTAAATTTAAACATTTTTTCGCGTGAAAGTGAAAATGTGCAAAGTTTGATTCTGTAAGTCGCAAGTGCGTCAAGCGAAACCGGCGTCTTTTACTTCGTTAGAGAATTCCGATTTGAAACGACACCAAGAATCTCCCCCACATCTCGTAAGAGTCAGTAGCGAACTATCTCGTCTAATCATTCTAATATACGTCAAGCGAGACGAGCAACGGTCTTGGATGTTAAGTAGCTGCGTTGACGAAAAACAGTATCACGTTGCTCTTTTACAGAGGCCACCGATGTCGCACTTTGACGACATATTCGAAGAATCAAAGTCGTACACTTCGATGGCGAAGCCGTCAGATATTGCAACGTCGTTGACAGTAGCGCTTTATTTCTGAAGTCGGGTTCAAAACGAAACAGGTTCTCACATAATAGCTGTTAATTTTTTATCGGAGCAAGAGCCGAATGAATTATGTCGCATCGCCGGCTAAAATGCGAATAGAGACGGACACGCGCGGGCATGGCTGTGTCGAGGTAGGCGAGATATTTTCAGCTCGATAATTATTCGTGGTAGACGGCACGCGAAAAGTCTATTAAAAACTTTAGATGAACCAGCTCGACCGATGAAGAAACATTCGAAGTCAGGAGGCGGCGGCAGGGTAGATAAGGCGAAACATAAAACTTTCGAAAGTTTGCTGGTAATGGTTTTTTCGCTGCTGGCCGATGATGAAGAAGGAAAAGTGATCTTTGGTAATTTGTCTGGAAGAAAAAAGAGAAAAACCGACTCGTCGGTAAGTGGGAGCGTGAGGAGAAACTGAAATTTACAATTAGCTCCTAATATAAGTGCGTACACCCGGATCAGAGTTCTGCTCGAAACAACCGATAGAAACTTCTTCGTTAGTGGGTTGGTGTGCTGGCCTTTCTTCTGATAATAGCACAGATACCTTTAGTAATGGCATTGTGTGCCGTAACAATGACCGAAAGCAGAAAGAGATGGAACGAATTATAATGCATCTGTGTATACAGGTACACATGTAACAAAAGTAAACATCTGGCGATCACGTATTATCGATGGTAAAAGTTCGTTTCCGATGTTTCAGGTGATGAACAATATTCCCCGCTAAAATTTATCTTTATATACATAGAAATGTGTATAGCGGATACTTATTTTCCGATATCTTCTCATGTTTTTATCGATAGCGCAGTTTACTATAACTAACGTCAAGCAAACGGAAGAAGAAAAAGATGAAAAAAATCCCACTCCAAATGCAGTATTAAAAAGCAATTTCGCGGCTCTGTGAGTTCGCTGCAATTTATTTTTATTATTATTATTATTACTGCGTCCACGTTGTTGCGCGATCATCTTTTTCAGACTGTGATACTTTGTAATAATCAAACTTTTCAACGCCCGTTTGCAGGCGCGAACTTTTGAAAGAAAAAAAAAAAACAAAAATAAAATCCAAAAAAAATCCAAAAAAAATCCAAAAAAAAATCCAAAAAAAATAAAAAAAAAGTTCTTTTTATTTTGGCGGAAATTAGACTTTAAGTTTCCTTTTAATTTCTTTTTTTGCCATCACTGTTAAATGTCGAGGTGTTCAAACAACTCTTAAAATCAGTACTATAACAGAAATGACGAATCGTTTAAACCGGCTATCAAACGGTCCACTGGTTTTTCTTAACACCGTCTTCCGTGCTTTATAAATAGTTTTTAAACGATATTAATGCTTTCTCAGTACCACCGTACCCTAATTTACGAATTCGTCTCTGAATAAGCTTCAATTACTTTTTCCTGTACCTATTTGGTAGTACTATGTTTTTTTCCTTTCCTTTTTTTCTCTCAATTCAATTTAATCTTTTTTTTTTTCATTATTAAACGTAAAGAATATAACTGCGATTATTATTTTAAAAGGAAAATAAAAATAAATAAAAAATTCGACTGTTTCCTCTTAGTTGTCGTCGTATGTGGGAAACGTTGTCTAGTCGAAACCATTTTATTTTTTGGCCAGCTTACTGACTTGCTTTAAAAACGTTAATTTTATAAGGAATAATAAAACGCGTTCTTCGTTACATACTTATATACTGGCAATCCTACTAGATTTACAAATTCTACCTTTATACACACTTCGGCGCTTAATAATTTTATTTTCGACCACGCTTTTCGCCATATGCTATTTTTTCTTCCCTTTTTTTATCGTTTGCATTCATTTTCTCATCTACTATATGCCGGATCATTGTCTTTCACGGTGAAAGCTGCGTAGGCGAGCCTGCATTAGTCAGTCATCCAACCGTTGCAGGATATGCTGTTACAAGTATTTGTTGCCCAATATTCCAGCTAATGATGCGAAAATGGCCGACTAAACTGTATTGAAATGCGTTGTAGTGATGGGGGTATATTCTGCACAGTACCGGCATGTTATGCAGTCATGACTTTTAGCTGTATGCCCTATTTTTAGTCGATGGATAGTTGTTTATTCAGCACGCGCGGCCTGTTAATTGGCGGCTACAATGATTTCACCATCGGTTTTATTTGACGCAAAAACGGTAGTCTTCATTGCGACATAGTCATTCTTTCTAGTTGAAGGATATTAGGTATTTTCGGACCCTGAGATTTATGCTAAATCGGGGCCAACATGGCAAAACTAGCTTCCAATTATTGTTCGCTAATTCCTTGAAATCTGTGTGTATGCCAAGGAAAAGCACACTAGTCCGTCTATAGCACAGAGAGTCCTTTGAACTTTTTGCGGGACTGGTTCTTCTATGTTATCCTTTTTTTTAATTTTTGTACTGCGGTCAGAGAATCGGTAATAATAATTAGTGCATAGCAGACTTGGACTTACGGTAAAACAGAAAATCGAAAACACGTCAACATGCAGTGGCCAAGCGTTGTTTTCGAAATTTTTCGCGCCATCATTTTTAAATTCGCTTCTCCGTATAAGACTTGCCCGGCTTATGATGAATTTTCGATTTTGTTTTATTTCACGTAATGCGAGAATATCTCTGCAGAAAATTTACGAAGATTGTACTGTAAAAATTGAAAATGGTACGTCGTTAGAACTGAAGGATATGACGACAAAGATCCAAATTGTAGCGGATTTATTAATTTTGAACGGAGTAGCGGAATATTCCGGAAATAAATTAAATTATAAACGATAGAACCAGTGTAGCGGACAAATCGGTCGTAGCGCGTGAAATTGGCGAGCAAAAAACTTCTTCTGCTAGGGTTTTCTTTCGGCACGTCAGCCAGAAACCTACATTCAGAGAAAGAGCCGTCAACTGAATTTCGATTTGATCCGTCATTTACTAAGATGTGAAGAGAAATTAATATAACGGGCATGATAGCGCAAGGAAAAACAGAATATGAGATAAGCAAAACGATATAGGGAGCTTTAATTTTAATAAACAAGAATATAGAACTCAACGCGTTCGACAGAAAGGGATGAATATATTCGAAGAAGATCAGCAATACATCATTCAGGTAGAGGGGGTAATTCGGTGAAGGAACAAGGGAAAGGCGAAAGGAAACTGGAAAAGGAATGAAGAAAATTAGAAAGGAAAATTAAATTAAACTGATAGATAAGAAGGACGATCGTTATTACCGAAGGAGGAATATCGGAATGTACGATGAAATTCCTTACACGGAGACGTGAGATTAGTGGGTGGAGTTTTTAGAAGCCGGGCCGAAGAATCATTTATTTCGTTAGCCATGTAAAATACGTATCGGTTTCAATTCTGGTAATGCTGGCATCACTGATAAATATGTTCCATCGGCGTTCGCTTTGGTGTACGGCACGGGTTCTTGTAATTAAGTAGACGACGGTTCTATCTTACGAGTTACAGTCAAGGCAGTTTTCCATCCTCTACCGTACACAGTCGAGAATGAAATAAATGAACTACCCTTTACCGTTCGATCGTGTCTTTGTTTTTTAATCATTTTTTATTCGATCAAAATGCGTAAACCGAAGCGAAAATTAGGTTGTAAAACTTCCAGACGGAGAGTAAATTATTGTCGGAAAAAATTAAACCAGTTCGAAGGATAAGAGTTTTTCTTTTTTCGCGTTCGCCGCAGTAAATTGGAAATAAATCGTAGCGAAGGACTTTCCGAAAAGGAGACGCTTTAATTGTTATGGTAAGGAATGGAATAACTCAGAAATGGATGGTAAAAGAGAGAGAGAGAGAGAGAGAGAGAGAGCATTCGAGCATGACCATAGGATCATAAGAATCGGGCAAAGAACAACGGCGAAGTCAAGATAAAGAAATGGTTGGTGGAAAGAGTGATTAATTTTACGTCACACTATGGAAATCAATAAACGTAACGAAGAAGGCTAAAATCGAGAATGTAGAAGAGGACAGAAACTTCCAAGCGAAGATGGAAAATATAAGAAAGTTTCAAGCGTCAAATTAGCGAATCATTCATCGCGAGGCCGTGAGGAATCAATTTGTAGAGAGAGACGCGGCGCAGAAACAAAGGCTTTCGAATGTGAGGTTAGAAAGAGCACATTCGTAGTGGGAAGCTAAAAGGAAAATTTAGACGAAAAAAGGAAAAATCTACGAGAAAAAAAAAATGCGAATATCACTGCATCGGTAAAGTGGTTCGGCGTATTTACAACATTTTCGGCCGATGATTTCTCCTCAGGCTTCCTAGGGTGGTGGTCCTTATGGTGCTTCTTATGTCCCTTATTCTAGTTTTCTCTTCCTTTACCAGTATTATTCCCTTTTTTTTTTTTCCTAATTGTTTCCTAAGCGAGTTGTCGACCTGCTCAACGATATGAAAAAGGGAAAAAAATGAAAAGTTGTTGTCAGTTTTGCAAACCGTACTGCACTGAATCTCTTGTCGAGCAAACCAGATTTTATTCTAAATAGTACTATACAATAAACTACTGACTTCTACCGATCTAGATGTCGCAGTAGTTTCGGTAGAGTCGTGGCGCGGAGCCTAGAGACTATAGATTAATCGAAAGAGAAAAGGTTCTCAAGATTAAAATTACTTTTCCGAAACAAGTATGTCATCGGCGGAAAATGGTCCGCAACTCGCGATAGAAAAAAGCCGAAACGACAACGAACCAAATTTTTCGGACACTGTGCTGATCGTAGCAAGGTAAGAAAACGCGGATGCAAATTATAGACCATGTGGCGGTGGACGGAGGCTACTCTATTTCTTTCGGATATGGAAATTATTGTTGGCTTTTTCGTTGCGTGTTAATCGGTTATTTCAAAAAGTTATTTTAGACGCTGGTCGTTTGGAAGAATTTCAAGAAGAAACTGGGTTCCGTCAAAGGCTCCTTCCGAGAAGCTACCAATAAAAATTATTTATTTTCAGGGGCTTCTAAATCAGAGGCTGGCTCGGTTTAAAAATGTACCAGCGGAATAATTCTGTAGTTCATAAATTAATTTAGAAGTCTGCGCGTCTAGCTTGTTATAACGAAAAGAAAACTTTGCGAGACCGTTTGGCAGTTTAATTAATATTAACGGTCTAGCCGCAGGTAATATTTCAATTGGCTCGTACCGGTGTTTCGATAAATGGTTTTCGGAATTTATAGCCGTTATCGGGCATCTTTGTTTTCACTTTTCCCGACATTTTTTCCCGATCCCTCCCACACCCGTTAACAACGTCAGCAACACCCCTTTTCCGGCGGCGCTGCTTCCTATTAAAAGTTACTTAATTTATACCGCGCCATACCGTACCGCTCTTATTAATACCGGTACACCTACGTCGTCCGGCTATTTATTTATTATTCCTTATAATCGAATTATTCGACTGTTAAAGAACGGATTTCTTAAAGCGTTATGTTCCGCTTTCATTAACGTCTTATCACCCGGCTTCGTTTTCGTTGTTCGTTGCTAACTCTTTCTTCCGTCGCTGAAGCAGATTTATCCTCGAATACTCGAAAACGGAGAAAAAAAGCTTCGAACGAATATTTCCCTAGCCGGGGATCTTAAATTATTATTTAATCAGTCTGTTTCATTAGCGAAAAAAGAGTTGGTCTTTAAAAGACAAAGAACAATTTTTCCAATTATTGACAACTAATTCTTTCGGGAGAGCGTTCCTGGAAATGAATTTTGCCTAACTTGGCTTGCGTATAATATAAATGTAGGTTCGTAATGAAATAAATTAAATACAGTACAAATATTTACCGGGAAAAATTAAAAGCTACGATATACATATATGTATATAAATGTAGTATAGACAATTGTAGGTTATTAGCAATGAAAAATTTAAATAGATTAGCGGCAACACTGTTCAGATTTCTAAAGTATTTTCTTCCATGAATTGCACTGTTAATTTAGTTCTTAGACGGACTTTTATTAAATTATAGAGATGTTTTTGTTCAGCAAGATCATAGAAAGAAACTGTTGCTCGTAACGATTCAATTGTTGTGATTAACGACGATGATAGTCAACGTAAACTTCTCCTTACCCGAGTTCACAATAACATGACAAGTTTCTTTAAACTGCTACTATTCGATTTATATAAATATCGTCTACTCTCCTAGTTTTCGTGAGTGATTTTGTTGCTCATTTAAGTTTGGTAGAATTCCCCTTCTCTTCCTTTCTCAATCGAACACTGAAAAGTATTTAGGTATTTTTCTTTTTTTTTTTTAATGCATTCTGCGTCGAATTATGTTTTCCGAAGTTGATTATAGACAGCCACATACATAATCTTCTACGAAAAGCAGTCAGTCGAAA
Source organism: Icerya purchasi (assembly GCA_039619475.1). NCBI lineage: Eukaryota > Metazoa > Arthropoda > Insecta > Hemiptera > Monophlebidae > Icerya > Icerya purchasi. The sequence goes on from CM077116.1 coordinate 285,510,895, forward strand.
ACTAAACTCTGAGCCCTTCTAAACTATGTCGAATAACTCGATTTATCGTTATGCCTGTTTCACCTTTCCAGTTCGTACGTGCGTTTAATTAAATGTTTGCACCCGGTATTGATTATTCTATTGCTGCTAAAATTCCCCCCCCCCACCTAGTAGTTGAATAAAAACGGAATTATCCTCTTTTCTCGATTCTACTTAAAACTTCCATTGTTACATAAAAAAATTACGAAACGGTACTGAAAAAAAGGTGTTCGAACGGGCTCTCATTTTGATTTGCTGTTTGAATAACAATCAATTGCGCAAAATGAGCGCTTTCATAAACGTTTTTAGTAAACGCTTCAACTCTACAATGTAGGCCGACGACTCACCACATCTTATTATTTTCTCTGCGCACTTTTTATCACATTTTTAAGATTACGTGCGAAAATAATATACGGAATCTTAATGAAATGGTTTTTGACACTTCTAGAAATTGGAACATATTAAACTTTTCTCTTCATGACAAAACTCGAAGATAATCGATTACACTGAGCGGCAAAAAAATCCGAAAAAAACCCGTCAAGAATATATCATGACGAACTTAAAACGGTCTCAAAAAACACCCTGAGAAAGTTCATAGTGTAATTCAAAATATAAAGAACAAAACGCGAAAGCTCTTTCGTAAAATAAAAGTATCACCGATAACAAATTATTTAAACCCCCCTCTCCTCTTTTTTTTTTTTTTTTTTTTTTTTTTTGGAGAAACCGCAAAAGTATAACGTTTATTTAAGTAATAGCCCCGAATGAAAAAGTAAAGAAAACCAAAGTGTACCTCAAAAGTATGCATAACATAAAAGTAGGGGAAAGCCGGAAGCTCGAAATTTTGAAGAGAAATATTTCTTTTCCAGGGTCAACTTGTCGGCAACGAATCCGTTTTTCATTTTCTTAACGGAGTTGTCAAAGTTGATGAAAAGTTTCGAAAAATGTACGAAAAAAAGTTCCGCACATTTACGGTGCGCGTATAATAGTTAGAAATTTCGAAGTTCCCCTATATTTCTCTAGTTTGAGAAAGCGGATTTTCAGCTTCAAAATTAGATCTCCGAGTTGTCGAAAGCTAAGAATTCTGAGAAAAAATGTCTTGCGGGCACGTGATATAGCGATGGAAAAATGACCATTTCATAGGAACAGAACTGTACTTCATTTTTTTGGTTTTTTTTAAATTTTTTTTTTTTAAACTATTCGTCAATTTACTTTAAAGCGCGAGTTAATGCAGTTTGTCAGTGATTATTATTAGGTTTTTTTTGTTTTTTTTTTTTTTTTTTTGGTAGAAGCAAAAATTAAAATAAGACTTTAGGCTTAAGTTTAAATAATTCGAAATGAGATTAGTATAAGTAAAAATTAAACTATTCGTTATATTAGTCCGAAGATTTCATATTTTTTTTTTTAAGCTGAACTACCAAATGTGTGCTTTGGGAGGTAGACGATGATTTAAAGTTCAGTATATCTAATAACACATCTAATGGGGTAGGAAGATGATAGAAGGAAAGCACAAATACAACATCGATGTAAATGAAACGGAAACCTTTTTGGTTATGTGATAAACCGCTGTTGTATAATAAATAAAACGCAGACCTGTTCTACACTGTCGCTCGATAGTCCTTTAAACTAACGACACTTCTTCGGTGTAAAATAATATAAATAGACTCTTGCAGCCTCGCATTAAGCGCGAAAACTTCTAACCGTCATTGTCCTTTTTACAGTAGTCTTTTGCTTAATAACTTTTTTCGTCCGCACTCAACAACGTCCATCTTCGTTTCCGTTCGTTCGGCTATTTGTTTAGAGTAGCTGAACTGGAGGTAGTAATGAAAGCTCTTCTGTGCTTTGAAAAACTCAAACCTTATTAATACCGCTAGACTACCTCTTGCCGGCGAGAACTCTTTTTCGTAAACTTTTTGAACAGTTCTCCGGTGGGTCATACTTTTCCGATTTTTTCATGCCTTTTTTGAAGCTATTTCATCGGTGTCCTACAGTTTGTTCAGGTTCAATGAAATTTCAGCGCATCACAGTCAAATTTTACCGCACACTGACGATGCAGTTGTTTATTTCATACGAATGGGAAAGTTATCCTCCCGTATCCGAATTATATTCGAGTTTTCGTACTTTTAATTTCTAACTTCATCCGTCTTGCGTAAATGTTATTAAAAAAAGGAAAAAACGCATTAAAAAAAAACAACAAAAAAAAACCTATAATATAGGTTGATGAGAATTGTCAAGTTAAGGTTTGCAACGCGCTAAGCCCAGTAATAACATAATTACAATTATATAAATATAATTTTATACGGTTGCCATTTTGTACGCATCTATTGAATTTGAATTAGCGGTTCAGATTAATTTACTGTTCAGAATTTTTGCCTTCAACGTACTCAGCTTATTCAAATCTAATGCTAATTTGTAGTACCGAAAAGAAAATCTGTTTATTACGCAAATGGATGAAAGATAAAAAATCGCATTTAATTACGCGTATTCGCACTAACAATTTCAATAAATAGTAAAAAGTGCAAAAAAGAATAAAAAATGTATATATATATATATATATATATATATTAATTACAACGTAATTCTTAGACTAGCCCCAATTGGAAAAAATGTCCCAAAAAATTTGTCCCAATTTTATCTAACGAAAATGTAATGAAAAATGTAACGAAAAAATGTCTTAATTTTATATAATGAAAGTTAAATGTTAAGATATAGGATTTTTGTGATTATGTTATTTTTTTGTGTTGATGCCAGTAAGAATTACGTTGTAAATTTTGATCATTTTGTATAGGGACACAGCCCTTTGCGAGGCCAAAATGACCGAGTTTTATATATATATATATATGCATACGTATTATTCGCAGCTATAAATATTAAAAAGGAGCTTTTAAAATATCACCGAAATAATTTTCCTCGTTGCATCAATTTATCGAACGAATTATTATATCTGGAATTCAATCGCAGGCAGTTCAGTTTCGTTTGCACTGTGCGCGAATCTGCTGAGCAGAATATTACTTCTTCGTTGCGTATAGTGTAAAGTAAGCGATAATCTTCAATTGAAAATCGTAAATTTTTCTGGATTTGTTAATAAATTTTTACCCCCTTTTCTTCGGCGTCATTAACATTATTAACGTAACACTGAGCAAGAAAATCGAAAAATTTACCCGCAGACCCCGCTTCTAAGACGTTAACAATATTTGAAGCAGAAAATTTTTCGCAAAAAAAAAACCGCAAACAGATTAATTTTACGAAAAAGAAACATAAAAGGTCGAAAAAGATTCGTTACGGCTCGGAAAACGAATTATAATATAAAAGCGCGTTTACGCTATCTTTTAGCTTATTTCCTTTTTTTTGCATTGTCATTACAGCTCTTTTTTTTTTTTTTTACTTCCCTGTTTTTAATTCGTTTAAATTTTTTTAGCGAATTTATTAACGTACGAGTACTATTATTTTTTTTACTACCAAGACTATTGCAGTACATGATCATTTTAAGAATGGTAATGTGAATTAAACCGGTTCCGGGAAAGGTTTACAATATTGTTAGATTTCAGTTGGGATCGATCGTAAAGTACTGCAGTTGGAAGATTAATTATTAGCCTGGTTCTGTGTAGGGAAGTTCGTTTCCTAATCGGATTTCTTACTTACCGCTGGTTGAAATTTATGCTCTATTTAAGAAATACAGTTTAGTCCTATTTCGCCTAAATTTACAATCAGCAGACAAAAAAATAAGATCAGTCAAGCGCGATATTTCATGCGCTAGAATTCCATGCGGCAAAAGGTAGCCATAATTTTCGTGTAGCATAATACTAAATTCAAAACAAAGATGTTTTCTATTTTAAATTTGTAATATCGTATGCGCTTTTTACTCAGCATTGTTATCTTAAATGTAAATTATAAGTGTTTAAAGATTTTCGTATCATTATAGCTCTTTTTAGAAATTTAGGAAGCTTCGTTAAATAATGGAAGAGAAGAAAGTATTACACGTCTGGTGCTATGATCGATTTGACTTTTTTAACAATAAAATTTATATTAATTACAACGTAATTCTTAGGCTACTGCCCATTAGAAAAACTGTCCTAATTTTATGTAATGAAAAAATGTCCCAATTTTATGTAACGTTTGTTATATTTTAATTTTTACCGACTTTATATATATATATATATATATATATATATTAATTCCAACGTAATTCTTAGACCACCAGAGTTAAATGTTAGGATAGGATTTTTGTGATTATGTTATTATATTCATATGATTTAGAATTACGTTGTAAATGTTGATTATTCTATACAAAGTATAGGAGAGAAAGAGACAGAAATGTAAGCAAGAGGGGTCAAAGGGCACAGCCCCTGGCGGGGCTAAAATGGTCGAGTTTATATATTCAAAAAATTTCATTTATATTTCACACCATAGTCGTTATTTCAAAGAAATATCGAGCGATCGTATTTTTTCTATCACTGTTCATTTACATTTATTCTGCATTCGTGCTTAATGTGGGTCCCTAATTGTCATACATTAAACTTCGAACCGTTCTCTTTCTAAAACAATACCCTTAGTAACTCTCCGTTTAAAAATAAAATTGTGAGCTTTCGGTGCTCCGGGAGCGTAATTTTTAAATCGGAAACCCGGTTACTCTAACGTAGAGAAATATACGGGAATGCGCGTATTTTTAACCCTGTTTCGAAATTTCTAACTATAATGATCGCAGCGCAAAGGCGGAAAACGTCATTTTCCGTATTTTTTTTAAAGTTTTCACCAACTTTGACGATTTCGTTAAGGAAATGAACGATGGATTCGTTTCTGACAAATTGACCGAGAAAAAAAATATTTTTCTTTAAATTTCGAGCTTTCGGCTCCAAAATTAGTCTAAATAGAAAGTTAATATAGAGAGTTATAAGCTGCGCTATACTTTTCCTACAAAGCGCTTCTTTATGCATACGGGTTTATACACTTTGTTTTTCTTTATTTTTTCACTCGGTCTATTACTTAAATGAACGCAGTTCTTTTTTGTTTTGTTTTTTTCCCAAAAAAGGGGTGAGGGGTGTTTAAATAATTTGTGATCGGTAATACTTTTATTTTACGAAAGAGCTTTCGCATTTTGTTTTATACTTTGATGTACACTCGTTATCCGGTGACGAGTTATGAACTTTTTAAGGGAACCGTCGCGATAGACTAGTGGCGTGAACTCTTGATCGTTGAGATAGTGCTCAAGAGTTCGATTCCCAGCGGCGGCCAAAAAGAAATAGACTGATTTAATTTAATGAATAGTTAGTGGCCAGATGGTATTTACAACCAGGACAGATTTTAAAAAAAAAAAAAAAAAAAAAAAAAAACAAACTTTTTAAGGGTGATTATTAAGGTCGTTTTAAGTAATACATTATATATTCTTGACGGGTTTTATTGAATTTTTTTTTGCCGTTCAGCGTAATCGACTATCTTTGAGTTATTATAGATTGCCACAAAGAGGGAAGTTTAATCGTGATTTATGTTCAAATTTGGAATTTTGTGTCAATTTGTTTCCAAAAAAGTTATTGACTAATTTAGTTTTGATATTTTTATCATTTTCGAACCGTTTTATCAGGATTTTCTGTATATTACATCTGTATGAAATCCTAAACGACGGGAAAAGGTACGAATAATTTTCTATTGGCAACAACGCGTCGTAAATGTCGAAATTCAAACTGTTATCGAAAAATTTTCAAAGGCGTACAGTTATTAACGATGGAACATAGCACCTTCCGTATTATTTGATCCGGCTATTATAGGTTTTAGTTTGTTGTTTTTTTTTCGGAAATAAAAATACTAAAACTTTTAAAGGCGGAAGGAAATTTGAAAAAGAGAAATGAAAAAACTAATGTTAAAAACATTTAATGTAAATATGCAAAAACGACAATTAGGATAACGAATAATTTCAAGTTATTTCGTTCAAAGTGCAAATAAAATGCCTCACTGATATTTATTGCGAACGTTCACTAAAATACGGAATTCCAAGGAAAAAAAGAAAAAAGAAAGAAGAAAAGTACATAGCGATTTGTAAGCGAACACTTGTACTCTTATTATAAAGTAGTTTTCTATACACCCTGTCAAGAAAGTATCGGGAATTGTCAATTTAAATCTCCCGGGTAATAGCTAGGCAGATAATTTTTTTTTTCCAGGTTGGTACAACTGTTTTGTATTATGATGCCTATTTTTAGCGCGATCTGTCAACCAGTGTGTTTACAGCAGCTGTTAAAATCAGTCGACCTTAAAGTGTTTTGTCGAAGTTTTACAATGAGTGAAAATATTGAACAACGTACTTGTGTTAAATTCTGCGTTTCGAACGAAATTTCTTGTGCCGATACACTGAAAATGTTACAGAAGGCTTTTGGTGAATCTGCTTTATCAAAAACGCGGGTTTACGAGTGGTACAGAGCGTTCAAGGATGGTCGGGAGACGGTCGAAAACATGCCTCGCTCTGGACGGCCTTCAACGAGTGTGACCGATGATAACGTCGATAAAATCAAGGAAATCGTTGCTGAAAATTGTCATGTGAGCTTGAGAGAGATGGCTCATGGATTGGGCATGTCACACGAGAGCGTACGTACGATTGTGCACGAAAAATTGGGTATGCCACGCGTTGCGGCTCGGCTTGTTCCGGAAGACCTGAATTTCTTTCAAAAAAAGTACCGAGAACAGGTAGCTGCAGACATGCTGGATCGAGCCAATTTGGATCCTACCTTCTTGGAAAAGATAATTACTGGTGACGAGACATGGGTGTACGAGTACGACACGCTTACGAACCAGCAATCGTCCGAATGGCGGCCAATTGGCGCGCCAAAGCCGAAAAAACCTCGCCAAAGCCGATCGAAAGTGAAGATCATGTTGATTGTTTTCTTCGATATTCGAGGCGTGGTACACTATGAATATGTGCCAGCCGGACAGACAGTCACCAAAGAGTTTTACTTAAGTGTTTTGAGACGTTTGAGAGAGGCTATCCGTCGTAAACGTAACGATTTGTGGGTCGACAATTCTTGGATTCTCCATCACGATAATGCGCCGTCTCACAAAGCCATAATTGTGAATGAGTTTTTGGCCAAACACTCGGTAAATATCATCGAACAACCGCCGTATTCACCAGATTTAGCACCCTGCGACTTCTTCCTATTCTCAAAACTCAAATTTCCGCTACGGGGAATGCGCTTCGAATCGATTGATGACATCAAGACGAATGCGACGCGAGAGCTAAAGGCCATCCCGGAAACCGCCTATCAGAAGTGCTTTGCCGAGTGGAAAAAGCGTTGGCATATGTGCATCGCTTCGAATGGATGTTATTTTGAAGGTGACAAAATAAATTTGGATGAAAATTAAAAATTGTTCGTTTTATTTAACAATTCCCGATACTTTCTTGACAGGGTGTAAATTGAAAATAACGTGCGGTTCATCGAAATTCTGTCTATGAAGTAGGGATATTAAAATTTATGTATTTTATATTTTTTATAGCTGGCGTTGATTTAGCTACTATTAGATTGTAATATAATTATTGTATGTATTGTGTATTACTTGATATTAAAAAAAATGACAAGTTATGATTGATTTCTATGTTTATTTTTTTGGCTTAAGAATTTATTTATATATAATATTTGTTTGTTTTTTTTGCGAGGGAGGTTAAAAATAGGTAGAAAAACATTTAAAAAAATAATAAATAAAAAGTAAAGTTAATCTGAATTTATTAAGCATAACTTGAAATTTAACCATATATTTTAGATCTTTTGTAAACTAATAAGCTTATCTAATTTTTACTGATTTTTTTTTTTTTTTTTGTTTGAGTTAGAAAAATTTTTACTTCAAGTTTAATAGTAAATTGTTCATGAAGAAACTAAAAATTACATCGTTTATTGTAGAGGATATTTCTTCAATGTTATTTTAAAATAAATCCAATAATTAATACACAATTATAGTACTCATCGGTAGAAATGTGTAGTTCGCGAACGAACTATTAAAATGAACGATTCTTTTGAAGGAACTGTAAGAACTAGTTTCCGACAACGGAACTAAATAGTTTCGGTGGAGCTAAACTTATTTAACTTCCACACCGAACTATTTGGTGTATTAACGGTTACATGGCATACGCGGTAGAATCAGATATAGGTACGCGCACTTCGCAAATACACATCTTATTCATATACTGTCTGACCTCAGAGTGTGACCATTGAAAACAAAACCGTATTGTTTTGATTATTATATTAGCGCGTTCTACTCTTCCGATACTCTACTACCATTGTTATTTACTCAGGCACATCACCTACTATTCTTCAATTCATATTATATGCTGTTAGTGTTAGAAGATACTAAATAGGTCCGAAGGAACTAAACTGTATTTATCGTTCTCGTTCACTCATTTTATCTGACCGACCGAACTATTTGGTCGGAATCATTCCACAACCTAAGGACTTTCGATCCAAAGTAGCGTGATTATAATGAATTAATGAGTGTAGTCACTGCGCACGGTGACTATGAAGCAAACAGTTTTTTATCCCATTCATTAAGCTAGTGAAACGTTATACGATTTTAAAACTATATAACTAAAATAATGAAATTGATTTATAAAAATATATATACAAGTACCGATATGATAAACAGAAAAGAATACTTATAAGGGGGCATGAAAAAAGATATTATGTAAAGATATTATGCATTACACAAGAAAACTACAAATTACGATTTAAGAACGTAATTTCTTCAATTTTCTTCGTTTTTTTTTGTTCGTAACTTGAAATGTAACAATGAGTGATAAAAGTGGACTAGCTTTTATTATTTTTCGCAGGGCAGTGAATTGGCAGCATCCTTTTTTATCTTAATATTCAAACTCATCCTCCTTATATTTGGTACTATGACTTCCCTCATCTTTTGCACTTTCTTATCTCTTCTATCTGCAGGCTTCGCCTTGACCATAGTCGACTTCCTGCATCCTCTTTTCGTTTTTCTATGTCCCCTTCTTCTTTTTGTTTTTTCCATCCGGATGATTCTTTTTTACTCTGCGATACAAATCACATCTTCGTCGAATGCGCCTCTATATCCATAGAACTTCCTAACTCCTGAATCTTGGTTTGCCTACTCCATATAGTGCTTCCTTTATTCTTTCTCTTCCATCCCAGGCGATCATTCCTATTATAGTGTCCTTCATTGCTTCTATCTCTAGTAGTATTGAATTCTAATTCGTTTCTCCCTCTTTATCACTATCATAATTTAATACTGGATAATATCCTCGGCTGGCGATCTCAAAAAGTAAGAAAAAAAAATATTTTCCGCGGCATGCAGTTTAAAATATTTTTTTTTTTTTTCGCTTCCAACGGGTAGTTTTTAAATGTGAATATCTGCGTTTTTAATTGTCGTAATTTTTTCATATTTTCTTTTTTTCTCTAATGAAAGTATAAGATTGTGGAAGTTTATAAAAATCTAGTTAATAATTTTTTTAATTTCATTTTAAAATTTTTGGGGAAGATCTGAAAACAAGCAAAAACCATCCGTCACTGCGGGGAAAGTTGTTTTCCTCCGTACCAGTGACGGGTATCGGAAGCACGGGCAAAACATTTTTAAAAGTGGCAAAGCAACATGTCTGCTTTGCAGACGGGCGTCGACTTCACCGCGTTAAAGGAAAGGACAAAGGCTTTCGAAAGGGGAGTGTTTTCAGATGTCTATATTATGCTGAAGAATGCGGTATTCAAGTCAGGCGTAGGTATTGGGAAATAAAATTATTTCGTACAACTTCGGTGCATATGCAGTACAAGCGACTGAAGGGGATCTTTTTTTTCCACGGTGAAAGCTAAGTTGATTATACCCATTGTATTTAATTGACTGCTAGTTTTAAAGCCTACAGTATAAATTGCGCGTAATCTTTTTCCAACAGTACTCGTTAAAAAATTTCAGTTCAGACTTTACGAGGAAATTATTTTACGAAAAGAGAAAGATAATAATCTATTATTCCATAGTGAACTTTATAAATGCCATCATTATTTACCAAGCTATCCAAAACTAGTCGGTAATTTAATAATAAATATTTTTTTATATGTTTTACGTTTATTACAATTTTTTAATATATATATATATATATATATATAAACTCGGCCACTTTGGCCTCGCAAGGGGCTGTGCCCCTTGACCCCTCCTGCTTTCATTCCTGTCTCTTTCTCTTCTATACTTTGTATAAAATGATCAAAATTTACAACGTAATTCTTACTGGCATCAACACACACAAAAAATAACATAACCACAAAAATCCTATTCCAACATTTACCTTCCGTTATATAAAATTAAGACATTTTTTCGTTACATTTTTCGTTACATATTTCATTACATAAAATTGTGACATTTTTTAAATAACAATAACAAAAATCCTACAAAATATAACAAACGTTACATAAAATTGGGACATTTTTCTGGGACATTTAGCGTTACATAAAATTGGGACATTTAGCGTTACATAAAATTGGGACATTTTTTTGGGACATTTTTTCGAATGGGGGGTAGCCTAAGAATTACGTTGTAATTAATATATATATATAAGGATAAATAGTTCAAATCATCTTTGGTATAGCATTCTTTATCAGATTCCATTCCTTGTTACTCCTAATTGCTGCTATGTACACATGTTGATGGGTAATCGTCCGTTGCTGACAAGCCCAGGGAAAAACCCAAACAAGAAAAAAAAAAAAAAAAAATAGTTCAAATGAGGTGAAAAATCAGTGTTAACACGTTCTGCTGGCGAAGAAAAACATTTAAATATTTTATGCTGCAAGTGCAATCTCACAGTGAAAAAACAGCTGATGGTTGCTGAAGGGTTACGCGCTCGTAGGATTGAAGGAATTCGTGATAAATTTTGGAATGCATTAAAATACAACTGTCAGCCGTAGTAGTTAATTTTCCTGAGGATTAACGTTTCACTGCTAAAAGTGGCTTAGGGTTTAAATTACATTAGGAACTCGACATTAGTAATGGCTAAATTAGAATAACTTTTTTATCCGAGAATTTCGCTGAAACATGAGATGGAATAAAGCAGTAAATCATTTTAGACGAAGGATCATTCGTCAGCGACAGAACTGACACGTCTTTTCTTCTGAAAACTAACGCAGTTGAGAAGGACTAAATATAACCTATTAATTGCGGATGAGCTCGGAATTGAGGATAATTGAACGATGAGGATATATTAAGAAAATTTGTAATCGACGACTGTTTAAATAATAAGCTACGTAGTTTTCGTGCGCAGGATAAAAACAGTGTGTCGCCACCTATCGTCTGTAACGAAATTAAAAAAGTACCCGTAACCTCACTTCCTCGGTAATTTCTTTAGTTTCATTGATCATATGAGGTCGAAATATTTTCCGCATTAAAAAAGAGGGAAAAAAATCAGAATACTATGAGAGTAGGCAGTATGTGTATGTTAATTAAGAAATTGACTGCCGATTTGGAGTTTTAATCACCGGTCCCGATTGAAAAAAAGATATTACCGAGATCGAGCAAATATTTTCTTTGCTACTTCAAAGAGAGTACCATCCATCCGGGGAATAGGTTTGTAGCTTCTTTGCAGAGATCAAAGTGTTCATTTTATTACTATAATCAGTGCTGTTTTTTAGAAGCTTGAAATAAATCCTGGGACCGATATTTCGGCAATGGATACGAAGAAAAAAGATTTTATTGATCAAAAAAAGAAATTTTTTTCACGATAAACACGATCTCGGATTAACTGAACGTTGTATCGTCAATGCCTTTAGCGAGACTGATATTCAAGATATTCCGAACGGAAGGTTAACCGTTTTCCGTTCAATTCTCTAGCGTTTAACAATCCCTTGGTTGTTGTGGGATCAGCTTTCCGGTATGTCACTATCTGTTTCCCCTTATTTTTCTAACATCATCTGCCGCTGCATCAATTTTCCTCATATCATTTTAGTAGAGCGCGCTTGTTAATTTTTAAATAAACGCGGACACGAGGAGAAACACCTGTAGGGTATAATTTGGACGAAATTAAATTTTTAAACGGAAAGAAAAAAAAAAAAAGCTTAAAAAGAACGCACGAGCGCGTGAACTAAAATTTTTAATTTTACAAAATCAAAATATCGATATTAAACACGTCTATCAGGCGAATTTTTAACATTCGTGTAACTAAAGTTCTTCTTTTTCATAAAATTAGTGCGCTGGTTATTGCGATGGCAGGTATTATAAAACTTCATATTTAGTCAATAGAGGCGTGGATACGCGTAGTGGAATGAAAAGATGAAATATTTCTGAAAATATTTTAATTAACTCTCGGCGTTCATTTTGCTTCTTTAGTTCATATATTCGTTTTTAGTTCAATCGATATACAAATTATGTATCTTACGGAGAATTAATGAAATTCGGAATTTTTAACAACGATTTAAAATTATTTGCAAGCGCGTGTAATGTAAAATACAAACACGTTTAAACAATTAAATTTTTTTTCAAATTTTTTTTAAAATGATTTTTGCATAATAAAACGATTCGAATTATTCAACCCTTACGTGTAATTTAACATTTTTGAACGAGGTTTTTGTTTAATTGTTTTTTACGGTTTCTTTGCAGTAAGTAAATTGTAATTATTAGGAAATAATTTAAAATTTTAAAACAACAGACTTTTGGTTAGTCTTTTTTCTAATGAATTTTTATACGTTTAACTGAATTTTAAAATAATATCAGTTCATATTCAAATTAAATGACCCTAAATTGAACAAACTAAAATTATGTTCCAAATTAACTGCCATGATTAATCCGATCTATTTACAAAAATATAACATATTTTTAACTATGGTAACGCTTTCATCGGCTAATAATAAAAAAAAACCTGCTGAAGTATACTTGAAGGAAAACTTGAATATACGTATATGTAATAGAGACAGATTCAGAAACATGTTTCTAATATACATTAATAAGAAAATTTGTAGACAAAGACAATTAGTTTTACAGGGGACAGCATTAGAAATATAAACTTTAAAAATGGCTAATCTCAGTTTTATTTTTTCGCTTATATTTCAATTCCATTCTTTAGTTTTTTTTAAATTTTGTATCTTTTTTTTTGCACGTTCAAGCTGCATACCGTCTTTTAAGTTTTTTTTTTTTTTACATATAGATATTATTAATAGCTTTTAGTTTTAATTTGAGAATAGAACATTAGGAAAGTAAACTTATTGGCATAACTAATTATAGGGAAATCTATCATTCGGTTAACTTGATTCTTTAAACAGAGCTCAATAGGTTTGCTTAATTGATGTTAGACTGGACCCGAATTATTACTAGTATATTATTATATACATTTTCTAGTTAATTCCTATATATTTACAAGTATATTGTAATAGTTTTGAACAGACTTCTGTATCAGGCCCGTGCCAAGAATTTTGGAAAAGGGGGGGTTTTGAAAATTCTCTTCGCATATTTATTTTATAAATAACAATACATTTTTCACTAATATTCGTACTATTAATAATTTCCATCATTTTGATTTACATATTAATAATTCACATAAATGAATTACCCCGTATAGGAACATTAATAAAAATTATATATGTTATTAATTATACTGGTAATAAAAAATTTTGCATAAGATATTAATGAAGTACCTACAAATATGGAGCATATTTTTTCTTTTTTCTTTTAAAGGTAGGTAGGAACACCCTAAAAAATCATCAATATTTATTTTAAATTTGTGATTTTTTTCAGATTTTTGTGTATTCGTAATAACTATTTCAGTTCTCATGAGGGGGTGGGGGTACCCCCCCCCCCGGGTGAGGACGGCCTTGTTCTGTATAATTATTTAATTTACGTTTCTGATTTTATCAATTTGGAAATCATCTTGTACATTTATTTATTTATTTTTATTTCCTAGTCTTGGAAAGTATTTCTTTCATGACTTTTCATACAAATAGACCAATCTCAAATCAGTTCTGTCGATGTGAAAGCATCTTAAGGTTTCTATTCGATTGTGTGTAAAATTCTCAACTTCTTTAGGAATTTATTCTTCCTGCAAGCAACATCGTTTATTTCATTTCTGTCGGCAAATTAATTTCGTACACGTCAACAAATTAGGGGGAAGAAAGAAAATCATCTTGTTCGGGAGTGTAGCACTTGGTGTGAACTGATTACTTCAACAGTAGGTTAAGTGGCTCTACCTTTGCTGTTTAAATTAAGCACGCTACGGAAACGGCCGTGAAACATGAATTAAACAGAGCCCTGATGTATTCTAAAATTGCTGCTTCGCTTCAATACGAAATTTTTATTTTTTTTTCTCTCTCTCTTTTCTTTCGTTTGCGATCTGACTTAAATAGGCAATAAGCAGCGCTGATACATGCGACTAACTGTACATAGAATACTACCCAGTTTTGATAAATGTACGAAATAGTCTTAAATAAAATTTATGGTCGGTTTTTCAAATCGTTCGGATTTTTCCGAAGTGATTCTCTGTTAACGAATTAACATTATAAGTGATCGGTATACGTGGGTTCTCGCTGCGCCCTTTACGGTCAGCGCATAAAGATCCCTCCTATCGTTTCGAAAACACCACGGGGTTCCAACCAGGCTTTTTGTAGAATCTTTTCCTGGAATTGCAGGATATTTTTTTCTATTTGAATTATTAGCTATTACCCAGATCTGAATCCCATAAGCCCGTTTTGGTTTTAGGATAATTTCACGTAATAAAACTTTACGTTTGACAAAGAAGAGTATATCATATTTGTTTATTGACGGAATTTAAGATCCAGCTGCTTTCACTTTGCCAAGAAATGGTTTTTGCCGGTTAGCTAAAACTCCAAATTGAAGGCCCAAGTATTTTACGCAGTCTAAATATAAGACGTTGTAATTTTTAACCTCACTTCATCTTCTTCAAAATCTAATTATTTTCACCTTTCTCTCTTTTCTTTTTCTTTTTTAAATTTATTTGGCCTCGCCGGCCATGAAAATTAACAGCACAATGATGAATTTTTTAAACTTCCGATGCTGTCCCTTGTATGTGCGGGAGTCCATTCGATTCTTCTAGCTAATGGTGTGGGCCGTTGCGAATTTACTGAACAATCGGTATTGCACGGCAACTTAATGTATTAATAAAAATTACCGCGTATACAAAAACAGATTCTATCGAAACATCCAAAAAATAGACGCTTTTACGAAGGCGCTGTAATTTTTGTTCCGAAGTAGATGAAAACATAATTTTCGAAATTGATTGTAGAATTTAAAAGTTCTTCTTAACTTATCAAAATATCAGCTTTTTAACCGCACTCGAATCGAACACCTCCAAGTAAACAAATAACTGACTAACACATACATACATATTCGTTATGTATATTAGCAGTAAGGCGCAGTACTTCCAGTCATGCGGTAAAATACCAAATCGAATTGAAAATAAAAGGGAAATTCTCCGGTACTTCTCTGGCAGCAAAGACTAACCTAGCTAAAGGAGGAAGACAATTTTTAGCTTACCAGTAGAAATCTAAGAAGCCGCCCTTTGAGCATACGAACAAAAAAAACGAAAAGAAAAATGCTATTGAATTGTGATTTAATGATCTGTTTGTTTTTCGTGTTTGGTTCGCCAAACGCCGTGAGTACTTCTCCGACATTAGCGAGAAGCACGTGTACACATGCAACCACAGTGCAAACAACCAATCAGATCGAGCGTTTAATGAACTATATAGGTACTTCTATACTTTTACAGAACGACTAGCGCTTTGTACAGCGCGCATTTTCGCTTACGAAACTGTGTCACGACGTATCGCAGCGAAATGACGTTCACACGCCTAACTTACAAATGCGCTGGGCGAAATCTATCGAAAATTTGTCGATTACGGCTAATGAAAATACGGTAGTGCAGCGAACCCGGTGGTTATTAGATATCGCCAAATTAAAAAAGTTTTGTTAATGTGAGCCGAAGTATTCACTTTTAAATAGATTTCTTAATGTGATTTTAATTCTCTTCTAAACAATATATTTTCTGGTTTCTATTTTTAATCGTAAAACGAAGGCGCTTATGTATTTCACTTTATATAGTTTTTAAATTAAAGTTACTTAACAATCCTTTTTAATTATTTATTTATTTATTTATTTATTTATAATTTTTTTTAAATTTTCATTATTATTCACATGAACTATTTAGGGTGGATAACTTTCCTTCGTCAAAATTATAACATCGATTTTGTTTAACTTTTTAAAATTAAAAAAAATAAATAAAGAGCGGCTCCTTAACGCGTGCGATTTTATGTCAAGTTAATTCCATCGCAACATTTCCTGTTTTAGAGAAGAACCGTGGAAAAAATTGAGTTTAACCACTGATAAATACGTACGTATTACTTGAAACAATTAAAACATGAAACGATTAAAACATACAGGAATATACACATTTACTGGTCGTAAAAAAGCTAAAAATCAGTTGTTAGATAACAAAAATAAAAAAAATAAAAAAAATAAAAAAAATAAAAAAAAATGTTCGATATAAACCCCCCAAATGAGGCCGAAATTGTTAAATTTTAAAGTAAATATAAAATAAATAAACACCTCGATATCAAGCGAAAATAAGAACAAATTTATTTTAATAAATCAAAATTAATTATTTTAGAAATATTATAGAGGTAACAATATAGAGTGTACACACAATTGAAACTAAAAATACGCTGCAAATGTTTAAAGTGTTTCGTTAAAAACCAAAAATTTCCTATATAACGTCTATTTTTGAAGTTAAAAACTGAAATTTAGAATGACTAACGATTCTGACTCACAAAATATATAATAAAATTATCAGACTTTTCCGAGGCCTAAATGCTCTCCAAATGTTTTAAATATTTCTATAAAATTCGAAACATTCTTAAATAAACGAGTGCCGTCCCGCATATAGTTCAAAATTTTCTTTAATCGTTCAAAATTTTCTTTAATCGTCCAAAATTTTCTTTAATTTTTATTTGTTTTTTTTTTTTTTTAATATGCCTTTGCACACTGTACCAATGATTTTTCAAAATCTACAGCAATTTTTAGCGTGTTGTTAATACGTAAGAGTTTTATAGAAATTGTTAGATTTTTAAAAACCGTTCTCTATAATGTCAGTGTGGTAACGGAATCTTTTTTATTTTCTTCGAGTAAAAGTTTACAAAATGAATATGATCATTTAAAATTGTTACAGACGAAATGCTTGCCGATAACGGTGCCATACGTATTGGCGGCATGTGCAGGAATTCATCCAAACAGGTGGAGATTCAAAAGCGCACATTTTTACGCACGCTGTGTTTTTACGGTGGGTGAGAAAAGAAAAAAAAGCGCCGAATCGTATTTGAATTTATACCTTTTTGTAAACAAGTATTTTCACTTGAAAATTACAATTTTACTTGTATTTTTGTTATATTACTGCACTGGTAGCGTATTTTCTGATCCAATGGCTAATTGATGGAAATAGTATTCGATTTAAGAACTGGCGAGATATGCTTTTTTCTCTTCACATTCGCGGCTATAATTATTTTTCAATAATTTCTACAGGGACAGAATTGTTTTTTCGATGATTATCACGATTGGGAATTGCACGTTAATAACGAGAATAATTCGCTGTTTGCATTCACTCTATTCGCTCTAGAATTTCAACGTGACTAAGCTGGCGCTTTTTTTCCCATTTACCAGCGCCCCTCTACTAATTATCAGCCACGCTTAATTATGGCGAGTTTATGTAATGTGGAACGCGAGCAGTCGAGAAAAATTACGAAATAAGGAAATTAGTTTCAGTCTCGGCTCGCGTACAATTTTTTTCCACACGCAAAGGCAGACATACACACACATTGTAACCGAGCAAAAATTAATCAGAATTTACGATTTAAAATCCGTACAATTTTTAAATTATTCCGAAAAACGTTAATTAGAATATGAAAAAGATTAAAGCGAATTTATGAAAATAACTCTAATTAGAAAAATTGCTCCGAATTTTACGAAGGTTGGGGGGGGGGCGAAAAAAACGGGGAAAAAAGGCAAGACAAGGGATAACAGATTTATTGGGATTAAAAAAAATGAAGCTTGTTGTCATTAGCACGGGGTTATGGGGTTAAGCGATTTCATACACGTATTCTCTATCTGGTGCAAGTGTGTGATGGCTCGTATTTGCATGAAGCTCGTCGCCACAGTGCCGATCAAGTGACAAAAAAGAAATATTCCGTTTCGAGTGCGATAGCGTGTTGACGTTCGATAAAGTTCTTTTGAAGAGTGGCACGTTGAAGTATGCGAAGGACGATTTATGCACAAGTGCCTATTTGAAGAGCGCAACAGAGTAGGAAAAACTTCAAAAGAATGCTTACCGATTGAGTGGTAAAAGTTGGCCTAGAGTTTAATGCAAAGTACCGGATAAAGTTTGAACCGGACAAAAAAGATGAAGAAAATGGATGCCGCTCTGAAACAGTGGAAACTAATTTCGCGCGCAAATATTAGCAGCAGGAAGCGGACAGATCTAGCCTCCGGGCGGCGGTGGCGGGCGCTGCATCGCCCAGCTCGCACTGTTTAGTAGAAAATGGATAAATTTTAAAATTGAGGAAATTCTCCGCATTAGTCCGGGCCGTGGTGCTCTTCTTAGAGTTAATTTTAAAGTTAGCAGAATGGATGGATGTGCTATCGCCGTAGCAGAGAACGCTTTCAAGGACCTGACGGCCATGGCTGGAACAGTTGTTAATTTTAATAGGCTACTAAATTACCGTGCCTTCTGCCCGATGCTTCGAGCAGTTGAATAGAGTTCTACTCTATGCGATTCATCACTGTCCTCCGGTTCAGATGCTACCGACGACTCCTACATTTTTATACACCTCTAACTCGTGCGCATTTACTGAAGCACTAGTCTATCGGCACTAGTCTCGTTTTTTGTCTTTCCGTCTGTTTTCGTTTTTTCGTTTTTTTTTTATTATTAACGCGTTTCTGCTTCGCGTTCATTTGTTTGCTCGTGTTTTAACTGCTACTTTAATTTCTCTTTTCATTCTTGCTATTTCTTCTCGCAACACGCATAAGCACGCGATTGCCTACAAAAAAAAAAGCGAATAAATCACGACGAAATTGATAATATAGGCGGACAATTTAAAATTCATTCTTTAAAAATAACATCGAAAGTCTTCTTCATTTTTGAATAAATTAACATACGAATTTTTAATTCATTTCCCCTACACCGGGTTTTCCGTTTTGCACCTCGTCGATGTGTTCGAATTTCGTGACAATTTACCGGCTCTCAAATCGATATTCCGTTTGCACCGCATATTAAGACACTTTCGTTGAAAAGCTTACCGGAACTAGCTACAGCATGTAGTGCTCTTTCATTCCGCAATGGTACTTGAACGCCACTATGAGCTATTTCGTAACGATTTTTCATAGAGATTTTTCATTCCTGGCCCAAGAATGCCATTGGTAATTAGTGAAGCGTATTTTGAGCGGCAGGTGGCGCCCTCATTTAACTTTCCCTTGAATAATAGGCTGCTTTTTATCTCATTGTTCTACTTTAGTTGGCTGTCAAAAATGTGTTTTATTTAGTTCCTTTTAAAATTAAGCTATTGGTTTTCTTTACTGCGACATTAGTTTAAAATGCTTCATCGCACGGCGCCGGTCGTATAACATTCTACATGATTCTGGGCATTTCTCGATAGCGACGGTGAATTTTTCGAAACGAAGAAAAACCCTTAAACCCAACCACAGGAAACCACCATGAAATTGTTGACGGAGTGCTGCTAAATCTATAATCGTTGTTTATATCGGAAATGACCGGCAGTATTGGAAAGTGTTCGTTAAAGAATAATTAGCTCGTTTTGATAGCCGTAATTGATCAAAGTTTTATCGACGTCGTTTTTATAACTCAGCATGTTGATTAAGATTATAGAAAATTATATAACTGAAGAACGGACTGATTTTAAGCTGAATGTTTGTTTCAGACAGACGCTTCGAGAATTTTGTAAAGTATTTATAAAAAATCGATTCGTTTCCCTGTTTTTTTTTTTTTACTTTTTTGCTCTATATAAATTCTCTCGCACTGCCTTTGTTCAATTGAAACGGCTATATTACAGAAGTCGGCGATGATGGAGTCTGATTTTTAACGACCCTTAAGTGTATCTGCGTATCCTAGTAAGGACTTCCAGCGCCGATTGTGAATTTTATAATGCTGCAGGTGATGTGTCTCTTGGGTTACATGGGGTGGCCGCGCTAGGAAAGCTAGGCACAATCTTTAATTATATTTTAAGGAACTTTATAAATACAACTTTTTATTCGGAAAACTTTTTTATAAATTTTTAACACTGAAAACTACCGACGTGTTTCGGGAACGCAGTCTTATATTCGCAGTGGTTTTTAAGTTTCCCGAAACATGTCGGTAGTTTCTAATATTAAAAATTTATAAAAAAAGAGTTTTCCGAATAAAAAGTTGTATTTATAAAGTTCCTTAAAATTGAATTTATCGGTAAAAGAAAAGTGTTTGATCAAGTACGCTTCAATTATACACGTATATCTGGACAAGCAAGATGAGAGAACATGGAAAAAATAAACTATACCGGTGCAGATCTAGTGATGTTAATGTGGTCTATTCGCAGGTGACTACTTTGTAAGAGCTCTTTTCGCGTCGCAGTATTATCTGTCATCAAATTGGAGTTAGTGACGATGGAGGCGGATTAACGGGGTTATCCGGTCAGCCTACTTGTTCCCTCGGTTGAGGAGCCAGATAAATGTCACTCGACAATTGCTCCACTCAATGTAGACTATTGGGTATTTGATTCACAATCGGATTTCTTGTTCGGGGGTTAGTAAGAGTATATAGAGCGGCCAAGACCGCTGGTACTCTCCGTGCATCCATCTCCAGGAGCACAGAAGATATATCGGATGCTGTATAAGGTGGTATACGTTTCTGCATCCATCAATATTATTAGGACGAGACGAATAAGCCATGATGGACCCAACCAGTGCACATATGTAACCAAGATTGCAGTTAAGGGTGCTACCTGGGGTTTGTTTCAGGATATTTTCAAGTGTTATATCAACGTTCACTTATTTGCTTTGTGGCGGAACCGCTGTACACGCTGGATAGGAAAAAGTCAGGGGAGTCTATATTGCTAGCGCATAATAATCGTTTCACCGCTACAGTCAATGGATTGTTTAGGAAGCGTGAAGATAGTCGGAGCTAATCGCGGAGAAGATAGTCGGAGCTAATCGCGGAGAAGATAGACGGAATTAGGCGGTATCCATGATAATCCATGTAACGGGATAAAGAATGAATCCGAATGAAAATTGCATGTGCTGAAGAACGGTGACATTCTTTGAGCTGCTAGGAGATTATAAGAGCAGAATGGTGAACAAAATCCAAAGATTTAACTGATGAGCGACTTTTCGAAGAATAGGTTGAATCATAGATAAGATTACAAAAGGGGAAATCACGGGTTTGTGATGGATGTTATTTCACGGGTTTGGTAAATACTGGAGAATTGAAATTAAGACACCCCGCTTTTCGGGTTTTATGAGATCGTCAGGATAAAGATAAATCAAAGAATTTTACACTGACTTAGAAAGAGAGAGGAGCGATATTATGAGTACCGGGTGAAATCTCCCATGGAATTCGATACAGACTGTTTTGGATGTGGGAAACACGCCATTCTGTAGCTTATTAATTGCTTTTTTTTTTTTTTGAAGGATGTTAAAACGGTTTAGGGAAATATTTACACCATCGATGTAAAGCTAAGCTTTGACAAATGTTGCAACTATGTCGAAGAACGATGTGGTATATATGAAATACGATTTTTGTCTGTATTAACTTTCGCCACGCCAATTTTACTGCTATTCTCGTTATGTGTTTCACATAATTTCATTGCCAAAATTTTGCTCAATATTTTTCTATCCGAAAGGAAAAAGAAGAATCATTAATTTTCCGATAAAATTTAAATTTAACGCGCAATCGATACTATCAAATGAATATCACGATTCTTTTTAAATACTTTTCAATGTTTTTTAGTATTTTTTTTTCATTCGCGTGTGATATAGTTTTTCGAAAAGTCCGTATGTTTTGGACGTTCACTTTAGAAATCGAATCTAGATAGAGGGCGTAATTATTCGGCTGGAAGGAAATTCCTTTGGGAACACGCTACGATTTTGTCGAAAGTCGGTCTGTTTTTGAAGTTCGAGGATAGTTTCTTTTTCTTCCGGAAACAAGATTGCGTGTTATCCTGCAACTGGCGGAAATTAAAAAGACACTCGCGTCCCGTCAACGATAATGAGCGCAATTATCGTCAGTGGCCAAA
Source organism: Icerya purchasi (assembly GCA_039619475.1). Classification (NCBI taxonomy): domain Eukaryota; kingdom Metazoa; phylum Arthropoda; class Insecta; order Hemiptera; family Monophlebidae; genus Icerya; species Icerya purchasi. The sequence goes on from CM077116.1 coordinate 285,533,154, forward strand.
TTCGTATTCAACGCGTCATAATAACATCATTGTTAAAACACGCAGTCGCTTGTGACATATCTAAAACCTTTATATAATTCAGTTTCTGATAAATAATTACGGAATATGAGAATCTTTTACCATTCGGATTCTCTTCGTAATTCATTTACTTATATTTTTAAATTACCAGTTGCGTTTTAAGAAATCAACGATAAACGGGCTTTGAAAAGACTGCATGACTTTGTAGCCTCCTGTTTGTGCAAAAATCGTAACAAATTTCGATTTTTTTAAAGAGCCTTTGTTTGTTTTGTTTTTTTTTCAATTTCGCAAATATCCCGAAATGGGGATTGCACCAAAAACCTTATTGCTTTTCAAATGGAAACGAAAACAGCGATGCAACCTTCTTTAACTTAATTAATCCATTAGTCGTGCGCAGAAAAGTGCAACAGTTTTGATAAATAACAACTAGTTCCACGCGTTCCTTAGGAAGAGAGCTCGCCAAAATATTATAAAACAATTATAACAGGACCTTTTAAGAAACGCTCAGCGATTCGATTACTGTATGTGACGAATTCAAAATTACATATATAAAAACATTTTAGATATATTCGAAAATTTTCTTTAACCATCGTGAGGTAACGTATTTTTTTTCTTTTACATTAATGTCCATGAATGTGCAGAACCAAAAAAGGTGAAACATTTATACGATCGCTCTTATCCACTATCGCATGCGTTGACTCGTATAGCAACATGGTTTAATTCCCATCGATATCGGAATTGAATTGCCTTGGTGACGTTCTCCCCTTTTCTACATACAAATTATCGGGTCTGCCGTTGCTTCGCCATTTTATCCGGTGTGAAAATGCGCGCTTCACTTGTTCCTCCATTATGTCAGGTCCAAAATCCCCAGCCGACGGGGTTACGTAAGTGCTATCGTAGAAGCAGAGAGTTCTTATATGATTGTTCTAGCGATGCAGATTGTTCAGAACATCGACGATAATGTTGTTTCTTTCATTCCGTTCTTAAATCGACTTGTAAATTCTTCGAGCTTATTTCGGATATTAAACGAATCACGTTTTCCTCGGAGTGCTTCAATTTCAGAACACTTTTTCGATGGCCGTTTTTCTTTGGCCTCTCGTATTCTTATCCTAGTTTCTACATTTATTGTACCTGGACATATCTGTTGACTTGCGTAGACTTCTAGCTACCATTAAATCTGAAATTCTCAACATCATCCACAAGGTTCGTGTTTCCTGTGTTTGGTACAATGTGGTTTCTTGTAACCGTACCACTGTCAACTGAATATCCTCCCAAGTTAGATAATTTAGTTTGGTAACACGCAAGCGCTGCTGTTTAAAACAACTGAGCTGATGTGTTCCTTGAATAAATCATTTTTCAATTTCAAAATTTGAGCTGTGGATAACGTTTCAGTTTGACTGGTCGCCACTAGATTGTGGTCTGAGTTAATGCCTAGCAAGGCGTCTTCACAGATTTCAGTATTCTCTTTTCCAACTTACGTTCAAGAGTATGCAATCAATCCGGTTGGTTTCTCAAGACGTTATTATTTGCGTTTGCAGACGACTCCTCGATCTAAAGCCGCCGGATAACTTTCATTCCACATGGAACTGAATAAGCCTATCCCCTCTTGGTTTCCTGACTCCAAGATCATAACTAGCTAGAGCACTACTATATCGTAGCCTACTTGGACGTTGAAATCGTCGAGAACTAAAGCTCACCAGGCTTCACGACGAGCAAATACATTCTACCGTTTGTTTTGATTAATCATCGTGATTGTTGATTGCATACGGTTGTATTCGGTTGACTGTGCGATGAGACATTTCCATTTCGAGCATCGTTTCATCATTTGGAAGTATAAAATCGAGCTGCCCGAAGCAGCAATGTCTTCGGGCAGCACGATAGCAACTACATTTACGGGTCGATTATTTATCTACGCCAGTGCCCATGTTTGACTTACGTATTAGTACTCCTAGGCAACTGTGTTCAAAACGAAAGTTTACATTTTTAGCTACTTCAACTGCAGTTCAACATTAGTTATCTTACCGAGTACGCGCAGACGCCTTACATTTCTCGGGTAGCGATTCGAACAGTTCTACTAAATAGTTGTACACCTGTTACTCTTGTTTTTGGCACTGGTGATCGCATATTTCGCATCTTGATCTCCGTGGACAAGACACCGGTTACCAGCGGGTTATATGGCATCGTATTTTCTAGACTGCTTTGTAAATGTATGGGAAAACATAACGGTGGTTTCTCCTTCTCTTCCGTCGGATTTTCCGTTTGGGTTTACTCGCTCTCAAAGACCTAGTCATAAGACAGCGGAGGAGACCTATCTCCTCATTTTACATTGAAATTCATCAATCCAACCAAGACGCATACGTCATGAGCGATTTAGTTTGCTGTTGTAAATACAATAAAATGCTTAACAGTATTTATTAGTAGGAACACTTTCGGTAATTGAACCTTCTTCCGTTTTTCTTTCGCGGCATCGTATTGCGAGTTCCAATTTAGCTTTTCTGATCAGCGCTAAGCACGCCGAAATTGAAAATCACCACCCTGCACGACGTGGACGGATAGAATTCATGAGGTTGTGTTTTGGTTTTTTCGTCACTTGACTTACAATAACCTGTGCAAGACAATAAAAATGTGGAACGTTTCACGATTTTGGGTGTATCCGCGACATTTAAAAATCATTTGATTTGCCACCATAAATGTAAGAAAACTGTCCGGAAGTGACAGCCGGGGTTTTCTAGATCCTTGAATTTACAATTTTCTCGTAACTTATTACAGTCTAAATTCAAACATGCTTTGAATGCGGATGATATTGTTACTTATCGTTTTTTTTTTGTTTTTTTTTCTCGTAATAGACGCCTAGTCTTAGAATCAAAAAATTGTTAAGAAAAATTTGAATGAAATGGAGAATTTTTACATAAAAGAGAATTGATTTTATGCACCAAAAATTTCGGTTTTACACTTTCTTACTGTAGACAATAAAAATAAGCCAAAAACATATTTAACATTCAGATGTTAACGGTGCTGTGAAATTCAATTTTGGCCCCCAAAAATCGTTATTTTTTCATTATTTACCTTTTTACTTTAATTTCCATTCCAAGCCATTTCTTCAAATCAAAATAACCTAATGAACTAATCAAAAATTATGTCTATTTATTAATACTGTTGATGTTTGGTATGCTATATTCCGCGTGATTTCTTTACGCAGTCTTTCTGCCTCCTTGTTTCTTAATCCGCCGAAGTCGACAATAATTTGTAATAGTTTGTAATAATTTGTAATAATTTGCGATTCTAGAAATTCAATAGATCGCACCTATAGTAGGGCAGTAACCGGTAGTAGTAATAATACGTCGGGTTCTGAGAATAACCTTATTTTAGCATCAGAGTGTTATTATTAACAGTAAATTCAGTTGAACCTTTGAAAAATCGTTAAGTACAGGTTACTAGCGGAAATTAGTAAAAATAATCGGAGCACAAAGTAATTTAAGTGAAAATGTGAGTCAGGCGTTAATTTCACAAATTGTCACGAATAAGGTATAAAAATAAGGACTGTTTCGACAATTGTCACCTATAGCATTTTGCCCGATATAATTATTTCTACATATTCATCATTGTAGAATAATGTAGATTGTTCGAAGATATTAATCTGTTTTTTGTTTTGTTATATTTAATAAAAGCGGAAAAATTAGATATGTATTTTCGCCACTTATGTCGTCTACTAGCGGTGAATTTCACTGAAGATCACTCGGAAGATAGAATATACTCGTAACAATGAAATTGTGTCCTTTATTAATTGAAACGGTCGTTGCGTTTGAACTAGCTAATTTCTTTAACGTTTAGCTGCAGAACGAGGAAAGTGAAACGAACTACACCAAACTGCACCAATGGGAAGAAAAAAATTAACTTCATTATTTGAGTCAACTATGATGATTAACGCGGTTCCAGCTACAGAGCGCTTAATGTTTGCCGCTGACGGAACATTATAATTACCTTTCTCAGAATCTGCAGTCAAGCAAATTCGAAATATTCGAGCACTAAAAATATATCGTCTTATAGTTCTGGAAACACTTTGTTATTTTATATTTAATTTTCTTTCATTTGCGAAGTTGCAGTACAGCCACATCAGCGCATTGACCCCATTCATATCATCACGTTTTTTTGTTTGTTTTCCTTAAATTTTAGTATAAATCTGGGCTATTACGGCACCTAGATTCGGCGAAAGTTACCATAGGCGGTACGGTTTATTAGATGGTGCAAAATTCAAAACCGCCCGAACACAGCTCGGATGGTTTAACAACAGACAATGGAGTGGGATATGGCTTAAATTGCAGAGAGTATGCTGGCACCGTTTAAACAGATGCCCTGCAGTTTGCAAGGCCGTGGTGGTCCATACCGATCGCAGGAAGATGGGGAGTAGCTCCCTCAAAAACGTAGTTGTGGGTCAATTCTATGTGTCCCAGCCGCAATCTAGATAGAATTGAGACTTTCCTACATGAGATAGGGAACGGCGGCCACTAAATAAACTTTATGGACCTAAGCCGGGTCATTCGATTCGACCACAGTTTACGCTATTCTTCCGAAAAGTGCATTTCGAAGACTGATAGTCCCGATCGAGTCAATGCAGCATTGAACGGCATCGGACTAGATAAAGTTACCCTAGCAGCCAAATCAATCGCCTCCTTGCTTGGAACTCCAACATGACCAGGAACCCATAAGGATGTGACGTATACGTTAGACAACAGAACAGTAATTGTTTAGGCACTCGGTTCACATCACGCCTCCAATTTCATAAGTGCACGCAGTTGATGAAGGACAATTTGTGGGACCCGCTTTGACCGTGTTCGTATATTTACATATGTATGTGTTCGGGGAAGGAGGCGAATTTATTCAATACTGTCTGAGATATGGATAGGGAAAGGTTAGGTGTTTCCGGGGGATCCTATTAGAGTTAAACAGTTTAATTATCGTTCTTCGGAAACTATCCTATAAATGTTTTTCGATCTCTGTTTGTCGCGTGATGTTCAATTTGTTCGTCATGCAGCGGACTGCAGCTATCTTTTCGGGCCGTCGACTATTTTTTTTATTGCTAGGCGGACAGGTCGAACAGTGCTGGACTCAATTGATGCGTCCTAAACAGCATTTGATACTCATCTTCAGTTTGAAATTTTTTTAAATTATTTCTTGCGAAAATACTTATAAAAGTCGAACACTTTAAAAAATCTTATAAAATTTTAATACGCGGAAAATTTAACAAAAAAATAAAATAAAGATAAGTAAACATAAAACAACTCTATTTTCAGCGAATCCTAAATATAATTAAACTAAACGAGAAGGGGAGAAATTTGCATAGCGATCAGTTCCATGGTGAACATAAAAAAAAAAAAGAAACAAAAAATGGCTTCTTATAAATGTACGAAACTGAAGAGAAAACATGTGATTCTTAATTCGATCGTTGAATTTATGCGTGGTGTAAAGTAAAATTTAAATTTAATCGATAGATTTTCGGCTACTGGAAAACTTTCAACGACGATGGGTATGCAAGCTTTGGAACTTTACGTGAGCAAAGAAGAAAAAAAACTAGTACTTCGAGTAACGTTCAAATGTCGGCCGAAGTGCTTTTAAAGTTGGAGAACACCGGAATAGGTGGAAACATTGGCAATTATATCATGAATTAGCTAATGAACAGAAAGATTAAGGTAAAAATTGGCTCATCAATCTCTTCGATATTACCAATAGATATGCTGCAAGCATCAGCTTTGAGTGTAACATTATTCATTCTTTACAAGAATGACATTGTAGACTGCATCACCTGTTTCAGCCCGTCTATTCATAGATTATCTAAACTTCTATAATTTCCCATCCAATGCCCAATCCATTCTACAATCTACAATAAACAAATTATAAATGTAAGCTGATAACAATGGTCTAAAATTTTCTACAACTAAGTCTGTCTGCGTTAAATTTCACAAAAGTCGTTGGAAAAATCCCAGAATCGATATTTCTCTTTTCCTCGATACTTCACTTACTCCTTTTCTGTTCGTCCGTTAAATTTTTGGATATTATTTTTGATTCCAAATTGTCTTGTGCTCCGCACATATCTAACCTCAAAATCAAATGTATAAAATCCCTTCATATCTTTAAAATGCCTACCCAACCGGAAATACCATATTCATTCTAAATTATTATAATGGAGTCCATGCAGTCCGTCTTCACGATTTATGCACGGCTCTAGAAGTTGAAATGTATAGCATTCTTTTAGACCTCGAATCCACAATACCTAAAGAAGCACTAACTCAAAACGCTCTTGTGATTACGGACCCCTTAGTGGCAAATCAAGTTCCTCCTCACTCTTTCCATCAAAAACCTGCTGTGTGCAAAGATAGAATACACAATAAAACAGCTCTCAAAATTAGACTGCGAGGTGGTGTTTTTATAGATCCTTGCACATGCTGGGGTGCCGGGGAATGAGCGGGCAGATTTAGCTGCTAGAGAAATGCTATCCATTCCATTAACATAAATGCTGACCCTTTGTGCACTATATCCAAGTCCCCTTGCATATGTATTATAAAACGTGTGAACTAGGCAAGTTTATATAATCTAAATGGTGTACATATGCCATTATGGCCTGCAGACGACTCTTTTTTTTTTTTTTTCTTGCGCTCGTCAACCAAGGACCTTCACCCAGAAACAAATAGTAAGGAAAAGAGTCGGTTATATTTTAATCCGATCAGAAATCGTTGCTCAATAGGAACAAATAGGAATAACTAGTGGGGAAGGAAAGGACAGGATACAGCAAGCACGATAAGGAGCAGGAAGCCGAAGCCTCAATAAATAGGAATACGAAGCAGAACGCTCCACAGAAAGAGATGAACACTGGAAGGACACATGATCGGCGTCGCAAATAACTGTATCATCAGGATGGAGGAGACAGTGTGGGGAGGAAATTAGGGAAAAGCGAAATCTGGAGGAAGACAGCAAAGAGTGGCTAAAACGCATACGAACAACGAAAACAACATCGGAACGTCAGCACATATAAAAAAAAAAGAAACAAAAAAGAAAAATGCGGACGAAAAAATAAGGAGCAAATAGCGTTCAAATATTTCCCGGAGAAAAATGTACATTTTTATTTGAACAAAAAAAGATAACGGTTTTTTTGAGTAAAATTTTGCTATTCATTTTGGAATGTTTTTTTTAAATTGTTAAAAATTCAGCTTTTAGCCGTAAACGGAGAACGCGTTAATGAAATATAAACAAAAGATTGTAATAGGCTGCTTCTGCTAAATGGATTTTGACGAACCTCTCAGTTAATGTGCATTTTTTTTTTTAATTTTGAGAGGTAACAAATATGTGCCGTCCATGCTTAAAAGCCGAAAAACAACGTGATATCTGAAAAACTTTTGAATATCCACAACCTAAATTAGAGCTGAAAAATTTAATTGAAAAATTAGCCGAAAATTTCCATCGGCGGAATTTTCATTTCTTTAATACAAAAACTGTAGAGAAATTTATCATCTTATCTGCTAAAGTTACGAACTATTAAAATAAATAGAACTTCAAAAATATCGCAAACAACCAGAAATTGTAGATAATAACTTATTGTTCTGCAATCACATTTTCGGATCAGTCCAGCAGCAGCTAAGAAAAAAATAAAACAAAATATGATCAAGAAAATAAAAATGAGATTAACGAGAAGATAAATTTCCCCGTTTTTGAAACCTGAAATCCCACATTTCTGAATCGGTTTCATATAAAATGAATCGTGCTTTTTTCAAAAATGTGTACCTCAGTAGGTTTTCTAATTAACTGATAATGAGAGCTGGACCGGAAAATCTACAACCAAGTATATATACGTAATTTCCGGTTGTGTGCTGTATTTGTAACTGCATTTATTTTAGTAGTTTATAAAACTTTTATTCGCGCTGTTATATAAATAATAAACTAATAGCACTTAAAGTGGTGGATGAAGGCCCTGCTTTTTTTAAAAAAATTCCATTCGCTAACTACCTATCATAAAAGTTTCCATATTCCGGTTGAACACCTTACTCGTTTTCTGATAAGCATTCATTGCGTCCGTCCGTTCAGTTACTTCGCTAATTCACGGTTCCTTTCGTTTCCTTCACTTCACCGTTCTGTTGTTGTGTCCACTGTTCGCCTGTGTTTTGACCATACATCCTATTATCTTCTTCACGTTTCATTTCTCATTGACTTCCTCCCCGCATTGTACATCTCCATTCAAACAATGCAGCGGTCTGAAACGATTTTTTTTTTTTTTTTTTTTTTTTTTTTTTAATATTAATAATAAAGGTACAATTTTAACTGTTAAATTAAATCAGTACCAATAGTAATAAATGTTTAACAATTAAATCTTATTTGGAGTATAAGTCAAGTGACTTCACCCCATAAAAATATATTTAGATCACTAAGTCTAATGGATGTCTGCGTTTGAGACGTCTGGTGTCATAGCCGGTATGTAGCAGCTGTATTGCTTCCACATTTACGTGATTATGCAAACGCTTCTCGTGTATCTGAGCAAACTCCTTAATGACATCGTTGACGGTAGCCATCTGGAGATCCGTATGAATATCATCATTACGTGAATATCGATTTGCATCTACAATTGCACATAAGATTATATTTTGACGCCGCTGGATCATTTCTCGATTGGAACGCGCAGTACAGCCCCATAAGGCAATTCCATACGTCCAAATCGGTTTAATGGTTTTTTTTTTACAATAATAGTTTGCAGGACGTATCCAGTACGGATTGTCTGCCTATTAACCAGTAAAATTGTCGTACTTTGGTTTTAATTTGTTGCACTTTCATTTTGACATGAACTTTCCACGACATACGTTTATCCAGGTGCATTCCTAGATACCTTGCAGAATCAGTTTGTGGAATCGCCTTATTACCAAGATATATGCGGTATTGATCACTAGCAGTACGTAGTGTAAAGAGAATGTGGATGGATTTCTGCTCATTCAGCATAATCTTCCACCTTTTAGTCCATTTATACATCGAATCAACCCTTTGCTGAAGCTTGTTTGTAACATCACCCTGATTCTGGTTGACAGCCATTAAAGCGGTATCATCAGCAAATGTTGCAGTGGTAGTACTATTATCATTTACAGACAAATCTTGTGTATGCAGAAGGTACAAGAGAGGCCCAAGGACACTCCTTTGGGGAACTCCAGCCTGTATATTGTAAAATGTTGATTTAGCATCCTCATGACTGATTCTGAACTTTCTACCTGTTAGGTACGCCTAACCAGTCGACATAGGTTACCTGGCAGCAAATGACTCAACTTGAAGATCAGGCCTTCATGCCATACCTTATCGAATGTTTGCGCAATGTCTAAGAAGATGACAGAACAATACTTCTTTTCTTCCAGAGCTCTATTTATTATTGCTACAATCCGATGCACTTGGTCGATTGTGGAATGGTTTTTACGAAATCCAAACTGCGATGCAGTGGTCTGAAACGATTAGCATGTGAAATGTTCGTCTCTTCAGTGGAGCATTTTGCTCTATATATTTCGATTTACGGAAACCCAGGCTTCCCACTCTTTATTGCGCCTCTTCCACATTCTGTCTCCTTCTGCTTCCCACGCCTTATTCCTGTATGTGTTCCTTCTAATTAACAATATCTGATGTCATATTAAAATATAACCGACTCTTAAAGGTAAAGGTCCCCTTGGTCGACGAGCTAAAAAGAAAAAAAAAAAAATTCTGGAAACGTGTTCTTGGGACTGTCATTGGCAGGGCATATGTGACAGAGACGTAAAATAGGAATTCTTTTATCTATTTACAAATCAATATTAATACACGGACAACGTCCCGATTTACTTTAATGATACCATTTATAAATTAAGTATTATCTATCTTTAAAATACAATAAATATAGCATTCGAAGCGATGGCGGTAAATATGAAAACAGTGGAGCACATGAAATCAAAATTGTTCCGACTTTGGCCGATAATTACAAAAAAAAATGTTTTCCCTCCTTTTTTGTATTTTTTGTTGTTTTCTTTTGTTGGACCATCTCCGATTCTCTTTAAATCGAAGAGGAAAACATACTTAAGTCATAACGCTTTAGTTTCAGCGCGAAGTCATTAAAAAGAGTAAATCTTTCTCATTGAAAAAATAACCGGTTGATCGATAAAGCATTATCGTTGAAATCTGAAAAATTCATTTTAAACCTCGAGACTGAAGCGCAAGAATGCGCAAATAGTTTTCCTCGGAAGATGACGGTTTAATTTGTGCCCTATAAAACGCACATTTTTGGATTTCTATACTACAGATATTTTCGGATTGAATCTATCGTAACTGCTTCGGATGAACTTCGTCTCCATCCCACTTTTTTTTAAATCGAACATATTTCTCAACTTGGGATTCACTCATTAGAGGAAAACTTAGTAGTTACAGATAGAAAATCGGAGGAAATAAGCAAAACACACAGCCTTAAATCAAAATTTAGTGGAAATAAAGTAGCACCTTAAAACCAGTCAGCCAAGTGACCGAAAAGAATTTAAAATTCACGATTATAAACAGTCATAGAAACTGAGAAATGGAATAACAAAGCGCGACTTTTTAACGATAGAATTACTGTTCGAAAGAACTACAGATTAGCGATGTCGCAAACATTTCATGCACTACGCGTGCGAATAGAAAAAAGCAGAAAATTCAGTTCGACAAATCTGCTACTGTCTTGGGGTTGGCTCTGGATTGCGAGAAATATTAGAAGTATGAAAGTGTAAAGGAATCATTAGCCGGGCAAGTATCTGAATTACTATTTGAGAAAACTGAAATGGACATGGCTTTTTATAGGGGGAAAATTACCCGATTATGGTAGACTACTATAGTCGATTAGTTGAAATCATCAAAATCAACAGCACGTGATCAACAGAAGTAATACAGAAAGTTACGCCAGTGTTCTCAGTACTACTCTTGGTATCCCGCAAATAGTAGTGCAGATAATGTACCATTCATTAGTAAAGAATTTAAAGAATTTGCCGATATAGAGGTTTCTTGACGATAAGTGCTAGTCCGCAATATTCACGACTGAACGGATTAAATGGAAAAACAGTACAGATTGTAAAAAAAAACATACCTCGAAAAAAAGAAAATCAAAGGTTGCGTCCGATGCTTTCCAATTAGAGGATTGAATTATTCACCGGCACAACTTTGAAGCGGGCCGCAATGCTGACTCTAGTTCATCGCAGACAATTGAAAATACCAAAGGTGTTGCAAAAAGCATATTCTAGGATCCAAGGACTAAAAGATAAGCAAAAGCAGATATATGATCGGACTGCGAAAAACAATAAGCAATTTAAGGAAAATTAGAACATGATATTCAAAAAACGGAGACCGTCCGTTGGGCCGTAGACCGACTCGCCGTAGGTTAACCAGCCGCGGACGATTCGCCGTGGAACGAATCTGCCATAGGACCAACTGGCCAACTGGCCAAATGGCCGTACGCTGAAGACGAACATATCGAATACCTTAAAATCTTGTTAAAAAATCAAAATTTATCAATCCATCGATATGCAACACCCCTAGAAAAAAAATTAACTTTCTTTTTAATCTCCGAAACTCCAATACGGAAGTTAGAAATTGCTTGTGTGATATAACTTTCTTTTATGTGCATGTTAATTTTTTTACGATTTTCGCCGTCCTTAGCAATTAAGTACTAATTTTTTGGAAGAAAATTTTATCCGCGATTTATGTGCACAATTTCCAATTAATAAGTTAAACAGTTGCAGAGCTGTTGAATTTTACTTGATTTCTTTATGTTTTCCAAATCGCGTTCTATTCACCTTCTTTGCATATTATTAGCGTATGAAGTTGTAAAAATTACCGCACGAGAAATGCCAATTTATTTCTTCGGTTGATGTAATTTATCACAATCCTTTGAATTATTAAATTAGTTACAGATGTAGGAGTGTTTTTTTTTTTGTTTTTTTTTTATTTATAGAAAAATTACTCGAAAAGCACGAAGGTAATGTCAATCGATGTAGAAGGAAGTTTGAGAATTCATGTGTCTCACTAACATATAAGAATCACGTTTACACTCAGCGGAGGTAAAACAAAACAGCGGGTAGTCTAAAAAGGTGTATATTCGAAATGTTCGTTTTCAGCGTACGGCGAGTTGGTCAGTCGACGAGTTGGTACTACGGCGCTAATACGCTCTACGGCGAACCGTCCGCGGCCAGTTAACTTATGGCGAGTCGGTCTACGGCCATACGGTACCGACCCTCATAAAGCACCCCTAAGAATACGCACTGGTTACATAAAATCAAAATGTAGAATTGCTGGACCACATATCGTGAAAAATGTGGCAGGTGTAAATTACGGGAGAAATTCAGTGCACGCGAGGAAATCACATAATGCTCCATTTTAAGTGGCAAATGAACAAGGGCAGGTTGCCTTTTGGTTAATCTAGTACCGCGGGTCCAGAAGAAACAACTGAATCAAGAAAATCAATGAGAGTTCAACAACCATCAAAGTACTTACAAAATTATGTAACAAACTAACTCGCATAAAGATACACTGGTAAAGATAATGTAATGGGGATGGTAGTACTTACGCATGCACAGATGAAAAAGAAAAAAAGGAGATGTAATATATGTATGTATCGGTGTAAAGCAGATCTGGAAGTTATCGTTTCAATTAGGCTCATGTAACCCGTTATCACGATTACGATAAATAAATATATGTACGTATAGGATATATACTGTTATACTTTGCTAGAAGCTTTATAACTGGCGTAATTACAGTTTTAAAAAAACGAAATTCTTGAAGAATAGATGCTGTGTCGGAAAAAAAATGACGAAACATTTATACGAATGCAAAAAATTCATTACTTACCGGCTTACAATTATGCAAAATTTTTGAATAATTCTGAAATTGTTTGCAATAATTGTTAGCCTTAATCGAATTTACATAAAGTTGAAATAGTTAATACTGCGGCGACACATTTATCGATTTAGCGTTTACAAGAAAAGTCTCATTATAGGTTTTTCTTTATGAGTTCGTCAACAGAGACATTAGCCTAACAACTGTAAACGAAGAGAAAAAAAGTTCTATTCTTAAAATTCGTTGCCTAGAATACCTCTATGGCCCGGAATCCATACGAAGACTATTCAATAAAGAGTATTTAGCAATGCTGAAATGATGTCCTTCGTTATGAGATGCTGTTTACGATCATGGTACTTGAGCAAGTTTTATAGTTCCCTAAGGAGTCTGTACCAATTAGATTTTTTCCTTAATGTTTCCAGTGACAAAAATTTAATTTTTACAAACTCCTTACGAGCACTACAAAGCTTGCTCAAGTACCATGATCGTGAACGGCATCCTATAGCAAAGAAAATCATTTCCGCATTTCTAAATACTCCCTATCGAATAGTCTTCGTATAGACTCCGGGCCATAGAGTTGTCCTAGACAACGAATCAGTGGACCAAGCTGCCGTAGAAGCAACACATTTCAACCCTGTACCCGATATTTCTCAATCGATAACAGATTTTAAGAAGCACATTACTCGTTGTCCGAACAAAATACAAATAAAACATGGTTCAGAATCATGGTTAACCTTAGGAAGATCCAGCCGTATAGTGGAAACTGCTCTTTGTCCAGTCCGCATTGGCCATTATCACTCATTCGTACCATTTAAATAAGGACGTACCGCCTCAATGTGCTCGCTGCACCGCTCCTTTGACCATCAACACCTCCTCATCAACTGCCTGCGGTATAAAATGATACGAGACAAATTCGCTCTCTCTTCGTCACTTACAGAGATCTTTTCGGTGATGAAGAAAGAATAATCTCTAGACTTTTCAGATTACTTATAGAGACAGATCTATTACCATTACTATAACAAATCTTTTGTCGTGCCTCTAGCCTAGTATACGGCACGTTAATGGAAAAAAAAAATAATAATAATTTATGGGCAAGAATCATAGAAATAGAACGAAATGACTGGGAATATAGGAGAACACAATGATAAGAGAATTGAGAATGCTAACTAAAAAAGCCGGACATTCGAGTAAAACGATTCATAAAGAAAGTAAGGAGGTGTTCGAAGAATAATAAAGTCAAGACCCTATAGCGTATGCAAAATCGCTTTTTTTTTTTTTTTTTTTTTGCTTTAATATTGACAGGACCAATGAAATATATAACTCTAAAGCGAAGTCCACGACTAATAGAAATTCTGTCCGTACGTTTAGGAAAAACTGACATTAAAATGTTCAGTGTTCTTACAAAAAAAACACACACAAATGTATCACATTTTCGAACGTGCCATTCGCAGTGAGCACGTAGGATAAATAACCAGCCAAAATAATATGTACAGTAATATATATATAAAGTTTTGTTCACATAACAAAAATAAAAAACACAGTTTGCTGCAGAAAAATTCGGGTAGGTTTTAATATAATTTTACATTATTTTTTATTATTAAATGAAACTTAATTATTACCTAAAAGTGAAGTAATACAAAATAACAGTAATAGTTGACTATAGCTTATTATTTGAGACTGTAAATTTTTCTGATTTTTATTTATTTTATTTACTTAATGAAAACTAAACTTCTTATATACTAACACATTATTTGCGTATCGGTAGTTTTATTAGTATTTTTTTAGCGGAGAAGTTATGATAAATTTAACAACAAAATGAAGATAATATCATTGCACTACGAAGAGAGTTGAATAATAATGGTTTTAGCCGATCAAAAATAAGAAAATGAACAAATAAAACGCCAAGTAGATATTGATATGCTAGCCAAGTCGCTGGTAACATCTAGGCACTATATGTATAACCGTATTGTACAATGTTAATCTAAATGATGATGGCGTACGTTGTCTTTTTTTCTTGTTGTTTTATGGCGGTCTTTTCGTGGTTTGCAATTTAATACGGTGTGCATGTGAGTATACGCATAGTGTTTCAGAATGTATGCACACTTTTACAGCTAGATGCTATTAACAATCCTGCACAGGATGAATAATTCACGTGTACAAATGTAAATTTAGCTTAATTTTAACAAACAGATTTATTCGCATATAAAATTAATAAAATATAACGTTATTATTACAGTAGCCGGTTTCGAGAGTAAATCAATCTGGTTCGCAAACTGAGCACAACTGTAGATTGGTTCAATGTTTTATTTGCACTAAAATACTCCATTAATAATGCCGTGCAGTTTATCGCTGTACAAGTGTAGAATGGTCTGAAGGAAATATTTAAATACTACTAATAATTCTATCCGAAACGTACAACATGATCGATATCTGACGCATTTCAGAAAATTCTGGTTTACAAAATTCGTTTTAAAATTCGATAAAACTAAAACTAACAATTAATTACTTTGAAATAAGGTAGGTCTAGCTCATTTGGGTGCGATTAGTTTGCCGTTGTTTTATAGTTCACTACGAGAGTTCTTTCAACTATTGTTATATTCTTTACTGAATATCCAGTTAGTATAAAATATACTGTTATATACTCGTTACAGCTCCATTTTCAACAGAGAAAGACTAATGGGGTACTTTGACGCAGTTCAGCTCGACTATCAAATAACAAAATGTTTACGTTTTACTTCGTATGTCTTCGCTCGTATTCGTTTAATTTGCGAGTTTATTCAAATCTGTACAAAACATTTGGATCGTTTATTTATTTACTTATTTTTTAACTTCGCACTTTCATCATTGTGATATCGACCCGCATGAGTGAAATTGATTACGAGTTAGTAAGCAATCAGACAACGCTCATATATATTTATTGATATATTTATTGATATATTTATTGATATATTTATTGATATATTTATTGATATATTTATTGATACGGATTCAGTATGTGGGCCGTTGTGTTGCGGCAATGTGCGAATTATAAATGAATTCTCGTGGTATTCATTTATCCTGATTCTCGCGGACATGGTTTTTTGTTTGATTTATTCGCAGCGAAGGCACACTGAGCGCTTGCGATATCGAGCCGTATTGGGCGATGAGAAGCTGTCGTAAAATCCCGTGTTGTCGGGGTAGTTTTACGATAGATCGGGGAATATTATAATAGGCTAGTAGAAGTTGTTAATGGTTATACGATGTTTGTTTCGCTTGGTGCATGTTAAAAGTTTTGATAGCCGTTACACCATTGTTGTGTAAAGAATTAAAAAATGATTGAAATAAAATGTTGTTTCGTCTAGTCCGTGTTTGGCGATTTATCGTGACATAATTTTCTGTTTTTTTTTTTTTTTTTTTTGTGTATTGTCGTTAACTGGTAGTTATTCGTATGTATTTTTTTTTATTTGTTCTTATTATTCGTTTTTCTTTTCTGATCTAGTCATTTGCCGAGAAAATTGTCTCGTTCGCGAAACACACTGGGACCCACGTCTTGACGAGAGAAAATATATATTTCGTTTTTATGTCTATCGTGTTGGTATTATTAGTGAAAAAAAAAAAAAGAAGAATTGATGTAAAAGAAATCCTAATGTGTAAACTGAATAAGAAGCGATCCGGTCAAGAATTAAGTAGATCAGTTTCAGTCGTTTAAGTATATGTCATGCAAGCAGTTTTATTACATATCATCCAGAGCCGCCTTAAATACTATGTTACCTACTTCCTAGAATCTCGGAGGAACAAGCTGGATTTATATATACAAGGTAAAGAAGCAAGGGACCACAGCTCATGAATTTGAGGTTAATGGTAGAAAAACATAGAGAATATAACGTGCCGGGTTACTTCTGTTTCTTGGATTATAATAAGCCGTTGATAATGTTAAATCAGCTAAGTTATGGCAAGTGTTAAAACACATGGGTTCGCCGAAACATTTGATATTTTTAATTCAAAAGTTGCATTCAAAGAACAAGACAAGGATAAAGATAGAAGAAGAATTGTCAGATCAATTCCAGGTAAAAAAAGTGAGTAAGTTAGGGATATTGCTTGCCACCTATATTGTTTAACGCATATGGAGAATTTCATTATAAACAAAGCAGCACAAGTTAGGTAAGGTGGAATATCTATCGGAGGAAAGAAGATTTATAACTTGAGGTTCGCGCCTATGATGTGTGATACTCGTAGCGAAATCAGAACAAGAAATTTCAATTTCAATTCAATTCAATTTTATTTTATTTTCACATAAATTAAAATATAAAAATTGTAATCAAATTATTGTAACCGTGAATACGCAAAGGTTACGCGAACTGCGCAATATATATATCGAAAATCACACTGGTCAAACTTGTACCTATGTTTTAACCAAAAAAATGTGTTATTAAATTCAATTTACAGTATGATCTTGCTTAACCAATGTGTTTACATAACATCTTCGAGTGTTTACACCCGAAGCCAATTTCACTATTTAGTTGAAGCTTATAATTACAAATACACTGTAAAACTTATGAAAACTGTAAGAATGTATATAAACATGACTAACACTGCAAACGTACAATCAAAAAATTCATCCAGTATCACAAGTAGACGTACAAACGTCTCCATTCAACCACACCAACTTAATCTTTAACCTAAAGTTGTTACATTTAAACCTAATAAAAATAAACACTAGTAATAAAAAGATAACAATAATGGAATAACAATATTGAGATAGTAATACAGGTGTAGTAATACTAATGATACAACTAATGTAAGCAACTATGATTAATGACTAATAACAATAAGTAGCCATTAGAATGGTAAACTGAAATTTATACGCTTCTACACGGAACAAAATAATAAATCTAAACAATTAAGTGCAATACATATATTTATAACACTATCCTTCTTGTTGCCATACCAAAATGTAAAATAAAAAAGTAAAAAAGTCGCAGGTTTTTTGGAGCTAACAGTAGCCCATGTTTACATCATATAAAGACTGTGCGAAATAAACTACTATTAGTCATGTACACACCCTAAATCCCGTTAAGATGTTATCTCGACCTCAGCAATATTACATTGTGATAAATTAAGAATAACAATATGTAGTCGAAATATTATTAAATTATATTAAATTTTAAAGAAATGTTATGAAAATAATATACAATTTACAAAAAACTAGCGTTATTACAAAGCATTCTGAAACGAAACGTTCGAACTACTGAACAGAATTGAAAGCAGCAGCAGAGAAATGATACTACAGCTGAACAGATCTAATTGCTCCCTACTAGTAATTAATATGAGGAGACCACAAGTGCACAAAGGAAAGGGTTAATAGCAAATATCAGAAGAGGCGATCTACTTGAGAGCATGTATATCAAGTCATGGCGGTTCAAATAAAGAGATTAAAAGAAGAATAGGGAAGATTATGTAGAGATACGGAAAGACCGAGAAATATCGAAATATACACGAAACTAAGGTTGGTGAAAACCTTGGTATTCTCAATTGTAGCATACGGATTTGAAAGGCGGACCATCAACACAGTGTCCGGAAGGAAATTGGAGGCCTTCGAAACGAAGTGCTATAGGGAGAGCTATTAAGTATTCCATGGACGACGCATGGGACAAGTAGGTCGATCTCAGAGAAATTACATATGGACGATAATGAGCGACTGCTACCAACAATAAGAAAGCAGAGAATGAAATTCTCCGGACATGTGGTTCGAGCCAATAAAATGGAAAAACTCATCATGCAGTGGTAGGTTAGCGGGAGAAGGAAACAAGGGGCAAACCGGCAAATCGATATATAGACCAAATAAAAAAGTGAACTGGTTTACAGACGCAGAAACTGTTTAGGAAAATTGAGGATCGAAGGCTGTAGCAAGCAATTGTTGCACAATCAGTTCTCGACAACAAAAAAAAATATACCTATATATATATGTATATATATATGCATGTACCTATATATATACATATTATTGATTTAGTTCCTTAGCATACGTAACAAAAAGTCAGCAGACAATTAGATGTAAGATTTTCGTGTTTTGTCGGAAATGTAAAAATTTTAATAAAATCGGAAACTAAATTAATGGTAACAAAGAAATACGGAGTAAAAACTTTCTGCTATTCTAGTATGTGTAGATTAATAGTATACGTTAAAATACAATAACTTTTTTGCGTAGAAAATGGATCGCGTGTTGAGAATAAAACTAGACTAATCATTTTACCCTGACTGGGCCTTCAGTAAAAAGAGCTGGAATGTAACAACAGCTGATTCACTGTGAACTGAATTAGTGGCATCTGAGACACGCCGAATAGAAACTGCAATCAATTAGACCGGGTCAAACTGATGCGACAGCGAAACGGTTACGTGACTAGAGTCCGGAGTAGTTTGACTTCGAAAACCTGCGGTTACGAGCTCCGCGGATGATCATTTCTTTAAGCTGAATAAAGTAAAATAAAATAAAATAAAATAAAATAAAATAAAATATTGCTAATTAACCGTTCGTTTAATCCGTGATAGCTGACGCTGTTAGAAAAAATCTTACAAACAACTTATTTTTAGAATAATTGTAATAGATTAAATGATAAATAATCACCCCTCTACTGATACTTCAGCGACACAATAATGGAACCGATAACGTCATAACTGTTGATAAGATTTAATTTATTAACAACTATTTCCTGTTTGTAATCGACGGCACGTGAATTGTTAGTAAAATTCGAACGCGCGAGCGATTACGGCACGTGAATTGTTAGTAATAATCTAACGGGTGGAAGGGGAGAATGTGGTCGCAAAACTATCTCGCACATTACCAGTGTCTAGTTTATAATGCAATAAATATAATTAAACGTGGAAATCACATTTCTACGAAATTAAGTAAATTAATAAATTGTTAGAAAAAATATCATGCGCAATAAAACACGCCAGAATTAGCCCGGGTTAAGTGAGACGTATTTATATCGCTTCTATTAAATTTATTCGCATGAAAGTTGTTCCAGTGTGACGTGATCCCCTCCTGCAGCATCAGAAAGAAAAAATCGATTATTTTCGTTAGAGATAAAATTGTATTTCTTACCGACTACGCGATGTACAACGTTCCGGAACAGGTATCATCGGCAATTTAGCGTCGCTGAGTGTAGGAAAAATGCAATCTCAAATGTTAAATTAGAAAAAAACGTTACAGAACATCGAAGAATCAGACTGAAAATTCGACAAGGACAAGACCGCAAATTACACAAAACAGTTCGGTAGGTTGTGATGATCTCATAGAACTGTTCGATCTTTTTTATTTACATGTTTAACTTTTAGCCAATGGAAGGCCTCCTCCAGATGCGTAAGACACACGCAATCAATTGTTCACGTTGTAACGTTGTCATTTTTCCAAAGGCTTCTGCTATTAATCTTTTTCTGTTCTGATCTTTTCCCGCTAGGATAATACTCAAACAAAATTGTTCACAGCTAGCTCAATTCACGTCTGTATTTGATCGTGGGGTACCACGCTGATGTAACCAAAAGAAGAAAAAAAAGAAAAGACAGACTACTATACGGGTGATTTAAAATTTTCATTTAGTATTACCTAGAAACTATCACCTGTAATACTTCGACAGCATATTCCACGCTATCGTTTTTTTCTTCGACTTTTTAGATTTTATTTGCGTAACGTACACATTTGAATTTCTAGCGCAGTAGTCTAGTAGTTAAAGTGCTCATCTACCAAGCCAAAGATGTCGTAGGTTTTCGAAAGACTCGTTAAAGTCAATATCAGATATATACCTAATCTGGAATTTTTTTTTTTTTTTTTTTTTTTTTCCCTACCAAAGAAAGGAATAGACACATGGAATAGAATAGAAATTACATTTTTATTCTGTCGACGATAGAATCAAGGAACACCCCTAGGACAGGAATAACAGAGAGAATTCGGCAGAGAAAGAACATAAGAGACGTTGAAAGGAGCAGGAAGACCAAGCTTTAAAAGATGATAATGAAGTAACTCACGCTCGCGAGATAAACCGGAGCACTCGAAGAGCACGTGATTCGCATCGCAAACATACTGGGAACCTCCTTCAGGATGATCCAATGGATAATTAGGAGATGCAGCCAAGGAAAAGCGATTTAGTGAAGAAGGAAGGAGACTATGCGAGAAACGGAGGCGAGATAATTTAGTAATTATGGACCGACGCAAACTGGGGAAATCATAGAACCAAGGACACGAGAAGGAGGAACAGGATTAATCAAGAGATAAAAGGAATTAGGATTAGCGAAAAGAGATACATAAACAGAATGCCAAAGTCTAAGATGGCAGGATTTAGTTGGAAGAAGAATATTGTGTGCTGGAACCCTACTAATAAAATTCCCATTGGAAACAGCAGCTTTAGCAAGGAGGTCGACGGTTACATTTCCATCAATGCCTGAATGTCCCGGAATCCAAAGAAAGTCAATCTGGGTAGACGTCGATAAGGATAGATCATGAAGAAGAGAACGAATGGAAAGGATAATAGCATCAGTGGAAGGAGAAAGGGAAGGTGGAGATAGCGCTAAAAGAAAACTTAATCCGGAAATTGAATACTAGTTATACTAAAGAATTATCTGCGAGGAAGTAATGGCGATCGGGAGAAAGGAACTAGCCCCAATATTCTCTTTGGATCCACTGTCCCATTACGAAACGAACTTAACTTCACAATCCATGATACTTTATCGAGGAGGGACGGGGTTTATATTGCTTCGATCGAGGTTGCTGAGGTATTCGTTTCTTATAATGCGACAAATTTACGAGATTATAATATTTCGATAAAAGGAGGCGTACTGTTCAGATGCTTGACTGCCAAACCGGAGAGTTCGGATATTAGAGTCTCGTTCCAGCCTCGAGTACTACACACCTAACCTGAAATTAGTGTCGGAGAATCTGAGAAGAAAAGACACAATTCAAAGAGGAAAGGGACTGCGCTCCAGTACTTCCTTCAGATCCATTATACGTTTAGCACACTGAGAATCTTAACTACGCAGACGTATAGGCACGATTTTTATTTCATACATTGTTAATACTGTAAATATTCTTTACAGTATTTCCTTTCAAGTTTACTTTTTAATCAGTTCAGATGTGTAAACCGTAACAACCATAAATTTCACTGAATTGGAACCGATGATTCCTTGCTAATTAACTTTTCAAGATTCCGAACGTAATTTCAGTGTGACCCTTACATATATATATACATATACGTTGTAGGAATGACAAAACCGCATAGCTTTTTATTAATAAGATTTAGTTTGATAGTTGTTTTTTTTTTCTATGAAACCCTTTGACTTCTGTGCCGTAATGGTAATCAAACAAAATTTAAGTCTTCCTGGGAAGTGCGCACACTATTGCAGTAACAGACCATTTTTAAAGGAGAACACACCTGCCGCCGATGAAGAATGTAATGCAAAATCGATATTGTACACTAAGCTTTGGTCTTGTTGGAAATATGATGCGATTATTTTGTAAACATTGTACGATAATTTTTAACGAGTTTTTCGGCTGAATCGTTCTACTAAAAGAAAAAGCAAAAAACACACCGTAATGCTACCGACTGTTCGCTGGCGAGAAAGCAATTCGGTCGAGAAATCGATGAAAGCCTGTTTTTGGAATTTAGACCGACGATTAGGGGATTCTGCGGCAATTTCATCTAGTATTTCGAAAAGTTTAGACAAAGTGTGAAAAGTGTAACATGCGGTTATTATTTCCAGACGGAGTTTATAAGAGGAATTCTGATAAACATCGTCGATATTTCAACGCGGTATTTATGTGCTCCCACAAGTCTGTAGACCGTATAGAATCCGCTGCGACATTGGATGTATGCGTTAGAGTGTGTTAGTGAACAGATTCTATTACATATCTGTAGAGAAATACATTGTAGAGAATTCAATTTTAACCAGTAAAGACCAGGCCAATAACTTCCCGATTCTATATACGCGTATGTTTGAGCACCGTGAGTACATTACACACCTGCGCAAAAAACGTACAAATGATTTTTCTTAGTTTTTTGTTTTTTTATTTTAAATAAAAACTGTTGCTCGATTTTCGTTTTTTCCGATATCGCAGCACTCCCATGTCGCATCGATTACATCAACTTTTAACATAGACATGCGTCACCCGTAATGCTATAATGTATACTCATTCGACTAACAGTTTATATCTACTGAAAAGAAGAAAAAAAGTCATTTCGATCTTTACGGTTTTAGTTATTTTAGATTACAGAGTTACACGTACGTTTTCGAGAAAATATTTAAAGAATATTATTATGTACGATAATTGTAAAGTGTTACAATAGTTATCAAGTTCCTCTACCCGTGTAAAACTGAAGTTATAATAATTTTTTTAAAAATGCAAATTGCGAGCTTTTAATCGAGCTTTTTAAATACAACTGTAATAATGAATTTGAATAAATCATTAATTTTATCGAAGAAAGAAAATTAGATTTTTTTTTTTTTTTTTTATACCTCTCACCCTTGGTTAGGCTTCGGGCCGTGTATAATATCGAGACTATTAGGGTCTAAGAGTTTACCGGACTTCCCTTAATCCACTGTCCTTAACGAATTGAAAAAATGCGTTCTGGTTCACCTTTGAATTCGAGAGGACATGGTTGAGATTATCAAATCCGTATCTCGTTCTGGATGGTTGGAATGTAGGGAAATTTATGAGAATATATGATCAACCGCCGGTGGCAGAAAGGACAAGTGGTTGGGTGGTGACCGCCCTCCAACAAATAGTCATGGGATAGTCGCGTGTGACCGAGGCGTAGACGATTGAGCGCGCGATAATATACTCGTAAGGTCCCCTGGGGGGGGGGCACCATGGCTCTACGGACCTCTTAATATTCTGGTGGTGGGACGGGGTGGAGATGTGTTCTTAATTCCAGTGTTCCATCATTTGACTTCATATTGCATTTGATATTTGAGGGGTCCCAAGGATGCTTTGTGGACTGGGGGCTGTAGTGATTGAGTGAGCTGCTGTGTCCGCCCTTTCATTTCCTGGGATTCCAGCATGACTTGGGACCCACAACACGATTAGATTATAACCTTTTGACTGCAGCTCCAAGATGAGTATCAGGACTTGGTTTGTTAACCCCCTCCCTAGGGTTCCACCTAGTATCTTCTTAGCCGCCACTAATGAGTCTGTTATCAATAGTATATCAGAATTGTTGAGCACGATGATTGAAGTTTTGAATAAGAATTAATATCCTTCCTGGGCAACGTTAGCTTAAATTACAATTTCCTAGCTAACAAAAAAAAAAAATTAAACCGCAATTGACAAAATCATTCATGATTAAAGCAGCAATAGTGATACAACTGATGGGAAAAATTAACTGTCTTCGATTCAATTGTACTTCGACAATTATTTTCGGTTCAAATACCAGAGAGAAAAAAATATATGTTACCGATGCAACTGGAACAAACCGATTCTTCAAATATAATATACGTAAGTTTAAATGTAGCTTCAAGACCTAGTTGTAGGAAGTTACATCATACATATTTTGTCTTTAAATATATAATTTGTTGATTTATTTTTTTTTGTTAATTTATGTTTCAATACTGTTTCAACATATTCATCCTACACTCTTTGGATTGGAGGAAAAAGTCATTATTGATGAAAAAAAATGAAAAATAATGAGATTGTAGTAGTAATTAAGTAATTAGTAATAACAACGGGAATGTAATCCTTACCGGGAAAAAAAAGAAAAGAAAAGTAGTTTGACAATAAACTGGTTAGTATGAAATCCAATTCTCCTTTTCTGGTGCAATATTTAGCATGGGAGAGAAAAAAAAAAAGTACATTATGAATAAATGATCCGAGGTAAGCGGTTATCTAAGCAAAATACGGGAGTGGATGTGACAAGTTTGACTTTTTATAACAATTTTATAGATGTAACGTAAAATGATGGAAATGGAGCGCCAAAATGATTGCCAATATCTTTGACGTGGCTGCTGTTAACGACTGGTTAAATATCTGGGTGTTTCTGAAAAAGAAACTTCCGATTTATTAAATTTTCGAGACAATAATAATAATAATAATAATAAAAAAAAAAAAAAAAAAGATGAAAGTCATTAGAAAGACAGAGCGGCAAGAAAAACGTAAGTTGTGCTACAACTTTCGGGGACAAATTAAAAAATACGAAATCTCTCAAAGTCGTCATATTCCAAATATTAAATATCAAAAATGAAATAGCAACATGCAAAGTTGTGCAAATCATTTTGAGCGCATGAAATATAATGTTAACCTCTAAAATTACAAGGAGTCGGATATAAACAGTTCATAAAAAAGAAGCACTTCTAGCCCTAAACTGTGCCCATTACCGTTATTAATTTTTTGTAACGAAATTAACAAAATTAATTTTCTCGCATTTTCGCTAGTCGCTCCATGTTTATGTTCGGTGATCTTTCGACAATAATTTACGA
Source organism: Icerya purchasi (assembly GCA_039619475.1). Lineage (NCBI taxonomy): Eukaryota > Metazoa > Arthropoda > Insecta > Hemiptera > Monophlebidae > Icerya > Icerya purchasi. The sequence continues at coordinate 285,558,456 of CM077116.1, forward strand.
CGTTCATAATAGTGCATACAATTTCAATTTACAGCACCTTCAGTTGTGGCAATTTTTTTTTTGTGTCTTTATAGTTACCCCTTTTTCCTGTAACTTTTCTTTTATTTTTAAGTCCGTGGATGTTTTTTATATTTAAATTTTATATTTTTTTGTTTGATTGTCGTTTACCAATTTTTGCCGGTTATTGTTTCTTATTTTCTCCCCCTTAGGGGAAATTTTCTTTACTCCTATGTTTTGTCTGCTGTTTGTTTGTTTTATTTTATTTCATATACATATATTTTTATCTTTTGAGTCCGTCGTTGTTTCTTATAATTTTTTTCCGTTCTCTACCGTTGTTCGTTCGTATTTTCCTCCTTTAAGTGTTTTCGGCGGTCTCTGAAAAATGCGTTTCGTTGATTTTTACTTAATTTTTAGTTTTATATTTGTCTCTTTTTTTGCGTTTTTTCCTTGTATGTTTTTTTTTTTTTTTTTTTGTTATTTTTTCTTGCGTTTAGGTGAGTTTATCGGCTTGGGGTTTCCGTGATTTTGTTTCTCATTTATGTCGCTATTGTCAAACGCAATTTTCGCTCCGTTACTTCAGTTCGCTTCTGATGACAATCAGTGTAAACTAGCCGAAATATTAAGCAAATGAAATTCTTCTTAACACAGAGTTGTATCCGTAATTTATTTATTACGAGTATCGTTTATGTACAGATTTTTTATGAAATAAACATATATTTTATCGAATATTTTTAAAATTTCGCTACTGTTTCGTTTCTCTTCATAATCAAAACTTAATAATTCATCGATAAATGTCAAAGAAAAAATAAACTGGATTTTGAAAATTTCATTCCGCATTACTTTCAATTTTTCCAACGGTGAACTACTAGTATTTGCGGTATTGAATGTTCTTCTTTAACGGATATATAAGTTCGAATAAAAGAAAACTACCGTTTCATTCAGCCAATTCCTCGTTCCCTGTCTTGGTTCCATTCTATATTCCTTTCGATCGTCGCTCTTCTATTGTCTCCCTAATTCGTCTCCAAATCATTGTCTACTCCCCTCCTCTCGATTTCGATTTGCTCTGTCGCCTTCTCCTGATTGTTCTCTTCACGATTGTAATCCTCCCATCGTATATATGATGCTGATCACATTTTCTTTGAGTGTCCTGCTCTTCGTAACGAACGCTACCTTTTATACAGTCAGCTCCTGTCATTAGGTCTCCCTACTATGCCCTATAACTCTTCCTTTATCCTCTCCTTTCCTTCATCTTCTGTGGTGTCCGCACTGCTGTCCTTTGTTGCGTCCATTTCGGACCGCTTAATTATTTAATTTATTAGCTTAGTTTTCTTGTTGTTGGGTCAATGCCGCTGGCGCGCCCCAAAAAAAAAAATAAATAAATAAAAGAAAACGCTTATTTTTGTTAAACTATACCGCATATTCGAAAAAATTATTCGTAATTAAAAAGCTTTTTCAATCTTTAATTTATCATCATACTTAGGATTTGAAAATTACGCACTTAAATCGCGATATCTCTGTCTCAAAAATATTTAAGGAATTTAAATTTTGAAAAACAAGAAATTTTATCTTCATTTCAAGTAGGAAAAATAATAACAAATCTAACATTATAACATCTGGAAATTACCGAGTTTTTTCCGATATATAGATTGTGCTTGTAGCAATTTAAAATGTTTTATTATCAAAATACAATTATTACGCGTGATTTAAAAAATTCGCTAGACTACCAACAACTGACGGTGCCGGATTTTTCATCGCGTGTAAAATTGGGCGTTTGGTTGCTAATGTTGTAAAGTATGTAGAAACATCACAGGGGATTAACCGAATTTTGCCGAATTACTTAAAAATTCTTGGGCCAAATTTGTTAACGCTCTTTACCAGCATACACCGGAAACGAATGGAAAGCGTAATTTTTTTTTGAGAAACGTAAATTCTATCTACATGCGCATAGATATACATACATGTGTAAACACAATTGCCATTTGTTTAATGGGTATTTCAATTTGTTTCTTTTCTTGGCGAAGGCTTATACACTGGAAATAAATCGCGAAAAAATTTTTACTTTCTCGAGTGATCACAATTTCTCCGATCTTCCGGTAGTTAATAAGAAAGCGAATTCGCTGTGGAGCGTGGTAAAAAAAGATTTCGTATAATTCGAAAAACAATGAAGTTCGCAATGCCAACGTTTTCTCCGTTTTCTGACGTAGGTAGAAAAATGCGTTTTAAAACGGATAATAAATCGAGTTAGGCGAAAACATGTTTCGGTTCAGACATCACCGAATGCAGTATAAAAGTTTTTACGGCACTTAGAAAACGATAGAGTGAGGAAGCCGCTGAAAGCTTACGTGTCCGATATTCCGGTGGCATCCCCTGCAAAACCGTCTTCTTAAGTTCTTTCAGAAACTCACCGTTTCCTAATCTCTTTCCTCTTCAGAAGAGTGATTCTTACTTCGAAATCTTTGCACAGTAATCAGCGGCGATCGTCGACCAGGGCAGAACTGCAGGCAGGCGCACAGCCGAACAACTTTTAACTCGGGACTGATGTTCCAACATCGTTCCAGCGACAATGTCTCGCACTACCGAAGCAGCACTGTCCTGAGCGTCAAAGGTGGAGGATTTAATGAAATTTTACCCACTTACGCTTCCGGTTTAACTTTTCTAAATTACACTCTGCTGAACAGTGTGCGTTCTTCAACCGGAGCGGCTGGCTTACGATAAAATATGCCCGCGCCCGCCTCTCCAAGTACACACTGCAATGCGGACGGAAAACTTTAGCACGCGCACTTCTACCGAATTGTTTCGGCCGGCACAGATAAACGGAAAATTTAATTCCCGATTCTGCAATTTTGCAATTCTTACATTTCGTTTAACAAAAACTTTCACGTTCTAACAATGCGCCCAACATTCCCGCGGTTTTTCCTAAACATAATTTTCCGGAATCATCATAACTTTTGCTCGCGACAACATCGGTCATTTTGAACAATCCGTTTTTCTTCTTCTTCTTCTTTTTTTTTTTTTTTTTTTTTAACGTCGACGTGTTGTGTAAATTTACTAAGTTTCCGAAATTAATAATCTCATTTTTCACGGTTTATACGGTTTTAATTTTTAACTGTTTTTTCAGCGAACAATGATAAACGGAGAAAAACATTTTTCAGATACTACGAAGTTTTAAGGAAATCTAGATCAAAATTTTAATAAAGTATGCAAAACGACATATATATACATATATACACATAGATAAATATATTCTCTAATGGCCGCTTTCGAGTGAGATTGGGATCCGTTCGGTCTGATCTACATGCGGTACGGACAGGAGTTCCGCAGGGATCCGTCCTCAGCCCAACACTGTTTAATATTGCGATAAATGTTATTGTAAATCAAGTTCAAAACCTGTAAAATCACTCCTTTTCGCAGATGATTTATGTATATTTCTTACATGCACCGATATCAACTTAGGAGAAAACCGTTTTGCAGAGCACAATTGTTAGACTATAGCAATGGTCGAAAGATAACGCGGCCTTTGAAAAACTATAGCAACCCATTTGTGTAGGCGGAAAAAGTGCGATCGCATAGTAAGCCTAATTGTTAATAACAACCGTATAGCATCCATAAATAAAGTTAAAATATTTAGGAATGACTTTTGACAGCAAACTCACTTGGAAAGCACACATTAACGCATTGAAAACTAGCTGTGGTAAAAACTAAATCTACTGCGGAAGCTATCGCATACAACTTCGTAATCTATTAATGCTGTATCGTACCCTTATAAGGTGTCCAAAATCGATTATGGTGCACCAGCCTATGCTTCTGTTAACATATCGACCTTAAAATGTTTCGATACTATCCATCATACCGCCTTGAGGTTGGCAACTGGAGCTTTCAGAACCTCCCCGATACCGAGTCTACTATGTGATTCAGCGGAGTGGCCATTAGATTTGCGACAAACTTATCTGGAATTAGGCGAAATGGTACTAGAATCACAGTAATCTCCGCGATTTGTGAATCCTTTCGTAATCGCTAAACAATACAGAAGTCGATATCTTGATTACTCGCTCACAAAAAAAAAAAAAAAAAAGTAAAACCCATCCGCGAGGCTAAGGAAGAGTTAAGGTAATGGATTTTTGTATAGGATGCGTAGCTCAAAATTGTACAGATAAAAAATTTATCTTTGCAGTTTATTCCATCTAGTTTGAGAAGAAATCGGCCGTAAATGCTTATAGCAACGATCTACGCATCAATGTAGTACGATGATATATATATATATATATATATATATATATATATATATATATATGCATCTATTTCGGTTTGTTTTTAATTTTACGGTATTTAAAGATTACTTAATTTTTCTTCGCGATCGCTCTACAGTTAAAAACTAATCTCCAGTAGATACCCGAACATTTCAGCGCTTGGTCAACACGGCGACAATAGTTCAAAAAATTGCGTTCACCGTTTAAGCATCTTTTTATTTGAAAACAGGTGTGTTTTTCGTTAATGTACAGTTAACTTTTAGTCTCGCCGATAACACGTATTATTTAAATAAAACGTTCCGTTTATAAAGATGTTACGTACATCTGAGCATATATACGCAGACCTTTTTTTCTCCTTTAACCGGAACAACAGAAATGGCGGAAAATATGTACAAAAACTTTCAGAAAACCGCTGTAAACATTATTTCATCCTAGCATGTGTATGCAAGTTAGGTTTATTTGTGATTATTTTTGCGCCCATTTTCCAATTTAAAAATTAGTATCTGCTGCTCTGCATTACTAATTCTGTAATGACCAGAAAACGCTCTACACCTTTGAACATTGAAACAAAATGAAAAAAACTCTTCAAACTATACTCGACTCAGCGTGAAAGTTGACGAAGAATTATTAAAGGGAAAGCTGAAATTTCCTACATAATTATGTAATCTTTTTCTTTCTTTTTTTTTTAATTTTCTATTTTTTAATATTGTCGTAGGTTTAGTTTTATAATTAGAAAGAAGCGATCACATATACGAAAAGGAAATATCGAAAATCAGTATGTATGCACGTGCCTCCAGTTGACACATAACACACCTATTTCATAAGACAACACTGTGCGCATTTCTCTATTAGCTGACTGTGTACTCAGTGGCGTGTTGCGGAAGAGAGATTAAAATTAAACATGTTGTAAATTTCTGATGAAATTCAACTATTCAGAATATCCTGCATTTATTTAAATTTACTTTTGTTAGACACATCCATTTAAAAAAGAAAAAAAAAAGTACAGTCCTCACTTAAATGTACTCGTTATCATTCAGTGTATTTATAGTCCTTCTGATCGCCGTTGATCATTCAGATGTTTGCGTTATTAGAATGCGACTAGTGCGATTAATCAAAAACTGATTAGTATGTTGAATAGTTGCAATTACGATTCCCTTTATTAGGCCAAATTATCATAACAGTAGTGTAAAGCATATTTAACAATAATACTTGGCCGCAAACAGGCACGATTGCTTCTGTAGGCCTATTGAGCACCTGTTGGTTCACATTTAGCATACGCGTAATATCGTGTTTTTAATGTAGGGTACGTTGCTCTGCACGCTGATATGAATTGCCCAATAATCGCGAGAAGTAGGCCTATCACCGTCGGCTAAACTACCTCTTCTTTCTTTCGGCAAATAAACGACTTGATGCGTTTATCTATGCGATCTCTATAATCGCAACACTTTGCAACATATGACGCAGAAACCTTTTCTGCGTTAAAAAACTCATTCTATTAATATTCACCGCTATATATTGATGCCACCTTTACAATGACATCTATCAACTGGAAAAGTGTTCCACCGCCGGGTGTTGCTGTTATTTCTACCGAACATGATGAGAGCCACATATTGAATACAACCGTCACTACCAACCGATAATCACTTTACTAATATTTTATTAAAATAAATGATTTTCTCTATTAAAAATGTACTTCTTTTTAATTGCTCAGATTTTGGAACGGTGATTTTTACATGTTTACGGAAATTTTTAAGTAGAAATAAAATTATCTTCGGTTTAACACGAAACTAAAACGAATTCAGTTATATAAAATGTCAAAAAATATGGGTCTCAGTTACTTACAGTAACATATATATATATATATATATATATATATATATATATATATTAATTACAACGTAATTCTTAGGCTACTCTCCCTTTGAAAAAATGTCCCAAAAAAATGTCCTAAAAAAATCTCCCAATTTTATGTAACGCAGAATGAACCAATTTTAATAATTATATATATAAATATATATAACTCGGCCATTTTGGCCTCGCAAGGAGATGTGCCCCTTGACCCCTTCTTGCTTACATCTCTGTCTCTTTCTCTTCTATACTTTGTATAAACTGATCAAAATTTACGACCTAATTCTTACTGGCATCAATAACATAATCACAAAAATCTTATCCTAACATTTAACTTTCATTATATAAAATTAAGACATTTTTTCGTTTTACATAAAATTGTGACATTTTTTTAATAACAAGCACAAAAATCCTATAAAATATAACAAATGTTACATGAAATTGGGACATTTTTTCTAATGAGGGATAGCCTAAGAATTACGTTGTAATTAATATAACTCGGCCATTTTGGCCCCGCAAGGGGCTGGCCCCTTGACCCCAATTGCTTACATCTCTGTCTCTTTCTCTTCTATACTTTGTATAAAATGATCAAAATTTACAACGTTATTCTATCGGTAAAAATTAAAATATAACAAACGTTATATAAAATTGGGACATATTTTTGAGAGATTTTTTCTAATGGGGGGTGGCTAAAAATTATGTTGTAATTAATATATATATATATATACTGATACGGATTCGGTATTTTATCTGGCGATGATGACGAGCTAGAAATTATTCTCCGTTTAAAATGATTCATTTTCGATCTCTCGGCATCATCCTATTATTTATCGTCGTCAGAGAATACGGCCGGGATATTTACACGACCGAATAGGTAATTTCCGATTCTCGTCGAATTTCGGTAGTGTTAAGGGGTTGTGTAAGTGTCCTGGTATGTGTGGTTTGCGACAACAGGATAGTGTCTGTCGGCCGCGTGAGCCGTGTGTGAAGATCAGCGCTGTAGCGGCTGCATGTTATTAATTGATAAGGATTCGGTAATGTACCGTTAGTTTTAGAGTAAAATATCAAGCCGTGTTTTGTTGCGAATTAACTGATCTAGTCGTCGTTGATATATGTTAAATCTTGTTGTGCGGTCGAGTTACCGTTTCGATTAATATTGAAATCTAGTCGAAGTCAGCGCCGCGAATGCAACGTTTTCTCTAGTCCTCACCGAATGAATTTTTCTTTTGTTACGCGGTTGTATTTTTATTATGTTATGTTATATTTGTGACTATATACACGTATGTTCAAAAAGAACGGCTTTATTATTTTTTTTTTATCTTTGTCGGCAAATTTCTTTCGTAAAAGACTGACGCTCTGCTCGGCAGAGTTAATTTGGTCGTGGTAGGCCGTAATTTACCACTGGTGCCCGTAAACAATAAATATCATCAAATCGTAACCTTGGCTTTCCGTAAAAGGGACGGGAAAGTCCTCAAATCGTAACATTGGCTCCCGTAACAGGGACCAGAAAGTCCACGAATCGTAACAATATATATATATATATATATATATATTTACATATGAGTGTGTAGCTTTTACAAATTGAGTAAATTCTACCGACGGTTTATTTTTATTTATTTTAATCTCTTTCGTTAATTACTATAATTTAATATATTTAATTTTTCAGTATTAATTAAGAAAATTGTAACAGCAACATGATGTCATCATGTCATTACGTAGGACAATGGACACTTGATGATAATGGTATATAATAGTGGACATATTCGTGTAAATTAAACAAAATAGCGCAGTTCAAAGAACACTGGAAACTGTGATTGTCAGTTAATTATTAGTTAACAGCAGCGCATCATTAAATAAGTTATTGTGATAGCAATATTCTTCTTTGACCTACATTCCAACCTTCCTTTTAAGAAAAAAGTGAACCATTCTTTTATTACACACGTATTGTTTTCAATGACACTCATTTTTAAGCCCGCCTTTTATAGCTTCTTGAAAAATAGATTCCTACATCTTCTCGTTCCTACACCGATTATTTCACCGGTGCGATCGTTAGTTTTACTTCTACTGAGCTTGGTTGACAATATATTTTTTGAATTAAAAACCAAAAACATGTTTCACCTTTCCAAACTATTAAAAATACTAAATCCTATCGTATTTTCATCTACCGCTAATTTTTGTTATTCTAGTATAACCCAATATTTTAACAATACAACAATTTCCTTGCTTGCAACATCTGTGTTTCTCGACGGAAGTTAAAGTTAGAACATTAAAAATATTAGTTTCTTTTTCTTCTATTTGGTTCTCGTACTAACTTTTTTATCTGATTTCACTACCTCTTCTATTTCTGAAAATTTTTCCGAGTTCATTACTTTGTTTGCATTCCCGTTCTGAATTAACACTTAATAAAATAAAACTGCTGAGAACTGTCCTCTTGTATTATAAATGAAACTGTAAATGACTTACATTAATTGGAATAGAACAAGGCCATAAAAAGTCTTTTGTCTTTATACATATATGATTATATATATATATATATATATATATATATATATATATATATATATATAATATCATATATGCAGTGTGTTCTAAAACTAATTCTGGAAGTTTGTTTTGCGCTATAAAGCTCGTCAAAATTAACAAAAAAAAAGTTCCGAGGGAAAAATCATTTGGGCAAACAATTAATTAAATTAATTCATTGTAATAAAAAAATAAATATTTTTTTTATGCTGCTTCAACACGATGGAGCATCGGCACACTACAAAAGGATTGTAAGAAGGCATTTGGATGAAATCTTCCCGGACGGGTGGATAGGACGCTTCGAACCAATTGAATAGCCAGCAACAGCGTTACGCGAAAAGCTGAAATAGTGGCACAGCAAAATATTGAGCACTTGCTTTAGGTCATTGACAAATCATTGTTGATTATACATTTACGGCTATATTTAATACGTACCTATTTTACTTCTTTTCAATATTTATTTTCTTTTTATTTTACAAAATATTGATTTATAAAAAAAAAATATTTTTTCATTTAAATGAAATAATTAAATAAATTATAACTAATTAATTGTTTGCCCAAATGATTTTTCTATCAGGGCTTTTTTGTTCATTTTGACGAGATTTATAGTGCAAAACAAATTTTCTGAATTAGTTTCAGAACACCTTGTATATATGTAGCATTAAGGAGACCTACTCTGCGAATCGTATTGATCGACAGCGAAATGGTTCACTGTTATTTCCGATCGCAGGCTGCTTCATTTATCAGCTGAGAGACTGAGTCTACTGAATAATTAGAATTTTATTATTATTTCTGGCTTGCGCTTTTTTTTTGTATGAAACGAATTTGATTCTTATTACTGGCTTTTTTATTTTTTATACTACTGAACCCGTCGTATTCTAGTTTTTATTATTACTACTTCTGTTACCTTAACGTTGTTCAATGATAATTAATCGTCTAAAATTGAGAAGAATATAATAATAAATAAATGTATAAATTATATAACATTTTTTCTGTTTTTCATAACTGCGTTTCTGATTACGATCAGATTGTATACATTTATCGAATAATACATGTAAGTTATTTAAATTAGTTTCGAATACATTTATTTATACATCCTGGTCAAATTACAATTAATTCTGATCATTGGGCGAAAGAAACTTCATTCGGATTAGCAAATTAGTTTACAACAGACGATCTCCCGAGACGATAGTCGGAAAAATATAATTTAATATCGAGTATTATTTATAACGGGTTCTGGGAAACCTCTCTTCCCGTCTCAGCCTCTACATTCCTTTTCGCGGATGATATTCTTATTTATTACTCCTCAACTTCCATCCTCTCTGCTAAAGATGAACTCAATAATTCGTTGAACTTGCTTGAATCCGCTCTATCCAACATCCATCTAACCATTTCATCCTCTAAATCTGTTTGTATGGTTTTTTCCTTTCGTCCCTATAATACTTCCTTAATTAATGTCTCTTTGAACAATTTATCTATTCCATTAGTTAGGTCCTTCTGCTATCTTGGCGTTTTCCTAGACAGTCGTTTATCCTTTCGTGAACATATTTCCTACCTATATACTTCCTGTCTTAAGAGAACTAATTTATTAAAGGCTCTTTCTCCACACAAATGGGGTGGTGACCCCAGTGTTCTTCTTATTCTATATAAATCTACTATTCGTTCCAAACTTGATTACTGTTCCTTCATTTATGGCAATGCTCCTAAACATCTTCTTTCCAAACTCGATAAAGTCCGAAATTCATGTCTTCGTCTTTGCTTCGGTGTTCTGAAATCCTCCCCCATTCCTGCAGTACTTTCAGAAGCCAACATTCATCCTTTACACATTCGTAGATCCTTTCTTGTGGATCGCTTCCTCATAAAACGTCTTCCTATTAAGTCTTCTAAATTAGTTTCTGCTTATTCCGACATCCTGGCCAATTGGCGATTTTCTCCCTTGAAGATTCCTATTCTTTCTCATGTCTCTCGACCCCTTGCTCCTTATTCTTCATTTATCTACACATATCATAAACTCCCGTTCTTTACATTCAGCTTTATAGATTTTTTATATCCTCCTAATTTGTTTTTCCTTCCTTCTCATACTAGATATTCACCTTCTATCGCTTTAAGCGAGTACAACGGAGCTTTGAGGTCTCTATTTCCTTCTTCGTCTGTCCTCTTTACGGATGGTTCCAAAAGCGATGAGGGGGTCGGAGCTTCCTTTCTTATTTCTTCTCTTCCACACTACGAACTTTATAAATCTGTTCCATTTTCACTGCAGAATCGTATGCAATACTCCGTGCAGTTCTGTTCATTGCACTTTCCTCCTATAATAATAAATACCTTATTTGTTCTGACTCCATGAGCGTCTTGCAGGCTATATCATCCCCTTTTCCATCCTCTTCATGCGACTACATTATCCTTTCCATTCGTTCCTTAATTGCAAATCTCTTCTTAGTTCGTTCCATTCAAATCGATCTTCTTTGGATTCCCAGTCATAGCGGCATCGCAGGCAACAACTTAGTTGACTCGTTTGCTCGCTCTGCTTCCTATAACGGCAAATTTGTCAATAAATTTCCTGCCAATAATATCCTCTTTCCATCCAAACGAGCACACCTCAAATCATGGTCGGTTACCTACATTACCTCTATTTCCAATCCTCATTCCTTTTACAAACTCTTGCAACCTTTTCCTTCATCACGTTCCTGGTTTGCTGATTTCCCTGGTTTCAGTCGTTCCGTTATTTCCTCCATAACACGTCTTCGTCTCAACCATAATTGTCTTTCTTCGTCTCTCTTTCGGTTTTCTATTGTTTCTTACCCGTACTGTAATTTTCATCCCTCGGATCATGACTGTGTTTGTGATGCAAATCATATCCTTTTTGAATGCTCTCTTCTTGTGCAGCAGCGTTCCCTCCTCTACACTAAGCTTCTCCACCTAAAACTACCTACTCCATTTTGTGCTTCCTACATACTTTCCTTTCCTTCACCAGATGTTGTTCCAATCTTAGCGGAGTTCATTTCCTATATTTCTTTATATATTAAAATTTAATCCTGTTTTCGTAATTCTTTGATGATGGGTCATTGCCCTTGGTTGGCGTTCCCCAAAAAAAAAAAAAAAAAAAAATTGATATTGTTATATCAATGGTAAATCCACGGGCGGGATAGAAGATATCCCCCCCCCCCCAAAAGAACTAAAGCACCTATGAAAAAATTTGTTACAGCAGAAGACTTAATTTATACTACAAAAGATTTGTATAAATGTCATCTACGGGTTTAATTATATCTAATATTTAATACTGTTTTCTAGTAAAACTGTTGATGTTACGATTTTATTTCATTTTAAACCCAACTGTCATCGGTCTTTTGCCTCTCTTATTTATTTTTAATTTTTATTTTGTAATGTAAATGAAAATAGTACAATGAAAAATATGTATATTTATATATATATATATATATATATAAGCTGCTAACCACGGCTTCATTCGTGTATTAACACCCATTTAAATCTGTACTTGGAAATTCATTAAAAATTTTTGTTTTATCTGGAATTGTATTTACGTAAAGATTCTTTCTCTCTCTTTTGGGTGAAAGATGTTTATCACCGTCTAACAAAAAATAGTCTTCATGTTTCACGTTTAGCTGAAGATTGTCGATTTTTCTATAACCTGTCCGTCGTAATCTAACAAAAAGTTTTGTTCAACTAAACAACATACACAGCCATCGTTTTGAAGAGGCCGCGTTATTACCACGGTGATCTCCCACAATTACACGTTTAAGAGAACATCTTCACTCATATCTTTCAATCACTCTGTCTCGAGCGTTTTATTAAAATTAATTTTTTATTATAAAATCAAAATAACAGTGGTTGAGTAAAGATTTTAATATTTGTGGTAGCAAATTATTAAAAAAAAAGTTAAACGGTTAATTTAAAAAATTTATACGGCGGTTTTGGTCTAAAAGTTCGAATATTTGACATATAAGTTAAATACTCTATTTTATTTTTATATGTTCCCCATTAAGTCTAATAGTATATTGTTTAAATCTCTTCCAGTTTTTACAAACATTTTGTACAATACATTTTCTTCTACTCCTAATAATTCATTATTATATAATAAATAAGATAGAGACGAAAACAAAGATGCACCATCCTTATCTATGTATTTTACATAATGGGGAACTATTGCATCATCAACACACATATTAATTCTACATTCATACATACATATTCCACGAACTTTTTTGTAAACGACAGCGATAAACATGGTTGCATTTCGATTAACATCGCACGATACACAAAAGTCGCCACGAAAAGTAGTTGGTGCTCAAAAAATAATAAAATTGTCAAATTTATTTTTTTTAATTGATTGATTAAATTATTTAATATAACAAATATTTATGTAAATAATTAAAACAAAAAGTAATAGCCAACAATTAAATTTGTTTTTTTTTAATTGATTGATTAAATTATTTAATATAACAAATATTTATGTAAATAATTAAAACAAAAAGTAATAGCCAACAATTAAATTTGTTTTTTTTTAATTGATTGATTAAATTATTTAATATAACAAATATTTATGTAAATAATTAAAACAAAAAGTATCCTATCTCTTAAGAGTTGGACCAAATTGAATGTACTTTCAAAATTATATAAAAATCGGTTAAGTAAATTCCAAGTTTATCCTGCACAAACATAAAGACACGGGATTTTTATATATATAGATATATATATATATATACTCGTATATTAGCAATTAAAGAACAGATTAGATTCTAATGCAAACAGGAAAAAAAAACGGTTAGAATCTAAAAATAAAGACCGATAAAAGAAGCGAAGAAATGTAAAGAAACTGTTAAAGGGCGGTAAAATTAATATATATATACATACATATAAATATATATATATAAAATATGCGTATTGGAAAAAAGAAACACTACTGGAGTCGTTTAAATTGAATAAATGGAAAAAATTGAAACCGAAATGAATAGAATGGAAAGAAATTAATGAAATAGTTGAAATAATGGAAAGATCAGAGGAAAGCGGCTGTAGCAAAAGGATTGAGTATTGAAAAAGAAGCATTTATAACTTAGAAATCGCGATCTAGAATCGACATATTGTTAGTGAGTGAAAATTTTGTGTGCACAGAAAAATTGTTAATAATTTGGTCTTTGATGAAGATAGAGCAGGTATTAACGGACATTAATATTATATCTGAGATTAATTTTCATCCTGATTATGAGTGAGAAATAAAATTTCTACAACTATTTATCGGAAAACTTCTTCGTTCACCCTATCTGAAAGGAGGTAATTTTAGACAAAATTTTTTTAAAAATGTGGTCCAAATCAATGTTGAATAGAAGAAAAGACTTTTAAAAAGTCCTACTGGGGGGTTTAAACGATTTTTTTTTTTTTTTTTTTAAATATTTTTCGACGTCTCTGATATCTTGTTCAATGTTATTCGGTATTTATCGATATATTTGTCCAATATTTTCAGCTTTTACAGTATTTTCGATATTATTTCAGCTTTTTTCACTGATTTTCAGTATTCGCAGTACTTTTCAGTGTTATTATATTCAATAATTTTTTTGGTACTTTTGGCGCTTTTCAATATTTCAGTATTTTCTGGTATTCTTCAATTTTTTTAAGGTACTTTTTTAATAATTTGAGAATAAAACTGCTGATCGCAATATTACAAAATTCATGTCACCTTAACGCTTTACCTACGAAATTTCGCTTAACGTTACTATTAAAATTAAAAAGCAGACTGTTCTGTTGAAATATTGCGAATTTAAATATTCGCTGGAATGTTTGGAATGTTGTGTTTCAAAAAGAGAAAAAAAAACAAAAAAAAAAAAAAAACACGTTACTTATGCGAGGAAATTAGAAGTTTCAACAAAAATCAGTGAATCGATGCTACCAGAGTTTATTATAAAATTGCACTTTAAATGTGACTCTTTAAATTCCTTTCTTGGCCGGTCATTTTTTTAGCCGTGAAAGAGTACATGAGGCAAGTGTTCGGCACTCGAAAAGATTATTTTATTTATCGTTCTTTTTTGTTTCGTTATTTTTATCATCGAAGTGGAGTCCTTTTTTTTTTCAAAACTGATCCTCTTTACAGAGAAAACAAATACGTTTCACGTAAAGCGCGCCTAAGAAATAATTTTGTACGGAGGGTGCAAAAGGATGAGAGAAAAAAGGCACAGAGATAAGTGGAAATGATAACGTAGATCCCGAGTAGTGACTGAACCGGCGTATCCTCGGTACGGACAGAAATCGATTAGAAAAATGGACGTGGAAGGGGTTCTGGTTTTATCGACAGCCGATAAGGAACGAAGCGCGGGGAATAAATTGCTAATCTGCTGCGCTCTGGTCATCGTCGAAAAAGTTAGATGGTGACTGTGGAAAAAATTTATTACGCGTCCGTGAAGGTGTGTTGCAGGCTGTTGTTGTGTTTTTCGGACGCTGCCAGCGAACAACTAGAGTGCTTTCCGCGGAAGATATACAACGCTTTTAAAGCGGCCACTTTTAACCTAAAATTCGGTTATGTAGAAGTGAACTCCCTCTCGCCCGGCCAAAATCAGGCTTCGGCGACTACCGCCATTCCATAAAACATGGTTCTCGTAATAACATTTAGCTCGACAGCGGAAATACATAAAAAAGCGCGATCCGCTTTTTCAGTGCGCTTGCTTATCTGTCTTTGGTGTGAGCGGATTTGAAAAGAATACCGGAAACTATCGATAGTTGACGAGCCTGAATAAATAAAAATGTTCCGCGTTCTCGTGTCAAAATACGTAGGCGAACCGCGGCTGATGCTATTGACTGCAATCAATCAAAAAAAGCTGTCTGAAGTAGGTTTTTATCGTACGGTTTTGGAGTGCAAGTTTCACTTTTAACCGTTGAGCAGTTTAAATTGACCTCGCCGAATTTATAAAATTGCGAAGGAATTTTCGGTACAAATCAAAAACGCCCGATAAAATTCAATTTGTTTTGATCAGGATATCACTGTCATGCAGAACGTTTGTCAAACAACGTCGTTCCGCGAAAAGCCATTGTAAACTTTCACATGCGGAGAGGCAACAAATCGATTACGTTACAGCGAATTAATTATTTATTACGGTGCCCTAATAGTCCTATATTTCAACATTAATGGAGTTTTCGACGAAAACGCAGCTCAAGGACGTGAAAATGCTTTTTTCAGAAATATTTTAGCTGGAGGGAGTTTACGTTAAACTAGATTGTGAATTGGAGAAGGAGGTGGGGCAGAGAAGACTAGTGCTTGAACAGAATTGTTATGTCCCCGTTAGGAGATAGTCAGGCGTGTCCGATTCGCAGTCGGTTAGGGATAGTAAGGATTGTTTTTGTCATTTTAAACGGAGCCGCAATATCCGTGACGGGTCATAGGAAGTTATGGAGCAAAGTTAACTACCGTTTTAGATTCCAGTAGCCAGAAATTAATTTACGAGCCTAATACGTACTTGCCCAAGATGATATGTAATTAAGGCCGCTCGATCTAACTCCTGAAGCAGGCTAAATTTTTCTACAATTCGGATGGGTTGCGAACAGGGGAATTTCACTACACGATAACAGCGGGTTCGACTGAACGAATGCCGTCCGAGGGATTCCTGTTAAGAAGAGCATTAATTTGCGTTAAACGATTTTGCTTGACCATCATGTTGCTTTCCGTGTCGATTGCGCCGTTTGATGTACTTATTTGTTTATTTAAACGGTTGCCGCCTTTTATTTGTCCAACTCGTCTAATTATTCAACGAAGGAAGATTTACAGTTCTCTCTACATGTACACAGTGCGCTTTGCACGTGGCACAATACTCTTTTCTAGCGAAATACATACTTCAAAGGAATTGATTCAATGTCTGTATTAATCGATTAACCACGGCTCAAATCCATGTGTACCTCGTAGAAGTGTTTCTTATCGTTTTCGTTTTCTTACGAAAAATATACTTCCGTCTAGACTGTTTTTCGCACTCGCACACATATCAACAAACATGGATACTGTTTTGTTTTTGTAATCTGTCCACATTCTAGAATCTTACCCGCTATTACTATCAAGAGACCATATGAGCGCTGTTTCTTAGTTTGTTATTTTTTGAAGTAGGGGGGGGGGGGCATTTTAGTCGCTTCCCTAGCACATTTATTAAGTGTAAAATTCTGAATATGCGTACCAGCTTGATACAATTCAGCACTCTTCAAATAACACCTGAAGAAGTAATTATTTAAAACTATCAGTTTACTTTCCATTAATGCAATAATAAAATGTTTAATCGATGTCTTAGCGTTCACAGCGTGCCGTCCTTCAAACTTTGCGGTACCGCTAGTAGAAATGATATTCGAGAACACGTTTATTTTTACTTTGCCGACTCTCAGTCGCGTTTCAAACACTAATCAAATATACAAATCTCAGAATCGACCAGCTAGCTGTTACATGAATTTTAAAATGCGCTCGATTGTGTTCAGCGAATGCTGCGAGATAAATAATCGATTCAACACCGCATTCGGAGTATGTTGGAAGAGGGTTCTTTCAAATTTCCACGAATACAAATCATGGCGAAAAAATAAAATTTTAATGATATGTGACAAAACAGGAATCGAAGGAAGTTATTTCATCAAATTATAACCGGGCCTTTAGAGTTATTGAGGGGGAAACTTTTCCTAAACGATGGAGAGAACCTCTGAGAAAAGTCGAATCGTAAGTAGGTGACCAATTTTACCAAAAAAAAAAAAAAAAAAAAAACAACAAAAAACCCAAAAAGATGGTTTATTTTAAACAACGTTAGACTGCGATCTAAGTATCGAAAGGTGCTTAAAATTCGAACGATTAACGTAGCATTGGGGTGAAACCATATGAAGATATGTAAATTTTAAAAATAAAAACACTTTTACAAAAAATATATAATTCACAAAACCGACCGACATGTTTTCCGGAGTAACCAACTCTCCATATTCGGGTTATTTTGTCATTAACCATAAATATGGAGTTACTCCAAAACATGTCAGTCGGTTTTGTGAATTATATTTATTTTCTGTAGAAGTGTTTTATTTCTAATATTTATGTACAATAAAATAGAAATAGAGATAATTAAAAAAAAAAAAATATATATATATATATATATATTTATATATACTAGCTGTGTCCCACGGCTTTGCCCGTGTATTAATGTCCGTTTAAAGCTGTACTTGGAAATTCATAAAAATGTTTTTGCTTTATCTGGAATTGTATTTATGTTAAGATTTTTTCTCTCTTTGGGAAACATATTTATTACCGTCCAACAGAAAATAGTCTTCACGTTCCACGTTTAGCTGAAGATTATCGCGATCTTTCTTTAACCTGTCGATCTTGATCTAACAAAAAGTTTTGCTCAACTAAACAGCACACACAGCCATCAGTTTGGAGTTACTCATACGGTGATCTCCCATAATTACACATTTAAGAGAACATCTTCTTCACTCATATCTTCCGAATTCTCCGTATCGAGCATTTTATTAAAATTAATTTATTACCGCAACAACAAACTGCAGTAGTTGAGTAAGAATTTTAATACTCCTGGTAGCAAATTATTAAAAAGAAAGTTAAACAGTTCATTTAAAAAAATTTATACAGCGGTTTTGGCCCAAAAGTTCGAATATTTGACATATCAGTTAAAAACTCTATTTATTTTTATATATTATCCATTAAGTCCAATAGTGTAGATGGCTTAAACCTCTTCCAGTTTTTATAAACATATTGTACAATACATTTTCATATTTCGACTCCTAATCATTCATTATTATACAATAAATAAGATAGAGATGAAAACAAACATGTACCATCCCTATCTATGTATTTAACGTAATGGGCAACTATTGTATCCTTAACACATATTAATTAATTCTACATTCGTAATTACAGCGAGTATTTATATATTAAAATACTCACTTCAATACCGCACAGAATTTGCACAAACTGAAAGTAAAATGAAATATTTTTGAATATTAGACACCGCAATCGCATCTGCCGGGAGGTCGGAAGAAAAGTTGTTGTCGATGTTGGAATAACATCAACAACAACTTTTCTTCCTGTCTTCAGCATTTTATTAAAATTAATTGATTACCACAACAGCAAACTATACGTAGTTGAGTAAAGATTTCAAATTTGAATATAAATAACGTTCCCGGTAGTAAATTCCGTTGCAGGATATTTTAGAAAACACCACTTTCTTTTTTAACTCTCCGTAATGAGTACAGCAGCTAGCTAGGAGCGCGTGACTTGGAAGTTTAATGATTTCAACAACGCAAAAGGTGAAGTAACAGAAGCGGCGTATTTACCTACACCAGAAACTAATAAAATAACCATAGTAATCATTTTATTTAAATTTTTAGGTCTAGTTTATTTTTACCGTGGTAATCATTTTATTTAAAAATTAATTTTTTGTTAATTTCTTTTTATTTGTCCCATATACATTTCTGTGCCCCTGGTCTCATCTCAACTATTTAAAACCCTCATATTTCGCGTAGCGGACCGAATTGTGAATCTAAACCATTCTTGAATACACTTGAACACGCACAAAAAATTTCATCAAAATCGGTCCAGCCGTTTAGGAGGAGTTCAGTCACAAACACACGCACAGAATAATTATATATATATATATATAAGATATACATATATACTAGTTGTTAGCCACAGCTTCACCCATGTATTAATTCCCGTTTAAATCTGTACTTGGAAATTCATAAAAAACTTTTTGTTTCATCCCGAATTATATTTATGTAAAGATTCTTTGTCTCTCTTTTGGGTGAAACATGTGTTTATCACCGTCTAAGAAAAAATGGTCTTCGCGTGTCACGTTTAATTAAAGATTGATAAATCTTTCTGTAACTCGCTAAAAAGTTTCGCTCAACTAAACAGCGCACAGAGCCATCATTTTGAAGAGACTGAGTTATTCGTATGGTGATTTCTCATAATTACACATTTAAGAGAAGAACGTCTTATTCACTCGATATCTTTCAACCTATCTTATTCAAATTAATTTATTACTACAATAGCAAACTACAAATTTTAGGAGACTTCAATGTCCACTCTCCGATTTGGGGATCAGCTTCAACAAATCACCATGGCTCGGCCATAACGGATATTCTCGTCAGTATGAAAAGATAATTACAACTCTGCGTAAAAAACTGAGAAAACAAAATAGGCTCCTTTTCAAAGTGGCCAACTTAATCGATTGATAATTTTCTATTTAATTCATTTTTAAGCGCGTTTTTAGTTGGTTTAAACCGTAACAATCATGAGATAACTGAATTTTTACTCTTGCATCTAGGATAAATTTCGAACGGTTCTTATGAATAAGAGAAAACATATTAACTTTTCTTCGCTCTCTCGGTACTTGCACAGAGCAGCATATGATCAAAAAGAAAAAAAGAAACATAGCCAATTTTAAAGCTAAATGCGTGAAATATGTGCATTTCTGAAACTTACCTCCGTCGAACGGAAATATACGGTAGCGACATTCTGATTATAAAACTGATTAGTTGTAGAAAAGCAGTTGCGCTCATTAGGCCTGCGCATCGATTATTTCAAATACTTTTAGGGATTTCGGGCAGATTCGTCTAAACATAACCATAAATATGAACCTAATTCCACCGGGACGTAAGTGGTGTTTCATTCTGGTTCGAATCCTACTGTCGCACATGGAAACTTGCAAAAATTTCATTTGCGTTCGGTCAATTGACGCTCCCCCCTCTCCCGACCTCTAGAAAAACAATTGATTTCCCGTTCAAACCTCTCTATTTCTAATTAATTTATTCGGTAGCTATCGCGTTACCGAGTACCATTATTATGTAGTAATATTTCACGGGCGGAAATCTGCTGCGATGATCAGCCGGCGACCGAAACTGAAAACAGAAAAATGGCGCGCCGTCGACACATTTTTATCTTTTACAGCAATCGCGGTGCGCGAGGATTGTTAAACAAAACTAATCGACGTTGCCAATCGAAATAGTTCTCATCGGACTGGCGTAAACAAACTGTGCCGCAAAGGCCGCTCAGGAATTCTACTTCCGTATCGTGACCGCTTGTTATCGATACTAACCAGCATCATTTACAAAACTTACAGTCATTTGGTTATTGCGCGACGCACGACAAAATGCATTAAGGCAGGATGGCTAGTAGATTAAAATCTTTCCTTTAATTTATTTTACATATTTCCTCTTTTTTTCCGATTTTTTTTTTCAATTGCATACTGCCTCGTACCGGTTTTAAACGGATTGTTCGAAAAAAATAATCGGCTACAAGCGGGAAAGTGTGTGGAAATCGCAAAAGAAAACAAACAGAAAGGGTAATTTAGAAGCGTTTTTTTTTAATAGCACGATAAAAGCTAGTTTCATTTTCTGAATACGACAAAGTACTAAAGTCGTGTATCCTTTTATGTCTGAATTCATCGAGTACGAAAAAAGTCGAGGAAACGTAGCTACTCAAACCAACTGGCCGCTACTGAGCACACCTAATGCATCACAAATTTTACGTAGTCTCCGGCAATCTTAGAAAAACTCAGCCTGTTACGTGTACTATTGTAGCGGAGAAAAAAAGTAAACCAAACTGTTTTCGGAGGACCAATTATAGTATTCAGACTTAACTGAGGGGACGAAATGAATATTTAACGGAACAGTAGTAGCCCAAGAAAATATGAAATGAACTAAGAGAAATAATAATCGGAACAATTAGGAAAAACGAAGAATTACATAGAATAAGTAAATGGGTAAACAAAATTAAAATAATTATACAAGCGATAAACCGACTAGA
Organism: Icerya purchasi; assembly: GCA_039619475.1. Classification (NCBI taxonomy): domain Eukaryota; kingdom Metazoa; phylum Arthropoda; class Insecta; order Hemiptera; family Monophlebidae; genus Icerya; species Icerya purchasi. Next base: position 285,579,846 of record CM077116.1, read on the forward strand.
AAACATTTAGTATATTAAAAATTAGAACATCAACATGTTTCGGAGACACTGTTCCATAATCATGTAATCTCATGTATGGAGCAATATCTCCGAAGAAACATGTTGGTGTTTTAATGTATTAAATGTATTAAATGTATTAAATGGTTTTTAGTCGGTTTATTGCTTGTATAATTATGTTAATTTGGAAACATAAAAACACTTTATAAAATAAACCAACGACGAAAATGGACCGCATACAATCACGGATATAGAAACTACCCCGCATTATCAGAAATCATAAAATAACCATCAAATTTTACTGACGCAATAAATACTATTGATAATAAACCGACTCATTTTGAGTATTTTTTAATCTTTCATCAGCGGTTGTTTTTTTCTTAGGTTCCAATTGGAAAAATTGTTGCCCTAAGGCGTGACGGTTTCATCACAACGAAGGTACAAGTCTTTTCGAAACGTAAAAATCGGTAATTCACCAGAGTTTTGTTGAATCTGAAAACTGGATACGAGATAAAACTCGGCGCGAAATTAAAGGTGTCGCTGACAGCGCTTATCCCGGTCTTCAATCATAGCGAATTATCTTCGAAAAAAATTATTTTAGAATCTTCTGTGTCCTTCTTTTGTCATTTGTTTAAATGTTATGTAGTTTTTCCTATTGCACACTTTTGTTGAAATAAGCAAATGGACCCTTCAAAAGCAACAGCCATTTATTGCGGATTTTGAACTCTCATGTAATACTAACAAAATCCAAATTGCGAGTTATCAACTAAAAATATTACGAACATCCCTAAAAATTATATATATATATATGTGTGTGTTTGTGTATATATATATATATATATATATATATATATATATATATAAACATTTATATATACAAATATAAACAAATATCTCATTTTTTTAATTTTTCACGTTTAAAATTTTTGTACCGCTTCTCGACTAACGCAACTTGCTTCTATACGGTATTTCGTCATATAATTTCATCTGTGAGAGACAAAATGATGGGAGGAAATAAAACTGCACTTCTGCATAATATTTGTATTTTACATACAGTTACAGAAAAGTAAAATGTATATTATATTAAATTATATGCAAAAATGGAAAAGAAAAATGAAAAAAAGATTATTAAATTCAGAATAAAAAAAAGGCCCTACAGTTGATCTTCAATTTGTCTATATAACCATGTAGAGGATATGTATATCCAAAAAAATATTTGTTAATTCGACATGCATAATTTACCAATGAATATTATGCACACGTACATATACATGTGTACGAATTTGAATTTGTGTTGATATTATTTATTGTCCGTAAAAATCTTTAAAACGGACACTAGTAAAAGTCTACATTTTCATTATTTAAATAGTCCTGCACAGACAGTTGCGTTAATAATAAAAGTGATCTCTCGAGATATTCTATTATGTTTTGCAAATTAATTATCTACCGGCTAATTCAAAACATCGTTTAACCGTTCATTAATTTCCGTAACAATGAAATAACTGCTATATTTAAACTTTAACTTTTCATTATGCACATATACGTACGTTTCGGTGTAATAGGTAAATGAGCGATAATTCAACCACTGTATTTTTCATTGAACGGTGATGTGTTAATATCAATTTTGCGTAGCAACCACCTTTAATCGAAAAATACGGAACATTAAAAATTACCCGATGCGGAACACAAAACTCATCAACAATAAAGGTTCTTTTCGTCCATTACGAACAGAAATAACTCATTCGTAATTCATGATACCTGTAATAGTAGAATTGCCTAAACTTTAACCTCTACGCTGATATATGAATAATCCACTGGTGAAGAAAAACAAAAGAGCTCATTTCGAGAACGAAATTGGTAGCAGTTTTCGCTTGTGAAACGCTGAGCTGTAGAGCCAATAAATAATAACAATAACGGTAATAAAAATAATACTTTTTTTTGAAAATTTTCGAAAAGAAATTTTACACAATTTTTATAATTTATATCGATGGTGATACTTAGCCGAATATCGCCATTAGGCTTCATCTAGGCTAACGACCTCTTTACAGGTTTTTGTCGTGTTTATGTATTAACAAAAATTTGATCACGCTTATGCGTTAGAAAAATTCGAATAAAGCAAAATTATTTGGCCACTTACTCGGGTGGGTAAAAGAAAACAGATTACGTTTTTAAGGCTTTCGGAAATTGTAGGGACGTAATTAATGGCGCGCTCTATATAGACCCTGTCTAAAGGCAAATTTTCTTCATGGAAAAATTATTCTTTTATGCGACCTCCTAATTCGACTTCAATTTTTCATAAATTTTCCTAAAAGCGTTTAGAAATTAGATCGGCTTATATCATTTTACAGAGTGCTGGTCTTTTTTCGACTTGTGCAGCAATACTAGCCTTATTCCATTCGTTAGGAAAATATGCTAGTGAAAAAATTTTATAACATATTTATACATACATATAACTTATATATTGTTTAATATATTTGGAAAGTATTTTCCATTAGGTAGCTGTTTTATTTGGGAATATGGCCTTACTGTTTTTGAGATTTTTTGTACTTTATTCGTCAGATGGCTTAAATCAGATCGTGTTGTTACATTATTATTGACCGTTATAGTTTATATATTTATCTCTCAAGGTCTTTGCTTTAAATTATCTTCGTTTGACCTGTCAATAGGGAAAAATAACGATAGAGAAGGAAGGTTAAATTTTCATCTAGGTTTTCTGGACACTTACGGTTTTCATTAATTTTTTCCCCCTCTCGCTTCTGTGCCTAGCTTTTGCCATCTGGCAACTCTTTTTTTTTTTTTTTTATTAACTTATTATTATTATTTATAAATTATTAAAATAAATTACATTTTATACAATTATGTTACTGTGTTTTATGTATTGGTACAAAATGTAAGTAGGTTCCTGATCTGGTTCTCACACCATCTGTAATAAGGTTATTGACATGGTTTTATAGAATGGCAATATTTTTTTTTTAAAAATCTATTCTGTGCTCATTATATATTTCACATTACCAAATAATGTGCTCAATTGAGCCAATCTCTCAGCATTAGCATAAATTACTCGACTGTGTAAATAATTTCGAACTCACTGTATTTGCTTTGTATTGTGCTATTTAATATTTGTTCGTTTATATTATTGTTGTTATGAAATGTTCCTAAATCGTCATCAGCATATATTGGTGTTATCCAATTTCAGTACGGTGTATTATAGGTTAGAGCTTTAACATTTGTTGAATGTTAATATTATTTAATCTTTGATAGCTTTTAAGTAATAATGAGATCTTTTTATTTTCCCAATATTTATTCTGCATCGAAATATTTGCCAGTGTTATTATTTGTCTATTAATAGGGAGTGGTCTCTGTGATTTATATTTTAAGAATTCTTTGTCCGAACTTTTTTGTAAGAGAAAACTAACTGGTAGCTCAGCTCCTTCAACCTGATTTACATGGTTAGGTGAAGATGGCATTGTTCCTAATGCTATTTTGAACGTTTTTGCTCTGTATCACGTCTATTGCTTTAAATTTGGTTTTTCCTATTGTAGCGCATATAATTCCAGAATTTTCAATATGTGTTTTTATTAGAGACCTAAAGATCAGGGGCAGCAGCAAATCACATAGATCCCATTAACGAATTACAAAAAGTAGTATTGAAAATGATTGGTTCAAAAGTAAATAAAGACTTATTGAAAGTAAAGGAACTTTATACGCTACAAATCCTAAGTTTTGTTTGCAAACATAAAGATAAATTGAATGTAAAAGTATCTGGTGGAATCACAAGATCAGCTCATACTGAAACTGCTCTTATACCACGTTTTAAAAAATGCCATCTGATTCAAGCTATATGTGAAGGTGCTATCTTTTTCACTTCTTTGTACATAATCTAAAAATAGTCCTATTGAACTACAAAAAAAGACGTAAATATCTGATAGGACATATAAAAAGTAATGTTCTATAATTAAAATTATTACAATAATTACTAATTTCAAACAACAGAGTAATACTTATTAAAATTATTAATAGTACTATTGTTATTAATGCTATCAATATGTTTGTACCATCATTATTTTTATATTACTATTATTACCGCTACTACAGTTCATTCCACATTATAGTATACATGTTCAGGTGGTATATAATGTATGTATGTGTGTGTGTGTGTGTGTGCGTGGGTGTAATTATATGAATACTTTGGTAAGTAGTTGTATGAGTGTACATATATAAGTGGATTTGATGTGCTGATATGTGTAAGAATGAATGAATGTGTACGATTCAGTTAGGATGAAATGTAAAAATTGGTTTTAAGTACTTAAATACTATTATTATTATTGTTATATTAGCAGTTATCTTTTATTACCACGAGTTATTTCCACATGATTGTCATAGATATTAATTATTTATATTATATCTCTTAGTTTAGTCAATATTATTACCACTAAGTTGCTGCATCTGGTGAACAGGAGAAGTTTTTGAAATGTTACTCTATATTAATTTAGTCCTAAGTTCGGTTTATTTTTTGTATTTCTTAAATATGCATTGTAAACATGTGCTAACAATAGAGTATATTCAAATAACAGGTAAGTTTTTTTTTTTTTCTTTTTTTTGGGCGTCGAAAATTCAACCCATCGACAAACAGGTAAGTTATTTTTTCCTATGACATAGAGGTGAAATAAATAGAAGGAAGGTGAAGAAAAAAAAAAAAATGTACACACATATACTCACTTGGGCATATGTCTCCGTTTATATGTTATAACTAATAGATGGTGTTTTATTTTCAGCTTATAGATTTATTGTATCTTATTTTACTATTATTTTGTATTAACTTTATATTTTATACTAGATCTTGCTATCGTTTTAATTAGTTTGTATATTTCTTGTTACCTTTTTTATAATTTGTTCCCACTACTTGCGCTTGTAGCGCATTTGTGGGTATCTTTGTATTGATAATAATAATAATAATAATAATAATAATAAATGATTTAATTTGATATTAGCCCAATCGCCTTCTATCATTCTGTGGTTAGGCGCGGCATAGATTGACACAAATATAATATTCACTTCTTTTTGAAGTAGTTTTATTTTAATTGATATTGTATCAACTTTTGTATTATAGTTTGATATTGCGATAATTGAATATTCTATAGATTTATGTATTATTACAGAAGCTCCTCCGTCTTTTCTTGCTTTCCTATCACATCTTATTAAATTATAATTCTTAATATTAATGTTACGTTTTATCGATAGCCATGTTTCAACTACTATTGCAATGTCTGTTTAATTTTTGGATAATAAATGTTTTAATTCAATGAAATCTGCTAATATGCTTCTACAGTTCCATTGTAGTATGTTAATTACTTTCATTGTTTTCAATTTCTTTTATTTATTTTTAATAGTGCTTTTATCGACTGAAATATTTTTAGAATCTTTATCTTTATTTGTTGTATTATTAGAATCAATATTTTTTTTACTTGTATTTATATTACTTCCCGTATTTTTAATACCAGATGGTTCAAGTTTTTGTGTATTCTTAATTACAGGTTTTGGGTTTCTTTTTTTTAGTCTATTAATTTCTTTGTTGTTGCTTTTTGTCTATTCACATTCTTTTCTTCGTCGGAAGTAATAAATGATACGGTGCGTTTAATACCTCCTTCTGTTAGTGGGTTTAGTCGGGCAATATCATGATATCATCCTGGTTTTCCTTTGTATATAGGCTTTGGCTTATATGTTGGGATGATGATCTGTTCAACTGCGTTGCTGTTTTTAAAGATAGGCGCAAAGTTACTTCCTTCTGTTAAAATTGAAAACCTATTTCTAGTTAATATGTTTGAGTATAATTGCTCTTGTTTATATGTTGGTGGGATCTCCAACACTGCTTCTTAATAATTAATATTATGTGACGCCGTTATTTAATTAATCCGAATTTGTCTTTTTTTTCTAGCCAGGAAGCTTTATAATGATCTGGACAAAATATGCATATTGGAATTTGGCTAAGACAGGTTTCTTCCTTGTGCTCCAAACTTCCGCATTTAACGCATCGTTTATTTCCCTTACATTGTGTCGCAATGAGGCCGTATCTAAAACAATTACTAAATTGTCGGATTCGGAGTATAAAAGGTTCACATCGGAATCTCACATTCCATAAGAACATATATATACTCTGGAAGCGATTGTCCTTGAAATGTTAGATATTTATAATAGTTTTTAATCGTAAATGATGAAAATTCTATCATCTCTCTGATCTGGTCCTCTATATAATTCAGATCTACTCCCTTGATAACGCCATTTCGGGAGGTAAGAAAATTTGGAATATATGCACCTTATTATATGCGCATAAAGAGAAACAGATATTGTTACATATACAGACTTTCGTTGATTATTGTTAGTGTTCGATCTGCTTCTTTAATTGATCGAATGCAATTTTATGATTTAGCGTCCAATGGTCTGACACAATCTTCGTGCAAAACTCTTTCGATGAATTAATTTTTGCTAGTATTGTTTTGTTCTTAAAGTTTCTTGTGTACTTGTCGTAGACAAATTTTCCGGTATTAGCCCTACCAGTTAGGTCTTTTCTGTAATATAGTTGGCAATATTTTTTTCTAGGAAAGCTGAGCGTTTTTGATTTCATCATTGCACGGGTTATCTGTTTTTGTTATTAAATTAATTAGCCGATTTAAAAATACATCGAGATAATTTAACGATCAGATGGTGTAGTCTTTTAAGCAACTGGGGGCTGTGTCGATGACCGTGTATATAAAAATATATTCGAATTCTCTATTTTCTTTGACAGTATTGTCGGTGATTTTAAATCTTTTTAAACAAGCTGCCATATTATCACGGCCGCTAACGGTTCGTATTAAAAAGTAGCTGAATTTTAAATTTGCATTTATTTCAACGTCCGGTATTGCCTGCCCCTGTAGTTTTCATTTTATATCGGTCCGGTCAGAATTGCATTCCTCCGATTGTATTTCTATTACAGATACTGTGTTTTTTTTTTGTTTTTTTTTGAATAGTATTTTCATTAGAAGATCTACCAGAGCCCTGTACTAGTTGCCGTTATAACGAACGGTGTACAAAATAAAAAGCCCCCCGTGCCCCGGTATCAGTTGATGTATTCAACTTTTTAAGAATGAAAATGTTTTAACATTGTCCCGTTCAATTGTTCAAAATAATCTAGAGATTCGCGGTGTGCGGTGCCATCGTGTTTTCCTGCTGTTTGTAATCGAATCAGTTTTTTTTTTTTAAAAGTGGTCCAAAATCGAGCAGTGCTTATCGCGAAATTAATTCATCGGCTGTGCGTGGGGAAGTGAAAGAAAGCTTCGGAGGGGGTAGGTTTAAAAGGTGGCAGAATTACTCGGACAGGTTTTTCCTTTTCATTATTATTTTCTTAAAATTTTCCTTCGGCTTTTTCCGGCTGACTGCTAGTTATTGTGATAAATGAGGCTTATTTTCGCTTTCGTTTGACTTTGCAAGGAGCGAGACGGTGTCTAAAAATGGCTTTTAAAATTCGCTTAATAACCGCTTTGTCTTTTAACAGTACACTCGGCCAAATGAGGTTAGACAATACTACTAGCAGCCCTAAAATTGTTTATAGACCGGCTCGTCGACCATTATCAATTAAACTTCCTTTCACATCTTGTTACCCGACAACGGACCCCCTATTGGTGGCAATAAAACCATTGGCAGAAAACCGGCAATTGCGCTGTCTCGCTCGCTCTTTTTAATGCACCGGCCCTATTTAAGAAGAATCCCTTTTAAATAATAAAACGACGCTGTGTGTACGCGTGCGCGTGTGTGCGTGCGCGAAATAACTTCCAACGAAATGCAACTTTTTCACCGGACGACGACGCATGTAGTCAGACGGCTTTTATCGCAGAGAATAGGATTCGCAGTAGCGCGATGATCGCGATAGACAGCGAATTTAATTTCGGAGTTTAGTTCATTTGGTTTAATGGATTTTCGCCGCCTTCTAAGAAAATATATATATGTATTAACCGTCAATGGGGAAGTAAACGAGTGCCGGCACTAAGGCCACCTCTGCAACACACACGCACCCAGCTAAATCTTTCCTTTTTATACAAACGACGAACGCGATATTAAACGATTTATGACCATATCCAAATGCTGGAAAACTTTTTCTCCCGCTTCGCCTCGCACTTTTCATCAACTTAATGATTTTCCTCTGCGGCAGTCGTCCATGAAGTTTTCTCCACCCTTCGAAATTTTAACAATTCTCAAGAATTTTCTAAGGAAAATAATTAAACGGATGGGATAGTACACCTCAGCTTTTCCTGCAGTTACAGATAAAATAGCGAAATCGACTGGAGAAAAAAAAAAGAAAAAATCCAGTAATGAAGTATAACGTAACACACATACAGCAAATAGAATAAAAGATGGTGGTGGTGGGGGGGGGGGGGAGTTATTAAAAATAGAAAAAAATGTTACATCAGCAAAATATGCCCCGCTAGAAGAAAATTTACTGCTACCATTTCAAATTAAAAACCGAAAAAGTTGGTAATTATTTTGACGATCTCCGTCGGTCAATCTAAATGATTCGGCGAGTGCCGGTTACTAAAAAGTTTACCGGTTTATCTCTACTGCGTTTTCACTTGGACACAAACGGGATCTTTGCGCGGTAAATATTTAGTAAGAACACGTAGCAGCTTTGTAATAATTCCGACTGATAGCTACTGGCGAACGGCATGGAAGAACAAACATAGTATAAGTACTTTGATTTAGCGAATGGGTGGTCAACTTTTCGAAACGAAGCTGCTCGGGCTATTATATACATCAGAGTTAGGATTAATTAACGGCAATTGGAGAAGATATAGAAAAAGAGCTTTTAACCACCACATATATCAGAAATTAGAATTTTACAATTCCATATTTTTTTTGCAATAATATGGTCTTTTTCGCGTTCACTACACCACTATAAAAAAAAAAAAAAATTATATCCAGTATTTTTCACATTTTTAGTTTCATTTTATTAACGATTTTTTTTCCCAGTTTCATAATCCATTCGGATTAGAGTCATTCGCCACTAAAATGTTTTATGTACAATATATTACTGTGTATTCTATTTCATAATTCAGCGTGATTGAAAATTCTGTTTTGGTTTTTTTTTATTATTTTTCAGCCAAAAATTACTTCATTTGCAGATGATAGTATATAGCGGAAGACGAATTAAAACATCAAATTTCAACTTACAGAAATTCTTAAGTAAACACGAGTGGAAAACAAAAATGTTAGTAACTGCGAAGAAGGATAAGCGAGTAGAGGTGATGAAATAGTTAAACCGATTTATTACTAATCGGCTACAAGGAAGGTCGGGAATAGGGTTATTTCAAATTTTGATTTAACTATAATAACAGGGAGGGCAAAACGAAAGAATTACAGAACATACGAAAGAAAAACTAACATGAAGATCAAAAAATAGAAATACATATATATGAAATAAATAAGTAAAGAGAAATTCGATCTATCGAACTGCCGATATATGTACTATGCGAGAGAAACAAAATAAATCATCTCTTGAGCACGACGGCGATGTTAAATAACGACAGCTATAGACTGTAACTTGAACGCTTAATAAATTTAACATTAAATTGTGCAAATAATGAAATATTTTAAATTAATAAAAATGAATGATATTAATTAATTATTATTACATTCTAGACTTTCATTATGACCCTCCAACTTTTCCGAAGAGCTCCGTTAATTACGTGTATTTCAGTATTCGAGATGTTTAAAACCGAACTAAATTTTTTTAATCGATGTATTCGTATCATTTTTTTAAAACATTTTATGGGCATCGCAGCACGGTTTTATTTAAAAAATGTCGCGCGAATCGAAACGATTAAAAATCTGGAGAACTGGAACGGGTTCGAATTATTTGGTAAAGAAGCGTTTTTGAAACTATTATCCGGTGAGATCAGGTTAAAGGAGCATGCGGCTAGGTGACGAAAATGTCCGATAGACCTTTCTTAGATTTTCATGTATTCTCTTAAATGATTCGAAAAATGTTTAATTACGTTGTTATGTTGCCTTTTTGGACTTTTATATTACGTTTTAATAAACAGTTGCGAATTTTAATGAGCTACACTCATACAGTATGTAATTTTTTTTGACTTTTTTTTTTTCCTATACCACACTGGTCAAACACGTATTGGCAGTGTTGACGCAAATCAAAGATAAAGTCAAGACGAACTACGTATTAAATATTGTCTCCTTTCCCGTACAAAATTAACAGATACTTTTAAAACAAATACTCTCAATTTTGCGTGACCGTTCTAGCGATTATTTATGATTTGCGCTACGATCGATAATTTTAGCGCAAAGCTCAAAAGCATATCCCCTTCATTCTATGGTGTTTTTTGTATTTCATTTATACGCGTAAATTTTAACCAATTTTATGAAGAAATTATTTATAAAATGTACGAACGTTGTGGCAAACAATTATTTTATAATTGTATTATATCTCGATAGTCACTTTACGGTATAATAAATTTTACGGGAAATTCCGGACACTGTAAGATTTCCTTGCATAATTAACCGCCTTCTACGTGCGAGATTGAATTCCGTGACTAGAAATGTTGGCCAAATAAGAGCATCACTTATCCGAACGGAAATTCAATTTTTGTTACATACATAAGTAATATCTTGAAGTTTATGAAACCGTTAAAATTATTATGTCGCGCGTGAAATTATTAAAATTATCCCTATTGCGAGGAAAAAAACCAAAAGCCAAAACTTAAAGAAAAACCAATATTATAATTCCAAAAAACGCAAAACTCCGTGAAAAGTATAAAAAAAACAAGGACAAAAATAGTTTTAGGAATTTCCAAGTCACTCTTGATTATGTTGTAGCACTTTTATATTTAAAACAATTAGCGCCTTCATGAAAAGTGCTTTATTAATGTTATTGAATTTTTTTCATAACTACAATATAATTATTATTACTAATTGATTAATTAATCATTTAATTAAAATAAGAATATTCATTTATCGAACTTACTATAAATACATAATGCTTATTTACACACACACATACACACATGTATGTATATATATATATATATATATATATATATATTGTTTGTGATTTTCCATTCTCATTTGACGAATATTCAAAAATAAATCACCATACGCGTTGCCGATCCCATTTCCTATGTTTAGGCAGTGATGCAATAATATTCGAATTAATATCCTCGCATACTGCAAGTATTACAATAACCGCATATTAATGCGATCAATGAAACACTCGAACCGCAATGTATCGATGCGATTATTACGTAATGCGATTATTACATAATGCGATTAATACATAATGCGATTAATACATAATACGATTAAAATTAAATTCAAAAACACGGATGATAGGAAAAAAGAAGACAACATCAACTTCAGTTTAAATTAAAATGAATTATTTAACTGTTACAATATGTATATATTTTTTTTTTTTTGATTTTCTAATAATTGATAATTTATAATTGAAAGTTGAAAATAAATAATTTTTTCCGCTCGCGGTTAATATAATTTTAAAAATATTATCCTTTACATATTAAGCGAGTAATGAATTTTTAAAAAAGACTTGAAAATTAAACGGATGAAAATTGTAGTTGTATAATTCAATTAATTTCGATCACCGAATCCTAATAAATTCGTATGAATGTGAGCATTTTTTTGAAATGATAGTGAGCAAATTGGGAAAATCGTATTAGTGCGATTATTACTGCAGAGTTATGTTCGCGGTCGCTTCTTCAAGCCGTAGAACTTGTATCCTATTTTTCGCTAGAGAACACAGAAACGGCTATATAGTCTCGAATATGTGTCGCTTCGGCGCGTTATTTTAGCCTATGTGTTCGCTCCTTGAACGGCTGATAGAGGAAATTTGTCGCGTAACAATTTTTTTTTGATCATTACATATTGATAGATCATGTATAAAATATGTTTCATAAAGAATGATTTGAGGCGAACTACTTTATTTTTAATGTTTATCGGTTGTCGGGCACTAATTTTTAACCACCAGCATGTTTGCTAAATCTTTTTATACAATTTTTTAGATAATACTAGAAAAGAAAAAAAAAAAAAAAGCAAGCAAAAAAAACAGCATTATTTGGATTTGAGGCGACAATTGTACTATTATTACTCCAGTAAGGCGTTGTTAAACTGCTAAAATCTAACCAGACCAAGCATTTATAAGCTAGGGAGAATATTTTTGGAAAATAAGTTCACCGAGAGAAAGAAACGAGCTACTTTTTTATGTTGCGTGTACTGTGATTTACTGTAAATTCGAAGTCTCAGCGGTATATCCTTCTTAGCTCTCTGCTCGCATTGTTTTCTCCAGTCGCATTAATCATAAGCTCACTGCATTGTAGACCTCGATGCTAGGATTCGCATTATTATTGATTTTATCTGCGCGAAGTAAGTATTCGCGTTTCTTTAAATGTTCCTAAAATTCTGTCGAAAATTGTTCAGTATATTTTCATCTGTAAAAGACTTCCCGCCACCTATTATGGTCCATTTCTTTCTTTCCTGTCCGTTACTGGTTCCATTTTTATGGTCAATACTTGACTGAATCAATATTTTGAAATGAAATGAAACGTTTATTTATTTATTATCGTTAGAATTTTAGACTGCTATATAGTTGCGCGAGACGTAGTCACTATTACTAAATAATTTCCTAAATATAATAATCCATCTAACATATGATTAAGAAAATTAGATCGCTCTTATATAGATAGACAGGGCTGACTTTAAGTATAAATTCATACGACGGGGTAAATAGTGAATATTAAGAAACCATATTTTAAATTTAAATCAAAATCCATCTTACACTTATAGGCGCTGAAATAAATCGATATAAACCGAAATAGACTAAATTTAACTTATCACTCTTGTCCATTTATCAAACCACTCGTCTATTTATATTGCAAAAATAATTAATCACCGTATTAGTCAACTACAATACAATTCAGAATATGTGTAAGTAAATATCTTATTGAAATATTTTTTAGGTTTTTATGGCGGCGTTTATAATTTATTAGGAAATATTTCCACTTCAGGAGAGAGGACATTAAATATAATAGCACTGGTATTCCTTACATGGCTTCTCGTATGGTATTTAAAATATTTTGGGATTGTGGCGAAGTAAGTATTTTCAGATCTGGCGTTACCCTTTTTTAGAAATATTTTGAATTCATGTTTGTTATTAACTACAAATTGAGCAAACTAGTTTTATACACGCCATCTAGGTTTAATATATTGCAGTTCGATTCGACTCTCTCAAAAGGCAAGATCGTGCTAAGCAATGCATTTTGTAATGTCTTCATAGCTTTCATATGAAATTTTTCTGCCCCCCCCCTCCCCCTCAAAATAAACGTATCTCATACGAAAGAATCTGTTGATATAGAGGAATATACATATAAACGGCGTAAATGATGAAATGAGAAGTGCTGCTGGAAATAATAAAATAGATTGTTTAATTTTCTGCAGGTGTCTCTACTGCACAGTAACTTATGATCGAACACTAATCTTAAGTCTCTAATCTGATATACTCTCTCGATAACTCTGTTCTCAGATAAATTTAAACTGAAATTGGATCCCACTTTTAAGTAGATTGAGAAGTGTATAACATTTACTTTATCTTATTCTCATTTAATACTCATTTATTTTTAATCATCCATTTCACTATTAGATCGATTCCATCTTGAGATAATTTTTGTAAGATAGAAGAGGACCGAGAATTCACTATCAGAACAGTACAGTCTACGTTTACCAGGCACATTTATTAATATAGATTAAGAACAGTATAGGTGTATACTCCCTTGGGGGACTCGAAAATGCAGTGACGTTACGTTACTAAGAATATTGTTTATTTTTGTAACATATCTCCTGTCGGACAAGTATGTTTTCAACCAGCTCTATGTGTATCGATCCTCGAAATCCAGCATCGTATAATTTACGTAACAAAATTTCATGATGGACAGTATTAAAGGTCTTTTTTATGTCAAAGTAAATAGCTGCAACAGAACTACCTTCCTCCAAATTTTCGGAAATACCATAAGCGTGATTGAAAGGTGCATCATCTGTACCCCGCCCGGATAAAAATCCAAATTGGTTCACACTGAAAAAGCCTACGCTATCTAAAAAATATAACTTATCCTTTTTATTGTTGTTCAATTGCAGCTACACACAGGTATCTGTGCCGACCGAAGAAAAAAAAAAACAAACAATCAATCAAAATTTGTTCGAAACAAAACGCAATGTGCGAGTTGATCGTCGTGAAGTTTTCATTCGCGATATTGCGATCAGTCGTCAGTTAGCTGCTGTAAGAAAACAGATTACACGGTGTGGATTAAACTTTTTCCAATTTTCCGATCACTTGCACATTTACGTGTATGATGATACTGCAACATCACGTGTGTATATTATTCTCAAATTCACGCCAGGAAAAACATATGTAGCCTCCGATTTCTTTTTTAACATATTTTTTTGCAAAATGTAGTACGACACATCAGTTCCGCTGTATAGTTTCGTGGCATGCATATTACACCCCCAGCATAAAGATGACATACATGTTAATGCATTAATGATTCTATGTGTCATTTTCACATAATAAGAAAATCATGTAAAACGAAATTCCGGTAACAACGCAATTTTGTTTCGAGAAGAACGACCTAATTAATTAAAACCTCGAGTCTTCTGTAAGAATTGTAGACAGTACTAGAGTGATCGGGAAATCACTCGTTAGCGGTAAGGGATCGAGAGTTTTACGTGTTTTTACAATATTTTTTTGCATCTATTTCGGTAAACTAATTTTTAATCTTCCAATTTTGAGATGTCTATTGATCTGTCTTGCGAATACACATGTTTGTTCGATTTTATTGAGCAAATATTCAGTTTTTAAGCTGATTTTTGTATGCTCAACAAGCGCCTTGTTTGGTGGCTAGAGCATAATAATATATTCCCTATTAATATGTTCGGCTTTCGGCCTGGTATTGGCCCTTCTGATTGTGTTAGTCTTTCCGTTTCCCACATATACAAATCTTTTATCCAAAAACATTTCACCCTAGCTTCCTTTATTGATGTTTCCTCTGCTTTCGATAATGTTCATCTTCCCACTCTAAGAGATAAAATGACGGCAATTAATATATCCCAATTAAATTCTCTTCCCTTATTATCAATCTCATGTCAAATCGTTCTATCCACTTCTCCTCTCCATCTCTTAATGCTCCAAGAAAGGTTTTCCGAGGTCTTCCTCAGGGTTTCTCCCTCAGACCTACTCTTTTTAACATCTATACTATCAGTATAGCTTCTCTTCCTTTAAATTCCTATTCCTTATTCTTTGCGGACGACATTCTCCTGTTTTCCTCGTCTGAGGATGTTTTAGCAGCCTATGAAGCACTCAGTTCGTCGCTCATTGTGCTGGAACATTCTCTCTCCTTAATTAACCTTTCAATTTCTCCCTCTAAGTCTTCTTATACTATTTTTACCCTCCGTTCCTATAACCCTGCTTTGGTCAACCTATCCTTAAACAATGTATCTCTTTCCCGTGTTAATTGCTTTTGTTATCTCGGCGTCTTTCTTGATAGTCGTTTGTCCTTCTCTGAACACATCAAATATCTTTCTGCTTCCACTATTAAAAGGTTAAACTTGCTGAAAGCCCTGTCGCCAACTAAATGGGGTGGCGATCCCTATATTCTTATTTCCCTTTACAAATCTATTATCCGTTCCAAATTTGATTATTGTTCTTTTATTTATGGTAGTGCGTCCAAGACACGTCTTTCCAAACTAGATGTAATTCAGAATTCTTGCCTTCGTCTCTGTCTTGGCGCTCTTAAATCCTCTCCAAACACTGCTATTCTTGCTGAATCCAATTCGTCACCCCTATCCATTCGTAGATCTTATTTAGGCTATCGTTTCCTTGTTAAACGTCTTCCTCTCGCATCCTCTACCCTTGTTCAGTCTTATCTTTCGATTTATAATAGCTGGCGCTTCACTCCCAGCAAAACCCCTATGCTGGCTTTTATTTCACATCGTCTCGGTTCATTTTGGCCGTATATTATCTCGTTCAATAATCTCCTTTATTTTTCCTTCGACTTCGCTGACATTTGTCATCCTCCTAAGCTATTTATCCTCCCCTCATTTGCAAAAAATCTCCCCCAAGCCGTAATTAAACAGGTATTCTGCAGCACTATCAATTCCCTATTTCCCTCTCATGTTACCATTTACACGGATGGTTCGAGGGGGCCTGGTGGTGTTGGTGCTTCTTTCATCCTTCCTGATTTTAACCTCTCAGAATCTTTTCGCCTTCCTTATTTCTGTTCCATATTCATAAACGAATTATTTGACTATCCTTCGCTCTATTATTTGCATTTCCTCGAATCAATTTTCCTCTAAATTTTTAATTATCTCTGACTCTATGAGCGCCCTTCAGGCCATATCCTCTCCCCTTCCTGATCATTCGTGTGACTTTGTTATCCTCCGTATACGTTCACTCATTCACAATCTTTCCTATCTCCATTCAGTCAATATTGATCTGCTGTGGGTACCTGGCCACTCGGGCATATTTGGCAATGAAGCGGCTGATTCCTTGGCTCGGGCTGCTGCTGCTTCCTCTCGTCTTTTTTTTAAAAAAAATCCATCCGTTAACCTGCTATCAGTTTGTAAAAGCTTTCATATCTGATTTCGGTCGGACACCTATGTTTCCTCCTTTTCTAATAATTATTCATTTCATCTGTCAGTTCAGCCTACTCTTCCTGCATATTCATGGTTTCTTTCGCATCCCTCCCTTCGTCGTTCTGAAGTTGTTTCCATTGTTCGTATGCGCTTTGGCCATTCTTTGCTGCCTTCTTCCAGATTTCGTTTCTCCTTGATTTCTTCTCCACACTGTCCTCTCCATCCGGATGATGCAATTATTTGCGACGCTGATCATGTGTTCTTCCAGTGTTCATCCCTCTCGGTGGAGCGTTCTGCCTTATATTCTTATTTGCTTAAGCTTGGACTTCCTACCCCTTATTGTGCATCCTATATCCTGTCCTTTCCTTCCCCACTAATTATTCCTGCTATTTGTTCCTTTTTAGTTAAAATCTCTGATCGAATCAAAATATAACCGACTTCTTTCCTTACCTTTTGTTTCTGGGTAAAGGTCCTTGGTTGACGAGCCCAAAAAAAAACCAAAAAAAAAAAAAAAAAAAAAAAAAAAGCTGATTTTTGTATTTTTACAACTTTGGAATGGCTTACACACAGAGCCTGGTTATCATTTTAATATTATTTTCGGCGCGGTAAATGCTACTGTTACAAACGTGAGAAAATTTTTTAATTAACATCCTCTTCTAGGGGTAAATGCTACTGTTACAAACGTGAGAAAATTTTTTAATTAACATCCTCTTCTAGGGGTAGGCCCAGCAGCAGTAATCGTTTTTAGTGAACATTATTGTGAAGTTTAACACGGCGATTTAAATGCTGGTTTTTCATTGCTTTCACAAATTTCGAGGTGAAACAAGAATAATCTCAAATAATGATAGACTACACGAACTAATAAAATATCTTTAGTTTTTGAAAAGAATAAATTGGTGAATTTGTTTTTTTTTCCCCTTGATAAGCCAGCCATTTGTTTTATTATTTATTTGTTTAAATTTACGTGCCATGCACAGCAACTACCTGCTAGAGATACGGATATTTATATATATGTATATGTTAAATAAATGAATTACGGAAGTTATATTGCATAGTATAATTTTGAATGGTGCAGGAAACTGAGATTAGGTTCGAAAGGATAGTAGGGTCATCAGAGAGGATATTAGACAAGGAGGAGGGAAGGTTATGTGTTAATCTGAGGGAATTGAACTGCGGACATTCTGTGAGGACATGGAGAACAGAAAGATCAGAATTACATATGTTGTAGATTGGAGCCGGTGTCTTTTGCAGTAAGTAACCGTGTGTGAGTTGCGTATGTCCCAGCCGAAGTCCGGGGTAACAACTATATCATCTTTTCTTCTGCTCGGGTGAGTCTTCCATGGTCGGACATGTCATTTTGTTTACGGGAAATAACATTTTTTCCTTTTATTACTTCACTTTTCGTTTCGACTATTACTGAACAGTTTTTCTTTTCTAAACTTTATTCGAATATATTGCGTTTTTTTTTTTGTCATATAACGTAAAACGATTATATCGTCGGAACATCATTCACTCGCTGGCAATGAAGTTACACGTTACTACTATAATCTAGTGCCATATGAGACGACATATATGTTGTTGTATGAGTTCCTTAATTGTTCAACGCATCTCTCTACATCATCTTCTTCTTAACCTTCGACGGGAACACCGTGGAAGAAATATTTCACCAGTACTGGTCATATTCGGATTATGATGGATTGCAAACTGTTGATTCGAAATAATGTTTTCACCTGCTATTGCTTTCATTATCCGATCATGTAGTATTTTAGCAGCACAATAATTACCGACTACAGTGCAGTAACAACTCCAGGGCAAATATTTCATCCGGAGATCAATTTCTTTTAATTACTTTTTGATAAGAAAAAATTTATTCAACAACGGGTATCGAATAGAAGTTGTTAAAATCTGTCTCTTTCGTTTTCGACATATTTCCGACGGCAGTACTGCCTTTTCAGCGTTTAATATTGACCGAAATTTTAAACTCACGATGGAATGAGCCTTCGATCGTCAGAAAATTTAGAATGATCCCAGGCGAAATACTTACCCATGTCGAAAAAGTAGCGAAAAAAAGTGAAAATGAAAACTAGAACGAAAGGAAATAAAGTTCTGCGATTAATTGTGTCACTATAGTTCTAGAAAAACTGCGATGCTTACTTCGAATATAAAAGTTAAAAATAAAATAAAACCATTCCGGCGTACTCGATACAATAAAGTCCGGAAGTCTAAAATCTGTAATGGAAAAGCTAGTGTAACTCTCCTACACAAATCGCAAGGCTCTATTCAGATATGGATGAAAAAGAAAATCATTTTTATAATTAATTAATAACCTTAAGTTGCGAGTTTCGAGCCTTTTTTCCCCGGCGGAGGAGGGGCTTTGCAATTACGATGTGTGATCGAGCGAGTTTTTAAGATTTCTTCTTTTAAGTTTCACACGTCCCGAGTTAAGGTAAAAAAAAAAGGAAATAAATAAAAACGGAACTTCATCAATTTCATCTGATTTGCTCGAGCGCCGTCGAATTAATCCACAAGTGAAGCACTCGTATGTAAGCATGCTATTTAGTGTGTCTACTTTGAAAAAGCGCGATGCGCGGAATTGCTAGCGTATGTAAGGTAAAATGCCGAAATGACATCGTTCTTCATAGGCGGTACGGAAAAATACTGAGGAGACGATTGCATTCACTCTCGTTAGTAATTAGAATTTTTATTTTCTATCTATTCCGTATCGAGGTAATTGTGCCGAACATACTATATATGAAATCTCTTTTAATTATCCTCTGACAGCAAAGTGGCGGTCGGACGGATGCATGTCAAAATTGTAGTTAATTTTTTTCATGTTATTCTTTTTCGTAATTTTCCGGCAGTGGCCGATGGTAATGATAATAATTTGTGTAGGAGAGGTATAAGAGGGGAAGGGAGCGCTGGTCGTATGAAAAGACAATTAAGTGCTCCCGTTCTGACTGCAGTCACCGCGTAGAATTAATAACAGCGTATTTGTCGGTTTCTGAATTGCGCATAAAATAGCAGCACCAAAGGACGATATTCATCATCGACATCATTATAGACAAAAACTTTGTGAAAATCTCCATGCCCATTGTCTTAGGCTACGTGGGAAGAAGACGCTGTGTGCCGGATACGGTCTTTTGCTCGGACGAACGACACACACCGATCAAATTTGAACTAGCCTGCGCAGGTGAACCGCCTCGTTTACACGCTCTTATCGCGATAGTGTGAGTCATTGGGAAGGTTCTAATTTCCGTTTGATATAAGAGCTGAAGGAAGCAGACAGTTGCGCTATCTTTGTATTGTCTCACGCTATCGTTCCGGGCCGGTCAGCAACTTCAACAGTTTTCTTCAATGAACAGAATTATCGTGAAGGCCGGCCAACTGAATTCAGTACAAATTAAACGAATACGAACTTTACGCACTGCATGCAGTAACGTCGGAAGAGGGGATGACCGTTCCTCCGGCTTTTGTAATGAAATGTTTTGATTAAGCGGGTCCGGTAATCAATTTTGAATCCAAGTCCTCCTTCTCGTTAGGACTGTTGAAGAAGTTGAGAATTAACTAGCCAAAAAAGGTAATAACCAAATATAGAAGTAAAGTTACTACTAGACCTTTGTAATTCAGTTTACCTAGTAAATTAACAGAATTATACGATACGAATGTATTCAGATAATATACCGATATATTTTAAGTATTCATTATGAAGAAGGAAATCAAACGAAAACGGCATACAAATAAACAGTTCGTTGAATGGGAGAAAATCAAAAAAATTGAATTATGCATGTAATCAAGAAATAACGATAGTCACAAAAAAATCCAAAAATAAATCTGTGCGCGGAAGTTGAGGGGAACTTTTACGTACTTGCATTAAAATGGTTTAACTTAAAGTGCACTGGCTATTTAGGTGAGAGACAGGACAGGGACGAAAGAAAATCAAATGCCGGAGAACAAATTGGTTGCTTTCAGGTAGGATAAGGTTGGTTTCAGTTTAGAAAACTTCGAAAAGGAAAAAGGGCTAATTTAAAATGAAATGTTGTTGAAAGGATAAAGGAGAAGCTATTAAAACCTTAATTGGAAGGAGGCAGTGCGCGAGCGAAAGGAGCAGAAAGTGACTTAGGCGTGGTGCCGTTAGAAAGAAAGCTATCCACGGTCGACGAAGTTTGTTTAACAGTGGGATATCGAGTCGTCTACGAAACTAAACGGATTTTAGATCGTACGAAGGTCTTCACATTAGAAAATTCGAATATTCGGAATTGGCGGAAGGGTGTGACGCCTTCTTTAGCTGCTACGTCTGCCAATGAGTTTTCTGCAATACCAACATCAGAAGCAATCCATAGGTACGATTTGTGCGAATAATCTCTTTTGCCGCTGAATGTTGCTTCGAATTACGAAAGAAGAGAAAGCGTAGCAGGACATTTCTAAGCAAATCGTAAGCGATGCAGAAGAACTTGTTACGAGAGAAAAGGTCCTAATTTAATCGCGAAAAGTTTGACAGGATAGTGAACTACGACGGCAGAGAAATCCCGTAGAATAATTTCTTCTGCGGACCTTCGTGTTGGCCTTCTAATTGATCGCCGTTCAAAATTGCCTATGGAAAATATGATTATAATCTACAGGTGTTAGCCGCTGTCTCGAAGTATAAATGTTGAATGTGAGGAGGCAGTGCTAGGACTAATTAATACAATTAAGAGTGATGGCGAATGCTCCATAGTACGTTTCCAGTAGAAATCTACACCGCAATATTTAGGTGTGTTCCGTATGTTGCTGATGTGATGAAGCTACGAAACGCGCTATAAAGGTATGCGACCATCCGAACTGGACGGCGGTCAGCCCGTCCGACAATTCAACAGAACTATGTCAGTTGCAAAGAATAAAACTGATCGATTAATTCCAAGATGTTCATCTTAGACGTTCCTTTGCTGGAAGTAGTGTCGCTCAAGTAAATGCAAACATCGTAACTTCTATCGTAAACAGCTAGGTATAGAATTTAAAAAAGAACTCGACAGCAGATTTTAACAGATATTTTATTTCCTTATTGCATAGACCATGTAAATGTAAACATTACGTAAGAAAAAGATTTACCAAAATAATGCACATTTCGGAGCATTTCTAGATGCTGCCATATTTTAATAAATCTATATTTCTTTTCTACGTAATATTTCCTTAAGTAATATATATCCGTAATGAAAAGAAAAAGAGAAAAAAAGGGAATATTTAAAATCTTTCATTTCATTCGTCACCTAAAATATGCCTGGCACGTGGAATTTGTAAAGAATAATTTTACCGTTTCTGATCGAATGGAATGCCGAATTTAAATCTTGAAATTTTCCTTCACAGCAGAATCATACTCACTCAGGGGCATACTGAAATATAAATTCAAGATGAGCAGCATCCTTTAGCACATTAAATAGTATAAATTATCCTTTATTTGAATTCAATTTCCAACTCCGGTCTCTTATTAGGTACAGCGCACTCGTCGATTCGATTTCATAGCAAATTTCGAAAAAAAACGTCGAAAATACCCATAATGGCTTTGAAAAGGACTTATTTTTTCTTTCATTCCTTTTTTTTTGTAAATTCTGAAAGAAAATGCGCCATGTTTTTAACATTAGTGTTCTAAAATCAGTGACATCATCGTTCCGAAAAAAATAAGAAATCTTAAAAATTCGGAACAATGCTCTCTTTTTTACCCTTTCAATATGTTTTCCAGCTTACTGCAAAATTGGTTTTCTACTATCCTGAAGTACTGCGAATGGTTTTCTTATTTCTTTATTTAAATCCATCATTTGTTCCAAGTTTGACTGCTGTTCTTTTATTTATGTTGGCTCCTTTGTTTTGTTTTTTTTTTGGGGGGGGGGGATCATCAACTGTGCGTATTAACCCAGCACTGCAGTTCAACGTACTAGAAGGGGAAGAAAACAAAACCTAGATTTTAACGCAGCCACAAATTGAAGAAAGGAAGGAGACAATAATAGAGACTACGTGGTATGAAGGAAGCGCAAAAAGAAAGAAAGCGTTATAGAGTTTAGGAAGAGACAAGTAGAGGCACGAACATTCAGTGAAAAGCACAAAACATTCAAAAAAAATGTGATTGGCGTCCGAAATCAAACTACTGTTCTTAGGATAGAACTGACAGAAAGGAGAAGTTCCTACAGGAAAATGAAAAAGAGATGAACAGAGCAGGCTATGTCCATAATGAAGACGGAAAATCGACTGAAAGAACGACTGGGACAATGATAATCATAGTACCATGGTGGAGAAGGAGGGAAAGGCTGAATAGAAAGACTGAAGATTAGAGAAAAAAAAGTCAAGTAAGTCCCATACCCTTGATAAGGTTTCACGGACTGCGAAATTAAGCTTTCCATAATGGTACTAAGCCTAATGGATCTAAGGAGAATACCGGGGCCAGTTCCTTTCTCTCGGCCGCTTTTACTTTACCAGATTTCTCTGGTATCCAATTATTTTAGGCTGGGTAAACTTAGGAGCGACTTGGTTCCGGGACGAGACAAGTCTCGAAGTCACGACCTTTGATTTGGTATCCAAGAACCTAAGCCTTCAACTCGTGGCTTGGTGCTTTTAAATGTTCTCCAATTGCGGTGGTTGTTGATGAATCTGATATACCAGCCCTGTCTATCTACAGATTTTATTTGGCCTACCGCTTCCTTGCTAAACGTCTTCCGCTCACATCCTCCACTCTCATACATTTCAATTTCCAGGAATTGGACTCTAGTCCCTATCTTATAGCTTATTTCTCTCCGTCTTTGTTTATTTTTGAAACCTACACAATTTCCTTTAATAGTCTCCTCTATTTTTCCTTTAACTTCAGTGACTTCTGCCATCCTCCCAGGGTATTTATATTTTGCCCGCACTTTCTAAATCTCTTCCTCAAGCCGTAATTAAACGGGAATTCTGCAGCACTATCACGTTCCTTTCTTCCTTCTTATGTAACCATTTTCATGGGCCGTTCGAAAGAGCATGCTGGTGTTGGAGCTTCTTATATTCTTCCAAATTTTAACTTTTCCGAATCTTTTCGTTTTTGTTTTTTCTGTTCCATATTCACCGCCGAGTTGACGGCCATTTTACGTTCCGTTATTCTAATTTCCTCTAATCGTGTTTTTTCCATGACTGCTTGAGTACCCCCCTTCTTGATTATTCCTATCACATTATTATTCTCCTTATACGTTCTCTCATTTAGATTCTTTCTTCTCTCTATGCGATTCATACTCGGGTTCCTGGTCTGGGTTTCCTGCTTCTTACTGTGCCAGTTACATCCTATCTTTTCCGTCTACACTCATTATTCCTGTTTATATCCAACACAGTTATTAGAACTGGATATTAGAAATTCGCCACTAGAATACTTATACGGAAACCAGGAAAACCTGCTGAAGATGAAACATGGACCGATAAGTTTACTTCCAGGGTTCTGGAAACTATTCGAAAAATTATTATTCAGAAGAATAAACAAAATATAACAGTAATAGACTATCAGTTTGGGAGTGAACAGAGTTGCAAAGTTCCGAAGATAAACAATTTTCCTCGGCGATTTTTTTAGGTATTGAAAAGCGTTTGATAAAGTATGGCGCAACGGATTATTATTTAAAGTAAAACAACAATAATTACACCGTACCAGTATTACTTATTAATCAGGTCTCTTACCTTGGAGAAAGACATTTTTTCGAGTGTATTTCAACGAGTCATCCTCACGAACTAAATATATAAACGTATGATTTTCCCGGAAACATCAACAATACAACGGCTATGTTTGCAGACGACACTGCGATACTGCTTACGCACTATGATATCACATCAGCATGGAAGTATCTACAGTCTCACGTAGACGTTTTTAAATCTCGGAAAATTAAAGTTAACGACTGCGGTGGACTAACGGGGGGCGGAAGGGGCGGCCTGCCCTGGGCATCTGGTCCTGGGGGCCTCGAAACGCCTCCATGTTCCTTTGATCAAATCCTAAACAAAGCTTTAAAAATATGCTTAGTACCTATCTAAGAAGTGGTTTGGAATTGGGAGGTCCCATACAAATATCATCCCATACAGATAAAGTACGAATAAATAAATACAGCCTGTACCAGTAATTTACAATTTTTAAAATAAAATTACTACTACTGCTAATCTATCTAAATAGGTTATATTTACTTTTAAGAAAGTGGACAGTTGCCCCCGCTAATAAAACTAACTGAAAAAACAATTCCAACTTCGAATAGCGTAAAATATCTCGGCTTACATTTGTATCAAAGAACTACATGGAAAAATCATACAGAAGCCAAACAGAAACAAATCTTAAATTTCGCCGTATGTATTGGCTACTCGGTAAAAAGTCAGTGCTATCGATGGAAAGTAAAGTACATTACTGTACAAAGCTATCTTAAAACCGATAAAAGATCTTTCGGAATTTCACTTTGGGGATTATCGAAATAGTTCAGTCAAAGATGCTACGATCGATAGCCGGTGCACCGTAATATGCAAAGACGAGATACACAAAGATTTAAAAACAGTGACGATTAGCGACTGAGTCAGTCAAACTACGATACATAGAATGGTTACGAAATTATAGTACTCAGTTAGTACACATCCTCGATAAAGATGTCATCCAAAAGCGGTCGAATGTAATTAATTAAATGTCAATATCTACAAACCGGGGGAAAGCATTCAATGAATTTATGTATTGAATAGTTCCTTATTGATACTGCCGATTGTTGTTCTAATTCCAACAGATTTGCGCAATTAAAAAAAACTAAAAAAAAACTACTACAGTCATTATGATCTGAACAGAGAAACCAATAAATATATTTTGGTTTTGTTTGTATTTTTCCTGCCGTCGGTGTTTTACACAATATTTTCTTCCGATGTTACAAAATACCACAAGTTTATTCGTCGAATAAATTCAAAAAAAGGTATGCTGTGCTATTGTTAAAATTTAGCCGTAGCGTGTCAGTAAATAAATTCGTTTCTTCTTATAATTCAACTGGGAAAATGTTTAAACACCAACTGTAAAAGCGGTCTTATTTTTGAATAGGCTAACGTAGAAAGAAGTCATCCGGAAGTCGTATCTTCAGAATAGTTTACTAGCATGTAAAATACGGAAAAGTTTCTTCGCATTTTCGTCGATACGTTTTAAAAAACTAATATATGTATATATTTTTTTGAGGGGGGGTGCTCATCAACCAGGGAAGGAACTGCTAAAATAGCGTAGTTAGAGGTCACGCGTTAAACTGCTCTGGTTTCCAAGCCGCATCGCGTTGCTATCAACAGCCGTTTTGCGGAAACCGCACTTGGCTACAAACTTCTTCCGTTAGTTACAGGTGTGTTATGTGGTCTCACAGTATTGCTTAAAATCTTGTCGGGTTTAGGTTAAAAAAATGTTTAGCAAATTTTCCAAATATCGGCAAAATCGCAGCGCTCGGGGTTAGAAAACAAAGAAATGCACACGAAGTAATCGGTTAAAATTAGTGTAAGAATGGGCAATCATTTAAAAAAAATTATCACATCCTTGGTCGTCGGTAAAGATCTTGGTTATTCCTTTGGGACTACTATATTGTTTTTTTCCCCGTTATCCCTCACTTTAGAACGGTCGTGAGGCTCCAAGTACTATTACTTCTTCGGAAGATGGTGAAAAAAAAAAAATAGACAAAATTCATATAATAAAATAAATCAAATTACGAAGAGAGTAAAAATATAAATTACGAATACACAGAAAATGTTAATCGGAGAATGCGAACAAATTTAAATGTCAAGGTACCAGAAACGGATTGTTATCTCGGTACTTCTCATCCGATTAATCTGGTAGAGGACTGGAAATTTCCGAACTTGTTCGGTGAGTTCGTTCATCATTGCGAACAGCACTTGGGAACACTCCCGTATTTACACCGTCCGACGGTAATTTATGTGATATTAGCTTATAACGTTCGACGGGTAAATTACTTCAATTATTAAATGCAACAGGCAAACTAGGTCACCAGTAGCTGCTTGGTACCGCAGCATCAAAAAGAAACGTAACATAACTGATCGTGAACATTGCTGTGAAAGTGTTCAATGGCTTTGGGTATTTTTTTTTTTTTTTTGTTCCTTTTCGCCTCTCAATTATGAATAAAAGCCCGGTGCGCAAGTGAAATTTTTCTATGCTCTCAATTTTCGGAATTGGCGTACGCTACCTGAACGAAATACCACCGCCAAACCAATTAGGCTCCGTCTGTTTTGTAGTTTATTCATTTGTCAACGTGCTGCCAGGTGTAGTTGCTGACGCGGCGCAGTTATGCCTTATATTAAATCGTTTTTCTTTCGTTTTCTAAAACTTTGGTCAAATGAAATAATGAACAATTAAAGACTTAAGGAAACAAATAATTAAAAGTGTAGGTGAATACATGCCTGTTTGTTAAAACTGTATAATAAAAACAAACATGAATAACAAACAAATATAATAAGGCGGTAAAAATAATTTATTGTCATAAATTATTTTTACCCCCTTATTATATTTGTTTGTTATTAAAGTTTGGTTTTATTATAAATAATTAAAACATAAATAAAAACGAACGTGTTTTTGAGTGTTTCCCTTCCCTTCAGCTAAAAAAGAAATACGAAACCAAAAAAAAAAAAAAAAAAAAAAAGGAACACCGATATATACTACGTTTTTTTTTTTGTTTTTTTAAGGCTTGTGTATTCCATTTTTCATTTCCAGCTGAAGATGAGCGATATTTTTCCGGTTTGATATTTTAAACGTTTTGTTATTTAAGTTTTTTTCATCCATTCATTTATCTTATTTACTAATTGACAGACAGCTAACACCGCACGCAACCGTTGATCTAATTATTAATGTACTTCAAGTATACCTTTTCTGAGGCGGCGTGAAATTCACGCTATGTTTCTTTAATATTAAGTTTTATATTTCAATAAAATACCGTTCCTTCCAACTTGCTACCCCTATCGTTAAATTTCCATACTAGACTATGGTCAGTTATGCTTCTCTAACTTCTCCGTCAATGATTCCTCCTGTCGATCCATCCAGCCGAATCTTCTCGTACTGACCGTTAATTTTATGATTTTCCTATTCCACTAAATGCCGCTGCAATTCCTATTTTACGCTTTAATCGCCTTACGTTTTCGTTTTCATTTAACTCCTTCTGCTAACGGCCATCTTCATCCGAATCATGAATCTGTCTATAATCTCAACCACATCCTGTCCTTCTCTCTCGTCTGAACGTACTATTCTTTATTCCAATTGATTAACTTCGGTTTCCCAGTTCGTATTGCGCTCCCTACATTCTGTCTTTTCCCTCCCACCGTCCATTATCTCCGTGCTCGGTTGATTCATTCGAGCTATTTCCGATCGAATTAGTATTTAACTGATTCTTACCATTTCTTCTTGCTACCGGGTAAAGGTCCTTTGCTGGTGCTCCCCGAAAAAAAAAGTAAATAAAAATTTTAAAAAATCGGTATTATACCGAGTGAAATAATGAGACCTGATTATTTCATTTTTTATTTGTAACAATGTATATTTGTAAAACTTTTAAAAAAAAAATTGTTTTATAAACCGCACGAAAAATGTAAAGACATTTTATAAAATATTAATAATATATTTAATTTATTGCACACTGACGCGCTTCAAAATAGCTTACTGTGGTAATGAGCTATTAGCTTCAAAAATGCGTCAGTATACACAGTAAATGAAATATATTATTATTATTATTATTATTATTATTATTATTTAATAAAAAGTGTTTATATTTTTCATGCAGTTTATTTAATAATTAACAGAAATAATGCGGGGAATAAATGTTAACAATTTTGACAGTGGGTATTTATTCATTCAGAGTAGTGTATGTAAGTAAATACTAGAAAATATTCGTGTACCCACTTAAGTTTCATTTCTTTTCAGTTTTAGGACAACAACAGATATATCGTTCTTTTTTTCCGACCAAATTCAAAATATTAAACTTAATAGTTTTCGGAAAGTTTGTTCAGAACTGTTACAGGAAGAGACGCTTCGGAAGAATATGACACAGATGTAAGAAGCGAACAATATAACGCATGTTAGCGGTCTCTGCAACTGTCAGTGCAACTTTGAAAAGAAGTTACTCGGAACTAAAAACAAAACGAGTTCTTCGACTGTTTTTCAGTTTTTTTTCAGTTTTTTTTCAATTTTTTTTCAATTTTTTTTTAATTGCGCGCAATCTGTCCAAATTAGAGCAATAAGCGGCAACGATAAGAAGAAATTCGATACAATAAATTCATGGAGTGCTTTGTACTGGTCGTCCGTTTTAGTCTTCCGAATCGGGTGCCATCTTTATCGAGGATGTGTACTAACTGAGTACTGTAATTTCGTAACCATTTTATGTATCGTAATTTAACTGACTCAGTCGCTAACCGCCATTGCTTCTAAATCTTTGTGTATCTCGTCTTTGCATATTACGGTGGTGCACCGGCTATCGATTGTAGCATCTTCGACTGAACTATTTCGATAATCCCCAAAGTGAAATTCCGAAAGATCTTTTATCGGTTTTAAGATAGCTTTGTACAGTAATGTACTTTACTTTCCATCGATAGCACTGACTTTTTACCGAGTAGCCAATACATACGGCGAAATTTAAGATTTGTTTCTGTTTGGCTTCTGTATGATTTTTCCATGTAAGTCTTTGATGCAAATGTAAGCCGAGATATTTTACGTTATTCGAAGTTGGAATTGTTTTTTCAGTTAGTTTTATTAGCGGGGGCAACTGTCCACTTTTTAAAAGTAAATATAATCTATTTAAATTCGTTAATTTTAATTTTTCAAAATTTTATTTTATTTATTTATTTTATTTTCTTATTTTACCTGTAATATTACCATATAAACAACAGTGATCTTAACTTTAAAACTGATAAAGACAACGCAAATGTATTCGCATAATATCTCGGCAATGTTTTCAATCTACATCCCGATTCTTGTAATACACAATGCGCATCTACATAGTGTTCGTTAAATAAAACTTGTCGCCTCGAGGGACTACCAGATTCTTTACTTTAAATGAGGTATGTAACGCCTGGTATAGCTAATATTACTGCTGAAATTATCTCGCACTTACTGAGGAAATCGACGATTATCTTTAATGGAATATTGCGAACCGGATACTTCCTCAAGACGTGGAAAAAATCTGTAATAATTATGCTGCATAAACCAGGAAAAATATCGAAGTATCTTCATACAGACAGCTATTAGTCTACTTAGCTCGATATTTAAGCTTTTAGAGAAACTGATACTACCTCGCATACATCAAATTATAAACAGCAATGATGTAATACCAAAGAACATTCCACGATACAGCAGTGCCATAGATTCTAGTTGATGCAATTGCCTCAATGCTAGAGAAAAAAGAAATATGTTCTGCGGTTTTTTTGGACGTTGCACAGACGTTTGACAAAGTGTGGCATCCTGGACTACTTTTCGAGTTGAAGCAACTTCTTCCTCCTGATCTCTATATGCTACTTCAATCATGTCTGACGGATAGAACATTTGTTGTCAAGATCGGTGATTCATTTTCGGAAGAGCATAAAGCTCTATCATCCGTACCGCAAGGTAGTCTGTTGGGACCCCTATTATATTCCATTTACACATACGATCTACCAGTTTGTAATCAAACAATACTAACAACATTCGCTGATGTTAAATAGCCATTATTGCATCAAATAAGGATGCCACGCACGCAAACGAATTAGACGAGTGAAATAATTTTACGTGCCTCAAATGGCTGCACTGCTTAAATGCTCGTGAACAATTGTCCACTATATTCGTTGTTAGTATCTGTGACAGATAGGAACTAATGCGTACGATAAAGGTTGAAGTAAATAATCTTACCGGCTTTAGAAAGAATCGTTGCTGAGATTGTTATGTAAACATAAGATTGAACGGGCCAATGAGCGAAGAACACGGGAACGTACAGCTCGATACATAACTAACTTTTTCTCGTTAAACCATTTTTCAAAAAGTTGCTTCGATGCTGATCTCTGATACAGAACAGGTCCACGGACACACTGCCCAACTCCCGAACTGATAGTGTAAATACTGAAGTATGACTCGTTGAAATTCACTAGAAAAAGTGTCTTTCTTCAAGGTAAGAGACCTGATTAATAAGTAATAACTGATACCAGTGGCCGATCCAGAGAGACATTTTGGGAGGGATAGTTTTTTTTTTTGATTAAGAACTGTATTTCAATAGCGCTTTTTTTTACAATACGAGTTTGCGTACAAAGGTGCCAAGCTAAGCACTGCCGTTGGGCTTAATCTTGACCTAGAACCTTCTTGCAATAAAACTTAAGCAATAAACTTTAATTTTTTTTTTATTTATTTTTTATTATATATCGGAGTTTGAGAAACTTAATGCTACATGATCTGGTAGGTTATGCACTGTGTACTTATTTAATAGGCAATAATTTTTTTTTTTTTCTTCTGAAAGACGCGTTTTATTAATATTTAAAATTACGTGTGTGTTTAGATTTTAAGTGTAATGTTTTTTATTTAATTGAGTAATGTAAATCACTGTAGGTTGTTATTTTTGCCAGTAAATTTTGGTTTTAAAACTACGAACGCGAATTTTTGAAAATTAGTTGCCGAAGTTGAATTGCTCAAATTGAGGTTTTCTATGTTGAAGTGTCTGATGTCGTCATACTTACTACAGTGAAAGATTACATGATTGGCGTTTTCAATTTCCCCACAGTCACATTTGTAGTCTTCAGTAA
Source organism: Icerya purchasi (assembly GCA_039619475.1). Lineage (NCBI taxonomy): Eukaryota > Metazoa > Arthropoda > Insecta > Hemiptera > Monophlebidae > Icerya > Icerya purchasi. Next base: position 285,611,244 of record CM077116.1, read on the forward strand.
TTTTGTATTTTTTTAAGTAGGCTTCGAAGTGTCCGTAGTCAGTGAGGAGTTGGTTAGTGTAAAAGTCAGTTGTTAACTGTAAACCTGTTCTAGTATTTCAGATTAGCCTGTGAGTATGCCGACCTGCTGTATCTCGTTCCCAGGAGTTTTGCCATATGAATATGAAATAGTTTTTAATGTGTCTTTTGAGTTGTTTTAGTGACATTTTTATATGTAAGTCATGGCGGATTAGCATGTAACAACTGTTCTGAAGAGGATTTATTGGAGGTAGAAAGTTCATTATTTGATAGACATGATCTCGTTAATATATTTAAAATTTTTATGGTTTTTTATTGTAAAAATGATTGATCTATAGTTAATTTGTAGGTCTAGTGGAAGGACTCCCGTAAGAGTAACAGCGACGCTGTGAAAAATTGTTCTATAAGCTCTACAGGCATTTATTAAGTATTTACATTGTGTAGAGTAGATTTTTTGCTTTAAGGTTTTCTTTTTTACGTGTTGGGAAAACACAGAGCTACAGTAACACACTGTATTCTCAACAAGTGATGTGTACAATACAAGTCTGTATCTGTAATGAAAGCCCCGTGTATTTCTGCACACTTCTAGTAATTGATAGTTTTTAGTGTCCAACTTAGACGCGGTCTAGTCTATGTGTTGTTTAAAGAAGAGTTTATTGTCTAATATAACCCCTGGGTATTTAAAATGTTGGACTACCTTTAAAGTGATCCCCCTGTAAAGTACTTTAATATTTTTCATTTTTAGTTTCAGGGAGTTTGTGAAAAGGGACACAAAGCATTTTTCAACTGAAAGATTAAGCTTTACTTCATTTATCTAGGCTCCGAGTAACTTAAACGTTTTGTTAGCTGTTATTTCGAAATTGACTTTTGTATTGTCCGTTATTATGAATAGTAATTCATCTTCATATGCGCATAAGTCAATGTTCTTATCGTATGGTAGAGCTTGGTTGAATAATATATTCCAGGATTTAAAACGCTACCTTGTGGGCAGCTTTTATTGGTTTCAGTGTTTGCACTATGATTACCTATTTGAAGAGTTACACGTCTGTTTTTAATGTAGCAATTTATTAGTATGTCTTTGATCAGAATAGATTTTAAAATGTCAAACAAAGCAGGGTGTTAGCAGTTATCAAAGGATCCTTTTATATTCACTCCTATGACGAGAACGTTCTGTGGACAGACTTTGAATCTAAATTGTCTTTTATCTAAAAAGTTTGATGAGTTCAGATGGCAAGTTATCCTATTTTTTAATAGTTTTTCGTACATTTTGTTTACAGTATTTAAAAGACACATTGGGCGATAGGAGCTTACGAGATTTGCATCTTTGTTTGATTTATGAAGTAGGATTACATTTGTTTCGCGCCAAGGTTTAGGGAAATAGTTGAAGGAGAAGATTTTTTTTGTATAGGCGTGAAAAGAGTTTTGGCTAGACCTTTTGGATTAATTTGTCTTATTTGTATATTATCAAGTCCAGCAGCTTTGTTATTTTTAAAATTTTTTATAATGCTATTTAGTGCGGAAGTATCAGGAGGAGTCTGTTGAGAGTGAACAACGTTTTCCTTTATGAGAAGTTTAAAATTTTCTCTTAGTATTTTTTGTTTGTTGCTGTCTTTGTCAGTGCTGTCTAACGGAAAAATAGAGGGTAGGGAGTAGTTTAGATTCTCTGTCATATTAGTAATTTTTGTAGATAACTGAAACGCGAATCGTTCCTGGAGAAAATATAACAGCTGTTGAATAACTTTTTCCAACCAAGACCAGTGTATATAAACTTGATAAAAATTTGGAATTAAATTTTGCCTCGCGACTGACCCGAAATATAATTATACTTTAAATCGCTTTCACTTAGGTAAAGATGAAACACGACACTAATTAGATGTGGAAATATTGTTACGAAGTTAACAGAGCCATCAAAAAGAGGAGGAATGTTAAATCACTCGTTCGAAAATTTACCACAACACATCTGCACGGTAGATAGAATAAGTAAATTTCGAAAAGAAATATTGAAATAAAAACAATTTATACTCAAGTATTACTTTAAAAGATGAAAACCTGGCCATCACTTTATTAGGAATATAAATAAAAAACAGTCATTATTTTTAATAGCTTAATTCATCGACGCTGGTGTCGTATACAGACCGGAAACTGTTTTACATTACAACGACAACAAACACGGACGAGTATTGAAAAAATATTTTACAAAAGCTTCGTCAGGAGGATAGCCAGGTTTTCATGATATTCGGCATGCGTGAATCTCGCGCATAATGTAATTAACAGTAAACATATACAAAATAGTATAACTTTAGCTTAGGAGTTATATCGTAAGAGTGCGTGTGTATTTAAAATCTTAAATTACGAAACGAAGAAGTATTGTGCAGCAGAGAAGTATGGAACTGAAGTAGGTGGTTAAAAGAAAGTCACACGTGTCAAACGATAAAATACGAAAATAAAACTTGGCTGTTTTTCGACAAATGTAAAAAACATGTTTGCGAGCATTTCGGTAAAAAATTGCCATCTTTAACTCTGGCAAAATGCATAAAATGTACATTTGGTTTTTTATTATCCTTTAAATCAGAGAGTCTCTCGTTCTAATTTAATTTTTTTCGCGCCGGTTTTACATACGAGAGTGTATTTCTTAGTTGATGAACACACTTGCAAAGGTCTCTATAGTAATGCATTACCGCGTACGTGTATGTGCACGAATATTTCGGCATTACTACTGGTGATTTCGAGAGTTGAGTATCTACTGAACAATTTTTCGACTTTTAAAATTTGACTCGAGTCAGCGATTGACTCCTGACTCAATTTCTTTTTTTTCCCCCGACTACGGTCCACTCGGTTGCTTTCTTTTTTGTTTGTTTTTTTGCATGCCGACTCTTAGGTCATCGATGCAATTGATCATTAACTATTTTAAGTTTCCTAAATAACGGTGCATCCCAATAGATGACGCCGTTTGTTATATGTTAGCATTTCATTATCTGATTATTTATGTATCTTGTTATTAATAGTGTTTTTATATCTTCAGTATTATTAGTGGGCGGTAAGTACGCACCTCTACATTGTTTTTTCTTTAGCCCTCTGACAGAATTGTCAGGAAGTCCGGTAGTTTTCATATGCGATATTAATGGGTTTAAATTATGACTGAATGCAGCATGAATTTTGCTATATTGCTGCTTATGTATCGCCAACATCGAAGGAACGTTGAGGTCATTATTCTCGATTATGCAATTAAATATTTGGTGTTATTAACCTCAGTATCTTCGATCGGAACAACTGTATTTTTTTGAGGTGCGTTTTTGCGGCTGAACCATATATTTCTAGGTGGTATTTCCAGACAGGGATTATAATAGTGTTATACAATAACAAAATTTTCCAGACTGAGTTTGGATTTTCTTCCTATCAATGTATATAATTGTCTCAGTAGCGACTTCAATTTTTTCTTTGTATTAATTACTAAGCGTGATATGTGATAATTTTTGTTCATTAATTTCAATCTTCCAACTGAGAGCCGTAACGATAAGTGATGTTGAAGGTTTCTTGAAGTTACATGACGATCTTAGCAATATCATCCGCAAATGTAGCTTGTAAAGTAAATATTGTAGTTCGTATGTCAGCCTTATAGATGTTATAAAGAAGCGGGCCGAGAACGCTACCCCTTGGGGTACCGACGCTATTATTTAATGCTCACTAGACATGACGCTGTTTACTTTTACTCGAAACCATCTATTGCTTAAATAAGACCTCAGCAGATGGTACATTTCAACCGGAGGAAAATCTTCCGAATTTTGTATAGCGAACCGTCATGCTAAACACGATCGAATGCTTTGGCTACATCGAGGAACACTGCCGAGCAATACATTTCAAGCTGTAAGACTGACTCAATTGCATCAACGAGTGTCCACGACACTGATGAATAGCTGAATGTTTCAGTCTGAATTCAAATTGATGGTTAGGAAGATATGCATTCGTCATATTGAGAATAGACGGTCGAATTAGTTTTTCGAACATTTTTCCAAACATATCCAGTAGACTTATCGGTTTATAGGACGAAACATCTGTATAACTGGCTTTCCGGGTTTATGGATAAGTATAGTTACCGATTTTTTTCCATCTATTCGGAAAGTATGATAGCTGGAGCATAGAATTGTTCTTTTTCTGGCAGATATTTTTCGAGATATCACTTGTTATTCCATCTTCTCCGGTAGCTTTATTATTTCGCAAACTTTTAGTACACATACGAAGCTGGTTTGGTGTAATGTATACGTAATTTTGACAATACTGTATAACGCTACTGTTACGCTAGGAGGTTGAAATATATTTTCAAGGTAGTCGGCAAAAGAATAAGCTTTTTCATCATCGATTTTGGCCCATGTTGTATCAGATTTTTTTAGTATGATAGGATGGAGCACATCTCTTTGTTAGTACTTTCGCTGCTTTCCAAATTGAACCGTCGGCATTAGTTAGAGTGGAAAGATAGTATAACGCTCATTATTGTAGTGTGCTATGGCTTTCGTTAGTTGCCTGCAGAATTCCCGGTATGTTTTGGTAATTAGATGGATATCTTTTTTGCGCATTTTAATCGTCGTTTCCTGTAATAGTTGTTAGTTTGATTGTTCATCGTCGATTTTTTCATTTGGTGCCGGAATTTCACCGGTCATGTTAAATTCGAACGGTCTATCAGCCCAAGTGATAAACAATAAACACTTAAATCCTTCGACCATTATTGCTAACACCAGTAACCAACTCTCATCGTTAAATGCCGGGGTAAGATCGATTCAATTAATAATACTAACCCGCTTGCCCCTCTGTCATCTAACAGAAATGATACTAATAACGTTATAACTCTTCGCAATGTAGACAAAGCCGACAATACCTGGCAGTTAGATGAAAACGTCCTTCTGCTCTTTCGCCACCACACTCATCGAGTGAATTTAAACGTTCAACAATTCCAAAGTTTAACAACAGAAGTCGGTATCAACCGTTTATGTACTTAAACGATGACGACAACGAACGGCAGATGGAGATAATGAAACAGTGGATGTAGATGCGATGTTACTTGATAATGAGATATCGAACAACGCTGATGGTAACGATAAACAAAAACGAAGCCCATCGCCGCCGATCAATGCGCCGATTTTAGTTAAAGACGTCCAAAATTATACAGGATTCATCAAGTTGTCTTAACAAGTTTGACAGGTGTTAAATTTACGTTGAAATCTACAAACACGCTGATACTACTATAAAACCAAGTTCGCCAGCTTGTTATCGCGCACTGACTAAGGGGCCCTTCAACAAAATAAATACAAATTTTACACTTTCCAATTCGTGTAATTTTAAATAATCGTCATCGCACAACCACTTGCGAGGAAATCACACATGCATTACGAAATTTAGGTTTCTCCGTTCGTTCTGCAATTAACGTAATAATAAGCAGAAGAACGAAATATCCACTACCAATGTTCTTCTCGTAGATATCAACAAATCTTCTAAAAATTCAGAAATTTTCAAGTTGAATCATTTACTTCGTACAGTCGTAATAATTGAAGAACCGCGAGTAACTCGGAAACTATTCCAGTGCATGCGCTGTTAAAATTTTGGACACGCGAAATCTCATTGTAATCTCCCGCTTCGATGCGTTAAATGCAGCGGTAAACAGCTAATGACTGTCCTAAAGCATCACAAGAAAAACCAATATGTCTTTTCTGTCGTAGTGAACATGCTGCCAACTATAAAGGATGTGAATATTACCAACAAGAATATAATTAAAAATTTAAACAGAATGCGATAAATATTCGAAGCTCCATCATTTAATTTGGAAGACACTAGCGCGTTTCCACTCATAAATGAGCAATTACCATCAACTTCATACTCCAATGTTGCTAAAAAATAAAGCTATGTTAACCAAACTTACGGACAAATTATTACGACTTTGGACTATATATAAGTACTAATTTATTAACGATAGTATTATAGAATGCTAATGGGATTCAAGAAAAGAAACACGAACTTCAGTGCTTTTTATAAACAAAACGAATTGATATTGCCCTACTAACGGAAACTCGTGTCGTTCATCCGGCTAGCTTTGATTTACCAAATTACAGATACTGTCATGGAACACACCCTTCTGGTAGAGCAATAAGAGATGTTGCTGTACTCATCAAAAGGAGCATTGATCATCATCTAGATTTTATTCGCCGAACAGAGGCTTACCAAGCTGTTGCGGTTACAATAAAAACATTTGCCAATGAGAAAGTAACTGTCACATCAGTTTATTGCCATCCGTGGCGTTACACACCAAATGATGAATTTGCGGAACTATTTCATCGTCAAGGCAGAAAATTTATGCGTGGAGGTGACTACAACGCAAAACACCCTCACTGGGGATCAAGAGTTCCTTTTCCAACTTAATAGAAAACTTCGCCTCGATGTTGCTTCACACCTACCTCTACTGGCCAAACCATACCAACCGGCTGCCAGACGTATTAGACTTTTATTTCACTAAAGGGTTAAACAATATACACAACAACTGCTGTACGATCGTAGACTTGTCGTCCGATCATGTACCGGTATTACAATTGCTAGACGCAATTCCACTATATAGACCAATGGACAATGGAATAACAAATAAAAATCTACCGATTGGAATAAATTTGTAAACATAATAGATAATTGGATTTAAAAATTAAAATCCCAGCACGATCTGTTGATTATCTAACAGATATAATACAGGATTGCTTTGAGCAATCAACACGACCTGCGAAGCTAACTGCCAATAATAGCAAAATATAGCACCCATTGAGATACGCGAGTTAATCACCAAAAGAAGAAAATATCTCGATTGTTAAAATCTCAGAACAGTCAATACATTAATCAGTCATCATGCAGCATTTAAAATTGTTCATTTCAAATTGTCTTAATACGATACTAGTTATAAAAGAAAAAACGTTTCTCTTTTATAATGTTTGTTGACCCCTCAACCCGCATTTGTATTCCCATGTTTATAAAAACATTCTTGTTTAGCATGAAATTCCCTCCTATTACAACCTTCAGTCGGATAATCATCATCTGTACGGACATGTACTACACATATACTGAATACTTTCAATAAAATATGCGGTTTACGTTAATTTTCTAAAAGAATGGTATTTAAGATTCATATTCACGTTATTAAACCAAATTTAATATTTTTAAAAATTAATTGCTATTAAATATATGTATGCGTATTTGTGTGTTTTATTGACTTACTTATTTATTTACCGATTAGGTTTATTAACTTGTCTTGTTCCGAATCCAAGCCGCTTCCGGGTATTTACATAATCTGAAATTAAATTGAGTATCAGAGAAATCTGGGAAAGTAAAGGTGACGGAAAGAAGCGGACCGAATCCATGATTCTCTTCGAATCCATTCGACTTAATGCATTACGCACCATAACTTCACAATACCCAACAATGCCCTGTCAAGGATATGAGACTTACTTTACTTTACTTTTTAGGTTTATTAAGTGTGCTATGATGAAATTACAGCGGTTTTAAGTAATATAGATTATGTGACAACCGTTAATCTACGTAGGGTGCCGAAAGTGTGGATTTCCGAGATCGGCAGAAGAAGAAATTAATTGAAAATTAAAAAGTAATAAAGAAGAATAATTTAATGGCAAATATTGGTTTAAGGTTGGGCTAAAAAGGAATACGAAGTATTGATTTTTTTCCCTGAAAGCGGCCAGAATTTATTCAGCAATGTCAGTTAACTACTGGAAACAAATGAAATTTGTTCATCGAAAGAAAAAAGGGTTAATTAAGCGCATAGTCTACTACGCATACGTAAAATGAAAATGTCTAACCAAAGGCCGTTTGTTGTTTGAAGGAATGTTCGCGGTTGTTTAAATAAGACGGTAATTTTAATTTAAACGAGAATACGAAGCGACAAAATTAGGCTTCTCTTTGCTACGCCCAAAGCAATAGCTCTGAATACTTGCTGGTCTCGTGACCGCAAGTTACTGCTCAAACATCAATTAAACAACGTTAAAATTATTTCATTTAACCAGGATACTTTGTAGAAAAAAATTGTAGCATGTAGGCGAGGAGACGGCAACTCATCATAACGTTGTTGCTGTTCAAGGTTTCCTTTTTCGTTGTTATTATTACTTTTCTTTTTTTAATATAAATATCATATACGCTTGTTCATTACGAAAATTACATCGGTGCACGAGTGACGATAATTATTTATATTTGCAGTGCGCGGTCGTAGCAAATATTGTTGAAATCATTTTGTCGACAACCGGCCATGGAATTAAACGTAAAATACATTTTTTCCCCTTCTAAAGTAGTCTAAACCGGAAAGCAAAAATACGTATCGATTACATAGTGCAACACACATTTCGGTGTTTTGAACGGTTTCTAAGTAATTTTTGGGTGTAGAATCGAGAACACCTGTTAGAGTTATCCTATCAGATCTAGTTTTTGAGATACGCTATATTGATCTCTTTTAGAATCATTTTTTTGTTAACTAATATATATATATATATATATTTCAGGTTATAAATATATTAGTATTTACTACAAGCCCTCATTAAAAACGATAAATAATAAGGAATTTATTTCACAAAGTAAATAAACATAACATTCATGGCTTATCACTTAAAAATTGTCTTTTATACGACTTTCTAGCATGGAGTTTAGTATGTATAACATTGTTGCTGCAGACTCTAACAGTAGTCGGCCAGCATATGGGTATCCCATCTTCCTTGATATAACGTTCTTCCATCGTTCTAATGTCCTGATGAAATCTTTCATCCTGTTCTTCACTATAATAATCACCTAGGTTTTGTGGGAATCGATCTAAGTGGTTACGAAGTTTTATGCTCATGTTACAGTCGAGAACATTAAAGTTAAAAAGCATAGTTTCTACTAATTTTGCATAATTTGCTGCGAAAATTTTATACAACTTCAACAAATGAGCACCGAGCATTAGATCTCATAGATGCGGTAAATTGTACATCTTTCATAAGCTGTCTTATTTGAAGGCCATATCAAATATGGCTGCTTTCAGTTTTTCTATCCTAATAATCCCAGGAAATTACATATTAAGTGTACCTGAAGCAAAGTCCATTTAACGCCTTTACAAATTGCTTCTAAAGTCCTAACTTGATATGCAAAGGTGAAAATATGATTTTCTCTCTTGCAAACTAAAGGTTCGTTGATTACGTTTTGTTTTCCTCGAACCGTGACGTTTTTTAGCGGGCCAATTTTTTGCCATGAAAACAAGAATATTTTGTGTTTCCACTTTGCTGTCCAAGAAGGAAGTTTTTACCATTTTTAAATCGATACAAATCACCCACTGATGTTCTTCATATTTAATGTTTTTCAGGACTTATTGTTTCGTATTCCTCTTTCAAAATGATAGAATGACCAATAAGTATTGCTCCGTACTTGTTACGATCGTTCAAAAGGACACATTTTAAACTACGTTTTGAGCTGTCAATAAAAAAAAAACGTCATTCGCCTGATGTGTATTCCGATAAATCAATTGTTTCTAAGAGTCTTTTTATATCATTACAGAATACCAGGTTATTTTTCTTTAGGGGAAAAAATACAGCAGATCCGTTTCTCTTTTACGATAAGATGTAATGTTAGTACCACCAGGTTTAAGCAGATTCTTTTCTTTTAATCTGGAGGCGAGTAATTTTGAAGACTAATTTAATAGGTTCAAGTCTCTACTGAGATCGTTCAGTTTTTGTTGATTGGAACATTGAGGTTTGTCTGCATCTGCTTCAAAATCACTATCGCTGTCTGATTGCGTATTCCCACCCTCATCAGGCATTGATGGTTCGATTTCGTTTTCCGAAAGTCGTCTAGGCAGACTATTAGATAATGGAATAGGGATTTCATCCGAATGTACCGGCCTTCTTGCTGAATTAAGATAATTAAGATCGGCATATGTCCATTTGTGTCTATTGTTCCGAGAAATGCCTTTGATATTTACCATGAAAAAATTACAGTCATCTTAATGGTTCCTCGGTTCCCTCCAAACCATTGTTACTCCAAACTTTAGGCATTTTCTCTTTTCAATTGTCCACTGTCGCAAATGTTCAACGCATGTTTTACACACTAAATACGGAGCCCAAGCTTTATTTTGATTTTCCAAGTGAACGCTGGATAACACCGTTTCACAAAGGCAGAAATAGATTTTCTGCTTTCTTTTAAAGTGTATTCGCCACGCGTATAACAATAAACGTGGAAGCACAACTGCAATTACGCAAACTTTGAAAAGTATGTTTAGTTTACAAGGGGATTAACCGTATCAGACTTTTGTTGCACGTTTGCCCAATTTGAAGAAATACAGCGAATATATCTCAGTAGAGGCCATGTACGGACTAGCCTACTAAAACTCCAACAATACCCATCGAATGCTCTGGTCCTGGCGAATAGAGGCCGTCATAAGTCACACCCCGCTATCACCCTAGTAGCAAAGAGTAGGACAAACTCGTTAACACTGGTATGCAACTGTCCTAGGAGAATAGGTACTCCGAAAATAAACCACTCTCTCATTACCATCTTGAGAAATGCGGGGGAGTTCCCTCTTCCTTCTCCCTTCTTTCATTCCAAAAATTTCCAAATTTTCTATCTTTTATCCTTGTCCTCTCTAGCTTAAAATTTTTTTACCTTCCTCTCGAGCAGCGTGAGCTATGCATTTTCACCGGTCATCTTCCTTATGGATGCTATTGGATTCTGGTGTGTATAGTGCTGACTATAGTTATGGTTGTGCGTCCATCTCCACATTGTCAAATTCCCGCACAGGCTGTGCATTTCAACTAAAATCTTACAACCAAAATTTTCCTATTCGATTTTCCTAAAATTTTCCCACTTCATTTACCTTTACCTTCATTCCTATAGTTTACCTTTCTCCTGTATGCATGTGAAACTTGAACGGTGCGCAGAAATCATATAAAGATACTTGAGCAATTTCAGCAACGCTTATTATATTGCGTATTTATTGGACCAGTTTTGTTTCTAATAAGTAAGTGATGAAAATTGTGTGCCTATAGAATAAATGATCTTATAAGACGCAGCTACGCTGGATAGAGCACATTGTACGTATGAAAAATTCAAGGATGTCCAAACAGATACTATATGGAGAACTTATTATTGGTAAAAGGAAAAAAGCTCGAAGACGCTTCAAAGACCAAATTACGGAATTGATGAAATGTTCCCGAATCGGAAACAATTGGGAAGTCATAGCTGCCGAAAGAAAACATTGGTGAGATTTACGTTCAAACAAACTTAATAAAATTGTGGAAAATAAGAAAAATGCGATCAAGACACGTTTAAAATTGGTACAAACATCAGCAACAGATGTCATTTACGGGCTTGTCTGCAGAGCAAGAATAGGAGACTGGTTTCGCACATGAGAACACACTTTTAGTAAAGTTTATGGAATGCATAAGACGTCTGTCTAATAATATTCTATTCAGATTTACTGTAACAAAAATCTTTCGAATGAGTCACGTGCCAGTGTCCGTACATAGTTTAAGATTTTAATAGCAATCGATTGTATAAACACAAATAATCGGATCGCTTTGCCGGTGATTCTTCGTCCAACAGAAGATGCGGTAAAAGAGATTGCGATGTTTTCGTTCTACTCGTAATTTCATTGGCTCGAACACGGCGATCGGTTAAAAAAGGTTTAGTTCTCTTTGGAAATATTGAAATGCCTTCCATAACTGCAATTGCCGCTATTTGTCGCCTTCCGTTTAATCACAGTCCCCTCCCCGCATCATTTTTTCGGTTTTCATCTGCATATTGTCCTTTTTATTGCCCTTTCGAATTATTTTCTTCGTGATTCTGATATCACGTTTTATTTAAATGTTCGACCTTCTCTGCTGAGCAATCCTACTCTTCTCTACTAAAATTCAGTATCCTTACTTCCCTTATCGGTGATATTCTTACACTCTCTCATTTTATTTTAATTCTGTTATTTCTGCTCTTGGATTATTTTTATCCTCTGTCCTTAAACGATTAAAAATATGAATGTATTTTCTTAACGTTCCTATTTCTTGATCTAATGTCTCCGCTGACAAAACACATTCAAAAAAAAAAAAAAATATATATATACATATATATATATATATGTATACGAGTATATACATATTTAAGTGTACTGCGACTGAGAAATACAGCCAGGTTATGCGAGTATTATCGTGAAAAGATATTTTCGGAATTCAACTTAAAAAAAATAATTCATCGAGAAAATGAAGGAAACCTTTTTCCCCCCCTTTTTTTTTTTTTAAATCAGCTTCGGAAACAGACTTTTTTTTTAGCGACTATTATTTTCTAAGGTAAATATTGAAGAATTGTATTATTGCGGAGATGAATGTTCGTTTAAAACGCTTTACGTTCTGCAACACCATTGCAGAGACGATTGGCTAACTAGGCTGGCATTGAAACCTTTTCTGACGGAGAAATATTAACTGTGGCTCAGTCACAAACCCCCTCACCCATTGGCAGCTCGAAAAGTTCGTAAACTGTTCTTTCATTATTTTCGCTGTTTCTTACATGTTGCTGCCAGCGCGACCAAATAGCTACTAATTACTAGTCATAATTATCCTCGTCTCTTCTTGGGCTAATGTGTCCATCTTGACAAACTCGTTATGAAAAAAACAAAAAAAAAATTACCCTCGTCTGTCTATATGTTTCTACATTTTAGAATTGTTAATACTTTTTCTATTGACAATGCGTATAAATAATTTTTGATACAGTTGTTTAAATTCGAGAAACTACCCGTAACTTTCGCCTAGGTGATCCTTGCAATGAAATGTCTCAAGGCTCGCCGGTGCGTTTTGAATGTAGACCATTATTCCCGGTTCGACGGCAGATGAAAATAGAGAAACTAAGCCGCAGCGGCCTTTCGATAATAACGGAGTCGAATAGTCGCGTGATAACTGCGTGCACTTTTATTTGGAAGGTAATAGGAGACATTCAAGAAAAACCGATGTTCAACAAATTTCCGCTACACGTCATTTGGTTTTCTCCGATCGTTTATTGGCAGAGCCCCCCTCCCCCTTTTTAATGAAAGTGTGAAAAAAAAATGAAATTTTCTGCCCGACTTGCTTTATAGACTTATCTCTTCGTACGTTAGAACTTTTCGTAAACGACTATGGTGCTACCGAACCGACTCTATTGCTGCGAACTTTGTGAAAATTGGTTCAGATGTTTTCGACCTGCCGGCTATACATCAGATGAGATATACACCATTAGGCATGTGTCCGAAAAACACATATAAACTGTCGTTGCACTGGGCCATTTCAGTTTTCTCTCGGCGATAAGGAAAATAATAAATATTTTGTCAGTACTTTTTTCACTTTCGAATGTCTGCGAATTCCAAGCGTTATTTTTAGGACGTTTTATTGGACGTTTTACGACGACATGATAATGCTCTTCCTACGTCGAAATTATTAGAGGCTTTTTTTAATCGTTTTGTTTTATTTTTCTTTTCTTTTGTAATAATAAGGAAAGACTAAAAGCTTTACAAAAATTTAAGGTACGAAATTAACATTTAAAAAATACCTCTCGCTACGTAAAATTCGAGACGGAAAAAGGAAGATTTCTAATAACGCAAGGTCGCAACTGAATAAATAGCAGAAAAATAGACTGTGACAAAAAGAAGCCAAATATCTGTTTAAAAGTGCATATAAAAATTCGCCGCCGCATTTTACACACAATGCGAACAATAAAACAAGTATTAAGCATTTCGCGATTATACGCTGACATAAAAACTATAAAGAAGAGAGCGATGAATATACTTCGGTCCCGGATTTTTAGAACATTTTACTATTGAGCCCGTAATGTTGCCTATGTTAAGTAAGGAAAGCTTGTCGTTAGTCGTTACACGTTGCGAACAGAAAAACTGTTTACTCTTTTTTTTCGACCTCGTTACGCTGAAATTGATGTGCTTTTAAATTTTTCGCCTTAATATATCGGTAAATTCCCTTCAGGTTGTTCCGTTCGTCGGAAATCGAAGGCCATTCTATCCCTAATCGAGGTTAACGGCTGATAACCCGAGCCTGCAATCGTCTATTTTATAAGACCGCAAACGGCAGATGATCTTTTTGCCGCTCGCAAAACAGAAATGGACTACGCTTCCTTTTTTTTTTTTTTCTTCTTATGTTGAGAAAGTCTTCAATCGTGTAAATTGGCACCCGTAACAATACGGCGGTCAGTTGTTTTTAAAGTTCTGCTTTTAATTGAACTTTCCAGGTGAAAATGAGTTGCCGCCTCCTACCCGAAGAGAAAACAATTTTGAACGCTGTATGCAATTTATTCGGCGTTAGCGATATTGCAAGTAATTTTCTAAGGACAGGCCGATTACGGTAACTGTGCTCGCTCTCAGTATTCGTTTTTTTTTCTTTTTTTCTTTTTACTTTACTTTACTTTACTTAATTTCTTTTGAAGGCCTCACTTTAATTGCAACAGCCCGCATTAACTACAACGGAGTAAGAAACGAGATGCAAGCATGAAGAGGACTACGCGACGTTTTATATTAGGAGCTTTATGGAGAATTCATTGTTAACGCTGCAATAATATAAGTCACCTATTAGGTTAAGGGAGTGATATAAAATAAGGAAATGGCAGTACAAAAGTCGGAAAAGTGGAAGTGTTTATTCGCGAAAAACCCAATTTTCTTTCGTATTATCGGTTTTGCTTCGGAAAACTGTGTAGTACGGGTTAAATAACAGACGCGACCGCAAAACGTAATTAACTTTTATAACGGAATCGAAGGTAACTCCGGTTAATAAAGTTTTTTGTTTTTTTTTTTTTTTACCAAGTTCTGCTTGCGGCTATGTTTTTATTACTAACCCAACAGCTTCGTTTAATCTTCTAAAAAAAAATTTATCGTTCTACAAAACCGTTCGGGTTTTATTTTATTTTCGGGGTAAGAGGAAAAACAAAAATAAATATATAAATAAAAAGTAGCTGATAATAATTAACTTTAACGACCTTCGAAGGTCGTAGATCTGCCTCTGAGAACGGAGTACCTTTTACCGACGCCGGAATACAATAGAGTTATAGTTATTTTTCAGTAAAATTCCCTTCAGCTGCTTCAGTGTTTGTTAACAATAGGTTTGCCCCCCACCAATACATATATTCCACTGGCCATCATCGTCAATTTCGTCAAGCGAACACCGAAAAAGAGAAAAAAAATTTAAAAAATGATACGTTTCTCTGCTTGGAAAAGTCCCTGAAGAAATTCAAACAAAATATATATATATATATATATATGTATATAAGTATATGTGTGTATATATGTCTATATGTGTATATATATATATATATATGCATGTATATAAGTATATATATATATATATATATATGTATGTATGTATAGATAAAAATTAATTCGATGCATTGCAGTTATTTTTCGGTTATTGTAATAAGCTGCGAAGTCGCAGTGAAGAGGAAATAGGACGAATCAACTTTTCGGATGACCGTTAAACTTCCTGCGGAGGCAACGAACCGAATTACAACTTCTGCTAGAATAATTTCGCATTCACAAGACACTGGTGTGCCCGGGTTTTCTTAATAACCGCCAATAACGTTCAGACTCGCACGCGCGATAGCACGCTACTGTTAACGGGAACAGGTCCTACGTTAACAGTTGCTCCACCGAAGACCTTTCCATTTCATTAATATTTAATTAAAGGCGTAAAAAAATGTATTTCTCTGTTTGCCGGTTGTGTGTGTGTGTGTACGAGTGCGCACGTTTATGTGCGCGCAGGAATTTGTGCAATTTTGGTTTGCGATCATGATGACGACGATTACACATAGCTTTAAAATACGAGGATACCCATTTCCTGATGCAGACATAAATATTTTTACGTAGGTACGCGCCTAGAACATTCCGTATTTATTACACCAATTATTCATGTGCGCATATTGTCGCCGTTTTAATAGAATTTATCTGAAATTCGGCAATCATTTGTCTAGACTTTCGTTCAGACAGCGTACGGTCCAGTTTTTCTACATTTTTTATTTTTCCACATTGTTCCAATTTCTTAATTTTTCATTTTAGAATGGGATAATTTCTACCGATAAAAAAAGCACTATAAAGATAATTCTGAAGTTACAGCCAGCTGCCGTAGTGCAGTGTATTAGCCAATGATGTTTCAGAATTCAGCTTAAATGCAGCCGGTCCAGATACACTGAAAGCTAAAAAAAATTATCATTACGCCGGCTTAATGTCCATACAATCGACGAGGTCAAATAAATTATGAAATAAAAATTGTTTAAAAAGAAATCTGACTTGGAGTCTAAAACTTTAATAAAAATGCACTAAAAAATAAACGACAATTACACTCGATGATAAAAGATAATCTCATACAGTAAATTACACCGCTTAAAGGAGGGATGTTATCATTATTTTTATACAACAATCATACCTTGTCTCGCCGGAACGAATTTCTGAACTCGAACAATTAAACGCCCGCGCGTCACATATTTACGATATTTACGAACGAGTGATTGCGCGTACGCAGTATAGTAATTAAAAACTATATTAAGTGAACGTAACAATCAGTTAGGTTTTTTTATTGCAATTTGTATTTTTGGTATCGACAATAATAAATATCGATGTTATTTTAAAATAATGGTAGTATTTCCCTTTAAGAGCATATTTTACTGCAATACATATTATCTTTCTAACGAATTTTACTTTTTATCAGTGCATTTTAATTAAAGGTTTAGAGTAAACTTTGAAATGCCAGTACTTTCTTAACACTTCCCTTTTATTTGTTTGCTTGGAATCAAACCTGAAAAGTTCTATTTAAGGCATTTTCCGTTGAAGAAAAATTCTAAAATTTTGCACAGACCTTTGTTTTATATAATCATCCATGGTTATTTTCGACCTATACGCGTTACAGGATGTGTAGGGTATATAAGATCTTCTCTGAGGAATTAGGCCGAATATCTTCGTAATATACGTATATATGACCTGTATAATAAAAAAAAAAAAAAAAAAAAAAAAAAACCCAGAGAGTGGGAAACGAGAAAAAACATGTTTCTAATCTTGCTGGCTTAACATTATCATTTTTCGTTAACAGTCACGTTAATTCGCAATAATGAGAGAGAAACAACCACTCAATGTAAACGACGCTTGGAAAAAGCTCGTGAAAAATATCATGAGAAGATGGATGGAGAAAATGATAATGCTAAGCGAGCAAGATTAGAGAAACATAATCAATATATGTATGTGTATATGTCGAAATGGAGAAGTGCTGAAACAGAAGATCAGAGTGAAATTCGATTAGAACTTGATCGTCAGAAATATTTATGAAATATTTTTAAAAATTCATTTATAATTTATTAATGCCATGATTATGGAGTACGTCACTCCGAAACACGTCGGCTATATTTAATATTTTTAAAATATAATTTCTGTAGTACACGTTTTTATAATATTTTTAATAAAGTAATAACAGAAAATGGACAATATTACTATTTACAACTCAAAAACTAAAAAGTAGAAAATAAAGAAAAAAAACGATATAAACATTTTTTAAAATCACACTTTTCTAAAAAATGTTGTACCCAAAAAAATTCACTAAAAAAAATAAAATACCTTAGCATATGCAACTTGAAACCTTCATTTTCTCAACACGTACAATAATTGTTTGAAAACTTTTCTCATGAAAAGTTAAACTAAAAAGTGTTCTGACATGTTATTACTTCCCTTCTTGATAAACTCTTACAAGGCGTTGTTCACGCGTGCTAATTGTATCATGTGTAGTAAATTGTATTGTGTGTTGCAGTAAATCTAATATTTTCTTTCGACTGATAAATTTTCTAGATGTGCAAGGTAATATTATATTTTCTACACAGAATGAATTTGTTCGATGTGGTAATATTTGTCCAAAAATTTTGTCAGCACGCACAATTTTCGTTTTTACTTTTTCATGAGAAAATTGTTCACACAATTATTGTACTTGTTGAGAAAATGCTTTTTAAGTTATACTTGTTAAAGAATTCATTTTATTTTTTTTAGTGAATTTTTTTGCGTACATTTTTTAGAAAAGTGTTTTTTTACTTGTTTTTTTTTTATTATTTTTCTTTAAAAAACTATTATTATTTACAATTTTTATTGTAAGACATTTTTGATGATAACGCGGATGGACTAACTTCAAATGCGGGGCTAAACTTTCCTCGGATTTAAAATATAACGTTCGAATTCCGTCAGTGTTGAGCTGCTAAATCGTACTTTGAGAGTTTCAAATTCATTATCTTTATTCAAATTTTCAACAGGAAACTAACACGAGTTGGTGAAATATTTTAAGTCATTCGCATCATCTGTCACTTAATTATAGAATATTTTGCAGGTAATTTCGAAAAATTTAGAGGGTTCATAGTTCAGTTAGTATTCACTGATATTCACTGGTACTCGTATGGAACCGTCACTAGTGATTTCTAATAAACAGAGAATATATCGCATTCCATACCCGCGAAATTTCATAATTACAACAACATCATGCCACCATTAACTCGCTTGTAAAATCCTAACTCCAGACAAAACCAATCCTAAGTTTAGGATGGTTTTGAAGCGAGCAGGAGAGTCTTCCACGCAGCGCCGGATCTAAGGGGGCCTAGGGGGCTATATGAGCTCCAGCCTCCAGGAGCCCCGCGCTCTTGAACAGAAAAAAATTGAATTTTCTATGTGCAAAATTTAAGTTTCCTTTTCCAAAATATTCTTTACTGTAAAAATGCAAGACTCTGTTGCGTTTTTTATCTTAAAAAGAATTCAGTTAATGTTTACACATATAAAAAAAAAAAAAAATGAGTTCATTAATAAAATTAAATACTTTTTCTTTTTTAAAATATTCTCTTTTACCCCCAATAAACTGAATGCTACATAAAATGAATATTTATAGAAATTTTCTACGATAAATCTAATTTATTGTGTTAAAAAAATAGGAATGAATCCTTTAACGTCCATATTGAATAATAAATAAACATTATTGATTGATAATAATTCTCCATTCAAATATTGGTACCCATGCAATCGTTGTAAATTTTTCTACGTAAAAACGTTTTACCATCTAAAATATTCTTAATTTTAACAATATTTTATTTTTTATTTTTAATGAAAGTTAATAGAGTTTTATTTAGAACTGTATAAAAATTATTCAAAGTAATTACGAGTTTTAATCGATTGCTGATTTTATAAATATATATTTGTATTTCGAAAAATTTAATAAAACATACTGCGCTTCATTCACTTTTTCTGATCACATATTATGGAATTTTATACATGCCTGTTTAATTTATATAAAGAAAGGGAAGAAAACATCATATGAGTGTGTATCTAAATTAGCTTGAAAACCGCTGTAGCGACAGTACACCGGCGCAGCGCCACTGTATTATAAGTAAAGATTTTATTTTTATTTTTAAAAAAAAAAAAAATAATTTTTTTGCTACCCAAAATATTTCAATGATGATACTTAGCCGACCATCGTCATTAGGCTTCATCTAGGCTGACGACCTCTTTACAGGTTTTATCGTGTTTATGTATTAACAAAAATTTGATCGCGCTTAAGCGCTAGAAAAATTCGAATAAAGCAAACCCCTTGTCTCCTCTTGCTTATATTTCTGCCTCTTTCTCTTCTATACTTTGTATAAAATGATCAAAATTTACAACGTAATTCTAAATCGGTCCATATGAATATGTTAACATAATAATCCTATCCTAACATTTCACTTTCATTATATAAAATTAAGACATTTTTTGGTTACATTTTTCATTACATTTTCGTTACATATTTCGTTACATATAATTGTAACATTTATAAAATAACAATTACAAAAATTCTATAAAATATAAAAACGTTAAATAAAATTGGGACATTTTTTTAGGACATTTTTTGGGACATTTTTTTGAGACATTTTGAGACATTTTCGCGTTACATAAAATTGGGATATATTTTTGGGACATTTTTTCTAATGGGGGGTAGTCTAAGAATTACGTTGCAATTAATAATGTTATTAATAAAAACATTGCTAGCATGTATGTACATGTAAAATTCTTTTATTTTAAAATTCAATTTATGTAGGGGTTTAATTCCTTAGGGTAAGAAAGTTGATTCTGTAAAGAGAGCATAATTTTAATTATATTAGAGTCATGAATGCGTATGCGGTAGGTTTTTTTTTTTTTGCTTACTTGTTTGCACATATATAACACTGAATTTTTTCATCACCTTTTCTTCATAGGAGGACCGTTTATTCAAGATTTGCCCCGGGCCCCGTAAATCCTCAATCCACCCCTGCTTCCACGCCTTAAAATTGAACCCGTTCAGCTAAGGGACCCCTGCAGAAAGTTACTTAGCGATAACATTAAACGGCTCTCATTCTCCGAAAACCTGATCGATCTGGAAAATGACAAAATTCTCGATAAAACCGAGAAGACGCTGCTGAGAATGGCCGGAAAGTAAACTTCTACCAAAAATTAAATATGATAAAACTACATTTTGGGGAACATTAAACTGCTATGCACTTCCAAGAATCAAATACAAATGACAGAATTTGAAAAAGAAACGAACCATATCAAATGGGATGTTATATGATCATTTTAGATCGGAAAAAAAAAGGAAAATAGTTAATAATACTTCAATCGGGCGATGCATTATTCGCTTTGCCGGCATTGGCGGATTAGGTTTATAGTAAACAAAAAATCAATCAGACACCGTAATTGTCCAATAGGTATAGCATATCCATTGTACGTGCTTCGACATTTAGTCGCGTTTATTTAATTAAGATTGTACTTAATAATACAAACCAAAAGCAATATTTATTATTTCAAAAAGAAGTAGAAGAGGAATTAAAAATTTATTTTTCGATCGCCTATTCCGGTATAAATATTTAAGAACGAAAACTGAATGGTGTAAATTGTATTACAAGGCAAATAATAAATATCTGTAGCACAATACGTCCATAGTTCATAATTTCTAGTTTATTGCACGATCCGGACGAATATATTTGTAAAAATATTCAAAACTAATCATCGATTTTCTTGATCTTTTTTAACCCCCTAACGAAAAAAAAAAAAAAAAACCAAAAACAATTCGGAAAAAATTAGTTTACACGTAAGAAAAAAATTAAAGCTCTAGATTAAAAAAGTACAATAATCGACAGTGAACTTCATGTCGAACAAACATTTATTAAAATTTAGATAACGGTTTTTATTAATGTTCGACTTTTTTTTCAATTTTCCAAACTGACATTTTTTCAGTCTAAAATCGAGTTCAAAGCAGTTCAATTGCAGCCTATTAACTTCTTTTCTGAGTTTTGCACTCAACACTGCCCGTGTTTACGTTTAAGCCGTAAATTGACGTTTCGTTTTTTAATGCTTTTAACGAAGCGCCGTGAAAATGTTCAACTTTATTCTGTTGGTAGGTTTTCTATTTTTTTTGTTCCTCTACACCGGCAGGAAATCAGCAGATAGCACCATAGTAGGTAAATCTGGCGTTGTATCTACGTGCAAGACAAAAGAAATCTGTGTATAGTTAACTACTTGACGGATTGTATGAAGCTTCATTACAGCGTTCATTCATAAGCATGCCAAAGAGCGGCCATCATCTGTTACTTTCATCCGATATGCTATTTTGGAAACCATTAGGCCTCCATTGTTATCTGAAAATCTTCTCCCTCATTTAATAAATTCCTCGCGACATCGTTCGGTACCTGTACGCTGTTCCTTTTCAGAATGCGCATAATCTTCCCACAATAATTATCACTCCTTTCACAGAATTTCCCTTCCTTCGCGTCTTCCGATTCTTCTGCATTTACTATAATTTGCTTTTTTATCTATACACGAAACGTACTCGCCGTAATTACTTTAAATTATCTCTTTCTACTTCTTCAGCAAGATTTTATCTCGCTCCTTGCAGGTGAATCTCTTTTTTATTTTTGTAATTCTATACGTTCTTGACGACATCGTGTCCAATATTCACTGTACAAAGTCTTAAACAGAAAACACGCGTCTTGAAGTAAGCGTAAAAACAAATTCATCTTTCGGTATAAATTTTTATCGAAATTTAATTTTTCCGCTCACCCCTTTAGCGTAACCGCAACAAATTAAGTTATTTCGTTTTATTATATTTATTGCAGCTTTGAAACATTAATTTTAGCTTTTTTTTTCTTTTTTTTCTGTTACTCGACCATAATCAAAGTAAAAATGACGAGAGCTGTGATTTTTCTCCTATCGTACATGTGTTCCATCGCGCGACTACTAACATAATAAACGTCCCTCAGTCTAAGAACAAAAAACAAGAGAACCCGGAGAATTTTACATCTATGTATTTTTTTAAATTAAAATCGATTTTTGATTTTTTTTTACATTTCAATATAACTAAATATGGTTATTTACTTTTATTGTTTTACCGAAGAGAGTTCATTCGGTATCACTTTTTTCGGTAACAATGTGCGAGACGATTAATTAATTTGGGCAGCATGGTCAATTTCTGTTCGCCTGCTATTAGCCTAGAGATTTCTACCTTCGACCACTGTAACCACACGTATAGAAATCAAGTTCGCATTAAACTTTCAACAAATTTACACGCGAAATTATACGATTGTTCATCATCAACGTGTAATGAATTGTAAAGAACCATTTAAAAATACTTAAATAGTGAGCTACGGTACCGCGCCAAAACTAAAATTTAAAATCATTCGGGAAAGTTAGTCGATATTAAAAAAAAAAAAAAAAATTATTAAAACGCGAAGTGAACGAAAAAAAAAAAAAAATAAATAAATCATTAAAAACTCCAATGTTCAAGTGGAGTAATAGACGAGTAGTAAGGCGAAGATAAGCGATGACATCGATTGGCCAATAACCATTCGAAGTAGATATAAAAAATCAACGTTGTAAATAATGTGTCATCGAACATTTTTTTCGGTAGTCACTTTGTTTTTTTTCATTGAAATACTGTTTTTAACTGCTAAGGTTATCACGGTGAGAGCTGCCTAGGCTACTTAAAGACCATCTAGCAGTCCACCATCCTGAATGTGTACTTCTTCAAGGTGCTATACGATTATTTGTTGTTTAATATTTTTGCCAAGGATGTGGAAGTGCTTAGGCGAACACTGCATTAAAACTACGGCATTCAATTATGATGTACTGTTGAATATTTTAATTCAGCACAGTATGGACATGTTATCCTTTGCAGTATGTGGTCATGACTTTTAGCTGTATGCCCTATTCTTAGCCGATTGATCGTTGTGTTTTCGACACGCCGGCTATTAGTCGGCAGCCACCATGGTTCGATCATCGGCTTTATTTAGCGTAATAACGTAGTCTTGGGCATACATTCTTTGCTCCACTGCTCAGTTATTCTTTCTCGTAGGAACGTATCGAGCGTTGTTGTGCCTTGAGATTTATGCGCCATCGTGGATGGCATAGCAGACTGAGCTTCTAGATTCGAGCGCTCATTTCCTATGACCTGAGTATATGCAAAAACTCACAGAAACTCAATCCGGTAGTCCTTCTGGTCTATCAATAGCAAAGGCTCGTGAAATTTTTGCGCGATTGATTCTTCTGCGTTATTATTTTGTAGACTTCGTATGGTGGCCAGAGAATCTGTAATAACCGGTATCTTTTTCCGTCGAGCTTTAGAACTGTGGTACTTCTGGATACAGAGAAGAATGGCGAATATTTCTGCATCTAGTGCCGAACATGTATCATCTAAACGAACCCCCAGTAGTACACCATCAATTTCGTAAGCGCACGCTGCTGATGACAATTTACCGGTACACGCCTTAGATCCGTCTGTATACGCCTTTGAGAAATCTCTTCGTATCTGTGTTAATCACCTCGATTGCCTTCTGTTTCAGATCTTCTGCAGGTGTTCGTGAATTACTTGTATATTTATATCTTTATTGGGCACTGATCCCATGATGGGAGCAGTGGTAACCTATTATTAGCTTATGCTAGGCACGGAAGGGGAAAATTATATTTACAAAGAGCATTTTGTTTACTTTTGGGGGTACATCGTTGGGGAAAGCAGGTTTGAAGGGGCAAACAATTTTGTTTTCTAGCAACCACTTTAATAAACTACAATAACCATGTAACGAGCGACTGTATTTTAGGGGTAATGTGTCCCCGTTAATAAACATAAACTGGATGAAGGTGAAGTACGGTGTGCTCCCAGGATAATGCTAAGCGCGGAATTTCGTATTAGATCAAGTTAATACGGATTTCTTGCTGATGAGTACACCTGACATGCATAATTTATTTTACTGAGTATTAATGTTTTGTATATATTTATTAGTTGTTTTGGATGAAGATTGAAATTGTGGTTTTGGATAAACAATTCACTATATTTAACGAATGATAGCATTTTGACCTTAGGTTAGTTACATGGTATCTCCATGTCAACGAGGGATCTAGCGATACGCCCAGGAATGTTAATGATGATCTAAACGGAAGTTGCGATTCTTTTAGGAATAGAATTTGGTTTTGAGGTTGGCGTTTTCGATGGTAATCAACGCAGATAGATTTTTAACTGGAAAACACTAATCCGCTGTCCTCAGACTATTTATTTAGTTTATTAATTGTTTTTTTTTTTGTAATAAGGATTTAGCCAGAGAAAGATTATCAGAAGATAGAGGTATATAGAGATCATCAATGTATAATCTGCCTATTACTGGAGGTTTTATGCAGTCAGCGATATCATTAATGTATAATATAGATAGGAGTGCACTTAATGCAGAGACCTGTGGAACTCCATTCTCGATAGAGGTGGATTGCTGAACCGATTCTTACTTGTATTAATAGTCCGCTTAGAAAGCTTTGAATGTATCGCGCCCTAGCTTACCGTTGACCCGGACCGATTTTAATTTCCGAAGCAATAAAAACCTCGGAACACGGTCGAATGCCTTCCTAAATCGAAGAACACTGAGTACAGGTGGGATTGGTGATGAAAAGCTGATACAATTTATCTTTGCAGACCTATCAAATGACTGATAGTTGACTTTGATTTGCGTCCTTCAGCTTGCATAGGCGATGGGATTTAATTAGATTCTAAAAAAGTATAGGAGGCGTCTGTTGACCATTTTTTCTAATATTTTGGATAATGTTATTATTAAGGAAATTGGTCTGTAACCCTACGGCGAACATGGATCTTTATTAGGTTTTCGGACAATCAGCAACCTTCCAGTTTTTTGGTATATCGACGGTATCCCATATTTGATTGTATATGTCTAATAGTAGTTCTTTAACGGACCGCGACGCGTATTTGATCATATAAGGGTGGATTTGATCTATGCCAGGTGCATTATTTTTTGTACCAAATTTAAGTTGGAATTCGAGTTCACTATAAATGAAAGGGCGATTGAAAGGTGCATTATCATCAGTTTTGAATTCCACTTTATTTTGCTTTATATGCGCTTTTAGCTCCTGAAACTCAGTGATTCTGCGAAAAAGTACATCGCAAAATGATTGGCAACAGGCTGGTGATCGGTAATTAATCTTCCATTATCATTTATCGTTGGATTTTTAAGGGTATTAGGCGTTCTACTTATAGACTTATTTTCCTCCACATATTGTGATTATTTGTCGTTTCGGTTATAGATTCTACAAATTTTTGCCATACTTCTGCTTCCTGGTCCGAATAAGGTCTCTTGCAGCTGCACGATATCTTTTAAACTCAATTAAGTGTTCTTGTAGTCTGATTATTTTATATTTTCTTAAAGCCTGTTTCCTCTGCACTATAGCAACTCTGACCTCTTCACACCACCGCAGTACCCTACTTTTCCTTTAAGTCGCTTTTGGAATTGCTGTTTCGGCAGCTTCTAGTGTTATTCTCATCGGTGTATCTATCTTAGACTCGAATGATGTGGCAATCTGGGTGCGAACTTTTATTTTTGATGAATAGATTACCAAGTCTACTTTGTGATATTGAAATCTTGACTCTCTCCCCTCGTTATTTTTATACACTTGTTTTTGGAAATTTATTATGTATTATTGGGTAATGGTCACTGGAACATAAGTTTTTGGATACTGTTACCTATTTGTACTTGTACTATTGTTTAATTGTTTTTTGTTTTTTTTCGATTCCGGTCTTGTGCTTTTTTCGTCCAATTTCTCATTGCTTAATAATCTGAGTTACATAATATGCATTATAATATATTGCCTTTCTTCAATTTCCTCGACGACCTTTACTATTGAAAGCTGAAACGGCAACCAATTTTTTTTCACAAAACTACACCACATCTGTGACCGTAAAGAGTTGCATCCTAAGGAAACGGTTAGAAGGTTTTCTCGTTAAAAAGCGTCGTCATAATACCTGAGGTGGTGGGGATACCTTGAAGACGACAAAATTATTAACGAACGGATGAAGACTTTTCTGGAGGCAAAGCTAAAATTTCGCGAATAGCAGACTTCACACTGGGAAAAGGCGGTATTTTCACCGTCGTCGTCGTCGTCGTCGTCGAATTATATAAGAAGCATACGGGAAATTTGAAAATTATCGACTATGATGGTTCAGTTTTAATTACGTCTAGGTGATGCATAAATTAATTTAGGTGCCGCGGGCAGCCGTAGCGTACTCCATTAGGACGTTGTAAACTCAATGACGGTAACAGCAATTGTATTTTAATGTTAATCATCGGAATATGCCGGTATTAAGCTGTTCGACGGGGTGCGCAGGAAGCGGGGAGTACATAAGCGATTCTGAATCAGCCGGTGCATTTATCTTTATTAAGTACGTAACGGTGGATGAAAACGGAATACGAATGACGAACGATAGGGCTCCATTGTAGATTGGGGTTCGCTATACTAACGAGTGCTAAATGGGTATTACGTGTCTAGCAAATGTTTAAAGTGCACTCGAACCATCTGCAGGTGAATAATCCGTATCGAAATAGCTTAACGTGCCAATTGTAATTTGCAAGTACGGTCCGCTTTTCGAAATCTCTTCAATTTCTCTTTCTCCGCCCAGCCCAGTCACTGCACGCCCTCATCTCTTTCTGCAAGGCACGGTTAACTAGTCTGCAACAGTCACAGCGTGATTAAACGCGAGTTTAACTTTAAAAGCGAAAAATATGCCTTGCCCGACCTGCGAAGGCCTTTTTTTTTTTACTCGGAATAAATTAAAACGGCTCCGCCCTCTTATATCCATTAATAAGCTTCCGTAAGCCGATCAGCATTTTTTCTTCCTGCAGCGTTTAATCCTATCCCAGCCATATCGTCAGTTAGTCTTTTTCGCTAACAACAGCGCAGAAAGCTCGACCAAAGTTGCAACTTTTTCCTTTAGGAGAAACAGCGCGAACTTTGTATTCTTCTCAAAAGGAAAATGATCCGTTCGATCGACCGATCGTTACCGAATGCAGATTTATAGATAGCGTTATTAATTAAAGAGTTCTTTTCGGTACAGTTCAACATTTATTTCCTCGTTCGTTTTCCTTTGTTTCATATTCATCAAAGTTACCTTCACTCTCATAGGAATTCCCTTTCCACCGCAATAACATTTTTATCTGCTTAGTTCTCTTCGTCTGTTTAACCGTTTTTTTTGTTTTTCGTTGTTTCTTTCTTTTTTAGGATGCACTCATTTTCCAGAGCCAGAGTTATCCTTCCTGATCTCCGATTTTTTTCTGCTGAACTAATGGTAATCGTACGTCGATTATTTCTACTTTTTCTTCAGCTTTAGTTTGGTAACAATTGCCAAAATAAAAGTATATATTTTTTTTTTTTTTTTTTTTTTTTATGGGTACCCAACAAAGAGCAACAGCACAATCAGCCAAGGAATCTAAGTAATAGCTCAAAAGGAGAATAACATATTAGATTTCAATCTGGTGCAAGATTGAATGAATGATAGAAGCTAGAATAGGAACAACTGACAAGGAAGGAAATGAGAGAACATAAGAGTGTCATTGTATGGAGTAGGAAGACGAAGATCCAAAAGCCGAGAATAGAAGAGAGAACGTTCTGAAGAGAGTGAGGAACATTTGAAGAAGACGTGATTGATATCACACAGAAAAAAAGAATCCTCTGGGTGAAGAGGGCACCGCGGAGATGAGACGAGGGAAAAACGAAAAAGTGACGAAGGGAGAAAGGTATGACCGAAACGAAGACTACATATAGCGGTAATCAGGTGACGACAAAGGGGAGGAAACATGTCGAACCATCTGGTCAAAGAAGGTAAGGGCTGAACGGAAAGATAGAAGGAATTCGAATTTGGGAAAAGAGAAAAATAAATATCCTTTCATAATGTAATATGGAACTGTCTGTATGTATGATTAATATTGTGAGCGGGGAATTTATGAAGAGGATGTCCATTGGAAGCTCCTGAGCGAGCCAAGGAATCAGCCACCTCATTACCCCCAATTCCAGCATGGCTGGAATCCACAATAAATCAATTTGGATCGAACGGAACAGGAATAATTCGTGAATTAGATAGTATATTTCAAAGTACTTTGCCCTGCGGGGTGTTGTAATTGCAGTTACCTCCTCTAGTAAATAATCACTCGATTGTCATATAGTACGAGTCCCACCGGCCGAGAAACGAAATAACAACCACGTGAGTTTTTTGTAATTTCCATGTCGTGTAGTGTTGTAATTTTCTATTTCGGCGGACTTAACGCTGATCAGAAAAGCTAAATCGGAACTCGCAACATACGAGAGAAGTTCACTTGTCGAAGATGTTCTTACCTCAAATACCGCTAAGCACTTTACCGCGTTAATAACTAGCACACTGTCGGCAATTCGCTCGCGACAATGTGCTTCAGTTCATTTGGTGGTTACCAATCTAGAGTGAGTAAGTAAGTATCCGGCGCCTTCAAACCGGGTTCTTTCAACTAAGGCAGTAAACCTTAACAGAAAAACCAATGGAAGGCAAGGGGAAAACACCACTGTGTTAACATGGCACGCAGGATAAAAAAATTATGGACGCTGTATTTATGGGGTATGCTGGTACCAGCATGTCAGGCAATAAGAGGTCACGGAAACGCAGGATGATTCGAGTTCCCCTGTGCTCACGATGGCACAGAACTTTGCAGGAAAGAACATGCGTGCAACTAAGAACCAATATTCACTGTGCCTAAACGTATGGAGATTTTCGACAAACAATTATAAATCGTCACGTGGAATGTTCGCAATCTATTTCAGGCTGGAAAATTAGCGAACGCGATAAAAGAGATGAAAAAGTTGTAAGATTGATATTTTAAGCCCCAGCGAAGTAAGATGGCCTTTTAAGGTTCATTAAGATCCGACGGAGTTCAAATTTACTTTTCTGGAGGCTTTATAATATAAGTTAAAAATTTTTTTTAGTTGTAATAGAAAGTATTATTTAAATTGATGTTATATTGTACGAATAAACGAGGTAATTATGTTGGGAACCCACAGATGGGTTAGTGCCTTGTAGGACTGGCAAATTCTTTAAAAAAAAAAAATCGGAGTTAATTCGCTGTCGCGCGGAACTGCTGAGATAAAATTAGACGCATATTTTTGGTAAAGATCCATTGACGTTTACTTGAAAATATCGGTTCGTGTGATAGGATTTTATTATTCAGTAACATAGAAAGAGAAACTTAAGCTTTATATAATAATAAGTCTTCGCGTGCCGGGCTTAATCAAATACTTTCTCGTAATCTAAGAAGGCTGACGAACAGAATTGTTTATTGTGGTAGCTTAAATTGATGTTATCTACTACCCTGTGTACGGCTACTGTATTTTACCTTTCTTATTATTACAGTTAATTTAACTTAGAATGTTATATAGCAATTAAATACTTTAATTTTCTTGGTAATAGTTGGGACTATGTTCTTTATCATCCTGACTAATACCCACAATTTATCTATAAGTACACTTTTGCAAAGGACCTCTCACATACAACTCTTTTTTTTCTTTTCTTTTTATTTTTCGTTTTCATCCTTTCATTAATCCTAGACTGTTAGCTTGAGTTCATAGTTACAATACACACACAGTCCTCTGCACCTTTATACACTTATTTTCTTAATATACGGTTTATTTAAACAAAAAAAAAAAAAAAAAAAAAAAAACCCTGTGAATTTGTTCGGTAGCACTATGTTTATCGTTAAAACCGAATTACTGATTCGGTATTAATCGATTTGTGGTGAGAACCGGGTTCAACTTTTTCAGCAAAAATGTTCAAACAACTTGGGTGAATTCGGAAGAAGGCCGATAGGCCTATACGTCGAAATTTCGTCGGTAGGCTTTCTGCGTTTATGAACCACCTTTGTAAATTTCCATTGTAAAGAAAAATTGCTAGTTCATAAAACTGCGTTATATACGTGTATGTTAAGAGAATAATAGCTTTCCTATGAAGGTTTTTATAAGTATGTCGATAGATATTAAATCGTATCCCGGAGCTTTCCGTGGATTTAATTTTTTTATTCGATCATTGACTTCGATCGGAGAAATCGAGGAAGCAGGATGAGCCATTTGAAACTAGCACTGTAAATACTTCCTCATTTGTATATTCAGTGCGTTACTGCCTTGAGGACGAACGTAACCAAATAATCAGCAAATGCTTCTTATCCTATTCGTTACTTAATTATTATTTTTCTTTATCGAAGAAAATTCTAATTATCCCTTTTTCAAAATTTTCCCCGAGACTATTGGTTTTTGTTAGGATTCACAGTGAGCGATGTAAGTTCAAAATGATCCGTTTTTATTTTCGAGTATTTAATTTTTTAATATTCCATTAGTAAGCGTGAGTGTATCACTAGGGTGTCTGTTATTCCGCCATATGTGCCGTAATCGTTTGTTTCTCCAATCATTCCCATCATTATGCGAGGGTGGCTCGTTGGTATATTGGCAATCTTATTTTTTCATCCGTACTGTTTTGTTCAATTTGATTAAAGATGTCTTTACATTCACTTAAAAATTGCGTTATTAGTATCATCGTTATTATTACTGTTTCCATTTCTAATATCGGCGGCCCTTGTGATTGTTATTTATGTTGTTGCCAAGGTATTATCAGCAATTTGATTCCCACGTGTTTGCGCGTAGTGAACAGAATTTTACATACATTCAGGTGGTTCAGGCGAATTTGTCATCGTATATTCTCCAACTCCTGTATTAATTTTGATTTTCTTGCGAAGGACAAATGTTACTTTTTATTTTTTAGAATATTTAGTTATTCGTACGCAGGGAACACCTCTTATAATTTGTTGGGCGGCTGCTACCATAGTGTGAACATGTAGGTGATAAATCATTTCGCTGTTTGCCCGTAGGTCTGACGTCACACCGAATCGATCTCACGCTTTTATTCGAAGGTTCTGCCTGACTCCGCCTAAATCGTCGTTTGTTGTCTTTATTTTTTGCCCTTCTGATGCTTCTTTGATTAGTCTTACCTTAAAAGAGCGGCACAATCCTGATTATAAACTTTTTTCGCTATTTAGAAATCTTTTTTGACAGTCGTCTTTCCTTTCACAATCGCATTAATCATCTATATTTATCCTTTCTCAAAAAGCTCAATCTGTTAAAAGCTCTTTCTCATACTGATTGGGAAAGCGATCCCTGTATCCTACTCATGTTTTATAAATTCTTTATCCACTCTAGCCTGGATTGCTGTTGCTTATTTGTGATAATTCTTCTAGGTCTCTTCTTTCAAAATTAGATCACATCCAAAATCCCTGCCTTCGCCTTTGCCTTAGCGCCCTAAACTCAACCCCAGTACCGGCTTAACTTGCTGAATCTCATATTGCTCCGCACCCTTAATTCTTAGATTCTACTTTTTGTTATTGTTTTTGTATTAGCTCCTTCCTGCCTAATCCTCTTCACTTATTTCTTCTTACTCGTCTATCCTTCAAAACTTCAATTTTATCCCTGATTTCGGTTCGTATTCTTCAATTTTCGCCATTTATTTCTAGTCATGAAAAACTTCCTTATTTCTCTTTCAATTTTACGAGCTTTCATCATCTTATTAAACGTCTTTCATTACCGTTCTGTTCTAAATCTGTTCCTCAACATGTCTCCAGAATTAAATTTTTCAATGCTTTAGGTTTTCCGTTTCATTTATACACCGCTATATATACTGACGGTTTCAAAGTACTACATGGAGTTGGTTCTGCCCTTTTTTTGTCTTACCTTAAAGTATACTGAATCTAGTAAACTTCCTTCCTTTCGTTTCCTCATCACTGAATTTCCATAAAGCGCTCATAATCTCGGATTCTAAAAGTATTTTACAGGCTACCATATCTCCTCTTCCTGCTCCCTCTTCCGATTACATAATATTTCTCATACGATCCCTCATTCATGATCTTTTCCTTCTTCACTCGATCGAGAACGATCTTTTGTGGATTCCTGTCAATCAGGCAGTAAGTGTAATGAATTAATGGATATTCATTAGCTTGTTCTTCCATTTCTAGTAGTAGATTTTTAGGCACCTTTTCTGCTCACAATATTGTTCTTCTTTCCTTAGATGACTTATTCCAGATTATGACTCAACTCCTATTCTTTTTCATTTTCTAATCTCGCCTTCTTTACCTTTTTATTTAGCCATCTCTTCATTCTCGCCCATTGTTTTTTAGACACTTTCCCTCTCTTAAGCGGTCTACAATCTCATCTATTTGTCGCCATTGCTTTAATCATAGTCTCCTTCCTGCATCATTTTCTCGGTTTTCATCTGCTTCTACTCCATTTTGTCCTTTTCATCCTCCTTTCGAATTACTTTCTTCATGATCCTGATATCACGTTTTATTTGAATGTTCGACCTTCTCTGCTGAGCAATCGTCCTTCTACTCTACTAAAACTCTGTATCACTACTCCATTTAGTGATTCTTACATTCTCCCATTTTCTTTTTTGCTTCTGTTATTCCTGCCCTTGAATTATTTTTATTCTTTATCCTTAAACTTTTAAGAATATAATGTTATTTTTTCCTTCTTCGCATTTTTTGGACTAATTTCCTCGTTGACAAACCTATAAAAAGAAAAAAAAATAGGTTCTGCTTGAATTATCATATTTAGGATATGTTTTACTTCACACATAATTTTGTTGTTCCCGCCGTGGACTCTAAATCGATAAAAAACTTTGAAAAAATATTTTTTTGTTTTCAGATTTTTAATATTTACTAAGGTTTTTTTTTTTTAAAGAAAACTCGCCACTTGCAGAACCGTTTTGATTTCCCCGGGCTGGTGTTACGTAATGATTACTTCTTATGGCTACTCTTTCGGTTCTTTTCTTTTTTTAGGGCTCGTTGACAAAGAGATGTTCGATAAGAAAGAAAAGTATCACTGAATTAATTATTTAGATTCGCATGCGGTCAGCTATAGCATCAATGAAGGATACAAGGGGAGCGACAGCAGATATCGAAGGAAAGGAGAGAACAGATGCAGCACTATAGGGAGTAGGAATTTTAAGTCTCAGGGGTTGAGAGTAGAGAAGTAAACGTTCAGACGACAGAACATTCGAAAAGTATGTGGTTAGAATTACATTCATGGATATCATTGGGAGGATGTAGCGGACAATAAGGAGAGTCTGAAAGTGACTATGTAGATGAAGGAAGCAAACTATGATCGAAACGCAACCGACATAAAGAGAAAATAAAATAGCGCTGCGAAGACGGAAATTCATGAAATCAAGGATTAACTGGAAGATACGGCTGAAAAGAAAAATTTAAGAGGAAAATTGATTAGAAAAGGAGGAAGGGTATGAGTCTGACCAAAACTTATAATGGAATTTTTTAGAAGATGCAAGTAAATTATTAGCAGTGAACTTATTAATAAGAAGTCCATCAACAGCTGC
The DNA here is from genome assembly GCA_039619475.1 of Icerya purchasi. Lineage (NCBI taxonomy): Eukaryota > Metazoa > Arthropoda > Insecta > Hemiptera > Monophlebidae > Icerya > Icerya purchasi. The sequence goes on from CM077116.1 coordinate 285,645,001, forward strand.
ACCACGAGGCAACTGATCAACTCTTTCATTTCTTTCTATACCAACATGGCCTGGAATCCAAAGGAACTCAATCTGAATGTGGTAAGTTTAGAAAAGGCTATGGATAATCGACTGAATACGAAGAATGATAGGATCACAAGAAGGATGAGGAAAAACAGACGAGATAGATTGTAAAACACTTTTAACATCAGAGATGATTAGAAATTTATTATTGTCTCTTACTAAAGATATGTAAAGAACGGCTCTTAAAATCGCAACAGACTCTGCAAAAAAGTAGTTGTGAACAGAATATAGGAGAAGGATGTTCCAACGCTGTGAGGACCCTTCGATCCGTCGGTATGAAGAAGAGAATGAAAAGGAAATAGAGAGTTAATAGTGTTAAGGAAATCTTGATTAGGTTGTGGAATTTAGAGCAAGGGGACAACAAAGATAAATTAGGAGGAAAGAGAAAATCTGAAAAACGAAAGGTAAAGTAAGGAAGTTTGTTATGGGTTATAATTTGTGGAAGAAATTTGGCAAATCGATTTGAGATACGAGAAAGAAGGGGAATTTTTTTGGAGTGAATCGCCAATTCTGAAGTACGGTGGAGTAGGGCGAAATAAGTTTTGAAGAAGAAACTGGAAGACGCTTTAAAAGAAAGCGATATTCCAAATGAGATATACGAATTGGTAAAGGGGGAACAATACATTCAACATGTATTGCAAGAATGGGAGTTGATTTAAGGGCTCCTAGACATAAACGAAGGAAGCAATTCTAGACCCGATCTAGTTTACAAAGGAGAGATCTGGAGGAGTTACCATAGATAAACGAACAATAATCTAGTTTGGAACGAACTATAGATTTATAAAGGACAATTAAGGTACTAGGATCTCCTTCCAACCTTGTTGATGAAATATATTTAAAGAGATTTAGTCTTTTATTTACCGACATGTGAACATAGTTAATGTGCTCGAAAAAGGAGAGACGACTATTTAGGAACAGACCGAGGTAACAAAAATTATTAACTAAGGGAATAGGAATGTCTTTCAATTATGTAGTTATATTTTTCCCTTTTAATGTTCTGTTTTGCCTTTTAAAGTGTGATTCGACACGCTTATTTGCCTATACCCTTTAAAAGGGACATAAATTACTTTCGATTTATTTTAAAACTCTTAAAGATTCAAATAATGATCATTCTTGTTAACAAGCTGAGAGTTATTGATCATTTTTCGTCGTAAAAATTCGTGAATATTGAGAAAGATGGTTCTTTTCTATGCTAAATTTGGCCGTATTATAAATTGTCCTGCGCAGGACACACCAATGTAGCATAAAATATCAAACCACCGGTTACTGCTGACTTACGCGGACATGCAGCGTATTTGAATCCTTCGATGAACTCGCATGCTGCAGTTGCAGTAGCATAATTGACCGTTTCTTAACTATCAAAATAGAGCGGGATAAAAGAATTTGCTTAACTCTTTCCTTTACACTGCAGTTAAAAATGATCTTGATGGTCAAAATAAAAAGGAAAACAAGTGTTTATGCGAACTGAAATAGATCAAAATTTTCTCCCTCTTTCAGACAAAACTGCTATCCCGTGTCGGCTTACTCGAAACCAAAAATCATTCGAATAACTAAAGATTAAATCTAAAAATATAACAAGCTCGACAAAAAGCCTACCAACTCATGACAAACGAAGAAACAACAAAAGATGCCGCAGCCAGCTTTATTAAAAGGTATTTTAAAAGTTATCTTAATTGACACCGTTTAGTCTAATTCTGTAAAAACGTGTATGAAAAAATATACCACATTCATATCACAGATGCTATCTGAATTTATAAGAGACGTTCTATTTGTAATCCAGCAAGTAAAATTTTGTAATGCCCAAAATTGCGAAAATAATAAAAACATTAGAATTATATTTCACCCCCTTATCGCAGAGCATTTAATGGAATCCTACAATCAATACAGGCACACTAGATGTAAATCTCGGTGTTCAAAAAAACAAACTAGGAGATAAAAAAGATGTATAACTGAAATAACAAAACACATAAAAAAAAAAAGAAAAAAGTAAAATAAATGTATATTAAATGTGGAAAATCTTCAAGAGATCAATCCAGAAGCCGCCCAAAGGCCAAGTTCATTTTTTTCGCTGACAAATTAATATAAAAAAAAAAAAAAAAATAGATTAAATTATTTGCTAGACAACTGCTAATTCATATTATTTTCGTTCACAGTTTCTATTTTACTACCGTCGTCAGTGATAAGACCGTATTGGCAACGGTCGAACGTTCTAGACGTTCTGCCGTTACCATCTTTTCCACTCAGTCGTTAATCGTTTACCGTACATTCTTGTTCCCCGAACGGTTAATGTATAGATTAATATTCATTCAGAAGTTTCCTTCATTCACTAAGTGCAGGAACAATGTAAAGCTCCGATTTTAAACAAACTTTGAGTTACACCCATCTCCTTTCATTAAATAAGCCGCCAGCAGTTCAAGTCCGCTCCTAAAAATCTGGATTGCGTTAGTAGGTTCAATTGGCGGAATGAAGAAACCGACTCTACCGTATTCTACTAATATCAACCTATAACTTAAACGTTTTAAACTGTGCAGTAAAGTGAATAGTAGGTGTTGAGCAGATTTGTGTACTCTTTCGTGTTAGCAAACTGGTATATACGTGAAACGCAAACCCGGTTTTAAAGCAAAGTTTCGATTTCTAATCGAGCTTTTCTCTTTCTATATGCGTTCAATGATTTGTAGCGAAGCAAAAACGAAAATTACATCTACACTATTAAAACAAAACTATTTGATTATCCCTAATTCCATAGGCGCCCTTCAAACCATTTTCCGCATACTCTTGTGATTTTATCGTTCTTCGAATACGCTTTCTCATTCATGATCGTGCACGCATAAAGGGCAATGAATCAGCGGATTCTCTAGCTCTAGTTGCTGCTTCCTCGCTCACATTCTTCTCTGAAATCCCAGGTCTGAATCTTTTACTTCTTTTCAAAATACCTCACTCCAGATACTGGTCTGACATCTATGCTCCGTCCTTTTTCGGTACTTTACTTGTCTGTTCAACCTACGCTTGTTTCCAAAAAGGGGTTCTTTGATTTCCCCTTACTTCGGCGTTTTGCCATCGTTTCCACTATTCCCTTAAACTATTCACTGTTACCTTCATATCGTTTATGTTTTTCCCTAACATCGTTTCCGTTTTGCTCTCTTCACCCGAAAACGATATGGCTTCTTATAATTTCAACCATATTCTTTTTCAATGTTCGTCCCTCTGAAATGAACGCTTTATGTTTTATTCACAACTCCTAGCACTTGTCGTTCCTGCTCCTTACTGGACTTCAGTTGCTATTAAACAACCAGTTCTCTTCCCTTCACATTGTTTCTGGGCATTAGATCATGTTATGGCTCCCCTCCCCCGAACAAAAAAAAATCGGTTTAAAATTTAACTTTTTACAGTTTCTCGATCAATCACTGACGGTAGGTTCAGCGAGCCAGTTAGAATTTTGACTTCTACTTTAACGCCTTGTTGTTAAACTTTCGATACCGCTAATAGGGGATTTTCCCCGGTAAAATGCACATTAAAAGAATCGAATCGATAAAAAGGATAGTTGAATTATGGACGATTAAGGACAAAAATTTAAAAAATTGTTAAACGTTGATGGAAGGTAAGATCAAAAAGGAAATAATTAAATTTATACAGATATCGGAGAAACTAAGAAGCGGTTGAGAGGCGAACAGCTTCATTTAATAAACGAATAGATTGCCGTTTAAATAACTAAATCGCTATAGTAGCAGAGCTGTTTTCTTTTTTTTTCGCATTATGACATTCATCGAAAATTGTTATCACCGTTCCATAGAAGTTTCCGGAAAACGTACTTCGTGTACAAACAGAAACATGCAAAGATTTAACGTAATAATCTATATATTAACCCGTTTTATCTGACTGCGGTGTCTAAAAAGCCGTTCTCAGCGCGACAATCAACTATATTGATTCGAGCCGAATCAAAGATTATCATCAAGCTACTCGGTGAACTGTAAAACGCGCCTGTGTAAGTCAACCCACCGACTGCCGAACAAAATCAGTATCGAATTAACCAAGTGTTCTATTCTTTCACTGTTCGTTGAATCGGTTCGCATTTTCGCAGACGACAAACAGAACTTACCATTCACTGCGGGTCGTAGATGTCGTCTTACTACATCGAGATGACGTTAATTCTGCAAAAAAAAACTAAATCGCCTACGTGATGTGACATGTTTCCGCCGGAATACTAACAGCAGCGAGCTTATTATCCGGAGCAGCGAACGCGAGCTTTATTATACTTGATTATTCGACTCTCAAATCAATTATTTTTCGCGGCCGGTTAAGAGAGACTGCTTTAGAGTTCAGTCTTCACTAATTTTATACATGGAGCTCGCGATTTTGTTTATTTGGCTGTTAAAATAAGCAGCTTTAAATATACCGCAAATCGTTCAATCCTATCAAGAAGGCTTAACAACAATCGTTTACTCACAAGAGTATACGCAAAAGCCGGCCGAAAAATACCCTGCACATTTCGCTCGCAGCCGGTATCTATATCTTGAGAATACCGATTACTTCTAAAACTCGTACTAAAGAAATTAGCGATCTGCTAATCAGCCGACTTTTACTAATTCGTCGCCAGTTTATACCGGAAAAAAAAAACAAAAACCAAAAAAAGAACGTATTTTAGTTTTTTTTTTAGGTCCGATAAAGTTACGCATTTCCGTATTATTAGTTCCATGCTGTTCGAACTGAATTATCTATACCAATTCGATCGCATAACTCGTTTTAATCGACTACTTTAGAAATGAATCGAATAGCCTCCTTGACAAATACACGCTACCTAATATGTAGATGTAAAACCTTTTAAAAAATTATAAAACATTTTAGTCCACTCCGGTTCCACCGAGCTAAGTATAGCCGTGCTCTCGAACATAACTTTCTATCCAATGTGCTGCATACGTTAGGAGGGGGCATTCAGTTCAGCTGGGTGATAAGTCATACGCATCTAATGCCAATCTTAAATTTTACTGCTCTACCCACGGGAAACACCAACTTATTTTAATTTTTCTTGCTCAACATGATCAACTATTGCTCCAATATTCTCTTTTTTCCGTGGTCAGTAAGCTATTCGAACGTATTTCACCATTTTCATTTGGCAGACAATAATAGCAACCTTCAATCAAATGTCACCGCACTCTGCTTTCTCTAACTGGAAAAAAGGAATCTCTAAAAATTGCATTACTATCTGTTCAAACTTAAACGCTTAAGAGGGTTCCAAGAACTTCGAAAGATTCATTGTATATCGGAGTAGCCGCACTCGTTCGAGTTGCAAATTTCATCCCGAATTTAAAAACAGCTGCACGCCGGTCAAAGAAAGGTTTAGACGCCATTAAGGAGGGAGGAACATCTGCAAAGGATCTGAAAAAAACAAACTCTTTATCATCCTTAACTGGGAATAGAAAAAATCTCTCGATAGATTGTAGCAAAAAACAACATCCTACTGCTTTCCTCCGCAGATGGAAACTCGGCAGAATAAGCTTTAGCGCGAAACAGTTACATTCGGCTTCCCTTACTCTCTTCCTTCTCTTAATTGCCCTTAGAACTGTACGGTATATTTTTAACTTTAACACGGTGCGCTTTGGACATGCATCGGATCGAAATAGTTGCCACATTTGATACTTTGCCGGGTGGGGGGGGGGGGGTGAACATAATCCCATAACGGCATTTCCATAAAGTCCTTGCAAACAACCTGCCTGTCCCGTTATTTGCACGTGAACATCGGGGAGACTTTTCAGGAAACACGATTTCAGTACAGCTGAGGAAGTAGCGCTAACCTATTTCAACAATGTTAAAGAATTAAGTCAAACAAATGAAGAATTACATTTACCACCTCGTATGTTAGCGACCACAAAATAATGGTGAAATTTCTGTTAAATGTGTAAAAATGATGCACAATATGCGTTTATTAAATGCTAAAAATGAAAATTATTGTCAAACTTTTTTTCTATCATCTCTCTTGGTAATCTGCTGCTTTTCAATTTCTAATATTGCACCACTTTTTCAGCTAATATTAAAATAGGAAGTAAAATATGTGTAGCGATATCATTAAAAACCTTTACGCATGTTTTCCGAAATTTACTTGACTTTCTCGAATGAATAAAAAAAAAAAACTTCATTCGATGATACGTCATAATTTACACAACAAATCTTAAATCCGGCTTTAAAAAATTACACGGCAATCAACAAATTTTTCAGATTAGAAGTAGAGAATAGAAAAATAATCAGGCTGTGTATCATTACGTAGTGCGTGATACTTTTTTGCATTTCTTTGTCATTCCACTAGCTTAGATTTTCTAACAGGAGAAGGACGTCCGTTTCGAATATCCATCGAAGTACAGGCAAAAGTGTAAATTTACTTGAAAAGTATTATTTTGCCCCACTCTTCACGCCCTTGCCGATTCGTAATTATCCGAAAACGTTTCACTCTCGTTTCTCCCGCGGTCTCTCCTCCGTTCCATCTTAAATCGTTTCTGCTTTACAATATTTATCCACCGGGCAGCATCCAATCGACGCAAAAATTACCTATTTTCCGAATGTTTGTGCTCATTCATTGTGTACGTCCTGTGGTTTATTTTATTCTTAATTCTCAAAAGTCAGTCTTCCTACTACTCGGAGTGCTTTTTGTTATTTTATCCGTCTCCCACCCATTGCTGGAATAATACTATCTACTATCGTTAAAAAAATAAAAAAGGATTTCGATTCCCGAGTATTCAGATATCTATATAGACAGCGGAAAACGAAAACAAAGTTACGAATTGGAAAACGTATGAAAAGAACCGTATAATTGTTAGGGAAAGTGGGTCTCGCGTAATAGGACATAATAAGGACATTTTCAGAATTAAAGAGAAAGCAATGCAGATTCGGCGAAGAAAATCATGAGCAGAAGGAAAATTTGATCGGAATAATTCAGAGGACAGGAGAAAACCGAATACGCCAGATCTCTTGTGCGGTCGTCAGTGAAGATTGCAACGCGATCACGGGAAACTATTTGAAAATTCCGATTCAACAGTACGCTGCGAAATAGGTTTGATGGAATTTAAGAGAGGAAACAACAGCTTTTCGTGAAGATGAAAACTAATTAGTATTCAGTAAGGGTAAAGTAAAAGAGTAAGAAAGAAAAGAAGAAGAATGCGAGATTCCGTGCATCCTGTTCAGCAGGGACAGAAAAGTAGATTTTCCAGCTCGCAGACAGAGGTGGAGGCAGTTATTACGTGATCGAACTCGGAGAAGAATTTTTTCGCAGATAAAACAACGGTAATCGGGGATAGAACAGATGTAGTTTCCTTTGAAGTGTAATTAAAATACCCGAAATCAATACAGTGGAAGGGATTGAGCCTTTGTAACAAGTAGAGATGGCTGATGAGATTGCCGAACGAAGTGACTGCGGAAAGTTAAGTAAAACGATAGGAAGAGACGCAGAGCGCGATTCAAATCAAAACGGAAAAAGAAAGGTGAAGACAACGGTAGATTTAGTAAAAATAGGAAGAAAATGTTTTTTTCCAAATGAGAGAATGAGGAAAAAGAAGAGAAAAAGTATAGAGGGGAAGGCAAAGCAAAGAAGCAGTTTGATAAAGTGCATGTTGAAGTCCGGTGTAAACAAACTGTTGTTCGTTTCGACACATTTCACATAGCGCATGTTAACACGGTATGTTTAGCCGTTTTTCCGTAAATTAATTAAAAATAATTTTTGACATCATTAATCAAACCCGGAAGTAAGGAGAAAGCTGCGAAACGTACATTTTTCAAAATTTCCTCCGAACAGCTCGGCGCAGCTGCGCTAATTGCTTTTTTACCTGCATTTAAAAAGACGACACGCACTTTTAAGTCTCCTTTTTTTGTGTGCGTGCTTTTTTTGCACGTATGTATACGTATATATTGCGGCTACTTTCCATCGATTGCATTTTTCATGTTTCTAATCTCGTTTAACGGTTGTTTTTCTCTATTACGGCTAGCGAGGAGAGAGAATTTCAGTGTGAATTTATTTTTCCGAGGAAATTTCGAAACAAATTAAGGCCGCCTCGAATTTTATTCGAGTTTTCTTGTTCATAAAACTTTAATACCTCTTCTTCGAACCGAAGTGAATTAAAAAATTAATATCGCTAATTAGGAGCGGTGGGGTGAAGCCATTAGCGACGAGGTGAAACTCGGAACTAAATGGCAGCCAATTGCGAAGAACCGACGGAGTCTCCATTACGTAGAAATGTCTAAATTGGAGATGTGCGAAGGTGGGGCACGGCAGAGACCGTTGTTAGCAAAACGAATTTGCTCACTAGCAAAAATTCGACCGCGCCAACGACGAACAAGTGCTCGGGACTTTAATTCGCTTATCTTTTGCGCGCCGCAGTTGCAAACATCAGACCGGAAATGAAACAATTTCTTTTTGACCAAGAGCAAATATAAAACAGAACAAAAGAAAGGCCACGTAGTAATATCGGCAAACAAAAGCCAGAGACGCTGCCATGGTTTAGCAAATTGGCGTACAGAATCGTATTATTACTGGCTGTTCCGTAAAAGGCTGCTATTATTCTATCTTTTCCCGTTGCTGCTGCGTATAGTTTACAGGCGATGCCCAGCGCGCGCCAGAACCAGCGCCACCGGCTGAACTGTGGCGAAAAATATTTGCCACCATGATCAAATTCTCCAGTTTAATAATAATGCTCCATCTTTCGTATGGGCCGTTTTCCTCGCTCGCTCGCTCTGACCTAAATCGTTCTTTCCAAACTTGAGCGAGAAAAAAAAGGGCAAAGCAAAACGCAACAAACTACTTATAATACCGACACACACTAATTCTATTCTTATATTTCTCGAATTACGGTTATTGTCAATTTTACTTGTCGACGTGCTCGTAGAAGAGTACACGTGCGATGAAACGAATATGGAGAGACCGTATATTTCCTTATACTAAATACGATTATAATATAGATCATCTTTATTAAATAGTCTTTCCGGCTAATTCTCTTTTACTCGAGTCGTCAATTTGATTCGGTCAGATATATTGACAGAACATCCATCAAGACGGAAAACAGAATTTTTTTCCTTATTGTAAGCTAATCGGAGACTTTCCGCGTTAAACTCGAATTTTCAAAATAGACTTCAGTACTTGCGAATTAATAAAACTCGAGGGAAAAACTGATGAAATAAACCGAGAAAATTACATACTGTACAGCGCATAATCGGTACTGAATTAGTCTAAAATGTACTTAATGTTTTTACTGTAAAAGGTATTGTATATATCTGCCGCAAACAACAAGCATGACGTTACCAGGAGTTTGATGGAGATGCCGTAAAAGAACAACATGTTTCATTTACCTGGGAATAGAGCATATTTTTGGTATTAGCAATATTTTATTCTGGTATAACAACGGTATGAGCATAATACGTGTAAGTCATTTTTGTTTTGTATTAATCGTAGGCGCGATAGTGAGTTTTATCTTCTACCCAGCTATCATTGCGGTTGAGAGAATTTTAATAGGATTCAGGAGCGGAGAAAGAAGTGGAGTCAGAACAATCCCCATAGAAGACGGGTAGTTCTCAATCTAGATGACAAGCCACTAAGTTTTGACCCCTACTAAGAAGCATCTGGGCAAGGTTGAAAACGGAACATGGAAGGTACGGGAAAGTGATGAAGAGATACGGAATTAAAAGAGGCGAGATGGAACAGACAATGGATCACATCCGGACGAAATATCGTAGGCAAGCTCTGGAGGGTGACTGGAAAGAGATTATTAAATTGACAGGCCTAGCGACGGAGTGGCTACAAAATCTGTATAAAAATAAATATAACTATCATGAGAATTCGTAAGTGATTACTGACTTATGCGCTATTGAATTATTGTTTAATTCGTTAAAGTAATAGTATCTCGTTTGCTATTTCAACCCTCCTCCCTTCATTTGGGATACCTATAGACATACGAACAATAATAATACATAATAATTGCGGCTGAAAGGATTTATATAAAACTATTTGCGCGATAGCCTAGTTGCTAGAGCGCTTCACTTCCGTTACAAGGCGATGACAGAAATTATTACGAAAATTCAAATTAAAAATACTCGGTAATTCGCGTGGAAGGCAGTGGCAACCCGCCAATGTGAAGTTTTTGAAATTTTCATCAATTATCTTAACTTTATGTATTTTTGTTCCTAAACAGTTTATTTACCTATCGAGTAAAATTCAGTTTGAAAGGATTGATTACTACGAGGGTGGTTCAAATATAAACCGGAATTTTTAAATAAACGCGCGAAAAATTTATTGTGGAAAAAGTGGTTGCACTAGCAGTTAGACCGGTTTGTTATGTAGAACAATTAGAACCGCGTAACCTCACTTTTTAGTGTAGTTAGAGCCATGAGTGAAAAAGAAGTACCAGTGTCTGTTGCGCAACGCATCATTATTCGTTTTTTAGTCAAAGACGACGTAAAATCCGTGGAAATTTACCGAAAATTACGCGAACAGTTCGGCGATGAGTGTCTCTCCAAAACTCAAGTGTACGAGTGGTGTTCCGCGTTTCGAAAATGACGTGAAGTGGTGTCAAACATACCACATGCGCGGCGCCCAAAAACCAGCATTACAGATGAACACGTCAAAGCCATCGAACAACTCATTTTGGCTGACCGACGCGTCCGTGTACGCGATATGACCGACGAATTGGGCATCAGCATAGGTAGTATTGAGACAATAATTCATGATCGGCTAGGTTATCGCAAAATTACAGCCAGATGGGTGCCAAGACTTCCGAATTTTGAACAGAAATTCACTCGTTGGGAAGTTTGTACGCGTCTCCTGCAGCGGTATGAAGAGGAAGGAGAGAATTTATTGCGGCGAATATTCACCACGGACGAAACTTGGGTACACTACTATACGCCGGAGAGTAAACGCTCGTCTATGGAGTGGCGGAAGAAAAAAGAGGGAGCGCCAGTCAAAGCGAAGGTTACACAGTCAGCTGGGAAGGTGTTGTGTACCGTGTTTTGGGACATGAAGGGAGTGATCGCAGTCGATTTCCTAACTGAACAACGTACTGTGACGGCGCAGTATTACAGTAACCTCCTAAAAAACACAGTCAAACCGGCCTATCGGACAAAAAGGCGCGAAATTCGGATCCGTAGTGCGATACTGCTTCAAGACAACGCCAGGCCACATACCGCTCGGCTCACGATGGAGACATTGGCCGAATTGGGCTGGGAAACACTTGAACATCCTCCTTACAGTCCAGATTTGTCGCCTTGTGATTATTATTTGTTTGGCCCGTTGAAAGAAGCACTTGGTGGACAACGTTTCGACAGCAACGATGAGGTGGAATCGTTCGTGCGCAAATGGCTATGTGACAAGCCGCGAGATTTTTACGAAAAAGGAATAAAAAAATTGCCGGAGAGGTGGAAAAAGTGCGTAGCGTGCGAGGGGGGTTATCTCGAAAAATTGTAAAAAATATGAGCACTGTAAGTATAAAATAAAAATTTTTATGACGAAATTCCGGTTTATATTTGAACCATCCTCGTATTATACAACGTACTATAAGTGGCAGGAAATATCAACAGAACGGGGAATACGGAGTGTAATAATCTACTCGTAAGTGTCAAGAATAAAACAAAAGAAAAAAGTATTAATAAATTACCGATACTTTCTCGTTTTTTTTTTTTTCCAACATAAACATGAATTTGCGTGTCACCCAACAAAACCTAACAACTTGCTTTCTGCGTCCGTCATAAACATTCTTCTTTAATTTCGTGTATTAATGGGGATAATATTGAGAATTAAACGAACCATGTAGCCAATACGGGCAAAACTCTTAAGCTATCGCTACGTAATAAGAATCTTTCACTTTTTAAACCAAAATGTTCAGTTTACATGCACACACATACACACACGCGCGCGCCTTTTAAATTTCTGTACGGACACAGATTATGGATCACGAAAACAGTACTCGCCAATTTTTCTGCTCCTGTGTGTAGGTCAAATCTCTAAAATAATTATTAATAATCTTCGGATTCTTCTTTTGATCGCGCACTTTATTAGATAAGAACGTAATCTAGTTGGTATTTCGTTAATATCAAATGTAATCAAAAAGTGTATGGATGCTTGCGATGGAAGGAGGGCATATCTGTACTACATTTGACATCCTAGAGCCGTCAATGGTATATTTTATTATTCGTAATGAATCTCCGAGTATTTGGAATGATTAGAATTTTTCTCAATAATTCTTGAAATTGACAATAATAGTATTTAATAACGAATGTGTCCGTCAGGAGATTTCTTCACAGAGATGGCGTAAAGATATCCGTTTCGGATTGCAAGATGATAGCGGCGGAATGAATATTGCCGGTAATAATTTTGCGATGTCTCGAGTTTTTTAAGATTAAAAAACAGAGGTCGACCACCTATAAAAATATTAAATCCGAATCGAATCTCAACTACACCAACAATTTATATAAAAGTCCTAAATTAGCCTATCTCAGAGCCTTAAGATGTATATTGGGGCTTAAACGAGTTCGAAATTCGTCAAATACCACCATAAAGAAATTGAATTTAAAAACCCCCGGTAAGTCTGTGGTACATCCTAAAGTACCGAATATGAGAATATCTGTTAATATTTTGTCCATTAATCTGTACATCAGATTATGAAATTACGTAAGAAAATTTCGGTGCAGTTATATTATAATATTAATAAATTTACAGAATTGTTTCCTCAATACAGTTGGGTAAATCGTCGCTTCTACTGAAGAACAACGAAATCATCCGATTAAAAATGCGCATTGTTATCATGGGTTATTAAAAAAGGTCATCTAATTCGCACCGGAATTGCGCGCCAGATTTTTACAGGTATAAAATATGAAAAAAAATCGACGAAAACAACTCTCAAATAATCGTTGTTCATCGGATTCTAAAACGGATGCCGCTTCATTGCACTCGACATTTTTAATTTTGAAACTTTTACGTACTGCATTTTTCGGAAAAAAAATTTTAATCCGGTTTCGTATAAAGTATTTAAGAATATTCCGGAATATGCCAGGGGTTAATTTACAAATATGAAATTTTTTAAACGCGCAATTTCATTTTTGGTTACAAAACATATAATTATACTTTCCACAATGTGTATCATATTCATTTATTTCAATAATTAAAATCTGGCTTTTGCAATTTCACCCGTGTTAGCTCAACTTCTAACAGTTTAAAGAACTTTCTATTTACATTTATCATATTTTAGTTCTCTAGTTTCAAATATATTTACAATTAAACATATATTCAACTAATCCGAGCAAACGCTAAAATGTTTTCCTTACTTACAAGTTACCATTTTTAGTCAAATATATTAAACTTTCACGTAAATTTTAAAGTTAATTCTGTGTTATCATTAACATTAAGCAATTATTAGAACTGTTTTATTTTTACTTTCAAAACAGCGATGAATAATGTTTCTAAAAGTAATCAAATATTTTGACAGAATTTTACGAAGCCGTATAAAATTATAATTTTATAACAACTTTTGTTTATTTTTTTTTACGGTTAGAAATAGAGTATAACCGGACTGATGTGATTTACCATTATAAAAGCTGGATAAGGAATTTAAATGTGCGGTTCCGCTACTCCAAATGGCAAACGTTCCATCGAAATTACTGCACGTCCGAAAAAAAGTTAATTTTTTCATATTTTGGAAATTACAGTGTTATTCTGAAAATCAAAATTTGATATCATATTGACTACGTACTTTTTTTTTTTTAATTCCCTTTAATGTACCTATTAAAATGTGTTTTGTCTTCTTAAGTTCGTTAATCAATCTAATTTACGAAACATACTTTTTTCTTTACCGTTTTCGACTAAAGATGTGGCTTCGATTTTCGATACATATTTCAAATTTCCCGTTAATAGGTTATTATATGGGTAGATGTGAACTTTTAAGGCTGATTTTTCAGGTAGTTTTAAATTGCACACGTTACGTAGTCTCGATCATCTAGAATAATCGACTCTGCCAGAATTCTATAGGTTCCTTAAAGAATGTTTTCTTATTGTGATCCTAACGTGTGTATAATTTCAAGTTTATTTGTCGAACTATTTCGGAATTATTGAGAGTTTTAATTGTACATAGTATGCTAAACAGTATTATATATCAAGTAACGATTGATAAATCTGAAAATCACTGTTAAGGAAGCGTCTTTTATTTATCTTTTTCTTTCGCCGATTTCGTAAAATTGCACCGTTTCTTTTAAAGCTGGTGCAGAATTCCCCGTTGCTTCCATCCGCATAGGATAAACAACGCGAATCAGAAAGCTTTAAAACATGGAAATTGAAAATAAGTCGGCTGTGAACTGGTCCTTAGTTTACACCTTTGTACGAAGACCTTATTTCAACCAAAATCGTTGTAGGATTCCACAAATATAACTTTCGATCAAGGAAAATTTTAATATACCCAGCAAGTTGAAGAGGGCGAATTTACTTTAATTGTGCATAATAATAATAATATTAACACATTATCAAAGGCCAATTTTATGTCAAAAAGTGTGGCCACTTAAAATGGTTTATTGATGAACGATGAATGGATATCGCTATAAAAGACATCAAACAATTTCGGGTGCCTAAAAGCCACACATGCTCATTACTAATGGTAATTATTTTATTTAAATTTTCAAGTTTAATATTTACCGCGGTAATGATTTTATCGTTTTTTTTCTATTTCATCGAGTGTATTTTACCTTTCTATTTTCCTCACTTCATTGACAGAAACTCCCACAGCTCGTCTAAATCACACCACAAACTCATAAATTATACACTAAAAGCTTCCGTAAGAATTAGTCTATCCACTAGGGAGAAACCCAGGACAAAATCGGTTCGGTATTTCGTGAGATTAGCGCGCACAGACAGCCAGATAGATAAATTTTCCGATTTTCATTTATAGATATTTATTAACACATTTAATCTCCAATGAGATTATTATGCGACCAAACAATTTACATATATAAATACTTATATAACAATTTTTATTTAACGTGTAGTTTAAATTTTTAAATTGCGATCTGATAAAAATTGAAATAATGCTTTACGTACATTGATTTGAAGATCAGTAAGAATCGAGATAATATTGACTGATGGGTAAATCGCGGAACGCTACAAACGCACTAGAAATTTAAGTTAAAAAACTAACTTAGTATTTCGTTGAGTATCCTTTTTGGTCAATGACGCATTGTAACTGATTTGGCATGCTGCTTACAAGTTTACCTAAGTATTCTTTGTCCAGTTTTATCCACTCCTCGTCAATTCTTTTCTTCAGCTCTGCTTTAGAAATAACCGGCGTCTGATGAACTCGGCGGTTCAATCCATCCCACAAGTTTTCAGTAATATTTAGATCCGGTGATTGAGGAGGAGGATGGCTCACTTTTGAGCACCGGTAGAGCTGCCATTCTTGCACAATGCGAGCTCGATGTTTAGGATCATTGTCCTCATAATATTTAAATAAGTGCAAAATATCCATTGTCGCAGCACTTTTGTGCAAATTGACTTTCAAAAGCTCAAAATATAGACGCGAATCTAGAATCCCATCGATAAATACTAATTCGCCTAAACCATGGATAGATACACACCCCCAAACCATCATTTCGCCTCCACCGTGCTTTATTGTAGGTTTCAGATTACAGGGATTCATTTCTTCATTTGACCTACGCTAGACCATACAATGTCCATCTGAACTGAAAACATTGAACTTACTTTCGTCAGCGAAAATGATTCCCTCCCAATAAGTACCAGGCTTTGAAACGTATTTCTTCGCGAACTGTAAACGTTTGCGCCGATTCACTTCGCTGATAAAAGGTTTTCGTCGTGCAACGCGTACGTTGTATCCAGCATTTCTTAGTTCATCGCACCGTTTCACATCCTACTTTTTTTCTGACATTCTGTAAATAGTTCACTGGCAATCTTCGGAGCAATCAATCTGGTATTTTTCTTTATTTTACGGACGATCAGGCGTTCCTCGTGCGACGTTAGAATCTTTGGACGACCAGGACTATGCTTTAAGTCCATTCTATTTTCGTGTTTATATCGCTTCAGAGAATGTCGTATACGGTTCGACGTTTCATATTTAAGATCGTATATATTTCTCGTACAGACTTACCCTTCCTATGATTCTAAATTACTAATTGGATCTTCTCCGTAGATGTGTATTCAGCCATTTTGCATTCATACAGAGAGCACTTTAATGGAACGTACAAACACCACACGATTTACATACACAAATGCACTGGGGCACGTGTTTTTTGCCCCTACGTAGTGCATTTTTATGATTACAAGCTATCTGCGATACACCTTTGAGCCACCCCCGTTCCATGATTTTTTTCATTTTTTTACATAAATTCTTCTTTTTTTGGTATTTTCTTCACAATCTTTTTTGCTTATTATGTGATCTGCATGGCTGCGATGTTGTACTATTAATAGACGTCCTTTTTCATTTTTCACTGCATTGTTTATTGCCTCTACAGTTGCAAAAAAAAACGAAATTTCTTACTTGTGCGGATCTTTTTGGGAGTAACTGTATTTAAACTATCTCACTGTTTCGCTCGGCATCTGTTTATGTTACTTCTGATTTCTCGAGAGAAGTTAAAAGCAGAGAACCAGAATTTTGAAGTAAAGAAAGAAGTCGATACCTTTACTTTGGCAAGCGAGTGCTAGGACATTAAAAACTAACTGCAAATAACCAAAACCAAAGGGTACCAGAATAATATTATTTCTGGAACTCTCTACTGCTACAAAATTTAAGGAATAGAAGTATTAATTGGTTTAGTTAACTACATTTCAAGTGTACTCTGGCAGAACAACTAACTTTTAATGGTCATCTAAACTTGTAATCGCGTTAGATCAAACGAAAATTTCATCCACTTTTTCGAAATTTTCCGACGTGTAAATTGAATTTAAATATTAACGTTAAATTTATTCCTTATAAAATCACAATTTATGTTATTCTTCAGTTTCGATTACTGATTTTAATAGTTACTTCAAGGTAAGTGTTTTCACGGTTTACGCTCAATGCGATCAGCGTATAAAAAACAAACAAAACTGAGAAGTGATTGACCTCAACAATCAATGGCTGGTTGGTATTACTTATTCATATATTTCGGTGCGCAGATATTGGTAGCACACCGATGACAATCTTCTTTGTTAACTTTTCTTTAATTTTAATTTCTCATAAATAATTATTTATAATGTAACGTTTTTGGTAGAACTAATCCTTGCACTCGTGTAGCTTGGTTTTTTATTAAATACTGATATAATATATATATATATTTTTTTTTTTGAGGATGCGACGTCCTCTCAACTTTTCATCTAAGGAAGCGACTACCCCTCCCCCCGGGCAGGCCACTGTGCGCATTGTTAATAATTGCATCGTTTGATAATGTAGCGTAAGAATCCCATAACCCTCAAAATTTTTCTTTCTTTTTCGCCCCATTTTCACGTTTTGGGCAGGGTAAGTCCATTTATATTCTAATGACATATACCGTTTAAGAATAATCCGGCATACATCATTAAACAGACACTTTGGGGTACCCCTTTGAAGTGATTAATTTATACTACTGAAATTAGTAGTAGAATCGATAGTGACGTTATCTCATTTACACTTTCATGTGTAAAAATCTGCCTGAGAAGCAACCATTAATCAACAATGAAATTGTCGTTAAGAAAAGTATCAGACTGATTTGTTCAGTTCAAGTAACAAAATAAGTTCAGTCAAGCTTAATGTTTCATACGGTGAGGACCTCGCATATTAACTTAATGATAAATATAATTTACGTTTACATAATACTAAACTTGAAAAAACGAAATCTTAAATAAACTTCGAAATTTTTGTTAAAAAATAAAATACAAATTCTATCGATTATCATATGTCCGGGGGAAAAAAAAATGTCTTTCAAAAATTTCGAGCTTTCGGCGCCCTGCGGGTATAATTTTAAAGTTGGAAACCGGGCTGCTCTAAACTAGAGAAATATACGCTGATGCGCATACTTTTGACCTACTTCAAAATTTTTAACTATAATACTGGTGTCGCAAACGGAGAGAGCTACACATCAGTTCTCGCGCTTTTTTGAACTTTATTTTTTATTTTTTAGGAGTTTCGTTAATAAAATGAAATACAGTTTCGTTCCCGACAAGAAGCGATCTTTTCATGATATATCACATGCCCGGAAAAAAAAAATTATTTTCAAAACTTTCGAGCCTTCAGCGCCCCGGGGGAACTAAATATAAAGTTGTAAGTTCGGCTATAGTTTTCCTACGAAGCAGTCCTTTAGCGTATATTTGAGATACGTTTTTGTTTCCTCAACATTTTTACCCGGGCTATTGCTCACAAGAATACCCCCCTTTTTTTTTTAAGTTTCATTAACGAATTTTACTACAATTTTTTTTGGCGCTCTCTTTTGAAGTTTCATTAATGTCATAAGCCATACAAGTTGAGTTGTAAAAGAAGATTATTATTTCTCGATCCAACAATAATTTTAATGCATCGTGAAGTCTGTATTTTTTTTCGTCACGAGCTTTTTTGAGTTTTTCGATCAAGATTTTAATATGTACATACGCATAAAACGTTACGGTTCAGAAATGAATTCTATTAGTTGTATTTTTTAAGATTTTTCGTATTTTGCACAAAATTATATTAGACCCATCTTCAAATTATCTCGATGATATTATATCTGCGCGCATCAGTGAATGGTTCAGATGCCGAACTGTTATGCAGCAAGAGGTATAATATCCAAATAAAAAACATTACTTTGCGTAACTGGATAAAAATTTGTTTTTTTTTCCAGCTTTTTTACTTTAAATTTTGTCACCTTACCAATTTTCTGACCTTGAAATATCATCTGAATCGGAAATTGCACATTTCTTTGTTTAGCGTAATTCAATTTAAATAAACATAAACGTAGATGTACATATAGCAACGGTATTGTAAACAAATTTCAGTATGCAACGAAAGCCAGTTATTAGTGTGTTTCCATTGACGTCACAACACAAAATTATTGGCGGAACATAAAAATCGTATTACTTGGCATCTCTATCGAGATTTTGGAACCCCGTTAAGTAAAATACGATCGGTTGTTTATGTAAAACAGTCCTATAATGAAATATTTAATATTCTATTTACACGTCTTCGAACAGTTTGCTCGAACGAAACTTTCAGATTCCAATACAGAGTCAATCAACATGCGCGGCAGTGCATGCAGCCAAGTTAGAACTGGCTGGCACTGCCGATTGTATATACAGATTTTATTGAAACGTTCAAAAATGGGATTTTGACGGTGCTGTAACTTTTAACCTAAAGTAAATAAAAACATAATTTTCAAAATCAGTCGTAGAATTTAAAATATCCAGGAACTAGCGAAACTTTAGAGCTTCTTCAACTAACTGCACTCGAAAGAGGACGCCCCCCATTTTAAGCAAAAATAATTGACTAACACGTACACATATATTCGCTTAAGATGCAGCCAAATATTCTGGTTGTAGAAAAGTAATATTTGAAATGTAAATCGTGTGCTCGATCACCCCTTATAAATGGGAAAATTACAAAAGCGAAACATTTCAGAATTTCGAAATTTTTAATATTTCAACGAGAATCAAATAAAACACATAGGAAGCTGAAATACGGTACATATTCGACTTTTAACTTGTAAATAACAGGAAAATTATGAAACCTGAAAAATTTTATATAAGAAACTTCAAATATTTCCGTATTTTAAAATATTTTTGTTGTTATCGTAATACTCAGCAATAGATGTAAGAGATAGATAGCTGAAACTTAGTCTCACAACGCCTCTAAATTGTAACAGGAAAGTTATAGAAGCTAAAAAATTGTAATCACAAATCTTTTCGTAGGCTTAAATTCTCGTTTTTTGAAGATTTTTCATTAAAAACGAAAAATACATAGAAACAACTTAAAGAAGCAGAAAACTTAAACGTAATGTATAAAATAAAAAGTTAAATTTGGTGGTACAAAATACTGATCACAGGAGCGTGACATCTTAAATATTCGAATAAAAAAGACAAAATGCTCCCGATATCATTGAATTCTAAAATAGTAAAAATATAATTAATTAAGAAAGTTTTTTCGAAAGTGTGCAAAAGTCAGTGATATCGCCAAGTTCAATAGCCTAAAAAATATTTGGTATACATACATGCATAGAGTATTGAAAAGTAATTGTAAAAATGTTAACTTTAAAACACAAGGTACAATTTTAAATAATTAATTAGAAATTTTAAAATGATGTGCTCAAGTCCGTTACAAGCTCGTTACATTCATTCAACGGTCATGATATATGATGTGATTTACCGGCCGTTTGTTACAATTGTTTACTGGCCACTTGTAACCATCGTCTGCTCATTTGCATCACAATACCAGCGTAACCTGCTTTACTGTTTTCTTCTCTCTTTTGTCATTTCGCTTTTTTTTTCTGGTTTTTCGCGTTTTTATTGGGTTTTTTCTAAAATTTGAAACGGAATTGATTCATGCCGTATAACTTGCCGCATTTTACTAATTAATTAGATTTACCGAAGAAGAAATTATTCAATTTTATATTAGGCATCGTGTTCTTTCGCATTTCAAGTTAAATTCATTTTTACAGATTTCCTTCAATTTATTTCTCTGTTTTCGCCATTTTTTTTTTTTTTTACTTTTTCTTAAAACAAAGTACAATTATAATTTGTTATATAGCTTAGGGTTTGCTCGGCGTGCCCTAGTTTGTTAAAAATAACCAGAATTTAGACTTTTGGTGCGAATGACGGGTAGCGGTGCTAAATGCGGTTACCAAAAATCAGCCAAAGTTATGGCCTTTTCGTTGTATAGTAAATATTTACTTACCAAGTTGGGATCAGCCAATAGAGTAATTGCCGGCCGGACCTCCTCTTGCCGTGAAGTCATGCGGTACATTATTTCAGTAAAAATTTTACTCTTATAGAAGAATCAAATTGTTTACATTGATGCAGCCAAGTTCATCAAGTTAAAGTTTGCGTGTGCCTCGTTCTCGCGGCAAGGAGTTTTTGGTGCTATTAATGTTACAGCGTTAAGGCCGTAGTGAAATTTTGAAGTATGGTGCTAGGAAAATTTTTTCCTCTACTACATCGCGGAATTTTACTTTCTAAAACGAGTAGCGCATCCCAATGGATACATGAATGAAAGTTATAGGACTTCCGTAAATATCACTGAATTCCTCCTAACGAATATTTTGCAAAAAATGTACACAAATTTAAAAATAAAAGATTTCAAAGAAATGTTCACTATAACATACATATATATATATATATATATATATATACACCCTGTCAAGAAAATATCGGGAATTGTTAAATAAAACGAACAATTTTTAATTTTCATCCAAATTTATTTTGTCACCTTCAAAATAACATCCATTCGAAGCGATGCACATATGCCAACGCTTTTTCCACTCGGCAAAGCACTTCTGATAGGCGGTTTCCGGGATGGCCTTTAGCTCTCGCGTCGCATTCGTCTTGATGTCATCAATCGATTCGAAGCGCATTCCCCGTAGCGGAAATTTGAGTTTTGAGAATAGGAAGAAGTCGCAGGGTGCTAAATCTGGTGAATACGGCGGTTGTTCGATGATATTTACCGAGTGTTTGGCCAAAAGCTCATTCACAATTATGGCTTTGTGAGACGGCGCATTATCGTGATGGAGAATCCAAGAATTGTCGACCCACAAATCGTTACGTTTACGACGGATAGCCTCTCTCAAACGTCTCAAAACACTTAAGTAAAACTCTTTGGTGACTGTTTGTCCGGCTGGCACATATTCATAGTGTACCACGCCTCGAATATCGAAGAAAACAATCAACATGATCTTCACTTTCGATCGGCTTTGGCAAGGTTTTTTCGGCTTTGGCGCGCCAATTGGCCGCCATTCGGACGATTGCTGGTTCGTAAGCGTGTCGTACTCGTACACCCATGTCTCGTCACCAGTAATTATCTTTTCCAAGAAGGTAGGATCCAAATTGGCTCGATCCAGCATGTCTGCAGCTACCTGTTCTCGGTACTTTTTTTGAAAGAAATTCAGGTCTTTCGGAACAAGCCGAGCCGCAACGCGTTGCATACCCAATTTTTCGTGCACAATCGTACGTACGCTCTCGTGTGACATGCCCAATCCATGAGCCATCTCTCTCAAGCTCACATGAAAATTTTCAGCAACGATTTCCTTGATTTTATCGACGTTATCATCGGTCACACTCGTTGAAGGCCGTCCAGAGCGAGGCATGTCTTCGACCGTCTCCCGACCATCCTTGAACGCTCTGTACCACTCGTAAACCCGCGTTTTTGATAAAGCAGATTCACCAAAAGCCTTCTGTAACATTTTCAGTGTATCGGCACAAGAAATTTCGTTCGAAACACAGAATTTAACACAAGTACGTTGTTCAATATTTTCACTCATTGTAAAACTTCGACAAAACACTTCAAGGTCGACTGATTTTAACAGCTGCTGTAAACACACTGGTTGACAGATCGCGCTAAAAATAGGCATCATAATACAAAACAGTTGTACCAACCTGGAAAAAAAAAATTATCTGCCTAGCTATTACCCGGGAGATTTAAATTGACAATTCCCGATACTTTCTTGACAGGGTGTATATATCTTATATATAATAATGAGTTGCCTTATGTGGGTCTCGCTTCTCCTCCAAAACGGCTGAACCAATTTGAATAATTTTTTTTTTGTTGTATTCGTAGTTCTTAGGAGAAGGTTTTTAAAAAAAAAAAAAATTTAAAAAATTGCACCGAAATTGCACAATTCGCAAAAAAGTGTAACTCAAGAACGGCTCGACCGATTTGGCTGATTTTTTTTTCTAAAATATTGGCTAAGATTTAAATTAGGTTCTTACAAAAAAAAATTTGAAAAAGTTGCACGGAAATTACAAAATTCGCCTAGAATATGCTAAGCAATAAAACATGCGGTAGGCCAAACAGCCGAGCGGGTAATTTCAGATACCCGGAAACGGCGAGGAACGAATAGGCAAAAAAGGTCTTGACTCTCAGCCGATCAGCGGGCGGTCGGTTAATGACGGTACGGATATCATGCGCTACGCATGCAGTAAAAAAAAAACAAACATAAACGAATCGAAAATATCGTAACAAACAGTTCGTTTTTTATTTTTTTTTGTATAAATTTTATATTAAAATAAGAAAAAAAGCTGCTTTTTAATAGCTACCAAACAAAAAATGAAAAAGAAAATCGGTTAATAAACAAAAAAAGACTTTGCCTATTTATATGCAGATATTAAATGTTTTGCGTATTTATATATTTGTTTGTGAAAGTAAATTACTGAGAATATGTTGTGCACATTTTAAAACTCCCCTTATGTGCAGTATATTCTTATTACATTTTGCAGTGATTTAGTCGGAAATTTTTTCAAATTGGTTGGATCACAGACGTGCTTACATCTAACATTTGTGAGTTGTAGCGGACTAAATTTTCCGTCATTAAATGGTCGCAACGATAAACTAAAAATATAATTAAAAGATGTAGCAGAACAATGTAGGCGAATGGTCGTTTAGCGAGTACAGTGCAAACCGGTCTGCATTTCTCTTAAACACGGTACACCCTAAATTGGGAAAAAGAAAAGAAAATAATAAACGACCCGACTTCACAAGCACCGCGAGAATTACAAAAAAAATGAAACACACGTCCGGCAATCAGGTAACGAAAGAAATTTGAGAAGCACAAAGAGATTGTCCCAACAATGAGACATTTATACAACTGAAAGGTCTTTGATCCGAAAAATTAATTACCGACAGGAAATCGAAAGATTGACCGGAAACATTACAATAAGCGCATCAACCATTTTTTGCAGGTATTTCGCGTTCCGAGTTATTCAGACCTATTCGTATTTTCGTTTCGGTAAATGTGCTTCATTTGGCCGTCCGTTACTCGCATATTATCCCTGTGTATTTGTTTTTAAAATGTGTTCAGTATTTTCGTAACTTTCAGTAATATTGTTTGAATATATTCACATTTGTGCGGTGAGTGCCAATTTTATATTTCAGTCGTATAAATATTGTGATTTATTATTTATCTTAGCAAGAAAAAAAATTTTTTAATTTTTTGTAAAAAGGCTATATATAAAAAGACGTCTACCATTTTGACTGCTAAATGCCCGTAAAAAACACATAGAAATATATTTATAAAAATCAACGTGTGCTGTCATTGAAAACATTTTCCAACCATCCGGAAAGTGAATTCGGAGGCTCAATCGTGTGTGTTTTTAGATTGGCTAAAACGTTTTTATCTTTATCAGTAAACATTAGTTTTATGATATTAATTCAACGTATTACAACTGAGCCATAGCAATACGTGGCCGGGTCTACTATCTATATACAATGGCTGTCCCACGGGAAGTGAGAGTAACTTTGGTGTGGGTAGGCAACCACTCACAGCGCGTTTAAAGCCCATTTAATTAGCTATCGAATGCAACAAACCGGAAGTTCATACCTCCCCCTACACCGACAGCATCGATTTGAAAAAAAAAGTGTTTTGTCAACCCCTGCAATTTTTTTCAAGCGGAGCGGATCGTAACGGGTCTCGCAATCAGATAATCCTAAAGGTCATTCCATCAGTTGTCAAATGCAACAAACCGGACGTTTCTACGAGCATTTTTACGTGTTTTATAGTCGAAAGAGTAAGACGCAAATTGTGAAAATCACTGGCAGTTTTGTGTTGTCAACATGGATAAGAAAGGTATCGAGCAAGAACAGCGGTATGTGATTCGTTATTATTGTTGGTTGCAAAAAACGGCTAAAGAGACGTTAGATTTATTAAAAGAAGAAGCGTATCCTGATGATATTCGACTCGGTAATTCAACAATATTTCGATAGCATAGCGCGATTTCGAAAAATATTCGACACCGATCAAGAAGTCGTGAATGCGGTACAGACCATTTTAAACAGAACACCTGTCGGCGAGTTTAAAGCGACCTTTACAAGCCAGAGGTGCCTATTTCGAGAAGATTAATATGAATGATGAAGATGGGTAATAATTTATGTAAAAATTTTGAAATACAGTTTCTTCCAAAATGTTGTAATTTTTTTGTCTAAAAAAACGGTGGCGGTCGACGAAACACTTTTTTTCAAATCGATGCTGCAGGGCGAACCCCCGGGAGGTAGAAACTCCCGGTTTGTTGCATTCGATAGATAATTAAATGGGCTTTAAGATGTACCCAGAGCGAACGCGCTGTGGGTTGCCTACGTACATCAAAGTTACTCTCACTTCCTGTGGGACAGGCACTGTATATAAAACAAAGTCGAGTTAGTTAAATCAACGGCTGGACCGATTTTTATGATCTTTGATTTGTTGGATTTGTGTCCGTCCTGAATAGCAGAATACAAAATTTAAAATAAAAATTACGAAGAAAATTCATTTTTTTTACTATTTTTGGCCCAAAAGGGGAGTTTGAATAATTTTTTAACCGTAATTTTTAAATTTTATGAAAGGGCTGTTGTGTTTTGTTTTATATTTTGAATTTCGTTTTTAAACGGTTATCTGATGATGAGTTATGAATTTTTTAAGGGCGATTTTTGAGATCGTTCTAAATTCTATATTATATATTCTAGGCGGTTTCTTGCGGACCAGGGTAATCGGTCAGCTTAGAAGTTGTAAATTGTCATAGATAGAGAAGTTTAATTGTAATTTATGATCCGATTCCGATAAGTCAAACCGTTTCTGAGCTATTATATAATTGAATATTTTTTTCGTTTCTGAACCATCTTATTGGGATTCCGTACATTATATGTGTACGAAATCCTAAAAAAGGGTATAAATTTACTTTAAGAAATTAAATTACTTTAGAAACACGTTTTTTTCATTATTAAAAAGTATATAAATTGAGTGTGTACTATGTGTATAGCCCGAAAGAGCATGTTTCCACAAAGTAGTTTACTTTAATTTTTCAAAGTAAATTTATACTGATTTTTGTTCTTAAGGGGGAAAATGCCTTGCTGCCACGTGAATTACATTTATTTCAATGTAATTAAAATACTTTTCATTTTGATTTTTGTACATTTATTGAACTTAATTTTTTTTGAGTATTGATTGCTGATAAGTTAACACAATATTTATTGGTTCTGGGGCGGTACGAAGTTCGCCGGGTCAGCTGTCAAGAAAGTATCGGGAATTGTTAAATAAAACGAACAATTTTTAATTTTCATCCAAATTTATTTTGTCACCTTCAAAATAACATCCATTCGAAGCGATGCACATATGCCAACGCTTTTTCCACTCGGCAAAGCACTTCTGATAGGCGGTTTCCGGGATGGCCTTTAGCTCTCGCGTCGCATTCGTCTTGATGTCATCAATCGATTCGAAGCGCATTCCCCGTAGCGGAAATTTGAGTTTTGAGAATAGGAAGAAGTCGCAGGGTGCTAAATCTGGTGAATACGGCGGTTGTTCGATGATATTTACCGAGTGTTTGGCCAAAAACTCATTCACAATTATGGCTTTGTGAGACGGCGCATTATCGTGATGGAGAATCCAAGAATTGTCGACCCACAAATCGTTACGTTTACGACGGATAGCCTCTCTCAAACGTCTCAAAACACTTAAGTAAAACTCTTTGGTGACTGTCTGTCCGGCTGGCACATATTCATAGTGTACCACGCCTCGAATATCGAAGAAAACAATCAACATGATCTTCACTTTCGATCGGCTTTGGCGAGGTTTTTTCGGCTTTGGCGCGCCAATTGGCCGCCATTCGGACGATTGCTGGTTCGTAAGCGTGTCGTACTCGTACACCCATGTCTCGTCACCAGTAATTATCTTTTCCAAGAAGGTAGGATCCAAATTGGCTCGATCCAGCATGTCTGCAGCTACCTGTTCTCGGTACTTTTTTTGAAAGAAATTCAGGTCTTTCGGAACAAGCCGAGCCGCAACGCGTTGCATACCCAATTTTTCGTGCACAATCGTACGTACGCTCTCGTGTGACATGCCCAATCCATGAGCCATCTCTCTCAAGCTCACATGACAATTTTCAGCAACGATTTCCTTGATTTTATCGACGTTATCATCGGTCACACTCGTTGAAGGCCGTCCAGAGCGAGGCATGTCTTCGACCGTCTCCCGACCATCCTTGAACGCTCTGTACCACTCGTAAACCCGCGTTTTTGATAAAGCAGATTCACCAAAAGCCTTCTGTAACATTTTCAGTGTATCGGCACAAGAAATTTCGTTCGAAACACAGAATTTAACACAAGTACGTTGTTCAATATTTTCACTCATTGTAAAACTTCGACAAAACACTTCAAGGTCGACTGATTTTAACAGCTGCTGTAAACACACTGGTTGACAGATCGCGCTAAAAATAGGCATCATAATACAAAACAGTTGTACCAACCTGGAAAAAAAAAATTATCTGCCTAGCTATTACCCGGGAGATTTAAATTGACAATTCCCGATACTTTCTTGACAGGGTGTATATGTATGTACTAACGGGGCCGTCGCGGCTTCACCCGCAAGATGTGTGCGTAGAATCATAAATTTAAGATAAATAGATAATAATATGTGTTTGTGAAATCATTAATTTATTATACATATATCGATAATGTTTTGTGCGCCACATATTGAGTTGACAGATTTGCAGTACGTTTCCCATTCCCCGCAAGTAAAAATATTCTACATCGTTTGGATGAGCAGTGTTCAGACGGGCTAACGCATTGGTCGAATATAAATCGGGGGATACCCTTCAACTGCTGTACCTTGTCTCTGCGTTGTGGAAACTTTTTCGCTGATACATTCCATGTGCAGTATGTTGGCACTTCGGAGAAAAGTAGCGTTTTTGCAAAAATATCATCCCTGTACAATGCAAAACATGCAGTTAACGTTGTTGATGGCGGTGACAATGCTTTTGCACGTGCATTTTCTGTTGTGAAATACACGCGTTGTTCACTTTTAAGGTGCAACGCTGACACCTGTTAGATGTCCTTCATGGATTGGAAATGATAAAATGCAATGCGCCATCCTCCGTTACTGCTACTAATGCAGCGTCGCAGTTGATATTGGTAGATTTCATTAATAGGTGCCGCTGAATTTCGGAAAGTACCATATCGCTTTCCCTGATGACATATTTGCTAGTGTACTTGATTAATTTTACGGAATTACAATACTACGATTTGTATTTATAATGCGGCGAAATTCAAATCTGCGTGCAGCGTTCGCCTGATTTCCCGTTGCTCGTCTGTTTCTGAAACACTCGTAATGCCCCTCATTTAAACTGTAGATCGACCGATCGCGCTTGTCGTTTGGAAGGCCGAAAAAGAATACACGATATAGCCGCTCGTAACGGGTAATTCAATTTTTTAAATTAATAAAAAAAATGCCGAAATTAAATAATTGTATAGAATAATTTTGAAGTCCCCATTTAAAGAAAATTCGGAGCACAGTTTGAATGCAAATGAAATGAAATTTGTTTATCGTGTAATAAAAAAAAATGAAAAACTCGTAAGCCAAAAAATTTATTACAAATAAAAGGTTTTTTTTTTTTTTTTTTTTTTTTTTAATATAAATTACCGGCTTTAAGATTTACTGTAAAAATTTAGTGTCCGACGGAACTTTCGGTTTCGGCCAAAAAACGGGTTTCGGCTTTTCGAGAGGTTTCACGTTGCGATCGGACATATTCGGTACATTCAGCTACGAGCGACAAAGTCATTGTCGTGTATAGAAACCTCCGGTGTGGATGATGGTGATCGCTTATCACAAATTAAGCAAATTATTCAAGCTTACTTATCACAGAGCCAAGGTTACAAAGAAACTCGGTTTTTTTATTCTTACTGGAATTCTAGTTCATTTCTTAGTTTGAGAAAGGTTGCACTGAAATTCTTGTCGGCTCCACCGACGAGTGTTTCCAGTGAGCAGCTATTTAGTGCTACCGGTGAAATTTATTCTAACAGAAGAAGCGATTTTCGAGACGAAAATGTTGACGTCAAATTATTATTTCTCGCTCATAATATTAGATTGTTCAATTATGAATACTGATAATTATCAGTCCAATAAAATTATTCATAGCTGTAGCTCAATGAAGCTCTTCGCAGTTTCCTTTTATTTTAGTTAGAGAGAAAAATCGTTTATTTTCATACATCAAGTAGGAGATTATTTGCATTAAAAATATTTAGTTGTTGTACTTAGTAGGTAGGTGTACTTTTTAATTTTAATTTTACTATTGTAGATTGTAGTACATTAACAAGAGTGTCATGCAAAATGACCAAAGTTTAGAAGAAATTATTTTGTCCTTAAAATGAAACGAGTATTTTTTGTTTTATCTACCTAAACATAATAGGTAAAAAGTAATTTTGTTTTGCACGTTTTATTTTATGTTATTCATAGATAATATTAAAAACGCAAATAATTTATTTCAAATCAGAAGTGATGATATGTTGTGTGTTAATGATTACTTCAGATATCAAAGACTGAATAATTAATATGTGATTTAAAAATAAAGACTGACTGATTATGATTGACTATTTATTTTTCCCATGAAAACATGACCTTACATGGAACTTTCAGTTTCGGTTTCGGTCATAAAACCTAGTTTCGGTAGGAACTCCTATAAAAATTTAATAAAAAAAATTAAGCTAAAATATAAAAAAATATTTATTCGATAAAAAATAATATATCTTGTGCAGTGAAATATACCTTACAGTGTTATTACAATAATTCTTAAAGAACATTAATACCTTAATCAGAGTAAGCACAAAATTGAAAAAATTATAATATCTAGAAACAATTTAATGAGTATAATAACACACAGTCGTTCATTTTCTATAATCCGAATATTGGAAGCATAATGAATATTTAATGCGGATTTTAATTATCCGTCAAAATGCACAATACGAAACAAAAATAATAAACCCAAAATAATGAAGAGCTTCTTGCCAAACTGGAGTACGACACTTCTGGACAAAAGGACGATTTAAACAGTTTAACATAGATTCAACTGTTTTCAAATTTTCGTAAGAGGTTCTGATTTTTAAATCGCATCACAATTCATCGTTTAACTATTTAAAACCGAATATTTCGCGAAGGAAAAGAAGTAGAAAACTCTGTCATAGTTTAAAACTTTCTTTCGGACAACACGAATACACCTTGAAAATTTTAGCTTGATCCGTCCGGTGGTATAGAAATGCATATGAGACAAACAAACAAAGATTTATTTTTATACGTGTAAAGATACACTATATAAATTCCAGATAACGTAAACATTTTTTTCATCAATTTCCAAATATAAATTTAAACGGATATTAATTAATATATGGACGAAGTCGTGGGTAACGGCTAGCTAACTATAAAACTTAATTTCGAAAAGATCAGGTTACTCGGAACGTTCTACTTATTAAACATTTTTATTTATTTACTTATTTGTTTTTTATTATTTTATTTTTTATATGTCCTATGTGATGTATACATTACATATAATTTAGCCATCCTTATAAGGATTTTATTTCTCACATGGGCCACATGAGGCTTCCATGTGAAGCACCGAGCCATGATCAATCGTAAGTACTTAATGTTTTGAACTTGAGGTAAGAGATGATATTTAGCCAGACAGATGGGCAGGTGCTTTTATTTAATGTGAAAATGATTTGTTGACTTTTAGTATGATTTATCTTAATTTTCCGTTTTTTCGCTCAAACGGAGATATTACCGGACTTTCGTGTGTCGTCAAAATGCAAGTATCGCCTGCACAAATGTTCCAACAACCATTAAGTTTCCAGTAGGAATATCTGCAGTTGTATGTAGAGTATCGCAGTAGAACTAAAATACTCTCTTCTTGAGCAACAGACACGCTCGGATTTTAAATTTATTTGATAGTGTTGAATTACATATTTAACTCGAAAAAACATCTATTTGTCAAATAATACTCGAGTACTGAATATACGTCGTTGCTGACGATACCTCGAACTTTAAGTAGAAAGCCATTTGTTTCACATGTGTTACAGTTTTCTTTCGAATGCTGCCGATGTATTGTTCTACTATTCGGTGTATCTGCTGAATTGTCGAGTGTCGAAATCCAGACACACTGATGGTCCGGAATTCATTTATTGGTAACTGAGTAACCGGTCCTGTAGCAACATTTCGAATATTTTTGAGTAAAACGCTTAACAAACTTATGGGTCTGTAATAACTAGTTCTCTTTACTAAGTTCCGGTAATATCAAGATTATCGAATTGTATATACATATATATATATATATATAAGTTAACATTAGAATACATTTAAGTGGCCATCTTTTCGCTATTTCACCTGTTATTTCATTCTTCCATGTTATATAGACATAAGTGCATAATAATTTTCTAACCAGTTCTATTGTAAGTTGCCCGTGTCGCAGCCTCACATCTTAGTCAATTGTTTAATTATGCCGATCTAATTTGGTCGTCCCCTTCCGCGTTTCCTTTCTTTTTCTCTTGAATAGTTATTTTTAATGCATTCTTTCCACATGTGTGACCATATAAACGTTATTTCGGTCGAATTTAAATACATTTTTTTATCGCTCATTTATTATATTATTTTTCTTTAAATTATCGTAATTTATACTTTAAAAAAACCATAGAGCAAAATTGTTTGTATTCATTTTTGAAATTTTTCTAATTTTGAAATGCCTCATCACATTTTTCCTATGATATGATTATTCAACATTGCCTAACTATGTACTTTCTAAAATCGAAAAATAAATTACTATATTACATATGTATATAAAAAAAGCTTAGACGTTAAATTTGTGTTTTTTAAATTTTATATTAAAATACATATTTATATCTAAAATTTAATACAAACGTTAAAGTAATAAAATTAATTAATAAAATTCTAGTTTTATATCTGTCCAGAAAAAGAACTTTGATGTATTTTATGATAGAATAAATAACGAGAACAATTTGTATTCAATTCTTAGCACATGTGCAGAAATCATTTTTGTATACTTTATACAGTTTTATTCAAAAGATGCGCGTTATCTGACTGTTTTTTTTTGGATTTGCCGAAAAATTGCGTTAATACAGCAGACTAACATGACTTAAAAAGAAATACTATGACGTGCATACGCGTTTCAAAAATTTAACATTTGTTCGTTTTCCTACTTAGATGCTTGTAACAATCTTTACAGCGGCATCAAGCTCGTGCCCAACGAGGAAGATATGATGGGGATTAATTTGAAAATCTACTTCCGTGTATTACTTACTGATTTTTACGTTTTTTTTTCTTTTATTTTTATGAGAAATAAATAAACTGTTTGGAGCATATAAAAATCTTTAAAACTATTAATTTAAATAGAAAACTGTTGGATTCCTTAAAATAAAACAGAAAATAACATTTGTAAATAGTCGCGTTTCATTGAACTTTTTTAATTGTGGAAGATTATTTGTAGAATCATTGCAATTCGAGTAATTCACTGGCCCCTTCGAAATGTTAATTTTAGCTATAGGAAGTAAACTACTGTGCTCACACACTAACATCGAAGACCTCATTTGTACAGCAACAACATGCGATTTTATTCATAATCTGAAATCTAAATGTTATGTGAAATCAGCTCGTCTGTTAATTTTTAAAATTTCAGCGAAATTGTAATTTGAATAGTTTTAAATAACCAAAAAAACTATGTTCGATATAGGAAAAAATAAATAAAAACTTTAATTATCGGTGTTTAACAATATTCAATCACTAGTCAATAACTGAAATATAAAAAACATCTTATAGAAAGGGGACCAACTAGTTGCAAAAATGTACTTTCTCTCATTTAAAGCTGGTTTATTCAGTGATTTTTGTTCTAGTTTTTGATATGTTTTTATTTGCGATAATTAATGAAGAGTTCACTAACGTGATCAATTACCTGAATTGAATTTTTAACTTTTTTTTTAAACGTCATTATTTACTTTTATAAAATGTTTCCTTATTACTTGCTTGGATAATGGCAGTAGGCTGTAATTACCGTACGATGTGACGGTAATTATAAAGTTAGTGTAAGCAGTTACAAAATTATTTTTCCACTGCTTTGTTAACTTCTAGGAGCAAAGCGCAAAATTATACCCTTCGAGCAAACAATGCACCTTAAATAAGTCTTAGCGAAACTAGCGAATGTGTGGTGCAACTGATTAATGTTGACTCAGCTTAGTTATTAAAGTTCACAGCATGGTGTAATAAAAACAAATATAAATCAACCCTTTCGGCGAATGTATTATTTAGTAATAAACGTAAATATTTATAACCGTTAATTAGATTGCGTAATGTTCTATTAAAAGGCGAATCCCTTGTCGGTAATTTTAATTTCTTTAGTCTGCGGATCCTCCGATTTTCATTATCCATGCTCACTTGTATTCCGCTATTTAATTGCTCTATTCATTATCGTTTACCTGAAATTTTTCGAAATGATATTTCCTTTTATTAAAAATCTAACAACTACTAAATCTGTCTAAAATTTATCACATAAAGCTTATTACTGTTTTTAAATATGTACGAGTATATATAGGGTGATTTTTTAAGAGTTAAGTTTTTCAGGTTGGCAGCATTGGTTGGTATTGGTATCCAAACGTCATCTGTCAAAGTGAAAAGTTTTCAGTATACTCTGCCATTTCATCATGGAAAGACTTACACAAACGAGCAACGATTGCAAATTGTTGAAATTGCGAAATTTGGTGATAACAGCACGAATTGTTGATTCACCAGATCGATACAAACGATGCACATTTTTCACAGAGCACGAATTTTGATAATAAATTTCAATCATATCGCAATCGTTGCTTATTTATAAGTCTTTCCATGATGAAATGGCAGAGTATACTGAAAACTTTTCATTTTGACAGATAACATTTGGACACCAATAACAACCAGTGCTGCCAACCTGGAAAACTTAACTCTTAAAAAATCACCCTATATATATATATACATCACTAATTTTAATAACATACGATAATATTCAATTTCTAAGTAGACTAAATTAGCGGCTCAGTATATTATAAAAACAGGAAAACTGCTTTACTGCTTTACCATCGAAGCTATTAGGTTTATCAAATTAGAAATAATATACTTCTCGGTCGCAATCTCTTCGTTTGTGATCCTGACCAGGTGCTGTTTGAATGTTCCAGTCTTTCCTCCGAACGTAATATCCTGTACGTTTAATTATTAAAGCTGAATTTTCCTACTCCATATAGTGTGCTTCCTATATCTTAGCTTTTCCGTCATCCAATATGGCTCCTATCCTTGTCTCTTTTCTGTCATCGATTTCTGACCGGATTAACACTTAATCTCTAATCTAGTCCAATTGCGCTGGGTAGCTGCCCTTGGTTGGCCAAGCCCAAAAAAAAAAAAAAAAAATCTTTAAACAATGTTCTACTGACTAATCTAGAAATTTTATCTCGCACCGCACACTTCCAATTGCTGAAAAATTCCTTTCGAATATTTACAACTGGATATGGGTTTCTGGGACCATTCTGCTGCCTGGAAGATTGCTGTCATTATTCCCATCCCAAAAACGAGTAAAGATCTCTTTCTTGTTGAAAATTGCAAACCAATATCCCGGTTGTCTGTCTTATCTAAAATTATGAGGAAAATTGAGAACGGACGACTCTTGTATTTCTTTGAAGCAAACTATATTTTACCTTCCGTACACCGTGGAGGTCGAAGAAGTCAGCCATTAATCATTTACTACGTCTTCAAAGACATTTTCATTGCCAATGACACTTTTACGTTGTGTTTTTCGATTTGAAGAAAGCATTCGACCGGTATCGAGTCAACAGCCGTTTCAGAAATTACAATCGGTCAGAGTAGTTGGTAAACTGGCCCGATACGCTCGTAATTAGCTGAGCTCATCAATTTCTAATAGAATCCAAATAGAAAACGTCATTTGTTCGCAACGATACCGTTATATAGATGGCATAGTTCACTGGATTATATCTCCAGCCACTGTTCACCTACATATAGATAATCTAGACCCATATTATTCTAAGCATTAGTTGCTCAGCTAAGCCTATATTGCAGAAAACCATCAACAGATTGCAATAGTGGTCGGCAGACAATGAACTAAATTTCTCCTCTCAGAAGTCTCATTATGTGTGTGTTTTCCACAGAGGTTTCCTGATTCAGAATCCACTCCCTTTCGAATAACAACAAAATTTCTTATAAAAAAACAGTCACTTTTCTTGGTATCCTGGTGGATGCCAGACTGACCTGGAAACCTTTTATAATCTCTTCAATCCTTAATTAATACGGAAAACGAAAAACAAGATAAAATACGCAAAACGAAAAACAAGATAAAATACGCAAAACGAAAAACAAGATAAAATACGCAAAACGAAAAACAAGATAAAATACGCAAAACGAAAAATAAGATAAAATACGCAAAACGAAAAACAAGATAAAATACGCAAAACGAAAAAAAATTGTCGAATACAAGCCGACTATCGTGATAAACAAGCGCAAATTATTCAACTTGGATATACATGGAATAATAATTTGTACCAATCGTCCATTATTTTCGGTGAAAACCACGTCACAACTTTTTTCACGTTGACGTTTCCAATATATTACAGTATTCATCATCAGAAAACACACGAATACAATGAGCTGGACAACGTTGAACCCTCTCTTTAAATACATCGTTAAAGCTCATAGGTGTATGTCTGATTAGTCAAAAAATACTAGTAGCAGACTTAGAGATGACCGCAAAAATTCTATGTGAAAATTAGAACGTTGGAGAGCCAAAAAGGGGCACTCAAGAAAAATGTGCTTCATCGGGGGATCAGGAGGAAGGGAACAAAATAGGCAGGCAGCAAGAGGCTCTAAATTGAGTAAAAGATGGTTGTTCATCAAAGAAATACGTCTCATGCGCAGCCACTTGATAGCCACAAAGTGGGTTCCAGGAAGATCCGAATGGGGAAATCGATACAATACTTTATCTCCTTAAGAAACTAAACTTCTTAGGAAAGCCAAACTTGCTTTCATCGGAACCATTTATAATTGTTCGAAAGTTTAATTGTGCCGGAAAAAGGGAGACCGGTACGAGGCGTTGAGCTAACAAAACTGACTTAGCAGCAGTGCCAATCAAAACGTTACCCACTAGTTCAGTGTAGCCAGATGCCCCCCTTACGAGACTGATCTAATGCGAGGATGATACCAGCTAGAGAATTAAGGATTGTATTAAAGTAGAAATCCCATTAATCAAGATCTTTTAGGAAAGGGCATTCAATACAGCGCGCGAATCAGATACAATAAGGATTTTTAATAAAAACGCTTTATTTACTTTATGTTACAATCTGATCAGCGTATAATATGGACACAGATTCCTTCGTAGCTTCTCATAAGACTCAAAAAAAGACAAATACTATGTTGTCTGCTTCGTACTAATAAATTATAGGGAGCAGAAACGTAAACTATTGTTTTGCACCACATATTTCTACCAATTTGGTAGAAGTTTATATATCACCTTACCTTCATGTACATCCCGTTCTGAACGATGAAATTACGCCCATTACGCGTTTAAAAGCAACTTGTTCAATTAATCCTTCCAGCTATATTGTCTGCGCCACAAATTTATTCAATTTCATTAGCAATATAACGAACTCAATATCTTCGTGTTATTTGTCCTTAAATTTTAGATTTTCTAAAGTGTGCATATAAAAAACCTAAAAAAGCCAGGGTATAAATATAATATATGTGTGAATATCAAGCTATTCATAAATAATTAGCGAATCTCTAAAATTGATAAACTGGCTAAAAATATTTCCACTAGCGCTGTTAATATTATTCATATTACCCACACATAACGGAAGAAATATTGAAAGAATGAAACTTGGAATGGTGGCAAAATGAAAACAACAAACTTCGCAAACTAAAGGAAATATCCATTGAAAACTATAAATCAAGATCAAAAGTTGCAAGAAATACTGCTATCATAAATCACAATCGATCACCCTAGGGTTATCACACGATCACCTGTTGAATGGTAATCCTCTTATCTCCTACATAAACCAACCGGCAAAGTTCCAAACTCAGCGCAAAACATCTATTAATCAAATATAACTAATACCAAATTACGGTTTTATAGAGGAAACAATAGCGGACAATGGGTCATCAGTGAACCTCCTTCTGTAGTTCTTACGAAGCTTCAAACTGCATAAATTAATTTAATACTATATATTTTGTAATATTTATGAATAATTATTGTTACGTAATTATTAATTATACCGAAATTATGAGCATGAGCAGTTAAATGTATTAACAAAAAAACAACAATATATGATTGGATCATACAGAAATTCACGTAAAAACAAAGAAGACTTCTCACTGGCGCAGCTTAACACTTGTAGCAACACTAATGCGTTTTTATAGCTGCTGATAAAATGTTTTTGTAGGTTTTCGAGTTTATCATGATAACACTATTTGGACTGAACAACACAACAAACGTGGGTATAAACGCGGAAGTAATAAGTGGTATTTAAAACTAAGTAATATGCGGTTATGTGTATATATATATGTATACTAGGGGCTTTCCTCCTGGCCGCTTCGCGGCCCAACCGCCCACCGGACCCGCCACCAAACCCCCGTTTTGTGAGAGTTTCGTCGTGACCAAGGCTCAAAATGCATACATTTTTCGATGTTCTCATTCGACTCAAGGCAACATACAATTGCCCATGAGTGAAGACATTATCCCTCAAATCAACAGCGGTGAAATCCAATGTTTCACCCGAAGCTTTGTTAATGGTCATGGCATAGGCTAACTTGATAGGAAACTGCCTTCTTAAAATCTAAATGCCAGTGTCGCCAGCTATAAATTTGAAACTGATCCTAGGAATTAGAAACGTCTTACATTCATTTTCCGGACGAAATACTTCAATTATGAAACCTTTAACAGATTTAATGACGACTTTTCTTACATTTACCAGACCTTCTTTGAAATTCAAATTTCTGATGAGGATACAAATCGCTCCAATTTTTATAGTAATTTTGTTATTTGGAACTCCTGGGTCTGACATTTTGTTTAAAATTTCAGTACATAAATGTGTGGAATCTCCATTTGTTTCTTTTTCATCAATCAGAGTTGTATCAGCACTATATGTATAAATTTATTTCATATCCAGAAATTTTTTTCCCTATTATCAATCTGTTTATTTGATTTATGTTTTTATTCGTTGGTGATAAAATACATCTTTTGGACATTTTAGAAAAATTTGATAGAACATCATCGAGATAAATGTGATCAATCATTTCATCCAGTGAAGTAAACAGTTTTAAATCGGGGAAATTTAATAGGATTCCATTTTCTTCGCTATACAAAGTTTCTGGCATTTTTCCTTCACCAATTTCTAATAAAAATTTTGAGTAACTCGGATCACTTTCGAAAAACACATACTCCTCGAACCCTTTTTATAAAACGATTGCGACCAGTCTCTATATTTCTTTTTCCACTATCACGATACTGTTCGTAGAATTGCAAATACGTTAGTTTTCTCATTTCTTCAATTTGTGCCTATCACAACTTCAAAATTACAACGTCGTTTTTCAAATTTAAAAATACACCAATAATACACCATAGAGGAAACAAAAGAAGAATCGTTAACAAAAGATGTTTCGTCTTTGTCCACTATGAGTAATACACGATGAACGAAAAGCCAGGAACGGTTGTTGGGTGGGTGGAAGCGCGGTACTCTATAGGTAAATGCAGTACCGGTTCGATGGTGGGTGGAAGCGCGGTAACTGCGTAGGTAAATACAGTAGTACCGCGTTTTCATGCGATTGGTAATGATCTTATTAAATTAGCGCTGATCTATTCCCTTTTTGTTTTGAGCCCCAAGGTATGAACATTTTGGACATCTTATAATTTTCTTAAAAGTCACTGTGACCTGGAGCTGTCGATTAAAAAAAAAAATTAGCTTCCTAAGTGCCATAGGGCGGTCTCAGGACTTTTTTTTGATTTTTCATCTAATAATACGAAAATTGAAATTATTTTGTTAAAAGTTTGAATTAAAATAGCTCCTGTTCAATCGCTAGAAGGGTAGTGTAAGCGAGGGAAATACTCTAAATTCAATTCTCTTTAAAATGAGACCTAGAGCAGTTCAGTAGAATAATTAGTTTTTGATAAACGATTAAAAAACTGGAAAACGGCAAAAAAATGTGATTTATTGCTTTGATTTATTGCTCGTTTTGAGCCCTAAGGTATGAAAATTTTGAGCGTTTTATATTTTTTCTACATACCGCTGATGTAGAGCTGTCGATTTACAAAAAAAATAGCTTTCCAAGTGCCATAGAACGGTCTCAGAACTTTTTTTTTTGACTTTTTGTCTATTTTTTGATTTATTGCTCGTTTTGAGCCCTAAGGTATTAAAATTTTGAGCATTTTATATTTTTCCTAAATGCTACCGACTTGGAGCTGTCGATTAAAAAAAAATTAACTTCCTAAATGCCAT
This sequence comes from Icerya purchasi, assembly GCA_039619475.1. Lineage (NCBI taxonomy): Eukaryota > Metazoa > Arthropoda > Insecta > Hemiptera > Monophlebidae > Icerya > Icerya purchasi. The sequence continues at coordinate 285,684,471 of CM077116.1, forward strand.
AGAACGGCCTCAGGACTTTTTTGTAATTTTTGGTCTTTGTCTTATTTTCTTCTATTTTAGTAGAAAAATTTGATACATCGCTCGTTTTGAGCTCCAAGATATGAAAATTTTGAACATTTTATAATTTTCCTAAAAGCTACTGACTTGAAGCTGTGGATTAAAAAAAAAATTAGCTTTCTAAGTGCCATAGAACGGTCTCAGGACTTTTTTTTGATTTTTCGTCTTTTGTCTTATTTTCGTCTATGGTGGAAGAAAAATTTGATTCATTGCTCGTTTTGAGCCCCAAGGTATACAAATTTTGAACATTCTATAATTTTCCTAAAAGCCACTGACCTGGAGCTGTCGATTAAAAAAAAAATTAGCTTTCGACGTGCCATAGAACGGTCTCAGGACTTTTTGTTGATTTTTCGTTTATTTTTTTCCGATTTTTCGTCTATTTATTTCCTTGGCGCTTTATTATAGAGATATAATAGATATATATATATATATATATATATAAATATATATTAAAGATGTTGCACCTTAATTAAACAGACTAAATATCGGTAACTCTCGTAAATACTTTATATGTGATTTGCATTTTGCAACCCTGGTGTCTTTTTCCTATTTTAATTATTTATTGTCTATCAAGGCCGTATCCACGGGGGGGGGGGATTAGAACCGAAATAATTATCATACGCATACAAAAATCGGAAAAAAATCAAAAATTTAAAATAAATATTGATGATTTTTTAGGGTGTTCTTACATTTAAAAAAAGAAAAAATATGCTCTACATTTTTAGGCACTTCATTAATATTTTATGCAAAATTTTTTATTATGAGTGTAATCAATAACGCATGTAATTTTTATTAATGTTTATACGGTATCACGTTACCGGTCATCAGAGGTAACCAGTTCTGTGATAAAATATATATTGTATATTTCTTTTAAATGCAGTTAATTTATACTTTTTATTACTTTTATCTCTGTCTTTAATATTTTACTCGGTCTGCCGGAAATTACTTTGCACACTCACACAAGCAATAATCCAACACTTCGTACACAAAATTTTTCTATATTTTACAACACCGAGACACTAAACGATTGGGAGATGCAGCTGCATATATAAAAAAATTAACACAAATCAATCCAACTCATTAAAATACATATACCATACACATATACTTAATCAATCGCAGAACTCACAAATTTTTAAACAACAACAATGAAATAATATAAAATATGAATATATAAATCTGGCCTGTATTTTCCTTGACTGCGATCTATCCGTCTGGTTGACTAGTGACTGCGAAGGCTGGGCTTCTTAGCTCCTCCAGTAGCTACCGTATAGGCACTGATGACTTTCGAGCGCTTTCGTCCACCCTCGGTCTTCGAAGTTTTTGATCTCCGGCTACACAATTTCGAAGCTGTTCCTTATTCTTTTTTTTTTTCTTATTTTCTTCGATTATTGCGCCTCCTTCTTAAAGCAATATGCTTTTGTAGTGACTAGAATGATGTCTTTCGATATAACGCGATTATAACTATATAAAATAACTAAAACAACTGACTAGAAAATGCAGGTACGTACGAGGACACGTTTGCGCGTAAAGCGGATTCACACAGCCGCTAGCATAATTAAAGTAATTTCCGTGCGCCGAGATCGAACAGATTCCGCTCTATTCATCCGTCTCTTATCATCTTACACAGTCATTTTTGCGAAATTCCCTTTTCATTTTAGATACGCCGTCAGATGATCAGCTGTATGCTTATGAATAACCTATATTGATGGAATTTCTATTTTATTATATATATTTCAGAAATATTCTCTCTTGCGTATTTTAAATTATTCCATCATATTTGTATTTAAATAATTCCAATTTTCTCGCCTACCCCATCTATATCGTATCACGATATATCACTGCGTTCTAAAAAAAAAATTTTTTTTTTTTTTCAAAAAAAAATTTTTTCCTTTGAATTTTAATGATAATTTCATGCTTACATCGTAACATTTAAAAGAAAATCATCTTAATACAGCAAGGATCCTTTTTGGTAAAGTTTGGAGAAAATGATAAATTGTTTATATTCTTTTTCAAATCATAAGGCGGAGATAACACATTCTATTGTAGAGACGCTGTGAATAATCGCGTTCCGATTCGACGCGAGATTTAGCTGATAAGCGACAATTGATCTGACGAATTCTAATCGCCACTATTTTTCGGAGACACTGATGTCACACGCACACGAAGAATTACGCACCGGCATCAATGTTGTTAATGAACACTCCTCCACCAGATCTAATGATCTGATTAGCTTACCAGACTCAGTACCACTGCAAATTACATACTACCCTTTTTAACCGATACGCCCCATCTGATATTCTTCTTACACTCTCATTTACTCATCCAATAGACTGCGAATCACACATTGCTACTCAAATTATTTCCTACCAATCATATTACATAATTTTTATTAATTTTACGCACATTTTGTTGCCGTAACAACTTATTTAAAATAATCTATAAACATTTTTTTTTTTTTTTTTTATTTATTTTTTTTTTTTTTATATAAAACCCGATACGCGCACGTTTTATTACTACAACTTATTTACATACCATATATACATTTTAACCGAATATTTTAGGTACAACAGCAGGTAACTAAATATCATTCGCATAAATAGGTAATATTAACTGTTTTCATAATCCTAAAGATTTATTTACTATTCTCTTACTTTAAATCTTCCGTTCTCCAAGTCAACTAATTCGACTCTCATTCACTTTCAACATTACCCTTTTTTCAAATTCTTTACATTTTGTATTCCGAGACTTTGATTATTCTGATCTACTATCTCATATGTGTTAGTTCCTATTTTCTTACCGATCTTAAATGGCCCTTTATAAACGTCACTTAACTTTTTTGATTTGTTCTTGGCTTTATCAGATAGTGTATGATTCCGGATATATACTGGATCACCAACACTTAATTCTAGCATTCGATTATTTATTTTTTCTATGTTTCTCTTTCCAACGTATTCTATTCTTTCCCGGACCGTTTCAATTAACCTCCTATGATTTATTATCAATTTCTCCGGATACTCTACTCGTTCACGTAGTAACCCTGGATTCTCTTTTCCTGTCAGCACCGTTATTGGAGGCTCTCCAGTTACACTATACGGTATGCTATTTATAATTCTCTCTACTTTATCTACATGATAACACCAATTCTTTTGTTTATACCTGTTGAACACTTTTAAGTACTTCGCTATCTCGAGATTACATTTTTCAACTGGATTCCCTTGAGGAAAATACGGGGTATGCGTCTCAATTCTATATTTTCATTTTTAAAATGCTCAGTCCACAACCCACTTCTGAATATTGTGGCGTTATCTGATATTATAACTTTCATTTTCCCATATGTACTAATAAAACTTTTCATTTTTTACAATTATAATTCTACTTGACAATTTCTTTACTGGGTACAACTTAACAAATTTTGAGAAAATATCGTATACGACCAACAGCTTATCCTTCCCCTTCGACACGGGAAGCGGTCCCAGTATATCTATCGAGACTACATCCAATGGACTTTGCACTTTATGAGCTTTATATATAGGTTTATGTCCACTGTAATTATACTTCACTCTCTCACACAATTCACACTTATTCAACTCTCTTCTAACTAACACACTCATTTTATCACACTAATAGTTATTTCTTCATAATCATATCGTATTATTCTAATAATTTATCCCTTTATCTTTTTATTTCGTTTCTATTTCATTTCTTTTTCTTCGTATTTGTATATTTTAATCAATCGCGCATTTCATTTTTTTTTTTTTTTTTTAAATATTAATCAAAATTCCATATAAGTGGTGCATAGTTACTTCAAAATTATCAAATTACATTACACTTCAAGAGATCCGTTTATAAAACTAAAATATATTCATGTTTTCAAAATGGAGACAAGCGAGACAGTTCTAAATTTAACTTTCCTAATAGTTTACAATTTTATTACTATCATCCAAGTTTAACTCTTAACGTTGATACCACATTTCTAAATTTAACTTTCCTGATAGTTTACAATTTTATTACTATCATCCAAGTTTAACTTTTAACATTGATACCACATTTCTAAATTTAACTTTCCTGATAGTTTACAATTTTATTACTATCATCCAAGTTTAACTCTTAACGTTGATACCACATTTCTAAATTTAACTTTCCTGATAGTTTACAATTATCATTACTATCATCCAAGTTTAACTCTTAACATTGATTTCATATTTCTAAATTTTATTTATTTCCATCCAATACTACGTAAATATTTTAAATAAATTTTAACCATACTTTACATCAGAACAAATAGGCTAAACAACTTGACATTTATTATTGCTGCATGCAACAGCTAAGTACAGCTATACTTTTTTTTTTTTTTCTGTTTATCTATTTATTTATTTATTATTATTATTATTATTATATATATATACTTTTTTTTTTTTTTTTTTTAAATTACAATCATATTATTATTCCATACATACCGCGACAATAAAATACTTGAATTTTAAATCCCATCTAAAATCAAAATAACATAGTTGCCAAACGAGAAAACCTCTCATCTGATATATACATATGTCGTAGTCGAAATAATACAATGAACACTATTATGCTTAGATTAACTAATAGGAGAGTGATAACCACGTATCCATGCTTTATTTGTAAAATATGTTCCGTTCTTAAATAGATCGCAACTCACATCAAATCCATTCCAATTTGTATGTTTTTGTTTTTCTAATTCGCTGATCCCTTTAATAATACAACTTTTATAATTTTGACCCACATTGAATGCATGTTTGGCTGACAAAACACTGATCACCTCTTGTTGCTCGATATTTCTTCTTAACTCTGCAATTTCAGAATCTTTTCTATATAACTCTTCTCTAATCGATTCTACTTCTTTTCGAACTTTTCTTTCTACTTCTTGTGTTAATTCATCTTTTACCGTCGTTACCTTGTTCTTTATTTGATCTTCCACACTTCGATCTACCCCATTAACATGACAATTAAATTTCGTTTCAAGTGTGACTAAAGTTTTATTTTTCTGTACTAAATTATTATTTATCTTCGAAATATTTTCATTTTGCTCATTTAAATCTGTATTTAATGTTTCTACTTGACTATGTACTTTATTAATATCATTTTCTAGACTCGGTGTCTTATTTTTAGTTTGCTTACTAAATATTTCCTTTTTTTCTTCAAATTTTCTATCAATTTCTTTATTCTGTTCTTCAAATATCCGGCTAATTATCTTATTTTGTTCTTTAAATTTACTATTCATATCATTACTAAATTTTTTATTTTGTTCATCAAATTTACTATTCATAAAATTACTAAATTTTTTATTTTGTTCATCAAATTTACTATTCATATCCTTACTTAATTGTTGTATTAATTGAACTAACATAACATTACTAACATTTTCCTCTTTACCTTTTTGTGATTCTTCTTTTTCTTCCCTCATTGTCGAATTCATTAATTCTACACCTGAATCTTCTATCACATTTTCCGCCTCTACGTTCACTCCTCGTGTCGTGACACCTTCTCCTCTGTTAGGAGTACTTCCCAAGGAAGTTCTCCTGAACTCACTTCTCAAAACCCGTCTCTCTGCCATTATTGTCCGCTCCACTAATTGTAATAAAACTAAAATTTATTACAATTAGTGAATCCCGCGTCGTGGTCGCCAATTTATCACGTTACCGGTCATCAGAGGTAACCAGTTCTGTGATAAAATATATATTGTATATTTCTTTTAAATGCAGTTAATTTATACTTTTTATTACTTTTATCTCTGTCTTTAATATTTTACTCGGTCTGCCGGAAATTACTTTGCACACTCACACAAGCAATAATCCAACACTTCGTACACAAAATTTTTCTATATTTTACAACACCGAGACACTAAACGATTGGGAGATGCAGCTGCATATATAAAAAAATTAACACAAATCAATCCAACTCATTAAAATACATATACCATACACATATACTTAATCAATCGCAGAACTCACAAATTTTTAAACAACAACAATGAAATAATATAAAATATGAATATATAAATCTGGCCTGTATTTTCCTTGACTGCGATCTATCCGTCTGGTTGACTAGTGACTGCGAAGGCTGGGCTTCTTAGCTCCTCCAGTAGCTACCGTATAGGCACTGATGACTTTCGAGCGCTTTCGTCCACCCTCGGTCTTCGAAGTTTTTGATCTCCGGCTACACAATTTCGAAGCTGTTCCTTATTCTTTTTTTTTTTCTTATTTTCTTCGATTATTGCGCCTCCTTCTTAAAGCAATATGCTTTTGTAGTGACTAGAATGATGTCTTTCGATATAACGCGATTATAACTATATAAAATAACTAAAACAACTGACTAGAAAATGCAGGTACGTACGAGGACACGTTTGCGCGTAAAGCGGATTCACACAGCCGCTAGCATAATTAAAGTAATTTCCGTGCGCCGAGATCGAACAGATTCCGCTCTATTCATCCGTCTCTTATCATCTTACACAGTCATTTTTGCGAAATTCCCTTTTCATTTTAGATACGCCGTCAGATGATCAGCTGTATGCTTATGAATAACCTATATTGATGGAATTTCTATTTTATTATATATATTTCAGAAATATTCTCTCTTGCGTATTTTAAATTATTCCATCATATTTGTATTTAAATAATTCCAATTTTCTCGCCTACCCCATCTATATCGTATCACGATATATCACTGCGTTCTAAAAAAAAAATTTTTTTTTTTTTTCAAAAAAAAATTTTTTCCTTTGAATTTTAATGATAATTTCATGCTTACATCGTAACATTTAAAAGAAAATCATCTTAATACAGCAAGGATCCTTTTTGGTAAAGTTTGGAGAAAATGATAAATTGTTTATATTCTTTTTCAAATCATAAGGCGGAGATAACACATTCTATTGTAGAGACGCTGTGAATAATCGCGTTCCGATTCGACGCGAGATTTAGCTGATAAGCGACAATTGATCTGACGAATTCTAATCGCCACTATTTTTCGGAGACACTGATGTCACACGCACACGAAGAATTACGCACCGGCATCAATGTTGTTAATGAACACTCCTCCACCAGATCTAATGATCTGATTAGCTTACCAGACTCAGTACCACTGCAAATTACATACTACCCTTTTTAACCGATACGCCCCATCTGATATTCTTCTTACACTCTCATTTACTCATCCAATAGACTGCGAATCACACATTGCTACTCAAATTATTTCCTACCAATCATATTACATAATTTTTATTAATTTTACGCACATTTTGTTGCCGTAACAACTTATTTAAAATAATCTATAAACATTTTTTTTTTTTTTTTTTATTTATTTTTTTTTTTTTTATATAAAACCCGATACGCGCACGTTTTATTACTACAACTTATTTACATACCATATATACATTTTAACCGAATATTTTAGGTACAACAGCAGGTAACTAAATATCATTCGCATAAATAGGTAATATTAACTGTTTTCATAATCCTAAAGATTTATTTACTATTCTCTTACTTTAAATCTTCCGTTCTCCAAGTCAACTAATTCGACTCTCATTCACTTTCAACATTACCCTTTTTTCAAATTCTTTACATTTTGTATTCCGAGACTTTGATTATTCTGATCTACTATCTCATATGTGTTAGTTCCTATTTTCTTACCGATCTTAAATGGCCCTTTATAAACGTCACTTAACTTTTTTGATTTGTTCTTGGCTTTATCAGATAGTGTATGATTCCGGATATATACTGGATCACCAACACTTAATTCTAGCATTCGATTATTTATTTTTTCTATGTTTCTCTTTCCAACGTATTCTATTCTTTCCCGGACCGTTTCAATTAACCTCCTATGATTTATTATCAATTTCTCCGGATACTCTACTCGTTCACGTAGTAACCCTGGATTCTCTTTTCCTGTCAGCACCGTTATTGGAGGCTCTCCAGTTACACTATACGGTATGCTATTTATAATTCTCTCTACTTTATCTACATGATAACACCAATTCTTTTGTTTATACCTGTTGAACACTTTTAAGTACTTCGCTATCTCGAGATTACATTTTTCAACTGGATTCCCTTGAGGAAAATACGGGGTATGCGTCTCAATTCTATATTTTCATTTTTAAAATGCTCAGTCCACAACCCACTTCTGAATATTGTGGCGTTATCTGATATTATAACTTTCATTTTCCCATATGTACTAATAAAACTTTTCATTTTTTACAATTATAATTCTACTTGACAATTTCTTTACTGGGTACAACTTAACAAATTTTGAGAAAATATCGTATACGACCAACAGCTTATCCTTCCCCTTCGACACGGGAAGCGGTCCCAGTATATCTATCGAGACTACATCCAATGGACTTTGCACTTTATGAGCTTTATATATAGGTTTATGTCCACTGTAATTATACTTCACTCTCTCACACAATTCACACTTATTCAACTCTCTTCTAACTAACACACTCATTTTATCACACTAATAGTTATTTCTTCATAATCATATCGTATTATTCTAATAATTTATCCCTTTATCTTTTTATTTCGTTTCTATTTCATTTCTTTTTCTTCGTATTTGTATATTTTAATCAATCGCGCATTTCATTTTTTTTTTTTTTTTTTAAATATTAATCAAAATTCCATATAAGTGGTGCATAGTTACTTCAAAATTATCAAATTACATTACACTTCAAGAGATCCGTTTATAAAACTAAAATATATTCATGTTTTCAAAATGGAGACAAGCGAGACAGTTCTAAATTTAACTTTCCTAATAGTTTACAATTTTATTACTATCATCCAAGTTTAACTCTTAACGTTGATACCACATTTCTAAATTTAACTTTCCTGATAGTTTACAATTTTATTACTATCATCCAAGTTTAACTTTTAACATTGATACCACATTTCTAAATTTAACTTTCCTGATAGTTTACAATTTTATTACTATCATCCAAGTTTAACTCTTAACGTTGATACCACATTTCTAAATTTAACTTTCCTGATAGTTTACAATTATCATTACTATCATCCAAGTTTAACTCTTAACATTGATTTCATATTTCTAAATTTTATTTATTTCCATCCAATACTACGTAAATATTTTAAATAAATTTTAACCATACTTTACATCAGAACAAATAGGCTAAACAACTTGACATTTATTATTGCTGCATGCAACAGCTAAGTACAGCTATACTTTTTTTTTTTTTTCTGTTTATCTATTTATTTATTTATTATTATTATTATTATTATATATATATACTTTTTTTTTTTTTTTTTTTAAATTACAATCATATTATTATTCCATACATACCGCGACAATAAAATACTTGAATTTTAAATCCCATCTAAAATCAAAATAACATAGTTGCCAAACGAGAAAACCTCTCATCTGATATATACATATGTCGTAGTCGAAATAATACAATGAACACTATTATGCTTAGATTAACTAATAGGAGAGTGATAACCACGTATCCATGCTTTATTTGTAAAATATGTTCCGTTCTTAAATAGATCGCAACTCACATCAAATCCATTCCAATTTGTATGTTTTTGTTTTTCTAATTCGCTGATCCCTTTAATAATACAACTTTTATAATTTTGACCCACATTGAATGCATGTTTGGCTGACAAAACACTGATCACCTCTTGTTGCTCGATATTTCTTCTTAACTCTGCAATTTCAGAATCTTTTCTATATAACTCTTCTCTAATCGATTCTACTTCTTTTCGAACTTTTCTTTCTACTTCTTGTGTTAATTCATCTTTTACCGTCGTTACCTTGTTCTTTATTTGATCTTCCACACTTCGATCTACCCCATTAACATGACAATTAAATTTCGTTTCAAGTGTGACTAAAGTTTTATTTTTCTGTACTAAATTATTATTTATCTTCGAAATATTTTCATTTTGCTCATTTAAATCTGTATTTAATGTTTCTACTTGACTATGTACTTTATTAATATCATTTTCTAGACTCGGTGTCTTATTTTTAGTTTGCTTACTAAATATTTCCTTTTTTTCTTCAAATTTTCTATCAATTTCTTTATTCTGTTCTTCAAATATCCGGCTAATTATCTTATTTTGTTCTTTAAATTTACTATTCATATCATTACTAAATTTTTTATTTTGTTCATCAAATTTACTATTCATAAAATTACTAAATTTTTTATTTTGTTCATCAAATTTACTATTCATATCCTTACTTAATTGTTGTATTAATTGAACTAACATAACATTACTAACATTTTCCTCTTTACCTTTTTGTGATTCTTCTTTTTCTTCCCTCATTGTCGAATTCATTAATTCTACACCTGAATCTTCTATCACATTTTCCGCCTCTACGTTCACTCCTCGTGTCGTGACACCTTCTCCTCTGTTAGGAGTACTTCCCAAGGAAGTTCTCCTGAACTCACTTCTCAAAACCCGTCTCTCTGCCATTATTGTCCGCTCCACTAATTGTAATAAAACTAAAATTTATTACAATTAGTGAATCCCGCGTCGTGGTCGCCAATTTATCACGTTACCGGTCATCAGAGGTAACCAGTTCTGTGATAAAATATATATTGTATATTTCTTTTAAATGCAGTTAATTTATACTTTTTATTACTTTTATCTCTGTCTTTAATATTTTACTCGGTCTGCCGGAAATTACTTTGCACACTCACACAAGCAATAATCCAACACTTCGTACACAAAATTTTTCTATATTTTACAACACCGAGACACTAAACGATTGGGAGATGCAGCTGCATATATAAAAAAATTAACACAAATCAATCCAACTCATTAAAATACATATACCATACACATATACTTAATCAATCGCAGAACTCACAAATTTTTAAACAACAACAATGAAATAATATAAAATATGAATATATAAATCTGGCCTGTATTTTCCTTGACTGCGATCTATCCGTCTGGTTGACTAGTGACTGCGAAGGCTGGGCTTCTTAGCTCCTCCAGTAGCTACCGTATAGGCACTGATGACTTTCGAGCGCTTTCGTCCACCCTCGGTCTTCGAAGTTTTTGATCTCCGGCTACACAATTTCGAAGCTGTTCCTTATTCTTTTTTTTTTCTTATTTTCTTCGATTATTGCGCCTCCTTCTTAAAGCAATATGCTTTTGTAGTGACTAGAATGATGTCTTTCGATATAACGCGATTATAACTATATAAAATAACTAAAACAACTGACTAGAAAATGCAGGTACGTACGAGGACACGTTTGCGCGTAAAGCGGATTCACACAGCCGCTAGCATAATTAAAGTAATTTCCGTGCGCCGAGATCGAACAGATTCCGCTCTATTCATCCGTCTCTTATCATCTTACACAGTCATTTTTGCGAAATTCCCTTTTCATTTTAGATACGCCGTCAGATGATCAGCTGTATGCTTATGAATAACCTATATTGATGGAATTTCTATTTTATTATATATATTTCAGAAATATTCTCTCTTGCGTATTTTAAATTATTCCATCATATTTGTATTTAAATAATTCCAATTTTCTCGCCTACCCCATCTATATCGTATCACGATAACGGTAATTCATTTACGTTAATTATTAATATATAAATCAAAATGATGGAAATTATTAATAGTGTGAATTTTAGTGAAAAATGTATTGTTATTTATAAAATAAATATGCAAAGACAATTTTCATCCCCCCCCATTTAAAATTCTGGGCACGGCCCTGCTGCCTGTAATACTAAAATGTATATTTATTTTGGGAACACATCGATAAGCCAACTGACTAAGGTATCGCACGTGGTTTTAATGGGAAAAAAAATAATAATTTTTTGATTTTCCCGGAAACAGATCACTTTTAGGTGAATTCGTCGAACAATTTTGGTAAGAAATTTTTACAAAAACGTTGCTGTTCAAAGTACCATTAGACAATAATTTTCGAAAAAAACGTGAAGACCGGCTGATACGATGCGCAATATAACGGAAGCTTATACTATTTTATTACATAGTATCGTACGCCGACTGCAAGTGAACAAATAACTAATATTAATTGTACAGTCTAAATAAAACATTTTGAATTCAATAATTTAATAAACACCAACATTCGGCACAGCTTAGAGCTCCATAATTTGTATTCCATTGAATATTTCTGTGACTTTTTGAACTATATTCTCGACAAAGTTTTTGCTTCTCTCATTTGAAATTTAAAAAAATATTCGATTACACATTGTACCTAGTTTTTTAATAGCAATTTTATTTGTTAGATTATTTTTAAAACACTTGATTTTCTTGTTTTACATTTTCTCGAGCGCAAACAGTTTCTGAGAAATGTTGAATGAAAAAAAAATTTAAAAAAAAGTTTTTCAAATTTATAGAAAGAAAATAATTTTTTTTTTTCTGTTCTGATTAATCTGGCCAACAAAACAAAAGAATACTAGAAGTGCAGTTCTCAGCCATTACAGCAGCTTTCTCGTCAAATTATTTTAATTTAACGTACGATCTTAATTTTATTAAATTAGACATTAATATTGATTCTTTTAGTAGCAAAATGTCCAACATTTAACTGAAGATATTGTGAACTGTTTTTTTGTTTATTTTATCACCGAGAAAAACTAAATGCCATAATTATCTGCTAATTTTGTACAGATGGCGCCAAATTCCATGGGCCCAATAGAAGCGTCAGAGTAAAATTTATTTTCTTTTTATCTATTTATTATTTATTTTAAGTTGAGAATGAGTAATGACCCAGAATCCCCGGGAAAATTTAAAAAGGAGATAAATTCGATACGTTGATTAAGATCAATCATACTATTTTTATGTATATTTTACTGTAAAATACACTACTATATTACTTTTTATAATTGTTTTTTACTTTTAGCGCATTTTTATTAAATTCTTAGGGTACATCTTTGGATAATTTTTTTTTTTTCGTCATTTTAATTTCGTAAATGTTTTTTAATTTCATAATTAGAAAATTTGATGTTATTAGAGATTTGCCTTTAAATTTTTTTTTTAATTTCTAATTTAAATACACTTTAAGAGAAAAGTATTAAAAAATTTTATTCAAGCTATAAAAATCTCTAAAACACAAGGAGAGGAAATTATCGCAGCCAACACAAGAACAACGGATAATAAGGGAAGAACAATATGTCACGCAATAATGAACAGGAGACCTAAATTTAGTAGTTGAAAATGTAAAATTGAACGCTGAGGAAAAAGGGAGTACTTGAAGAGAATGTAATCAACGTTGCAAATGCAATTATGATCTGCAGGGTGAAGAACCTAATAGAGAGATGCAAAAATGGGGAATCGAAAAAGAATTGAGAAAGGAAGGGCGTGAATGAGACAAAGGCGAATTATAGAAAAAGTAATAACGCGAATGAGGTAGGGAAAGACAGGAACTAAGGTTCAATTTGATTATAAAAGGAGTGAGGATTAGAAAAAGAAGAGAAGTAAAGCCCAGTCACGACTACGAAGAAAAACATCATTCTAGTGATTGCCTTGAGTGACTTCGTCAGAAGGAAATCAAGAAAATAATGTCTTATGGGAATATTCCGTTCTCTGGAGCCCCAAAAATTAAAACATTCTCCACTACAACTTCAGCATTCATCTATGTAGATCATGTGGCCGCTCAATCTTTCTCTGGTTTTTCTGTTGTAAATTATACTCTCATTAATCTGCATCTGCATCCTCATCTTTAACCACACCTTTCACGCATTTCACTCCATCTAAGCGCGTCATCTAAACCTAATTTTCTTTCCCTTCCACCCAGTCGCCTACCGCCCTCGTCGAATGGTTGAGCATTAAAATATTCAATTACAATCCAAATAGTTATCATCCACAGACAAAGAATGTTCCATTAGAAGCACTGTTTTCTAGAATCTTAAACTCACTTTTTAAGTACAAAATTTCTTCTCCTTCTGACTTTGAAATGTACCTTTTTTATTACTTCTGAAACATATTTTCTTCATTTCGTGACAAATAATCTTTCTCTGTACACCCGTTTGCTTATTTTATAAAAGATTTCTTTACTCAAAGTTATTCAATGGCGAACTGTCGTAGCATTCGAGCGAACAAAGTAGCTTTAGAAGGCTCGCTAAATTTGCACGATATTAGTATAGCGTTTTTATCTGAAACATAGCTTCTAAAATCGCCAACTTTTTTAATTAAGAGTTTTCATATAATTAGATTAAATCGCGAGAATGACTATCTTTGATGTTTCTAATTCGTTTTTTCGCCCAATTTGGTACGTGTTTCAATTCTCAATATATTTCTCAATCTTTCCCATTTTCTTCATCTTGTATATCTGTTCCTCCTTATGCGATCTAGAAAATACATCTCTAACTTCATTTCTTGATCTCCTTCCCTACCCACCCTACACCACTGTGCCATTTCCTCTGCTATCATGTTGCTAATGGATTTCTATTTCTTTTCTATCAGCATTGTGAACCTTGCTTGCGCAGTTATGGTTACAGTGTTGAATAGTAAATTCCTTCTCTCTTCCATCGACTTTGTGGACTCTGGTTTTGCAAGGATAACCATAACGTTTAATGGTCTTTCATCCATCTACTTAGCACAGTGAGCTCTGCTTTCGCAGTTGTAGTCTTCGTGTTGGATGGTGTATTATGTTTGTCCTCGTAAATGGTAAAATGCACTTCATAGTTCATTACATTTTTATATCGGACTATTTTTGTGGAGATCGTCTGACCTATAGAAACCATGCACTGCCATGAGCAATTACAATATCGACCCCTCTTTTCCGATCTCTTCTTCTTCTTTTTTTTTTCTTATCCCAGCGCAAGTGAAATTTTGAAAGTTGCGACAGCGGGAATCGAGCTCATTACTACCCGAATGAAACATTGTTGCCTAACAGCAGACAACAGTATCATATGGCAGCGGCCAGTCCACAAAAGCAAACAAAGAAGAAAATGAGTCAATATTAAAAAAAAAGAAATTTTCAAATCATTAGAAACAAATATGCGGAAGAATGAAGACAAATATGCGCTTTCACTATATAATTTCATATTATTTGTTGGAGTGTGTTTAGGGGGGGGGATACTCTCCAGACTATCAATAAGAATTTACGGAAGACATTTATGGCTTAGTAAACATGCTAATTGAAAATAAACACCTACCCTACATAGTAGATCGGCAAACATTCAGTTTACGAAAATTATTAAAAAATTATCACATCAATTAAAGATAATAATATTCAAATAAATAATACCTAATGAAAGATAAATTAAATATATTGCTACTTAATGTTGGTAGAACCAAAATCCAACAGTATGAAATATTAACAAATATGTAGTAAACAAGATTTAATAATAATACCGGAATATTTACAAAAACAAACTGTACGGAATAAACAACGATCAGTAACACAGCCGAATATTGCAACAGCCTCTAATAAAAATATAAACCTGTCCGTAATACAAACTTGTCAGAATATCATTTCAATTAAAATAGAAAATTATATTTTATTCTTATCCTACTCTTTCCCTAATGAAAATATTCACACATTCTAACATTAAAACCAATACTTTTAGGTGATTTTAATGTCCGATCGACGCTATACGAAAACTTGAATAACATAAACTAATATTATTATTATTATTATTATTATTATTATTATTAGTGTGTTCAGTTGTATTTTGACTAGCTCTATGTTTGGAATATAATTATAAAGTGCATTGGATTTAACATAGTATACATTTGCAATATTCTGGTAGTATTTTTAAAGAACTTTTTACATCAGTTTTCGGAATTGAAATAACTATAGCGGTTGACTATTTACAGTCATTTTTTGGTTAGTATAGTCGCTTTAAAATTCGATTGTATAAATATTAAAATCGTATCAGTAAAGCAGATAATATTAAAGCAGCACAGTCTGCTCACGCGCAGGCAAACATAGCGAACATGAATGCGATCGTGAGCGAACTGCGTACGCTGAATGATCGCCTGTCCCACTTGCAAACGTCGTTTGACGCACGATTAACTGAAGTATTAAATTCGATGGCGTGCACTGCACAAGAAAATACTTTATTACAAAAAGAAAACGAACAGTTGTCGGGCCCGCATTGAGGATTTGGAATAACATGCTAGGAAAAATAGAATCATTGTCTCAGGCATTCCTGTTGTACCGAACGAAGATCTTAATTTAGCCGTGAAACTAGGTGAAGTGACTAATACTAATATTACTGTTAATGATATCGATGCCTGTCGCAGATTACCGAAGGCACCAAATCGAAATCATCCAAATATAATATTCAAATTTTGTAGAAGATTAAAGAAGGAAGAACATATTAAAAGCAATAGAACGAAGCGGCCAATACTCTCCAAATATTGGACTAACAGGTGGTGATTCGCGGATCTACATGAATGAGCATTTGACGCGTAAGAATTCTAAACTCTTTTTCGAGGCTAGGAAATTGCACTCTAGTGGCTGGAAATTCGTGTGGATACGTGATTGCGAGATTTATGCGCGTAGGGTTGGAAATTCTCGATTCACTTCTACAATTTCTAAAGAGCGAGTGTCCACTCTACCAGACATTAAACGACTAGTTACCTGTTTTTTATATCTATTTCCTAGCATATTTTTGTTTCCTTTTATAACGTGATCGCGTTACTACTTAATATCATGTTTCATATTCCTTCGAATTTGTATTTCGTTTTCGAAAAATATTAAAAGTTCTGGTGGTGAGTTATCTCCCCCCACCCCGCAGCATTTTAGGCGTGTGCGTTTTTATGTAAGTGCGTCTGTAGGTATAAGTTGCGCGTTGTTGCGTGCGTGTGTCTCTTTTCTGTACGCGTGTAGGTATTTTCGTCTTCACATGCTTTTCTGTTCTCTGATCGGTGCAATTCTTCATACTGTCTGTTTTGCATGGCTAACATATTAATTACACCGACATTTCCTTGTGGTTTTTTATACTATATAGGCTCTTCCTGGTGCTCTCTCTTTATAACTCTAATCATGATTACTGTCGAACTAACACCTATGCGTTCCTTTCTTACTGCTGGCTCCATTAACCTGGCATGTTTAATTAATACTGGAAATTTTTTATTTATCATTACTTTGCTGCGCTTTGTAATGATTTTATTGAATTCGACGGTAAATTTACTGTATATACCCTGTTCTTTAATTATTATTTTTCTGATATCGATAATATGTTGTATATTGCGTACAAACGTGTGTTTATATGTATATATTTATGGATATTAGTATTAGTTTGTTACAATTAAACTTACACATCCCCAGCGAAACTCCAGAATTCTTATTTTCAGATAGCTGCACTCAATATTTCAAGATCCTTTTTTTTATCTTAAAACCACTCAATTTTACCCAAAAATTTAAACGAAATAGTTCCCCGTGCCTCCAGTCAAAAGGCTGTACACGGCGGAAGAAGAAGAAATAGAAAAGGATATAATTTCACTAATTTTTAAGGTTGACGAAGGACACTTTTTCCAATTTCTGTTTCTATAATTTGTTAATATTAAAGAAATGTGTAGAGTAGAAAAGTAAGATAGAATGGAGCATATTAAAGAAAGCAAGCTGAGAAAATACAAAATTTGTCGGATACGCAAAAAAAAAAAAAAGGATCAGAAAGTGAAATAGTTTTTAAACAGATATAAATTAGCTGTAATTTTTACGTTTTTTTTTTGCTTTGTTTTCGATATTTCATTTTGCTGGGAATATTGTGCATCTTTTTATACAATGAAAATATTTCTATTTTACTGGCATGTACGCAAATGCTATTTTAATGTAATTGGTTTATTCTATACATAAATAAAACAATAAACAGTGCATACCTCGAAGTGTTATAATAAACAGAGATGTAAGAAAAACGTATAGTAACTGATGAAACGTTTATGTTTCTGAAGTTAATCTGTCGGTTTTTCAGTAATTATTTCAACGAAATATCAAGTTCGGTTCATAATTCATAGACGCAGTTTATTTTTATAAATTAACGGTAATGTCAGCTGAGGTTTTTAATAAAAAAGTTAACGAATTTAATTTGTTCTAATGCCGTTGCATTTATTATCTATTTACACGAAGCGATAAAATAAAACTTTTTGAATTAATCCTGCAAAAATTCTTCACCGATTGTTTGTATACATTAATATTTCATAGTCGAAATGAACTTAAATAGAACGTTATCCTAAAATTATATTTTTAATATAATTTTACGACTGATACAAAATTCATCACTTTTAAAATTAAATCAATTTTTTCTAGTTTTGCGATCGTATAGGATTTCGTATTTAAACACTTTAAAGTTTTACAAGCTTCTTGTCTGTTACAGCTTGTAAGAATATTATACAAACACCGTTTTATGCGATTCGATAAATGTTTTTTCTAGACAACATTTTTTTTTACAACTAGCTCTATTTAGTTATATTAAATTAAGGCGTAGAATTTATTGCAGAATGTCACTTATGTCTAGTCCATTAGCACAGCAACGCAGCAATTTTAAATGTTTATCTATTAATCAATCTGGCTGATTCGCTCTTACTGTATTTCTATTATCCGTCAGACAAAGTAAAAAAAATCAAATTAAATTTTTTATACACTTCGCAAATTGAAGGTACTTTTTTTTACCTGTACACTTATTTCGGGCTATACTAATTTCCCCGTAATGTTATCTTCATTTAAGCATTTTAAAGCTTTATAAAAACTTGCGTTTTTCGGCAAATCCGCGAAATATCGCTATTATTAAAAATTTGAAACTTCCACGGCGCGGGGCTAATGTTAGAAATAAAATTACTTTCGCTAAACACATCGTGTTTTTAAAATACCATTAACATTTCCGTTAGCTTAATCATCACTGGAATTAAATTGCGACGATTTTTCTCTGTTAATTATCTACAAGTAAACAACAGTCGCGTAATTTTAGGGAGGACTGCCCGCCATCCGGAAAATTGAAGTAAATTTTCCCGTTGTTTAATTCCGATTTTTGCCATCAACGATCAGAGTTGGATGTTCTTGATTATTCATGCCTTTTTCTAACGATAGTTTGAAATTGTAAAAACTTTAAACTTTATCCGAAAGTATATTTAAACAACATTTATGTAAACACTGCGACACGTTTCGGGAACACAGTAAATCGTGGTGAATTACAAGTTAGAGAACTGTAATTTATCATGATTATACATATATACATACATATATATATATATATATATATATATATATATATATATATATATATATATATATGGTCTCGAAACGTATCGGTGTTTATATAAATACTAGCTGACCCGGTGAACTTCGTACCACCTCAAAAGCAATAAATGTTGTGTTAACTTATTAGCTGAATTAAATTCAATTTTTTTGTTAAGATAAAATTAATACTGAAAATAAGGATCTTATTGTTAACGTGTTCCGAGTTAGACGTAGTCGTACGCGTACGCGAAACAAAGTTTTAACCTTATCTTATCTTCTACAATTTATCTTTAACATATTTATCGTTTTGTATTCGTGTTCCGATAAGTGTCAAGTAAATCAGCTGGTTTTTCGTAAATCAGACAATCAAAACGACATCCGGTACTGAGTACAGACCGAGCATGTCGTACGCAACTGCAATGAAAAAAGAAACCTTCCCGTCCGCCAACCAAGCTATAATTTTCCCACACGTCGATGGAGCTCCGCTGCCGTATTACGCTCGAAAAATGGTAAACATTATAGGTAATAATATACTGCATTGCGCCAAAATATCGAATAACCGCGTTCGAATGTATATCAGAAGCAGAGAAATCGCTGAAAATTTTTTCAAGTCAGGTGAAGAAATCGAGATTAATAGAAAACTAGTCAAAGCCAGATGGTACCGACAAGAAAAAAATGATAAAAAAGTAATCGTATCTAATGTACCCCCTCACGTCCCCCATGCAGAAATAATTAAACTAATCGTCTCCCACGGAGTAGTACCTACTTCGGACATGAAATTCTTGCGACTTACGCAGGAAGAGGGTTTGACAAATATCCTTTCAGAAAGAAGATTTGTATATATCTCAGCAGAAACTTCGGAAAAATTGCCGAACTCAGAGTTTGTCAAACATGAAGACGACGAATATCGAGTATTTTACAATGATGCTCAAATCAAATGTTTCATCTGCCATCAATTCGGTCACACAACGCAGTCATGTGAGTTTAACAGATCCGAAGAATATAACGAAACTCTGGAAAAATCCCAAAAATTAATGTCCAAAGAATCAGAAAAAAATTCCAATAAATCGAACGACGACGAAAAGGATGTCAACAACACAATTAAAATTGTCGAATCAACTGGAAATGCGAACACGGAGGCACCTTCTAACACCATCTGCCAAAGTGAAGACGTACTTCGTGGTAACGAAAATTATACCCACGATGAAACGGACGTTGTTCAACAGACCATTAAAAGACCACTATCAATCAGCACCCAATCTCACAGCGACCAAACAGTTGACGACCTCCCGACGACCGCTAACGAAACAGATACACCACATATAAAAAAACAAAAACAAAAAAAGGCCAAAATCGAAAATCCGGCAACAAGTTCAACCGAAGAAACATTCTCAACAAAACAACTTTTGGAATCCATCGAAGAAAACTTTGAAAAAAATAAGCAAGATTATCCGATATCACTTTCCAACTTCAAATTACTCATGGATCTCGTAAAAGGGCAACAAGATCCTACCCAATGCGTAGCTCAACTCACCACCGATTTCAACGGTATAATAAAAATCCTAGCCGACAATTATCTGCATCTGGAACACCGATCGATGAAGAACCGCTTTACAAGACTGAAAAAAAAATTAGAAGAATCGATTTCAGAAAATGCTAAAAGTCCAGAAAATCCAGACAATCCAGATAATATGCAGAAGGAGCCCGACATGAACGACTGAATTCGAAAGGTAATACGCAATCTACTTTGCTATTTGTAAAAATTTATCTAAATCGTATCAACAATAATTAATCTAATCCGTTATTCTTAATACCTAATCAAATACGTTATTCAATGGAATTGCAACGGCGTGAGAAGCCATATAAATGAACTCCAACTCTTAATTCAAAAAACCTCTCCCCAAATCATCGCTCTACAAGAAACCCATTTACGGTCACAAATTTCGTTTCAAATTCCCAAGTATAAAAGTTTTCGTAACGACTACCCTGAAGGCATCATTGCTTGTGGTGGAGTCGCAATTCTAGTGAATAAAGAAATAAAAGCAGTCCCAATCCCTTTAATCAGTAATTTACAAGCCATAGCCGTTCAAGTATATACTCTTAACCATTTCAAAAGCCCTATCACTATCTGCAATATTTATATACCCCCCGATCAAAATCTCCAGAGCGATGAATTAAATGATATTCGAAATCAGCTACCAACTCCCTACATTATCACCGGTGACTTCAACGCTCACAGCCCAACTTGGAGCTCAAATAACACAAATAATCGAGGTAATTCCGTAGATAAATTTTTAAACCAAACAGATTCCGTTCTTTTAAACACCGGCGATAACACACATTTTAACGCTTCTAATGGAAGTTTCTCCGCAATTGACCTAACTTTCTGCTCACCTAATATAGCCCATTTTCTAAATTGGAGACCTCTCAATGACCTGTACTTTAGTGATCATTTTCCGATCGAAATTTCGTTAAACAATAATCAAACCCCACACAATGAATTGAAAAAATATCCGAAATGGATTATTAACAAAGCCGACTGGATTAAATTCCAACAAAATCTTTCTTTTACCTTCGACCACCAGCTTTCTATCGACGATAATGTCAAAAATTTCACAACCTCTGTCGTACATGGAACCTCGGTTAGTATACCAAAATCTTCTTCCAAATTTCCTCCCAAGGTAGTCCCTTGGTGGTGCCCAGAAATCAAAACTGCGATCAATAACCGGAAACGTGCATTACGCAAATATAAAAAAAATCCTACATTGGAAAATTTAATTTTTTTTAAAAAAAAAATAGAGCTCAAACTCGCTTAACCATTCGCTAAAAAAAAAAAACGAAAGTTGGGTAAAATTTATAAAATCGATTACTCAAAATTCATCTATTAAAGAAACTTGGAGAAAAATAAAAATCCTAAAGGGCTTATACATCCCCCACATCATAAATTTTTTAACAGTCGGCAACAAAATTTTAACAGATCAAACTGAAATTGCAAATAATCTAGCCCAACATTTTTCCGATGTATCAGCATCCTCTAACTACAGCATGTTTTTTCAAAACCATAAGATTCAGAAAAAAAAAATTGAAATAAATTTTAATTCGGATAACTCAGAACCTCACAATGCACTGTTTTCTATTGATGAGCTCGAAATAGCGCTAAATCATAATATCTGAGACTCGTCACCAGGACCAGATGATATTCACCCTAAAATGATCAAAAAATTACCTCAATCAGGTTTAGAAGCCCTTCTTCAGATTTTCAATTCCATTTGGGTCTACGACACTTTCCCCACCAAATGGAGACACGCTATTATCATTCCCATTTTACAACCAAATAAAGACGCCAACCTACCAACTCTAGTTATCGACCTATTTCTTTAACTCGAATCGAATAATTTCTTAAGCAGTCTCCAAAGCGGTTTTCGAAAAAATCGTTCTACGTTAGATCAATTATTAGACCTCCAACAAGAAATAACATCTGCCTTCAAAAACAAGGAAAATCTATACTCCATATTCTTTGACCTCGAAAAAGCTTATGATAAAGCATGGAGATCCAAAATCCTACGTAGACTTCATTCACTCGGTATAAAAGGTCACCTAGCATATTTCGTACAGAATTTCCTAAAAGACCGAACTTTCCAAGTGAGACTAAATAACGAATCCTCCAAAATTTTTAGAATAGAAAATGGAGTACCCCAAGGTTCCGTTCTCAGCACAATCCTTTTCATAATTCTGATCGACGATATAACCGAAATAATCTCCCACCCGATATCGTTACGACTGTTCGCAGATGATATAAACATAGCCTTACGTTGCAATAGCCCGCAAATAGCATATCAACTTCTTCAACCAGCGTTAAACAAACTTCAAATCTGGGCCGAAGAAAACGGCCTTTCCTTTTCTAGCAGTAAAACACATATAGTTAATTTCAGCCACAAAAGAAAATCCCTAACAGAACCAACTCTCACTTAAAACTCTTCAGTATAAAACCTCAACAAAGTTTCTAGGCCTAACTTTTGATCAAAAACTTACGTGGATTCCACATATTAAAGAAACGAAAGCCGAAATCCTCCGATCCTTTAATTTATTAAAAATAATCAGAAACCCTCGACACAACCCATCTCGATCCCTCCTGCTACTATTTTATCGTGCCCTAATTCGATCAAAAATCGAATACGGAGCACCCATATAGTTCTGTAAAACAATCAGCTCTCTCCAGCCTAGACATTGTTAATAACGCAGCGATTCGACTATGCATAGGAGCTCTTCCATCTTCGCCTAATCTTAGCATTTACTGCGAAGCTGCAGAACTCCCTCCATCTTATCGTAGAAAATTACTAATAAACAAGTATCTAGCCAAAACAATGTCAAACACATCTCATCTAATATCTAAAAGAGTTATAGATTTTTTCTCAATTCCATCAATCTCAGTCCACGAACCAATCACTTCATTCACTGAAATAATCAAAAGTAACCATATTTTCCCACTACTTCAACAACAAATAAATCAGCAATATCAGCCATGGCTTATATCCATTCCTCCAATAAATATCTCGCTTACAGCCTACCCAAAATCAGACTACACACCTTTCATAATTAAAAATCACTTCATTGATCAATTATCGAGATACAGTGGCCATATACACTGCTTCACAGACGGTTCAAAAAGAAAAACACACCACGTAGGATACGCCTTTTCCATAGAGCAATCATCATTTCACTTCTCTCTTCCCTCGTTCTCTTCAAACAACACAGCGGAATTAATGGCCATCTACCATTGTATATTTCATATCAGCGAAACTTATCAGTCTGGCAAATTTCTAATTATGACCGATTGCTTAAGTTCCTTAGTTTCTTTCCAAAACACTTCTAAAAACAATCTCCTCTTATTCAGAAAATACTCAACTTATACAACATCTTATTCCAATCACAAATAAAAATCAGCTTCATGTATATCCCGAGTCACATTGGCATCTCCGGTAACGAAAATGTTGATAATCTTGCAAAAACCGCACACCGTTCTTCTCCTCTCTTTCCCTTTATACCACAAGACCTCCAATCATATACATGTGTACAAATCCAAAACAAATGGCAATTAGAATGGTCCCAACAACATACCAACAAACTTCATACTTTCAAAAAATCAGTTGTCCCTTGGAAGCATTTATCAAACCTTAATAGGACCGACGAAATTATTATTACTAGAATTCGTATTGGTCACATCAAAATTACCCACGGTCACCTATATATATCAAGGAATTCGACAAAACCCCACTTGTACCTATTGCTCCTCAGATATCATGACAATCAAACACCTTCTTTTCTCCTGTCCTTCCTTCTCTGTCCAACGATTACAACATAAAATAACCCCTCAGTCAATATCTGATGACCCAGAACAACTAAATTCATTGATCACCTTTCTCAAAAAGACCCACCTTTACTCCCTAATCTAAAACCTATCCGATGGGAGCAATAATCCTGGCAATTAAAAGCGTCCAAACAAAAAAAAAAATACTGAAAATAAATTGAGTTCAATAAATGTACAAAAATCAAAATGAAAAGCATTTTAATTACATTAAAATGAATGTAATTCACGTGGTAGTACGGCATTATTCTCCTTAATAACAAAAATCAGTATAAATTTACTTAAAAAAATTAAAGTAAATTACTTTGGAAACATGTTTTTTCGGGCTATATCACTAGCTAACAACACAGAGTACACACTCAACTTATATACTTTTTAATAAAGTTATGTACTCTGTGCAGTTAGCTAATGATGGGCTATACACGAAAAAAACAACGTGTTTCTAAAGTGAATTAATTTCTTAAAGTAAATTTATACCCTTTTTTAGGATTTCGTACACATATAGTTTACCGAATCCCAATAAGATGATTCAGAAACGACCGAAATATTCAATTATATAATAGCTCGGAAACGGTTTGACTTATTAGAATTGAATCATAAATTACAATTAAACTTCCTGTCTGTAACAATTTACAACTTTAAGCTGAGCGATTACCCTGGGCGACAAGAAACCGTCTAGAATATATAATATGGAATTTAGAACGACCTGAAAAATCACCTTTAAAAAATTCATAACTCATCACCAGATAACCTTTTAAAAGCGAAATTCAAAATATAAAACAAAACACAGCAGCCCTTTCATAAAATCTAAAAACTACGGTTAAAAAATTATTTAAACCCCCGTTTCGGGCCATAAACAGAAAAAAAAATGAATTTTCTTTATAAATTTTTTAAAAATTTCCCATCTACTCTTCGGGGCGGAGATAAATCCAACAAATTGAAGATCATAAAAATCGGTCCAGCCGTTCTTGAGTTATAAATGATGTAACTAACCCGACTTTGTTTTATATATATATATATGTATATTAGCTGACCCGACGAACTTCGTACCGCTAGAGAAATAATCAATTTTGTGTTAACTTATTAGCTGAATTAAATTTAGTTTTTATTAATACTCAAAATGAATTAAGTTCAATAAATGTGCAAAAACCAAAAAGACAAATATTTTAATTACATTGAAATGAATGTAATTCACGTGGCAGCAAGGCACTATTCACCTTCGTAACAAAAATCAGTATAAATTTATATTAAAAATTTAAAGTAAATACTCAATTTATATACTTTTTAATAAAGTGTGTCTCTATGCGTTAGCTGATGATGGACTATACACGAAAAAATGTGTTTCTAATGATCTCTAATTTCTTAAAGTAAGTTTATACCGGTTTTTAAGATTCCGCACACACTATAAAATATGGAATCCCAATAAGATAGTTCAGGGACGACAAAAATATTTATTTCTACAATAGTTCGGAAACGGTTTGGCTTATCGCAATTGGATCATAAATTACAATTAAACTTCTATCTGTGGCAATTTTGCAATTTTAAACTGAGACAGAAAAAACCATCTAGAATATATAATGTGGAATTCAGAACGACCTCAAAAATACCCTTAAAAAAATCGTAATTCGTCACCAGATAACTTTTTAAAAGCGAAATTCAAAATATAAAACAAAACACAGGAGCCCTTTATGGAAATTCAAAAATTACGGTTAAAAAATTATTTAAACCCCCCTTTTGGACCAAAAACAGCAAAAAAAAAATGGAATTTTCTTCATAAATATTTTTTTTACTTTGTACTCTGGCTATTCGGAGCGGAGACAAATTCAACAAATCAAAGATCATAAAAATCTGTCCAGCCATCCTTGAATTACAAGTGGTATAACTAATCCGACTTTGTTAATATGGAATTCAGAACGATCTCAAAAATCACGCTTAAAAATTCATAACTCATCACCCGATAACTCTTTAAAAGCTGATAAAATTCAAAAATTACGGATAAAAAATTATTTAAACCCTTCTTTTGGACCAAAAACGATAAAAAAAAACGAATTTTCTTCATAAATTCGTCTTAAATCCGAAAATTTTAAACTTTTTTGAATAAGTTGTAACAATCTGGACCGTTTTGATGAAAATTTTTATAAAAAAAGCTATTACAATACCTGACGTCATGACGTGTACAGTTACCACAGTTCGACCTATCGATTGCGTGTAAGTATGTGTATACTATGAGCTAAATTGAATATAGAAGCTATAACTAAAAAACTTCGTTTTAATTAAAGGGTAAAAAAGATAAAACTCAAGCTGTTTTCATAACAGGTATATTTTTTAATGTACAAAAAATAAAATTATCTTAGTGCCATTGGATGTACAATATTTTTAGTTAATCCTTGAGGGGTATAAACAAATAAATTCGATGGTTTGCCAACCCTCGAACACGCAACATACATATAATTGGCCGTGCGAAAAGCAAAGATTTTCTAAATCTAAGCCACAAATTGTCATTGTTTGACCTTGTGACTTATTAATAGTCATAGCAAATGCCAAGCGAATTGGAAATCGCAAACGTTTGAATGGGATAGGTGAGTCTGAAGGAATCATTGGGATAAAATAACTGGCTCGCTAATAACAGGGTAAAGTTTATTACATTACTTTTTCCAAAGTAAAACCATCATTTTAAAAGCAGATTACCCGATAGTTGGCGCTGGGAAAATTTCGTAACTCTGTGTTATTATTGAATCGCGTGTTAATTGAAATATTACATTCAGATGTAATTAGTGTGTGAAGGGTTTTGAAGTGTAGAAAAAATTATACATTGTTCAAATTCGGTGCGGTATTGAAGTCAGTATTTTACATGATTTTCTATAACGTTCCCGGTAATAAATTTCGTTGCAGAATATTTTAGAAAACACCACTTTTTTTTTAACTCTCCGTAATGAGTACAGCAGCTAGCTAGGAGCGCGCGACTTATATGTTTAGATTATGTCATGGAAGTTTAATGATTTCAATAACGCAAAAAGTGAAGTAACAGAAGCGGTATATTTACTTACACCAGAAATTAATAAAATAACCATAGTAATCATTTTATTTAAATTTTTAGGTTTAGTTTATTTTTACCGTGGTAATCTTTTTATTTATAATTTTATAAAAATTCATTTTTTATTAATTTTTTTTTTTATTAGTCCCATATACATTTCTGTGCCCCTGGTCTTATCTTAACTATTTAAAACCCTCATATTTCGTGTAGTGGACCGAATTGTGAATCTAAACCATTCTTGAATACATTTGAACACACACAAAAAATTTCGTCAAAATCGGTCCAGCCGTTTAGGAAGAGTTCAGTCACAAACACACGCACAGAAGAATTATATATACATATATAAAGATATATACTATATATGTAGATATTGTTTAAATATATTTCCTGATAAAATTAAAATTTTTTTCAATTTCATCTTGTTACGTTGCTATGTATTTTTCTTAAATAGGTTTGCGCAAAATATGTGAGAGCAGATATTTAGACTTTTTTAAATGTAATAATTTTTCTGTTCGTTAATTTTCCAACTTTTTACATCCGGTAAGTGTACGTCTTAAATGAATAGATGTTTTGCTTTAACTGAAGAGGGTTCAAATTTCGGTAATTTGTAAATATTTGCCACTGTGCGACGGTTTTGAATTTTTGAACATCCGAACAAAATTTATAAAAATATATATATATATATTTTGAACGTTCTTTTTTTTTTTTGAAAATTCCAAAATCTATATATAAACATATGTACATGCGCTAGCGTGCAAGTTAAAACTAGGCTTAGTTGTGTAAATGTATTTGGTAAGATTTCGACATATTTCGCATTCAAAATTGTAAAAACTTTTAACCAAACTCTAGCAGAATTTTTTTTTAATATATATATTTTAATAAACTTTAGAAGTTTTTACAATTTTGAGCAATCAGCAGAAAAATGCATTGAAATATCTAATAATTCGCATTTTTATTAATGTTGGTTAACAAACTGTCGGATGCGAGCCTTTTTGGTATAACAATGTCGCAGTATTTCGTGCGATACAGTAAAAATTAGTTATAACGACACTGAAGGAGGTGAATATTTTGGTTGTTGTTCGTCGTTCATGTGTTATATAGGTTTATGTTTGATATTCAAGATTCATTTTTACAGTTACAAAATACTTTTTTCACAGAATAACTTTTCAATGATCAAATATTTATTTGTGTAATCACGGAAGAAAAAAAACATACTTTTTTTCACTGAATGCGGAAGCCCAAACACCAAATTTGTTTCTTTTACAGTAATAAATAAAACCTATAGATCGCATTAGAAAAGAAAAAGAAGAAAAAATTGGTATGACGGTGGTTGATTTTTTTTATTATTGACAAGTCCGCCTTCTTATACTACAACATGAGATGAAAGCAGACTAGTATATTGTTCGGATACTTTTTTGTAATGGCGCATTGGATTTCGTTAAATTTATAATAAACACTCGACATATTAACAGTCCAGCGAGGATTTTTTTTTCCATCTAAAAAACTTTCGAAAAGCTAAGTGTTCTGCCGGCATATGAACACGATGATTATGTCTCCGCAGACTACAATTTTGCTGGTAATGTACAGAAATGAACATATACCTTTACGCAATCAGTTTCCAGTAATCTATAAGCAATTTTTACTGCGTTTAAAATTTGACAAGTTCAAATTTTACCGAACTTAAAATTATTATTAAGCCCCCTCCCACCCCAAGCATCATTAAAATCCGTAACATGTAAACGTATTCTTTATATCGTTAGAAGCGCAACTAGTCGACATCGATCAATTTTAAGTTCAATTTAGTCCCCTTCTCCTGAAATATCAAGGAATACCGAATAGCAGCCGTAACATTCAACCCCTACCGAGGCGTGCGCCTGTTTTAAGAAGCGCCAAAGTTGAGTTTAATTTATATACAGCGGCCGTCGTGGTCGTTCGTTAGGTACACAATTAGACGAAGGCACACACAGATAGGAGTTGGAAAAAACAATAGAAGAACCCGTTTCCATCGCTGTATGTGCCGCACCTGGATCTTGCGCGCATGTGATAAAGACTTACGAGTCTGGGTGTGAAGGTTTACATACTGGAAACGGAGGCAAAGGATCTCTACAGAAAAACGCCTCGAGCCGTCTAGGCTCCGGTCGACGCGTTCGTTCTTTTTTTCACCGCTCCTTCTTTTATTTAGTCGCTATAATAATTAGTATTTTCTATTATTTTTCTCGTGCCCTTCTCTTTCTCTTTTCTTTTTCTTCTCGCTTTTCTGAATCTCCTGCAGAGAGCTGTTGCCGGAGGAGCCGGTTTGGCCACGGGCAACCTGCCACTGTGTACGAAACAGGTCGGACGGACGTGACCACGCTCGCAAGAAACAAATCTTCTTACCCTTCCCAACTACGACGTCTGCGAAGCTTACGCCCAGTTCGAGTCTCGGTGAAATACTACTACCATATAATCATAGTAATAGCCCCTAGACGGAGCTGTGTAGCACCGGCTGCCTGGCAGTCGCTGGAAATGTAAATGATTTTTCTTTCGAGCGCGGAGCCATCTGGTTTCGTCGGCGATGCTGCTGCCGCTGCCGCTGGAACCTGCTGGTAATCACCATCATCGGCGGCTATCGAAGAATCGAAAAAAGAAAAGAACGACTGGTCGGCTGACGTTGATGGGGTCTCAGATTGAAATAAGTGGATGCTGCGCGCTCTCGGATCGCATCCGACTTAACATCGCGTTGTCAGTCGCGATGTAGACATGAGTAGCCGGAATCATGGAAGGCGAAGACTCGTGCCGTCACGAACTCATTCTTCTTCAAAGTCGACCAGCTAAAAGATAAATATCTGGTCGCTGCGGCGGACGCTGCGCCGCTCTCCGTCCTACTCGTTGCATCGCGTGATTTACGCCGAGCGTCTCGCTCGGCGCGTCACGGAAATTTGTTTCCTGCTCGATTGTGTCGCAGTTCTTCTCGGTGTTTATTATTCCGTCTCAGTCACGTTTTATTTTGGTAGCAGCACGCGCGTCCTGAACTTGAGGTAAAATATAATAAATGCTCTGTGTGTACAGCGCGTTTACCGAGTTGATGAATAAGCTCTTCATCGAAGTCGGACGAATGCGCACTATTCAAAAAGCGGATGAAATAATTAATTTTCGGACAACGCCGGTGTCGCCGCGAAAGAATTTGGCCGAAGCGCGACGAGAGGCTGCCGGTAACTCCGAAAAATCGTCAACGTCCGCAGACTGAACTAGGGGAGGGAGAAATGACGCGGACAAAGAGAATCGGTTCAGAGTCATTTACGTCCAGGGCAAGTAATCCGCATTCAGAATAAATGCTCTGCCCCGGTCTGATGCCGAGCGCGCGGCGATGCGATTCGGTCCATTCCGGCGTAAGATCTATCTCGGGAGCGAACTGTAAATTTCGACGTCTGCCTGAACGGTCGTTGTCAAAATGGCCGCGATCGACTGCAGGTAGACTGTTACTCGTTGCTCAAACGCGGCCAGTTATCTCCGGTCTCGGAACAAAACGTAGAAAGTGCCTTCCGCGAAACGATCGAAATGTCTCATGAAGCACCAACTTCGCCATTCGGTCGCCTGCACGTAAACCATTTACTTTCATCATTTCGGTCGTTTCATTGGCGGTAGCGAAAGGTGAAAGTTTTTCGTCTCACCAGACTTGACAAATGTCGTAAATAATCATACCTATTACTTACGTATACTAGCGTATAAAGTTTACTTATACTAACTGAACTGCAAGCATTTTAAAAATGGAAATTAAATCGATTCTTTAGAGATATTTCTAAAGTGAAAGCTCAACGCGTGTTCTTCTGATTCTTGCGCCTTATCTGCTTCCGTTCATGACTAGTAATCGGCCTATTCTTCTTCTTTTATTCCTCGACCTTTCGATGGTGGTGAATTATATGAAAATTACTTAGCAGCGCTCTGCCTTTAAACAGTTCATTCCAGTCTTTTCTTTTCTTTTTCATTAGCCGCGTATTTGTCAAGTCCCGAAAAGAAATTCCATGATAAACAAAAAAGCTCCTATGAACACGGAGAAACATGCAAAATAATACACACGTAACTACAGAGTCAGTTTACTTTCATTGTTTGCGACGGTGTTGTTGTTATCGGGAAAATTGTTAATTACATTACAAATGCAAAATATCATGTTCGTGTACAGATACGCTGGCTAACTCTCGACTATCTTTCTATTGGCTTGTTTTTTTTTCGTTGTTTCTTCCCTCATTGATATCACCATCATCCTGACTAGTCTTTAATCGTTTAACAGACAGTATATTCCGCAAAGTGTTCATTTCAAATTTTCTTGATACCCATCGAAAAAATAACCGAATTAAATGCAAAAAAAGAATTATTTTGTCGAAAAGAAACGTCCACCAGTTAATAAGACGGTCAGCGGGCCTAAAATTATTATTTTATAATAATTTTAGGCCCACTGACAAACTCGTTTTGAAAAACAAGTCAAATTGACTCTAGACTAAATCTAAGGAATACATTTCATTAAAATGCCATAAAAAGACGATTTCAATCAAACTTTTTTCAGTTTAAAACGTTCGATAAACTAATCCGAAACTCGATAGATCAACGAGTATCAATTTACAAGAAAGGAATCGGTTATGGGTTAAAAAGATGGAATGGGTATCCTTCTAAGTGGGGTGCGTAATGGAACCTTACAAAATTGCCGGACAAAGACTTTCTGTGAGAAATTTCGAAAACAATTTCACTTTGTTAAATTCTATATTGGATATAAATGTAAATAGAAGCAAAAAGATACATTCAAAAAAAAAAACGGAACGGGAAAAATTTCGCATCATTCTAGGCTTACATGTATGATTTTTTAAACCCTTCATCTTATTACAGTGTGATAAGTTGCTTAAACGTACCGTTCATTTACTGGAAAATTTTATAATTCGCCTCATATTAATACGGGACAGATTATTATCAAATCCTGAAATCGAAAATGTTATTATTTAAATTGAACATCGCTTTGAACCATAAGAAAAATACGAAAACACAAATCATATTCCATACAATGCTGATTAACATCCGAACAAACAGTAATGATGTAATTTTTGAATACATCTTGAAATACTGATCATCGGATTGTCGGACGCATCATTATACATGTTAACCCGTTGTTTATTCGTCTTATATACCAGTTATTTTACTGTTGTATGTGAGGAAAAAGCAGCAGAGGGTACAATAAAATTTAGAATGTAAATAATAAGAAGAAATATGAAAAGAGTCAGTATAGATTCCATAGAGAATTTTTCTAATGATATATAATACACGCATATATTTTTATATATATATATATATATATATAAATCTAAGAAAAAATTGGTATCCGCCGTCTACATTGAACATATACGACAATATCGATTTAAAAATTCCAGGTAATCATGTATTTCTACAAAGAGGTAGGTTGTATATATAATTATTATAATTTCCGAAATTAACTCCACTTTTTGAAAGAAAAACATTAGTTTAATTAGTTTCCGGAAAGGCGTTTGAGTTTACTCAGCCCTCTTCTGTACCTAATAATTTTAAACTAACTAAATTTATCGTAGTCGGTAAAAGCAATATTAGAAAAATTGAATGTGCCGACGATACACGTATACGCTGAAGCAGTCACATTAACGGTAACTATAATGAAGTAAATAATTACAAAAAGCGATTATAGCGCTTACTAAGCAAAAATTAACTATAAATAATAGAAAAATAAACGGCCCAAATTTTTTCCGAACAAAAGAGATTTTTTTATGTTTCCCACTTATAAATCTGGTAAATCGTGAAATATTTAGATGTGATATTTGACTATAAATTATAATGAAATCGAGTATGTAACACAAAAGTGTGAAAAGGGAGTATGTAATTAACAGAATGGGGGCAGCTCGTACGGTTACGAATTTGTTAATTTATAAGTCGATAATTCAACCGTATTTGGCTCTAAACATATCAAAAAAAATTATAGTTTAAAAAACTAAAAACATATGTTTTATACGTAAGATGCGCTAAAAAACGTAAAATAATTAAAAATTTTTTATGATGTTAACCTAAGAGTGAAGAAGTGGACATTAATAATTAATTTTAGTTCACAATAAAAAATAACTTCTTTTACAACATTAACATAAGAGTGAGAAGTGGGCGGCATTAAGAATTAATTTTAATTCAAAATAAAAGTTTAAGTTATTTTACAATATTATCCTAAGAATGCAGAGGAAATAAATAAATAATTAATTTCAATTCAAAATAATTCAAGGAGTGTTTTTATACAAAGTCATTCAATCCCTCAACAAATGTAAATGATACAAAAACACCCCATGAATTATTTTGAATCGAAATTAATTATATTTCCTCTGCATTCTTAGGTTAATATTGTAAAAGAACTTAAACTTTTATTTTGGATTAAAATTAATTCTTAATATCCACCTCTTCACTGTTAGGTTAGTATTGCAAAAGAATTTAAACTATTTTACGCTTTTTAGCGCATCTTACATATAAAGCATATATTTTTAGTTTTTTAAACTATAATTTTATTTTTAATTTTTTAGTCTTGAAGGAAATGTAATAGAAGGAGATCATATTTGATTATAATTATTTTTTGCGTTTAACTAAAGCTATACTTAATCCCGTTGCATGTTCACCCTCTACGTAAATTCAACAATACAATACAGCTATCTAAATCTTTTTTCACCGACTTCCCGACGTCCGAATGATTTGAAATTTTTACTAATTGTCAGAACCCGATAGATACAATGCAATATTACGATGCAGAAAAAAAACACCTACACCCATAAATAAATTTAAAAAATGGAAATATTTTTTAAACGGAATAAGTTTTATTTCCCGCGAAAACATGGCGGCTTGATGGAAGCAACGGATCCGTCTCATTATGTTTCCAGCCACGATGCGACTGCTCGGAGAAAAAGACCGGGCTACGTACCCGTTGCCTCCGTCGAGACGCCACATTGTGGCGGATAACGAGACCGTCTACGGTCTTTTTCTCCAAGCCGCCGCATCGTCGCGGTAAACATAATGAGACCGGCTGAGGATGCTTCCGTCAATCTGCCGTGTACTGGCGGAAAATAAAAATTATTTCGTTTATAAATATTTACATTTTTTTACTTTATTTGTGGATGTAGTTGTTTTTTCTAACAAGTACCAAAAATTTCAAATCATTCGGACATCGCAAAGTGAATGGAAAATTGATTCCAAAATTCCATTACAAACTACCTGGAACGAACAGTAGACATTAAATGGAACAACAGCGGATAGAATATTATTAGATGAAATATCAAAGAATCCATGGTTTGAAACTGACAATACAGATAGAGATTACATAATAAAAACGATTAGAATTAAAATAGGGTATTTACATTCTGCTAGCTTCCTTCGCAGAATATAAGTATATGGGGCAAAAAAAAAAAAAAATGTAATCTGGAAAAATGGGCCGGTTTGGAACTGGGTAAAATGTATCAATAGAAAAGACCGGTTTTCATAGATGTGCCTTAATTAATTAAAAACGTTATTATTATTATTATTATTATTATTATTATTATTATTATTATATTATTATTATTATTATTATTATTATTATTATTATTATTATTATTATTATTATTATTATTATTATTATTTCGGCATTACAGATTGTTGCAAAGCCGTATTGATGATGAAGTAAATATTTAAAAATCTAAGAATATTAATGAAGTATAACCCGGCTTTAGGCTACAGAAACGAAGAAATCCTAAAACGGCCAACTGACCTCTCGATACGTAACGTTCAATAAAGAGTTTAATGAAGACGTCCGAGCCAGCTATCAAATTTCCCTACTCACGTACCGTTGCAAAGAAGCCGATAAGAACAGTTCGGTGCACAGTATAGAGTAGGTCCATCGTGTGCAGTTCGAAAAAAATATTTTACGCCCCAACTCTAGAATATATCACAGCAAAATATTGTTATTATTCGTATTTTTTTCAGGGAACCTGATAAATATCGGAACATCTATTTATAATAACGAGAGAATACCATTCCCCCCTTTATAGGTAAAAAAACAATCCCTTAAATTTCTTTTTTTAGCTTCTAGAATTGTTTTCAAACGTACACTCTCCTATGAACAAGATATGCGTATGTCCGAGTATTCTCGTAATTAAAAACAGAGTCGAAAGAAATAGTACTTTTTTGTTCCTATCTTTCCGAAAATGCCAGCCGAAGCAAATGACCAATTAAGAATGAGAACATATACATATAGATCGGATTTTAATATGATTAGAAATTGCGGAAATAGAAACGGCTAGCGCGCAAACAACACCAAATGGGGGGCAGGGGGCAAAAATCTATGTCTCACAATTAGAAGTAGGAAGAGCCTCCTCACCAAACCAGCTGAGAGGTGAGAACCGCTCTTGAAAATGAATGCAACCCCTTCGGAAAAAATGAGTTTTGCAAACACAGGCGAACAGTCTTTAGGAAGAAGAAACAGTAAGAAATTGAAAAAGACAAGAAGAATGATCGAGGCAGAGACGTATATTGTGGAGAAAGTGATGAAACGACCGCGAGATAGGGGAAAGACAGGAATCAATGAAGAAGGATAAGATCAAATTTAAACGAAGCGACGATTAGAAAATGTCTTCGAGCTGTGTTCCAAAGTAAATAGGATGCGATAAAATAAAAATATCACGAGCTGAGAATCAAATAAATCGATGCCACGGTGACGCTGGAAAGAAAGTCGATAATCCGGACGGTTCGTAAGCTAAGTGGGCGAGAGCGTGTACATTTTAGTGGAAATCGAAACATTCGGGAGCTTCGTTGGGAAAATTTTACGACCGGATCCGTATACGTATGTCGGTACACAAAGAGGGAAAACCGTAATGGAACACCGGGGAAAATCTCCTGCTACGTGTTGCTCTTTATTTTTAAAATTATAATTCGATTATATTTTTTTTTAAGAGGCGCCCAGAAAAATCGGAATTTCATCCGGTGGACCGTGTTAGACTGCGGTCGAAGGAAGCGGCGCGGAAGAGGAGGGGGCAGATGAAAATATGTTCTTCTGCTGCTGCGAAGTCATTGTGTCAGAAGGAATTTCAACGGCGTCGACTAGCGCCCTGAATAATAGAAAAGCGCGCTAACAATATGTTGACAAGTTCGGTAAATTATGCTCGTCGAGCGAGTCAGCAGTGTAAGAAAAGCTCGCTGTAAAATATTACAAGCAGCCAGCGCTGGAAGGTTACGCTCGAATTTGTTTTTAACAAAACGTAAAGCTACGCTGCAAAGGCAGCGTAAGCTGCTAAAGTTCACTTGTTCCGTCTGGCTTTTGTTTGCCAGGGCACTTTGTTATTAGGGCGCATCAGTTTCGCTGTAAACAGACAGAAGCAGATAGTTTCACACGGATAGAAATTTAATGTAGAGAACTATTAGCGGCGGTCGGCACCGACACAACAACCTTCTCCTCTCCGAATCAAACTTAATTAAGTAAATAAAATTCCTCGTCCAGATTAAATTTTAAAAAGACCGCGACGACGACTCGTCAGCGCAGCCAATTCCTTTTGTTCTTCTCTTGAAACGCCGTCGCTACCGATATAACTATCGCCGAACCGGCACTTTCTTTATACACTTCTACCTAGCATCCGTTACGTCCTTCCCGTAGTTGCTTCGAAATTCTTCCCCCTGCCAGAAAGAAACGAGAAACCGGCAAGATAATTTTGGCTCGAGCAATCGACAATACCTGACACATTCTTCGTTCCCGTTCGCGCTTCAGATTATGTTACCTGCAAATAACCTCAACACATCGTATTGAAAATTGTTCGAATTTTAAGTGCTTCAAGTTTAATACGAGTTTTCAACGATGTCCCGTGCTCCAACAAGCGTTCTCCCGGTAGCTATACATTTTCTAACGCTTTAAATTTACCCCGAACAAGCGCGATCGACGTTTCAAACAGTGTGGCTATTTTCGGTTGTTCTGGAACATCTCCATTAATTTATTTCAACCGTATAATAATACAGTGTGTTACCGCACTATGCGCCGCAGCATAGACTATAAAAGCACGGCATGACGCGGTAAATCGTGTATTTAAAAACTGAGCTAGAATGGGAAGAAAAGAAGAAAGAGAAAAATCTTCTACAGACAATGATGTCCGAGAATACGTAAAACATCCTATACAGGACGACACTGTGGAAGAAGATCTTTTTTTTTTATTTTTTTTTAGAATGGGACTCACGAGACGACACTAAACGGTAATAATAATTGCAATGCCGTATAGCAGTTAAAGTGTTAATATCAATCGAGCGTGAAAATTAAAACGAAATTATTTTTCATAATTCGGAGGTCAGTCAAAATACGCCATTTGATAATACTACCACAAGTTTGATCAATTTTTAGCCATTAAACAAATTAAATACAGTATTATTCATTTCTGTATTACGTATGTAAATTGAACACTAAAGTAACATTAACCAGAAATCACAGTTATATAATTATTTATAAAAAGAGTACACCTACATGTTTCTGTCGGCGTATTGTTCTTATAAATGATAATAGTAAGTGATTGTACATTTCTGGCTAATGTTACTTTAGTGTTCAATTTACGATTTAAAGCTATTCTTTCGATTGATAAAAAAAAAGAAAAAAAAGTTTCCTTTCGATGCGGAGGTTAAATAAATAGTCTCGACAACGGGAAGGACGCTCTTTGGAATACGGTCAAGTTGATGACACAAATATTTTACGAACTCATTGCGAATTTCGATAATCGCGTTGTATAATTCGTTTTTCGACCATTTCCAAATATATATTTACAGTATGTATTTAATTCAACATGTGTGCGGTGTTCAATAGCACTACTGACGGTGTAGTTTCTACTTTTCCCTATGAAATATATGTATATTAAGCTACAGTGTTTTACTGAAAATTCCAAATCACGGAAGTCGCCAGCGGGGGGCAGGGGGCAGCTGCCCCCCCTCTGGACCATTGAAACTTTTTAATCAACTGGCTATGATGAGTATTGATAGGCGCGTAATCATGAACAATTTTCCAGAAACCCATGAAAATTATGTTTTAATTAAGATTTTATTCTTGTTTAATAAAATATTAAGACTTTACAATTTATAAATTTTATTTTTCTTATAACTCATATCCTCTCTCTATCATCTTGCCCCCCCCCCCCGGCCCGTTGGCTGGCGACGCCCTTGTTCCAAATTAATATTTTTAAACACGAAGCTGGCAATTTCTAGCGCATAATTTTAGGTCATCCATCTAGAAAAGGATATTTAATAAAATCTTATCCGACTCGTCCAACAGTTCGTAGTTGTACAGTGTTGTTAAATGCACCACCGTAAAATATTTTCTATAAGTTTTCGACTCTAAAATTCCCCAGAGTACTTATGTGACTCTAAAATAGCAACACTAGTTGACGGCTATCGACTTAAGACTGCGCTAAGTCGCTAACTGCGCTCCGCAGAGGTTTGTCAACGAGAAATGCAACGAAAAACAGTTTAACGAGACAACGAGCTGTTCATTAGTAATACTGTACAACGTCTTAAATTCTTTCCTCGAACTTAACTGAGCCGTCGTTTCGAACGTCCTCATTTGTGGCGAATAATTTGTGTCGTCCGAACATACTTGTCTTTCTACCGATCGGAAAAAGCACTTCGGAACAAAAGTTGTTATTTTTCTACTCTTCACGATTTTCATGAAATAAGCAATATCGGGCTAGGCAGCAGTAAACGATTTTATCAAGTGTAATGCGTCCGAATGAAACGTTTATCGCCCGTCTGAGATCTAAAAAAGAAAAGTTGCTGGAGAAACAGGCTGGAAAACAACAAAGCACATAGCTCCTTACATTCTTTCTAAACTTCTAGTTACATTACGCTCTACTCTTGGCCGCAATGTATAATCAAAAAAAGCCTATATATTAAATAAGCAAATCCAAAAAAAAATTTAACAAGAAACATTGTTAATGCATCAAAGTGTTGGTTCAGTTATAATTGATATTCTGTTCTTAGTTCAAATGTACGATTGATCACTTTATAAAAGCGATGCGACTGATGATGTTTTTTTTTTTTTTTTTTTTTGGCCGCACGCCAAAATATAGACATTAACTCGGTTGTTCTCTCTTTCCTGATCATTCCTGTGATTTTATTATTCTCCGTATACGCTCACTTATCCACTCATTTGCTTCCCCCCATTCCGTTCAAAGCGATTCGCTGTGGGTTCCTAGCCATTCGGACATTTTTGGTAATGAAGAGGCGAATTCTTTGGCACTCGGTTATTGCTTCTTCCCACTTCCTTTCTTTAGAAAATTACTATACTCTAATCTCCTACGGCTGTGTAAAAGCTTTCAACTCAGATTATGGTATCGGATATTTTCCTGTTTTTCTAACAATTGTTCTTTCTATCTGTCAGTTCAACCTAGCCTTCCTGCCATCTTAAGCCATACTCTATTATTTTCCTCTCATTTTCGTTTTTTGGTTGATTTCTTTCTCATATTAGCCTCTTCATCCAAGCGAATAGCATGTTTGCGATGCTGATCATGTGTTTATTAAGCGTTCATCTCTTTCAGTCGAGCGTTCTGCTTTCTATTCCAATTTGCTGGGTATTCCTACTCCGTATTGTGCCTCCTATCTCCTGTCTTTTCCATCCCCACACATCGCTCCCATTGTTTGTTTCTTCCTGCTAGCAATGTCTGACCGCATCAAAATATAACTGATTGATTTCCCTTTCTAATTATTTCTGGGTAAAAGTCCCTGGTTGACGAGCCCAATAAAAAAAAAAAAAAAAGCTCGGTTCATACCAGCCGCTAACCAAACGAAACACCACCGCTTAACCAACTACATTACGGTAGCTGACTTAAATTTGACATATTAAAACAAAGTACACACAACACACATATGTATATATATATATATATATATATATATATATATATATATATATATATATATATATATTAATTACAACGTAATTCTTAGGCTACCCCCTCGAAAAAATGTCCCAATTTTATGTAACGCAGAATGTCCCAATTTTATGTAACGTTAGTTATATTTTATAGGATTTTTGTTATTGTTATTTAAAAAATGTCACAATTTTATATAACGAAATCTGTAACGAAAAATGTAATGAAACAATATCTTAATTTTATGTAATGAAAGTTAAATGTTAGGATAGGATTTTTGTGATTATGTTTTGTTTTTCTTTTTTTGTTGATGCCAGTAAGAATTACGTTGTAAATTTTGATCATTTTATACAAAGTATAAAAGGAAAAGAGACATAAATAAAAGCAAGACGGGTCAAGGGGCACAGCCCCTTGCGAGACCAAAATGGCCGAGTTTATATATATATATATATATGTACATTCTATTCTAAAATCAACGAATCATTCGTGTAATTTTTAAGTGTTCCGATGTGTTTCGTAGTCGTTGGATGAATAAATAGGAACAAGTAATACTTCGTTCGCTAAGGATATAGTTAAAGATGATCATAATTTACATTTACATAATACTAAACTCGAAACAATGACATTAAATTTTAAATTTGTAATATAGCATATATTTTTCATCCAGCTTATAGGTGTAATTTTATCTTTTCAAAAAAAATTTTTGTTCCTTCACTGCTTTTCTTTGAAATTTTTTAAAACCTAGGAAAATGATTTCACAACTTCCGAATTTAATTATTTTATTACGTTATAATAAAAAAAAAAATGATAATACCTGATATGTTATAATGCGATGAGCTTGACTTCTTTTAGCAACAAAATTAATATTCATATATATAAATGACGAATGCGATTACTGCATACAATCAGAACCATAAGTAATAGAAAAAACTTCAGAGAACATAATGCTAAATAAGCTCGCTAAATACGGATAGATAGAGAAAGATATTACATCCAAATTAAATTCGTTCATTAATTAAAAAGAAAAGAAAAAACAACTCGATAAAGGATCTCCATTTGTTTCTTACTTTAAATAAATTATGTCGTAAAAATCTGTTCGTTTATACATACCAAAGTGGTCATTTCAAAGCAATATCGAACGATGGCTAAAACATGTCTCTGCTTTATTGGATTATCACAACCTTTCTATCTCAGTGTTATTCATTCTCGCCTTCTAGCACTTTTGTATCCTATTATATATTATTAGATGTATTAAAGTTTGAATCGTCGTCTTCCTAAAACAACACTTCTAGTAACTCCGTTTAAAAATCAAGAATAAAAGAAAGCTTTGCAACAATGTACGTGAGTTGTTTATTTCTTTTGTAATAATGCTACTTCCGCCGTTTCATTTTGATCTTCGCTTTTACAAAAGAAAAAGAAACATAATAATAATTACTGACAGACTCCATTCTTAATAACCTTATACTTATGTGCCAATATATAGGCACATTGACGAATAGTTAAGAAAAACCTTTAAAAACAAATAATGAAATATAGCTTAGTTCCTATCGATTGATATGTCACACGCCTAGAAGAAGACTCTTTCCAAATTTCGATCTTTCGACGCCTTGCGAGTGTGATTTTGAAGTTGAAACCTCGGATGTTGTGAACTAGAGAAATATATGCCGGAATGCGCGTATTTTTAACATTGTTCAAAAGTTTTCACTAAAATACTCGCACCGCGTTAACACGTCATTTTGGGCAATTTTTTAATTTTTTTTCGCAAACTTTGAAATTTTCGTTAGAAAAATAAAATACGATTTCGTTCCCGACAAATAATGATCTTGCTATCGATATATCAGACGTCCGAAATATAAAATATAATTTTTACGAAAATTTCGAACTTTCGACGCTCCAAGCGCCTAATTTTGTAGTTGAAAACCCGGATGTTTCAGACACTAGAGAATCATACGGAAATGCGCGTGTTTTATGTTGAAACTGATAAATTGGACAAATTATGCTTATTTAGTCCGACCGGACTCGACTAATTTATGACCACGAAGCGCGGTATTGGTTAAAGTTTTCAACTAGCAATAATCACATTTCAGATGAACTTCATTGGTTAGAATACTACCACTGCGCAAATCGCCCCACCCTCTCCATTGTCCTCTTTACTCAAACGAAATGCCAGTTTATGTTTGCCGTTCTCCTTGTATTCCAGTTTACCTGTCTTTTCCTTCTCTACACATTGTTCCCGCTATATTGATTACTTCCTACTAAACTGTATTTGATTATCGTATAAAGCTATAATTGATTCCTTCTCTTTCTAATTGTTTTTGGGTAAAGGTCCAAAAAAAAAAAAAAAAAAAAAAAAAAAAAAAAGTAAAATTTAGCGTGAAACTAGAGTATGCCATGACTGAATTGTAACGACGACTGAAATTTTTAATTGATCTTCAGTCTGTCCATCTGAATTTATTCAATCGGTCTCCTCTTTCGTCATTACTTTATGCGATAGATTTCTAATGATATTGTTGCTTGTTATTTTACTGTTTTTTGTTCCTTTAGGTGGGCGTTTCTAACATCATTATAGAAAAATGGAAATAACGAGGCTATACTGGAACGGTATAACAGGTATCAGCGGAAAACGGCAACTATTGAGCCCTGGTTCGGCTTATTGTATTGCTAAATTAAGTTAATCGTACGTTGAAAAAGTTGTTACCTGAGACACGATCGGCATCGTAATTTGGTAACATGAAACTTATACAAGTTACATAACAACGAACATCTGTAATAGTTGTAATACGGAGGTTTTTAGTTACATTTTTTTTTTTAAAATAATTTCACGTAAAACGGTTTGAAATTTTTGAATACGTTAAATGCAGTTTAAAATGAATATAGTTGAAATTTCGAATGAAGAAATTTCTAGTTAGATTCTTGGTAAATTTTATGTAAAACAATTTAAAATCACTTAAACTTTTAAACTGTTTACCATTTCAAATTACTTGTAAGTACATGGCTAAGCTAAAACAATAAATCTCTTTTTAGTGAATTTTAAATAAATCAATTTGAAATTATTCAGTATCTATACGAATGATATGGATAAGAACTCGGTTAAAACGCTTTTATAGTCTTTACATCGTAACAGGCAGTAATGAGAGGAAAAACAACAAGTTGCGCAAATTCACCAAAATAATACTGCTGGTTCAGCGTATGGTTCTGAATAAACGGCAAAGTTATCTGATAGTCCACGTATATTCATAAATAATTCGCGACCTACACTGCAGAACAATTATCTTCAGTTATAATCTGACTCAATAAATTCCATTAGAAGGATTAACATCTCTTTTTACCGAAGGACATTGGCGCACTCAAGGGGGGTGCCACGGGCCCATTGCTCCTCCCAAAAAATCTTCGAAATCTTAATTTCGTTTTGTAATGTTTTGTTTTACTTCATTTTAAAAAAAAAAAAAAAACATACATATTTACTTTTTGCTTATATTACAAGTGTAATGTTATATACTTTTAACTAATTTTTTAAAAATAAAATTCGTATGCTTACCTAATTTGTGCTTATTACAAACATAATATTATGTTTCTATTATTATTATTATTTTTTTAAAAATAAAATTCGTCAGTTTTGTAATTTTTGTAAAAATAATATTCGTTAATTTTGTATTTTTTTTTTATTTTAATTGACAGACCATAAAAATAGATAGTTACTCCTCCCTAACCTTCTAAATTCTAGCCCCGACCAAAAAAAAATCCTGAGTGCGCCTTTGCCGAAGCATGATTCGTTTTTACGTAGTATGATTATTAAAAACCATAGTTATTACAGAAATTACAGAAATATATTTTATTTTATCGCTTCAATGTCGCACACGTTTT
Source organism: Icerya purchasi (assembly GCA_039619475.1). Classification (NCBI taxonomy): domain Eukaryota; kingdom Metazoa; phylum Arthropoda; class Insecta; order Hemiptera; family Monophlebidae; genus Icerya; species Icerya purchasi. Next base: position 285,728,816 of record CM077116.1, read on the forward strand.
TCTCTTGATAGGCGTGATTTACTAGAGGATCTATTAGCCAGCCTCTCCAAAGCCAAATTTATGAAAAAATACGGTGTCTATTTAATTCCGTAAATTTTGTGTAAATTATGTACCTATGTCCCAGAATTGTGTACACTCTCTCTTCCGCGGCAATAAGAAATCGTAGATCCCTTCCTTGTCATTAAGATTTTCCAAAAGAAATGCGATGGCATATGATCGTGTAAATTTTCTTTAAATAGTGTAGAACTTTTTTTTGAATTTTGTGGTATACTCTCTTATTTATAATGTACAATATCATCATAAAACTTGTATGTCAAAACTTCGGAATTTATATTTACCCCATTTATCGCTATGACAAAAATTTGCATCGTACAAATCTAAAAAATTTGAAATTTCGAAATTTTCTGATGGACATACAAACTATGACGTAAATGAGGAGAACTTACATCGTTCGCTATTTATTGGCTGTTCATTATTTCAAAAAAGGTAGGTAACTTTTTACGCACTCAGTCGGTTACTTATGTTTTTTTTCATTACAATTTTCCTGCTCCTTTACCTATAATTAGGCCACGTATTAATTGTTATTAGAAAATTTTGTTTAACAACGGGGTAACGTGTTTTTAATTTTACGATAAGCCTTCATGGATAACGAGTAGTCTTAATGTTCTTTAGTTTTAATGTTTCTCACTTATCAAAAAAGCAATTAGTTCAAATTTATTATTAATATACTATCGGGTGGTAGTACGAAATTTAAGATCTATGTTGTGGAAAAAGAAATTTAATCTGTATTTCAAAACAACGGCGATTATTTTTAAAATAATGATTATAACAATATCTACTTACATATACAAAAGCGTTATTAATATCAGATCACATTACACAAATATATAGAAAGTTTATTATTTCGTAAACGTAATCGATGTGAATGAATTTCTGAATTTTGTTTTTTATACGATTTCTAGTATATAAATTTATTCCGTATAAATTAAAAACTGAATTTTAATTCTTGACATTCGACGTACAATATTTTAAACATAATTTTAAATCGCTGTATTTTTTCTTTTTTTTTTCTTGCACACATATATAGACACCAGCGATCCGCTAATTTAAAATGCACAATATTAATCAATCGATACATGTAAAATATAAAAGTTGTGAAAAAAATATATGTAAAATGCCATCTAGTTTCCGTATACATCCATTTAATGCAAGCAAAATAAAGCAGTTATTTACTATAGGTTGTATTTTTCAATTTTCGGCTGGAATATTTCTGCCGTTAACTACCAATAGACGATTTAGTGTTGTATTACGTTGAATGTTTTCAGTTCCGAAATCTCCGCAAGCCACAGACCTTGTAAATTCTTAATCATATTCGGAAAAAAATGAAATCTTCAGTCAGTAACTTACCAGTAATTACTCGACTTTCATGTAACGCGATACTCTCTTTAAAACATAGATATTATGAGAATAAAATTTCAGTCGAAAAGCAAAAACTATGCAAGCACAAGCGCATCCCTTGTTGCAATTGAAACGATTTAATAGAAAAATACTGATTACAGGGTTAATTGGTTTTCATTAGATACAGATCAACACATAAACTTAGAAGCACACTTCTAGAACAGTGTAGGGGAGGCTTGCAAAATCATCTAAATGTAGTTACATATTCGTGAAGCATCAGAACAAGAATAAAACGCAAAAAATCAGTCAGTATTGTGGTTGTTCTGGTGTGATGAATGCTAAAAATCCTCCAAAATCTATAAACATTAAAACATATACCAAAGTTATTTTAGTTGGGTATACATCGATACATCGTTTAAATCACATAAGGGCATGATTCAAATAGAGGTGAAATATAAATCAAACTATATGCTTGAATACACGTTGGCAACAAAGGTTAGTATTGTATAATGCAAATTTGACTTAGATGGCATATCAAAGTTAATCTCAGGGGCATATTCATTCAAACACAGATGGAAAGTACAGCAAATATTAGTTTTGCATATTAATAGCAACGGTTAGATACAGATACGACAAAGCGTATCCGTAAAAGTATATACACACAAAAATAAAGGTTTTAGTAGGGTTTGATAAAGTGTTAAAGTTAGTTAAATGCATTGTCAAAGAGAATAATCATTACTACCTGCAATAATTGTATACCTAATAATTTTCTGAATACTTTTCAATTTCAAACAATTACCATTATAATCAGGTGATTGATTACCAAAAACACTTTAAGCTGCTTTTTGCAATAAATTAGAACTGCTTCTGTTTAACTAGGTTTATGTTTTTTCAATTTTTTTTCTCATATTTGTGCAAATGGGAATTAGAATTATATTCGTTTCCCGGACTAGTGATTGTTCCTTGTGGTCGTTGTTACTTCAGTTTTAACACATACAATCAATATTAATTTTTCTCATTATGTATTGAATGTGCGTATGCAAATAAAATCATGTAACCGGACAAGTAATGTCCTTGATTTTCAGTTCTTTAAATAACTTTCAGAACCTGTTCCCGATGGCGAATTAAAACACCGGTAGCATAATATCGGACTAGAAATTATAGCAATTCAGCAATATTATTGTTCAAAAAGGTGAGTGTTGTGAATTATATCTGGCAATATAAGCCACTAATTCTATTATATACATAGTGTAATGTCTACGTTTGTCCTCAAGCATAACAGCTGGTTTGCATCATTATTTATATTAGTGTCGTACTCGGCAAATTAATAATTTATAATTTCCAATGTTACACGTCTGGTTATTTGCCCAGATTTTTCAGATTCTCTTTTGCATCCTCACAGGCTGTGCTGGTACACTGAATTTAATGACATTTTTATTTCATTAAAACGGGTACTTTTAATAATTATACACAATGTCCATAAATAAAAAATGTTTTGTTTGATACAATTTTTTATTACTTTCTACAAGAAATGTCCTTTTGTATCATACATTGCAGTACATCGCGCCTTTTTTCTTCTTTACTAATGATGAAGACACTGTCGAATATTGCTTCAGAGCATAATACTAAATGAAAGTTCAGGAACACACGCTGCTGCTATTAATGCCCGTGATTGATCAATGACATACACTTGGGAACGCTTTATGTCTTCGTTTACCTAACATTGAAAAAGCGATATTGGAATTATTACAACAATATGAGTAATGGAAAATTTAAAATTTTCTATAATGGGTTTCTAAAACTTCATAAAAAAAATGAAATGTGCCTCAGGGCGCAGGGCAGAAGTGAAACTTCAAAGGCGTTTTCCCCAACTTTGATTTAAGGTTATAATATTAGTACCAAATTTACCAAGAGTAAGAACCAAATGGGGAGATCTGTAGTTCTTGTGAACATATCTATAAAGTTTCACTTAAAGAAAAACCAAAATACCTGTGATGCCTTTCTTTTTCCGACTCTTTATATCCACTTTTTTACGTTTGATTAATTTTGTGATATTTTAAGTTCTGATAAGTTTATTTTCTTTTTTTTATATATAAAAGTGGTATAAAATGCAATAAGATGCAGCATAGCCGATTCTTTATATCCTCATTTTCGTTTAATTTTTGTTTTCCGTGGAGACTCATCATTGACATGTTTTCGTCACTTAATGACATTTTTAAAATTGAATAAGGCACTGTACAAGCGTGGACACATACAAGGGCGTCGCCATACGATGAGCCAGGGGGGAGGGCGAGATAATAGAAAGAGGATATGAGTTGTAGGAGAAATAAAATCAATAAGTTGTAAAGGCTTAATAATTTATTAAACAAGAATAAAATCTTAATTAAAACAGAATTTTCGTGCGTTTCTGGCAAATGTTTATAATAAAATTATAAAAGTCTTCCAAATTGTGTCCATGATTACACGCCTATGAATACTCATCATGGCCAGTTGATTAAAAAGTTTCAAGCCTCCAGGGGTGGGGGCAGCTGCCACCCCATTGCCCTCCCCCCTGGCGATGCTCATGGACACTTACGATTTTGTACAACTATTACGTACAGAAGGAACGCGGACTGCCGGTTTATGTTTATTAATTTGATCTGCCGCTTGTAATTAAGAAAGAGAGCACGATACTCGTAAACGCGCAACGGAAAGAGCCGAGCGCGTAAATTATAATTCGATATATTCTACGTGTGTCTATTACGAATTTTTAGATGTTATTAGTTACTCGTAATGTACGCTCGCTGGTTTTTCGTGTAAACTATATATGTATATTTTTTTATTTATATATAAGGCGCACCTAAAGAAGTTTCACATTATCGCCTTTGTTTTTATCCATATAATATAAGGTTAATGCGTCTTACCCCATCCCACCGATTGCATCTATCGGAATGGCAAATCTTATTCCGACATGTGTCCATATAACTGATATGCATTTTAAGCAATGAACCAATAATGCATAAAAAATGGATCACAACTTACATCCTCAATGAGATCATCTCATTATATGCTGCATATTGCGTTTCATCTGTATCATTGACGAAGTTTGATCAATGTTAAAGTGACCTCTACCTTTTTTGTACGACATTTAGTATCACGTGACGACGAATTTGGAGGACAGTTGGCTCGTCATTGCCGAAATATGTAATTTTAGCCGCTTGTTTTTTTTTGCAAATAAGGTGCAGACATTTTTTAATTCAACATCGACAAATTTCATTTGTTTTCGTCAGTTCGTTTTCTTTCACTAAGGTGCAATTTATAAAAATGCCTCTATACTCGAAAGAGTTATGTTTACACTGCGCAATATCTTTTTCAAGATAATTTCGTATTAGATCTGCGTGATGTAAGTGAATAACAAGTAACATGTTATTTTTATAAATATATCTGTTTTTATAATAAAACAAACTTTAATAACAAACAATATAGAACAATAAATTAGATAAATACCTATTTAGAAACGTTTTCGGGCATAACCCATCATCAGCTAAGACAAACTTAAAGGAAACTTAAAACATACTTGTTTTTTAATATTCGAGAAATTCGTTGTATTTCAGAAAAATCGTTGCAACTGATATACACCATACATATATCAAAGATTAAGCAACAACTAGGCTGTAAACCGTACAGTTACGATAAATCTGAAATTGACGAATTTTAAACATTTAACAACATCTTTTATACTTAATTTCTGAAATTCGCATTGCACACGGGTTAAACGGAAGCCAAAATTAATTCCGCCAGCCTGGTAGCAGCGCTCTCGAACTTATTGCACCTAACACAGCGTCTCTAAAATTGTTCGATTCCAAACTGCGCATATCGTAGCAGCAAAGAAAACTTTTAACTTGGCTAAAATGCGTATCCAGCAGCAGAAACAGGAAATAGTACTGGTAACTGCCATTTATAATTAAATAAAAGAATAGGAGTTAAGCAGTTAATTAAAACGGTTTTGTTATTTTATTCTAAAAGTTTCGAATGTTATCGTATTCATCGGTAGAGAGTGTGTTGCATCTTGAAGCAGACTGTTGCATATTATGCAGTATACTTGAATTGTCAATAATTTCCTCCGCGTGGATAAATTTTGCAACGCGTTTAAACGATATTTAACAATTCATTAATTACATTCAGAATATTTACTTCTGATAAGCAAAATTTAAACGTACGGTAATCAATATTTTTGAAATGTAATTATTTTAAAAAACTCGCATACGCTAAATGGTATACGTTTCATTTTTCTTAGCGTAAAAGAGGAAATAGTGAATAAGCAGAATAGAGTGAAGGAGTGAACGAATTTTTAGTGACCCGGTCATTATTTAAATCGAAGAGACTGACCGAGCCGAGATTGCCGAAGTAACCGATAATCTCGCTACGGAAGACAAAAGTATAAAATTCTCTGTCCGTTAAGCAGTCTCGCGTATCATCATTTTCATCGGTGTGGAAATTTCGAGAAGCCAACTTGGAAAATCCGAGATTTCAACGGTCGGTAGTAAAGGCGCTTAGCTTGCAAGAGACATTCAGACATTAAACTTGAAATGATGAAAGAGAGGCTAGACAGAATAGGAAGATAAGATGAAGTTTTCGATTGTTTTGTTTTTAGTTCGATCGCGGGTTCATTATTTTATTTCTTTATTCTCGTACCGGTGCTGGCCATTGGCAAAGAATGTTCATGTAGGTTTGCGCAGCGTTCTTTCCATCATTGTCGATTTCGCATTACGAATGCAACTCGCGATTCGTTAACCAGCTTTCTTGCATCTGTTCAGTTGGAGCGTCGTGTTCTACAGCTCCGACATGTAAACTGTTCAACATACGCAGCAGGAGAAATTCTTCGTTTAACGGATTACTTCGTTTGTCTGCTATTGCGCGCCAACTTAAAAGAAATGAAAAAATGGCGAAGATAAAAAATAAATAAATAAAAATAAAATCCTACCGACTACGCGCAACTGGAAGGAGATTTTTCAAGCGAAACCATTCAGCGCGGCCCGTAGCCCAGCATAAAATTCCCGTTCCTTCTATCTGACGACTTAGTTTTGCCTAGTTCCGAGCAATATGCTTGTAAATTTTTTACTCCGACTACGTGATCGTCCTATTTTATCAGAAATCTCCCCACCTCTTCCTCACCCACCTCACATTGCACCCTATACACCGCCACCATATTCCTCTTATCCTAAAACCCCTCCACTCGTTACCACAATAACGTATATATATATATATATATATATATATATATATATATATGTATACATTATATACACATCGATCAGCATAATAATAAGCAGATATGCCGGTAACTGAAGTTTTTTAGGGATAACAATGACCGCATATCGCGAAGAATTTTATATATCCTTTGATCGCTATTGTTTACCGAGAGAAAGAAACGAACACTTTTTAAACATAATTCGTAATAGCCCCGATCCAAAATCCGCTACAATGTCGCGTGCAAATGACTCACTACAAAATGATCATTGTCGAACTTTTCGCCGCAAAACTGGCAAATGGAGGAATTCTAAAATCCATTTGAAAATAATAAAAAAGCAGAGATGCGATTCAATAGGAAAAACGATTCACGGAACACTTTAAGAGCCATCTGAATGCTGTTTAAGCCAGAAAAAAAAAAAGTAGAAATGCCCTCTAGGTACTGCTTTATTTGAACATCTCGGTTTTACTACAGCAATTTTAAAGTTATACGCCAACTGTTTGATCAAAACGTACCAAACGTTTTTTTTTTTTGGTTTTTTTTTTTTTCTGTGAACAGGTTAGCTAAAAGGTACAGCACTATTCGCTGTCGATAAGGAAGCTTAAATTCTGTTCTAAAATCAACAGTAGCCCCAAAAAAGAACCAGCCGATTTTTTCTTATAAATACATATTTACGTATATTTATATGATCAGTGGAAAACCCTGATTTCTTTCCTAGTACTTTTTTAAGACAGAAAAATGTTGAAATGGAACCATCCCAACATACAATCGCACGCATACTATTTATTTTATTTTTTTTATCCCTTTTTTGCCAACAACAGACATTACCCATCAACACGTGCACATAATAGCAACTAGCAGTCCCAGGGAATGAAACCTGACCTAAAACACCATATAGCAGGGATTTGACAATGACAATCATAGTCGTTAATTGCCAAACATATGCATATTGAAAAGAGAAGATATGACCGTGTCGAAGGCAAGAGCAGAAGGAATTTGCTAGCCAATACCACACGGATACATCTGCATATTACACAAACAATAAATAAAGAAGCCAGATTTTTTTCCCCCTTTTTTTTTTTAGTTTAAAAAAATAGAAAGTTAAATTTATTTAAGAAAAGATTGATATTTAAATTTTAAAAAAAACTTAAAAACTAATTTTATAAATAATTTACGTGAGCAACAAACAGGAATAATTCAAAATGAATTCAAAAAATAGATAAATAAATTAAACGGATTGATAAGTAACTTTAGAACTATAAAGTTAAATATATAGGATATACAGAGCGCCTTCGACTCATAATGAAAAAAATTGAAATATATGTATTATCAAAGGAAAATTAGAACTGCGTTAAGAAATCTATTTAGAAATGAAATCAATACAACTGCTCGCATTAACAAACAATTTTTTTAACTAATTAGTAGGGAGGTTATAAAATTATCTTCACGGATAGATTGAAACATTTTAAATAGTAAGATGCTATTTATCATCTCATATGATGAAGCTTATTTATTTGCATTGTGTTCAATTGTCCGTTGAAGAGATCGGTGAAATTGTTTAATTTATTTATTTCTATTATCTGATTTTATTTTTATTTCTATTATTTTATTCTATTTCGTCCATTTCGTTCTTATCAGTTTCATTTCTTGCTTCATCGTAATTTACTTTTCCGTTTCAATTGCTCATTTAAATTTAAATTTAAACTTAATTTATAAGTAATGCCAGACTCGTTCGACTGGAGAGGTAAACCTCACCCTAATCCTCTTAACACTATCGGTAAAAACATCACTAACCCCATCATACAGATTAAAACAACTAAAAAAAAACTAATAAAACTGTTTCGTATCTACGTCTAAAAACAACATTGTCTCGGTTTCGAATGTTAATAAAACTATCGACGTGGATATATTACCATTAACCCTATAACAATATTTCTCGAGCTAGAAATGTACCACTATTTCCAAACAACTTTGAAGGTTTAAGTTGAGAATTTGAAAAGATAGGTCAACTTCACCGGACACCTTTAGCTAAAATGTTTTATAAAAAAGGTTAGCGGTTCATCCACAATTACTTGTTTAGGAAAGAACATGTTTATGCTTAACTGTTTACTTTTGCAGCTAACCAGTTTATGCTTTCCGACAACGTCCATAAAAGACTTAAAATAAGATCATTTATTCAGCAATCGTTATTATAACGTTTCGGCATAGTTTGTGATATTCCAACTGATTTATCCATCGATGAACTTCTTTTAAATTGTTCCTCGCGGATGCGAATCTCGGATATCTAAAGGTTACGGAAGATATTTTTGAAAATTCTTTTGCGTCCATTTCTGTTATCGAAGTTAAATTTTTGAGATCAACTCTTGCGTTTTTGTCAATTTCCACCAAGCCTACCGTATTCAGCCGGTTATTGGTAGATTTAAACTTTTTCATAATTGTCTTCGATTCGTCACTACAGTTCTTCAGGCCGGAGCAAACCTATCTGCTACTTTTGTTCTGCTAGTCATTATTCTTCCGAATGCATCGTCACCCAACAAAATAACCCAACTAGTTTTCATTGCGTTCGTTATGACAAAAATCATTCTGCCCTTGACCCTTTTTGTCCAATATTCAAGAAGCAATTAAAAATACATGAAATCATGAGTCTGCCAAAATGTTTTCGTACTCCGAGACTAAGAATATCAGTCAAGAGAAGCTGGTTTCTTCGGCTTTCACCTTTGCTGACATTTCTAATCTGAACAATTTCTCCGGCTTACGAGACTTTTTTAATATCACAAAAAGGAAACGGCAAGATTATTTTTAGCGACAGGTGTTGATGATTCCGATTAAATCTTACTCCGTTTCATTTTCCTTGTGATTTTACGATTACCTTTCTGTCATCTGGTTCCAAATTTTCCATACACTTTCCGTTAGTGTTGTCTGCTTGACTAGGTTGGTTGATAGCATACTACGCCCCATACGCAATAATTTATTTGAGCCGTGGAAACTTGGTTTTAAAAACTTGTTTTTAATGATACTTTTCTTTTTTTACTTAATCCTTACGTGTTTTGGACTCCAATTGGGCTGCAGCTGCATCATAGTTTTTCAGGTTTCTTATTGGTACTTTCGCCTTTTGGGCGTTCCATTATATTCTCCTATTATCCTGCTAGCTCGTGTTCGTCTTCTTTTATTCATTTCCCAATTTTTTGTATCTCTCGTTTTTCCCTCCATTATGACTTGTCAACTTAAAATATTGCAGTGGAATTGCCGTAGATTTACGGTGAATAGAAATTCTCTTGATAAGTATTGCGCTGCTTTCAAAAACTTGGCTACGATGGGTAGCTAAATGGATGACAGTCCGAGCCAAAAAAAAAAAAAAAAAAAAAACTTGGCTAAAAACATTTGTGATTTTTAATTAATTCTAATCGCAGTTGTTTAATACTGGTGGTTCAGCTTTCTTAATCAGAAATTATATCCATTTTCTAACTCACAACGTCTATCTTCCTATTCCATCTAATCCGATTAATCCACGTTTTATCCACATTTCAATAATCAACAACTCTTCAATACCATATAACCTCATCTAGGCTTACATTCCTCCTAGCTATGATCCACGTAACTTCCATTTTCAATCATTAATTTCCTCCCTTCCTCTTTTGTTAAATTCGGTAATCGGAAGGCTCACACACCTTATTAGGATTGTACAGAGTTCAACAGTAATAGTTTCAATCCTACAAAATGGCTTAATCTTCCTTAATGATGGTTCGCCTACTTGTGTCAAAAGGCCGTTTTCTTCCTGTTCTATTAACCTGTGCCATTCACTTCTCTTAATATTAGTTTCAATGTTTACGGTTAGTTCTAAACAGTACCTTTAGAAGTGATCACATTTTCTTTTAACGACTTTCCTTTTTATGCTTCTTATAAAACTCCTTAGTCTCCCAAGTGGATCCTCCTTAAAGTAAACTAGGCAACCTCGTTCTCTTCAATTTCTTCTAATTTAAAGCCATCTTCTCAATATAACTTTTTTCCTAAATCAATCTCCTCTGCCTTTACTCATTCTTTTCCTCCTATCCAACTAACTGCCCACAAAAGCCCAGAACGTTCTTCCTCATTGTGGCGGAATGAAGACTGTAAGGTGGAAGTATGTTCACTTATAGAACTTACCGCTATTGTTCCTTCTTTTCCAACTTTCTGGCTCATAAGAATGTCAATGCTCCAAAGCTAGATTTGTTCTCAAAACAGCAAAGAAAAACTCGCAGAAAAACTTTTGTTCCCGTTTTTCTCGATCTGCTCCTATCTCTTACGTACCTTTAAATCCCCTCTCTCCCAACGCTCTTTCAATCATATTTTTCCTCCTAAAAAACTACTGCTGTTTATGGTTTCATTAGCAGCTAGCTGCGCGTTCCTGGTTTCCAGAAATTCTGTCTGTTATTTCTTCACATTTTTTTAACTCTCCTTTTACTTTTAATAAATTTCTCTAATTCCTCTGCAGACCTAGATGGGATCACTTTTTCTTTCCTTAAAAAGGAACTTTTAAATATTTTCTACTACTTTCTTCATTTCGGTTGTGGTCCTCTTTCCTGGAACACTTTCATCATTATTTCTATTCTAAAATCTTATTATTCCGTTATATTTTTCTTGCTACGTATGTTACAAAGGTTTTCGAACGGTTAATTAACAAAGGTCGTGTTTGGTGGCTTGAATGCAGCAGTCTGTTACCTTTTTTCCCCCTTGTTTTGGTTTTCCCCTGGGCTCGCCAATAATAGACGATTATCCATCAACTGTGTAAATAGTAGCAATTAGGAGTCGCAAGGAATGGAATTTGACTAAGAACCCTATACCATCGATGGAGAAACAATGACAATCAATGTCGATAAATGCAAAACATCCTAAAAAGAGAAGGAATGACATTGCCGACGGTAAGAGCAAAAGAAGTTAGCTGTCCCATACCATAGCCACATCTGCAATTACAGAGCCCACAGTACCGACCAACAAGGAAATCAGCCTACAATTAAGGAAGAAGAAGAAACACGGGATGTTTGAAAAGCAGTTAGAGCCATCACGTACTAAAGCTATATAAAGAACACAGCGCTATGCTGTAGAGAGTGATCTGAAAGTTCAACAACTTTCTCCACCACTATAAAGCAAAGTTTATAATTCATAATTACTTATTTTTTAACCCTTTTTTTTTTTATAATGTCAACTGTTGATTTCAGTCTTCTATTTAAATGAGATAAAGGTTTGTTTTTTTTTTTTTTTTTGAGCGGTGAATTTCGTGTTTTTCCCCCGATTATAACTACTATTTATTAGAGATGTAGTTATTTTAAAGTGGTTATTTTCTTTTTATTTTAGTTTTTTTATAATAGTAAAAATGATTGCTATTAATTCTTTTTACCTTTGTCGGCAATCGATTTCGCAACAGTGTTAATATACTAACTGTTTAGCTACAAAAATAAAACACACCGTAAGACAATTCTTTTAGCCAGGTTATGATGACGTTTTCGAGAGCGCCAGTGAATGTTGGAGTGCCGAAAAATGAGCGGATCTGATCTAGCTGTCAGAGAAATCATGTAAATGACCACGTGCATTCTATGCTTTGTTATGTAAGTTTCTTCAGATATACTTCTCGGGAGTTGTCTCAGTTCACATGGCTCAGAATTATTAAGCCAGAGCCGATCGTCATTAAAATGAAGCGCAGGGAGAATGCTCAGTCCTAAGCAAACTGAGAAAATGAAAAAAAAAAAGTTTTCGGGAACAGTGTAACGCGTTGAAAGAATAATACTGTCGGAAAAGAATGTGAGGGAGGAGATAGGTTGTAGAACACTTCTAAAAATTAGCAAATCCCATTTGTAGAGGAAATGAAAGAGAGAGAAGCCGACTCAGCTATGAATATAGAGCAAAAAGGGAAAAGGTAGTCTTAAGGATTTAAAATGACGAAAAGAGAGGCGAATACCGCACCTTTGCCATTTATAGAGAAGTCAATGAAGCTTAAATCATCAAAGGTAGGTATTTTTTTTGCAGCTTCTCGGATAAACAATATTGTTGGTTCCGAGTCTAGAAACCGATCTATTTACCGGCGAAAAACAAAATTTTCGAATCAGCTTTTACAAATTACGATTTGCTTTTGCGTTGCTAATCTACTATCCGTTCAACTGATATTTACCCCAATAAAGTTTATTAATGTTAAAATTGATTCCACGCACTATTCCCATTAATTAACGATATGAAAAATATAAACACTTTATATAAAATAATAATAATCTATTTAATTTTACGCTAAGCGAATTGTGACCATAAAACTATTAGCTTCGAAACGCATCAGTGTGTATAATAAAATGAAAAACTGGACTTGCACTGATATGTCAGTTAAGTTTTCCTCACGAATTCCTGTAACGCTCTCTCTTAAATCTACACGACTATCTGTTTTTTGGTCACTCGATGGAGGCGACTAGATCTTTTCCCGGATCTTCCCCACATACGTGTTTGTTTACTAAAATACTTGTTTTCCCCCCAGCTTATTGATATCACCAGAAAATGCTGAATTAATGTTATGTGAAATGTTTAAACGAGTATAATAAGAACGAGACCATCATCCGATTGACAACGAGCAGTAGTTAACATTGAAGCGAATCGACATCGTACAAGCAACTGGTAATTCTTAAAGCTTGGCCCGTATTGGTTTCTTTTTGTTTTCTTGAAATAATCCTGTTCGTCTTCGCACCTAGAGAGAGATATCTTACAAAATGTTTAAAAATTGCTTTAATAACCGCAACGCTGAAAACTAAGTTGATACCGTCCACAAAAAGACACCAGAGCTGCGTCTTAGGAACTAGTTCCGGACTATGAAATAAAAAATAAATTAAAAAAAGGGAATCAGTTTTAACGTAATTATGTATAAATTTGTTCAACACTCTTAACTGCCACACGTGCCGATTTTAACTGCCAATGAAGAAGGTAAATTTATCTACTTCGCAATAATACCAGTTTCTAACAAAAAAATCTCGTTCTACCGGTAGTATTGACCAAAGCTACAGACTCTAGTTGTACGTATGCATTAATTTAATACGAATAAATTTTTCAAAATGCAGGAATTTAGTGTCTCCCTTTTCCCGCATATTATACTTTGCCGGAGCTCTGTAATCAAAATTTCAAAAATGTCATTCCGAAAATGTTTCTTAAAATTGCGATTTCACAGATAATACGTTTATTTTTTAAATTGAACACTGCACTATAAAACTACATATAATTTATTTAATAATGGAAAATGGCGCAATATTGACGTTGTAAGACGGTGCCGGTATAGTCTTGTTTTTCCGGCTGGATACTGCGTGTAAATGCATCAACATTATTCGAATTCACGCTACTGTTAGAAATTCGGTCTGTATGTTCAAGAACAGTTTGCGCATTCAAACAGCTGCTATTTTTGAAAAGGAACATGTAGCTATGATATTGCGATTTAAAGACGTGCACTGCGTCTTTCACCTCTAAATCGGATCAATAGAAATCGAAAGTGTAAATTTGTATTAGGCGCGCGGGAATCGGATAGATTAAACTCTCTTCCCTACCTGTGGCGATAATTGCATTTTTACTGAGTACTCTTTTCTTCCCACAAAACGTCCATTCTTTCTTATCCGTTATTGAAACGCAAGCTTCCTACTCCTGATTGTCTTTCTCCGTCCATCACTTCTGCTGTCAGTTTCCTCACATTATTTTTGTCTGACCAAATTAAGATTTTCTGAATATTTTTCGATCGAAGGTTTCCCTAATTGACGAGCCCTCTGCCGAAAAAATGCAGGTAAACTCTTTTTTAATCAAATTGTTATATATGATGAGTAATCAATTCTTTCGTTCACGAACTATTATTTAATTAAAAATAAAATAAATAATTACGAAAAGAATAACTGTTTTTGTAAAAATTTTAATTGCATTACATAACTTCTTTATTTGTTAAAACTTTTTCCGAAAATATGTTAATATGTAATAATAATAATAATAATAATAATAATAAAAAACACATAAAAATACTTTTTTCTTTCGTTTGTAAACAATCGTTTTGAAATTTAATGATTTTTTAATTTGGCTTTCCAGTTTTTAGTCCATAAACAGAAATATAATTGTTAGGTGTTTTTAAAGTTAATACTGCCAATCGACAATATTATGTTGATGTACAAAAATAAGAAACTCAGTTCGCATTAAATACACGCGGGCGTTTACTTAAATGGATTAATATAACTGTATCAATTTTTTGTAATAACCAATTTTTATACATAATATATTACGAATAATTTTATGAAAAATATTACCAAAATGTGAAGTAATATAAAATAATAATAATAGCTGGCTGTAGTCTATAATTTGTAATTGCAAATACGCTGATGGTTTTCCTCCTTTTTATTTAACAGTTTTTTTTATCGATATAATAAAATTTAACCTGCATTATGGAAACCGATAAAAATTCAATGATGTATTCCTAATAATAGCACGAAGAATGATAGAAAAATATTTTCCCGCTTATGGCTAAATGTCTCGTATAAATTTTCATTGCTATTATATGCGTAGAACAAAAAAAGTACAAAAACGAATCATGTTCCGTAAAATATTTGTTGCCAGCTAATTGTATATTATATATTGAAATCGATTAGTTTCCATTCGATCATTCGTACATAGCACATGTTCTTGATATAATTTATTTCATACAAATATAATAAAAAATAAAAAACAATAAAATAAAATTTTGAATTTTCCATTTCTCGTAATTTCATTATTTTCTTCGCTTTCCTGAAAAACATTGAAATACGGTTTTGTTTAATTACTAGAAACTAATAATGAAAATTGAAATCTGAATATTAAAAGTAAAAACAAAAAATATAAAACAAATATAAAGAAAACCATATCCTTCTTTTTTATTAATGTTTTTTTATAATCATAAACTGGATTTTACTTGTAAAACAGCTAGACGTTATTTACATTTACCAGTTTTGTTGGTAGTTCAAATCTTTGACGAAAAGTAAGCCAGAAATTATAACACATTTAAAATGAATTATTATATAACGCTGGATGTGGAAGCGGCATGTTTTTCGCTTATAACTGTAGAGTACACTAATTCAGTTTAGAAGTGGAATCGAATTTTATTGTATAAATTAATGCGTAACGTAATTGAGCAACGTTGATTTCAGCGAAAATCAAAAATCGCTAAGTAAATTGAATAATTAAACGGTAGGTAAAACTGATTATACTTTCTTAGAATAGATATTAATATAAGAACGAGTCACAGGTGACAACTGGTTTAATTCTAAAAGCATCAATTACAATTACAGTTAAAAAACACCGATAGGCTTCAGATATTTAGCATCCATATTCACATCATATACTCGTATATATATATATATATATATATATATATATATGTTGTGAATATGAATGCTAAATATCTGAAACCCATCCGTGTTTTTAACTGTAATTATAATTCATATTTTTTTAAATTAAATTATATTTACTTTTATGTGAAGTTAACTTTATTTAACGCAGGATATTATAAAAGATACTGCACGATAATTTTACTTATTTATTTTTAAACACACTTCCACTTTCCTTAATTTTCTCTTAATTTTGTTTAAATACGTTCCTTTGTTTTTCTGTTTTAATTCCTACAATTCCTCTGCCGCTGCGAATTTTTGAATGTGAGAACCTATATTTTAATCTCCAACTCTATTATTCGGACATTAGTCTCTCATTTCGTCGTATTTAATCAATAAGAAGTTTAAATGTAATCAGAACTATATATGCTTCTTTTTTTTCGTTTTTTTTTCTTCTTTTTTTCGTTACCAATTTGTTAAATTGCACTGTCACGTGATATTTTACTTTACTGTATCTTCACTCTTCTTACTCTCGCAACTACCTTTTTTATTGTTTGCGATAGAAAAAAAAAAAAACTCACCACCTTTGAAAAATACTTAAAGAAAAATAATTCATCGCGGCTAAAATTTGTTGATTTTATATTAGATTCCTTTCGTTAACCACTCTGACCTATATTATTTCTCTTGTTCTATTGTAAAAAGTAATGTAAGTCTCAAACCCTAAACAGGGCGTTGGGGATTGTGAAGTTAAGGTTCACAATGTACTAAGCTTAATGGATCCGAGGAGAATATTGGAATCAATTCCTACATGCTTCGGATCCGCCTTTACTTTCCCAGATTTCTTTGGTATAACCAATATTCAATTTCAAATTAGCTATATACCTAGGAGAGACTTGGATCCGGAACAAGACAAGTCTCGAAAACCTAAGACACCTTTACGCCGGACTTTTGTTCTTAATTACTACTTCGCCTTATTATTCGTTAATACCAGTACATCGCATCAATGATATCAGACTGTAACTTTAATGCTCAATGAAGAAAATTCTACTAATGAAGACGAAAAGAGATAGCATTTTCACTTAAATGCTAGGAGCGGTTTAAATGTATAGCGCGAAGATGGCCTTCTTTATCTTCGGCAGTGTTGTTCCTTCTTCTTTCAGGATACATATGTTTGGCATTTATCGACGTTGATTGTCATTATTTCTCCATCCTTGGTATAGCGTTCTTTGTCAGATTCCATTCCTTGTAACTCCTAATTACTTCTATCTACACGTGTTGATGGGTAACCGTCCGTTGCTGACATACCCAGGGAAAAACCTAAACAAGAAAAATAAAAATCCTTCTTATCCGCTAGAAGTATTAGAGTCATACACACGACTGGGATAAATTTGGAGAAATTTATATCGTAATCTGTCCAGGTTTTATAATACAAACTCGAATGCAGTTCCATAAAAAAAAAAAAGCATTCCATTTCTGACGTTTTAAAGTGTTCCCTAAAAAATTAATTTTATCATTTTCTCATACCATTGGGATTAAACAATTTACAATTTTAGAACAATTAAAGTTTCGATAGCAAAAGTGACAATGGACCTGAGTATGACCAGAAAACCCTACTATCAAGAAGGAGATCGAGATAGCGTATAAATAATGTAAATGATGTGTCAATCTGAGCCAAAACCCGGATGTCGGTAAGCGAAGACCATTGTTCGACATTTATCTTCGCTAATGATATTTTCTGTAGTTCAGTAAGTAGCGGTAATAAATCGTTCTGTAACTCGCTAATAAAGTAACCCTCGTTTACGACTTTATATCTATATCTATATCTTATATATATATATATA
Organism: Icerya purchasi; assembly: GCA_039619475.1. Classification (NCBI taxonomy): domain Eukaryota; kingdom Metazoa; phylum Arthropoda; class Insecta; order Hemiptera; family Monophlebidae; genus Icerya; species Icerya purchasi. The sequence continues at coordinate 285,746,620 of CM077116.1, forward strand.
TATTGAGATGGGTTGATGGGGCAGAGATCGAACTAAACAAACCATAAATCTAAAATTAAAAATTCCGTACTATTTTTCAGTTAAAGATAAATTTGTAAAAAAAAAACAACGTTCTTGAATATTACAAAAAGTGTTTTTAACTAGAAAATAGTGTTCAATACATCATTTCTAAGAACATTCTTGTATGCCGAAACTAATAATAAGTAACCAAAAATTAAACTTTCAGAAAAAAATTATAACCTAAATATAGAATTTTTTCAAATTAAAGTACTATTTTTGTGTTTTTCGTTCACATATAACGTTTAGTAATAGTAAATCGCGAGGAATTGAATTATCTTTTATTCAAAAAAAAAAAAAGATCTCAATATAATTTTTATTAACTCTGGCCGTTAAAATTTTGTAAACCCTTGTGAAACTTATCAAAAATAAGTAATAAAGTTGAATCAAATTTTAATTTTTTTTGTAAACGGTGTTTATTTATAATGTTTATTTTTTCTATTTTTAACTATTATTTAATATCATCACGATATAAACAAAGAAGTATAAAAAATTAATTAAAAATTCGGTAGAAAATTATGAAATTTGAGAGAACTTTAAAAGTATAATTGATAATTTTAATATTTTAATTATAAAAAATCTTTTTCTTATTCATTTTTGGACCTTTTTTCCCGGATTCCAAATTTATCTTTAATCAAACAGCGCTGAACATTTTTTGATTTTAATTATATAGATTTCTTCGGTAATTATTCTTGGAACTTAACGTTGATTCGACCTTTCCTACCACCGCGGCCGAAAAAATAAAATGCACCCACCTTGATATGTACATGTATAAAAATCAATCTCCGCTTGTTCGTGCCGATCTCGAAAACTACAATTTGGATTTTAATGCAAATTTTACGGTTAATTAAGTTAATTTTTGTAAAAGATTTTAATTTATGATTTATCGCGCTGCGATAAAAGGGGGTTGAACAGTATTCATTCCTGGAAGTATACTGTATTGTAACAAAAACGTATGTTGAGTTTATTAAAATGTAAATAAAATCATTTATTTTCGGATAAAATAAGTTTATTTACGATTTGCATAGTAATTATTATCTATTAAACTGATACAATGATCAATATGATTAATAATGACGTCGAACGAAATTTATTTATCAATTTAGCTCAGGGCCAAACACGTCATTATCTATTTAATTTTTATCGTCACAATAAACATTATAATTTAACTATACTTAGACAACTACAAAACACAGAATAGAATAAATAGTCGGCAAAATTTGTGACCATACGTTTTGTGCTTACTTGTTTTTGTTTTTTTTTAAGTGAATTTCATTAAACTAAAAAATGACTGCAAGTGTCAATTAATATATATTTTTTGGGAAGTGACATTTACCGATTCAGATAAAAGGAACATTTTTCATTAAAATATTTAAAAAATTTTAATTATGGAAAAAAATGTTACAAAAAAACCTTTAGTAGTAATAAAAGGATCACTCAGTAACAGAGGTTTCTGCGTTATATTATGATAAAAGAGAGAAAAAAATAGCTAACGATTTAAACGGATATGTCAGAGAATCCTCGGGAATATGTATGAAAAAAAATTGTAAGTTACTGCGTGCGTAGAAATTTCTATTTCAACTACAGTTACATTAATGGTTTTCTGTAACACGGTTTTTCGTAACGTTTTTTCTGTAGTACCCCAGGCGTGAAAAGGTCGTTGTCATACTGATTCGTGCTATAAACTCATCCAAAAAACCGACCGAGATTAGTTTTTGAAATAGCCGCTGTTATTATTCGGAATACGGAGGTGTATATATCGGAGGAGTCAATAAGGATTCGTACGGAAGTCTACTGTAGGTTATAAATTTACCGGGAATTGTAGAAATGTTACGAAAATTGTTCGTTCACTCAATGTAAAGTCAGAAAAATAACCTGGAAACTTCAAGATAACCGTAATATTAGGCGAAGTGAATACGCATTGTTAAAACTTCTTTCGGCACATTACAGACTGTTTTTTTCCTTCCTTTTTTCCTTAATCATTGACGGATATCAGAAAATAGCGGTGCAGTCTATGCAACTTGGAGAATTGTGAATACCATATATGATATATGAGTAGTACATCGCAACGAAGACCACAAAAAGCGTCCTATTGCAGTGTTGAAGAACCGCAGTATATCGCTAATACTGATCTATCGCCATTTCTCTTCATTTTAGGGCTTTTGAAAGACTACATGAATTAATAAGGTGAAACTCCATAAAAACTGATCATTTCCGCGAGATAACTGCTCGACTGATACAAGAAACCATTGTCGGAGGTGAAACCGACGATACCAACAGAACTAAAACCAAAACGACCATAAACAGGTGAGAAGGAACCATCATTTGAAAGAACAGCCATTTGATTTAATAAAATTCCACAAAGCGACCGATTTGCTATAAATAATACGAGCCGCAAATAAAGTTAGGAACGAAGGAACGGACCGAACAGAGTTTCTCTTCAGTATAAATGGCGGTTCGATTGGCGACAGATAGTGGAATAATTTCATTGTTAAATATTTGCGAAGATAGAAACCACTAATGGAATAATTTTAGGATGGTAAAGATAGATTGTAACGAAGCAGCAGGTTTTGACGAATCAAAATTTCCGCCGAAATATTAATCGGTGAATATGTATTTTTTTTTTTTTTTTTTTAACATTGATTTTTATTCTTTTAGATTTACATGTAATCTCATTTTTAACTTTTTAATAAATAAACTCTATTTTCGGCTGAGAAAACGTAAGAAAAGAAACAAATTGGAATAGAGGAATTGAAAAACTTGGTACAGAAGACTAGCTGTAAGATTAATACAATTTAAAAGCGTATATATATATATATTTATATGTATATATGTAATTTAAATGGCATAGCTTCGGCGCGTATTGATGTTTCATCTGTCTATTTTATTCCGTATTCTGATGCGTTTAGTTCCATCGATGGATAAAGCATCGCTATTAGAGACATCATAATAATCGTAATATCGAGAGCGGGAAAATGGCGCCATTTTATAAATTGTAGCACTTCGTTTCGAATGTTTTTGACTTGCAACAGTGAAGAAATCCCACCCTGAAAATATGAAATTGATTTCGCACCATTTTTAATAATTAAAAAAATAATCGCCTACTCTCTACTTCCAGGAAACGTTTCTTAGAACTTTGCGACCGAATTTTGACCGGCTCCGGAATCGGAACCGAATTTGGTCGGTGCGAAGTTGTACTGAGAGAAAGCCACGCATTTCGCGTCAGGCATATTAAATGAATGGTACAGTAGGCACACTGAGAATGCTAGCACATTTTTGCTTTGTGTGGAATGGAAAAAACGGAAAAGGACTTCGACAATTCTCTCTCAACCAGTCAGAATTCCTTGTTTTTCTTATTGTTTATTATAGTCTACGAAATAATCGGTCTAGCGGATGTCGAACTGTAACAAAAATCGAAAACAAAGGCATAGCTGAAAAATCACTAAATCGAACGAACACGCCGCCACTGCTCGAAACACATTTGTTTATCCGATCGAGTAGACCGCTATCTGGCGACGCATTGTGGAACAAGTGACTATCGTAATAGCGGTTCTCCTAGACACCGCGTGGAGCGCTGCCCGATTTCCCGCCATATTTCGTTGTGGCGGACTAGACAAACGGGTTTGATGCGCATAGGGCCGTAGATGACGCGCGTCTAATTCTTGTTGATGCCTGGTTTTGTTCTAGTAGGATGATCGTTTAGATTGTGTTGAATTTCGTTCGACGACGCGATTTTAAATTCTTCGACCGTTACGAACGCAACTCGTTCGTATAATATATATATATATATATATATATGTATAAATTGAATTTTTTTTATTTATACGCTTTTATTCTCGTTTTGTCGGAAAAATTTTTAATTTAAAAATCTCGACTTTATTCAGTGTTAAAAAAAAATTCCGCTTATTTTTAATTTAACGATGATGCACGCTAATGCGCGAGTTTGTAATAGTGAATTTAACAGAAGCCGGTTCGAACATTTACATCGAGGCCCGCAATTCTAATTATTAATGTGCTCGAAAATAATTGCCACCGAAATCATCTTCTCGAACGAACTTATCTAACTCGGAACAATCCACACAAAATGCTTCGGTTGTGCCTCGTACTATTTCTCGCAGTTTTTATACACGGTGAGTTTAAGTTGAAAAATTTAATTTTCCGTTTACAATGCACATATATATGTATGTATATGCCATTTTTTTTTCCCCCGACAATTCGCCTTTATTGCATAAGTGAATATGTTTCGTTTATTTTTTCTTTCATAGCCAAGTCAGAATCTTATTTTTAAAATAAGCTTAACGAAAAATAACGAAATTTACATCACTCAGCAAATGGATACTTTTTTCCGCGCTAACGGGCGTATTTTAATTTTAAGGCAGTGCGCCAGTAATTTATATTTGAATGAGTAAATAACAAATAAATATATTCGAAAAAGCGGAAAACCCGTACGCACAAATAAGTTTCTTTTCGGTAAACAATAAAATAAACATTAATAAAGATAGTTTAAAAAGTTGGTGTTTACATGACTCGATCATCCGGGGTTCCGAGGTATTTAACCAAGTTCTCTTTTTTGGGTAAAATTTTGTCAAAAGCGAATTTGAAGATAATTTTACTCCGAAAAATAGACTATCCCCATTTCTTTTTCTTTCGTGTTATAATTTTTATAATTACATCTGCGACTTGTATGCAACTTCGTCAAATAGCCGGAGCCCCTAAAATTTGTCGCTGGGTGTTTAGCGAAAAAATTTTCTAATAGTGCCCGCCGCAGAAGTTCAAATTTTAGACCATATCTATTTTCCTTTTTTTTTTTTACATCGCCTGTTTTTCATGCTGCTATATTAGGGACAACCGAATTTATCATAAGCATTAACTGATTCGTATTAAAAAAAAAAAAATTGCATTTTACATACGTATATGTATATATTTTTTAAAAGTTGGTTTTGTAAAGCGAAAAACTTTCTTTGATATAGTTCAGCTGCTTTAATATATATCATTTAAAAATAGCTTGCATTTCGCGGCCGTTTTTTTATTGTTTAAAGCCGTTCGTCAACTATTCGTGTTTGTTTGTTTTGTTTTTGTTTTTTTTTTTAACGTAAAATCCGACGCTACCTATAAGTCTGAGGTTATTTATTTACTAATTTTTGCGACCCTGACGTGAGCATTTTGAACTATTTAATCATTTCTCGGTCATACGTTGTTTTCCGATCTATCACGTATTGTGCATATAATTTGTCGCGGATTACGGTGGAACGACAAGGCCAAATAGGGAAATGATATAATAGTTGCTGAAATATTGTAGAATAAAATTTAAAAAGGCGTTTATTGCCTTCTTTCTTTCGAATTTTACCTCAACCCGATTTTTAAAAATCGTAATAGAAAAATAATTGGCGCGCCCGCGTTAATTTAAATATCTCTACCTTGCCGTATTTGAAAGTTGCTTGAACTGAAAAAGATAGAAACGAATTTAACGCCATAGTCGAAAAGATAGTTAATTTTGACGACTTTCTTTTGATTATTTTTGGTATGTTTCCGTGATCGGCTTTAGCATTTTTAAATGAAGTTTCTGTTAGAAATTAAAAAAAAAAAAAAAAAAAAGAAATGAAAGATCTTACAATTAAATTAGTTTGCGGGAAATTTTAGTAAATATTCGGAACTATTTAACGGACTCTGCGGCCGGAGTTCTATTAGTAGGCCAGTGCGACTGTTGGTGCCGAAGGCTCTAATACAGCCATGTCGTAATTTCGCCGTTTACTGCAGAAATTCCGTATATAATGGTACGCTAATTGCTACAGAGAGCAGGGGAGGTTCGACCAGTTATCGACGCGTCGGACAATAGCGTTTTCTTCTGAAATAAGCTAGAAATAACTTCGCTCGCATCTATTATATCCGGATTTACACAATATTCCTAAATACGAAGGGAACACAAATTATTACCATTTGCCGATCATCGAAATACTACTACTGCCAATTGAAAATAATTTTTTAGAAATTTTTTTTTAGATCTCTATACGAGTTGTAATTGGCATATTGAAAAGTTCGCGTCGTTTTCATTTCTTTCCGATGTACTTTATCCTCCCTCCCCCTCCCAATCAAAAGCGGCGATGTTTTCAAAATACTTTTAACGAGAGCCAGTTGCAGAATTTTTAGTACTAAAAGTAATTCCAGTTCGCGATAGTGCGCGTAAAAAAGAAATGAATACTTTACGGCAGAAATGGATAGTTCAACTCTGTCATTTTTGGAATTTTACATGGAAATTAATATTCGAAGAAGAAAGTTCACGGTTCGAATTTCGTCAACAGGTGTGACTCGAGAGGAAGTTTTCCGGCAAGTCTAAATGTTATCGTACTTTAGAGTACCGGTAAAATTTGTAACGCATCTATTACGAGCATTAATCACGTTAAACTGGACAGAATTTAACCCGAAAACCGTTTAATCTGTTTTTCGTGGTTGTTCTTTTACGTCGCCAAATTTTGATACTAAATGTGTTGCCGCGACAAGGTTAACCCGGAAGCTGAATAATAATGAAAACCGCTGTTTTAAAATTTCTTTCCCCTCGACGACATAATAAAATGCAAAATTATTACTTTAAACATTTAAAAACAATAAAGTTGAGTTACCGTGTTTTGCGTTTGTGAAAACTTTAGTTCGACCCGCATCATGTGGGTTTTTAAATTTGGAGCGAAAGAAACTACACTAATGACTCTACGCTTCCGCGGAGGATAGGAAAATGCTGCAACGAGAATTGTGGTGAACGGTTCTCGAATGAAATCTGTAAAGAAATTGCTCCGCAAACTGTAAATAAAAACATAGCATAGTGTCAATTAAAGCCGACTCTTCTATATAAGAATTATAGAAGACTATCTATCATCCGGGTATGTTTCTATGACGAGAGAATCCGGTTTTTGTATGAATATAATATATATATAAAAAAAAAAATTCAAACAACAGAGAGGATGAAAGCGATTTGCATAAGTGTTCGCGTCGTTCTCTGATCTCATAAAAAAAACAACAATCATCGACTTTTTAGTTTTTATATTTTCACGGATCAGAGGAGTTTCGCGATAAAAAGTTTCTCGAAGCGTCGCTCGAAATTCGTCATAACTATAGTTGACAGTTAATACCAGTGGTTTTGTCTATTGTGTATAGCATTGTGACGAGAATGAAAGCGTATGTAAGATATAGTATACGGAGTTGGGTTCATTACTATAACTAGAAATACCGTGTGTAGTTTTTAAAGGGTGTGACACGAACGACTGTTATATCCCAAATCATAATGTACTTGTGCCGAAACAGAGAATTATCTTTATTCGCTTTATCTGTCTGCGCGGAAAGAAAAATAATGTTTGGAAGAAGCGGACTGCAAAAGCACAATACATATCTGAACCAATAATAGTCAAACAGCTAGTATAAAAGAGGGGTTTTGTATTATCCGCATGTAGGCAAAAGGGGAATAGATATATATATACATATATATATGTATGGTACATAGACGCGCAGTGTCATATTATGGATATACAAAATGATTGTGAGTAAAAAGTGTAAACCTGTACAGATAAGGCTTATCTTCGGGAAAAAGAAATAAAAAGGATTACCATGTTTTTTAACGCGACGATGGACTTGTTTATAACATTCGAAAATGTTACGAGTAAAAGTCTTTTTAAGTTGTTTGACATGGATGACAATATAAAGCCGCGGTCCAGTATCATCCAGTATGTAAGCAAATTTTGAAATTCTTCGGTACTCTAATCAATTTTTACTAGTAATAATACGAGTATTGAACATCTATAATGTAACCGGTCGAATTTTGAAAAATTGGTTTCCGTTCGTTCTATAGTTTTTTCTAACCCTCCTAGAGTATGCGACAGAGTTAATTCGTTTAATCTGCCTTCAACAGTGAAGACGAACTATTTTCCGTATTTTTGCTTTCCGAAGGTTTTTTTTTTTTTTTGTCGAAATAACGGGGGTGATGTGTTCTGTGTAATACCCACAATCTGGACTAATAATTTGGATTCATCGGATGTGAACAAAATGGTGTGAACATTAGAAATGTGTTTGTCGGATGGACTGGATAATTTTAATTTTATTACAGTTAAATTTCTTGGAAGGACTACATTTCGAAATAATTTGCTCTGTATTGGTTTTAAAGCGTATTCGGTTAACTAGTGCAACGAGTTATTATTATTTTCACGCTTCTTTTAATACTACCGGCGGGGGATCGTGCCATCGATGTGACGTAAACCAAGGTGGACGTAATTTTTGAAAGCACTTCAAAATTTCGACTACATTTGCCGGAGAACCATTACATTGATAGAATGCATAAGGTCTGTTTTCAATTACAATTTCTTCGGATTAAAAAATTAAAAGTTAATCGAAAGAAGAACGGTATAGGAAATAGCAATCAAAAATTTGGTGTCTTTTTTTAATGTTTTTCTCGACCGGCTTAAAATCTCTATTAAGTGCTTCTTCATCAGCTACGTGAGTAGCGGTGGAATCTCGACTACACACCCGCTGATTTCGAAGATATTTCGATAATCGCGAGTATACAAAATTTTATCCTCTTTAGAAAGCGCCCTACGAGCACTGTCTTGACAGAAGTAACCCCAATATAAAGTTGAAATTTCGTAAGCCTGCTGTTTCTAGAAATGTAGAAACTTTAGCGGGGTTTTATCGTTCTCCCTTCCTTCGTACAAGCAACGAAATCGTAATAAATGTTCTACACTGTTATGCACGTGCCAGTATGTATGTATATATACATATATATACATATATATTTGTGTATAGATGCATATAGTGATAAAATGTGATTATTTATTGGTTTCGTAGAAATTGTTGTTGTTTTGTAAAGTGATATATTCTTCATCCGTCCCGATGTTATTGTTGATATTATTCTTGCAGTGATTCCTTCGAAATTTATTTTTTGTTCGCGTTCTCGATAAAAATCTGTACAAAACCAACGAACGGAAAAAAAGTAAAAACTACAAAATACTAATCGACAAATGATTACACATATATTTATCGTCGTGTTAAATGTAAGTAATAATTTGTCTGTTGTTATACTTGCTAAAATCGTTAGAAAAGAAATTGTTTTTCCAGTATCGCAATAAGGCAATTTTTCGCTTATTTAAGAATAATTTTAAACAGCAATATGTAAATATAATTATGTCAGTTGCGTCATTCCTATATTCTACCGATTTAAATTCGACGTGTACTTTAATGCCGTCGAAGCTCGTTAAAAACGACTACTTTTCAATCCGGAATTTAAAAAGCGTGGAGGCCTTTAAATGTGTTTCGGGCCTTTGTTGTGAATTTTAACGTTTTGCGCGGAGATTAAACATTTCTTGATACCCTTCCTTTTCTTGCTTCGAATTTTTTCCGTAAACCGATTGTAAAAATTTTTATACAACTCTCTGGTAGACGCACGTAAGCTGATACGGGTTTTCTTTTTTTTTTTTTTTTTTTTTTTATTTTACGCGCTATTAGTTCAAAAATGAAATAAAATAAAACAAAAAACCCGCATAAGTCAAATAAATTTTAAACACTGTTTAATGAGTTGCAAATAATGATTTTTTACATTTTTAATTGAACGGTTTACCTGATTTATGTTTTTCTCCATGATTCTATTTTTTTCCCCTGATTTTATTTTGCGCGCTTATGAAATAGAAGTATTTCAATTTTAGCAGTTTCAGTTTATCGAACAGCTTTGTGACGACTGCTGTCCGTTATTTATATTTGAATATATATTGTAGCTAAAATCTGAAAGTGTTATTTGTTCTTAGTGAAACACTTAGGTTTGATTAATTTGTTTCTTCAGTTAGGTTTACGATTATTACAAAATTATAAAAGAACAAAAAAAGCGCTCATAAGAATTTTTGCAATTAATAATCGTTTTAATCGAACACGCTTCATTTGTATTCTGTTACAATTTTTATATTTTTTTAATGTGCGCGCCATTTACAATCGGGGTTTAGGTAACGAAAGAAGAAGTCGTTTCGCTTAATTTAGCTTCCCTTTTAACGCAATTTAATCTTCGTTAATTACTAATTTATTTTCCATTAATCTCGGCATTTTTCAAACGGCCGTTAGTCCAAAAGTATTATTGATTATTTATAATTATTTTCATTTATCAACGTAATCTATTCTTTCCGAAATATCTCGTCTTTCAGAGTCGGTCATTGATGTCTAAATTTTTCTTTATATTACTGTAGTTGAAGAGTTTTAAGAATATTTCTATTCTCTTTTTTTTCAAAACAATACACAATAATTGATCTATCTCTTTGTGTGTCTATCTGTCTGTCTCAATGTAATACATATATGTATATACATGGTACCTGGTGACCAAGCCTTGCTCGGATTTATTTCGAGCTTGCAAATGAATCAAAGTATATTCATGAGTTTCACAAACATTTAAAACTAGAATCATTTTCTTTTTAACATGGTAAATAAACGAATTATTGTTTATTCAGTATTAAATCCGTAATAAAAAAGTTTTGAATTCATAAGCCGAAAATATTATGACACATCACCACCATCTGCTGTTGTGTATCTTTATTAATTTTTTTTCTTCTGGAAATTTGCAAGAAGTGATTATCTCAGGAATATGGTAATTTGTAATGATATTTTTGGCTTACGAATTTTAAATTTGTTCTTATTTATCATTAAATCGAATGTTTGTCGTCTTCCTTATAGCGCTCGTTTTTTAGAAGATTTTTGACCTCGACCAATTCCTGCACCCTAGAAATCTCTAATTCGTGAATTTTATCAAAATCGTAGAGCTGTTTCCGATAACTCAAATATATGTGTATGTGTATATATATATATATATTGAGACGGATTAGGTACCTACGGCGCAATATTTTAGCGGTGTTCGAATTATAAAATATTTTTCCCTAGCAAAGTCATTAATTCACGGTCTCTCGAACACCGGGGTTCATTCGGCGTTGTTGCAGCTCGTAGGTATCGAGGATGTTTATCAGCTGAAACCGAAATTCCCGTACGCGGTCGAACGGACAGTTGTGTCAGGGTTGAAACTGTGTGCGTGTGTATTGTTGGTAGCGGCCGATAGCAGAGATTACTATGTGAGTCCAGTGCAAGTGTGCGTCGCTTAAGCAGTGCCGAGCAGCATTGAGCCGAGGGAAGTTTTATAAAAATCCCGTAAAAGTCAGGCAGGACTGTTAACGCGGTAATATTATTTAAATGTTCTAGGAACATCGATATCGTTATCATTTTAGTAATTGTTATGAGATTAGTGGGTAATTTCAGTCGTTCGGTTAGAGATATTCAGTTAGACACATCGTCTTACCTCATTTTCGTTCTTGATCGTCGTCGAGCGTGGAAGCTTTCGATCTGGTTGCGTTATATTACCGCATTGCCGAATTTATGCGCCATGCCGCACATTTACGATGTCGCTATTTAGATTTTTGTTAGTTTTTGTCATTTTTTTCTAGTCATTACCAATTCTACGCGCAGTTACGTTGTTTCCTGTTTTTTTTTGTAATTTTTCTCCTCGAAAATATACGTGTTTTCATTACAAAGAGTATCTTATTGGACACATGGTTAGACTATCGTGGCATCTCCACTACGGAGACATTACCGCTGTTTTAGTACGGGATCGCGAATTATTTATTTCTTTGTTTTTCTTTTCTGTTTTTTTTTTTCTGTTTTTTTTTACGATAAATAGGTCATTTTTTCCTCTCCGCAAATTTTTTATATTAGTCTTCTGCAAAGACTGATGCTCTGCTAGGTGGAGCTATACCATCGGTTGTGGCACAGCGTAAGTTTCGCTGGCGCCCGTAATTACATCATCTGGAATTATTTTACCGAAGAGAAAAAAACAGTTCATCTCAATGTATATGAGAGAAAAATAATTGTGTATCGTTTGAAAAAAATAGAAATATTTTTACTTTTTTTTTTTTTTTTTTTTTTTTGAAGTAATGTAAATTATCAAATTCTCTCTCTTGTTTTACTTGTATATATATATATATATACATATCCATATATATATATATATATATATTATGAGGGCGTGAGTATACAGGCGTATTTCGTATTTTAAGTTTGAGCGCATATTTACGAAAATGTTATGGTTTTAAATTTTTATTTACGCTACTTTCAATGAAGATTTTTGCATCCGGTCAAACAATAAAAAATATATTTCTCTTTTTTGTCATTTATTTTATAGACTTTTGCTTAAGTGAAAGGTTCTCATTCTAGGCAAATTTTTTTTTTTGAGGTGGAGGGCATTTAGTTTATTTCCGTTCGTCAGAAGTACCATTGAATTTTCCATTTTACTCCTTCAGTCATCAATAACTAAGCGGGAATTAGTCTTCCTAGAGTTATTAAATTACGCGCAGTTAACTTCGATGTAAAAAACCTAATGCTAACGCTTTTCTTTTGCAGCAGAAGTTTCTCAAAAAAATAATCTATCAAAACTCTGATCTAGATTTGTTTTGAGGCCTGAAAATATTATACCTGAATAAAATTAACATTTACGCCAGGTTAATTGTATAGCGCGATTGGGGACACCTCCTGGAATCTGACTATGCCATTTTGTTGAACGTTACACATATAATCTGTATAAAGATGTTACAAAAAAAAGGTCATAATATTGCTCTTGAGGTAAAAATGGCAGCCATTAATATATAACGTATAAATGACTATGGCACTTTTGCTCCGCGGATAATTAGAAAATCCTTTTCGTTTTTGCGTTACGGAAGTTGTGGTGGAAAATATTGTGCAAACTGTATTTTTTTTTATTTTAAGAACGACATACTCGACTGAAATTTACTTTCCTTTAAATAAACAACTATAATGTGTGTTACAAGCGGTGTCTCTGTTTGGCGTGATCCGAAAGATATATATATATATATATATATATATATATATATGTGCGTGTGTGAGTAGAGTCCTTTGTAGATATTTCTGGCAGTTTAACTATTTAGTAAAAGTAATGCTAGTGAAATTTATCAAGTTGAGTGGTATGTCTTAAATATAGGCGGCTAAATGTGTTATTCGTTGGTTGCGTGCTGTGTAAGGTATTAATTACCGGATACCGGGCTTGTGGAGCTGGTAAACGGATGTCATCAACAAAAGCAAATTTTTAAGAAGACTCGATGGAAAATCATTTATCACCGAGCAGAATGGGCGCGGGAAATTATCGCTGCGTTTAAATTCGAATTTGTCATCGATATTAATTGTTCCAGTAATGGGACATTGCTAATTGCAGGCAAAGGTGTCCCGGTAATAAGGATAATTGCGGCACTGTTGTATCGAATCATTAAATTTAACTAGAGTTTCGCTCTGTTTATCGCTAACAAAGCGGTTATGTTCTTCGTCTGGACGATGAAATATTTTGCCTAATGAAAAATCATCCTAAAATAGGATAAACGGCGAAGGTAAAAACTTTCCTCACGAGCTGATTGGAAAATTGCTGTAATACTCATTCGAGAGCGTTTATTCCGTCGCGAGTGAAAGTACAAATATATTCGGTTAATTCCACGATTCAGTTGTTTTAATTTATTTTCATTTTGAAAGATATAATTTAAATAATTTAATTAGATAAGTCAAAATCTAGACTATAATCGAAGAAGAAAAAAAATAGGGAATATTTATTTTTTATTTCACCTTCTGCGCGATGTACGAACTGAATTGAAAATTCAGAATAATTTTCTAAGTGTAAAGAAGATCATTAGTGTGGAACAAAGTGTTTTTCGAACATTTATACCGAAATTTGTTATCGGCAAATAGACGAAAGGTTTGCGGTTTAAATAAAAATCATTAAAATATTTATCGCTATGCAAAAGTTGCGGAGAAATATTTAATTTAAGCAATTTGATGTGCTTAAGTTTCTTCTGTTATTGGCAAAGTTACTTATGTAAAAATAGTACGTATATTCTGAATGTTGTAGTTCGAAGTGTAGACTAAAGATGCTTTTGTATGCTCGCGGAGATGTCAAAATGTTCAAAGTCTGCGTTTTGTAGATAGTTTCACCGAAACGGATGTGCAGTAAACGAAGAAATCGTACGACTGCCGGTTACTCATTTTTTGGCCTCTAAAGTGTATTACTGAAAAAACTGATGATCGGGAGAATTGGTCACATCAGAATGCTTCCTCTCCCCGTTGTTTGATCATGCATTTAATTCTATTCTTCTTCTATTAAAAAGAAGACGAAAAAAAAAAAAAGAAAAAAAGAAAAAATCCTACTTTCCTATTATACAGGGAGGAGTTTGCATTGTTTATTGTGTCTGCGAAATAATGTCAACATGACACCCCGCCTGTATGCCATGGCGGTAGTTGCTGTCGCAATATTTTACCTACAGGCTGTTTAATATTTCTGAAACACCTACACACAGTTGTTTATGATGTTGATGTACCTGATAGACGCGTGACAAAAACTACGACAATGCCAGGAGTCATGAGCAGGATGTTGAACCGGGATAGCTTGGAGCAAAGCGAGACAACAGCGGCCGACGGGATAAAAGTGTGCATGAAAAAAAGAAAAAAAGTTTAAAAACGAGAAAGATGAAATATTTATTAACTTTCAACGCTGCTCTGCCCATTGATCTTTATTCAATAATATACTGCACCGCTGTAGCGTTGTACGCTCTGCAGCTTCTGCACCTCTCGCTCTACCTATTTCCCCTGCAGGACGAACATTTTAAATTTCCCTAGTTCACCTTTTTTTTTGTTTATACGACGTATTTTTTTTTGTCTTTTTTTTTTTTACTTGCTTATCATTGTCATAAACCATCGTGAAGGGGTTTAATAAAATCCTGTTTTTCCAACGGCCTTCCGCACTCCCACCGACTACTTGGGCGACCGTTGCGCTTCGGCCCTATCATCGATGAATTTTTCCGGTCAGTGTGGCGTGTGTACGATGATATATTTCGTTCAGTGCATCCACAGTTTCCGAGAAGCACAGAGATTATCAGAGGCGGAAAGATTTAGCGCGAGTTTGTGATGATTGATAGAGCTTTTGAATAAAGCCGGGCATTTTCGTTCGGCTTTCTCTGATAGGTGCGGCCAGTGAACTTGGCGGGGGTAAATCGACATTGTCGAACGAAGGATATATTATTGCGCTGTTCGACTTTATTATTATTTGTTGCGTATTCCTCCGCTACTACACACATATGTATATACATCAAAAAGTGAAAATGAAAAAAAAAATTTTAATAGTGGTTTATAATTAATAATTTTTCCCGGCAGAACGATTCGACAAAACAAACACTTTTTCCGCTTTTCGTTTTCCTTTTTTTCCTGTATTTCCCTCTATGTTAATAACAGAATGCGTGTCACAAAGACAAATAAAAATTTAAATTATACGGAGTATGCATTACCATCATCTAAATAAATAAATAAATAAATAAATAAGAATGTTATTTGTGATATGGATATCAAGTTGCTGCAGGAGTTCGGGGGGGGGGTGCGAATGCGAGACTAAATCCGGAGTCGACCGCTCAGAGATAATCGACAAACGTCTAGGTCGACTCCACTGCCGGCTGCAGTGAGCCTAAAGTGAGAAATGTGTTTTTTCCAACTGTCTATAGCAGCGAGTTGGCCGAGCGAGCGAGCGATTGATCGTTGTTTAAAATTTTCAACTATACGCGTTAGTGTAATAAAAGCGATTTGCTCTCTATTTCGATGTTCAAGATTTTCTGTGTTCTCCGATTTTATTTATTTTTCACTAGCCCTCTCCTTGCAGTGTGAAACATTAAAAGAGTTATCTTGATACGTTGAATTTCTTAGTTTCTAATTAATTTTCAACGTTTTTTTCAGATTAATTCATGAGTTAAAACTAATAAATAATGTAAATTAAAGCGAGCGAAGATAAATAAAATACGACAGGCGGCGTTAGGGTGAAAGCAAAGAATAACGTGAAACATGTAATAACTCTATTTGAATGTCAAAAACGTTTTTAGTGAAAACCTCGCTGAATCGTATAATGTATTTTCAAAAAAAAATTCGCTCGTCCGGCAAAACAAAATAGGAATTATTTTCGATTGTGTTTCGATACTAATTCTCCTTCCAGTGCTTAGGATCTAAAAATGTGTTATCAGAAAACGCATTACACAAACCGAGAGCGCCGTACACACGTGTATTTCTTTCATCATAAATGCGACGATGTGTATTTTCAGTTAATTATTCGCGTCAGACAGACGGCATTTTTATTTTTTTTATTTTTTAGGGAAAATTTCGTACATTCGTTTTTATTTAAGACGCGCGTGTTTCTGAAAAATAAGCCACCGGACTGCTGTGTGAAATCCAAAACAGACGCGAGACCGGAATATTAGATCGGCAGCCGGTATTATAGCAAAAAACCCGGGGAAGCGAAACTAAAATTTAAAAAAAAAAAAATCAATATGAAAATCAGGCGAATTCTTACTCGCCCGACGGACATTTAGATACAAAATGCTAACTAGTCAACCGGAACAACCGGGCAGTTTAGTTATTACGACTTTCCCGCCGAAACGATCAATTAATTAAAATTCCCCGTTCTACTTTATCACCAGCGCCGAAGACCTCGGTAATAATATAAAAAAATTCCCGGAATTCCAGCTACTAGACGAATAGGAAAATTCAGCTCGTTATTTCAGCCAGCGAACGAACGGTAGAGCGTCGACGGTGCTTGATAGAAAATTAGCGACGATAAAGTTTAAAGAGTATTTCAAGAGCGCGTAATATCGAGCAACAGAACCTTTTTTGGCCGCCCTTTAAGGGCTGCTGTAGGGGCTGCTCATTGTCGCCGTATTTATTGCGATCTTAATGAGTTTCCGGCCATTCCCCATTGTTCCTCTATTACAATGGCACATTGCCCACCGCGATCCACTTTTACATTTATTATTATCGTCTCTTGCCGTCCCACCGGCGGGGTACCTGCCCCACCGTAAACGCAGCCTCTCTCTATAGCGGCGCGCATCTTTCTCGAACTCTATTATCATCCGGCGGGGCTGCTCTTTCCTGTTATCTCATCTTGAATGATATGCATATCAACGGCACTACCTGCAAACGCGGGCTGCTTTTTACACGATTGCTTTACCGTCCTTTTAATTGCTTTCCTTATGCTTGCCTCGTTCATTAAAATGTGGCGACTGATTGCCGTTATTGTTGTACGTATATACTCGTACACGCCGACAACGCGGAACAGCCGTCAAATTCTGACTAGCTGTTAATTAATTTTCCCTTCGAGCGTTTTGCAGTAAACACCGAGGCCCGTGTCTAATTTATGTTCTTCGCTCTTTAGAAAGAATTTTTTAACGTGGACATTTCGGCGAACCTTATACGCGTCCAGAATTTCGGAAATCCGCGAACGATAAAAATTCATTATGAACGGGCTGCTTTTTTCCTTCGTCCTTTTTTTTTTCTTCTCATTTTTAACTCTGAACTTGCTTCCTCTGCGAGGAGAACCATTACGAGAACAATACATATTGAAGGAAATCGTTAACAAATGACACGATTAAAACCGTTTTTGTTATATAATAAATAAATGCGAATATACGCGTATATATGTTATATTCTCAATAATTTCCCGACAAAACTTTTGTTCGTAAGCTCTTAAAACATACTTAATGTGAAACGTTTTTTTTTTTGTTTTCTTTTTTTTGCATTATTACTCCAGAAACGTCTACGCTAAAACAGACTATAAGGATTATAAAAGACTATTCAGATTTATGGTTATTAATTTAATTATTAATAATAATTCTGTTAAAAGCCTAATTTGGCATATTGTTATTTTGAATAATACAACTGGTATAATGTAATCAAGCAGCCGAGGAATTATTATTATCGCCGTGATCTATAGCGATCGTTCTTATCAGGGGTTTAAAAAGCTTGTACAAGATGGCCGTTTGTTGTTAATGTCGTCGTCTCGTGACCTACACTTTTCGTTCGTGTATTCGTTTTTCGATTCCACTGCTAATTGTTTTCCGAGTTCATTTTCGATTCTTTTTTCCTTTTCTTTCGGTACTTTGTCTCGTTATCTCTCGTTGCTTATTCCTTCTTTCGTTTCTTCTTCTCAAATTGCGTCTTTTTGAAATAGCCCTTTTAAGCGCTTCCTCCTACACGTCGTATTTCGCACGCGTTACGCAATAGATTTTATAAGTTTATTTCGCAAAAAACAACTTTATATATTATCATCTGAAGGATCGTGTTTCCGAATTTTACGTATATTATATTGAAAATGAATATATACGGTATTGATAATCTTCCGTTTAGATGCAGAATTGTAAGGAAGACTATAATAATGGAAATCAAGATCAGCGCAGTATGTTTAATGTTATTACACGTCTATCAGGCGCATCCCTAATTCCTCTGTTGCAAATTACCCCATTATCGCGATCCTAATTATTATCCCCTGCAACGTATTAATCTCTTCTCTCTTCTTATTTATTTCGTCGCTATTGTACATTTAACGGAAATATTTATCGTCACGTTCTGATGTCAGTTACATTAACGGAGGGTGAGAATAGGTTAATGAATTATAATAAGTTAATAATAACAGATATAATAAACAATTATAACAAACAAATAAGATAAATTTTCTTACTTAGTAACGTTTTCGGGCATAACCCATCAGCAGCTAAACCAATATGTGAACAGATAGAGTGTGATTTAGAATTTGTATCTGTTCGCATATTGGTTTAGCTGCTGATGGGTTATGCCCGAAAACGTTACTAAGTAAGAAAATTTATCTTATTTGTTTGTT
This sequence comes from Icerya purchasi, assembly GCA_039619475.1. NCBI lineage: Eukaryota > Metazoa > Arthropoda > Insecta > Hemiptera > Monophlebidae > Icerya > Icerya purchasi. Next base: position 285,765,374 of record CM077116.1, read on the forward strand.
ATAATTGTTTATTATAGCTGTTATTATTAACTTATTATATTTATATATTTAACAAACAGTATGAAAAAAGATTCTTCATTCGGTGTATGTAATGACGGAGTACAAAAATAGTAGTAGTAAAGTACATCCTTCACACCCACGATTTTTAAATATAATTTTATCCGAATGACATCTTCTTCCGTTTCGGGCTTTCTTAATGAAAAGTGAATTTGTTTTTATTTCTAAATATCCTCCCGTCGTATACATTGCGCGGGGGGGTGGGGTTATACTTTCGCTAAGCAGACCTAATGAATGCCAGAACGTCTAGAGGGATCAAGTGTTTTTGTCGCGGGGGGGGGGGGGGGGGGCATGCCGATTCGAATATTTACTCGGTAAAAATTTCATTAAATCTGAAAGGTAAAAAATAAAATTACTCGCAACAATATGATAAAAGGGACACGATTTGACCGTTAAACGCGAACCACATTCAATGACCGGAAAATGAGAAAAATACTGTATAAATTCGCGAGAAAAGTTTTAAGTTGTAATAATTACGATAATAGTGACGATGTTTTCTCATATTAACAATAAACTTAATTGCTCGTAATAAAATACAAAAACCGCAAGTTCTAATAATTAGGTAGCACCGTAATATTCCTAATGCTCCTATAACGGAGTTCCTAATACTCCGTGCCCTTGATCCGAACTAAATCGGTGAATCGCTCATCGGATCAGTTTGTTAATCGCTATTTTCAGTAATTGAATGATTTTTTATTGTTTTCGTTAAAAATGATATAAGCAAGCCGCGATTATGAAATTTAAGAGATTTTTTTTATTTATTTTTTTGTTTTTAGACGTATACGTTTTAATCATTATTACATTTTTAATAATTGTTTAGAGCCGGTCAGTGACGGAAGAATGTGATAAAAAATGTATTTTCAAAAAAAGACAAAAACACAATAGAAATGTCGGGGCGTAAACATGAAAGAGTCGTGAATTCGAAAAAGTGAAAATATAGAAAGGTCCCTTTAGGCAATACGCGCGATTACTTGTACCATTATTTTTTCCTAAGGCGATTACAATTGTAAATTTTAAAGATTTACCGACAACGATCCATATACGCAAAAAAAAAACTTCTTGAAATACCGTTGTAACTGAAGAATCTAGTCAGAGAAATTTTGTTGACCTTCGCAATTGTTCCGTAATATTTAATTTTTCTGTTGTTTTTTTGTTTTTTTTCTTTTCTTGGTCGGTCAACTCGGAAGATAATTTGCTTTCGCAACTGACACTGATCTCCATGAAAATCATGTAGCTTTCCATATTTGACTAATTTACTTTCTTTTCAGTTTTTTTTTTTTTTATTCATCGGTTTGCCGAAATAAACCGATAACAACCTTTTTTCTTCTGCCACTTTCTCGAGGTGTAATTAGTAAAAAACTGATTTCTTGAAACTTCTCTAAAACGCTTGATGCACGCGGTTGATCGTCGAATTGTAATTAAGTTAATGAAATGTTTCCAGATTTACTCATCTTCAGCGTATTCGAAGCGATACGCTTACAATTTTCCTCCCAGTGTGAAATAGTAAAAATAATTAATTACGTAGGGTAAATTTTACGTTTCATCTTACATGTTGAAACGTGTCGGATGTTATCTGCTGTATAGTTCCATATCTTACCGGTGTTTTGGGAATGAAATTTCTGCCCTTTCCTTTTTTGCATCTCAATTGATTACTCGAACTGCCGCTGTATTTTTACTAGAAATAGAAATAACCAAAAAGAGCTGGGTAATGTCGAACCTTCCTGGGCCCAAATAATAATAATAATAATAATAATAATAATAATAATAATAATAATAATAATAATAATAATAATAGTGTCAGCTTCGGTGCTAGTAGAGATTTTAAATCGTTGTGGACAATAGAAAAATCACATTTACATAAGAAATGCCGGGAACGTAGGAATATGTTAAAGACCTCTAAAACGAAACAAAATAAATCCGTTCCGAGAACTGAATCGACGACTGCTATTTAACTCGGTTAAATTAGTCACAGTTACGCTTAGAACTCTGTCAGTTTTGGTGATGACAAAGATGAAACTGAACTGTCGGGGTTTGGTCAGTGTTCCATTTCCTGAACCGTCTTTGTTGGCTTCTGTCGCTTCCACATTATGTTGACTTTGCAAATCCGTGTTTGGTTTTTTACAGACCGGACACATTGCATCTTCGCGATGTATCAGCGATTTCTTATTATATCTACATCATCCGCGGAACTGCTCCATTCCGGTTTTCAATAACGTACCTTGTCTTCACACACATTCGTCATCACCATCATTATGATGCTCGTGAGAACTATGTCGTTCTTTCAAGACACTAATATTTTACTACTTTTTTACTTCTTATTTATTATAGCGCCCATACACATACATATGCATATGTATGTATATATATATATATATCTATATGTTTATTTATTATCATTTTCGGTTTATTCACTCACTTTCTCCTAATCTGCCGAACCTTGCGTCCTTGTCGACTTGCTTCTTTTCCCCACAACTGTTAGATCATTGTATATAATCGATACCGACGTAAGAGCTGTTCGCCGTTTTCTACTTTTTTACCTGGAATATTTTCACGCATGGTTTGTTCACTTTCTTTGTAGTTTTTTTTCTTCTTTTTCTTAGTAGTTTTTCAGCATAGTCGTCGACTCTATTCCTGTTTGTTTACCGACTACTAGTGCACGAGATATCTGATAATACGGAAAATATGGCGGAAATATAAAAAAAATTTACCGACATGTAGCGCCGTACACGCTAAAAAGACCTCTCGCTCTCAAAAATTCGCGAGGGATACGTTCCAGAATATTTTCTTTACCTTTCTCAGGCGGTTATGCGGAGGATCCGAGACACGAAGAAGTGAATCTTTTATCTATGTATAACCGATTTATAAGAACTACTCGAAATTGGTTATTAAAAAGAGAAATGACAATAAAATTACGCTGAATTTCTGTTCAATTTAAAATAATCACCTTTTTTTGTTTGGTAAACGACATACTATCGCCTTTTTAACTTAATATCGGCGTTGTAAATTTGAAATATTTGTTTTGTGTTATTTTACAGTGTTTCCGAAAGATTAAAATATAATCTGTCGTTCGGACAAAAATATAAAATAAATGGCGATGTTTAATATTGTTCGCTAATTTTTTAAAAAATAATTCGGTCGGGAAGAAAAAATGAAATATGCTAAACATACTTTTATATTACTTACAGGTTTTTGGAACACTTTTCTTCGTCATTCCTACGGTTTCGGTGCTCAGAGCGTCGGGATTAAACACTAGAAAAAATAGACTCTATCGCTCGAAATACATGATCTATAAGTTTGTATATGTGGAGTCGCTCGATCGATGGGATTAATTAAAGGAAGCTACGAAAATATATTGTTTATTTTTTAATGGGTTTTTATCATATGTAAACAAGCTTGATTTCTCAGCTTTCTACCGCGATCGCAATTTGCAGTAGCAGATTATCACTTTCGAGGCAGGTGGGGGATTTGACAAATCCCGGTACCACCGGGGAAATTCGAATTTTTCTTTATTATCCAAAAATTCTCGTATTTCCCTAGAGGACGGAGCCGGAGAAATCTTCGAAACCGAATAAATTTAATCGAGGACCGTATTCAGTCGAAATGCGTTTGCAATTATATTTTTGCACACGAAACACGCTCCCTGACGGTAATTAAAAATTGTTCAAAGTGGAGCAGCGAGATCGAGAAACAAAAAATCTTTCGACGGACAATGTCGAAGAAGAAAGTCTTCTTTTTTTTTTTTGTTCCAAGTTCTACCGGGTAAATTTATCGTGTTAATTTTGATTTAATTAGCGAATAACCGGCACCAAACGTAAAGCATATTGTTTAAATTAGTACACCGTGTCTCGTAGTTATTCTTGGTAACAATTTACGTAACACGTTGCTGAGAAACGAGCTGGTATTATACATTGGCACTTAATAAGTATATATTTTCTGTTTGTGCGGCTTATTTATTAATCGCAGTTCGGTAAACGTTAAATGTGTGTCTGTGCGTACGTGTGTATGTGATAAAGCCTACTGTTGATTAGAGGGGTAACATAACGAATGAGAATACGAGATTACTCTACAGACGGCGGGGATAAACCAAACTGTGTATCAGTCCGTCGCCAGCTAGTCGGTAATTCGCAGTGAGTTCTACGATTTCATTTTACCGTATACCATTTTGATCGATTTCGCGTTCTCCGAATTTTGATATATTTTAATTCATGTACATATATTAGTCGAACAAATTGGGAAATAATTGATTTCAGAAAAATTATATTCTATACGGCGGAGGACTACAGGAGGAGGCGATGTTTTTTTTTGTTTTTTTTTCTTTTTTTATCTTTTTTGTTAGAGAAATATGAGTCACCTTTAATTTTATTTTTTGTTTTTGTAAAGGGAAATGTTACATATTTCATAACTGGTTTTCCCTTAAAATCCCGCGGCTTACGATTGACGCTCTCTCATTCTAATATATGTATATGTAAAAAGCTTAATCCTGCAAGCCTCGTTATAAGAAACCTCTTAGATGATCTCCAGGTGATGTGTTTTCCTACAATATTTATGACTGTTTAAAAATTCAATTGACTACGTGGTTATAAAAAAAGAAGTAAATAGTTTAAAAAAAAAAAAAAAAAGAGAGGTGACTGAGGAAAACGTTCATTATTTTCATATTTGAAGGTTTTTTCAGTATCAGCGCAATTCGTCGCTCTGGCCCAAAGTAAGACGGCGAAAGAAAATAAATACCATTTAGAATTGTGGTATTTTTGCTAAATCGAATCTGGATACTTAGCGCGAGCAGCTGACACTAGAATTTGCTGAAAGAAGTCACTGTCATCACCAAAAAATCGGTGTGGTGTGATGAACTTTTTTTTCTCTTTTTCTTCGTTGACTGACTGTATGAAGTGCACCGGCCATGAAAAAACTGTAGCGCAGCTTTTATTGCGTAATATTTTTATTAAATCTGCCAACTGGCTAAAGTTGCATTGCTGCGCGACTCCGAGTCGGTCTTGTAGTAGAGCTGTTGCGGCACAATTTCGAAACAGAAACCAAAAAGAAGCTAAACATTACACACGGTCGGTTAGGTTTTAATTTCCCTTAAGGAAAATCGCTCACCGGGAACGAATAGATATCGTTTCCATCGGAGCGGGGTGACCTTTTGTTTCCAGTCCGGAAGAGTTCCTTACGCCGCGAACTGTGGCGCATTTATTACACAGTTTGACGAATATGTTTCGGATTGTTATTTTTCTTGTTCAGAATCTTTCTTGTTTTTTCAACTTCGCCTTCTGTCTCCTCGTTGTTACATTATAATAATATCTCCTTCTAATATCGTTTTCCATTATTGTTCCGTGTTTTCAACGGAATCGTTATAAACAGATCGATGGTGTTTAACTGGATTTCCCGGGTCCCGGTTTTTTCAGCTGATCGTTTTCGAATATAATCGGCGGCTTTCAAATAAATGTTACAACAATTCCAGTCAAAAGGGTAAGTGAAGTGATTGCCAAACGTCCGGGATAGTGAAATGCGTCACAACTGACGACAATTACTTTTAAACGGCAAAAAAAAAAAAAAACTACCATAAAAATTCGATTTAAATCCGAATTTTTCGTTTACTTCAGACTTCATCATCAGAGCTGCTGTAGTTGAACGATTTACAACCTTCTATCGTCTCCCGCGATACTATTTCAGCAATTGCGAATGTCTTTTATGAACGTACGTAATCTGTTCGTTTCGAAAATAGCTCTATTATTACACCGATGTTATCGTCGTAAACCTTCTAATCGGAATAGCGAGCAAATATATTAACAACAAGTATCCCGAAACTCGGCGAAGTCAACTTAAACATTTTCCACGTAATTAATTTTTCGATAAGTACATAATAAAAGCGACGTTTGACTTACTTTTAGTTAATATTTTTGTCTGATTCTTTTAGTCACATTAATGGACTCTGAAATCTAAATAGGCACATCGGCTCAGTTTCTGGCCTCGAACGTAATACACATGCACAAACACACACACACACATATTTATATGTGTGCATATATATTAAATCAATTGACAATATTTATCGTTCAAAGGGTCTGCGAAAATATTAATGAATTTAATTTAAATCCGTAGTATTAAATATGAATTTATTGGTATTATATATTTACTTTTTTTTAAATATATTTTATAAATTTTATATTTTGATAAAACTATATTGATATTAAAAAAAGCGGATATGGTATAAACGATTTCGTGAAACTCAATCATCGGTCAGCCGCTTGACATACAAATTTAAGCGAGCTCTTTTCGGTTTGCCTCGGCACCCTATTCAGAGTTCATCGTAATTATTGTCAAATTTAAATTGTGCTAAGAAAAATTTACAGGTGTAGAACGAAAATAAAATTGCTAGGTATTTTTTTTCTTCTATTTCCAGTGAGATGATAGCTGCTGATATCGGAAATCCCGGGCAAGTAAATTGCATTTTCTTCTATATCGTCGTCGTCGCATTTTCGAAATTAGATTTTGCGCGGTGGTCAGTTTAAAAATTGCTTCTCGCAACACCCTGTTAGGCTCTACTTTTTGTAATATAATATTTCTCAGGGCGCGAAACTAAACCGTTCGCTCGCTCTCCTTCAATATCTCACCAATTTACTTCACGCATTTTTCGTAACTTTTTTCGTTATCGTCTGCCCCGTTTTCAAATTGTCGTCCTCTCCCGGTCGACACCGAATATTTTTCTCGTACACGTCCGAATCGCCTCAAATTTGCGGTCGAATTATTTGGTTTAAAACGGAATTACGTGTACGCGTATACTTTAGGAAAATTTCTTATCATCAATTTTCATCTTTTACGTTTTTTTGTTTTTTTCTCATTATCACTATTATCATTATTATCAGTATTATTTTACATAATTTCCTATGCTCGAAATTGTGCGCCTTTTTGAATATGAAGAAAGTCAAGTCGCCTTGAGACCCTCAAAATGTGCAAAGAGAAGTAATAGGTAAAAAAGAATAGATGAATGAGACAAGGAGTCTGAAAATTGTTATCGGCATTCGTTTCCCCGTAACATCTCGAGAACTAAGGAAGGAATGCAAAATTCTCATTTTTCGAAAAAGACACGTAGTATAAAATTTTGTTTTTGCCCCACTTGGTTAATCTAGCGTATTAAAACCAAAAAAAAAACCAACAATAACAATAACAAAAAAGAGAATCTATTTAGTCAAAAACAAGTCGGCTGACCAGGCGACGAAAAAGCAAAATTAAAATAACCCGGTAAAAGTCGCGTTTACAGTTCGTCTGATTAACCCGTTAGCCATTTTGCGGATAATTGTCAATAGATGTCTGAGAATGAAACGTTTTTTTATATTTTATAGCGACGACGACAGCTAAATAGTACAGCATATATTATTATACGCGCGAGAACACATTTCAATTACGTACTGCAACATTTGATGAAACAAAACATGCAGACAGCCTTCCGAAAAATCGTTTTAATTAGTCTGCTGCCGTGGAGAAAATTATCATTGGCCGCGCTACGTGCTAAAAAATGCCCGATGGTGTCCGGACAAACCGCAATAAATAAAGACAATTGAAATGAAACAATTTAATTAACGATGTACTCTACTGCAGTATATGTTAAAGATGAGAGGATGCATTCGAAAAATTGCCGTGCTTAATAATTTCGGTTTCGACGCCGAATCGTCCGAGGCCGGAAGAAATGGCAAACTTCTCTCTATATCGTAATGGGGTAGCTTTGGTTGTTTTTTTTTTGTTTTTTTTTTTTTTTTTTTTTTTTTGGTGGAGAGGATGAACGGTTTGGTATGACAAATTCGTTCGATACAGGTGGTGGTCACGTGTTGTCGTCATGTACTAAAAGCACAACTCGAATCAACTCCAAAAAAAAACAAACAAAAAAAAAACGATTGTAATACAGGGGCGCTTCAGCGTTGCTGCAGAACCCGCTGTCAGGACACCGATAGTGGAACGTGTCTCTGGTAACGATAGAAACGTTCGCAGAATTGAAAGGAAAGGGCGACGAGACGGTTTTTCGTATTTCCCAACCGGTCATATCTGTCGTGCGATAGGATCGACTTTAAATGGCGACGGGCGGGCTTTAAGATTTATATGAAAATCTCGGAACGTCAGTAGGCAACTTTTAAACAGATCTGAAGGAAAAATTAGACGAAATTAGAAAAAAATGTCAGGAAATTGAACGAGACTTTCCAAAATAATTCAGACCGAAGCCTCCCGTATTCTGAAGTTTGAAATGCTTCCATAAGTCGCGCGTTTGGCTCTACGCTAAATTAAGAATTAAGAAACGAGTCAGAAAAATTAGACAAGAAACTGCGATATCAGAACGAGACGGCGACAGAAGCAAGTATCGCTCAGACGATTTTAGGCGATTTTAAGCGATTTGAGACAATTTTTCCTTTTTTAATTCCAGACCGGAGGTCTATTAAGTTGTTTTTTTTTTTTTTTGATCTTATTAATCCGCAGTCGTCGAACTCTAATGCGTGCAAAAGGAATTTAAAAATTCCCAACGTACCGCTTGAGGTGGTTCAGTTTTAAATCTTCTGCCGCCAGCCATCCGAAGTCCCCGTAAGACACGGTTGCACATCGGAATTTACACGGACAGAAACTAACGAAGTGTCAGTCGATGACACAGAAGTTAACTAACGTCAGCGACGTATCAGTGGACGTCGAAATAGATTAAAAGGAAAAAATTCCGCACCCGATTTTACACACTGTCCCGGGGCCAGTAGACGTTAGCCCCGACACACAAGATCTTCTCGCAGAACACAGTGTCTACTAGTGTACACATGAACGTGCTTCATCGCGAATTCGGAAGGAAATGCGCCGCGGATCTCTATACTCGATAATGATTCGGCCGATTATTTCAACGCTCGCGTTTCTAGAGGCGAGATGCTGCCGCGAAAAGAAATCTCAGCGTGAAAGAGCGGCTTTTAAAGGAAATTTCGGAATTATTAACAGACGGGCTCTGTCGTCATTTTTCTTTGTTATTTTCTCATTTAGGAAGGACGGTTTTTTTCGAACCGAGATGTTTTCAGCTGCAACACTCCGTTCCCTGCCGCGCGGTCGTTAGTGATTCCGGGCGCAACTGCTAACGAAGGCAATAAATCATTTATCGCCAATCGACGATGATAATAACGAGCAACTCAAATTATAAAGACGGCTCAAAAGGCAATTTTTCACCCTCGAAATAATCGACTGCGCATACCTGTGCGCGCCTGGACAAGTCGGCACACCGCCGTCTCTTTTCATGCCTGCGAAAGTGGCCCGGAAATTTGAATAGGAATGGGCGCTGATAACGCGCCAACCGTACTACGAGTGGCTTCGTTGCGGCGCGAAATTTTGAGGCCGGCTTCGGATGATGTAAGTGCACGACTCCGGGGATCTGGTCAACGGCCGGTCGCGATGTGGCTTTGCCCCGGCTTAAGTTGAAATTTTGCAAGTCTCTCCGGCGCAAGAAGCGTCTGCTACTGATTAGGCGGGAAAACGCTTGCTATTTCCTTTTCAGATTAACTTTTTTCCGCAAGCTTCGTTCGACCGAGCAGTAATTGCGATCGGCGTGTAGCGGCCAAACAACTGTTAGCGCTAAATAACCATTACCGAATGAGCGAATTGCTCGACGAAGTCGCCTCGGACCGCTTAATTGCTGAAAAGCAGTGGACGCGATTTTTTACGCCGACATCGGGCTATAATCTCTTAATCATTTCGTCCGTCCCAGCTTCCACTTCGTTACCGTTATTTTCTAATTGCTTCTCCATATCGAAAAATCGAAACCGTGCCCATATATAATGCAGAGATATATGTATATAATAAAAGAACTTTATCTGTCTATTTGTCTTTGATGATCCTTCTCTCGCCTATTAACGCAGCCGCTATTTCCGCGCCTGTAATTAACCTAGATTAGCCAGAGCCGAGCAAGGCCGATTTTCCTCATAGACCCGATTTTTTCGTTTTTCTGCTGTTTTTTATTTAACAAATTTTCGTAACATTTAAAGCGCGGGCCATCTTCGGCAGGACCGCTTAAACGTTTCTATTTTTTACCTAGGAAATGATTTTCAAAAGTTACGAGATGGAATTCGGATAAACATTGCTCGCTTCGGCGTTTTTTTTTTTTTGTAGCTAAAGGCAATTTTTTTCCCCTTCGAAAAGTTGGAAAACCTTACATTCTGTTCGTTCATTAACTACATCAACAAGGAGTGTATGGGGGCGTTAGACAGGTTAATTTGTTTGAAATCAGACTGCAAAAGTTTGAATCGGTTCTTTTATTTTCGTAAAATTAATTAATTCATTCATCGAATGAGTAGGCGATGTTGGCCTTTGAAAAGTTTTTCAAGCAATTCGGTGGGAAGACACCCACGGAAGTCTATAAGTAGACCACCAAAATATAACAATATGTATGTATGATAAATAATTTTCGGAAACAACTGTGTTTTGAAAAAGATATTTATAAGCGAATAAATATCTTTTTCAAAACACAGTTGTTTCCGAAAATTATTTATCATGAGTAATCACTGTGAAAGCTTTAAATTTTTAATATGTATGTATATTTTTTTTTTATATAGTAATATATAAAAAAAACAAGAAATGGAATGTTTTTTTTTTTGTTTTTTTTTATTGGCCTGAACAAATACAGTTATTTTTATTTATTTACTTTTTTTTTGTCTTATGTTGATTACATATATATATACATATATATATATATATATACATATATATATATATATATATATATATATATATATATATATATATATAGGAGTGTGGATGCGGTCATATTTCAAGTGAAATTTCAATAAACGTTATTTATCGTTACACCGTCTGTCCGGTTTTTCGCAATATTGACAGCTTAAAAAATTACAAATGGCACGCGTTTTTTAATTTTTCTCGACAGCGCGTAAATATAATTTTTCGTTATCGCGTATATACCTTAATCACCAATTAGATAATGAAATGAGCAACTAAAATTTGTTTAACACGAAATAGAACACGTTTCGTAAACTGAAATGTTACGAATAGAAATTTTTTTAATTTCGAAAAAAAAAAAAGGCTTCGAAAATTTCCAAATTTTATAATAAGGACTCTTTTTCTTGAACAGTTCATAACGAATTAAGACGTGTGTCCAGTCTTAGTAAATTTCTTTCAAGCTCCGTTCTATTCACGTGTGTTTCTTGGCTTACTATTCTCGACGAAGCCCAGTATCTGGTTGTTTGTTCGGCTAGTTTTCATCATTTCATTAACATATACAGGATTTGGGAGAATATGTATAAATATTTTTCTAATTCCTCAAAACGAGAGCCACCGGCAGATTTCGTATTAACAAAGGCGACGTAAATTATTAAACTAATAGTCAGAAAAGAAAAAAAATCAAATTTTTTTTTTCATCTGTTTTTAATTAGGAAAACCACCCCCGCCGAGGTAATCTGGCGTGTCTGTCTAAAAGTAATTAGCTTCCGCGTTCTCCTTTGGTTTGACGATGAAACATCGACGATTTTTAATAAAAAATTTTTGAGCTATTAAAAAATATTCTATAAGCGCGCTGAAATTTAAAAAAAAATAAATAAATAATATATATAGTTAATAATTATTATTAACAATAATAATGAAATATAAAATGAGAAGAAAGCAGGAAAAAACTAAATCAAAAATAGAGAGACGCATAATATCAAACTGATTAAAACTTCTTGATATATATAATACTGCGTTTAACCGTGTAAGCAGCAGAACCCCGTCTAGGAGGTCTGGACCATCCGAGGAATGTAACAGTGCGAACAGAGTGTAATCGTAGTTTTAAAGCAAAAATATTTATAAATGCGCGTTTTCCATATATAAAAATGCAAAAACGCAACGTACAAGTAGATAAAGAAAGATTTAAGAACGGCCCGGAAAATAATATAAAGCGGTTCCAGCCAGGAAAGCTGGAACTTTTTTCGGGAATGTTCCTCACAGTATGGTCTGAAGTGGAAGAGATAAGGCATTTCGGTGTACAATCATTTAGAACTGTTCGCCAAGTATCAACAAAATCATAAGTTTCGTATAATCGAGTTATGCAAAATGCACGGCTCTGTTTTTGATATGATGCGTTTTAATTTCGTTTTTTTCTGTGACGATGTAAACATAATTGTATTTTTATACCCCGTCTTTATGGCACTCGTCAGTTAAAATGATTATTGAAATTTAACCGCTTTTCTTATTCCTTATTACTTATTCAGATTTTAAGAAAATGAACGAATTCTCCTGAAATAAGCGCCATGATGATACAAAATCAGAAAAAAAGGTCGGAGCCAGCGGAGCTGAGTTGCGCGTTGTTAGGCCGCTTATAAATTATTAATTAAGATTTCACCGTTTGAAATTTTTTTCTTTGCACCCGTGGTTTTTCACAAATTCCAGCAAGAGCCCTTCTTGACTGTATCACGTATGTGCACGTGCGCGGTGTATTAATGTGAGTTTGGCCGTGATCGATTAGATTAATGTTTGCATAACGCACGCGTCATCTATTATTCAGCGCGGGAGGAATTTATTTTTTCATCAATACGTAATGGCGAATAGTGCGCTCGATGAGCGGGTGCCTGCGTGCACTCGCGAACACGTTCAAAACAGAACCGCAGTGTAATGTCATTTTTAAAATATTTATATTATTTGTACACGTTCGCCGTCGTTCATACGGAATTTTTTTTCGTTTTGTGTCGAAAATTTCGAAATTTTAGCCAACATTAATTTCTTACTGTCTACGACGCTGGCTAAATTGTTCCTCCTTCAAGGTTCGTTTTGTTTTTTGTTTAAATAATAGCCTAACTTCTTAATGGAGTTTTGTGAGCATGAACGAGATTCTCAGAATACCACCCCTCCGATAATTTGGCGTGTGAATTAATGTTCCCCGTATTCGACTAATTCGAATAAGAAAAAAAGAGAATATTTCTGCCTTATACTGAATTAAATATACCCGGACATTGTGAATTTTGAATAATCCGGTGATCCTCTTTCTAAATCGTTTTTTCTTCTTATTTTCAGATGACGAGAGTGCGTTCAAATTTTCTTCGTTATTAAAAAGATCATATATATATATGTTTTTTCAGGCTCGCCACTTAAACTTGTATACCATCTTTGATAGGTTGCCGTCTGGTAATTAAACCAGGAGCGTACGTGATTTAATAAGTTTTCAACGGCATTATTTCCTTTAATTTACTTATGCTACTTTGAACATTTGCAAGATATCTGTCGTTACCATTGGATTTACGTGTTTTCTCTGAGGGAGAAAAATAAAAGAGGCGATTTGGAGGTACTCTGAGACTAAATCCTATATTATAACATACATAGAAATAAACTTGACCACCTCGGTGGGCCCAGTTCCATCACACCTGTTAAGCCTTTTTATAACGAATCACCCTTTTTGATTTTACTGCAAAAGCTTGTTCTCGCGCCGATTGGTCATGCGGTCGTCGTATGCCAAAATGCTTCTTTTGACGTCGTACAAACATGACCCCTTTGTATTAGGAACATAGTTTACTTCGTAAAACTATTGTCTGGCTTAGCCGAATAAAAACAAATAATAGGGAAATAAAATTATTACGAAAATTAAGACAAAAAATTATTCGTTTCGAAAACAGAGTGAAATATACTTCCGATAAAAATAGCTTAGCACTGTGCTAGGGAAAATTTTCCATGTCGTATCCCTGCGTGATTCCGATAATACGAAATCTATGAACGTCCCTACCGTTGATCTTAATAATATTTCGTTTTCAACAAGATCATCCTTGCCGCGAGCGTTGCTTGTTGAAACTTTTATCAAAATTACAAAAGAGTATGCGAGTATTCTTTTCCTTTTTAGTTTTCTTGGAAAACTTTTTAAGAAACAAGATACAAATGTTCGAGTACTTTTCAAGGCGTAAGATTATGACCCCGTTTTTTTGCGCTGGATATTGCATCATCACACAGAACAGCGCTTTTGAAAATGTACGCGCTGGAGGAAGTTCGCTGTAAGTGTCGGAGTTTGCTGGAATTCCCGACTGGATGCAATTATTTTCAGTAATACGGATTTATTATTGCTCGCGTCTTGGTGTGTTGGGTCCATTGTTTCAGTCCTCGGTTTTATTTCTTTCCGAACCGAGCGCACTCCCGTTGTTTCTAGGAATTTACGAGATATTACATACAGTGCCCGTACCCGCTTCTCCGGACTGCGGGAAACTGGTTTTGTTATGATTTCCGTCTTCTGCTTCGAAGCAATTACGTAACAGCACGCTCTGTTTTAAGTGTGTCCTTCATTTGCAACAGTTCTAGCGCAGATTAGTCTTCGTCGTCCGCGGTAATAATTCTTCTTGCTAATAATAATAATAATAAATAATAATAATCATAATAATAATCATAATAATAATAATAATAATAATAATAATAATAATAATAATGGTAGTAGTTGTAACAAGCAGTGACCGGCGGCCAACTCACCGAACTGATTTACACACTGATTAGCCAATATTATTATTCTGAAACGGACTAGTCACGATATACCGCAACGGTGCATGCGCGCCACGAGTACATACATAATTTAGCCGCGATTCTTTTCTCTCTTCTCTTCATCGACGCTTATTTAATAATCACGTTTTCAATATGCAACATGCTAGAGACATGTTTTATTCAAATTTCGTTTATTTTTCGAACGCGTTACAGTTAATGCAGAGTTTAAACGGCGACAATTTATACACATATTATCGAGGATAAACGGGAAACGTAAACAAGAGCGAACGTTCGGTTGACAGAGGATTACTCGACTTTTCACATCTTATACACCCAACTGTGTGCGCGAATTCAGAGCTAACGTCACTCCCTCGGGCTGTCTAATCGCGCGCTTGCCAGATGGAATGCGGATTATTACGCGACTACGACGTGCGGTCGGTAATCGCCATCAGTTGAACCTTTCTAATTTCCTACCACGCTACCATGTAACACGGCGTTTCCCGAAAAGAAAAGCTTCGCCTTCCTTCGTCGCCCAATTAAATTAATTACTCCGCATAACGTCCCAAACGAACAAGCCGCAACGATAACCAGCTTGCGATGGTAAAAGATCGCTACTACAACTTCCTCAACGGCAGCCGACTAATCTGCAGGTAGCGCACACTTTTACTCCTCTGTCGAGATGATATTTCGAAAATGGATTTCGACCGATGAGACTTATTCTTCCGGCCTTTGCACCGTTGATGTCCGCCGGACTATAAATGTCGACAGAAATTGCGGATTTTCCAAAGCGCGGGGTATTTTTAGCGATCTGTGAAGCATCCTTCTTCCCATTTTGGGCCGAATGAGAACGGAAGCTCTTACAAAACTGAATGGAATTCCGGATTATTTTTATCGTATGGCAAAATTGAACCGCAGAGATATTCTCTCGGCTAATAAAATTACCTAGCGTATGTTTTGTTTGTTTGTTTTTTGTTTTTTAACGACTCTTCCTGACGGTTCTTATTTATTGTCTCCGGCTTCTTAAACCGGGTATTGATATGGCTACAAACTGTAGAAAGAAGGAAACAATAGAAGGCATTCCCAGCGGACTGTGCTAACCGTGCGTGTTTTACTTGATTAAAAATTCCGCCGTTAGGGACCATCGCGTTGTCGCGAAATACGTTTATAAAGAGCGAATTAATTAGGAAGCTTAAAAAGAATCCAGCTGCACGTGGTTCCGGACGAAATTTTTCTTAATATTACGAGGCTTCCGGTTTGTACTGTTTAATTCGATTATTTCCGCGGACGTGCTTCACCCTTGAACAAGATAGGCCGGCTAAATTTAATTCGTAATACGGCAAGACGACAAATATTAACTTCTGCCAACTAACGTGCATTATTAATTTCCGTTTCTCCTCGCGCCGTTATCGTCTGTTCCTTTTTTCGCTTATTTCGTCGAAATAGTTCCTGTTTACGTTTCCGCCTTATTTCCTCTTAGCACATGTCCTTTTCGGTCGTTTCGCAATTCCGTTTATGCTATTATATTTAATTCATTATCGCCATTATTATTAATTATTATTATCATTACGCTCATAGTTGTTTTATTTGCAGCGGAGATGCTGCTTGTGAAATATTTTGTTTGCGTTTCTTGTTAAAATTACTATTTTCCATTTCAAAAATTTTGTTGTGAATGGTCGCCCAAGTAAACTCCGGTTGAGTGAACGATACCTGCAGGCATATAGAGTTGCGCGCAGAGTAGATTGGGGGTAATTAAACTGAGCGAAGTGTTTCTGTACTTAATTGGGGAAGTTGTAAATAGTAAATTTTATAATATTCGGTGACAGAATATCTTAGATAATTACTAATTAACGCGTCGCCATTGTTCAGTAATCGGCCGGGCAACGTAGTTTATCATAGATTTTGCTCTCTATTTCGATCATTTTTTTAAAAACCCATCGCAGTCTTTTTCAAGATTACTATCATAACTAGTACACATACTTAATTATTCTTCCATGATATTAACTTAAAGAAATGGTGGTCTGAAAATTTTCGTGAACCCGGCGAGCGCACGGGAGATCGCCGGTCTAGATTGTGAGAGAGAAAATCAGTAGTAAATTAAAAAGGGAAGCCGTTAAAGACATTTTTCAAATTGTTACTTTTCGGGGCTACGCGCATATACTGTACATACTGCAAAAGTAATTTCCGCAAAAAAAGCTCGATATCTCAAAAAAATACTGACGAATTTCACGGCACGCTCGAAGGAAACTGGTGGTCTAACGACTAACGCGAACGAAAAGTCTAAAGTATGAAGGAGAAAAAAAAGGTAATAACTCGGGTACGGAATAATAAGCGTAAAATTACCCTCTGC
This sequence comes from Icerya purchasi, assembly GCA_039619475.1. Lineage (NCBI taxonomy): Eukaryota > Metazoa > Arthropoda > Insecta > Hemiptera > Monophlebidae > Icerya > Icerya purchasi. The sequence goes on from CM077116.1 coordinate 285,782,223, forward strand.
AGTGTACCATTCGCACAACACTCGGGTATGATATATCCAGCGGCGTGTCCACGACGGTGGAAAATAGAGGGCACCCCCACCCAAGAACCAAATGCTCGATGAAAAAATTTGTTATAACAGGGAAACTTAATTTATGGTATAAAAGATTTGTATAAATTTTACCTATGGATTTTAATAGCTAATATTTAATATACTGTGTTTTCCAATAAAACTATTAATGTTCCTTTTTTATTCTATTTTAAACACAACTGTCATCGATTTTTTTTTTTTTGATTTTTTTACTTGCTCACGAACAAAGAATTCCGAATCGGATTACTAATAAAAATAAATCTTATTACTATCTCTAAACTACCATTTTAGCTAGAATTTTATAATTTCGTTTTATTTTTCAGCTAAAAATAAAACAAAAATTGAATTGTAGTAATTTTGTATTTTTAAAGAGGTCACTATTTGATTTTCGTTATGAAAAAAGGGGTATTTCTCAAATCTACTGCTTACCGTAGAAGATTTTATGTAATTATATAGCAATGTCCTTCTGGATCCGCGTACTTGATATATCCCTTTTACCTTTTTTCTTCTTTTTTTTTTCCCCGATCTTATTCAAACGTTTAGACAGCCGCATTATAGATATTTAATACCCATTCCCGTTTTCTTGTTGCCAATCGCCTCTCCTTGTCTCCAGGACTATATCCTTTAGAAGTACATTGCACGCAATTGATGTCACGGGGACTATCTTTTTTTTTCAGTGCACAGCTTGTTTCCCACAAACCGTACTTTCGAAATTTAAAATTCCCCTGCACATTCAAGTACCTGTTGCAGGCTTCTATCGGAATAAATTTCAATGTATTATATTACCGTCGAGATATGAATGATTAACACACAAATATCACAAGTAATTCTGTTACAAGTCTAAGCCTAGAAAAACATTACGCGCTACGACGTTCGTAACTCGAAGCCAATAAAATAAATCGATCGGATGCTTTCTTGTCACGTTTTTCGATGAGCTGTTTTTTTCCCCCCTTCAACATACATATTTACATTTACTAGCCCGTAACAAAAACCTTTTTGTCGCATAACAGCTTACGTTTTGAGCGGGAGCAACCTGATTCCATTTGAAAGACGAATCGCTTTTTTAGTTTCCATTGTTACGACTTCCGTTTAGGTTATTGTTTATATCGAATAGCTTTCAAATCTTAATTATAATTACTTTTAAAACGTCATAGGGGTTGATGATAAGAAATGGTTTGATTAAAAAACAGGATGAAAACCAGTGTACATATCACCTTAATAAATTAACAAAAGACACTAAAGAAAAAAGTAAAAATAATAATAAAAAAAAAAAAAAGTACAACATCCGCTATAGGGACTGTGTTTATTTTCTTGAACAGTTTCGGAGAAGTAGTGTTTGTTTTATAAAAAAAAAAAAAAAAAAAAAAAAAAAAAAAAGTAGAAATAAAAAACGACCTCTTTCCAGTTTCCACCACTAAGTAGCATATGGAGCACGCGTTTTTGCGACTTTTTGAGTAGAATTTGAGCGTCTTCATGTGTGCCTGCCCGTTTATCGTTTTGCTTCATTTTTTGTTATCCTCTATTATTATTATTACGTATTTAAAACCTTGCTGGTCTTCCAGGCGACTTTTTGGCTGTTGTATCGTTCTATCTGTCATACTGTGAATAATGAATAAAAGTACCTGTAAACGAATAAACGAAAATATTTCAAAGAAAACGAACGCGTAGCGCTTTGATCTTCATAATGAAGCTGAGCCAGTGCGGGGAAGGTTGCCGTAGAACAAATAAAAACCCGCCTATATGTAATAGGCATTTGAAAAATCTAAAAAACTTTTGTTGAGCGTGAGAAAAAAGAAGAGACGGAAAAAATGCGAAATTTCACTCTATCTGAAAGTTTTTTGGATCGACCGAGTCGAGCCGCTGGCTGTGTGTTTGTTCATCATTAGACGGCGGCATGGTGTGTAACATGCGAAATAGCTGCTAGTCATTTTGGACTACTAATGAGTACAATTGCGCGCTTTTTATTCCTTTTTCGGCGCTTAATTACACGAAATGAGAGAACTAAAAATTCGTTTTCAGGTGCTTTGTATATTTTTTCACACAGAACAGCACTTTGCCAGAGAACTGACTCTGCCCTAAGACACTAGCTGCACACATGGACACGCATTCTGTCTGCGTGTGTCCCTACCGGGCCGGCGTGTCATATATTTCGTTAACGAGTTGCTTAGGTGCGATATATGGTCGCGTGCCGTACAGTGCGCATACATTAACGTCGTTCCGGTATTTCGGCAGAATGGGGAAAACTTTTGTCGAGTACCATTCGGCGGGGCATAATACGATGCGCTAACCATCTTTAAACGATGATAAGTAGCGGCATTATTGTATATCGCGTACGATTCGCCTACATGAGCCGTCAGCGACGAACCTGAAGGAGGGATGCTTTTGTCGAGCGGGTGATGCTATTTTTGATTGGGGTTGCTTGTTTTTGAGCAGAACCGGCGCGAGTCTAGTAGAAAATCCTCCCAACCCGCTTTTAAATAGACCGTGAAGTGTGTTGTTGCGCGTGTTTTCCTTAAGTATGCGGTGCAGCCAGGTTAATAGGAAAGGCGGTTGTAATCTGGCAAAGTGTTTGTCGGTTTGTATGACGATGAGCCGGCAATTGCTTGACGTCGTTCTGTATATATGTCGGGTGTTTAATATATACGTGTATATCATGAAGGCGAAGGCAAATGTCGTCTTGACTTCCTGTAATTCAAGGGGAAAAGAGGCGGGAACGCACACCCGAAGAGAAAAAGATCATTTGGAAATTCAGCTTTTGTTGTTCGTAAATTAGTCTTTAACCAGCGCCGAAGCCGCGCGAATAGATGTTTTTCATGTAAGGAATTTTGAAGTTTTTCGATTCATACACATATATATATATATATATACTGGTATATTATGCGGACGCGAATAAATGTAAGAAATGAATAAAGTCATACTACCCCGTTAAAAGTCAAAACTCTTTTTAAAAAATAAACACATTGCCTAGTTGAAAAATTGTTTATTTTCCTTTTTCTGGTCTAAACATTGAAATCTCTTTTGCTAACATCGAAATATATAAAAAGTGCGCCAGTGTGTACGCTGAAGAATGAAATGGCTCAAGTTATTAAAAGACACGTTGTGAATTTCCATAATTAAGTTTTCTATGGAAAATAATCCATTTGTTGCTGTTTTTTTATGAAACTGCGTGACATCTTTTATCGTCATGCTTTAGATATCCTGAAAAATCTTTTAAGTTGGAATCGATTTTTTGGTTACTTTTTTTTTTTTTGCTCACCCTTTCCTATTTAACCAATTCGAAGTATTTGAGTTATCAATCGTGCGTTTTCTTTTTTACTTTCTTAAATTCAATTCGACCTCAGAATGTATATTAGGGAATGAAACGAGCCAACTTTCAGACATCGCGTTTTAGAAAGCAATAGTTCTGATGTGTCATCGAAAGTAACATGAGACGCGTGTTAAGAATACGTTGAAATAGTATTTCTACGAGATTAAGTTTTAACTGATTTAGAATGCAGTCATCCGGAACAATGTTAAAGAAGAACCTTTTGTAATAGCTCGATTTAAAAGTTCCCCGTCATTGGGCATGATTTTATAATAAGCCCGATTCGTTTTGAAGAAATTGAAATAAAGGAGAATTCCCGTCACTTAAAGTTATTTACAATAAAGCGTTTTGACAGATTTAAAAAATTTAAGTACTCGAGTGTTACATCTTAAAAAATATACAATTTATTCGCCATGAATATCGGTATTGTTGTTGACGTTACAGAACCGTTGCCAACAATAGATTTTTGCTCTGATGTTCGGCGTGTAATCCTTCCGAAACGTCAAAAATACACATTTCAATTACAATTGCTTCCAAAATTTATTTATATCAAGTTGAAAATTTTAAACGTTTATCTTATAATATGAGCTAAAATTTATATAATATATCTTGACTCCTCTTGCTTAGATTTTTGTCTCTTTCTCTTTTATATTTTACATAAAATGATCAAAATTTACAACGTAATTCATAGTTCGGCCCCCATTAGATTTTATAACGAAAAAATTACCTAATTTTATATAATAAAAAAAAAAAAAAAATACAATCAATAATTTATACCATAAATTTTACTAATCTACCGAAACAACTTAACATACTACAACACCTATAATTGATACATTTTTTGCGCTTCCTTGGTATTATTAAATTAGCTATATAGTCTTTACATGCTTTTCCCGGCGTTGGGATTCATCAACCTGTACAGTAATAAGAAGTGTATTCATTATGTTTCCAAAAACGAAAACGGGACGACAAACTGTGCAATAGCGAAGAATTTACCACATTTATACGTGATACGCCTTTTGGTTCGAAAACGACAGCTGTAGAAAAGTTGAAAACGTCTTATAGCATTTTAATGTACTGTGAAAAAATAATAAGTAAAAAAAATGATCCAAAGAGACCATATTTTTCCACGTTTTTTGACGAATACTCAATTTAGGTTCACCGATTTTCATCATTTCTCACCAAGTTGAATGGTACTCTTTCTAATGGGAAATTAATCAGTAAAATCGGTGTCTATATACATATAAGTTATGCGCGAACAGACATAAAAAAAAAAAACATACGCGACGTTTCGAAGTCGGTAAAAATTAAAATATAACAAACGTTACATAAATAAGACCAGCCTAATAATTATGTTGTAATTAATATATATATACATATGTATATATGCATGTATGTATGTACATGTTCTTGGAAACGGCTGTAACGGTTTGGGTGGAATTCCGGAATTAGTAGTTTTTAGGCGTTTAAATAAATTAAGATTGGTCGCGAGATCTTGTCTTCGAGACAATCCTACGAAACGAGCAACTGTAAAAGGGACCAATGTTTAGGTGATCATAGTACTTTTAGGGTTTATTAAAACCATGGTGTCAAAAATGATAATTTATTTACATTGGTAATTGGAAATGAATAAATGCGTAATATTTTTGTTTCGTGATCAAATTGTATTCAAATATTACGTCAAAATATTATGCGGGACGTCGTTATAATAGAGTTGTTAGGACGTATTTTCGGCTTATGAATTTTGAATACGCTTTAGATTATATACAAAAATTTTGACTCTAATGATTTTCGTAAAATTCACGAATTAGCAGGGAGTTTTATTCGATACAATGAGGACTAATTCAGTGACCAGACACTTGTATTTTGGTTTTAATGAAAAGTAAATTTAACAGTTCGCTTATTAACCATGTTAGAAAATTTCGCGATATTGCTATGGCGACTTCAAAATATTACACTAACTAAAATACAAAATTAAAAAATGAAACTTTCTTCTACGTGCGTGTAATGTTGATGAAACTCACAAAAATATACTTCGATCATCTACAAATTCGGAATAAATCCGACCAAATGCTCGGGGCACCATTATCATTTGCTATGTACCATTGCTTTTTTTTTGTGTTCTACTTTTTTTCCCCTCGCTGTTTATGTTAATTTAACGAGTTCTCTAAAATTGAGTTTTGTCAAATTTTCGTATTTTTTGGTGGTATATAGTCTGGAGAGGAGGGGAGGGATTCAAGAACGAAAGTTACAAAATTTTAAAGCATTTTACTAAAATCGTTTAAACATAAAATTCGCTTATGGTTTGTACTTTTTTTATTTGGACTCGACTTGTACATTCCTGTTACCGTCTTAAAGCGCCTTTCTTTCCATTATTCCTATTTTAATGATCCTCGATGAAAAAATAAAAATTTATCGGCCGCTGTTTTTAAAACTATTATATATGCGTTTCACCGATGGAGCGAGAAAAGAATTTTTACAGTTGGCCAAATGTAAAAAGTTTTTCCAGGCTAATTTGCAGGGATAGAACTATACAATTTTTTCTATAATAATTCTGCGATCGTGCGATTTCTGTTTTCATTTCGGAAAAGCTATGTAGGAAAATGGTTACGTTCGAGTAGACGTAAATTACAATAACAACAGCTAGTGCGTGTGTGCGCTTGTATGCTGAAGGTGGTGGTATTACACAACTTTACCGCTTTAAAAGTTTTCACTAAAAAATCCGCGCTACCGAAGCGAAAAAAATAAAATAAAATAAAATAAATACGCGGTTATTATAAAAAGCTTCTTTTTTTTTTTAATTTTTTTTTCCGGCGCAAAAAAAATGTACGCAACTGAGAAAGATTTTTTCCCCTTTAATAATGTTGTCGGAGTATTGCAGAGGTTTCTGCTGTGTGGCGAAGTGCGCGCCGACACCCCAGACTCGCCTGCTTTTCAGGTAAAGAGAATAACCGAAGACCACACCGTTTATTTGACCTGTTACCAGGAAAAAAATTACTTTTCAGCGGCTAATTTTACGGGCGCAGAGAGGACACCCCATTCGCGCCCCATCCATCCATCCATCCGCGGAGGGGTATTTCTTTATCGGAAAGAAGGAAAGTCCTTCGCAAAATTTGCTAATTTTTTATAAGTTACAAACCGGCTACAGCAGATTCTCGGTCGTTAAAGTCGTTTTTCTTTTTTATTGTTATTATCATTATCGTTATCATGAATATTATCATTATAATCATTATTATTTCTTCTTGCGCGTATTTAGTATATGTGTGTCTGGCCAGAGCCGAGCCTCGCCCGTTCGTTCCCTCTATTTTCATTTAATGAAAGTTGACGTGATATCTCGCAACCGCCGCTTCCCCATTGTACAGTGTCCCTCCGGTCTTCTTGTTAGTCGGCTGTGATTTTTCCGTCAAGACCCGGCTATACATATTTTTAATGAAAATTTCATCCTTTCTTCGCTCTAATGCAGCAAGTCCCCGCTGCTGACATCTTAGCCGAAACCGTGCTTTATCATCATCACTATATCTGCTCCGGGGCGGGGATAGGCTATACCGGTTTTTTTAACCAGCCTTTCCGCCACGATATTTTTCGGCTTTTTCTACCTCTTCTACTTTTCCTTCTAATTATTCGTTAATAAGAATGCCTGAACGGCCGTGGAGGGGGGATTCATTCGAAGACGGCCAGATCTGAACGAAAGCAATTTTCGAAATTTTCTTCCGCTTTTGTCGGATTAAAGTAGTTATGCCAGATGGCTTCATTCCAGTAAAGTTCGCTAGCAAAACCTAAAACGACGTGTGTTATTTCGTTACGTACCGCGATCGTGTTCCCAATATATAGATGTGACGACCAGATAAGAAAATTATATCGCTCGTGTTATATAGATACGAGAGGCGCTGGGTCCGCATTCAGTCCGCAGAACATTAATACGCGGGATACCGAATGCAGAAAGATATTTAACTAAAGTCCGATAAGCGATGTCTCTCGTTAATTCCTTTTAGGCTATTCAACAAGAAAAAAAAAAACTAACCGGTGCAATTGCTGTTTAATGACGGAGGAAAAAGGTGGCACTCACGTACTTTTTTTTTCCCGGTTTTTCGCCAAACGAATAATCCGAGAGTAACCAGCGGAAACTTTTTTCCTCGGTGAGAAATAAAGTCTTCAAAAACTAACGTTTCACGGAGGAATACTTATTTTGTCCAATTTGGAGGACACGTTTTTTTTGTATTATTATTATTATTATTATTATTATTTCTTTTTCGGTTGTTTTTTTTTTTTTTTTTTTTCGATATAGAGAAAGAACTGTCATTAAGATTTTGAGACAGTTTTTTCTCCGAGAAACCGTCGTTTTTATTTTAAATTTATGTAAGTCGGAGAATTTTTGTTTTTTACTTTTTATTCTTATTTATTCTTATTTATTCTTTTTTATCGAAATTCTAATTTTATTCTCGCTAATGCGACGTTCGGCACAGTTTTTGGCCCAATCATTTCGGAAGAATTCTGTATTCCCGTATTTAGACGTTTTTACCTCCTCCGATTATACTGAAACGCGTCTGTATTATTACAAAATACGCCCGACGGAGTTAAAATTTCGCCCGCCAATACTTTTATCTAACACTGTCGTCGGTACGAAAAATGCACAAAGCTCCCTTTAGTAGTCGTGTAATAATGGACTTATTCGTGTTGGGTCTTGTCCAATTTTATCCCAACACCCTGAAATCCGTTTTTATCCGTTGACGACGATATCGTTGCAAGCATTCCGGCTAGCTCGTTGATTGTGATTCTGACTGACAATTATCTTTTTTGTCTTGGTCACGATTCGGTCTTTTTCGCTATTCGCTTCTTGATTTCTAATTTTTCAGTATGTGACTCCACACTATTGATGCGATAATTTCTTTTTTTTTTCTTTTTTTTTTTTTCAGAACCTCAACTATGAAGCTTTAACATAGCGCGAATGATGTGTTTTTTTTTTGTTTCTTTTGTTTTGTAACTATGTCAGTGTGCAGCAGTAGAATTCGAACCAGGCCGAACGAACACCACTGGCTGTTGTAATTCTTCTTGACGACTGTCTCTTGTGACGTTAAATTCCACAACTTTGTAATAATTCGTCTATGAATATAATTTTCCTATCGTCAGTTTACCCTCTAAATATGATTTACCTTTGTGAATGGAAAATAACAAATCAGAAAATGTTTAACTCGCGTGCTAAAGTGTTGTTTGTAATTTTTATTTTATTTTTTTATCGTAGAATTTTATTAAATTTTTACTATTACATCGGTTCGTACGTCAAAACTTTACACTTACTTTCGATGCTCGAAAAATAATTTAAAAATAATCGATAACGCTGACACATGTTTCTTTTATATATCTCCTTATCGGATTACTATTGTGCCGCATTAATGTCTGGCAGTAGAATCAAAATTTAATCGACCGCTGCACAAAGTTGATAAACACTGTCTTTCGCTGAAATGTTAAATGTTTTTCAAACTTTTTTAAGAGAAATCCATTTTCGAAGGGGTAATTTCTTTTTTTTTTTTCGTAAACCCTTTCCTCTTTTTTGATGAATTATTAATTGTTAATTAATTATTTAATAATTATCATTGTTGGCTTTACAGGTAAAAGAGGTAGGCATTTTTGTAAAATCTTTTTTTTTTTTTTTAGTAATCTTTATTATGCTCGCGCGCATCTTACTGTCCCGAACGATCGATGTCAGCAGCAGTCAAATAAAATTCCACGTTTCGGTATGTTGTTTTTCCGGAATAAACCAGTTTCGATGAAGCCGGTCGAAGCGAGGAATATTATTTCAAAGTGATAAAAATAATTCTGCAGATAAATACGCAAACGGCCATCGTCGGTAGGGACACGCTAGTGTGTTCTTTAGAAAGCAGTCGAAGGCGACTAGTTTAAGTACAGATAATTTTTATTCTCTTTCGATTGGTTTTATGCGTGTACGTTGCTTCCACGTATGTCGTTAAAATTCGTATGTAATTTCGGCTTGTCGTCACTCACACAGAGACACCCGGCTTCATTGTACACTCTAACGAACTGAACCAACCGAAGCGGAGGGGTCAAACGGGTTCTACGCGGTCATGGCCTCTTTTTGCTGTCTTTAAACGGACTTTATTACCGGAGGCTTACGGCTGGATCGCTAAAACCAGAACATATTGATATGTGGGGATATCCCTCGGTTCATGTGTATGTGTGTGCGCGATGTGTATCTCACCTAGATGAAGCGAAATGGCCATTCGTTTTTTTTTCCCTTTTTTTTTCCTTTTTTTTTTTTTTTTTATTATTATAATGGCTCTTCTGTGTTGCACTGCATACGCGACGCATTATCATTATTATTAGTATTAGTATTAGTATTAGTACTATTATTATATAAAACTAAAATACACGAACCTGTTGGTTTCCTTCTCTGAAGATGTTGGCACTTTTAAAAGTATTCCTGCAGCTGCAGCAACCAGTTTTTTCTCGAAGAGAATATCGTATTACTGCGGTCCTCTGGTCCGTTTTCGTTAAAATCATCGGCGGCTTCCTCCGTCTGGTTGATGTCTTGAACTTTCTCTTCGATTTCAGGTTTTTTTCGTTGGAATCGCTTGGACCCGGCGCTTTCGACTTGGTCGTCGCTAACGTAGCATAAGGGATCGCGCGCGAGTTTTCCAATCGGGTTATAGCCATATAAATCTGCTTTCGTCACTTCATGCGTGCCGTAGATAGAGCAAAAAGCTTTTTAGTGAGATCGCGAGTCAGACTGGAGCGCGGTTCCGGAAAAATGCTGCATAATCTGATGTATGAGGAGCGTTTTTAACTCTTCACCAGCAACACCACGACACGGTGCATTCCGAAATTGTCTTTTCAAAATGTTGACCAGTTCTTCATTAGTTTATAACGGGGGAAAATAAAATAGTGTAGTCTTCATAGTCTGTTCTTCCTCAAAAGGGGGGATGGTACTTAATAAAAAGTATCGAAAAATCTTCGATACACACTTTTTTCGTATTATAAACTATTGTAAGTCTCCTCAGGATGATATGCGGCCTCGACAACTATGAACTTTGATGGAAAACGGGGGTTACTTTGTTTTCCCGCGTAACAACTATTATTGCTATTTGTAAATGGCATTTTTTCTAGTAGAGTACTTCGTATCTTTATGAGTAAGCTAGTTAATGAACAAAAAAAAAAAAAGGAGCAATTTGGTTTAGTTCGATTTTTCTTTTCCGAGCGTCTTCGAAACGAAATTTAATTGCCGGTTTGCTGAAGTTTAGGATACCGCGTCCACCTTTACAATCTTTTTACTATTCGGTTTACACATAATTATCATATTCCGAGATTTTCGCGGTTAATTCCGATTTCAGCCTTCTCTGCCATCACTACTGCGTTAAAGTTGGACAATCTGTGTATATAGATCATAACTAGGTGTGCGCGTTCTGAGAATTTGAATCTGCTGGATAAATCTAATCCCATCGTAAGAAGAAGTAAGGAAAGTCGGGTGTTTTTTTGTTGTTTTTTTTGCAGGCCTGGCGAGGTGGGTTTTATGCAAATAAAACGTTCGATTATTATTATTATTATTACGCGCAGTTTCCATTACTATAACGCGGTGAAATCAATTCTCTCCGCCGTATTCTCTCTCTCTCTCTCTCTCTCAGTTTTACTCTACCGAATCCTGCTAGGTACTACGTGCGCACCTTTTTAAGCGACAATTACTTTTCCCCGTTCGAATTGCCGACATTATTTCGAAGCGGCGCCGACTTCAATTCAGAAGCAGATTTCCATTTGGCGCCTTCCACAACCGTCGTCCAAATATTTTATAAATGTAACACGTTCCGGCGTCTTAAACGCCGTGATACCTGACGGTCTTTTTTTTTTTTTCTTCTTTTATAACTGACTTCGATTTGAAATGTGTTTAATAGCCATCAAAAAATTTTAAAAAAATAAGCCACATTTCAAATCGGTCGAATCGCAAAAGTATTACGCGCTAATTTCGCTCGTCGTCGATTTGAATCGCAAAAAACTGCACCGTTATCTTCAACTTCTCGGAGTACAGAACCTATCAAAAGTTAGTGTTCGGGCGAGACCACAGCGATATCTACACCGAAGGAGATACTGGCCTTGAATTTCCTTAGTGCACAACAACCACGACTTTCGGGACGTCTTTTTCTTTTGTTTATTCTTGTGTTTATTCTTCAGTTTATTTTTACCCCTTTTTCTGTAATTCGGAATTTGGCAGTACTTTTAGTAGTCGCTTCTTCAATTTCTTCGCCGTTAACGTTTCCGGACGCACTGGATTGATTTATCATCGGTCGGCCAAAAATGTCTAGCAAGTTTTATCGCGACACTAACGAACGAGAAAATTAGTGTGTGGTTCTGACTTTCGATACTGAGAAATTACGCATCTGTTCGGTTCGGCGTAGCAGACATTTCGGCCAACCTTATTAAGATACCGGTGTCGCGGAGGGCGTCGGTAGGCATACTCTCTCTACCGTGTCTCAGACGGTTGACGTGTTCAGAAACAGAGCTTTTAGGGCTCGTTATCTAGCGCGCTGCGTACCTACGAAGAAGAATATCGTTGCGGCTAACGATGCGTCATTTATTAGTATCGAATTCTTCTTTTCTCGTCGTCCTGCTCGAGCAATAGTTCCCGCGCGTGGTTGATACCGTAAGATTAATGAGACTTCTTAGACATCAGCGATGTGTTCATTAACCAGAGTAACGTGGTATTAGGATTTCGGTTAGCGTGGCCGATGTGTACGCGCGGAGGAACGCCTCTTACAGAGAAGAAAATATCGTTACGTTCGAGCCGCCGCTGTGCCTCTCGCCGTGTCTATATACGCAGATGTTTGTCAATCAGACACCGGTGTGCTTCGTGTGTAACGTAAGAAGTTCTCTGTCGCGAAGCAAAGGCAAATCCGGAATAATAATATTTTAGAAACTAGACGGATGGCGCGAGATTAAATTAGCTCTTCGACTGCCGGCTAACGACGGTGTGTTTTCGGTAATTCGATCGGTTCGCTGTGTTGCTGGTACAGCGGCAAATTTTGCAGTCGTACGAATTTCCAGATGATGCCCGAAACATACCGGCGCTGTTCAAACCTTCCTCTAGCTGGCTTAATCGCCTTGAAATCTATATCTTTTTTACCATCTTTAAACCTATCTGTCCTATATAATACGTGACTATATTTGCATTTAAACCTGTATTTTCGTGAAATTAAGTCAATAAAGAGTAGAGAATTGCTCTGTACGATGCGTCGCCTAGAGAGGATAATTTGACCACTCTAAACCGACAACCCTTCTATAGTTCTCGGAGTGCTGGTGTCGAACCGCACTTTCTGACTATTATTATTACGTTTTGCGGTTAATGGACTTTCAAACAAAAGCACACCCCCCTGTAACTATTTGACTATTTAAGGGGCAATTCCGCTGATTGTCGATGTGCATATTAATTCATAAACGCCGAAAAGGGCCGTGGGGATAGAGTTGGAAAAAGAGTAGAGATGCGAAAGTTTAGGCGAAACTATTATTCTAAATATAAATTTTCAAAAAGTCATATGTTACCGGAATGGGTTTTTTTCTCTACGAATAAAATGCTTTATCGTGCACACTTACGTCTGACACTAGGACTAGTCTGAAAAACGTAAAACATTCCGAACGACCTTTTGACTGTCTTTATCAAGCACGTCTATTTAGCGTTGTTTGCCATGTCAATCTAGCAATGTTTCGTGAAGAAAGAAGAGGGTAACGTGTATTTATCGTGACGATGCAGAGCTACTTGAAAATCCCTGACCGAAGTTGACCGAGAATGCTAACCTACTCGAGAATCTAGTTTAATTTTAATGATTTCTTAAGAACACTGTGTGCTCTTTTGTCGAACTTCGCGACCGGAAAATTTTCCGATATTCGCCTCGCATTTTACAAGGTCTAATTGTTTGCGACCACATTTTTTTGCATCAGCGGCCGTTCTCGTTAAACTACGTAAGACACGCGTAATATTTTAATACGTACATTGATTCATTCCATCGAATATCGCGTGACTATTCCTTGTAATCGAATCTTATTTCTTATTCTTAATAGGTCGTTCAGCTCGGCCGACGTAGTGGAAGAAAATTTTTTATTACTACCGTCTGACTATTATTACGGTTAGCTTGACGAAACGAAATCTTGCCCTTAAATGACGAGTATCATCTTGATATGTATTGGACGGAATATTTAATTTACTGCCTTTTGAAAAATTTCAAAAGCAAGCAAACCGTTTCGTTGGTTAATATATTTATATTCTACCGGTTTATTTTTTATTCATTATTTTATTTTATTTTATTTTATTGATTTACTTTGGCTCGTCATGAGTTAAGGTATTAAGCGTCGCTGTAAACTTTTATCGTTAATTCCATTTGTGATTTTGTAGCTCTTTTTTTAATCTCAACTCTAGAACTGAGTTTATCACCATCTTGTTGCCCCCGTTTTTATTCCCGCTAGCTATTTAACATTTGCAGATAAACCGCTCTGTTTCATAAGCGATACATATATATATAATATATATAATATATATATATATTTATATGTGTGTGTGCGTCTGTTGACACGCTCGTTTTAGCATTCTAAATAGCGTAAGCGAACAGGTCAAGTTCGTTTGCAAGTACAAAAATCGTAATAATAAATGAAAAGGAATCGTAATAAAAATGGTAGCGATAGAATAGCGTAGCGGCAATCCCACTCGTGAATAAACTCCGACGTAAATCCGTGAACGGTACTTTACTGAAAACCGTTGTTGGCACATGCCAATTCTTTCTTAACTGACGACAACGACGGAAGCTGCTTACCGGTTGCGTTTTTCTTTTTTGTTTTTTTTTTTTTTTCATTTGTGCTCCGTTCGAGCTCGGAGAATCAGATCGTGATTACTTTCGAGCCGTTTTATAATTACCATTACGGTCGGTCGGCCGCTGATTAGCAGAGGCGTAGTCGGGGTGTAGTTCCAGGGCGCGTTTCGATTTGATTGTAGGGCCTCCGGGCCCGAGGTAGAATACCTTTAAATAATAAGTACGCCTGGTGTCCAGCGATAAGCGCTGATCGTGATCAAAACGAAACAGAAGTAATCAACTTTTCACTTGAGGACCGGTTGTTCTGGTTCTTGGTAAGGTCGGTCCTCTGACTGCTGATGCGGTTCTACTAAACAACTGGCACGTATTTATTAATCTAGATTCGAAAAGGACAGAGCTACTAGTACTATTCCAGAAACTGCCGCTGATTGAACGGAGAGAGAATTGTTTATTCCATCATCCACTTAACTCGTGGACCTTCCATCTATCTAAGTATACGCCTTTTTCTGATCTTACTCGCCCAAGGCTTTGTTTATACATGTATATATATATATATATATATATATATATATATATATATATATTATGCGTATGTTACAAAGTTTAAAAAACTCATGTCTTATGTATGTGTGTGCGCTTTTTATGTCGTAAGTGCAACGTTCAAACTGTTTGTTAAATTGCCCCCGGCTTATTTTCTATTCCGCGTAATACACATTTTTAGTTTGCGTTCTCCATTTTGTAATTTTATTTAGGTATTTTCCGCGAACATTTGCATAATTTCTTTGTTAATCGTAACATATTGAAAATTACAATGGCAGGAAATAATGTCGTTGTTTTAGCAAATTTCCTTTCGCTTTTTCCGGTTAATTTTACGATTTGTCTGTTCTCCGGTATGAATTAGTTTCATCGTGAATACGCATGGTCGGTTACAGCAAATATACCAATGGAAAGGAAATTATTTAAGAAAGCATGATTTTTGAGAAGTGACGTGTAATGAATTTTCTTCTTTTTGAGGGCGCTGAAAGTTCTGATAGCGTAGCAAGGGGAGGCCAATTCTTTTCTTACAGCCGCCTTTATTGTCTCTCGATTTCGCCGGCGGTTTCCAATTATTTCCAGCTGGATGCGCCGACAAGGACCGGAATCGAGCTGAAAGACGAGAACACTAGAACTGAGAGGGCAACCGCACTCACCTTTTGACAAATACGTATAAAAAATGTTGTTCCAGTTGTTACACTTTTTCAATGGCGCCATTATTTAATACAGTTTTAAAGGGAACCCGCTGGAAATTGTGTGCATTCGCTTTTAAAAGATCATGTTTAGCCTGGAAGATTTCGTAATGAAATGTTATTAAGAAACTGCCGCGGCGTTTCTATTTATTCCGGTAAATATTCGAAATGTTTGATGTTTGTGTTTTAAATAAGAAAAATGAAGACCCCTCATTTAATTTATTTCCTATTATTATTTCGGCAGCTCGTTAGAGCGCAATTATAATTTTCCGTACCATCAATGTGCGGGAGCGGGACTGACTTTTAAACGAAATGCCGCTACTTTATGTGCGTTTAGCGGCCTCGTTGTCTTCTATGTGCCGAAGAAATTTTCGATTTATTTTAATAAAAAATTATTATTTGGCTCATTGACGCGCATTTACTTAAAATTGGCCTACTCTTCATTTTTTCCCCATTCATTCGTGTTTCCCTATTATATTTAAAAACGTAATTTAAGAAAAAGAAAAAAATATTTTGTTTTAATGCACCGACAGAAGAAAGAAAATGCTTTTTTCTTTCCCCCTTTTTGAGGATCTAATTTCTCCGCGTATACGCGTATGTATGAAAGGTTCGCGGAACAAACTTAACTATTAACGTGATTTTAGCAATTCAAATGTCGAATCATTTTCTTAATTCGTCGAACGAACGGCAATTCGACTTTAACGTCGATAGAATTTTTCGAAGTGATGAATTTTAAATCTGTGCGCCCATTACCGAAGTCGCCAATAGTAGTAGGGGCATTTAGCTGCAAAATTGGAAGCTATCTATCTAGACGCCTAATGTTCTCTTAGGTTTTTTTCCTGCGTTCCTCATCGGAGAGGAACAAACATACATATATTCGAAATAAACATTTCAACCGGTTTGATAATATCTGAACGCATTCTTCCTTAACACGGAGTGGTCCGCTAAATGTATTAACCGTTCGTAAAAAGACAAAACATTTTCATTTGTAACAATAAATTTTCATTTGTAATAATAAATTTTCATTTGTAACAATAAATTTTTATTTGCAACAATAATTTTTTTTTGGTACAATCAACGATTCGGATAAGCGCGTTTAACTGTCATTAGACCAATTTCCGCTTTGCACGCACTTATATTTCTTATATTTATTTTTTGCTTAACGAAATGCTTATTACAGCCCGAATTTCTGTATTTGCGGTGTTTGAACGAATTCACCGCTTTTTTTCTAATACCGCGTATAAATAAATTCTAAGAGCTAATGTGTATTGTTTTTTTTTTTGTTATGTGTGTGGTTGTATTGCATTCTGTAATTAAGTGTTGGTTGGCAAGAGATTGGTTAATTTTTTCCATGTTAAATTAATATTATGTATAGTTCACGTATTATTGCATCGATTTGTACATTTTCAATCAATTAACGGATGATATTACTAATTTTTAATTCGCTATTAAAATAGACGTACACAGAAAATAATATGCTTAAGTTAAAATAATTAATTATAGATAGAACGAGAAAAAATAAATAAAAATAATCATAAGTTACGCGTGAGTAAACACTTAAAAAAGAAAAAAAAAGTACCTGACGAACGTGTGTATTCCTCGAAGTCGGTAAGAAACGATTTCCAGTTTTAAAAAGACATTTGTATTGATACATTCCTCGGCCAAATTCTCGCTATTTTCAATGATTAATTTGAGAAGTGACGCTAAAGAAATATGTGCGATGTAGTAGGGGTTTAGATTCAGATAGCAGAAGGAAAAGAAAAAAGACGCTTTGAATAACTCTGATGCAGACGTGTAAAGCACGTTATCGGTCGGTTGTGTACGGAAATAATAAAATTAAATTGCAATTGTATTTAAAAAAAAAAAAAAAATCAAAAAGATAGATGGAGTTGATCGGACTCATGAAGCGACTAAACGAGATTCAGTCGCGAAAAAACCATTCTTTATACCGTTTCAAGAGTTTTCCTCTGTCATCACTTTGAAAAGCAAGAAAAATATGTAACAAAGACGGAAAAAAGAAGGTAAAAAAAAGTATAGCGGTGCGTGTGCGGCGGCGAATAAGTAAATAAAAAGAAAACCCCGTCTTCGAATAAATGGCACATAGTGTAGAAGTAGTTTCGCGTGAGTAGGTTTTTGCGACGGAAGAAGAAGGCATGTGAAGCGAAGGTTGGTCAGTTGTGACGTGAGGCGATTAACGGTGACGGCAACGCTAGATGCTATCGAATAGTGACTGGCTACTTCCTGCCTTGCCGTTGGACCACTAGAAAGTTAAGCCAGCTGCTCATTTCGTCCGAATACAATTAAATGACATCACTTCTAACGTCTCCACAAACACGCGGGCACTCTAAATCAAACAGAAGCCAATCGTCTGTTTCGTTCTACTGCAGAAAAAGAACAACTTTTTAGATCTTTACCAAATCGCATTCCAATTTATATCGATGAAAAGACACACGGAGCTCTAAAAGGATCGAATGAATTTAAAGTCGGAAAATCAAACGCGATTACTGATATATTCGAAAATACAGCGAAGTAGAGATTGAGAGAGAGAGAGAGAACCAACGAAATGTAATACACCGTAGGTATATGGTGAGAACAGGGGAAAATAAAAAATTAAGTTGGCCTGCTTTAGTAGGCACTAAAGTTGAGTAAAAGATTAATTTAGGTGAAATTAATCGACACCAGTTCATAACGCAGTTCGTTTCTATTTCGATTTTATTTCGGTGCACTAATTTTAGAACATTCTATTTTAAATTACTGGTTAAATTATCTATAATTAAAAAGATTAAAATTTCGAAGCTACTAGAGATTTTCGATTAAAGGTCTGTTTTTAGTATATTTGTTTTATGTAAAACAATTTAAAATTATTTTCCACAAAAACTTCTCGATAAAAAAAAAAAAAAAAAAAGAAAATACCTAACCAGAGCTAGCGAGTAAAATTTAAATGGTGAAATATTTAAAATTTTAAATAATTTCCGAGGGTACACACTTTTTAACAATTTTTAAAAACTCCTTATACGTATTTGCAAATAATTATAGAGATCATAAATAATTTAAATGTAAAAATTGTTTCAATAAATCGATTGAACTGGAAATTGGCAACGTTTAATCATGGTCTTACCTTAATTTGCGAGATTGCGCATGCCCGTTTTCAAATTGTGACGGAAACATATCTGATACTCGTACGTACACACATATGTTTGTATGTGAGAATAAGCGCAGAGCAGTTCCATTGTGGTTATCGAAAAATGAAATTGTGCAGAGTAGGGAATTAAAAAGGAACTTAACAAAACGAAAGAGGGAAATTTGCGCGAGTTTAGATAGAGGAAGAAAAACAAAATCACGGCAGTTTCAGATGAGAGAAGATTGAAACTGGTAAAGTGAGGAAGATAGATCATATAAGCTGCAGAGTAGAATTTGTCGCGATTAATCGAGAGTGACCTGTTTTAATTTTTTTTGCTTACGATTGAGCTTTCAAGTAAAAGCCAAAAACAAAAAAGAAAATTCAAGATTAATTACAAAAACGACAATGTTTACCAACATTACTAAGTCCTCGAAACATTCCTAAATTCCAATTTATATTCCTTTTTAAACTATTTACATTTTTAATAATTATTCAATATTCATATGATATATGTACTCTGTACAACAACTAATACAAAATAAAATGTTTAAAATATCACGTGACTTTTAAAAGCGGAGAACATTACGCGTTATTGCAGTGTAAATATGGGACAACGTTTCGTATCATTTGCGAATAGAGCAAAAAATCGAAACAATAAACCGTTCGTTATTAACATTATTTAATGTCCCGCTTTACAGCTCTTCGTAATAAAATGATATTAGAACAATATTATCCAATAACAGCCGCGATTTCTTAGAGGTTCGAAACAGCCGACCGCTAATCAGAACTGTCCGTTTCGATAGGCTCCGATGGGTTGCGAAGAATGAAAATATTCTGCTTCGTTTTAGAAAATTTTAGACACTGCAGAAACTTTGATGATAGGAATTTAAGGGAATGAGTTAAAAACGGCGTTGATAAAATTAAATATCCCCGAGTTTTGCGCCCGTCACATATTCTGATTGCCGTGGGTTATAAGAGCATTCGGAACAATAACAGAACCAGGGCAATTCCAAGGACTGCGATGAAACTGGGGTTATCAGTGACTAACATTATTAACCGGAGGTATTAGAGAACTTTCTCAGACGAAAACATCGCACTTTTTACAATTTTTTCAGTATCCATTTGCAAACTCCGTCACTTTTCTCTATTCGTTTTAAACTCTACGCGCTCTATCGTATTACTATTTAATGTGTGATAACCATGGCTAACAGACGTTCGCGATCACTTTTATGCACATATACTTGTTTGATGATTTATAAACAATCGATACCAATTTATAAGAATACTAAAAAGAATTGATCGTTTTACAATGTCAAAAAAAAAAAAAAAGGGAAAAAAAAGATGTGATCGCAAATGTATAACGAATGGGCTTTTTATTCGTCGACATTTTTTTATTAGAATTCAATTCTCGGACATACGGAAAAAGATACGTTGAATTCAAAGTCGTATAATACAACCGGTTACCTTTCAAAAGCTATGAAGTAGAATCAAAAGCACACTACTATATACAATTAATTAATATTTAATTACCCGATACGTTTCGAAGACAAAGCTTCATGATCACGGGAGTTAATTAATTATATAATAAAACAAACTTTAATAACGAAACAATATAGAACAATAAATTAGATAAATACCTATTTAGAAACGTTTTCGGGCATAACCCATCATCAGCTAAAACTAACTTAAAGGAAACTTAAAACATACTGAAGTGAATATAGGGAATACATGTGTATATATAGTAGATGTAAAGAGGAATAAACATGGCAGGTATAAAAATCTATAGGTTGAAAATGCTAATAATTAATATAAAATATAAAATAAAACAAGAAGACAAAAAGTTAAATTTTTATATTAAACAGTGGATTATTATTATTAGGTGTTTGGTCATTTAAAATATTATTTTTATATTTATTTATATAATAATTTTCTGCAATGTTCATATTATATTACCTTTGTGATAAGTGGCCAGGATGGTTACAGTATTTTCTATTGAATTAGGTTTATGTTTATTTTTAATTAAATGTTCTGCATAGGTTGATTTTTCTATTTCATTATTATTAAATGCTTTTATATGTTCTTTATATCTGCAATTAATTTTTCGCCCTGTTTTGACCAATGTATGATTTCTCACAATCAGTACAATTTATTTTATATATACCGCTATTTTCGTAAATATTATTATTTTTTAAATTTAAGGTGTTTATTTTATATTTTAAATTATTTTTAATTTTGAATGCTACGTTTTTCGAATAAATTGGTTTATTAAATTAACCAAATTAACCAATTTTGGGTTATGCCTGAAAACGTTTCTAAATAGGTATTTATCTAATTTATTGTTCTATACTGTTTGTTATTAAAGTTTGTTTTATTATACAGTTTTAACAAACAGGATGTATTCACCTACAGTTAATTAATTGTTTATAGTAGTGTGGTTTTGATTTTACTTATTACACGATAAACTTAAACAATATGTGGCATTAACCTATATAGCTATGAAGTGTAGGTTTTTTAATTTGAGTGATAGAGGGAATTACAAAAGATACGCAGTAGTCTGCGTGCGGAGAACCGCTAGAGAAAATGTGGAATCGAGAAAAGGGTAGTAGTAATACTAAAAACAACCGAGCAGCACGGAAGAGCATGAGACTGTGGAAGTGACAGGAAGATTGCGAAGTTGAAGACGAACATAGAGATGTCGGAAATCGTGGAAACTTTTAATACCAACGATGGAGATACACTTCCTCAAACAGTGAGTGTATTATTAACAGTGATTGGGTGTCGGCGTGATCATTTTGCCCCGATATTTTTTTTATTATGTTACCCACATTCTTTAAACATTTCGATTGGCTAAGCAAAAATTTTCAAATTCGCTCTAGAAATATATATTTTACGCGAACTTCAAATTACGCCCTGATGTTGATATGATGATGATGATCATTCGTTAAGCAACATTAGCAATCGCTTTGCGTGTCGTTAATGTCATTCGCGTATTTATGATGTTATGAGTGACAGTCGCATATTTTCGATTGCGCTTTCAGGTGAGCTACACTTGATTTAATATTTTTCTCCAGTTTTCGATGTGACACGAATTAACACGAATTTTTCAATCAAATTATAGCGCCGATTTCGCAACTCTTCTATTGCTCCCTGCGACGCATGCTAACCGCGGTTCTTTCGACACCGTGTCCATCTATCCGACGGAGTTTATTTATTATATTTTTGTACGACCGGTAGCGCTTCTAGTTTACCTCTCACACTGAACAGCAATTTGTATTTATCGCTTCTTTTTATAATGCGACCGAAGTAGGAACCAGTTTTCAGTTTCTTAATCATTTCCAAGGTCCCCTTATTTGACCGAATCGAATAATTCTCCCTACAGTGAATGTCAGAAGTAACCGGTTTTAAAGTTCTTCCTTAAACGATTCGAACATTCTTCTCTCGTTATTATTGGCACGTTCTAGCGCCTTCAACCGTTATTATTTTTTTTTTTTTCGTTTCTACTTTTTTCTTCTTTCACAGTTACGCGTTTCGTCTCTCGCGCTGATTAATCGTTTCCACATCGATATTACACCACCTCTATAGGGGCAGACTAGAATGTCGTATAAACTGCGGACAGTTTTATTTATTTTTTCTCGTGTTGCTTAGAAGTTTTTTGTAATTTGTTAAAAAAGGGGGAAAAAAAACGAACAACTTCAATATTACCATTGCCACGACAGAAAAATTGTATGTCTTACTGTTTCCGGGGATAGTTTGCGTGCAGGCGCGCTTTTAATCTTCTAAACGATCTACTCTTCCTTAGCTAGCGCGCGAATTTTGGAGTTAAATGGATGTCTCCTTTTAAAGCCGGAGGTTCGGATGAAAGCGGTTATTACTATTATCATCATCATCATTATTATTATTATTATTATTAGTTTTTTCCTAGGATTCCTCATTTTATGATCCCGTTATGTGGAGAATTATAATAATTGGTGCAACGTTGTCGGGCACGGATGATCTCGTATGTAACTTTGCAGAAGCCGCTACCTTCTTGGTTTGAGGATTTCTCGGAAATGTCTACATCGTTGTTATGGATAGGCTTTTAAAATGTCAGTTTTGAAGTTTCGTGAGTCCTATATAATAGCTCAGTATGAAAGAGAAATCCATCTTCTCTATGATAAATAAAATTCCTCGGGTAAACTCTTCTCCGGTTATAAGAAACTGAGTGTCAATTTCCGTTTACGGTGATATTATAATTTAGCCCCGACTTCAGTATTATGGAGCAGTCTGGTAATGCTTGGTTTATTAAGTGCGATCAATTTTGAACTCCTCGGGTTGCAATAGTAAGTCTAGTAAAATTGTTCTTCCCCCTCGTGTTTTTTATATTACTTTTTTGTAATAATTCGAAAATTTTCAAAAAAAAGCAAAAATTTACGTTGAAAACTACGGTTTTGGTGAGAGGATAAAAAAAAAAGAAGATATTTTTAAATATTCGAAAGGAAAATGTTGAGACTTTTTTTTTTTTTTTTTTTTCAATTCCTTGGACCTTACTCTGTAAGAAGACATTCCCGGAATCGTGGTTCTTGCAGTTGAGTCGGTTTTAATTGACTTTTATTTAATTTTTCGCAAAATGAGAATAAATGTTTTCTTAAAGTGTGTGATGAAAAAAGGTTCCGAATTATTGTTATTAAACGTAACACACGTATAATGGTGACGTAGTCAACTTGCGTAATATTCATTTTCGGAAACGTGCAAAATGAGATATTTCATAATTGATTAGATATCTGTGTAATAGTCATGTGCTATTTGTGAATATTTTGATGACAAATGTCGAGGTTGTTTATTGTAGACAGCACCCCGTATCATTTTAAAAATAATAAAGAGAGAAATGACCGGGAAATAAGATTGCGGAATGGTCCATTTTTTAGCATTATGTCTGACGGCAACCCGTGTTCCTGTGGAAGAATAGCGCGAATGGAATGCTAATTGTAAGGGTTAGAATTATTTCCGATCTTTTTCTTTTTTTTTCTGAATTTTGAATTCCGGTATATTTGAGCCGACATGCGGTAATGTGTTTACCGATTTTGCCACTGTCGATATTGGCAAAGCAGCAGTGATAAAAGCGGTGTTGTCGATTTCAATTTGGCCAGCTACACCGACAGCTCGCGTCCGTTACCCGCAACCGACACTGCATATGTGGAATTGAAGGTGATAAATTTTTAATGACCTCCTCCTCGTCGTCCGAGTTAGCCGTTGCAGCAGCAGCAGCAGCAGCGAGGACTATTTATGCGTCGAAAGGGATGTTCCATTCTCTCTGAATCTCTCGAGTTGTCATTAATAGCAGTGATTTTTATTTCACCTCGAAATCGAGCGAAAATTTTTCCATACGGCACCTACGTGGTTGAAAACTTTTTTTTCTTTTCTTCTTGCGACTTAACGCAGAAACCATAATAAGGTGTATTGGCATTTGTAAATTCTCTCTCTATTCATAAATAAAACCTCTACTGCGTCGTCGCTGTTATCAAAAACACATTGCCACTGTTACTCACTATTTTCAGTGTGTAAAATTTGTAATGTCATCTTTGTTGCGATGTGAATTTTAATATCGAAGAAAATACTTTCACTTTAAAATAGAACATTTATTATTCACGAATAGACGTTATTTAATATTTAAAATTTCATCCGTTTCACGTAAATTTTTTTTCTCCGTTATTAATAGCGCTTAACGATGATAAACGTGTTTAGTCGATAGAATACACGCTGGTAGGTGTGGAAAAAAGTTTTCAAACAGGATCATTTCAAATTTGTGGGCAACGCAGTGACGGTCGACGACTCACTCGATTTGCGACGAGATGCCGCTGTCAATCCGAAGCTGCTGAACGACGAGGCTTTCTTTGTTCGAACCGGTCGTCGACTTTTTTCACTGTTCTCGAATTGTACAATTTCATATCCGTCGACAGAGACTCGACAAAGTCGAGTTCAAAAAAGTTCTCGCCGGTAGTTTTAGAAAAACATTTTTCCGCTTTTTTTTCTTGTTTTTTTTTTTTTTTTTTTTAATTTATCAAAAATTAATCTCGCCGTCTTCCACTTAATAGGCCACGAAAAAATTACTTTACAGTCGGGAAAACTATTTATTTCCGAATCTTTCGCTAACCGTACGTAGTGCTGCTACTGTTTCGTGTCGGTTTTTCGTAAACGGTTATGTTTATGTCGATAGCGGTCGTAGGAAAATTCGAGACCGAAGCGACCTATTCTTTTCGCTTTTGGCTCGGCAGAAACTGCGCTAATTTTATTCAGCGCGCTCGAATGAAAACTGTTCGAATTTCGTCAAAGAGTAGTCGAAGCATGTGAAATTGCCAAGTTTCCAGAACAGTGAAGGATAAAATCGTATGCGAAGACCGTTTTCCAAATAGAATGAACACAGCTTCTTCCGAGTGGCAATGGCAGTGCAATCTCCAGACCACCACGGGCTGTCTGTACGCCGCTGAACTGCTTACAAATTCGAAATGATCCCCTGCTATCAATAATTTCCTTCCGCATGTACTGCGAATTAGTTCTATCGTATAAACACAACTTTAGTATTATTAGAAAAAAGAAAAACATGGAAACTGTATGCGTATATGAACGGGTTAAAGTTGGTCAGTTCTCAAAGTATTGACGAAATACGAAAAACATGCAGCCGTCGTGATTTTAAATGATCACAATGTTTACTCGCGAATCACACCGATATTTATTCCAGTTCAAAACGGTTCGTAAGACGACACTCCTCTTATAGTTATTATACATTTTGGTTTCCTAATTGTGCCGATCTTTCGAATATACACTTACAACGCTCCAAAAAATCTAAATGTTCTTTTTTCGGATCAACGGCATTGTCGCATTTTGTTTCTTGTTTGTTTTTTTTAAAAATAATAATTTGATTTTTGTCTTGTCGGTTGCCGGCTTCCGATATACACTGCTTTTTGTTCGATCGCTCGAATTCCGAGCGATGTAACGATTTTATCGGGCAAATTCGATCTGCTTTTTTTGGCGGTCGTTCTTTTTATCGTTCCGTGTAATTCTACACGGGAGGTGTTACGAAGGCTGCAGACTCTACTCTTTGCACATTCCGTTTCATATCGCAACGATCGACAAACAAAAGTAAAAAGCCGGTGGTGCGTCCCGAAAATTCGATCGAAACGGTGACGACGCGGTGAATTTATTTTTAACGATTTTATTTTCTGCGAGAGATGGACAGCTGTGCAACCATCCTTTTCTAACAAACATTTTCGGCGAAATGTTACTTCTTGCGTAACTTCAACAACGGAAAATATCCTACCTCTTTTTACTCTTGCCGAATTTACTACTACTCTCTTTTTAAAATTTTGTCGGAACTTACACGTAAGCGAAAGTTTTCTCTTGCTGTATTTTTTCGTTGACTGCTTTCCAGCTCGGCTAATTTTGTGTATGGGCGGTGTGACGACGTGTCCGTGTTCTGTCACAAATAATTCGGGATACCGAGAGTACGCTGTTTGTCTTGTTATTTCACGCGAAATTGTCGTAAATAGCGGTTTAAAAGTTGCATAAAAAATTTCTTCGCAGCCTATAGTTCACCGGGGAAAAGGGCAGGGCAAATTGACGAAAATTAGGTTTCGCCTGGGCGGAGTGGAGGCGTGCGTGCTCGTCTTACGCGCTACTAATAAAATGTGTAACGTGTTGTTTAATAATAATAACTGTGGCGCAGTTAGGCAGCGTACCGCGGGGAATTTTGCTTCTCGACGTGTGTAAGTGTCAAAAAAAATGCTTAGCAAACGCGCGTCGGTTTCGCAACTGGGCCGCTTGGCAATTAACCGAAGTGCTCGTTCGAAGAAAAACCAGACTTTGCCTATTAATTAACGATGAATTAGTTTAATTAATGCGCGCCTACGATGAATTGAAGCAGTCTCAAAAGTCTGTTGCTCAATTTTGGTACTTTCACTAGTTTCTAAAAAAAAAAAAAATAAATAAATAAATAAATAAATAAAATAATAAAAGTGAAAAAAAAAAAGGAAAAAAAAGAAAGGAAAAAAAGTGTCTGTACCATCAAGTTCGAGGGATTATCTACCCTTGTAAAATAGCCATGGGTACTTGCTGTGGTGGGATGTTGATGTAATTAGAGGGAGGGGAAAAAGTTGTAGAGTAGGACAAAAAATTTTTATCCCGCATTCAATAATTGGATCTACTCTATTCGAAGCATGCACGGGTTCTACTGAAAAAAATCGTGCTAATGCGGATTTTTAAAAGTGAACAAATCATTATATACGCATATTAATTTTGCTAATATTTCTCAATTAACTGATAAAATGATTGAGTAATTACAAGAAGAACAAGCATTAAATCTTACTAATGGGTCACTGCTTATAGCGGTGTTTTATCCCCCGACGCCGATAGTCTTCTGTCTTCGATCGCGAAAGATTTAATTACACTTAAATACGATTTTCAGTTCTATATCCTAAACTGGAAAAGAATAGAACGACATATTAGTCGCGTTCGTCTTTAACAATTTGGTTCTCCTTCAAATTCAAAACTACGCGTTGCTTATTCGTATGCGTTCTTTTCTAGCCGGAGATATTCCGGAAAAAGTCAATTTGTTTTTATTTAATGATTTTTATTTATATAATTTTATTAATAATCGTATTAAAGAAAAAAGACATCATCGCCGTATTTTCCTGTTGCCTGTTATACGCAATTTTAAGTCTCATTTTTAAGGATGACTATAATGATTTTCAATTTTGTCGAAATTGTGCGACTTTTTTTTTTTTTTTTTTTTTTTTTTGGAACCCGTCAACCAGGGGGGCCTCTACCTAGAAACAATTAATTGCAAGAAAGATCTTAATCTCAGATATCGGATACCGTTAAAGTAGTATAGCAGTGATTGCGAGTGAGGAAAGAAAGGGCAGAAAGGTCTCGGGGGGCAAACTGGGAGAGCAGCTCGGAAAGAAGTGAACAATTAATAAACACATGATAACCGTTATCATCATTGGAACTGTGCGAACAATGAGGAAAGGATTTAAATCGGTGGCTAATTTGAGATTATCTCCGAATTCTCCTAGACAGAATGTTTCTGTTTGTTTGTTCTCTTTGTTTTCATTTAAGTCTCGTGATTTCCACCTAAACTTTTCAAAATAAATAAATAACAAAGTCGAAAAAGAGGAAAAATTCGCAAATAAAAAATAACGCCAACGTTTACATTTTTTCGGAGTTTCCCGTTTTATTATCCGAAATGAACCTAACGACGACACTCTGTATATTCCCGTTTAGTTTTATTTTTACATAATGAAATAAAATCATTTGGCCAAATGAGCGAGGCTGCAAGATGCGCGCTCGCTAACAGTGGACGGAATTTAATGATCATCGACCGACGGAAGGAGCATTGTAATGAAAAGCGGAAAATTTAAGGACAATAATAAAGAAGAAAATCCAAAGAGTCATCGTGCAATTTTGTCGTCGCCGTTAAAATCATCTCCGCTTTCCTCGCTCCCCTCCCCGTTAGAGGTAATTAAACCGTTTTAAACTGTACAGAGAGTTCAGAATGGTTTTGGGGGCGACAGGGGAGGAACAACTTTACTTCGAGGATTTCGAAAGTTTCGCTGTTCTGCGTCTACTATTCTTAATTTACATTTGGATATCTTAATTTCATCTCTGAATTATCTTCGCGGACTTTGGTTTATTTTATTTTTTCATCGTTATGCACTTTTATTTATTTACTTTACGCTTATATATATATTATATATATGTGCGTGTGTCGGTGTGTGCGCGCTTCGTTAGTTCACTACAACGAAAGACAAACGAACTTTATTTCATGATCGTGGAAAAATTACACTTTTCGCTTTCTTAAAATGCCGTCGAACCATTAATTTATTGTAAATGTAATTTGGCCGTTTCTCTGAGAAGCTGGATAGACTTTTTTTTTTGTAATTGAACGTTTTTTTTTTATAAGTAAATGAAACGGTTATCGTAAGCTATCATGCGTACGTCCCATTCCCGCGCTGTAGAAATGTGAAAAACAGTTGTAAACTGGCAAGTATATTATATTTTAAATGTTTCGTATAATTTTCGTAAAGTCCTAATTGGTAAAGTTTTTATCTGCTGCCAACGCAATTTCAAAATAAATCGTTGGCCTTTTTTTTTTGTTCTTTTTTTCTTTAAAAATACATATATATATATATATGTGTGTGTGTGTACTTGGTATGACGTTGGGTAATATCGAAAAAGAGAAAAGCAAAGAAAACTCAAAAAATTCTTTACTTTAAAAAAAGCAACGGCGAAAATGGAAAAGATATGAAATCATTAGAGAACAGATGGTATCGCTACCCACATTAACAGTTTAATAAACGATCTTTCTAGCTTTTTAATTTTGGAGGCGTATGCGTACTTACTTTAAAAAACTAATAAGCGGACATACATATTTGTTTTTACATTTACTTGTGTTCGTTGGCAAATGGTAAGACTGCACTGCACCGGTTGCGGCACGCGCGTGTTTCGTATCTGATGTTGCTGACACACTTAATTCGGACTAAGGCAGGCAGCGCGAGTCTTTATCAGCGCGCGCGATGGTATTTCTACTTTTAGGCCGAATAGAGTGGTTTGACTGATTTGGCCGTTTGATAAAACGGTCATTGTTCTTTCACCGTGTTCGAGTTTCTTAGAGATCATTTTTGTCTTTTAATTAGGTCACCTGAACGGCCACAAGTTATTTACACACATCGACTAGATATAATTCTCTTTTCATCCGACCGACGCTTATTTCACTTTTACCGTAGGTGTGGTGGAAAAATGATTTATCACCTTTAGAAAATATCTAGGGTAAATTTTTAATCGTAAATATGCATATGAATTGTTTCTAAGGTTTAATTTCACCTTCTAATGCAACAAATAACTCCGAGTGTAAAATCAAGAGCGAATCATTTCTGTAATAATCCTGAAAAATTATTTTTTTTAAATTTCTTCCGTCCGTAAATTTTTCATGTACTTTTTGCTTCGCTTGTTTCGGTAACCTTTCACTTAGGCGATTATGTTCTTCTACCAGCTGAGGAGAATACCATTTACGTATGTATGTGCGCCATCGATCCATCTTCGTGAATTTCCTTTGTTTCTTTTACATTCGTACGGTGGTCTCTCTTTCGCTGCTCGATTTTCGTGGTGTACATTGTTGTTTTCTACAGTTCTCTAGAGTGCTTATGACAAAATTCCGGGCACAACGCGAGCCTATGCAACACTCGGCGCGAAAATGTCCTGTTGGTTTACAAGTGCAGTTTGAGTGTACGTACGTTTGCATGCACATTGATAATAATGGTGTTCCCATAAACCGCTCCTTTAGTGTTACGAAACTCGGGCTATACACTTTCAACATTCCAAACTTGGGCTAGTGCCTCTCGAATGATTCAGTTTTTTTTCGCACACGCACACACGCAAAAAAATTGCTATTAATTTCAGTCGGCTTGACTGTCGTCTTAATTTTTTCGCATCTGTTGGTGACATTATGCTGAGTGCCGAAATTTTCGTCTCATAATAAAAGTTGTCTGCGGGTAATGTAACACGGATGCCACCAGCGTCGTAATAGAGGAAAACTACCGTCTCGTTTTAAATCGATAATTTCTTCTATTTTCGTTTTCTGTTTGACTCCGTTCCATTTTTACATCATAACATAACGATAATAATTTTTGGGCCTTAATTACTTGACTTTTTCTCTACTTTAAAGAATACTGTGTATATATATATATATATATGTGTGTGTGTGTGTGCGTGTGTGTGTACGATTAGGGTTATTTTTATGCCAAGGGGAAAAATTATGTAACCTTTTTTATATGTATAGAATAGATGCGATGTTTTTATAACATTTTGGTATGGATTACATGTAACGTTTAAAAAAGGAACACAGCTAATTAAAACCGACTCATCTATATGTCTAATAATTATGTAGAGGACTGTTCGATGATTTTTTTTTTTTTTTGTATATGAAATAACGATTTCATCGTGGTAGATACTTTGTCATTCAAACGTTTGTTCATCGCGACTGGCTACATTTATTTTTAATAATTTCTAATTTACCCTTTGATTCTACCGCAACGAAATTACATTATTCGGATTTGTAGGAAAAGGCTATACTTCGGTTATTCTTCAGTTTGGACTATACAAATGAGCCAGTTTGTTGGATCAAACCCTGAAGAGGTTTCGCCGAGATTCAACGAGGCGTTGCGACAAGAATTATCTGAAGTGTTCTTCGATTTCATTATCCTTCTAATTAATAACTTGTTGCTGTTGTTGCGTTTAATTATGTTTTAATCGCGGCGCTTATTCTATTTCCCAAAGTTGTAATATACCCTCGGTACTTCGAAGTTCGGAGCATTTTCGGAAAAGAGATGTAATTTCTGCTCGGAAGTAAACAGACTGCGTCTATAAGCTTTGTTACGGCGAAGGTTCTCCTCGGAAAGAGTGTTTGGAAACTAAATCAACACACACACTCTAGCGTAGTTTCTTTCTCGTAATTTTCTATGTAGAATTTATTGCGGCACAACCCACGATACAAACATGGAAATTGGTAGCGTATTCGGAATTATTATAAGATTCGTGTTTAATTACATTGAAATTTTCGATTTTAAATAATTTCAACGTGACACCAAATCGCTTTTCCTTTTTAAATGCTGATACAAACGTTTTTTTAAGAATAGCGCAATTGAACTCGAGTACGCTACCGACGACTTTTCGTAGATTTTTTACGACAGTAGATTTTTACAAAAAGTAGATCACTACAGGCACGATTCGTAATTTAAAAAATTAATCTACGTCGTGTAAAAACTGCTCAAAATATTTTTTACGAGACGGAAGTTACAGAAAATTTACTTTGTCGCGCAGGTGTTTTACTATAAAGTTAGACTGATCGATCCGGAAAAGCGTTCTCCGACGACTTTAGCGTGTCGCAAAAAAAGAAAAGTGTCCTGGTCATCGGTGCCGTCCTACAAATCGACCATGGTCGCAAATTAAACTGTTAATCAAGAAATGTTTTCGCTTACGGAAGAGTTCATGGTGTCTGCTATTTTTTAATTTGCCTGTTTTTTCCCGTTTCGGGTACGCGTCAAATGCTCGCAACCTCTACCATTGGCAACCTTCACCAGTCCGATTCCGTCCAGTGTTATTATCGGAGTCGTTTGGCCGTCGCGCGGTAGCACCATTAGCGAAATGTCAACACGTTTGTTAGCTCAAGCAGCCCAGAAACACAAATAGAACGACTAGGCAACTACTTATCACGATAGAATGCGCTTCGATTGAAACTTGTTTGACATGCGAAGGAGCGTGTCAAATTGTTACTGAAACGGATTTATTCGGTAAAAGAAAATACAAGGGCGGAATAATAATTAATATTAGCCGGCGTTTTTGCCTATATATTCGCCCCTCTGTCGTTTCCGAGAAAAATGATTGGTTGCTTGTTTCGGTTTTTTTTTTTTTTTTTAGCTCGCTTTAATAAGGTTTTCATTTGGAGAAAGCTCTGAGCCGATGACGACGTCCGCGTTCCGTTCTCCTCCTAGCTGAACAACTTATAATTATTAGCCGTATAAAGAGACACGGACTAAGGTTCCTTATGAACCGGCGCTAGGCAGCAGACAAATGCCGTTAAAACAAATAAACTCGGCCTGCCTTTGTTGGCTCGGGTCCACTTTAGGCGAGCCCAGGCCTTCCATATAATTAATATGCACGTCTTCGTCATTACTACGAATTTCCCTCTCTGTTCACTTGCGGGCAATGCCTCTGGTAGTCGGAAAAGTACCTCCTTGCGCGATTAACTCGAGACTTTTCCGCAGATTGTTTACAATTGATAAGTTTTCAGTTTTCCGTTTTGAACCGACTTTCCCATTACTGTCACGTTATACAATGGTTGACGTAAATTTTCCGAGCCGGAAAATCGCCTTTCTTTCTCTTGTTATTTTTCATTTAATTTGGTCGCCCTCCGGGACGCGTGAATTCGTTAAATATCAACTTCCCCCCGATTAATATAGACCAAGTGTAGTCATAATTAGGCTACCGCGGATAGGTAATCACCCACGCGTGAGCTTCCCCGCACGTGTACCATTTCGATCGAATTGAGACATCGCCAATAGAATTTCTTAAACATTTTTACAGACGATAATGTTAGACAATCGTAAAGACTCTTATTTACACATTCGAAGAAACGCATGTGTAGCAAAAATTTGAATGAAACGTTTTAAAAGCTTTCCCCGTCTGCTGACCTTTCTGCTTCGGATTAATCTTTATTTTAACTGACTTATCGGCGACCATCGACACGGAAAAGACAGAAAAAGGAAGAAAATTGAATCGCAAAGTAGCAAAAATTTATCGTCCCGTTGAAGGATTGTATGAATTTAACAGTTTTAATTAGGTTGGTTTTTTTTTTATTTTCTTGTCGGCTGTACGTGAGTGGGAAATAAAATAATTATACTAGTAGATAGATTTATAAAGCACTATGAAAATAGAAATTAAAGGTAAGAAAGTTTTATAAAATACCCTGTGTAAAGGGTTCAGCAAAAAGAAAAACTGGCTAAATGGCGAAGGCTGTGCCAAAAAAGAAAAAGAAAAAAATGCTTAAAGGTGAGAAACTCCTCGGTACGCTTGATACGTGAATGAAAATAACTGAAGTTTATATTAAAATCAACATGTTGCACTCTTTCTGTTTTGTATGCATTTTCCGCTTGTGCTTATAAATATTGCAATATATATGCATATGAGTGTGTGTGTGTGTGTGTAATATGTAAATCTACAGGTGCTTCGAATTAAGGATATCCTCTGACTGTTCTTTCATACAGTGCTGTACGTATCTGTCGATGCTCACGTCATGCTTTCGCTTCGGTAAACACGAATAATCCCTTTTTTCGATATACGTTTAAACAAAAACGTGACAATGGCTGCGCTATAATTTCGGACTAATAACAACAATAACCAACTGACCAGTGACGGACCACCATCGTATTACTGTGAGAGATTTTTGATACGAGCCCTCTATGAGGAAAACGGTGCTGCCTCATTCTTCGACGTTGTGCTCACGCATTTATTTGTTTATTTCGCGTGTGTGTATGCGCGCGTGCAGCAATTTTCAATTTACATAAAACGAATTTTTCCGAAACAGTTTCGAGATAACCGCGTCTAATCAGCAGTCGCTCCGCAGCTGCCATCTTTCTTGTTCTTCCTATAGACGACATGTCGCCGCGGTATCCGTTCACGCACTAAACATACCGTGTCCATTTTGCTCGCTATCATTAACAGTGTCAGCATCATTATTATTATTTATATACATAAATTCTTTTTTTTCTCATTTCATTACGTGACATTTTTTCCAAAACACGTTACTTGTTCCCCTTCTTCGGGGTTTGTCTTTGAACTTCTGGAAAGGAAAATCATTTTTTCAGCGTTCAAAAATTGTACCTTATCCGGGGTGATATTTGAAGAAATCAGCTACACTAATGAAATTCAGTACAACTATTAATTTCGAAGGAATAAAAAATACTTCATTGGTTTCCTCTGTTTTTTTTGGTTTTCTTTTTTATTATCACAACCTTAGTCTTGTGTTTTAACACTCGTATAAAATTAAATCTGTGATGGTAGAATTTCATTTGATTACCTAAATTTACAAAATTTATGCTTACTGTTAACGTTAGTGAAAATTCTTTTTCTTTTTCTAAAGAGAAATGAAACAAATTTAATTATTCCCATTAATACACACGTTCGTAATTTCGGTGACAAAAGCTAAAACGATAAGACGCGACACGTATTCGTACGTCCTCCTCGCGCTGTACATAGAATAATATTTATTTTGAACGTGATAATTATAATAATGTAGTTGAGCGCTTGAGATGAGATGGAACGATACCGAACGATGTTTTTGTTTGGTATGCAGTAATAATAAAGCAAGGCGGATCAGTTTTTATGACGCTTAGTGAAATTAGCTAATACCATTTTAAAAATTTACTGGTTGATGTTTAAAAAAGCGTGTATAATTAAAAATAGGATCCAGCTACCGTGGAAGTTCGTTTTTTAACAATATGTGCGACGAATGTCTTATGGTTATAAAATACGTCGGATTAATTGTCTATTAGTATTTCGTTGCGTTTTTAAATTATTCTCGAAGAGTGTTTATTGGTGAAAATTTAAACGCGTTACGGGTTTGTTTTACCTATTCATATTTTCTTTTTGCACTGCAACATTGGGTTAGTTAGTTGTTTTTTTTTTTTTACTTCTCCATTATATAATAGTATATGTTGATAATTTAATAGAATAGTTTATTTGTAAATATTAAGTGTTATATATATATTAAATTATTTTCTAATGTGTGTGTTCATATATATATATATATATATATATATATATGTATGTATATCAGTGTGTGGACTTGTAAAAAATGAGAAGGAAAACTGAAAGCAAATATGCCGAAAGCAAGAATTTGCGTTAAAAAGTACAGTGATAGCAAATAAAGTAAGGTAAAACGTAAAAATAAGAGATAGTCCAGAAGCCACATTATTGGTAAAAATGTGGTGCCAAAAATTATCGAAAGAAACCTGTCCTGCATGTTGCGAATGTATTCGTTTGAATTATTGTAAGAACTAAGACAAAAGAGATAGATATCGTGCAAACTAATGTATTTATTTGATGACGTTATATATTGCGGAAGATATTTATTATTTAAACAATTTTTTCGTCTGTATGAATATTAGTTGCTCATAAACTTCCGAATGTTCTCTAAAAAAATATTATACAGCTAAAAAAGTGCATTCAATAAATTTAAATATATTCTGCAGCCATAATAATTATATACGCATAAGTAAATACATAACTGTGTAACTGTAATCAAGGTTATTAATTAAAAACATTTATAAAGTGTACAATCACAGTTACGGAGGAAATCAAACATAATAAGTAACAAACGTATTAGATTAAAGGCAAAAAAACTTGCTAGAAATTTCAAAACCAAGTTTAAAAAATTTATTAAAGGTCAAAATCCTGATGAAAAGTAATTATCAAGTTGGTCTTCAAAACCTAATCTTGAACTCGTTTTGTATAAGGTCGTACATTTTTGCGTGCTCTGTACTTTTTTTTCATTTGTTTCGTAATAATACAATTATTATTATTATTATTATTATTATGATTATTATTATTATTATTATTATTAGCAGAGCTGATTTTTCTGCATATAAACAGAGACTCATAATTATGTATAGCTGAAATGATGAATAATGATTAAATAGAAAAGGATGTGAAGTAGCATAACGAGCAATGAAATGGAGCACGCAGTACTGCGGTGTATATCGGTTTCGTCTCCGACTGGTGTTCATTCATCGTGATGCTCATTACCTCGGTCTGTATACCGTAATGGAATTGAACTAGTCACGTCTTCAGTTGGCCCAGACCGCAAATTCATCCTGTTATCTGATACTTTTCCGATATCGATAATTTGAGATGTTTTATATACTAGTATATATATATATATATCCGTAATTAAAGTTTTTCGAATTGCTAATTCAATTGCTAGTCAACTTTTTTTTCTTCTTCTATATACTTTTATATGTGCATATACATATATATATATATATATATATATATATATATATATATATATATGACTGGGCATTTTCTGATTTGGCTAATTTACTCATCTTCAAGAATGACAAAAAGAATATATAAAAAAATTCCATCAACATAATCTGAAGGGATAAAACGAATACGGAAAATCATTCGTTCGATCGAATCGTATCCAAACCAAATATCGTACTTTCTTGGAGAGCAGTACTTCGCCAGTTCTATAGCGTTATGATCCACGTCTATAAAATTTGTTATACTACACCGAGGACCGGCAAGTCTGCAATCCATTAAGTGGGTACTTGTCTAAGTTTCCCTACAATCACAGGATAAATCCTCCGCTTTTGACCACTTAGACATGTTTTCTTTTTCGTTCTTGCGCATCCGGCGCGTATTCTATTGAGTGTTCTTCACACCGGTTAATCCTGCTTGAATCCTGGTGCCGAATTTTCTTGTGTCTCTCTTATTGTATGAGGGTTCTGTTCATTTTCTGCAAAACTACAGTTTGAGTGCGCTCTACTTGTATTATTTAAAAAACTTTTTCTCGACTTTAGACGGAAAACCATGAAATTGACAATACTCGAATATTTACAAAATTATAAGCAAAATTTATCGTTATTGTAAGTAAAAAATCGAAGATGTGCTGAAGGATTTTATTCTTCTGTACGTTTTTTAAACGTTTTACTCGGTCAACTTTACAATCAATATTCATTATCGGTTCTTAAAATTCGTACACGGATCAAATTAAGTAATCGGCGGTGGCGTAATAATAGTTGCGGCGTTTAACCGCCAAAATCGGAGGTCACGGGTTCAGCCCGCTCCGTTTCAGACTCTAGTCGTTCCCGCGTATGTGCCTACTCGTAGTAAAACCGAATACTGATCATACCAAAGAAATCTGGGGAGAATGCCGTTCACCTCATCACATTGTGAAAACCTTTGATTCCATGCAACTGTAACGAACTAATCGTGTATTTGAACTAAAGCGCATTCTCGATTTAATCATTTACGTAATAATTTTTAAGTTCAAACAGAACAAGCATGTATGCGCGGATGTAACTTCAAATTCTTCTCCCGCCAAGACTGTTCTCTAGGAAGCATTGTTCGGAGTGAACAACCGCGTTAAGTTTTCCAAAAAAAGTTTAAATGATTTCCATTGTAAACTGGAACTTTAACAATAGCAACGCCGTGACGATTGACCAGCTTTTTGGTTTAGAGCGGGAGGAAAAAAAATAATAAAATACAAAGATTGCAAGGAAAGCGCGTAATAATACGCTCTCTTGATACACGCATATGTGTATAATATTTAAAGTTGATATTCTATACCCAGTAGAAAAAGTAAAATATTTTCTCTTCTCAAATCTGTATGATAATATTAAAATTTAAGGTGCACAGACTGTTTTAGCTGATTTTCGTCGACTAATGCTAGCGCGAAGGGGTAAGAAAGTTACACAGTTAAGAAACTGGGACTCCTAGTTTACGAGTCGCTGTATATTCTGATAACGTTATTTTGAACTAGGTCGATTTCCGATATAATATTCGCCGCAAATGTCATACGGCCGTCGGATTGGTCGGTGTTTTTTCGAGTTTCACAACAGCGACATGAATATATATGTTTGAGATTTTCTATCTGTTTTAACGCGATAGCGATTTAATGTGCTGGCACGGACGATTAGTTCCGTTAATTGAACGATTCCGAACTGTCGTCGGAATTTCTATCCTAAAATAGCACGCTGACGCCTTTGAATAAAGAACCGATGGCACCGGAGACAAAGACTACGTTCTCGATAAATGCGATAAAAAAGACAAACATTAGTCTACTCGCGGTGCATAGTATAATAAGAGTTGTTTTTTCGAGTCTTTTCTCTGCGCCGTTCAGAGATGCGTAGTTGACTTTAGAAACCGGCCTTAGAAGAAGAACGTCGTTCGGCAGCACTACACTGTCGCTGGATTTGCTTGGATGGTTTCGTTAATAAGAGCTGTTTGATTCTTATTGTAGATGAGCCGATCATCGACGTAAAGCCCTAACGTTTAGGCGCGTCACTTTTTCTACTACTAAGCGTCGATCGACGATTTATCCTGTCCTACCCTTGTTATCTGACCGAACAATTGTTTATTACAATTTGTTCCGCAAATCTGATGTCATTTTTTCTTTCCGTTCCTAATTATTCCCTTCTTTAGAAAAAGACAATAAATTGTTCTGCGACCACTTTACTTGCACTTGCTACATTTCATTATTCAAAAAAAAACACCTATCTTTTGCCCGCGCCGCCTTCTGGCCTACTTCTGTGTGCATCTGCTACCGCTAATGCCCCGTTTTAATTATGTCGGTGTGTAGCCATTGTGTGAAACTTTCAAAATAATTTCGAATACTCGCTAAATCACAGCCTCTGTGCTGGAAAAAAATCGCCTCCATTAAGAAATTGCCAAATAAGATGCGCCTGTGTTTAATATGGGACATCACCACATCGTATTATATTTTCGTGTAAATAATTCCGTTTCGCGGTAACTTTCGAAATTGCGGATGAGGAACATTGGTTGTTCGGACAGCGTAAATGATGTTTTGAGATTCTTCAACCGCCTAATTCGGCCTAGCAACTTTCTCGACAAAGGCAACAATTGAAGGAATATCGCGCGGCCAGGAAAACAGAGGTAGGCCGAATGAATGAATCAAATATATCTTTTTGTACTAGACAGCAGCAGCTGCTATAGTAGAAGGTTTGATGATGGAAGTGTCAGTGCACTCCATCAAAGGTTAATGAATAGGCGAAAATTCCGAAGCTGCTAATGGTTCCTTTAATTTAATTTTCGACCTCGCCTTTGGCCTTGTTTTTCAACGAATGATTGTCGTTTCGTTTTACGTTTGTTTTTCGTTGATTTCCTCGTTAATTTTTGTTTCGGCATGTTTCGTCTGCGATTTTCGTTAGCCCTCATTATGAGCTATTATCCGGCGACGTTGGACCATGTTTTCCCGGAAATTTAAGAATTCACTATTTAAAACATACATTTTTTATATTAAATATTAACTCGCTTTTAAATATAACATTTAAGACGTGTGGCGGGGTTTTGCGAACTTGTAACTACTTTGTTCGTGCATTCTTGTATAAAAGAAATACTCACGGTGGTACCTTATGCGAGACTCTTGAGATTGATTGTAGGTGTTTGATTTTCAAGTGTTATGTACAACCTAAATGTTCATTGTTTGTACATACATTCGATGTTTTCATCTATTAAAATTATTTATTTTTAATTAATCTTACTCAACGTCAAATCCTGAATATTGTCTGTCCGACACTATGCGTTCTTAGTACTCTATTATATATATAGTATATATATATGTGTGTGTGTGTGTGTGGGTGCGTTATATTTATTGATGTATCCTCCCCCCCCCCCCCCCCCCCCCCCCCAATGCTAGTCTTCTGTAATATAGAAAAGTTAATTTCGTAAAAAGTTTTATAATCATGATAAAAAAAAAAAACACAAAAAAAAAACATTGTAGCATTTTTACTTGTGACATAGGCGTTATGATAGAATCACAATTTTCCTTCGTAAACATTTTGCCTGCTAATAAATTGTAAACGGTCGTCGATATGAACGTAATGTTTCATTTATTTGATTAAATTGCCGTCAATTATTTTTTTAAATGTAAATTGTTTAAGTATTAAAAGAGTTTGTGTTCTTGTTTATATATAACTTCGTAGCTTATTGCAAGAAATACTTGTCAGTGTTTTTCGACTACATACTCGACATGCGAGTAACCGGATACTTTAGTATTATTTTTAAAAAACAAAATAATAGTAATTTTTAGGAGAAGAAAAGGCGGAATAATATTAATTTTATACCGTTATTAAAAACTGATACAAAAACTATTCGTGTATTTTATTTCTGTAGCGTAATTCGATTGGTTGCATCAGTGGTAAGGAATTTTTTTAAATTATCCGCTTAATCGAACTGTCAACGAATATAAAATAATAAAAGTTAATCGGACAGGTTACGGAATTGTTCAGTGACGGTTTTTTAAATAAACAAGAA
The DNA here is from genome assembly GCA_039619475.1 of Icerya purchasi. Lineage (NCBI taxonomy): Eukaryota > Metazoa > Arthropoda > Insecta > Hemiptera > Monophlebidae > Icerya > Icerya purchasi. Next base: position 285,822,327 of record CM077116.1, read on the forward strand.
TAGACGTGTAGCTCTTTGCTTTCTAGCCTGAGCTGGGCCTGCGTTTGTAATGGGAACATGTTCGTTATTTGATATTATTATCGGTACTTTGATGTCGGCAATAACAACCTGCATACGGAAAATATGTGTGCTCATATGATGTGTGAATGCGATGTTGTTGCGTATTTTGGTGTGTGTGATGTGTAACCACGGCCAATGTATAGGGTAATATGGTACATTGCATTGGTATCAGATTGCTTTTAGTACTGAATGCGGTTTTCTGGTGTATACGGGCGGATTGTTTATTAGTCTTTTATTATTAATGTATATTACGTACTGTGCATACGCATCTGGCTTTATTATTATGGCATGCATAAATGCACATTCGAAGAACGTATTATCAGTTTCACAGTGTTCGTAATACGTTAGAAATTAACAGGATCTTTTTACATTATTCGATCGAAATTTAATACTTCCCATAAGATAATTCCCGCGATCACTGGCCGTCAGTTCTGCGGCCGCGGCCAGTGTCCGCTTATAGAATAAACTTTTCCTCGGACTGATGTTTTATTTTCTGAAGAAGTAAACAAACTTTGTCGATGTTTCCACAGTATTAAATTTGTTCGTTATCTTTGAAATGCACATTTCGACGCAGATGCGCACGATCTGGTCAGGATCAAAGAGTGCGGACTTTAAAGTAAATGAAAACATTTACGATTCGATATGATAATATTCCGTTAATGTCGACGTTTAAGAGACTTTACGAATGTACCACGAAACAGCATCGCAGCGATGAAAAAGGATCGATCAAAAGTAAACACGAAACGTTTGTAGAGTGATCCATTCAACGTCGCTAGCAGTAAACGCGTGCTTGTGCGGCTGCTTTTCCAAGCGGCGCTGTCGTCGATTATGTATATATAATTTTTTTAAATTTACAGGAATCGAACAAAAATTTAATTACGTTCCAAAACGATACTACCACTAAGATATGGATCGGGATTTCTGTTTTGCTACTATTTGCACTTCCAATTAGCTTGTCGTTGTTTTAAATTTCTTTTTGATAATAAGAATAACGGTAAACGCGTTTCCAAGTCTGCATTTCGAAATTCGAATTTATTCAAATTCAGTCGGCGAGGGTTAATTTTGTTTTGTAAGCTTAGACGCCTTGACCTTGACATTATGTCTAGCAATACTGACAATTGCATCGTAGTTTTATAAATATTATTTTTACGTAAAATTAGAGAAGTATTTATTAGATATTTTATATTATTTCGCAGTTAATGATTGTATCGGAGAAAAATTAACGCTTGCGATATATTTAGTGAACATTTTTAAGCACAGTAAGAGATGTGGATCACGTTAAAGTAATGGCAGTAAGTTATCGCAGTGATCGTCGTCTCTCCAAACTGTAACCATGTAAGTTATGTAATTGGTCGCCTCTTTGTATATGTTCGTATTGTTCGCGCGCTGGAACTTTTTAAATTATAAATAACTTTGTTGGAAAAAATTTGTAATTCCCTTTAACAAGGCGACAATTTATGTAGGTCGTTCAACTGTTCAGGACAAATATTGTATTTTTTCTTTCATTCTTTTCGCCGGCAATCACCGTACTGAATTGTTACCTTTCATTTATCATTAAATAGGATTGCATTTATAACGTTCCATATTTCTTTATATACAGTTCAGTTCCCTCCCGGTGTATTTTATAAAAAAGTCGCCGATATATATTTTTTTCTTTTGTGACGAGAATATCATTTTTTTTAATGTTTACAGCTAAAAATAAATTGCGTGCGGTTTTACGTAATCTTTTTTCTATTTAAAAAAAAAACAAAAAAAAAACAACAAAAATGCACTGAAAAAATTAAATTAAACGGCATTGGAAAAACGGAGTGTGATGTTGCATAGTATATTAGGGGATTGGTCTCGCTGGGGCCCGTTCCTTCCGACTTTAAATTGTATTCCTTCGTAAATTTTCATAAAGACTGCAGCCTTCACATATAGTTATTTTCTTTAAAAAAAAAAAAGAAGTATACCAATACGTCAATTAAAAAAAGTAAAATTAAGATTAAAATATCTGAAACCGCTAGCAGGGTAATATATGTGACAGGAATATGTCAAATTTTATTTCTTTTTAAAGTAAGATATTAACAATATTTATTTTTTTAAATACAATGATGAAATTTGTTTTTTTTCTTTTTTTTTTTTATTGGAATCTAAACAATAATATATATTAAGTGTCACTGTTGACAATCACTCTAAACATTTCAGAATTTGTACGCTTAAATTATTTATCAAAATTTAGGCCCTTTAATTTTAAAACTTTGGGGGTCTCGTATTTTTCCTATATTCTAGCGATTGAGATATATCATTTAAAAAAAGAGCGACCCTCCAGCTACCATGGAAAGAACTGCGGACTTTTTTTCAGTTTTCAGTCTTTCGATAAACGTGTATTTTCATAAATGTTGTGCCCCTATTATCAAAATTTTTCGTATTTTATATTATTTTTCCTGTATTCTGGAGACCTTAATGTGCTAGTTAAAAAGAAAGCAATACCCCGTAACTCATATAGAGCCGGCTGTGGAATTTTTAAAAAATTCTTTTCTTAAAACTTGATCACATTTTTCCAAATTTGGGCTCTTTAATTTTAAAATTTTGAGGTCTTTATAATTTTCTTATGATTTGACGAAGAAAATACGCGATTGCGTTGTAATTAATTTGAAATTGTAATGTTTATTCAGTACTGTTTTTAAAAAACAAAAAAAACGAAATTACTTGCAACGATCTTTATCTTGGCGATATTAATTAAAATGCCTAATTTACTGCTGCACTTCACTGTTATTACGTGCATGAATAGTGCTCAAGTATCAAACAAGTACTTTGAAAAAGTCACAATTGTTTTATTGCCAATTTGAAGTAGGCCTAAATGTGGAAAATATATAAGTTAATATTGAGCGAATTTGTTACGAGCTCAATTATATTCATATTTACGCATACGTTTTATTTCAGATTTTTTCTCGACTGATTGTAAATGTGCTGATTTTTGTTATTTTTTTATGTAATTTTTAACTTGAAAAAGAAAAATAGAAATTCGAAAAAAATAATAATATAAAGCCTGAAACGAAATAGCATGTGGCAAATCAAAATAATAATAAAAACAATAATAATGGTGATGATAATCATTTTGAAATATTGCTCGAAAAAAAACCCGAAAAAATGAAGAAAAAAAAAAAAGATGTTCTTCGAATAATGGTTGAATATTTTTCTTTGTTTCAGGTAAGTACACGCGGATGTAACGAAAAAAACATTTTGAAAAACGAACGGGAACGGGTCTGTGTTATGGTTTTCAAGGAACGAGGTAACAAAGGTAAAATGAAATTCTGTTGTCATTTCGAAGCCAGGCAGCGTTATATTTGCAGAGGTTACGTGGAAAGCGAAATTACGATTAATACGCCGTCATCGTTGTGCATTTTTATTTATCGACGAACACGTCGCTTTTCAATTGAATAATTGAAAAAATATTACGGGCAACGGAGAATCGTTTTAAAATTCGGCCTTCGTAGTTGGCTCGCTCGTCACCATCTTGCCGAGCGAACAAGCGAGAGTGAGGTTGCAAAGGCTATTTCTCGTGTCGTCATTACCTTCTTTTCTTCCACTTCAACTAACAATAACCGTCTCGTCGATCTATAACTTCAGCAAATATTTTCACCGGCCTTTTCGGTTCCTTTATCCTTCAAATTGCTTTTATTGTTGTACTACGCGCACCTACCTGCGATCGCTCTTGTCCAACAGGTAGTGTGCCTCGCATACCCCGCCGCGACTATCGAGCGCGGCCCTCTCCGCTTTTGCTCGTTATCTACCTTTCTCGTCGGAGCATAATCGCATTATATTGTATATAATCAGCGCCGGAATACGCACGGGCACGGTGAATGTATGCGTGCCTTTTGGAGCGAAACTGGGATTTCGAATGGAATAAATCGATTTTTTAACGACGCTCGACCGCGTCAGATGCCGAACGGAATATAGGGGCATTCTCGGTTTTCCGAAATTTCGTACATCTCTCCGTCATCGCGCTGATAGATATATAGATGCATGTCAGTCTGCTCGAATCAGCAGGGTGGCCTGGCCTCCTATTTCAATGCCGCAAAAGAGAATTCTTTCGGCGCGGTCCTGATTTTCTCCCCATAAAACGGTCTATTTCGAAACCGGTTCTCTCTCTAGTCGTCGAACCTATTGAAAATCGAGACCAAGTCTGCTGACCAGAAACTGTAATAATGGCCTGCCCTGCTTATGAAACGTGTTCTTTCGTTTCTCTCGCATATAGGCGCGCACGCTTGGCAGCTGTTACCCTGAACCGATTTCCGAAATTAATTCTTCACCCCATTCCACCGGTGCTGTTCGGCCGTCGACCAATCTCTTCGTCCATATTTGCGGGCACTCCTCGGCGAGCAAACGTTTTACATTTCGGATATTTAATAATAATATCCCGACTACTATTTCGCTGCTGCTACATTTAACCTGGTGGTAATATTTAAACAGCTGTAAAATTGCCTACACACGGCCCCGTTCAGCTGTGCCGCGCGATTATTAATTGTTTGCAGGCCGGACAGACGATTGCGCTACCCCATTTTTCTCGTCCTATTTCCAAAATATTTGCCGAGCTCCGGTCCACGTACGTTTATAAATCTGAATTTTAAGAGCGACAATCTAACCTAAAACCTCATTATTATTTCTCTATTAGAATTTTACCAATGATAATATTTACGCATTATGTAGAAGTAATTTTATATTGTAAAAGATGACGAAAGCTGTGCTGTTTTTTCGTTTCTTTATTAAATCGTCATTTATTATTATTATTATTTTTTTTAAAGCTATTTGAATCCGCCATAAAAGATTTGGAAATAGTTAAGCTTTTCAAAGTTACTTCATAATAACATCTGTGCATGGAATTTTTTACTTGAAACTTTCCAAAATTAGAAAGAGCAAAAAAAAACAAAAAACAAGCATTATATTTAACAGTTTTTATAGGAGTGACAACGACGTGTGTCAGACATTTTAGAGATTATCAGTTTTTTGTGTGTAAAACTTGTTCCGCCGTGAATGCTGTATACATTTTCGTTAGATGGTTGTGCAGTAGTTGAAAAATGATTTGAAGAGGAGGTTTCTTTTTGCGTAATTTCTCGTCAGAATGGGAAAATTGTCGAACAGTTAATTTTCTGGACTGCGCCGAGTTAAGCCAAGAAGACGGGGAAGTTTGATATGATGAGAAGTAGGCTTTCCGGAATCGGGAAGGCCGCGCTGTCAGGCCTAATTGTAAAATTGTCTTCCGTGAAATGCGTACGAAAGACTGGCCAGCAATTCGCGCCGGTAAGTCATTCGCAGTACTTGCTTTTCCCCTGTTGTTGTTGTTGTTGGCAGCTTAACTCTCATTAGGATGCATCGTGATAATTAAAACGCTCCTAGCGGAAATGTTAGCCGAAAAATATCAAAAGTTAAATACGCTGCCGCCTGCAATTTGGGTTATTCTCCTCTCTCGGAGCTGACAGGTAGCTGCGAAAAAGTGAACAAATCCGAGACTTGCATGTGTACTTTCAGGCTGTTGATTTACATATGAAAACAAGTGAAGATGATGGTCGCGATGATAATAGTAATAATGATGATGAAAATAGCAGCGGTGCTGCTGCTAATGATGATAATAATAATGGCATAATATTTCAACAGCAGCGTGGTGATGATTAAGCGCGCACGTCAAGAGCAGAATTTAGCGATGAAACTGCGGAAGAATTCCGGACATGGTCCATCGGTTCTGTTTTGACCGGTTTTTATAAGTGTCGCAGATTAAAAGAACGAAAAGCCTGTTCGCGAACATAACTTTGAACGTCGTCGCTCTATTTATAATTATTATTAAACTATAGCGCGACCCTAGTCTGGAAATATGGAAAATAATATTTTCGACTCTTGGTCATTTAACATCAGAGGCTATACTTTTGTTGGCAGTTGCGGAAATTTAGTTAAAAAACAGAAATTATTATCGTAATTACATGAGCGATAATGATTGGTTTTTTTTGTTTTTTTTTTTTCATTTCCTTAGGTGCTCAAAATAACATTGCATAACGAATTTTAAAGAGTAAGTGAAAATTTGAAGCACTAAACGAGAGTACAATGATTATGGCTGGAGATGGGAAGGAAATAATTCAGTTATACGGAGCACGAAAACGCAATATTAAGATTTTTTAGAGATGCGGTTTGCCGTATCACATATAGAAGTAATATGGGCATATAGATGGAACTATGAAGGCGACAATCGGGAGAGGATGACAGGGAAAAACGAAAATGTGAAGAGGGGAGAAAGTACTAGCCCAACATTGACTATCTTGGAAAGGATGTCTGACGCGCCAAAAAAGAAGAATAAAAAAAAAAATTCTTTCTTTTAGGCATTCTAGCAAAGCTGTACTAGAAATCTTTAAAAGTTTCTTCTATAACTGTATCAATCTCATTGATATTTTTTTTATATCATTCAGCATCATTTGACGTAAACTTTATCGGAATTTTGCCAAGATCTAATTTTCGTTTTCTTTTTTTTTTTTTTTTTTTTTTTTTTTTTATCGTTTTGTAATGATTGCTTATAATATCATCGTCTCATTCGAAGCTGGACGAAATTTGGCGAAATCATTTTCTTCACTTACCGATCGATCATTACGTATTTTTAAAAACACTCAGATTCAATTTTTAAAATATGCTTAATATTTTTTGTTTTATCGGTGATTCGGTGTCCCGAAAATTTAGGAAAAGCTTTTTCCAGTAAGCTCTCTATTTTCACAGCATCCGCGCACTGTATGTCGTGATCATACTTAAATTCTTACAAAAACACACATTAAGAGACCCTTCGGAATTCAGCTGCGACGTACAGCCGTATGTATAAAAAGTATTTAATCGCTAAAACGAAAAAAAATCTATTTTGGAAAATGATTTTTTCTGTAGTATGACACATTGCTTTTACGGGATGTAGCAGACCCGAGTGTGTCATTATGCCGTTGTAGAAAAAACTTAAAACGTACATTAAACATTTTATAATTGCAACCGTTGCGCAAAAGCGCCAAATTTCAATGAACTATATGCATATCTAGAATTTTACGCTAATAAGCGTGACATCGGTCACTAGTTTTTCGTTCGCGACTAACAACCGTTGTTAACACTGCATAAATACACTGGAAAATGTATACAGGAGTGGTTTGTATTTTTCATTTTTTTTTTAATGGCTTTAGTTTTCAAAAATGCTTACTTATGTATATTGTACAAAAGCGCGGGAGCCTAGGAGTAAAAATGCTTGACTATCAAACCATACCGGTTCGAAACTTGTCATCAAAGTTGCACCCAGATATTTGATACCTCTAATCTGAAATTGAATATTGTGTTTATAGCGGTGTTTTTTTTTGGGGTTAAGTAAACTTCCACCCCCATATTCTCTTCAGATTTTCAGATTCATTAGGTTTAGTGCACAATGTGAAAAGTCTTAACTTCGCGCAATTCATCGAGCGTATGGAACTTACTTTACTTATATATTGTAAAACACGAGCTTTCTCGATGTTAGGAAAAACTTCCTTCGATTGTTTGATCTTTTCCTGTTTAATTTCGGCTATTCTCTCCTTTTTTTCTTTAGATTGCGCGTAATTTGATTTTAATTTAATAAAAGTTGCACAATAAATCGCCGTTGCAATTTGTGCAGATTCGTGTTTATTTAGGGAACCGTCTTGAGGGGCGAATTTCTATATTTTGTAATTTCTCCAAAATTGAGAGCTAAATTTTTCCGGGCGCGTTTTTCAGTTTTTAATTAAAACGTTTTTCCGAAAAATAGATGCGAAGGAACCAAAATGAATTAGACCGTTCGACAAATGTCTGCGGTAGCAATTTTTGTCACAACAGGGGGGAGGATATGCGCATTTTTAGATTTATTTCGCAATTCGAATATAGACGGAATAAATTTTCGGCCAGAGATTTTATGAGCCGAATGTTAGCGTTGCAGTGGAAAGCGTCGTCGTCGGTTAATAAGAAGTCAGCTGACTACTGATTTATAGTTCTACTTTTTATTCGGCTACACTACTACGACTAGTTTAGATTAATCGGAGTTTTAGTCAATTTTTCTCCATTATCAGTGAAAACTGAATTCTTTTCAGTATCGCTACGAAGGAGAATACTTTTGTATTCGCGGGAGAAGGTAATTTTCTTACGGCGCTTCACGCTATTTTTCGACGGACAATTCCACGATCATCGTCTTACTCGATTTGCTCCGGAGGATAACGTTGTCGGCGAGACTTTCTATTAAATTTCTCCGAGTGAAATAATTGTACGCTAGTTCGATGCCGCTATTAGAAATTCCCGATTTCGATTTTGGCAGTAAACCGCCATCGACGAGTTGAGTTGCGCAGATAATTTTTAATTAATTTTTAATGATTTACCGCATTATTCATTCCGTTCGGTGTCAACGGTGTTCGACTATTGTCGCAAGTTTGTTTCACTATAAAAATTGCTGCCTGCGTAGCTGCTTCGAAGATTTCCCGAAAAATGCAAATTAGAATTCTTGAAAGCGCTAGTTTAATCAACTTTTCGAAACTTCCAAACTGTCCTCGATAATTTAAAATCGTTCGGCCGGAGTAATTTTCGCCTTCTGCTGCTAGTCACCGAAAAGCAAATCCTTCTTTGCAAGTTGTAAAGCCCCGACGGATGATATCGTGTCTTCGCGGTAATTATCATTATTTTCATCATTGACCGAATTATTGTTGCCGCTGAAAATCGGCATTTTTTTCGTACTCGCCAGAATAACGGCAAAATACTCTCGCTTCTTTTTGCTATTTTTCGTTAATTAATTTAATATATTCGGTAGTACTAACATTAAACATCGGTAAAGAGCTTCTTCTCCACAAATAACACACATGTAACCTGTTCTCTCCGGTGGGAATTATTAATTTTAAACATGTATAGAATATAGGGGAAACTTTGGCTTTTACTATTAACGTTTTTATATACTTATAACCACGATGGGAATAGAATCTATCTAAATTGAAAAGGGTTGGTTCTTTATTTTTCTAGGCCAAAGTTGTTGTGTTTTTAAGAGGGAAATACACCCCCCCCCCCAAAAAAAAAATTAACACTATATCGTTAGCGGTGCGCGATAGCTAAGTGTATAAATTACTGTGTTGGAAGTTTTAACCCCGTTAACTTTTAAACATATTTTCCTCTTCTTTTTGTGTATTATTACTTGAAAAATTTTTCGTTTATTATTAACGAGAATTATCGACACTTTTGCGCCAGGGATAAGAATTCTGTGATGAAATCTATACCGTGAAGTAGGTAACTTTTACATAGTTAATTAAAACAAGTTCTATGATTTTTTTTTACGAAAGAGGAGCCCCGTCTTTGGTCGAATTTGGCGAGATGGCAGTCCGTAGGATCAAATTTACGCGTACATATATTGCTCGTGATAGATTTTATTGCATAAGAATTGTTCGATAATATATACATGTATTTTTTGCTTGTAATACGAAATAAATTAATAAAACTTAAGGCGCACTTTAAAAAACATTTTATCGGTAAAACGTAGATATCTGGACACGAGTTCTTGATTTCCTTTTATTAGAAATAGCAATTTTTGAAAACCCATTATTATACGATCGATCTTTTTTTTCTTTTTTTTTTCTTTTTTTCTTTTTTTTTCTTTTTTTCTTTTTTTTTTCTTTAGTCTATAACCGATATGTCATACGAGATGCCATTATCCACGTTAATAGAGCAGGCCAACTGCGTTTTACCGATATACACCCTGTCAAGAAAGTATCGGGAATTGTTAAATAAAACGAACAATTTTTAATTTTCATCCAAATTTATTTTGTCACCTTCAAAATAACATCCATTCGAAGCGATGCACATATGCCAACGCTTTTTCCACTCGGCAAAGCACTTCTGATAGGCGGTTTCCGGGATGGCCTTTAGCTCTCGCGTCGCATTCGTCTTGATGTCATCAATCGATTCGAAGCGCATTCCCCATAGCGGAAATTTGAGTTTTGAGAATAGGAAGAAGTCGCAGGGTGCTAAATCTGGTGAATACGGCGGTTGTTCGATGATATTTACCGAGTGTTTGGCCAAAAACTCATTCACAATTATGGCTTTGTGAGACGGCGCATTATCGTGATGGAGAATCCAAGAATTGTCGACCCACAAATCGTTACGTTTACGACGGATAGCCTCTCTCAAACGTCTCAAAACACTTAAGTAAAACTCTTTGGTGACTGTCTGTCCGGCTGGCACATATTCATAGTGTACCACGCCTCGAATATCGAAGAAAACAATCAACATGATCTTCACTTTCGATCGGCTTTGGCGAGGTTTTTTCGGCTTTGGCGCGCCAATTGGCCGCCATTCGGACGATTGCTGGTTCGTAAGCGTGTCGTACTCGTACACCCATGTCTGTAATTATCTTTTCCAAGAAGGTAGGATCCAAATTGGCTCGATCCAGCATGTCTGCAGCTACCTGTTCTCGGTACTTTTTTTGAAAGAAATTCAGGTCTTTCGGAACAAGCCGAGCCGCAACGCGTTGCATACCCAATTTTTCGTGCACAATCGTACGTACGCTCTCGTGTGACATGCCCAATCCATGAGCCATCTCTCTCAAGCTCACATGACAATTTTCAGCAACGATTTCCTTGATTTTATCGACGTTATCATCGGTCACACTCGTTGAAGGCCGTCCAGAGCGAGGCATGTCTTCGACCGTCTCCCGACCATCCTTGAACGCTCTGTACCACTCGTAAACCTGCGTTTTTGATAAAGCAGATTCACCAAAAGCCTTCTGTAACATTTTCAGTGTATCGGCACAAGAAATTTCGTTCGAAACACAGAATTTAACACAAGTACGTTGTTCAATATTTTCACTCATTGTAAAACTTCGACAAAACCTTCAAGGTCGACTGATTTTAACAGCTGCTGTAAACACACTGGTTGACAGATCGCGCTAAAAATAGGCATCATAATACAAAACAGTTGTACCAACCTGGAAAAAAAAAATTATCTGCCTAGCTATTACCCGGGAGATTTAAATTGACAATTCCCGATACTTTCTTGACAGGGTGTACATACGATTCAGAACGGGTTTTCATCCTTTTATTTGCCGTATGCGCTAGGAATCCCTTACCCGGTAGTAGAAATTTACTAAATATTGGTATTAGAATAGGAAAACCTATTTTTGATGCCGTATAATTTTAAATTTTTACATGTTAGTAAGAAAAAATTGTGTATAATCTTCAGTGTCGCATTAAAAGTTTTAATTATTTTCTTATAAATAACCTAATGCATATATGTATTATGTAGGATTAAGTTTTTTTAATAACTTATTTTCAATAAGAAAAAATAGAAAAAGAATTAATAGAGACCAAGCGACATTTAAAGTTTCCTTTTTTTTTTCTTTTTTCATATTAAAAATTACACGATGCGCTTCACATGTTTCTAATGCTTGATTACGGCGCATAATCGTGTTTTACGTCGCTCGCTAATTAAAAATAAAAATCAATCAGCGGGGAATTTTTTTCGGATTTTTAATCTCCGTTATTATATTTCTTCGTCGTGTTTTATCGCTTAAAATCCATTTAATTGGCCCCGGCAAAATCACATCTCGCAAATGAAATATTAATAGGCTCGATGGTACTTTTTTAATTACCTTTTTAATGATCTAAATCGTACGAATAAATTTCAAATGACATCGATGATGGTCTTCTGCGTTCGTTTTCTTCGTGTAAACCGCTTGCATTTGTCATTTTTATTATACTACGCGTTTGCCTTCTTCTTTTTCTTCTTCTTTTTTTTATTTTCATTTTTCATATTTTTAATAACTCGGAGAGCCTATTTACCGGTTCGCCGTATTATATGAATCGAAGCAATGAAGGAAATCCGAGCTGGGTCTTAGTAAGTTGAATATAACGGGGCAGCACGATGGGCTACAAAAAACCCACAAAAACAAACAACGTGTTCTTACACACGTATGTATATATGCATGCGCAGGTATCTCTACTTACTTATTTATGTATGTGTGTACACATTGTGCGGTGCGGATAATGTATGTATGAAAAAGTGTAGAAAAAACGAGAAACCTCGGCCATAAACATAAAGTCGAGAGAGCTTTTCTCAACTGCTCCCGATTAGCATAATGGGTGATATAATAGCCGTTGTGGGAGACGCGACGCACAGTCCAGCGCCGGTCTTATGCAGAGCCAATAGTGGAATTGGAACAATAAAAAGAGTTGTTTGTGTGGAATATAAAGTAAATGAGGTTTCATGCACGCTACGCATAGCCGGCTGCAGTTTTATTAAGATCAACATCCTTTCCAATTTTAAGTAAACACAATGGGGGGAAACCTTCAGACTGTACGCTCGAGCATAATAATGCGATGGACGGCCAGCGACGTGTTTCTTCTACGTTGTAAGCGGTTGATTTTTGTTTAAAAACGCACTATTTCTCACCGAAAGATGATGCCTTGACGTGTGTGTGACTACTATCCGAAATATGGAATTACCACCCCCCGCCTACACGTAGCTTTTGTTCGCAACTTTAACGATAACAAAGAGAGTTTGCCTCCGCATGGCCGGTTGCCGGTCTTCTATGTCGACCGTTAAATCCCGCATAATTGCGATAGTTTTTAAACTAGTTTTGTACTCCTCCTACACACGGGGCACATCTTAAAAAACTGATTAACCAGAAGACCGCGTGCGCGATTCAATGAATCACTCGCTGACTAATGTGAATCAAATTTTTATCGTCGAAAATTACTTTTCACCAGTTTTCCGTAGCGCGGTTCTGTGATTTTTTTTTTTACGTATCACCAGTTCGTTTTTCGCCCCCCCCCCTCGTCTTTTAACGTTCTTCAGTACTATCGATGGCGATGATGTAACTTTTTATTATTAAATTTTCAATAATATACGACACAAAGAAGAAACGTACAAATTTATACGCAGAAAAGTAGTCGAATATTTTCCAGACGACATACCAGAAACGGAGCAGGAAAAAATAAAGTTCGAAAGAATAATAAATTTTGCAGGAAACTTTTTTATTCTCGGGAAATCTTCAAATTTTATTGCGTTTTCTTTGTTTAAAAATGTTCCCCTTCGTTCGCGCATGTCTACGTCTATTTACCGTTACCGATATTTTAGAAAGAAATGAGAACTCTCCGCTGTATGTTCGCCTTATTCCGAATAAGTTTGCTGTTTTTACACTCAGTGTGATGACTTTTTCGTCGCGGGATTCGACGTCAACAGTGCGTGTTCAGACCCTGTATGTTTACTGATACTCGGAGAATTCAGCGATCAACAAATATTTTGAATTTGAATTCTGAGGTTTTAGTTTACTAAGATGGGGTGGGGTGGGGTGGGGTGGGGTGGGGTTTAAAAATAACTGACTAAAGATACGATAAATGAAATAAATCGAAAGAACAATAAGAATAAAAAATATTTTCTCTACCTGAAGTAAAAGTATTTTTACTTTTTACGGTACTTCATGCGGCAAAGAGCGCGAGACTTGTTTTTTGATATCGCGCAGTTAATTCATTTTTTTTTTTTTTTTTTTTAATTTAACTAACGGTTTCGGATCAAACAAAATCCGTAAACAGAACGGCTATCAATCAAGGTGAGGAATTTGAAAATTTTACTCCATTTATTTCGGTTAATTGTTAAATATGCTTCGCTGTTATAAAAGAAAGAAAAAAAGCTGTGTAATACTTTTGTCAAAATTTAATGTATTTTTATTTCTTTTTTTCTTTTTCTTTAATTTCTACCAATTAAAGGATTGCACATTCTGATTTTAGTTAATTTTTCTTTTAATTTCCTATATTTTTTAGGAGGGGCTGGAAATTGTCTATTATTTTAAGTTGTCCGGAACTCCAAGCTAAAAAAAAGAGAAAAAAAATTAAAAATTTTATATTTATTTTAAAAAGAAACAAACGTATTAATCGTGATAGTTAGATGGCCTTTAATTTCCGCAAATAACATTTTATCCGGTAGAAAAGCACACGTCCTAAAAGCTTTTGGATCGTTTAAGGCGAGCCCGGATTAACGTGCTCGTAACTGATGAAGTTGTCGCGAGATGTTTGTGACTTCTCCCCTACCGTAAGAACAAAGATTATCGGGAAAACACCCCCTTAGTAGTTTTTTAGTATTCAAGGTGGTGCACGGAAATATCAGCAAAATCATTGCAAAAAGAAGTCAGCTTATCCAATATATTTATTGTGCATTAGACACGCATACGATTTCTGAGATACTTATTTTCAGGTTTCATAGACTATTTTTGGACCACGTTTTCTCTCTCGTAATTTAATAGTCGTCGGAAAGTACAATTTAGTTTATCAGAGAGGAGCTACTTTTCTCTTTCTTTCTTTCTTTTTTTTTTTTTTTTTTTTTTTTAATCCAACTTTTATCGATTGAAATAGTAATAAAAGTGGCAAGGAGAAAAGTGATTAAGAAAATGAAGAGAATTAGAGAGAACCGAAATGGAAGTGGAATAAAAAGTAAAACGAGTATAGGGAAAGATTCTTTTATTATTCGAGAAGGGCTAAATAAGGAATAGTCGTTTAAAACAAAATGGAGACCCGTAAAAGGAAACCTTTTTTAAAGATATAAAATAAATCAGTAATTTAAAAGTTGTTTTTTTTCCCCTTTCGCTGATTATGCCATTCGGTAATATCGGAAAAAAAGCACCAACTCAAAAGAGGGCGTTCTTGCATTCGGAAATAACAAATGAACTAGTATTAGGAGGGGGCATTTCGCATAAGGCAAACTTTGAAATCGGAGACCTACTATTCTCATTTCGTATGTATTGAAATGGAACTGGTGTTTAATTGCAAGCATATTTATCATAAAAAATATACAAACACTAATTAAAGGATATTATTTGTATTAGCATTGAAGATTTTTAATGAATCTTATTGTTTTAAATTCGTAAAAATATTTTACGAAAAGCTGCGATTGTAGATAAAAATAACCTAACCGACTAGTGACGATTAATAAGAATTTATGTAAATTTAAGTAGTGTGAACATTATTTCTATATATGTGTATAACATGCGATGTATAATCATTTTGATCGATTTTATTGCAGCATTCGACTTAATGTTGAGCGTGAAACGCAAGATTTAATTTAGGACACAGCTGCATACAAAATTATATTCTGGGTAGCTGTTTTTTGTAAAACCGGGCAAAGTCGATTTAATTATAAGAAGGAGAAGTCGGAGGGAAATTTTTTAAAAGTCGGCGAATTCGATTTAAAGAAAATACCGAAAAATACGGCGCCCGTATTAAATAAAACTCTTGCATATATTAAAGATGATCGCAAAACTCTTAATATAATTGTACTTTATATAGAGTTAATAAAACATCTCAATTTCCTATAAATTTTTTGAATTACAACATTTTTTAAACGGTACATTTCGTTAACAATATAAGTGTTGTGTTATGGTCTGAAAACTCGAGTACTTCTTCGGAACAAAAATGAAAATAAACAAATTATCAAATTATAATTAGGGACGAAATAGTTTCACTAATGTACAGCCTGGACTGCGGTGGAATATGGTTTCTAGAGAAAGGCTGTGTACAATTTTTATTCCGACAAATTATTTTTCCCACGAAAAAAAAAAAAAACCGAAACATTACGTAATAGGTTAATTTTTTTTTTTCTGCCAAAATTCATTTACGAATTGCAATCTTAACTATTTAATTATTTCTTCTATTCTTGTCGGCAGTTATTCCTTTCTATGTGTGTTCCACGCGAGCGAGTTACATTAACCTTTTTACAGAGTTATACGTCTCAATCTGGAATGCAGTTCTACAACTTTGATGAAATTACGATTTAAAAAAAAATAAAAAAAATAAAATATATAAATAAATGCATTAAAAAAACTGGTTTTACACCTAATTTTCAATGTTATCAGATGCAATTTTCTTAGTATCTACGTGTATATAATATACATATATGAGTGTGTATATGTATATATACACACATGTATGTATATAAATTACTAGATACAACTGGAGATTATTATATGTAACGCATGTTGTGTGTGTTAATACCATTCGCTCGTTTTTATCGATGAGTTGATAAAAGAATTCGCTGGCTCGCTCTTCGGATGGCGGAAGAAGAGGTATTTTTAAATGATATCTAGAAGTTTTTTTTCTCCGTTTTTAATGGGCGGTAGTGTGTACACATACTTATCCGAAGAAATAATTGGCGGGTCTTACATAGCGAGGAACTGGTCACCGGTTTTATGGTAATAAAAATTTAATACGAAGAACTCGAACTAATAAAAGGAATTCGAAATGGGATCAATGCATTACACAGCAACCACACCTTTGACGTTTCCATCTCTCCTCGAGATGATTTCATTTCAACTGCTTGTGCGTAACACTACGCTAATAATCGCCCTCGATTTTCGAAGACGAATAACAGGCCTCGATGATGAAAGATTTTCGGCCGGATCGGTGCATGAGCGGTAAAAACGAAAACTAATGCGACAACCGGTCACTTCATTTAGATGACGCCATGAGTGTTTTTCGTAGGAATTTTACTACATTCAACCAGCTAAATTTGTTCGGACGATCTACACTCTTTGCCGGACCTTCAAACCATACTCTTGTTTTCTTTCGTCTATATCGAATGTGTCAGCGGAAAAAGTTTGGAAGGCGTTTCGTTGATTCGTGGAACTTTAAGTTTCTCCTCTTCGTAGAAAACAGTGCTCGCCGCGAAACTAGTTTTATCCAGTTGCTGCCGGTGTTTCCAAGAAATTCTACCTAGTCGTTTACCTCGCTGTTTGATGAAATCTTTCTAAATTCAAATACTTCACAGGCACATGTAATTATTTACTCTCAACTTTCAGCGATCACTTTTTTATATTATATGAATTTGATATAATTAAATGCGAATATAAATAAAATATTAATAAGATAATTTAAATGGAACGAAAAAAAAATCTCAGTGTAAAAACACGGCGCAAAATACACTTTTTTTGACATCTATTATTTCGTTTTTCCCGGTTTTTTTTTGTTTTTTTTTTTTTTTTTAAAATTTAAATAGCAACGTCCCAGAACTTTTTTTTGTACATAGTAAAGCAGAGTTAATGAAACTTTTTGGTAATTTTCTTTACCTTTTTCGCTTTTGTCTTCATTTTGTTTTCCTTTTTATTTCAGTAGCTCTCGTCGTAAACATTTGCATCCAGGTTGTTTTGGTAATTTATTTTTTGTGGTCGTTTTGATGATTTTTGTGTTTTCTTCGATTGGTTCATAAAAATATATTTCCGTCTGTTAGAGAGTTACAACTTTTTAGAACCCCGCTGTACCGCATTTTGTTTTTCTTTCATAATCTAGTAAAGAAATCGACGGATGATTTCACATAGGCAACAAAGCCCATATTAAGGAGACTTAACATTTTGAATTATTCCTTTTTTCCATCGGGCATTGTGGGCACTGTCATGCAACTCTGGCCAGATTGCTGGATGGGACTTATTTGAAAAAAATTTTTAGTTTTGTTTGTTGCGGTTTCATCAGGGGTACTGCTTTGCAGTTGCGGCCATATTGCAGGATAGATTTTCCTTTTATACCAATCATTTAGTGCAATAATAGTTAACAAAGACATAAAAGTACTTCTTTTACCTTTACTTTTACCTTTACTTTTACTTGGGGGGGGGCGTCAACATGGATATTGGCCCAAGAACAATAGAAAAGAGAGGCAAGAGAGACTCTACACGATCAGAGATAGCCAACAGAAAAGAATCAAGAGCTAGGATAACATAAGGAGAAGGAAGGGAGAGAATGAATGAAGCACAGTATGGAGTGGGAACACCGATTTGTAAGAGGAAGGAATAGAGAGAAGCTTGTTCAGGTAAAAGTGACGAACAACCATGGTCGGGATCACAAATAAATTGGTTGCTGCAGGGGGGACAATAAGGAGAAGTCACGAGAGAATAACGGAAAAGTGAGGAGGGAGCAAACTGTACTCAAAACGCAGGCGGCAAATCGCAGAGAGGTTGAAGCGGTGCATAAGGGAAAGGAATTCGGTTTGGAGAATGAGGAGACGTAGGAGTAAAACGATAATTTGGAATGAGCAGCTGTAGACAGCGTAATATTGGAAGCTGAGAAAATAAGAGGAAACCTACCAGAAGAGAAAGATAACCGAGCAAATGAGAACTCATTTCCCTCGATTCCGACATGGCCAGGAATCCAAAAAAAAAAAAAAAAATTGAATTACAGTGCTATTGTTTTAATTGTAATTAAAGCAAATATAAAAGGTGGGCGTAGCCAAATGCAACACTTTACGTATATTTTATGAGGTGTATCAAAACGACCAACTAACGTGCTCACAAAATACTTTTTACGAAACTCTGATCGTACTGTGTCAATACCGCTCACGTAATCTCGTATCTAGACAAATTATCAATTACAAATTTCCCCATCGCTAGAGTTAGAAAATGATTTTTCGAATTGCGGATTTCAGTTCTACATGCAACGCGGAGTATATTGAAGCGGTATATATAATATGAGCATCGGTCGGAAGGAGAGAGAAAATATATCATCAGAATGGGACCAAAAAAAACAAAAAAAAAAAAAACAAGAAAGTACGACACTCTTACCTTTAAAATGTTGTACTTATTTTCCCACATAGCAGTCAACAAAAAAAAATCCATTTTTTCTTTTTCTTTTTTTTTTTTGATCCAAGAATATACCGTCTTGTCTACTTCACCGCTTGAGACGTAATGATTACCAGGCGAAGGGGGGATTGCGCACGAAGCCAAATAGGGCAAATGGCGAGAGGGTGGAAAATGTACATGAACATCAACTTGCGCAGTGCTTTCTGTTGCTTTCATCAGTTAATCGACTTGAAATCCACCTAGAGCAGATTTTTCAGCTTCCAAATCCTTGAATGGTATGACCTACATGTTCTTTCGGATATTCCCAAATGATTCGCAGTATGCTGTTGCGTGATTTGACGGTCACTTTGAAATCATCCACTTTCTTGCCATGAATTTCGTCAGTCACGGAAACTGTGGTCGTCCGCTACGAACTTCGTCCTCAATATTCGCTTTACCGGATTCACATAAGCGAAATTTTGTCACCATCGATTCGCCGTACTTCTATCTACAGCATCACCACCGTAAACCACTTTTAAGCGATGAAAAATATCGGTAGCATTCACGTTTCCAGCGTTTAAAAATTCAATCACTGCGCGTTGTTTTTGACGCGTTGACACAGTGGCGGTTCTCGTCTCCATCATAGCGGCTGCTGAACGCGAACCGGAAGAGGTATTTTAACGGAACTTTGTATACCCTCCGGTAAAGGGGGGGGATGTAGGTTTGTTATACTACCTCGCGGAGCTCTGTATTGTTGTTATTTTTTATAGTCGTGTGTGCGTTATTTTTCAGCCGACCTGCGTATTTACATTAATTTATAGCTATGACGGGAACATGTGTGAAGAATTACATTTTTGTGTAACGATTAAGTATTAATATCTGAGTAAAAAAATATATAAATAAAACTCGAACAATCATCAGAGTTTTTGCTGACGTCTTTTATTTTTTTATTTTTTGTTGAGAGGGAAATCTTTACTCGGAAACAGTACGATGAAAGATTAGTTTTTAATTCGGATGTTGATGGCAAGAAAGAAACTAATAGTGAGAATTACAAAGACCGAAAAAGAACATAGAAGTTAAAGCGCGCTAAAGAGTATCGGAGGATTTTAATAAATGGGAATATAAAAGGAGTCGCTCAGTGCGACCGGGGAAGAACACTTAAAGAGAATAAATAATCAGTTACACTTAAATGGCTGTATCAGTGAGATGTAACGAGGCGAAAGAAACGGAAATGACGGTAACCGGGAATAATAATTCAGCCGAATATAATGAAAAAAGACAATAAGAAGGCCAACGGAAAAATGAGAAAAATTCGTACTTTTTTTTTTTTTTTTTTTTTTTTGAGGATAAATATTTGCTAATATTTCAAAAAAAAAAAAAAACGTTTTTCGCTTAAAACTTTTTTAGAGCCCCTTTTTCATTCGACAATTCAGAGTTCAGTTTAATTGGAATTCTTGAAAGTCATGAAAATATTTCACGGTGTAATAAGTCTTAACTGTTCTGCATTATCGCTAATTACTTATCAGTTTGATCTGACTTTTTTCCAGCTTCTAATACATTGTCCATTATGTCTTTTCAATTTAATTCCATTTTCTCACTACTTTCCGAATATTATTAAATCTGGTTTTTTTCTTGTACATTCTCCTTAACTTCGTTATTTAACCCAAATTGATTATTACATACTCTCTGAATAAAAATTCCTCGGAATATTGAATTTTGTTCCAAACAGTAATAAGAATAGTGAAAAAATGAAAATTAAAAAAAAAAATGCGAATGTAAAACGAATCGGTGATATTAAATGATTTCAGTTTTTTCATATGAAATAAATATAATAAAATAGTTTTTTGTCGATACCATTGCTCATTGCTAAACTACAGCTTTACGAACGGTCAACGAACGCAGACGACGAAACTATCATCATCACTGACACGAGCCAACCAGATAGTTTCGAAATAATATTTCGGAATTAATTACTGGTTGGTTAAGTTATGACAGGATTTCTATTCTTTTTTAAATTTTTATTTTTTTATTGTTCGACACTTTGCAATTTAATTTTTTATTTGTTTTCCATTGTTCTAATTTGTACAGTTTATTAATTATTATAAAATGTCGGGGTTTAAAGACAAAAGCGAAGCGAGGGTCTCAGAAGCGGAGCTCCTAATATATATATATGTGTGTTTGTGTGTATATGTACATATATATATATATATATATATATATATATATATATATATATATATATATTAGTTTCACGGTATTAATAATGTAAATACAATTATTTATTGGCTGAATTGAAAAGATCGTCGCTATTCTTCGTGCTAAAGAGAACACATCAGCCCAACACTTTTGATTCTTTTCCGATAGTATGGATTATCTTTAGAATTTAAAGTCGTCTAATTCTCCGCAAACTGGATTGCAGATTTTTTCTTGGCTGTACTTCAAGCGTGTAACAGCTAAATTTACCGCTTGCTATTGTCGCAGCTGGTTCACTAGTGTACAGATCTTATTATTGATAGAGTGGGTGATTGTAAAAGAAAAAGTCGAGGGCGGAGAATATGGAGGCTTCGAGACAACAATGGCTCTAGGGCCGTTCTAATAATTTGTTTAGAATGAAAGCGCACAAAGGGCCTTATGAAACGGAGAACTGTTGCTCAGGTGTTAACGATAGATCGGTGCGGATCGAGAGATATCGCAGCGCGTGTTAATGGTAAATGTGATTAGAACACGCTGTGCGATGCTAGGAACGGCCGTACGCATCAGGGTAAATGAAATTGCCCTCAAAGCGATGCGCTCGTTCAATTACGTTGACGTTTTGATTAATGATGATAGAAATCGTGCCGCCGATCACATCGAGTTTATTTGAAAACGCGTACTGCCGTCTCTCTGTCTCTTGTTTGCCCGGCAAACCGAATTATGCGCGTCTCCAATTCACAAGAGCACCGAAGAAGCCAGCTTGTTTTCTCTGCCTAATCGATTGTAATATTTAAAGCACACTGTGCTCCAGTGCAGCTGTCGAAGTCTGACTGGCCAAGCTCCAGTTTCGGTTCGATATGCCGAGAGGGAAAAATATGGAGTAATCCGCGTACGGTTTTTACGCGCGACACCGTTACACGTATATTGGATGCATCTGATAATGCAAATCATATCACGTTGTTCGGAAATAGTAGTTAACTTCCGGAGGCTCCGTGCCGATGTGAGTCCGGTTCGGACCGAGTACGAAATAACTTAAAATTAATGAAATTGGAATTAAATCGCCTAACTGAAATTTATCATCTTTTCCGGGACTCGCTGATGAGATTTT
Source organism: Icerya purchasi (assembly GCA_039619475.1). NCBI lineage: Eukaryota > Metazoa > Arthropoda > Insecta > Hemiptera > Monophlebidae > Icerya > Icerya purchasi. Next base: position 285,844,250 of record CM077116.1, read on the forward strand.
AACGAGAGTACAGTTAAGTTATTGCGCGAATAAAAAAGAGCAAAAAAAAAATCCCCACCAAAAAAAAAAACAAAAAAAAAACAAAAAACGAAATAAAAATTACTTCATTTCGCGTTTTTGCGCTATTCCGAATTGTAAAACTTTCGCAACGTGTTTCCGCAGTCTTTCAATAAATATATACGCGTCCGCCGTAGCCCCCTTATGGTTCAATTTTGCAACCAGAACTCATTAACCATCATTACTCTGATCGTCGTTCTTTCGCGTGCTGAAGCCGATGACCAAGTTCATCCGTTTTCGCATTTCACGCTTCAACCGGAAAGAATAGCGAGGGAAAAATAAAAAGCAAAAAACCGCTTTTATCCACGTTACTCTTGCGTAACTTCAGAAATTCATTTTTATTCTGTGAACAAATTTTTTCAGCCAATCATAATTATTTTCAGTAGATTTCGCGACATTATACTTCTTGAGGATTGAACGCATGGTAATTCGGTTGCGCCTAAGGGGAGGAGATTTAGAGATTCGCTACTTGTACAGTGAGAGCATATTTTTTCGTAAAAAGAAACTGTCGGAGCAAATGACGTCAAAAATCTGTTACGGTCAAAATGTCAATGTCATTCTTAGTGCGAAAATTCTGAAATGAAATCTGTAACGTTTTTACGTCATGTTTAGAGTGACAGTTTGGCTGGAAATCGTACGTTTCCTTTCTGCCATTTCGTATATATCCAGAAATCGAAATTAATAAAATTGTTAAGAATGGAGTTTTTGTTTAGACGAGGATAATATCCTCGAGTGCTTTTTAATTTATTTTTAATCTCGCGAAGAATAGTCGCGTGACCGATTCTTCTATAAGAATTGTATACACGCTAACTAGTATCTGTGGGACTAAGGGATTTCCCCTCATGGAGTTCAAATGATATTGAACTTTATGCAAACATATGTATATATATATATATATATATATTCTTAACTGTGTCATTCTTCACAAAATTCTGTTATAGTCAGTCCCTTGACAGTGCGTAGGGGATTGTGATGTTAAGATTCACAATATACTAAGCCCAACGGCACTGATGAGAGCAGGGGGACCAGTTCCTTTCTCTTGGCCGCCTTTACTTTCCCAAATTTCTCTAGTACTCAATTATTTCAGGCTATAGATGAACCTTTAGGAGTGACCTAGATCCAGAACGAGTTAAGTCTCCATGGTTTGGTAGCCAAGAACCACTAGGCTAGCGCGCTACCCTTCACAGAATAACAAGGTTTTTTTTTTTGATCATTGTGATAAATCAGAATTCTCTAGACTTTTCGGTTTTGTACATTCGTATTTCGTTGTCAAAAATCCCTACATTAATCCGGTACGTTTTTTTTTAAAAGGTTTAATTTCTGATCTACACGAAACCGCTCTTTGAAATCTGGTTACGACGCTGCCTATCACCTCAGTTTCATTTTTTAATGGGAAGTTTAAATTTAATACTTTTATGAACTAATCTACCGAATAAGCTGCATGTTTTCCGTTACAAAAGCTAACCTGACCAAATCTTTTGTTTTCATACGTATACATAATATGACATTACTTCCGTTACACAATTTTGTGGCATTCGTGTTACTTCCTCCTCATCGTAGGAATGGAGTAGTTATTGATATAGGGGACAGAGCATGTGAAGAAACTTGTTGCATTTTCGTCGATGAAAGATTTTAATGTGTCAACATTTTTTTTTTTACAATAAACAAAGACTATTATTTATTATTATTAATGTTATTATCGTTATTATATCATCACTATCGTTTTATTGTTATTGCTCGTCAATTACGGACACATAAACGGGGCGCAAGGGATTATTTATATTTCTACCACCTAACTAACCATGGCTACGAGGTTGCTGGCTTATTCGTTCGAGTGCTGTAAGATCATTTTTAGTATGAAAGAAATAAGCGAATTCGGGAAAGTTGTGGAATTTCGATATTAATTCGGAACAAAATTTAATAATGAAATGGCGACAACATAACGCAGTATTCGGTCATCGAGTTTTCTGATATTTCCAATTGTACAAATTTCGAACAGTGAAATAAAACTTCCCTGTTGTTTCTCATAATATGGAATATTAAGAAATACCGACCGAGTTGTTGTCAAACAGATGTCGACCAATTCGATAAATTTAATAGTTTAGATTACTTATCGCATCGAGAGAGTGCCAAATTAATGCTTAGTAATAACCGATTCATCGTCCCTCCCCTTCGGCTACGTTGAAATTGCGTCGGTTTTATTATTAAAAATACTGATAGATATAGGCGATTTCATTTTATTTTTGATTTTAATTTCTATTTTCTTTTAATTTTTTGTAAACATCGCTTAAGTTTTTAAAAAAATAATTAATTTTTTAATTTTTTAAAATTCTTTTAAATTTTAATATTAATAGTCGTTTCTCGTAATTTTTTATTTTATTTAATCGTGCAATAATCGACTTTTGATATCGACTTAAATCCGTTATTTTTTTTCAGTCATTGTCTTCGTTAAATTTATACATTATAATAACCCCCGTGATCATGAAGCTTTGTCTTCGAAACGCGCCGGGTAATTGAACATTAAATAATTGTTTATAGCAGTGTGTTTTAATTTTACTTATTACACGACAAACATAAACAATATTTGTCATTAAACTTATATGACAATACGGCACACTGTTGTCGTTTTACAGCGTCTGTTAGAAAATTAGGCCGGTATCCCCAGCTATGCCGAGAAAAAGAAGACAAATGCTGCGACCTAGTATAATCGGTTGAAAACCTTTTCGGTAAATATTTCTGTCTAAGGAAATACGCTGTTAAAGAATAGTTCCGACGAGCATTTTGTAATTCCCGAGATGCGGGGTTGGCTCCGTTGTCTTCCGAGCAATTTAGAAGGATGTTTTTTTAATTTTATCACTGGTTATGTACGTTTCTGAGGCACTTCTAGACGCTAGCCTTCGAAATCGAAATATTTAAATGCGGCGATGAACGAGGACAACTCGTCAGTTTGATCACACAGTCGGCTGAAAATTCGGAATTTTTACCATCTAGTGACGACCAAATCGGAGCGGAAGTTTAAGATTTATTTTAAATAAATCGTGATCATATTTTTTTCGATCGTTATTTTATTTACTTATTATTACGAATATTGTTGTATTAATACAAATTTAAATCTCTTCCGTATGATATAATTGTGGCTTTGACGGGAATAAAAACAGTTCGATGAGAAACGCGAACAATTTCTCCACGTAATCTATAACGGCGTTTCTCAACCTTTAATATTTAATAGGCCGCGGAAGTATCAAAAAAATTTCGGTCCTATTCAATCTACAGAAAAGTAGACGCTTAATATTTTCAAAATTAAATGAAAAAAATATCCATTTCTGCTATTATATTAAATAAATAATAAATTTAAACCGAATCCATATTAATTTTCACATATGGAATATTTAAAAAGTAATCAACCCCGTCCGTAATGAAAAATACACAAATCTCGTTCATATTTCACTGTATGCAATTAGCATTATTTTCTTCTTTTTTACATTTCTTCCTGCCTCGAATGAACAGCGTTTCTAAATGATCAAAAGTCAACGTTAAATGAAATATATTAAAGGTAATTCGAAAGTTGAGGATGCTTATTGTTTAGCTGTAGTAAATATAGAAGTCGCGAGTTTAACTAACTTCACTATTTTCCTTTTTTTCTGTTTTTTTGTGGTGAAAAGACTACACGGTTAGTTGTCATTTTTTTTGTTTAAATAATTTTTTGCTTTCGTTTTGTTAATGCTGTTTTGGTTTAGTTTGTAGTTTGTAATTTTCTCCTTTTCTTTTTGTATTTAATTTTTTTTTTGTCCTCATTTCGGAAACTACCGATGAGGCAAGTGTATTTAATAGGTTTAATTACATACAGTTATATGACAACAAAATTAATGTGCCCCATCCAATTAAGTTTATTAGGTCACATTAATTCTGTTTTACAAAGTGTAAATATAATTCTTAATTGTAAATAGTACCTTAATATAAATGAATATTATTTTTACGATTTTTCACCTCTTGTATTGTAAATTGATTAAACTGTTTGAAATTATCTGTTACCAGTTGTTCCGTAGTACCTTCAATAATTAAATTACTGCCATTGCAGCCCCTTGTAAGATATGATACACGCTGTCCTGAAAATTGCACCTAACACAATTTTCCGAAGCCGCAATTCCGTACTTCTTATAAGTACACTTTAAATGTTCCATGTTCAGTTATAAACTGCACATTAAAAGAATTTGGGATAAAAACTTTATTATTTAATCTTTCTCTAATATCCGGAAAAAACTGATATGCAATACCAACGGTAATTATTCCAAATTTGCTGAAATTTATCTATATAATAATTTTCCAGAATAATTAAAAATTTTTTAGCGTGTAGTAATTGATTTTGATAGGTAAACTGGTTTTTATGAATATATTTTACGTTACTAAATTCATTATTCAGCTTAGTGTTATGTTTAATACTAAATAAAGTGATATGTTTTTCAATTTCCATATCCATCGGTTTAAGTCCTGCAATAACTAAAGCTGCTTTATAACTTATCGTTCTATACGGATTTTATTAGTTTTATAATGATAAGTCTTTGATAGCTATATAACATTTTCTTAAAACGTTGTATTTTTAACATATCGGTATACATGATACTGCCATACAATATATTGCTTAGTATTACTGTCTTGTACAATATTATTCCCTTTTTGTAATTTACAGCCTTTTGATTGTTGTATAGTTTGTTAAAGATAAGTAAAAATTTATTTATTTTATTTTTTATAAAAGTAAAATTATTATAAAATTTTAAATTACTATCAATAATTATCCCTAAATATTTAAGTTGAGTAACATGTTTAATATCTAAACCATATTGATCTATATTTAAGTGACTGTTTTTCAATTTGTTATTCATGATCATATAATTTGATTTTGAAACGTTAATTGACAGTCCAAAATCTGCTAAAAATGTTTCTATTGTATGATAAACTCTTTCAATTTTATCTGCAAGTTGGGTTTGCGTTTTTGCCGCAAATACCACCGCAATATCATCAACATAGGTTATTATTTTTACATTTTCCGGAAATAACAAACTATACATTCTGGAAAAAACGATATTCCGTAGATAAGGTCCTAAAACAGAGCCTTGTAGTATTCCTGTTACCACCGGATATTTATTTGTATAATTACCAATATTTATGTATGTAAATCTATTTCTAAAATAATTTATTACTATATTTATTAAATTGTCTGGCACTCTTAAATTATACAATAGTTTTACGAGACTATTTAGGTTTAAATTGTCGAAAGCTTTTGTAATATCGAGCGCTAGGAGACCGCAAATATACGATTTCTGCTTATATATTTTAATGTCTTGTAATATCGTGTAAATAGCTAGTTCCGAGGATTTATTTTCTAACGATCCAAATTGATTTTGATTAAGTATGTTATTCTGGTTACAGAAATTTTTAAGTTTATTTAAAATACATTTTTCGTAAACTTTACTGAAATTTGACAGATATCGCTCTGTAAGAATTTGAATCATTTAGTGGTTTGTTACTTTTTGGTATAATTATTGTTTTTTTCTATTTTCCGTTGTTCTGGGAAATACTGATTTCGATAGAGTATGTTTATAACAGTTGTAATTACTTTAGGAAATTTGATGTTGAAAATTTTTAAAAAACCATTTGATATATTATCCAGCCCAGTGGCTACTTTATTCTTTAAATCTTTAATAATAGTTATTATTTCATTTGCTATTATTTCATCATTTGTTGTTGTTACGTTAAGTGTGTTGTTTACTGTACTTTTTGCTTGAAATGGATATTTGTATTCAAATATAATTTAGTGCTTAATAATTTTACTTTATCTTCATCACTTTCTGCTTGATTATCTAATGTGGGTATTTGTGTTACTTTAATTTTATCTCTCAAAATTTTGTACTTTAACCCAAAAACATTTTTATCATTTGCTAACTTTCTCCAGGCATCTAGCTTGGCTTGCTTAATCTTGTACTTATATTGTTTAAATACTTTTTTATAATTACTGTAGTATATATTGTGCTTTCGTTACTACACATTTACATTTACTATATTTTTTATACTCCCTATTAACTAATTTTTTGCAGTTTTGTAATTCTGCGGTCCACCAGTAAATACTTGATTTCTTTTTATATACATAAGAATATTGTAATACACAATCAACATAAAGTTGATACTCCTTTAACCAGAGATTAATATCCGTTACATATTTACATTTTACATTTAGATCTATTAAGTTTATAAATTTATCCATATTTTTTTCTAATTTATTGTAATCAATTACTTTAATTAAATTATCAGTCTTTGGTTTAGCAGTTATATTTATGTCAAAGTTAATGTAGCAATGATCACTAGCGTTTTTTTCATGACTTACTTTCCAGTTTTTAATTAAATTTGTTATATTACTCGTAGCCAAAGTTAAATCTATAGTGCTAGTTTGGTTTTTACGTTTAAAAGTATATATATCTTTAGTGTTTAGTATTTGTAAGTCATATAACTCAATTAGCTGTAGTAATTCTTTTCCTCTGCTATTGTTAACTTTATCCCATATTGTAACATGCATTTAAGTCTCCAAGTAACATTAGTTTCTGTAAATTATTATTGTGAATATACATATTGATAACTTGAAAATATTTAGTTGCTAAGTTATTTGGAAGAATATACGTTAATATTATTACTATATGTTTTACTCTAATTACTAAGATATTATATAGGTCGTGATGATAAATCGTGCTTACGGGTAGCCCCACACGATATATTATCATTAGCTTATTGTGATTTAATTTACTATAGTTATTAGGAATACTCTGACTATTACTTTTATCGCATATAAATACATATTTGCTAGCAACACATCTCTAGCTACTTTCGAGTGGTTTTCGTTATATTGTAATACTTTGATCATATATAATTATTTTTATATTTCTCCTAGTAAAATGTCTCTTGCCACCTTACAATGGTTTTCATTGAATTGCAGAATTTTAACCATTTTTACTATTATTTGTTTCTTTACTGTTATCCTTACTGTCTACCGTTATTTCGTTATTTATTTTGTTAATGATTTTTGTTATTCGTATTTTGACTCCTCTTTCGTTTATCATTTCATAAATCATCTTTAACTGTTTAACTACCGCTTCCATGTTGACCGAATCTTTCTGTATCACTTGTTTAACTGTTGTTGCTGCTTTTTCGTTTTTGTTGATAATATTAATTATATTCACTGTTTGTTTAAGATTGAGTATACCACTTTTTTGTGTTTCTATTCTTTCTTTTAATGGTAAAAGTGTTTTTTCTATTATGTTTTCTTCATTTTTCTTTGTTTTATATTTTATTTCTTTCGGAGCATTATTCAATTTGCTTTCACCTTGTTGCTCCTTTTCCGTTTCTTGTGTTTGTTTAATTTTTTTTTCCGGTATTTTATTTTTGTTCTGTGGATTTTTACCTATCTCCTGATCTCCATCTATCAAAATGTTTTCCTCTTTTTTTGTATTTTGTCTTTGCGTCCTGTTTTTGTACTCTTCCATATTACCCTCCATTTGTGTTTCAGTAGCTACTCTTTCTGTTTGCTTTGTCATTTCCTTATTTGTTTCCCTTTTTCCTATTAATCTCTTTTCGTCGTCATCCAAACTTTCTAAACTTGACACTGCGTATAGGTTGTTAATTTCAATTTCATTACTATCGTCCACGGTATTTGTATTTTCTGATGTTGATGGGTAAGATCTTTTACGTTGTTGTTTGTATACTTCCGTCGTCATTTCTTCTCTTTGTTCCTCTTTATTTGTTATTGTATTTGCACTTTTTGTTATCTCGTTTTTTTCCCGATATGAAAGTTTATTGAATTTTTGATTCATTGTTAATTTTACCTTGTTTATAAATAGACATACTAATATATATATATATATATATATATATATATATATATATATATATATTATAGTAAATGGATTAATTAGTTCGGATTCGGGCAGAAAAAAAATTTTCGGTGTAGCAGACATATTTTCATTAATGGGCGATTAAAATTTTTCAGAGCCGTTATATTAGGCAAATTATTTTATTGGTTATAATAAAAAGGAAGCTTTCATTAAAAAAACTTTAGCTCTAGCGTAACAAATTTAAAAATAATTTTTATGTTTCTGTCATTTTCACAAACGGTTTAGCAAAGTTAACTCGCGATAGAATTACCAACTTGTCATAATTAAAATTGAATGAAAAGTTTGTTCTGTATTTCGAAAAGTGGAATTTAATTTTTGCGAAATTCTTACCCAAAGTGCTATTTAAGATTTTCCCGTTTAAAAAAACTCGTCTTTTATACGCACCCCTAAATTGTTCAAAAAGAGGAGCTTAAAAACGTAATAATAAGGTGTATGGTCTCTACAAAGTACTTAATAATGATGTCGTGTCGATTTAAATAACATTTACCGCCGCGAAAACTAAACATATTTTTTTGTTCATTAAAAATTTCAAATAATCGTTACGTATCGGCCGATGGTAAATTAAAATGACCATTGAGACTTTATTATTATTACTATTTTTTGTTCGTTTAATTATTTTTTGCGAAATCCACGTTAAATATCGGATGGTGACGATAATATCGCTTTTAATAAAATAGGTTGACATGCCTAATGGGAAATTTTTTTTTTTTATTTTATTTTTTTAATAAAAGATATTTTTACAAACAAATGTGTACCGATTTCGTAACGACGACTATCAAATGACAAGAAAGTGAAATACCATCTTAGCGAAAACCGGTTGCGTTGCCTTTGTCGTTTTATTTTATTGGTTAATTTTTTGAGATATGATTTCGTACGAATAAAATAACTTTTAAAGAGGGTTACAAATAGAATGTGACATTTAAAGAAACCGAAAAATTTATAATTCTCTTGATTGATCGCGACTCGCCCTGATTAGGTTGGCTACATTCTGGAAAACTAGGAAAAGGTGGGGGAAATTTATTAAAAGTCAGAGAATTCAGTTTAAAGAAAATTTGAAAAAGGTACTGTCTATAAAACACTGGGAGGTATTAAAAAAGATTACAAAATTCGACGGTACATGTGCATTTACTCTGTGCAGTTAATAAAAAATTTCATCGAATCTTACATCGGATCGTATTAATAATCGGAAAAAAAAACAACAGGCGATTAGTAAGAATTTTATTTATTTTTTAACGAGACGAAAAAAATTTAAGCAATCCGAGGAAATTTTTTCACCGGGATTAAACTATATCGGAGTAAGGTAAAAAACATATCGCGAACTATTTAGAAATGTTGGTTTTGTTTTTTCTATATCGGAACTGAAAAAATCTAGGGAAATTTAGTTTGAAAAAAAAGTCATTGAACATACTGCCTAGTTTAGACACCGCACCCAGTTTAGATTAGCACGCCACATTACGAGACTTCATTTATATGACATGTTATAATTGATCGCTTTTATTCGTCAGGGGTTACACAAGGGAAAGAACACACGCGCGCACACATGCCCCCAAGAGCAAAATCGAAATGTTCGTTTCGTTTAAATTCGAAATAATTCGTTTTCTTTCGGATTATTCCGATTCCGGATAAATAGGTTCGCATCTTCGCCAACTGCCTATCTGCCTCAGAATCTACTTCGTCTGCTCAGCTGCAGATGCTGTACAGTGCGCCTTTTCTTCTACGCTGCTTAAGGCGAGTTTCTTCTGCTTTTTGTCGTGTCTAAATTAGTTGCTCGTTTCTTGCTGTTCTGCAGACAATGTATAGCGAGCCGGCAAGAGTGTCTGTTCCTCCACAATTTTAAATTTTCCCGCGGAAAAGAAAGTCTCGAAGCGCTAGTAGTCCCGACGAAGACCTAAACACTACCGCAGCCTGTTTCGTATTTATTTCGTTCGCTTCCTTATTCTAGAGCGCGTCGTTAAATCGTAAAAATGCTGCTCTTTTCTCTTTAATCCCCCCCCCCCCCCGAACACAGGCAATTTGTCAACTGCAGCCTTATCGAACCAACTAAATTTCACTGTAGCCATTTACCGTTTGCGCGCCAAAATTTTTATTTTTCTGCGTGAAACATTTCGTCGCTTGCACACTCGTTCCTCGCTTGAGTGAGAGCATGTACTTTTTACCCATCGAAAGGCTGATTGTACACAATGTGTCTGCGGCAGATGCAGCAGTTTAACTTTTTCGGCAGATTTTTCATTAGGTTGCGCAGCGAAGTTAGCCTCTCCTACTTCTGACTTTAGCGGCGTTCCGCGAAACATAATATACTTTGAACGTGAACAACCGGTTGTAATTCCGTTACAAGCGCGCTTCTTAAGCCGCGACCGAATTCGACGCATTAAAAATAAGGGAAAAGGATTCTTTTTGCCATTGATCGAAAATATGAGAGAAGCGAAGTAAGAAAAAAAAGGAAGTTATTTTCTCTTAAATGCGTAAAGAATTTTATCTGGAATAAAGGCTTAAAAATAGGTGAGGACGTGATGGCCTCTGTCGCGGTTGAAAGGTGATGACATCGATCTCTCTTTATTGCACTGCAGAGGCTAACTGCTGCAGCATCGAGAGGGACAGCTGGTAGTGTGAAAGAGAGAACAGCTTTCTTTCAATTTCTGCGGTAGGAAACAGTTAATTCCTCGACTCGATGATCCGACGTTGGCTTACAGGGAATAGAGTTGATGCCTTAGACCGATGTTGCAGCATTACTGGAGATGGTGATCTTGGAATATTCGTTTGAAGTCTGTGCACTTGCAGGGGCACCTTGATAATATATGTATTTATTTATAAATATTTATATATGAAGAAAATAGGTCTGGCTGGATCAATGGAGGATCATGAACCTCTTGCCTATGAACTGCATGAACAAGCAGATCTGGCGGTCACCATCGTTAGCCTTCCGATGTGGAGTCCTTCAATATGAACGTGTACCGATTACGATCTAATAGCATTATCAGAGTTCTGCGGATACCGAGATTATTCCCGATTGCGGGGAGAGATGTTTGCAACCTTTCCTTAATTTTCATTGGTAGACGTTAAAGTAAAAAAAAATTACGTGCCAGAAAAATTCCTAAAAAAGTAGAGCGAGAGAAAAACTTCCTCTTTTCCGACTTTTCGGAAGAATGCGAGTTAATGAAAGATCTTTCGAAATTCAAACATTTTTTAATATTATATGTATGTAAGCATGTGTATACTAGCGTGGTAAGTTAGTAGTTAAAGCATTTATAGCTAGTTAATGAGAAGTCACAGTTTGGGTACTTGTTGCGCTATGGACTCAAGTTGCTCCCATACATATACCTCATTGGCAGAAATTTCGGAAAGGAAAAGAAAACTCATTGAAGACCTTTACGTACATTATGAAAAGCTTAATGACACAATCGATGATAGTTCATCAAAGGTCTAGTCGCTTATCGTGATTCTGAAGTCGCATAAGAGCAGTCATAATGCGTGACGGGTAATTCCAATTCGAGACAAATAAAAACAGCTACAGTGTGATATTTGGCTACCTCTTTCCGTATGTTTCTCATTTCTTTCACTTCTGCACTATAACTTTCCGGGTCAATTGCATATCGAGTTGGCTTTTGAATATTCTCTTCTTTTTTTTTTTTTCTGTGATGCTTTCAGCTTAAATTATGACAAACATTTTGGTAGTCTACAATTTGAAACCCAACATAGTTGAGATCGAGCAATTCTTCAATACAAAAATACGTTAGTAGCATATATGTGTATGCGGTAACAAATATTGAAGTTAGTCCTTTCGTCCCTGCCCTACAATAAATTTTACTTGACCCGTGACTTCTCGGTACCAACACTTATATTCCGAATTTATCCCTTTAAAATCTCTTCCTCCTTCTGCGATGATGCGTGATAGAATTTTCCTTTCAATAATTTTTATTGACGACTCGAAATTCCTATTCACTTTTCGCTGTTAATTATTCCGAATTCTTTTCAACTCGCTTTCCATTGTTCAGTCTTCCTAGCCGAATTCATAATCTTCGCATGTCTCGAGTGCGCCATTTATTTCAAGTTCTCTCCCTATCTGTTAGCGCTAAACATTCAATTGGGCTTTGTATTCGCTTCTTAATTCATAATTAATAGCATATCGCTGCATCATAATCGACCGGCACTATGCTCCGGTGTGTACGTTGCTGGTAACGATTTCGCTGACTCTTTGACACGTTCGGCTGCTATAAATGGCCGCCCCCACCCCCGAAAAAAGATCTTAACTAGTCGACGGAGGAATGAAGACGGTGGTCTGATAAGGAATAAAAGGCCTAGAGCTAGAGTTAAGCGAGAAACGACATGCTTTCACGGACGCGAGGAGACCGGTACTAGTATGCGGCAGCGGGCAATTTAGCGACGACGTTGGATTTACGTGCCGCAACCGCATGTCGCAGATCGGCATTTGCAGAATGCGCGCAATTAAACGTTAATTTTCACACAATAGCTGTTTTCGTGCTGATTGGATGCCGCTGAAAATAATTTTCTCTCTACATTGTACGTGTTATTATATTATGAAATATTGCGTAATAATTACTTATCGCTCGTAATGTATAATAATAACGAAAGTGTAACTGCGTTCTACTAATTACTCTCTGGCATCATTTGCTTGATGCGAAAATCGCGAGCCTCTTCATTCCTCGCCGCGGTGCCTTTGTAGCGAAAAAAGTGTTCAAGGCGTTACATTCTGTTTTGTTTTCGCCGCGCTGCCGCGTTCGACTTTCCGTCTAATTTAATAAAGGCTTCTCCGGCCGGAATGGAAAAAGCAAGTTTCTCGTATCGGGCTTTTATTTGAAATTGATTCGAGCGTGAAAAATGAAAAAGATATCGATTTTAAGCGAACATTAATCAAACTTCCAATCACGCGGAACGGTTAATTCTTCTCTCCTCGCCTTATTATAATATTATTCGCGACTACTTCCGTCTTTTAGCGCCCGTCTAACCTATTTACTTCTGCCGAATTCGGCCATCGCTCTCCCCTTCCACGCCTTTTTTTTCCCTATTTTTTTCCTTACATCGTCCGGCAAAGGTGTGCGTGCGGCGGTGGACACCGCGTAATAAAAAAAGGCCGCGACCGGCCTCGGGACAACTGAGGCGGCTCTAGTAACGGCTTTGTTTGTCGACGCCGCTGCCGGAAAGCGGCGAACACGGTGAAAAGTCTTCGGAAAAGTCGGAAAAGCTGCGCATTGTTTGCGTTGCGACACTTGCCGACGGACGACAGACACCCCGCGCCGACAGGGCCGCGCTTTTAATGAATACGCGCCGTTCCGAATGTCGTAAATTCGAGCTTGTCTCAGCTAGCAACTTTTCGAGCAGCTTTTCTCGGCCGCCTCACGGTGCCGACCGCTTTTATTCCGTCGTTTGCTTTTTTGTTTATTCTTTCGAAAATAATTTTTATCATCGCCGCCCCGTCCTACACACATCTATCGCAGTTGTCTGTCCGCGAACAAAGTAAAATATCATCCTACTTAAAAAACTTACGAAACCACTTGTATTTCCTCATTGCGCCGCACTCATTTTTTAATGCCGTCCTTAACAACGAGTTGCTTTTATCAATCTTTTCCCGCGACCGCGCCACGCCGCCCCGCCCCGCCCCGCCGCGGGACTTCTACATTTATCTTGGAGAATGTTTTTTGTCTGTTTGTTTGTTTCTCTTTTTTTTTCGTTTTTTTTTTTTTTTTTTTTTTTTTTTTTTGGTTGTTTTTTCTTAATTTCAACAGTATCCGTTCGCGCGGTCCCGCATAAAAGTTTCTAAGCAGTAGTGCGTCTCACCTACTTCGGCGCTGGCTTTTTCATTTCCGCCGGTATGTGACGAAGGAGCAGTACTCGGTGTGTGTGTGCGTGTGTGTGTGTGTGTGTGTCGGACGAGGTTCTCGGCGTCAACTTTTGCAATTTTCAGAATTCCGGAGTACAATTTTAATTTTAAGAGAGCGGGAAAGATTATTTCGAGTACACCTTCTGGGCGTTCGCGAGATTTTCGCATAGAATGTGCGCTTCGTCTTTCGACCGCAGCCTGCTACGCAGCCGGCTGCTTTTTAACCTCGTTAGCGACGGAGCATGCACTTAAATATTGTGTCGGCTCGCTTATTAATTATCTCGCTAATTTTATTATTTAGATGTTAATGAAGTTTTTCCTCTTATACCCTATAGAGCGTACATTGCGGTGGTGACGTCGCAGGTTCCGGTTATTTTTCGACGATTCGATTTCGGTAAAAATAACGGTTCTAGCTAATGACGACTGGTTTCTGCCCCGGAGAATGGCGAGGAATGTGCCGTGTCTGGGGAGGGGCGCATCCTTAATTTTTTGTGACCTTTGAAATATAGCTGTTCTCTTTTTTTTCTTTTTTCTTTTTTTTTTTTTCTTTTTTTTTGTCAACATTTTATTTTCTTCATCGGTAGTATTTATTGCCGTTCGTAGACACGAGAGTGAAGCCGGAAAACTGTCGGCATCTGAAAAGCGGAGTGTGTCTGTTTAAGCTCCAGCATGGAGAAACAAAACGCAAGTACAGAAAAATCAAATTGGCGAAAAAACAAATGTCTGTAAACTGGTGGAAATGTGGCGAATAGTTGAACCGGAAAAAAGTCCGCGTCAGTTCATGAAGAAATGTAGAGTTTCGACATTGGAGCATTTTTATCTATTATCGCAGAACGTAACCAAAGCGACCGAATTCGATGAAATCGTGTCATTTAGCCAAATACGCGGGTTATTATATAGCATTGCCCATCAACCGTTGCACAAGAGCCTCGTGAAGATGTTGGATTGGGGATTTTAATAAATGGATAAAAATAAGAAAAACCACCAAAGAGCTCTATGTATTTTTGTATTTTATAGCTTTATTAAAATAACCTTTCGCAAAATCCGGTGTACAAAACAAATAATACACAATGTACAAAATATACGGAACGGGTTTTTTAATGAAATTTTCCGAAAAAAAGAAAAAAAGAGAACTTAATAAAGCAAAAATGTGGGCTATAACATGATTGACTGTGCTCACAGAAAAATCGGTACTTTTTAAAAAAGTTTTTTACATACACATGTATATGTGTGTGTGTACGTGAATATATGTAGTCGTTTAGTTGTATTAAACAGGCTGCAAAATGGAGGAGGCTGTGTGCGAAATGTCGAAAATCAATCTGGTTGACTTTATTCGTTGTGTGCACACTGACAAGTAAAACGTTCGAGCTTTCGAATATTTAATACGTTTACCTGAGAGGCTAAGGTCGAGATAGTAAGATGAAAGCCCGCCGCATATTGAACACAGTCCATTCGTATTTTATTCTGTAAACATACAATTAAATAGAGTACCACCGCACATTGTGAACCCAGGCTATCGCCTGTGCATGCGGCGCGGGTACACACGGGTTGCGTGGGTTGGTTTAAACTTTTTAGTTGTTAAAAATTCTGATTCACGGCTTATGTTTCGTATGCTTTTATATATACAAAAATGTGGGCTTGTGCTGATGCGTTGGTTGGCTTCCATACGATGTAGTACTTGCAAGAAAGCGTACGTGGGGGCCGTGCATTGGATTGCTTAAGCGTTTCCTCGACAAACGTATTTTTGTCGCCAAAATCAGGCTAACTCTAAGAAAGGTTTTGAAACCTTTTATACATTTTTAATTGCGACGGCGAACTGATTATACGTCAAATTATTACACATTGATCGTAAAACTTTTCTTCGAGCCCCGCAATCGGTGACCGCACTTAGCGATTATGACGTTTTGTTTTCCCTAAGAAAGTTCGAAGGTCTCATTTGCAAAGGTTTGTTTATTTACCGAACAAGGAGCGCCGTTTTACTTCCGAGGAAGCATTTAAATGCGACCGCTGCTTAGCCGTAGCTGATTTATATCCAGGTTCGGTTGCGGCAACGTTAATTGTTTCCTATGGTGCGCGATATTTCAGTTCGGTAATATTGCACAGTGCGTAAGCGCTCAGATTGTCTCCAATAAAGTCGGCGCTGCTCTTCGAGAAGGCGCTGCTGTGCGAAGGGATCGGGGCGTGCCAAACTCGCGAAATTTCGGAATCACGTTTCAGTCATTTGTTGACTATTTTAAATTAGCGACATCTCGGGCTAATCAAAAGTGAGCCACGCTGGAGCTGATGTTTGCGATTTAATTTGTACTGTTGTTTTATTAATGGTTTAGCCGGCAAACTTCGCTTGCCTGCAAAGCGTTCATTTCTAATTCGCTAACCGAGTACCCTGGCTTTACTACGGCTGCTGCTGCTTCGGTTAATATGTACATTTCTTATTTCATTATACGTCCTTCGTTGCGCTGATTCTCTTAATTGTTCTTCGTTTTATCGCATTCATCGCACCTTGCCTTTTCAAACGCCGGCCCGCTAAAAGTCGCCCTATGTAAAATGATGCCCCTCCCTTCGCTCTGAGATAGAGTTAATTTCAAATACAACGGATCAAGTTAGAAAAAATGTGTTTCTACACATATCGACCCCTTCTTTTTTGTTTCATTCTTTCTATTAATGGCGGCGATTTTTAAAAACGAATAGTTTAATATCTCAGAGATTGGCTAAATTAATTTGTAGGCGATTCGATATTACTCAAAAAAAATTTTTCTCCATTCATCTTGAACGTAAAAGATGAAATAAAAATCAGACTGATACCTAAGTTTTGCTTCACCGACTTGACTATCGTCATGATAATAATAATAATAATAATAATACGTTATATATTATATTTCGGCAGTATTTTAAAACTATTTTAATAATGCGTATAAATTAATTTCGCCGCGTTTTCGTTTTATTCTTATTTTTTAAAAAAAATCTCGGTAATTGTGTTAGTTACTTAAATATTACGAGTAGTCTGATCTTCTCAAAAATACTCGATAATATTGGAAACATTCGGAAAACTTTTCGTTCCCGTTACACGACACATTCATTATAATAATGATTTTGAGGAAACAGTCTGATTTTATGAAAATTGTTACCTAATGTTTAAATCGGGTTTTATTGTTCAATCATTTTATATAGTTCTCGTTTCCTCTGAGACACTATCGTCGTCGCATTTGTTCTCCGTTTAATTATCAACTTTCTCTCTAGTTTTTCTTTAATGAAAACCGAATTTTTAAACTGAACCCCACTAAACTGTCAATCGATTGATGGATTAGACACCAAACAAATTTTGTACCGGAAAACTATCGCTCGATGGAACTCTCGCTGCTTTAGGCGGATTATGCTACAAGATGATTTTTCGTTTACTTTCTAAACTCGTTTTCAACCGTTATGTAACTGGGAATTTTCCCTGCGAAAAAAACAGTTGCCTATAATTTCGTGTAAACGGGGGGGCAAACATGATGCAATTTCCTCCCTCCGCTTTAAAGGAATTTTTTTTCTCTTATATAAAGATGAAAATTAGAAAAAAAATTATAGCGCGGAAAATATTCGCTCGTTGTAGCGCGGAGGCGTTCAAAAATGATTTCTGTCAGCAGTGTATACCCTGAACAGGTAAAAACAAAATTCAAGCAGCCAAAAGTATAGCGTGAGAATGAGGAGAAATCACGAAATTCGCCAATGATGGCCCGGGAGAGGACGGTAGGACGTTAGTGAGCAGAATGAAAAAAAGGCTAGAAAACTTCAATTTCGCTCGCAAAATTAGCCCGCTGATGTATCCATTGAAGTTCTTGAGACTCAATCTCTGCGTGTCGGCAGAGACGGTAACTGATTATTTTTTTCATTGTTCGAACTGTGAAAATCATAGTGACGGTGTCCTCTTAAAGGATGTGTGATGTGTGCGAAGTCAAAGTTGTCGGCCGTTATGTAAAAAGAAAAAAAGAAAAATACAACACCGAGCGATTTACCTAATTTTAATTTTATAACAATGCAACTCGTAAAATTCACGAATTGGCAAACTGACCGCTAAATATAATGAATTTTTCTACTTTTAAAAACGCGTTTATTATAATAAAATTTCAGTGTGCCCCCTTCCCGGTATATTTCGTCGGGTGCATATAAAAGATATCTTCGTCGTTAAGAACGGCGCTCGGGGGGAGGGAGGGGGCAGTATTTATTAATAGTCCATTAACAGTGATGGATATTTTTTACTGCTACCGATCGTAAATAGAAGCGCGGAAGAACTTAACGTACCGTCTTAGCCACTGGAACGATGATCGGGGGTGCTGGTGAGTACAGCATATTGCCACGCATTCATAAATATCGAGTCAACGTTTGAACGCAGAAATATTTCAAAGTCCGAAACGGGAAACAGGCGTTCGCCGTATGTAATAATAACGTCGGATAGAGTTTTTCTTCAAGTGCTCTATATATTTCCGTAACAGCAACACACCTTTTGAGCCGTATCTGGCGTCCATTTTTGTTCGGTATTTATTGACTCTCAGCGATGTGCACTTGCACCAGTCTCGGACACAAGTTGTAGCACGGAAAGGGCGAATTTTATGATTTTATCCAGTAGTCGCTTTGTGCGGCCGTAAAATATCTATTTATATTTCCCCATCATCGACGCACGTAGTGGCACGGCTTCTGGGGCTTTATTATGCGGACTCGAAAAGTAATCATAAAATAGAGAAGTAGTCTGGATAAAACAGGGTCATTTTGGAAATACGCTAACATCTTTCGATATTCTTAAAAGTTTTATTTTTCTTTTTCTTCGCTTAATTCACATTCTGTCGGTATCTTTCTACAATCGGATACCGAACGGAACAAGGGCGGACCGCATTTTTTATTTAGCTGTCTCTTAGATGATATTAATTAACAGATCTTAACGAGCTCCTCTAGTAATTCGTCTGCGCGCGATTATCTGTGATCATTTTTTAATAAGAAGGTTAAAAGAACGATTCGACAGTATAACTAACAACTTACACAGTGTCGTGTTGTCGTTAAATGTGGTGTGTTCTAATATCCGGTTTTTGACAACCAGTTAATTAATAATAGAGCGAATTATTTACAATATACAAATAAAAATATGCTTAAAATGTTTTCGAGATGATCTTTAGAATTACATAGAGATGTAGAGTAAGCAACCTAAACTGCAATATTTCTTCTCTGTTCTGGGCTGAATCTGGGACATGTATATTCTCGAAAACGTTTTAAGCGTATTTCTATTTTTATTGGGTTTGTGTAATTATTCATATATATATATATTAATTACAACGTAATTCTTAGGCTACCCTCCATTAGAAAAAATGTTCAAAAAAAATGAAGTGGGCGCGGGGGGGGCAGCAGTTAGTTACAGTGGCGAGCTATGCATAAACGCGAAATAATTTTTCTTAACTTGAAAAAATCCAGCAAAATTTTTAAACTCCTACCATTATTATTATTAAACTTATTTACGATTATTGGTGTAATTTGCATATCGTGAAATTGAACGTTTCTGCAATTATTAAAATAACTTGCACGCGTTCTAATGTTCAAAAGAATTGTCTTTTTTATTATGCGTAATATACAGATTTTGTCTTACCGAAAGGGGACACCGCTGAGCGCTTCAACTGAGCTAAACGATGCGCGTGGTTAAATAAAGCCTACCATCTCAGTAGATTTGCTAGTTCGTACCAAGTACCTGTTTATCGTTTCTCGACGTAGTAGATGCACAGGGATATACGTAAATACAGTTTATGTCTAATGAAAAGATCCACTTCTAAAGGGTGGCCGCTATTGACCGGTTTTAATAAACGAACGAAAAGTTGGAAATTATAAAAATACTAAAATCTGATTTATTCCTTCGGTTCTGGTGAAAACCTTAATTTTTTCCCCAGAAATTTCGATCGAGATTTTGAATTTTCAGACAAAAAAAGTAATGTATGCCGCGAGAGCTTTTCCCCAAAAAAAACAAAAAAAAAACGACACGTAAAGCCCTAAAAAAATGTGACACTTTTCGAAATGACCTGTACGCATATTTGTTGCTCGGGACACCCATGTCTATTCCGTTCTATGATTAATTATGCTGTCCGAAGCGTGTAAAAAACAGGATAGCATGCCATCTAGTTATAATGAACGAGAATAATCGATCGTGAATTTATATATTTTTTTTCATTGTTCCGCAATATATCGTGTCCGATAATTTCACTTGTAAATCGAACGATTTGAAATAATTTCTTTCTCGAGCAATCAAAGGTCATGGTGTATATGTACACGGTGAAAAAATAACTTATCATCCGAGGGATATATATCAAAACGAATTTTTTTTTCCCGAAAGAAGTGTAACAGGTGTGACCCCGGATCGTCGAATAAAAATGGATTCGAGAAGTCGGTTTTCAGCGGAGCGGATTTAAACCCGCAGTAATGTAAATTGAATGGAACGAGAAAGATCAAATTGTTCAGCTGACTAAACATGAAATATTTAAATTTAAAGGGGTGATATAAAATATCGAGAAAAAGAAACAAAATAATAAAAAATAAGAGAATCCAGAAATTAACGGATACCGCTCTCGTTTTACGATAAAGAAACGTATTAAAATCTTTCTGGCGGAGTTACATTGGAAACGTAGAAATTGTAAAAATTCGTGAAAATAACATGTAGAAAGTTCACTGCTCTCGTTCGGTAAGTGGCAGCTGCCGTGACGAGGTTGGTTAGGCAGCGGCGTTTCATTCGGACCGGGTTCGAATATTAAGAATATTGAAAAATTTCACTCGTACCGAGTTAAAATGTCCTCAGTTGACGTGCCCAAAAAGTGTAAAAAAAAGGTCTCTTTCATAAACGATCTCCGAAACTGACTTATGCAGAAACAGAGAAAGAGAACTTCTTGGGCCGGTTTGTTTTTCACTGTTACTTACAAAAAAAAAAATGACGATGACATCCATTCACTTAAAGACGGCGGTGCCGTTGCAATAAGCCGTGTAGAGACACACGGGCTCTTCTTATATTCTACGACGAAACAGAGAGTTTCTTCATGTCAAAAAGTGGAGAAACATTGAAGGAGTGCGCGTTTTCGACCACTATAAAGATTCGTTTAATTTTGAGATGCTGCAAAATTGCAGCTTATCACTCATTGTCAGTCTCCGGACACGGTTGATGAATATACACATTCGATACGAGGCGACGACTAGAAACGCTCTAGCCCATAGGCATATGTTATCCACTAATTCCAGCAGTGCGACGATAACACATTAGCAACAAGCTGTTTAATTTCCGGCATATAACTCGGCCACCTAAATTTTTTACTTTAAACGGGAATCAGGCGGACATTCGTATTGTGCTCGCGACACAATAAACCGTTTTTTTTTTCCTATTTTTTTTTCGGACGAGTCCAAGCTATCTGCAGGCGTATTCGTACTGGACGAGAGAATTAGCCTGTTTCCTCGTGTTTGTTATTAAGACAAACATTGGCTACAAAACGTTCCCGGCAGCCACTCACAGTTCGAAATTTTAGCGTCCCGGAATGCAGATCACATGTAAAGCAGGCCTCGATTTTATTTTATTTTTCATCCACAGCAGTGGTGTACCTTTGACGCATAGAAGACCACCACCGTTTTCTGAAGCAACAAGTTCGGCGCACAACCAACTTAATACAGCATCCGTCCATCGCGTTCTTCCTTCGAAAATCATTCGATTCCTTTCATTGCACGTTCCAGAAAATTTCGTGGCGGCCGATGACAGTCCGTTTAGTTCGCGGAATGGTCAAAATTTGTATCGACCGTACGCTTTTCCGTATGAGTAAAAAAAACGCCGAAGTTGCTGTGTTAAACTCTCACTTGGACGTCCTTAAGCATCAGCTCCGGTAGCGCCGCCATCATTTCTATCCGCTATTTCCGGTTCGACATAGATTCCCGCCAAAAATTACCGCGACTGAAGTCTTGGTGGTTTTTAAGTCGACCAAAATAGCCCGCCTCATTAACGTCTTAATAAGCGCAACTACGAACAGTATCTTTACTGAATCCTCCAAAAGTAGATTAGAAGCTCCTTATTTCCTCGATCTTTTCCTGTACTCGCAGTGTCGATTAGCGAAAATCTTCCAAACGCCCCTCGACATTTTTCTTCATCTTATATCGTTTTCATTTGCAGTACGCGACCCCGCGCCGCCGTAAAGTGGATTTGTCGTTAATTGCGTCGATGGATTTATTGGTTATGTGTGTCCGAAAAATTAAAATCCGTCACAATTAGACTTTCGCGTTGCCAGTGGCAACTCCAAATATCTCCGATGTTGATGTGCTCGCATGAAGCCGCATTTCGGAGCTACACACGCAGTCGATGCGCAAGTGGCCGGAATTTATTAGCTCTTCTTAATGGAAAACGTGGTTCGTAATAAGAGATGCGGCCTGCGTGCGTGGCTGTAGACTTCCATCTAATCTGTGAACAGGTAAATAATCAACGGCGACGTGAGGAACGGTTGCGATGAAAAAAAAAAGATGATTGCGCGACCGATAAACAGCGATACTAGAACCGCTGGCAGGTGTAAAAATACCTTCGAAGAACTTGCGTCGGCCGAAAGATCTCTGTTCGGCGTCGTCGCATCTAAAACAGGTGCCACACAACAGCGTCGAACCGTGCTTCACATTCTATATCGCCGTGTCTATACATATTTATAGGATGTTGTTATTAACTGAGTTCGGTTTTCTTGTATTTTTTTTTCTTCTTTTTTTGGTGTTTTTTTTTTTCCCGTTAATATAATGCCGGGTGTGCGTTTGACTGTGTGTGTGTGTGTGTGTGTGCGGATGTGTTGTGGGCCAGGCCAGCATGTAAAACAGAGATAGGTAATGGTGTGCGCCTTTTTTAAAGGTTAATTCTTTTATCGTTGACTTTCTTTTTTACCATACCGATATAATAGCGAGAAGCTGTTGTATAGAAGTATCGGCGCGCCGAGTACGAATACACTCCACTTTCTCTTTAAATTACCTATTGACAGTGCTTATCAATGGCACTCTCCGTTCCGATCTGGTCGTCCACTGGGATCTCTAATTGTCTTCATAAAGGCCGCTTGCTTGCTACTTTTGTCCTCAAGTTTCCTGTGCTTCCCCGGCTTACACAGGAGCAGCGGGGACAATAGCATACCGGAATTTCAACTTTCGCGTTATTAGTCATTACTTCGAATACCCCTCGGCCTCGATGGCGGCAGTATTTACACGATTAGCGCACTTACTTATTACTTTAATACTACTACGCTACACTCTTCCGTCTATTATTAGTATTGCCGATTGATTTTTAGCCAATTACATTTTTCAGTATGTTCGTAGTTTCCTCCGGAATGCGGAGGATCCCCCTTCCCCCCCACCCAGGTTTTAGGGGTTTTAGTTCTTGGCAAAAAAATAAATAAGAACAAATAAAGAAACAAGTTCAGTCAAGCATGAGGTTTCATGCGCTGAGGATTCCGCATGTTAAGTTAAAGATAACCATAATTTTTATTTACATAATACTAAATTCAAAACAACAATAATTCCAAAACAGATATTTTTAGTCCAGTTCTTTTTCACACATCACGCAATGTCATCATATTGTACTGCAAAAAAAAAATAAATTCTAATAAATAAACGCTATTTAGTACTAGATTTTCGGAAGGATTAATTATCAATAAATATTTAAAAATTTGTAATTGTACTCGTTTGTTTTCCGAACTTCTATATAGTTATATTTGAATACTATTACTTATACCACCTTCCTTGTTTGTCACTATTTTTAAATAAAATTTATTTAGATATATACACAAAATTTTAAATAAACTACGCAAACATGCCAGAGTGAGCATATTTTCAACCTCATTCAAAATTTATAGCTATAATATTCGCGATCCAAACAGGGGGCTAAATATTAGTTTTCGCGCTTTTGAACTTTTCGGCAAATTCGAAAGTTTGGTTAAAAAAACGAAATACGGTTTCGTTCCCGACAAATAATAATCTTTTAAACGATATATCACATGCCCGGGAAAAAAAATATTTTTTCCAAAATTTCGAGCTTTCGGTGCCCCGAAGGTCCAGTTTTCAAGTTGCAAATCCGGATGTTCCAAACTAAAGAAATATACGGGGATGCGCGAATTTTAAACCGCGTTTAAAATTTTCAGCCGTAATACTCGCGCCGCTAGAGGGGGAACACTTCATTTTTCGCGCTTTTTTGAACTTTACGGCAACTTTGGAAGTTTCGTTAAGGAAATGAAATACTGTTTCGTTCCGGACAAATAGCGGCCTTTCCAACAATATATCACATGCTTGGGGAAAAAAATATTTTTTTCCAAAATTTTGAGCTTTCAGCGCCTCGGGGGTCTCATTCTAAAGCTGGAGAGCCGGATGTTTCAAACCAGAGAAATATACGTGGATTCGCATATTTTATATCTTGTTCCAAATGTATAGCCATAATACTCACGTCGCAAGAGGGGGCTACAAATTAGAGCTCGCACATTTTTGAACTTTTCAGCAGCTTTGAAAGTTTTGTTAAGAAAATGAAATACGGGTTCGATCCCGACAATTAGCGATCTTTCTAATGATATATCGCAAGCCCGGGAAAAAATATTTTTTTTTTTGAAAACTTCAAGCTTTTGGCGCCCTGAGAGTCTAATTATAAAGCTGGAAATTTCGATGTTCAAAACTAGAGAAATATACGTGGAGTCGCATATTTTAAAGCGTGTTCGAAATTTTTAGCTATAATATTCGCGGCGCTGGGGGGGGGGAGACACGTCATTTTTCGCTCTTTTTTGAACTTTACGGCAACTTGGAAAGTTTTGTTAAGGGTATGAAATACGGTTTCGTTCTCGACAAATAGCAATCTTTCCAACGATATATCACATGCCCGGGAAAAAAAATATTTTTTTCCAAAATTTTGAGCTTTCGGCGCCCCGAAGGTCCAGGTTTAAAGTTGGAAGGCCGGGTGTTCCAAACTAGAGAAATATACGGGGTTGCGCGTATTTTTAGCCGCGTTCAAAATTTTTAACTACAATACTCGCGGCGCTTAGGGGGGGGACACGTCATTTTTTGCGGTTTTTTGAACTTTTGGGCAACTTTACATAACTTTTGTACCGTAATTTTTTGATTTTATAAAAGTACTCCTGCATTGTAGTTTATATTTTGAATTTAAGCTTTATAGGTTTATCGGGTGAGGAGTTATGATTTTTTAAGTGATTTTTGAGGTCGTTTTATGTACCATATTATATATTCTTGACGGTTTTTGGGGTTTTTTGCCGCCGTGGGTAATCGGTAATCTTTAAGTTATAGATCGTTTTAAAGAGAATTTTAATTGTGATTTATATTCCAAATTTGAAATTAATAAGTCAATCCGTTCGTGAGTTATTGATTTTTATTTGATATTTTTGTCATTTGTGTACCATCTTATTAGGATTCCGTAAGTTATTACGGAATCCTAAAAATTAGTGAGCAAAGTAAATTATGGATCGAATCGTTTGCCAAACCTCTAACGGAGAGAGTTTAAGTGCTCCGAGTTTTTTATCACATTAATTTGCCGCCGCCACTTTTTGATGGAACAATTAATTATTGATTTTACCGCGATTTAACTTTATTTCATTAAGAGCTAATATACGGGAATGGTTAAATGTTGGAAAAACATCGGAAGTTTTAAGGTTAGTCCATACAGTACCGTCGTATAATCGCCAACTTCCTTTGCGCAGAAGGCACCCGATGAAGAAGACGAAGAAGCAAAATTGTAATTATGAAAACAATATAAAATACAAATTTTACGATTGATTTCGAACGTAAATGCTTTTATTATTTTATTACCCATACGTAGGTGGTGACTGTTGTAATTTAATTTTAATTACTGTAAACCTTTAATGATTTTATGCCGGTTTTTGGATCGCCCTTTTTTTTTTACTTTTTTACAGCTTTTTCGATCCTTCCAATGTATTAGTTACATAATTCAAATTAAACATTTTCAATAAATGCCTTTACTGCGTGAATATTTTAAAAATAATACTTACAAAATTTTATCAGTTTTTGAACTAGCATCGACCTGTTTCGGAATCAAAAATGACAAATTTGTTTTTTGGCACCGATGCGAACAGCGGTGGCAAAAATTAATTTCGCGCGGTCGAGGGCGGTTTTCTCATCCACAGCTTTTCTTAATGCCTGAACAACAGTATTGTTTATCTCGATAATTTCACGTTTTAAAAAATCGCATTTAATATACCGTCATGATCGGAGCCACCTTTTTTTTTTTTTATTATTTATTATTTATTTTTATTTATTATTTATTATTATTTATTATTATTTATTATTATTTATTCTGTTCGATCTTCAATATTCACGAGATGCAATAGTTAATAAAAATTTAAATCGCCGAAAAAATGAATACGTTTAGATATATTTAACTTACTTTTTTCATTAGTGCATAATCTATATTCTGCTATGTATTTTTCTCTAATTATTTAGATTGATTTAAGTTATTCGTTGGTAGAAGTAAGGATTTAACATTTTTACGAGTTTGCGCAATTTAATTTTAAAAATCCATTAAAAAAAAACAATTTTTTTTAGTTAAAAATTAAATTAATATAAAATTTTATTTCTTCGTCGCGTGTTAATTTTAGTAGTATATTGCGGGTTGTATATAGAATGAAGGGGCGCTTACCTTTTCAAAAATATGTAATAGCTTTTTTCTGTGGACTGTGCGCTCTAAGGGTGGTCGCTTTCATTACGTAACCATTCAATATATTCTGCATTAGCTACAATAATTAAATCTGTATTTATGTATAATTTTTTTACTCGGTTAAAGTTGTATTTGTAAATTATAATTTGTCACATATTATTAATTTTTCTTTCATATATAGGGAGCAAAAATATTAACCAACTTATTCGTATGATTAAATTATTATACTTATTCTTTAAGTTATATTAATGTAATTTATTTACAACAGAACTTATTGAAATGATAGTAATTCAACGATGCCGGTTAATTTAATGATTACAGCTATTAAGCATATGATGTGTGGTACGGTGTTGATAATATTATTATGTGCTAAGTGAAAAATCGTCGTACGTAATATTGAATCTATGGGAGGATACTGTTTAAAGAAACCATCTCTTTAACTGATTAATGTAGTAATAATTAGTTATAAAATACATGTATTTGTCATTCGAAACATTCTAAATGGTTATCATACAGCGAATCATCCTCGGCTATTCCACCAATCGAAGGGCTACGGTGTCGCGGAAGGAAGTTATTTTAAACACAGTAAACTTCGTGGAAGTGCTATGACCATCGGCTGTAATTAAATTCGTAATCCGATAGTTACGCGGCCGATAAATTTTATACATAATTCCTTTTTCTCTGCCTGCAGTATACGATCAAATGAATAACGCTTCTGTGTGGAAAATTAAAGCCTACGAAATTTCTCAGATAATTGTTTTTTGATTAATGGAAGAGAAATGAAAAGACTAAACCGGCAGCTAACTCGAATTTATCACGAAGCACGGCAAGAAGGGTTGACCAGAGAAATAATACTACGTGATGGACGCGTTCAATCAGTGATTAAGCAGTTTCGGTGTGGAAAGGACTCTATTCACGAAGGAATTTTTCCAAACGTTAAAGGCCCGGTCGGTCGATGTTAATTCGAAACGAGCGGCTTAATTAACTGAAATTCCAACGGAAACGTGTATCGAAATGGGCACGTGCCACTTTCGTACAAGTTTATTTCTTCATTCTCAAACCAGTACGCAATATTGTTAAGCGTTTTCTGAGAAGAATTTTTATTAAAATATTCAACAGAAGGAGAACGTATTCCTGCTCGCAGTTCCATTTCGCCTTCGGACAGAGTGAAATAGACAGAGTGAAAATACAAAAAAGTTCAACGGATTTTATATGTTCGGAACAGTATTGACTCCTCAACGTTATAAATAATTCTTTTAAATATTCATCGGCTATGTTTGCCTATATGCACGTTAGTAACCGATACGGGCCTGCATTATTTCTTCTTTTTTCCGTAGCCGTACCATAAATCGAAGTTTATTCAAAAAAAAAAGCATCTACTGTTATTTTTCTATTTTAATTTTTTTCTTATAAAAAATTCGCCGAATTTTCGGGACTTTAGAAATTTGCATATAATTTGCAAATTTCACGCATTATTTCACACCGACGACGACGACCACGACGACAACAACGACGTAAAATCTTTAAGTTTTATTTCTTTTTTTTTTTCTTCCTCTTTGCGAACTGAAATATTTCATACATTATAAAAAGCGAAAAAAATTCAGCACGGCATTTTGGAAGCCGATATTATTCGAGATATAACGAAAACGGTGACTTTTTTTTTTTTTTTACACCGTTATATGTTCTATCTGAATTAATTCCAACGGGAATAAACGGATGGATTATTTTTTAACTTTAATTTTTAACAAATACGTACGAAAAAATTTAAAAATTTATATAACTTATTTTGAATGCGGGCCAATAGTCAGTTCACTGACATGTATGTGTGTATAGAGATATATTTATTATAATATTTCGTTTAAAATGTTTTATTATCGTTTAATTTCATTATCGTTTCATTAAGTTTGTTTCGATTTTATTTATTTAATTTGTTTGTAAATATTCCACGTAATATATATATATATATTATCGCCGGTGTATTTACGAAATATAACTCAACCCAAGTCGGAAAGTATGTACTCAAATGTATATTTTTAGACGGAAAAAAAAAAAATTATATATCGATGTAAATTTATTTCCGCGTGGAATACATGATGCACACCTATTGAAACTGCGGCTTCCTACTTCCTATTACGCTTCCGATATATTGACCTTTCCTTCAACATTTCATCCTTCATTATATCAGTATTCAATCGAATTAAATTCTAATCCCTTCAACTAACCTAAAACTTTCTGTATGGGTAGTCGCCCTTGATGGCTATAGCCATATATATACATATATATATAAAAAAAAATATTGTTATTATACATAAAAAAAAATATTGTTATTATACATAAAAAAAAATATTGTTATTATTATACATAAACTAATAAAATAAGTCACCGAAAAATTATAATAATCAGTACTGCTCTTTTTGTTCATTTAGTCTTTTCAAGTATATTTCATTATTTGTCGGTGTATAACTGATTTTAAAAATGTTCATCTGTCAATGAGGTGCGCGATTTATTTTCACTAAACTTCATTTTTAAAAGCAAACATTCGTTGTCACATATAAATTCAAAGACGCTTCAAACTCTTTTACCATTATGTTAACACTTAACTAATCTTTAAGTCATAAAAATTTATATTGAAATGCAAAGCAATAGAAATGTGGATTTATTTGTAATAGTCGTAATAGTGAATAAATCTGATTTGAGCAGTGATGTATATTTATCTATTGTTTATATCTATAGACTTAGGCATACAGAAACCTCCCGGACCCCGAGAAGCTAGTTTACTATAATTCTTACATTTCAGATTGTCATTCTTCACGAAATAATAAAAAAAAAAATATGTTTACGCTCGTCAGACAAATTTTCAAAACTTAGGAACTTCATTACAACTTCCATAACGTACTTCTGTAACGGAACTTTCATAACGCAAGAGCGTAACAGAATTTTTTTACTACCCTCACTGTAAGAGTGCTAAATATATATATATATATATAATATATACATATATATACATACATAATAATATATATCTATGTAACTGGGTTCTCGGAAACGGCTCTAACAATTTTGATGAAATTCACGAAGTAGGGGATTTTAGGGTCCAGCAATAATCGATTGGTTCAAATTTTACCGTCAAGAAAATTCTACGAAACGAGCAGTTGTCAGGAGGAATGGGTTCGTTTAGTGATAAATAAAGTCAGAAATATTGTTAGAAATTAATTATATTTCTGGGCTAATTTTCCGAAAAAGGAAACAAAATTAATGCTAATTTTTTCCCAAATATTTTTGGCTCGTGAATATTGAACTTTTTTATTTCGGATTTGGTATAGTGAATAAAGAATGTCCCTCTAATTCGCGCGTTAAGTTAGAATATTGAAATTTCGCGGTGAAATGAAGTTATTTACGATATTTACGTACGCGACGATTTTGCATATTATGTAAATTAAAGTACGCGTTCAAAATTTGTACCGTGCGCACTTGTAACTTTTGTATTTATTTAGATTACTAGAAAAATATTTAATCGGTAACATTAAAATTGAGTAAAAATTATCGTACTGATACGACTAGTTTTGGAATTGGGCGGGAACAGATCTAGAAATTTGCGAGGTTGATATGGCAACGAAAAATGACGTACTTCGGATATTTTGCGCGAAATGAATGTTACATCTGCCGGATGGTTTGAGAAATGAGGTTGTCCTTAAGGTAATGGACCGGAATGATATCGGTAAAAATTACTTTGAGCAGCGAGAGGCAGGAACAGTTGGGCTACTATGTATGATCGCTAACGTCTACCGTGCGGATATGATAGAACGAAATAATATCGCACTTAAGTGTATTATAAACCGTAAGCAAGCTTACATGAACACAAACAAGAAAAGAAATGAATTCGTTTTGTTTTATGGAATTTTTGCCATGTTGCATTACGTATCACTTTTTTTTTTTTTTTTCTTATGTAAATATTATTTAATTTCACTGTTTCAGTTACAGTCTAGTGCGGAAAAATGCTTCTGCAAGAGTGTATGTAGAGGCTGAATTCGATTCATGTATATATATATATATATATGTATGTAATACTTTTTCATATATTTCTTTTTTTTGTGGTTGGGGGGGGAGTTGGTAAATTTTTTTACTGCTTCTCCAAACATCAGAGCAGCATTACGACATTTTGATTTTCATTATAGTCTTATCTACAAGATTACACAAAATTGTATTGACAAAAGTCGCGCCACATTTCTCTAGAAAGAATCGAAGTATAGAAACACGCGTCATCTTACGAAAAAGATTAAACTGGACAAACTGTCAAAAAATTTTAAAATCTATCGGTGGAATTTACTTTCCGAATTTCTTGTTTAGTGTCTTATCTTTTTTTTCCCCCATTTTATTTATACGTATGAGTTGCGATATATATATACATATATATAAATATATATATACATATATATATATATATATATATATAGGACTTGAACGACAGTGTGATACAATTGGAACAGTATTTTCTCTCTTCTTTTTCTCGGTTACTTATTTGTTTTCTTTATTTTAAAAATATTTCTACTACAGAATATATGCCCCTCGGCTTACTCTTACCTAGAGAAACGATTGAACGGAATACGTTGCCGAACAATATGATGAAAGAAAAGACGTTCTCTGGTTTTTTTTTCTTTTCAACAGGATGGTCCACATTCATTTTCTGACCGACTGGTGATGCTAAGTCCCCCACACAGGCAGTCATCAAGTGATGGCTCGTTGACGACCGTTTTTCTACCGCCTTCAACACCAGAGCCAGCATTTTCGACAAGAACCAACAGCGCCATCGGTTTTTGCTTGTTATCCGATCGCTCCGAAAATTATTTTCGTATCAAATGACACGTTGTACACCTTCTAAATCTTTCTCCGTCGCCATATGTTACCAACATTTTCAATGTATACCCCTGCATGAGCGTGCGTTCGCAGCAGCGCGTTTATGAATATGTATATTTTGCGCGCCTTACACATGTTGTTAGATTAGCAAAAGGCCATATGACGGATCGAATTGTTGTTGAATTGTTTACCACGTGCGTGGCTATTCTTTTACCTACGGAACAGACAAAATCAATCGTAAAAGTTCGATAGAAGACTATAATAAATGTTACTAAACCGTGTTGATAACCAGGTTTTCTCCACCGCTTACTTAAAATCCATCGATATTATCGACGCGTAAAACCCAGATTAAGAAATCTGAAGTGTTAGTAATGCTGGGATTTTTTCAGATTTTAAATATATGTCATATTATATTAATATTTAATAATACGCTATTCTGAACGTTAACTCGCCTGGTGTACGCGCTGGAACATACGAAAAATAGAACTGTGGAGTTATAAATAATTTTATAGCGACAAAACCGATATTTATTAAAAATAATACGTAGACGTGTATCACAGTTGCGCCGTGTCGATGCGTTATTTTTAAAAAATATATCTACTCTTTTCGTAGCAATATTATTTACAACACGTAATTACTTAGTTTCGCGGTAATTTTTCGGTATCGTCGATATCGGATTTTTCCAATTTGCTTTTTTTTTTTTTTTTTATTTTATTAGCGTTAACTTAATTTTGAGTAAAATATTTTTCGACGAAACGAGATCAAACGGTAAAATCAAAACACCAGACGAAAGGTTTGTTTTTTTTTTTCTTTTCAAAGCCAGTTTTCTTCTTTTTAGACCGTTATTTAGTAAAAATAATAACTTTATTATTAATATTATCATTATTATTTTTCTGTTGAAAAATAAAATTTTCTTTATAACAGGGTTAAAATTCGTGTAGATGTTACAAGCGCAAACTTTTGTAATTTAGACTCGTATATTTAACTTTCACATTGTGGAGGGAAAAATGAGAATAAAAGAAACAAACTGATAAATGAAAAAAATATCAAAGGAAGTTTAAAAGTTCAGCACGCTGTTGCACTGAATTCGATATGCAGATTATGTGAACGATTCTATGTGTAATATAGTTGGATAAAAGAGAGCAGGAGCGAAAGCCTAGTTTAACCGAGAGTTCTACCAGGAAGAGTAGAAAGTAGAATTTTATACGAATGTATTTTTCCTGTAAAAAAAGCTTATCGATAACATTTTCGATTCCGGCAATTGTGTATTTGTATTTTTTGCCATTTAGAACGTCTTCTGTAAAAAGTAAATTCGTGTTAGCAATATATATGTATGACATTTTATAAGCGATATATGTGTAGTCGTTAACAGTTTTGTATTATTGATTGCGAATATAACGAGAGTCTTTACATACCCCGTAATCTTTTCATCATTACGTTAAGAACTGTTCATAAACCAGCCGAACACTTCTCTTAAGGAGACTCTATTTCCAAATAAATTGCCTTCTTTTTACAAAGATGCTTATTGGGTTTATAAGCACAAATCAAATCTGAAATACTTTTTTTTTTTTTTTTTTTTTTATATCTTTTCATACTTTTTAATTTAATATAACGCGTCTCTGTGATGTAATAATAATAATAAATGAAATAAAATCGAATTTTATTTCGATAAAAAATTTAAAGATATATATGCATAAAAAAATAAACTTATTTATGTACAAGTATGTGCGAGTAACAGGGTATCTCCTGGCCAAATAAACTGTATTTGTTCAGGCCAATAAAAAAAAAACAAAAAAAACAGGGTATCTTAAATATATGCAAATGGAATTATGCATCGGCACTATTGAAGTTTTGTTTTGAAATGTTTTTTTTTTTTTGTTTTCTTTCTCACGTAATGATTTTTTAATAGGAAATTCGAATATAATTAACATCCTGTTGATTGTTTATTAACACATCGAGGTAGCTTAATGATTTATTTGAAATTGCGTGTGTAATATGTGTTGACTGTTTGTAATAACTACATAATTAATTTTGTTGATACGGTGAAATTGTTGACTCTATTTCGCGTTGGTTTATCGATATGTTAATCTTATCGTTCTTCCGTGTAACGATTAAATGAATAGTCGTTTGCAATTGAATTATTAAAGGCGTACAATTAACGCAATTTACTGTTTCACTACCATTATGGTGACTAATTTTCTGTTTTAAATTGTATGCAGCTTTCATGTGTATTGTAACAGTTGATTAAGATTTTTTTTGGAGCTGACAATGGATTGTATTTATATCATTTTGCATAAAACTATTAAAGATAAAATTTTCGCTGCTGTTGATGATAAACACCAACAGATGTGGAATTGTATGACAATGTTGTTTAAGTAAAGGATCAGCAAAATGAATATAAATATATGTTTATAAAATAACTCGCTTCTCTATATTGTTGTGGTTTCGAGTGAATAGAATAGGAAACGGAAATAATAAAATACAATTGGGAATATAAAACGTTTTTTTTTTTTTTTTGGATAAATGAAACATAGTCAAACAAGAGCAAATATGAAGGCATACTGAAAGACAACGATCCTCTTGGAATTACAGGGAGGGTAATAAATTTTAGGCACAAACCTGAGGGATGGTTCACCACTTGCTGAAAAGGAAAAAACTGCTTAATCTGACAACTTCGTACGCTTGATGCGCGATCGCTGTTGCTCGATATCGCTGAAAATATTCTGATAGTGTGTTGGTGCATGGCTCAAGCTCGATCATCGAATAGCTTAGTTGGCTGAACTGTTTTCGGCTCCACTTTGAAATATTAATATGCTGCAATTCGTAGCGACGATCGAATGCGTATAATTATCGGTAAGTTGGCAGGGGTCATACTTCTGACGCAGGTAATACGCCAACTTCATTATATCCGTTTCAATTTCTGCAAACTTTTCGGCTGAACGCAGCTATTTCGTAGAGTGTATACACTGCTTCGCGCGTATATGTATAACAGGAAATCGGAGCGAACTGTTTGTTGGAAAAGTTTCGTATTCCCCCCCCCCTGCTCCGCCGCGCACCGCCTCCATCTTCTTGCATGCTAGTAGAGCGCAGCGTGAGACTATTGCTTAAGCGGTGTGCTTTTGTAGAGTGGCATCGCCTCTATTATTAACTCCTGGCAACTGAATAACTTTCTTTCTATAAATTATAAATTTGCAACATGATTCCTTCGCCCGACCGCTATACTTTAGTAAGAGGCCTTAAAAGAGTAAGAAGAACTCCGGTTCCATAAATTTTCCTTATTATGACAAGCTGCGCGGTTTCAGCTTGTGCCTATGCAAGTTCCGGAGTCACTGTGTTCCAAATACCGATGTAGTTTTTCACGTTTTTATTCTTCTTGCGAAAAGAACTGACAAACAACGTAAAAATTACGAAATACGAAACTACCGTTTCTCTCAAGTGCAGAGATTTCCTTTAATGTGGTTTTTTTAACTGAAACTTTATTTTGCAATGATCAAAATTGCCTACACGTATCACTGCTGACTTTTTGCAATTTTGCTAGATATAATCAAGGTCGGTCCTTAACTGCAACTGGCGCAAGCTATGACGTTTTAGAAAACCCCCGGCAGGGAATACGTGATTATCTGCAGCTTCTTTTAGGATACGAGTATTTATATTGTATAGTTTCGAAATTTCCTATATCTATTTAAATTAACTCGCAATATCTTGCCATTTTCCTCTTTGTCGACCGTTCCCGCTCGCAGTTTTTTCACTTTATCATCAATCTCATCGCCGAATTGGTTCTCTCGCTCTTCCGGGTTATTTCTGTGAAAAAAGAAAATTAAAAATCGAAGAGGTTGTAATTAAATTGTTTACTCAGTCTTTCAAATAGATAGGAATAGAGAGTAATGCTTGGAACGTGTGAAATTTTGACAAGTATTTCAGTATCTTTTGTGTATGTAATGCACGTATATGTTTAAGATGGACCTGCGATGCAACCCATGCAGAGCAAATTTTGAAGAGATAATTCTCTCTATCGCACGTAAGGATACGAAATTTCTAAGAAGGAGCATTAATTGAAATTCTTTTGTCTGCACCAGTTCATTTTGATCACAAACAATTATTAGGCTACTTCGAATTTCTCTCCCTATTTATCACTCTCATCATGCTGTTTTTTCATCACCTAGACACCACCAGTGTGAATTGGAAGGTTCGATCTGGAAACTTCTACATCCTGGCATAATTTACTACATGTTACGTGATTACCTGGTTTACAGATTGCGTTAAAATTCGATTCCGAAGCATTTTATATCGGCTTTTTTTCTCGTCCGAAACTCTCTTTTTAGCTATTCTAAGAAAGAGCGCGCGTTCGAAGTAACGTTTATTGTCCGTTTCCGGCGTACTTGAGGATTTTTTTTTATTATTAAAATGCCGACATTCTTTTCATTTTTTTTTATTTATTTATTTTTATCGGGCTCGTCAACCGGTGTAACCTTCATCCAGAAACAATTAGAACGGAAAATGAAACAGTTATATTTTGATGCGCTGGAACATTGCTGGTAGGAAGGAATTTACAATGGGGACAATATGTGGAGAAGGAAAAGACGGAATATAGGAGGCGCAATATGGAGTAGGAATACCCAGGAAAAAATGGAAATCTCTCTGAAACGGAGAAATATATCTGTTCGTTCAATATGGTTTTAACTGGAAAGTTAATGTCACGCGCTTTTTATATTAATGCGTTTTTTGAAATTTCAATCTGAAAAGATACAAACGTAATCGGTGAGCGTGTATATATTTTTTATTTCGAACGCAAACGGAAAGAGTGTAAAAATTAAACGTCAAATGAGAAACTTTCAACGCGCGGTAAAGTTTTATTACTGAATTTCGACGTTAACGTTTAGCTGTAGCCGATTATTCGATTATTCGATTATTTATGGAACAGGTTCTATTTAAATAACAGCTAGTTTGGAAATTACAAACGCTCGTCCTATATATGTAGTTGTCTGATTGTTCTTGGTCACAACTGCATGACTGACGGTATTACATTATAACGTGTGCAATATCGGTTTTTCACGCCGTGCCTGTTAATGTGTCGGAACTAACAACGTAAATTGTTGGTATTGTCAATCAGTGAGAACACTGGAAACGCTGGAGCTAACAATTAGCCGAACATATTTGGTTGAACCGGTGACATATCTAAGAAGGGGAGACGGTTCTACTACGATTCTTAAAAATTGTTCGTAGCCCCATTTAATAAAGTTAATGCATATTTTTAATATTTAAAAAAAAAAGTATAATTCGTATAAATGTAGGCGCATTAATAACATTCGCACTACTAGTGCTTTTGTAATGTAAGTATTTCATTGGAATTAATAAACGAGCAGGTTTTTTTTTTTTTGAACACGAACTGAAATATTTTTTCTGATACGCTTAGTTTTCACATTAAGCGATAGACTTTGAAATTCTGAAAGCGTTCTTGGAATATAAAATTTGTAAATTAAGAGGGAGTTTTTTGGTTTTTTTTTGTTGTTTTTCTTTCAAATATCAAATTCTAAAAAAGAGTAATAATAATTTCAAAATCATTTGCGCATTCATACGTCTTTTGTTTGCATTTACCATACGAAATAATTTCGAATCTATACATATATATATATACTACGTATATGTGTGTATGTCTGCGTCCTAAATACGAATCAATTTTGAATTGGTATTTCGTTTATTTGGATGGTTGTTCTCAGTGAAAATTCGCTCAACAAGATTAAGTAGATTATCTAAATTTTACATTGTTTTGATTTCGAATGCAACGTGATTCTTTAGAACTTGTTCTACATAGTTTGAATTTTCAAATTTGCTAACCTCGTGTCTGAGTTGTATTTTCGTACATTTTTATTCATTTGAAAGATTCGTGAGACTTGTACGGCGTAGTATGCGGTTATCAGCAGCCAGCATAGGGGCAAACGGAGAAGCGAACCGGACAAAAAAAAGTGTTACCGGAAATAGGAGAGTGGGTGGGTGAGTGTTGGAGCACAATTGTGCTCAAATTTATAAGGTAGGCTGCCTAATTCATCTGTTCCTTTGCTATGGCGGCCCTCTTTACTTAGAAATTATACTGATCGTTTGAAAGAAAAAAACATCACATCACATCAGCGTAATAAAAACGTTGCTATATAATTCTACTGGTAAAAACGGAAATGTACGCACTTCCGTGGATGTTAACTAATAGTACATTTAAATTGTTCTATTTGAGTTTTATTACTGTCATTGTTTTATATTTATTTATTTAATAAATGTTGCTTAATCGTTGTTTGTTTTTATTCTGTTTTTAGGTAAGTGAAAATTCATGCATTTTTCTACCGTAATAATTTGGTATTTGGACCGGTGAGTATTATTTTCGTTCTTGTTTTGTTCGATTCCCCCCGTAGCTGTTTGCTACGTTATTAAATTTCTCGTCTTTACATTACCATATTATATACTATTCTCGTACTTCGGTTCAAAACCGAGCGGACTGGACAACCGTAATGGTCTTAAACTTCAGCAATATTATCTTTATCAGCGAGGACATGGACCTAAAAAAAAAAAAAAAACGGAAGAAGGAGAAAATAAATTTATATTCTTACGCCTTTAAGGACAGAGAATAAATGTGTAATTCAAGTGGCGAAATTTGAGCGATATTTCTCGATTTCACACAGGCGCATTCGATAAGATCCGGCATGCTGGATTGCTTTATAAATTGCGACAAATTCGTAACTAGGATATTTATCTATTGCTTAAATCGTACTTGTCTGATTGCTCGTTTGTCGTTAGGAAATAAATTACCCATTTTCCGAAGTACATTCAATCAGAGCGTCGGTACCGCGAGACAGTTTAGCGGGGCCTTTATTGTATTCCATCTGTACCGCGGGACATGCAAATTTCTAACCGAACGTTTTACTAGCTCTACATTGGCTCACTTGCGTCTAATATGAATGTTAGGCAAACGCTGCTGTTCAAAATCACCTTAATCGACTCGGAAATAGGCATGTCTCTTGCGCATATCGTTCAACCCAACTAAATGTCGACACATTTTATTCGCACACAAACGAGCGACATGTTCAAACGTGGAATTTGATAATTCCGCAAGTAGACGCCGTGCGCGCTACCTTGAAATGCACATGGATAAGCTATTAACGTGATCATGTGAAAAATACAAGAAGATCTATAATAACTAGGGCTAGACTGCCATGGTCGTTGCCAGGACGGAAATCAATTCTAAACTTGGCCGTAAAGCGGAATGTTTATTGGCTATCGCTCCAGTACGGAGGTATGGATTAGAGAGCTACATACTTGTCGAAGTAACGTTCTAGAACAAGATGTGCAATGGTATCTACGCCTTATTTTGTATCGAACGACACATTACATGCGAACTTGAATCACGTGAAGGATGTTTATGCGGAACAGTACAAAAGGTTCTTTGGGAAACTTTAGTTTAGCTCGACTCGAATTTATATACCGAATGTTCACACTGTTGGATCTTCTAGCCAGATCTAGCAGGCGATGTGTTAAGGAATATAATTTTGTTGTGAATATTCACCGGTGGTAGACTTAGGTGAACAAAAGCGGAATTTTGTTTTTGTATTTTTTTCTCCTGTTTCTCTGTTATAAAGGTAATTGTGTTTACTGATGGGAGGCGGCTCTATTAAACGGTGTCATTTATCCATTTTGACGAATTAAGCGTATTATAGCGACGAAGTGAACGCGCGTGGGACTTTTAATCGAATAGAACACTAAACAAATTCACTTCATTAATTGAAAATATGCGCAGCTTGGAAAGTTTAATTTTACACATCGCGTTGCCCATAGAATATTGGTTACTGCTGTTTTGGTTTTTTGCTTTTCTTTTTTTTTTAATTTCATTTATTTTTTTCTTTTGAATTTTTACGACCACTAATGATGAATCACCTTTTTGTCTTTAAACATTTTTGCGTTCGCTAGAAATTGGAGTCCTAGTTGAACGGCCATGCTATTACTAAAATCTATCCCCTAGCTCCCGGCGGTAATAATATTTCAAAATGCGAAAAATGGACGAGACATATGCGAAAAAAGAGCATTTCTTTTTTTATTTTTTAGCCATTCTTATCCATTTTTAAACAGTTTTAAATATTTTTCAGCGCTTATTTTTAATTATAAACCGCGGCGATCTCTTGCATCTTAATTAATGTGGCTTCCCGAAATATCTCTCTTCAGGTCGATGCTCTTGTCAGACTGCCTCAACAAAACTCGCTGATTACGTGTACGCCGGAGCCCCGTGTGCTAATGCACTCTAGGGAGGAAACATGTATTTTCCGACACACAATTTTGTATTGACCTAACTCTACTGAAATTAACTTTGCCGCCAAAAAAATCTATCGTATTGCAGCTGTAAACAGGCCAGCGAGTCGGGCTGTATATCTGATCTCTCACTAATTAGGTTAGAAGCGATAAAAAGTTTAACTGATTTTCAAAATTACTTCACTTTCATGTTCCGTAAGTTTCTAACATTCATTTGTAGTAAATACTTGACATGATTTTTCTCACGATTCGATTTTGAAAAAACATTAAATTAAAACTTTATCAGAAATATATATATATATATATATATATATATATATATATATATATGTTATTAATATTTCTACCGACATATTCCGGGAATATAGTCTCATAATCATGGTGTATTACAAATTAAAAATTGTAGGTTACGCATGGAAAATTACGCGGTATCTTTAAATTTTCAGTCCTGACCAACGTGGTAATAATCATGTTTCTGTTAACTTTAACGATGATATTATGTTCTGATTGAAGTTAAAAGATCGGCAATTTTTTTTTTTTGTTTTAATGATTTATGATATTAGTTGCATATTTGTGCCTCAAATTTTGTATACGTCATTTACTTGGCCCTGATATGTTTTAGTGTTTTAATTGTAATAGTCGAATTTTGATGCTACACACGATAGTAAAAATAAATGAAAAAGTATAAGAAAAAATGGAAAAAAGAAAAAAAAAACGTATAAAAATCCCATCTATAGACACATCGGCTTTTCTCGTTCGGACCAAGAAAACGGGATGAGGAAAAAAAAAAAACGACTGCCAAATGTGCCGAGTTGTCCACTATATTAAGGAGAGTTCCGCGATTGACCATAAATCGATAAACGAACTGCAGTAAAAGTAAATATCTTTATTAAGAGACTTATGCTGAACACTTGGAAATAACACAACGAATTATTATAACGAATAATAACAATACTATGTAAATATGTCGTTTTTAAAGCCCCCTCTCCCTAAAAGTGTGTCTACTTTTTTCAAAACAGGCCAGTTTAATTTAAATCTGACGACAGCGTATATAAATAATCGGGAGAGCGGACGTCACCGGGGACCGGAAACTATGAAACTATTATTATTTCTTGGTGAAACGTGGGTAGTGGGGGCTAGTCGAATTATCGTCCGGTACGGAATTCTCCATACATTCTGGAGAAATAGGCCTTAATTTCGTTTCGTTTCGTAGACTCAACTACATCGTCAGATGAAGTGGACGGCTCGTTGATTTCTATTCGTTTTAATACCACCGGAGTGCCACTCGGGCTAAAAGCTTAAAGTATGTCTCGTTTAATCTGTTCCTCTTGCCGATCTGTCCGATGGTCGAATTGTCGTGCGCGCTGAATCGGGAACTAGTTTCGATTTTTGGAAACCAGCAGCGGCCTTTCTCGCGGAATAGGTTATAGATTTATTAACTCGTTTGGCAAGGTTCTACACCCCGCACTCGCCTTCGTCCGGTCGTCTTTGAAGTTGTCGTCCGGCGTTTGTTTTTTTTTTCCTTCTTTTTTTCATACGTGTGCACAAGAGAACTGGGTGTGTTGCCGCGCACCACTATTCTGTATTCTCAGTCTTCCACGGAGAGGACAACACTACTGCCGAGTACTCTGGAACAGAGCGATGTTTAGAGCTCCAAGAGATTCCGCAGCTGTTCCTGCGGGGCGGCCGTATACTATTTCTTCTGGTACTTTGACCTCTGCTAGCAATAGCGATAACGAAACCAGTCGATAATCTGCGTTGCTGTTCTCTTCGTCTCCTTGTTCGGTCGACGATGGA
Organism: Icerya purchasi; assembly: GCA_039619475.1. Taxonomy (NCBI): domain Eukaryota; kingdom Metazoa; phylum Arthropoda; class Insecta; order Hemiptera; family Monophlebidae; genus Icerya; species Icerya purchasi. The sequence continues at coordinate 285,885,687 of CM077116.1, forward strand.
CTCCGGAGCAGTACGCGATTAAGCAGAATTGCGGTCCACTTTTAGCCGCAATTGACCTCACGGACACAGCTTTGCCTCAGCTTACGGGGCCACCTCCTACTCGCCTGTCGTATGATCGGGCCGTTTGTCTTTATTATAATCTCGCTCTAGTCCACACCTAAGCGACTGAAAATCCGAGTCTGGTCTGCGCGCGTAATCGCGATCACCGTTCTCTGGGGTAAACCCGGTCGTCGTCAGGGGCCGCATGCGGGCGACTCCCATCCGTTGAACTCCGCTCTATTTGAAATGTGTGGAGTACGCGCGGGACGCGAACGCTGCATTATGTTAATTCGCGGCACGTTGCTCTTTAGCGAAACTTGGCACGAGATTTTAGTACGCTTCTTTTGCAACGTCGTCCTCGTCACCGTCACACACTTGTTCCGATGAGAAAAAGTTCAAGAACAGTTGAGATTTCCGGGCAGCGCGATGATATTCAATTTTGAGAGGGGCCTTTAACGGGCAGCTCCGCACCGTCCCTCTATTGTTGACTTGGTTGATGTAAGAGCAGCCCTTCCTATCAATCGATCGACATCTGTTCGATTATTTTTGAACCCTTGCGCAAAGAATTGCGCCATGTACGCGCTCAATCAATTCACTTCGCTAAATCATACGTGATTTTTCAGCTAGTCACAGTGATTCTTCTTCTCCGCTAGATGACACCGTCGAATTCGATTAAAATATCGCCGCGATACTCGACGATTCGATTTCGGCTTATTCCTACGCTAGAGTTTTTTGTTCGCTCTCCATCGTTCCTGTTACATATACGTGTAACAACTGGATCCTACCTCTCTACGATGGGGGCAGTTCGCTTGCGCATTTCCAGATGTTAGTTTCTCCTATTGGGAGAATCGGTTTCAGTGTTCTTCGCAAAATGAAATCTTATAGGCGCAATGCAAAAAAGGTTACACGGGTTTCACACTAAGGACTAAGGGAAAAAGACGTAATTATTAAATATCACGGTACGTTGATAGAGATTGGCTATTCAAAATAATCTCTGTTACATCTGTCAGCAGCGAAAAAATAAGAAAAGACCAAAAATAAATTGATAAAGCAATGTTAATATAATTGTTTACGTTTTTAACGCTTAATAGATGACCGATGGGGGTTGCCTTGCACATAAGCCCCCCCCCCAAAAAACTAAAAACAGCAACAAAAAAAAACCTTATAAAACTATTTGTACGATATGGAAACGTGTGCATGGGGAGAACTAGTAAAGATTTCAAAAAAAAAAAAAAAAAAAAAAAAAGTAGAAATGAAAAAAAATAACCATCGAATGTCATTTTGATTTATGCGATTCCTTCTAGTTAACGTTATTCGGAATTGGTAGAATAGAAATATTTTAACCGCGAGCCGGTGTGTTAACAAGGATAAATTTTGCCGGTAATACGATTCTCTTGCTACAACGCTCTATTATTGACGTATTTTTTATCTCATTCTATTCTCATCGTCTGACGTGCCTGTGTGCTTTTGTATATATCTCTCTATAGGTATCTAGTGGAAAATCACAGCTCGGCATCGGGAAAAGCCAGTTTTCGCATCTATTCTAGGAGGCCGTTTAGGAAATTTCCCGCTGATCGCTATCGTGCGGTTACAGAAAATAACTGTCATCATCGCGTGGAGGAGTCGTCGATCTCCGCCTGCCTACGATAAACGAATGACTTAGTGCGAAGGCACCGTTACGTAAGGGTATACATATATATCTGGTGTCTCTAGATCCGGGGAAATTAGTACGGCAAATTCGTCACTCCGTAACGGTTAATTATGACGTATATCGTACGATTGTTTCGACGGAAGAACTGTTTTTACTGAAGGTTACGTGAAATCGAGTTGCATCTTCTCGTACGCGACCGGGCTAAATCACGCAACTGAAGATTCTATTTTGTATATTTTAGTTCGTAGCTTATTTATTTATTTTTATTTTATTTCATTTTATTTTTGACATGGCAATGTTAAAGAAAACAACCACAAGTAAGTCCGAATAATGGGAATTTTTCGGGAAAAATTACTCGGAGTAGGGATTATTCAAAAAGACGAGAACGATGAAAAATGACAAAAAAGGCATCTTCTCGACGTCGTCAGATACTTATGAATATGACCGAATGAATTTTTTTTCTGCGGCCACGTGTATCACAGATTGCTATTGCGCACGATACCAGTGCGATAGCTCTACCGTGCAGCGTTGGTGTTCGGTTTGAGGGCGACTTTTGAAAATATTATCGAAAATTATCAAGACGAACCGGAATAATTAAAAAATGGGCCTATTTTAAGAAAATAGAAAAATGTCGCTCAAGAAAAAAAGCTTCGTTCGCTTACGCGTGTTTTTTTTGTGGAGAGATTTCTCGGGGAACACATCAAAGTTTCGTACGATAGGACGGTGATACTTTTTTGTTTTTTTGTTTTTTTTTTTGTAGATCGAGACATACTGAGAAGAAAAAGTAGACGTTTTCGGTTCGATTTATTAACTTTTAAAAATGCGTTTTCTTTTATTTCTTCGCGGCGCGAGCTTTTAGAGCTTTGATATCCGAGTCCGTGAAGTTTATAACATTTTCAAATAGTTACGAGAAAACATTTTTAGCAATTGTTTTTCGCAGAGGCCTTGGACGTAAAAGTATAGAGCGGCGCTATTAAGGAAATTTTTTCGTTGTTTATTCTACCTGTGTAAGCAATTAATAATTGAACGAGACAATAATTTACTAGGAGACCGCTATTCTAGGGAAGAGTAACTTTTTGATTCAAGATGCGACAACTAATAATCCGATTAATATTATTATTTCTCATTTAATTCGACTTTTCACTGGACACGGAAGATTTTAAAATTATTCGCACCGTTTTCGTCTGTGCCATGTCACCGATATTATACACGATTATATCGAATAGAAATTTCTGTTCGAAGACATTAATTTTCTTTGCTTTAGTCTTGCATTTTGTACGCCACGAATACCGTGGTGACAAGGATTCAAAGTGAAAGTTTATCTTTTTTTATTTAATATCTTGTTCGGAGTATCGGAGATAATTTTCGATTTTATTTTTACCGTGAAATATTTTCATATAGTCGAACTAAGGTAAAGTAAAGTAAGCGTCCTCTTTTTTTTTTTCTCTCTTTTTTTCAATTTATTTTTCTGCTCGTTAACTATAGAGACAATGTGACTCGGCGCTAGTGAAATTTTTCTATTTTGTAATTGACAGAATCGGGATTTGAACTGGGTACTACCCGAACGAATCGCCGCTGCCTAACTAAGTAGGCTATGGTAGTATCCACTCCCATGGTTCCACTTCGGTTGTTTTGTTTATGTTTTTAAAATTAAAAAGAGAAGAAAAAAAAAACTCGAAAAAAAGTATTTTTACAAGTACATATTATACCATATTGGTACTTGCACAAATCGCGATTTTTCTACATTTGGACGCAATTTTATAACATGATAACGATAAGAAGGAATTCCGCTTTCGGCACAAAAAAGAAACCGAGAAATATCACGGCTGATTTTTTACTGCTGCCACGGTGCGACAATCTGAAAAACATTTTACGCGTACGCTACGGAACTTTCGTATAAGAAAATTATTAAACTTTTCAAACGTGTATTCGTGACATTTTCCAGCGGTTACTTGAAATAATCGTTTCGGATCATCCTACGTAATATATGAAATAGACACAGCACGGACACTTCAAAGGAGCGCACGGACAGGAAGGACGATCTGATGTGATCGGGAATTCGTTCGCTCGAAAGGCGAGTAGTTAAAATTTTTTCTGCTAATAGTTCAAAGGAAACGGGAGCGAAGTCGCTTTTCACGTACTACACTGTTCATCGCAGTGAAAATTTTGCCGGGAAATCTGCTAGTTGCCGGTAGCCGACAAATAGTAGCCGCGCTTATTCAGCAGAGTTGCAAATGTGTTGTATAACAATTTCCAGGAAAAATAACTATTCGCCGGAAAAGCGTTCCATAACTCTTTTTTCGAAAGCCATTTTCTGGATGGTCGCGAACTATTCGCTTGCTTGCTCCTTCCAGATGTTGCTCGCATCATTTTCTTCCAGATTGAACTTTGTGTCTTCGTTTATTGCCCACTTTCCGAAGAGTCGACGAAATAATCTCCGTTCTCGCTGCCTGTTTTCTGTTCGAATTAAATCCAGCTGAAAGATTTTTAAACATCCATTACAGGCAACACCGTTTATCCGTTCTACCTCTTGACGGTTTTTTTTTCTTTTCCTTTTTCTTTTTTCTATTCTTTTTTCCTGTGCTGTTTCTTATTTCGTTGAATATTATCGCTAAAGATTTTTTTCGCCTTAGCCTTTAAAGATATTCTCCGGTATCGATGCACGAACTGTTTTCGCTCATTTCGAGCTAAGAAATAAGGTTGCCTATAGTTTACGATTGCGAGTCGACAAGAAATCTGTAACTCGCGCAACATTGCATTAGAGACAATTTTTTTCCGCCCGAATCTCTATCGTTACACTAAAGGTCTGTTACAAAAAGAAAATAATAAATAAATAAATAAATAAAAATAACACAAAAAAGGGCGAGGAGAACAACAAATTGAAAGTTACAAAAGTATCACGATATCGGATTTCGAAGCATTTTCAGAAATACTCTTATCAATTGTCGCGTGTAGTTCACAACATTCCTGAACGCATTTGTAATTTAACATATTTTATTAGCACGGTTGTTTTTTTCTCCCCCCCACCACAACCCCTTTTTTTTCTTCACTACATAAACATATTTAAATATGCGTACGTAATAAGTAACTAGGCTATTTTTGAAATAAAAATGTTGTTCGCATAATGTTCATTTAAGAAGTCAAAAAAACTAAGATAACGTATTTGCAGATTTGTAATTTTAATGGAAATTAGCCATAAGCTACTCCCCATGATTAGTTTTTACGTGATTGGGTAATTTTTTAATCATAACCATATTACATGTATATTACTATTGCCTCTTTCAGTTGAGTTTAATTTATAATGTCAAGAATATATGTAGTAAACGATCGAAAAGTGTGTAAAACTTATCGGGAAAAAAAAATTTCACATTCAAAACACGAAAGCAACAAATTCAGAAAAGGATGAAATTTATCAAGGAAGGACTGTTAACTAATAGAGAAAATGTTCTAACGGACACATGTTGGTTTATATTTTTGATCCAGTCAATCCTTTATGCCTCATTTCCTTTCAATATTTCCCTTTGCAGAATTTCTTGCAATAAATACGAGTTGTATTTATGTATTATCTCGATGACCTAGGTATGGCGCTTTCCTTTGCTTTACCCTGTAGTCATCAATTCTCTGTTTGTTGTTTTATTTCGTTCTCTGTAATACTTCTTTATAAGGAACTTTCTTAACCCACGATATTTTTAATATTTTTCAGTATGTGGCCACATTTCGAATGCTTGTGTAATTTGTTTATCGATGCTACTTTTAGTGTCTCCATCCCGTCCGTCAATACTGGGGACACGTAACATTTGGTTGCTAAAACGGTAAATCTCTATTACGCGGCAAATTTCGTACTGAAACCGAAGAAATAACATGTATGCGAAAAGAAATTTACAAATACACCGACGACAATTAGACCGTGTAAATCCGACTGTATTTTATTACGATATACGTGTATATATACATATATATTTCGTAAGACTTTTCGCATTGCAGTCAAATGTCTAATGACAAAAAACAATTTTTGGAAATACACAAAACCGGAATTAACTTCGGCGTCTTGTAATCGCTTCAAAAGTAGTTCGTGACAGCTTTTTTATTTTCGAAAACTATTATACAATGTAGTTTTGCTTGCTTTACTTTAATTTTCGGCCTTTGCACGAAAACATTAAACGATTCATTCTAAGTTGATACAATGTACTCGTAGAATTATTATCCTTTCCGTGTTATTAAGTATACGTTTTTTTTTTTTTTGCATTTATTCGCAGACATTTTTTTAGGGTAATCATTAACATATTTATTTATTTATTTATAATCGCATAAAGTTAAACAAAACGCAGAAATTTTAATCGTAGAATATTATAAAAATAATAAGTAATAAAATATAATACCACTGGGAGGAGTTTTAGGGCTGGGAAACTTGTGTCGGAATTATATTTTATTACTTATTATTTTTATAATATTCTACGGTTAAAATTTCTATGTTTTATTTAACTCGCTACGATTATAAATAAATAAATAAATACGTATACTCTATTAAGTTAAATTTTAATGGAACAATAAACGTAGAAAAATATATTAATTAATTGTGTTTATTTGTGTTCGGTGTTCGAATGAAGCGATTAAATTTGACCCAGAACCCGAGTTTGTAGGGAAATAGTTGAAACTTGTCGCGCTTCCGCTACTCGCTGATGTGGGAATTTTTCAGTATCGGACGGCCGTTCAATAGCGCCGCCGAGATTCTGCGCGCTCTCGGCTTTCATTTAAATATTTTCCATTATGCACATATCGGTGCTCGGCAGGAGGAGGGCGCTTATATGGCTGATAATAGGCGAAACGCTCTCTGGATTGTTCGACCGGAGCGTTCTAATAAAAAATGACATTTGTTCCGAACAGGCCGGGCTGGACGTGTGTACAATCCTCCGGAGGTTTAGCCGGTGTAGCGGTTAGACCGGTGTGTATAGTTCGACGTGGTTGCGCCGTGTTGGACAGATTAGTGCCGGGCTAGGCTGTACCGTATCTACAAAACGCTATCAGTTTAATGATGAGAATTTTTCAGTAAACAAGCCAGACGGTGTGTGTTTTCCCAAAGCGACTTAAATCGAACTAAAACCGACCGGAGCAGCATAATACTACCTCCTTGCCGACCATCGCATAAATGCGATTAATGAAAATTCGGTTTTGCCGCTTTTCCTACTTCACCGACAGCGTCGAAGCGTTTTCCTTCTTCGTTCACTTCCCTACCGTCACTACTACAGATGGACAATAGTACTGATCGCTCTTTCGATGTTAGACGCGTTGTTTCCATGTGTCGCCGCACTAACTTCTGGGACGATAAAAAACGCGATGATCGATAGTGCACCTCGAAACTTTTCTTCATCGCCTGACCTCTCGATACGTGCATACGAATTTGCTTTAAACGTCATGGGAAATTAATCGTGCGCGCGCTCGTTCATATTATTAGTAGTCGCCGCTAGGTAGAACGACGATGTCTCTGCATTTTTCTTTGCTTTAACTTTTTTTTTTGTGATTTGGCCGCCTATGTCTACGTGTTTGCACGTCTTTTGACCTCTTTGTCTGACGGTAATACAACGCGCTATAGGATATGTGAACGTTTCATTTTTAGCAATCGCCGACTTTGCAGTAACAATTATTTCGGCAGTCTAAAACGAACAAGAGCGAAACAGTCGAACGCGTGCTGCTTCTGCGATTAGAACTGGTGAAATATCGTAATTAGCGTCGTCACGCTAGCTGCAAATGTGTCGCACTGCTGGCGCAAAGTGACGGTCGATGCACGTGACTCGTTAGTAAAATGGATGCTACTGTCTTTGGAAACGTTACGAACTTGGCGAATTCCGCTGCATACATTCTGAGAGATTCGGTAGGGCAGAGTGCGATGCATGTCAGTGTGATTTCCAACTGCGACACGCTACCGACAACACGTTAACAGCGTGACCACGATTTATTGATTAGTGACGAGCTATTGTCTAAAACGACTTTCCTTTGCTGTCTTTTAATTCCTGCTTCGGTAACGTTTCCCGTTCTCTCCTCCGAATCGCGTCTTCTCTACGATACGCAATTACCTGTCCGCGGCCGGTTTGAAAATGCCAACGCTATCGACCAGGAAGGTCTGTTGGGTTTCTAATTAGTCGTAACGGCCGATGACAAATTAGAGTTATTATTATTATTATTATTATTATTATTATTATTGCTATTACTATTACTATTATTTCGTTATCTTTAACGTGAGTCCCCATTAATAATGACGTTATTGCCTTTTCTAACTGCAATGGATTTCAGTCAGATTTTCAGCTAATAGCAGGTTGTTGCACGTGATGTTCGTTGAAATGATTTAAAGTTCTTTTCTCTCGAGCAGACATCTCTGTCGGTAGCTTTGCTCTTGGCAAGTATGACTTGTTAATTTCAAAAGTCGCACGTGGTGCTTCGTAAAATTTTCAATTATGATTAAGAATCCGACATCAGAAAATGGTTAAGAAAGTAATAAATTTTAGTACATACATCTATGTATATATATATATATTTGTAATTTCGACTGTCGCCTAAACGTCAGTCAATCGTCATTGAATCTAAGGATTCGTTTCCTCCATGCGGTTCTGTTTTCGGCCATCCATTTTAGGTCCGAGTATGTTTGCCATCCCGTATCTTTCGTGATCTGTTTTATTTAGTTATTCCTTGGTCTTCTCTTCTTCTCGGTTTTTTGTTCTGTAATCAGTTTTAGTTTTTCATTGTGTTTCACTAATCATGTTCGTGACTTTTATTCATTGCTCTTATCTATCCATTTTACCTTTAGCATCTTTCTCCACAGCCACATCTCTGCTGCCATCAACTTCTTTTTATTGACTTCATTTATTATCCAAGATCGCATCCATGCAGTAGTGTACTCGATAAATAGACCTTTACTAGTGTCGCCTCCTTAGTTCTAAGTCCATATTTTTACTGATGATTAATGCGTGTATTTTTGTAAAAATGTATATTTGGCTATTCTGCGTTTAATTTTTTTTTCCTTTTTCCTTTTTTTCAGTTTTTCCATTTTTTATTACTATACTGCCTAAATATATAGCGTTTCTTTGGCTCGTTCAATTATTTCATTATTTAATAATATATTTTTCTTATGTGACGTTGTTGTCCTTTCGCATATTACTATTTTAGTTTTTGATTCGTCTTTTAAAAAAATGTTTGTAACATTCGTTGCTAGGATTGTGCATCAGCGTCAAATTACGAAATCTCTGCAATGCATAAGGAAAAATATCGTCCACTGTCTTTGCTGTAGGAAATTTCGATAAAACTCCACTTGCTCTTCCCCGATGAAATCTTTAAGCGTCATAAAGTAAAAATAATAAACCGCAACAGACACAATTTCTACTCAACAAGCTCGTTTCAGCGATATGGTAATCGTTGGATACTGAACATAATCGGATGAAATATCTGACAGCTTTTCTTCACCTTCACTGCAATTCCGAAATTTTCCGTCATCAACAGCAGTTCGTAATTAACGTGACGCTACCGATAAGTTAAATTTTTAATTTTCTTTCTCCCTCGTGTTTTCTTTCTTATTGCGATCGTGAAATTTTGTACGTACTTTTTGTTCATTTATTTTGAATTCAATTAAAATTCATTTCATTTTTTTGAACGTAAGCCAGCGATTTTTTCGTTTATTTCGAAGATCTTTTACGAATTTGCAAATCGTCCGAAACCGTTCTCTAACAGTTGCGTAGCAGACGCGAATTGGTTTTTTCTTCGGTCAGATCAAATTTTCCGCCAAATTCAGTGCCTGGAACTGTATCGCATTTTTAAGAATGAAGAAATAGCGTGTCACTGGGAAATTCACTAAAATTGTACCGAACGCGTATCTACCTATCCGGGTTCTAAACATTTTTCCAGCAAAAGTTATCGGGTTTCCGGCTCTGACGGAGTAATTCAATTAGACGCAATAGGAATCCGCTTCTTCGGATTACGTTAATGAAACGAACTTAAACGGTCCCATAGCGATCAGAGTTGGTTTTACGTGTAAGGATTCCAACGGATGGCTTACATTACAAAGCCGAGAATGCACTGTGTTCGCTAGTCCGTAACGATTGCGCGCCGGCTGTGTACAGAAAAATGTTAATGCTTCTGAACGTCATTATTATTATTACTGTTATATATATATATACGTTTACTACTCGATCATTTAAAATTACTGTTAATTAATTGTCACGGTACATTGAATCGGATTATTGTAAATAATAATAAAAACCAGAACGAATATTGGTAATTTAAACTTACAAAAATAAAAAAAAAAACCGTAAACTTCGGCGCAATAACTCTGCTCTTATTAAAACTAACTTTTTTTAAACTAATGCACCGCGCATAGTCGAAAATTTCAAATCGGCCCATCAGCCATAACCAATTTTAAATTAAAACATACCCTCATCACCAGTTCTCCAAAACTGCCTTACCTTAAGGGGATTTCCACAACTTAAAAAAAAATTCAAAAAAGGCAAAACCCGTTTTGTTTTTTTGCAATAAAATTATCAAACGAATGAGATATACTTTTAATCGGCCTTTAAAATTTTTTCCTTGTAATCGTTTTATTTGCCATGGAAGCATTTCCGTATAGGAAAAAATTATTTGTCACGGCCTATTGTCGCACAATTCAAATTAAAATTTTTTAAAAATGTACATCCAGCGTGCTACCAACGCTAATATAAGAACCCCTCACTACTTGCGAATAACAAGATTCGTATACTAATAATCCGTCTCTAAATTCGCACTTCCTACAAAGTCAAACTTCGACGTCGCTGACCATGTTTTGGTTCTGCACCTCCTACGAAAACACGTAGTCTCCCAGCTTTTTAATTTCCCTACCACTACTCTTCCTATTATATAATGTTAGTTACATTAATTTCTTTCATTATAATCGTATGTGTTTTCTAATGTTATTTTCAAATTTAATTGCCGACTTATTTTAATTTTTTACTTTCATTTGTTATATAAAGCTACGTTACAAACGAATCAGTAGTTCTGGCAAAATAACACATGAACCCCATGTGTTTTCTGTGTAATAGAAAAGTGATACGAAAAACAAATGGAAATGAGAAGCTAACTCTAGGTTAATAGTGGACAAAGAAATACAAAAGGTTGTTTAATATTGGTTTTTAATTATTGAGGAATCTATTTCCTCTCCACACTTAAATTGTAAACTATTAAAGTAAATCACACATATATATATATATGACTTGGCCATTTTGGCCTCGTAAGGGGATGTGCCCCTTGACCCCGCTTGTTTACATTTCTGTCTCTTTCTCTTCTATACTTTATATAAAATGATCAAAATTTACAACGTAATTCTTACCGGCATCAACACAAAAAAAAAAACAAAACATAATCACAAAAATCTTATCCTAACATTTAACTTTCATTACATAAAATTAGAACATCTTTTCGTTACATAAAATTGTGGCATTTTTCGTTACAAAATCTAATTTTATATATATATATATATATATATATATACATACATATATATATAAAAAGTCGGTAAAAATTAAAATATAAAAAACATTACATAAAACTAGGACATTTTTTCGTTACATTAAATTGACGTTGTAATTAACATATAGCGGACAATAAGTAACCATATCGGTATATAAATATTCTTAAATATAAAATTCTGATTCAAGTTGATATAAAAAGTTATTTCCAATTTGAACAATTATGAACAATCAAATATCTGATATACTTGTATCATTAGTAACTTGGGTGCAGCCCATCATCATCGGCTGGTAGTAAAATAATCTACTTTACTGTTGTTAGCTGGTGTTGGACTGGGCCCGAATTACTGCGGACAGAAATCGATTATTTCTAGTTTTTAATGTAGCTTACGGCGTTTTGATGATGGAATTATTATATAATTCGATATTCACTTTAGACGGTAGAGATTATTACGAATATTTCCTTTTAAAAGGAGTCGAAATTATTATTAAATTTAGTGTGTCGAAGACCAGAATCCAAAAAATAGGCCCGAAAATTATCGAAGCTTTCTTTTTTCTAGATTAAGAAAAAAGGCGAGCTCGATGAAACAATTTAGGCTTTTCTACGGCTAGTCGCCGGAGTCGGATGTTTCCTGCGAAATTTCATTGTATTCTTACTCGGACAGAATGGCTTTTACTCGCAACGTGCTATTAATTGAAGTCATTAACCTTTGGACGCGTTTGTTCGACGAAACACTTGTCTATAGAGACTAGTTTGTCTTACATCCGGGGTTAATGGTAAGACATGCTGGTAGAATTGTTATCGCGCAAGTCGCGAGCATTATAATTTGCGTTAATAAGCGGGATCGACCCGGCGAGAATAACTGACGCCCGTCAGTTATATACGTTGTCTCGTTATTACAACAGATCTCTGACGTAACGCACAACGGCGGTTCCCTGTCAGAACGATGGAATGGGCAAACTGACGATGGAGTGATTCACGGTCGCGCCTAAATGCTATAACAGAAATTGCCAGATTTCAGAGCTAAACCAGAGCTAGCAATGGCGCGGAGACCTAAAAACGCGTGTCCATTCATCCACGGTGATCAACGAAGATTTAACGAAATCATAAATATTCTTCCAATCTCGGATTTTTGGAATCATCGGTTTTGTTCTTCATCGTATAGTTATGTTAATCGAGATCAAGTTGTGAATTTACCACACCTATGCGATTCAAGGAAACTTGTTTAAACTGGAAAAACAAAAAAGTGATGCCGTATCGAATAATTTTTTTTCTCTAAATTTCATACGTTAAAACTATCCCGAAAAAAAAAACCGTTTCAAAATCCTTATGTACAGTGTTTTTTTTTTGTTTTTTTTTTTTCAGCACCGTACTATATGCTTTTACGATGCGTCCTAGCAACCGTAAAACAACGTCACGAAATCACGTTACGCCTGTTAAAGAAGTCGATATAAAAATCATCGATAAATCGAACCATCGGTTGTTGCATTTCAACGACACACACTGTCAGCAAAAGCAGAGGGGTTTTATATTTTCAAACGTAGCTTTTAAATTCCCCTTGCGAGCGTTTTTTTTTTTTTTTTTCTTTCTTGAAATATATAGGGGAAAAAAAAGAATAACAAAATACAAAAGTCTTCTCGCTTCATTATAATTACCGGTGTGTAAAACGACACACATTTCAAAAATCCTAGGAACTGACCCGCACTAATCTCTTCAGATCTATCAGACATGAGGAAACTTGCTTAATTCGACAATAAGCGACACGTTCTGCCAACTCGCTTTACTATATATTTCATTTAGCGTATTGTGTTTAAGTCGTATCGCATGTTGCACTTTAAATTAGCCCAGTCGTGCAGCATTCCACACATCTGCATTAAACGGGAATATACTGGTATAATGGAGTGTCGATGATTCGGCGTAATTTGACGGTTGATGGGAAAATGGGGCTACGAATACATCGAATGCCGCTGTGTGCAAAATTGTTGGATAAGTTTTTTAATTGTAGAGTAAACATATCGCGCAAAAGTACCACGATTCCGCGCTCATTCATCAATCTGCAAGCCATCCGGCTACCAGCAGCCACTTCGTCGTTCGAAAAACGCGGTTGAAAGATTTCCATCATTTTTCTTCCGCCGATAGTTCTTCTCTTTTCAACGCCTTCCTTCTTTCCGCAGTATGCCGGCGAGATACATTCACCGCACAGTTTGCGGCGTACCGCTGCCGACGTCTCTGCGGTTAAGTTTGGCGCGCTTGCGCACTGCGTGTGTAACTTTTAATTTGCTATTTCCCCTGGAACGGTGTTATGTTGCGGATTCATTAAGCTACCGCTCCCAAGTTCAAACTCAACGGGATTAACAACCGCAAGCGACCGACCGCGTTGCCAGCAAAAAGCAGCGAACTTTTCTTTGCGCGCGCGCCCATACATACATACTCGTTGTCGGTTGATTTGGTTTTCGTTCAGTTTTCGTATGGCGTCGACTAGTGGGAATGGTCGTCGCGAAACCGGCTGCAACGGTACCATTTGAAAAGCTACACATTAAAGTATTTTAATGTCGGCAAAGAAAGAACGACGCTAGGCAACTCTGAAGCTGCCCGCTGCATCGGATTTGGAAGAAAGATAAATTGGAAGAGTTATGGAAAATTATATATATTTGTGTTTTGCCCGGGTTAATTAATACTATATTAGCGGGCGCCGAAGTCGTTCGCCGTATGTGGTGCATATTTAATCAGCCAGAAACGATTCATTATTTCTGATATAAACGTGCATATATTCCGATTAGTATTTTCCATCTGTATTCATCAGATTAATAGTACGAAGATAATCAAATTTTAATTGGTCGCACAGCGACACCTATATATCGCTTTAGCTGCGGATCAATTTTAATTAAAATAACGCACGATCCGGCCTTAGTTTTATAATTAGTTTTCGGAAAAATTAACACTACTCAATTTTTTCCTTTTTATCTTTTTCTTTTTTTTTTTTGTTTTTTTTTTTTTGTTTTTTTTTTTTAAATACATATAGAGTCTATAGTTTTTTGTGGGCTTTTTTATTACCTCAGTTAACAAAAAAAGGGAAAAAAAAGAAAGAAAATGAAAATAAAAGATTAGTTGTTCGTTTTAATTTAAATATTTAATAATCTGATTAAAATTCAACGAGCCCCCGTTTACAAGAAGAAGCGGTTGCACACGCGCGAAAGCATAAATTAATATATACGCCTTAATAATAATATACATGTATATTATTCATTTCTAGCGATAGTTCGCAAACGGCTTACGAGTTCGGCCTGAATGTAATTGTAAAAAATTTCGATATATTATTTCGAATAGCCTGCTGCCGGATGCGGAAATTTTGCCGGCTCCGTATTTCGAAACAGCTGTGCTACTAATTTACGATTAGGCTTTGTAATTTGTAAAAATCTCCGGGTGTGTATGTTTTTTTCATTGTTCTCGTTTTTTAATCTAGGCTTCCCTTTACGTAATATTTCATTTTTCCGGTCCGATTTTCGCTGCTACAGTTGCACTGAGAAATTTTAATAGTACTGCCTTCCTCGACGACAAAATATTTTTTTCGTTCATTCGATCTGCACACACTATTGCTTCTATGCCATCATCACGCGTACAAATTAACGAAACAAACGATCAACAACAACGGATGTGTATATAATCTTAGATAATATCACAAAGTTCGTGCATTCACAATAGCCAAATTGCGGAATAGGAATAATAATCATATTTCTTTTTTTAAATCGCCGTACTCTTGATTTTTTTTTTTTTTTTTTTTTTTAATATATTTTTAGATGTGTATAGGTGATCAATGTAAAAAAAAAAAACAAAAAAAACGTACTACACTGAAAACTATTAGAGATTGACAGGGAGAAATGGGCTGGTACGAAAATATATTTGCAGAAAAAATAATCACTGAATTTCGCATTTAAAAATGCGATTACAATTACGAAACGCGAGATCACTGATGAACTAAAGTGAAAATATCCCAAGTAGTACGTCATTAATAATAATAATAATAATAATAATAATAATAATAATAAAAAAAAACACAGGCGGACAAAAAGGGCGAATGTAATAGACTCCCCGTTTTAAAATTGATGTGTAAAATACGAGTACATAAACATAATTCGATCTTAACTGGTCACGGGAACCTGCGGCGGGTCCCTCCGGATAAGATAACCCGTTCTGTAATTTTCATAGAAGATAATAATTTTTTTTAAATTATTTTGTGGGTTATAATCGGAAAAGTTTTTCCGAACCGATAAATTTAATATACCTACCGTTTGCGCACGGTAATTCCTATAATTTCTGTAATGCAAAAGCGTTAGACGATTTTCAAATGACGCGAGTATAATATGGAGCTGGAGGGGACGATATAGTAGCGTAGCGTGTTGCAATTTAGTAGTGATGATATCCCCATACCTGTAAATTAAGAATATAAAATAGCCGGCTACCGCGCGGTGTTGTTGATTAGTTAATTGTGTTCCGTTCCGGTATCCTGCTGCCGCACATTGAAACCTGTAACAGTTACACTTGCTCTCAGTTAATATCCATAGAAAAAAATAATTAAATAAATAAATAAATAAATAAATAAAAATTTCTCGCGTTAGAAAGTTAACCAGCTGAAATAAAAATTAAAGATATCGACGAGTTAGACACCAATGTATTAGCGAGATAATCACTGAAACATATCGATAGCAAAATGATAAATCAAACGGAAGGAGCGTCGTTCCAAAAACTGCTCTTTTGTGGAGGCGGTATTCATGAAAACTTCACCCAGATTCTAGCGCATCGATGCTGCCGGTTGAAAAAATGAAAAAGTGGCTAGGAGCATGTAGAATTGTAAATTGATATCGATTAGAAGAATAAAATATTAGCGGGTGTGTTAGGCCGTGGGTGTTTCAATCGAGGGCAACATGTTCCGATTCTGTAAATTGGAAATGTAGCAAAATTTCTTTTGCACTGCTGCGTTAATATCCGCAGTTGACGATTCGGGGAAAAAAGAACAAAAAAAAAAAAACAAACCAAAAAACGACGATTAATTGTATAACGCATACAACGTGTGCGACGATGTAAAAATAACAGTGACGAACTATTTCTACAAACTGAAAGATTATCGAAGTCGTATTTTTCTCGAAAATTCGATAGGATTTTTTTTTTTGCCTCACCACACGTACACATTAGCTTAAATTCGGAATATGCCCCGTATACTTTTTTATTTTTCCTAGGCCCTTTTTTTTATTATTATTATTAAATTACAATTTATTTAAGTGCATATAAAAATATAATGTGGTCAGCGGTGGAAACAATTCAATTTCACTCCACTTAATTTTTATCTTAATATAATTTAACTTTAATACAAGTTAATATTAGTCTTCCTATATTCCAATAATTGCTTTTCGGCCAACTCATTAAACATTTTCATTTTTTTCCGTATCAATTCTCCGTAATCTTCCGCTATCTCTATATTTAAAATCCATTCAGGATGTACACTGTCCTGTTTATTGCATCTAATGTAATTATCCGTTTCCGATATATTAAATCTTTTGAGGTAGATTTTGAAATTATCATGTCCTGATATGTACGTTGTAAAAGTTTAGAGCATAGTACGTGTTATTAAATCTCTCTTTAATTGTTGGAAAAAAACTTTTCGTTATTCCGTCATGACGCTTATTCACACCCTTTCAAACTTTTTTCCATATATTGTTCGCTGATATATTTTTTGAATTGTCTAGCTGTTAAAATTTTATTCTCTACTATATAATATCTGTTATTCGAATATGTGATATTTTCGAAAGTTTGTTCTACCTTTAATTCATTTTTGATTGCAAAAATATTGACATATGTTTTTCTATTTCTCTAAGTATAAAGGTAAAATATTCCAGCTATAACTATTGCATTTGTATAATTTATTGTTTTGTAAGCTTTGATTAGTTTGATTGCTACAATATTCTGTGTATACTCGATAAAAATTTTTGGAATTTATTGAACTTCAGCTTTTCCTCGTGTATAATACTACCATACAATAATAGTAATAATAATAATAGAGATTTGATAATATCACACTGTTTTGTGTAATATTATTCCTTTTTTTTTTTTTTGTTTTCCTAGTCCTTGAATCGTATTTTCGTCGAAAATCCCCCTTTAATATCGAATTAGTTTTATCGGCTGTTTTTAGGAGGAGAGTATAAATCATCATCAACCTGTCGTAACTTTGAAGACGCATTTTTTAATCGTTTAACGCCTCTGTCCACCTGACAAGCAAGGCAAAAAGTTTGATCCCGGAAAATTTACGATATTTATAAAGCCGACACAGAGCGGTGACCTGCTGCTAAATTGTTTTAAAGTGGCCGATCACATTGTGTTGACATTTTAAATGCACCACGTCACTCTTCTTGTTACGATCACGAGTCGCTTTTGAAATCCTTTCATCCTTTTTGTCAGTGGCAACATCAGTGCGTGTCCTTTTCATCATGACGTTGCTTTTTTATTTATCGTCTTTTTGGTTTTTTGTTCTGTATTGTCCTTCTATATCGTAGAGATTCCCAGTTTTTGATTTAGTTATTAACAGGGTTTCTTAAGAATTAGCTGGAACTCGAACATTCCCTTCCCGATTAATTATATTCCTGGTTATTTGTTCTTTTTTATCAAAGATTTCTAATCGGATTAAAATATAACTGACTTCATTTCTATTTGTTTCTGAGTAAAGGTCCTTGGTTGACAAGCCAAAAATAATAATTGTAATAATAATCAAATCAAATCAAATCAAATCAAATTTATTGGTATTTACTAAATTAACATAAAAATACAAAAAAAAAAAAAAAAAAAAAAAAAAATAATAATAATAATAAAATAATAATAATAAAAATTGAACAATTGCAATACATGACATGTCAGAAGATGCTTGGTTACAGCAGTTGTGCGAGATAAATGATTCAAACGGTTTTTCTTATTAGCGCTGTTTAATAGTTTCTGCGAAGTATTATTATTCTTTTCTTTGTTGTAAAAACCTTCTTTAGCTTTAGAAGAAAATAAAAGTAGATATTTTAAAAATTGGTTTACGTGCACGCGATATCAAAACACATACATACATATGTATACCGGTTTGCATCGTCTTCCGTCATATACATATGTATGTAAAAATAATACAGATCTCATCCAAAAATTTAATTTCGCCCTTTGCCCGATTTCGCGGCTATAATTCATTTCCGAATACCGCCAACCAATCGATCCGATCCCCTTTCAATTATGAAGAGAAACACACGTTCCTCTTTGAATTGTTTTTAACGTTCCCAAGACGCAAACGAAAGACAATTAGCGCCATCTATCGACCGAATAATAAAACAACTTGACGTAAAACATCGGTACGAGAAGGTTACTTCATTTTTGATAATTTTAATGGCGACGCTGAGAAAGATTAAAATCGTGCTCGGAAATCGGGCAAAGGAATGAAATTAAAAAAGAAAAATGTAAGAAGAAGCCGTAGCTACGTCTACGGCACTGTCGTCAACCGGTAAGGTGCAGCAGTCGGTAGAAACTTTTCTACGGGGCACTGCTATTATTCCGTTTTGCAACATGGTCCTAGGGATCAGTTAAGAATGTCTGACAGAATAGTTCGACTTGGGAACAGACATAATGGTAGCAAACTCGTAAACCCGTAAATTCGAAGCGCTTAGGTAAATAATTTCCATCCCCGATGATTTCGACGATAATCTCGTTTACGGATGCCTATTCATTGTTACTATACATTATACGTATGTATACGTGTATTTACTGTAAATACACGATGGCGGCAATCGTCTCACAGCGCTATGCCGGCTCTTCCTCCATTTATTTATTTTCTTTTTTAATGATGTTTAATGCGAATGCAAGAAAAAAACAAAACGTTCGCGGCAAACTGTTTAAATATCGGTGTACTGCCGCGGGAAAAAAGTTCGCTGCTTGTATTTTTTCATTTCACCGACTGTTCATAATTTTCCTTTCCGAGCTTTTTAAACTACTTGCCCGAGAGACTGGCGTGCTTATTATTAATTTTTAAAGCTGTTTCTATTACTGTTAGAATAGAGCGAAAAAAACAAAAAAACAAAGCAAAAAAGAGATGGAAGCTGAAATTAGCTGTATAATAAATTTCTACGTTGTTAGCTCCATTTATTTACCTTAATATTTTTTGGAATTTCAAAAATTTTGTTTAATTTTTTCCATTTAAAAATATTATTTATATATTACATATACATGTATATGTATATATATATATATATGTGTGTGTGTGTGTGTGTGTGTGTGTGTGTGTGTGTGTGTGTGTGTGTGTCTGGAAGGTAGTTTGGTAATATATATATATATATATATATATATATATATATATGTGTGTCTGGAAGGTAGTTTGGTAATATATATATAAATATATATATATATATAAATATATATATATATATATATATATACATTTTAAAAAATTGAATTTTTAATGCCTGACTTTTCTTCTTTTTCTTTTATGAAATCTTGTCATCTGTTGATTAAAGCTACCACAGTCTATTTTTTAATAATTTGCTTTTAAAACTATCGCTAGTGTAAACAAAATATTAATGGGGAATCGCCGAAAGTGAACATTATGTTTGTCGGTATTTAAAATAATTATGCTTATAGAAAATTTTATAATATTGCATTGCAAGTTTTTTTTTTTTTTTTCATACTTCTTGTTATAGGGCACAAAAAAAGTATATCGAGAAAATTTATATATTTCGAAGTATGTATGTTTAGTTGTGCTTCGGTTTGTTTAAATTAATGCACCCAAATTATTTATATTGGATACAATTTTCTCTTTAAATTATATCATTTAATAAGAGAGAGTAACATACTTTTAAATTATAACTATTAATGCGTTCCCGTGCAACAGGTGAAATCCGAACATAAGCCTGCAATTTTATTGTAAAACCGGGAAAAAACGTAAAAACAGCCAATTAGTTTTTTTTATAATAATTTTCTTTGGGCGCAATAGCCGAATGATGATAATTTTGATTAATAAAGAAAACCATTTGAAGCGATAAATGAATGCATGTCTAATGTACTTTATATAGTCGTCGGGATAGCCTAGTTGCTAGAGCACTCGACTTCCGTTATATAAAAGTCTGGAGTTCGATCCCAGGTGACTGACAGATATTCCAAAATAATTAAATTAACCGTTAGTACTCACGCGGAAGGCAATGACAAACATACATAATGAGCGCTAATTGATGTGAAGTAGGCAGACATAAATAGGCATCTGTTATAAATCAATCATAATATCAGTTCCACGTGTAGTCTTCTTTTGCGTGTACACTCTCTAGAGCTTCATGTGACAATTGCCTAGTACACTGCCTTTATATCTGTACAGTTAAATAATATAAGAATAGGTAATCGCCGACGCTCGAAAGCTGAGTATAGCACTATGGTGATGATGAGTTAATAATAAATTACGAAGTTCCGTTTTATTTGTTTGAAAAGGGCTGCAGCGGCGGTCGAACATTAACAATGGTAACGCAAAAAAAAAAAAACATTCTTCTTCTATAATTCGACTCCGATTTAAAAGATTTTTTTTTTATAACCGGCTGGTCTATTTTCATTTATATTAAATACCGGTAGTAAATTTTAGTAAAAACTTTAACAAAAACGCGTAGAAAAACTTGTTATTATGTATTTATCGAACCCCCTAAGTAAAACTTTTGTAGGAGCTTGAGTACCGTAAATCCCTTGAAGTACGTACGATTACAAATGAAAATGTTAAACGTCAAATAAATTTTATTCAGTAAATCAGCCTGTTGTAAACTTCATTATTAACTTTTATAATAATAATGTAAGTATCGAGTTAGTTAGTGGTCGTTATAATGGTAAAATATTTAAAATGTGAATAGAACAACGTCGAAAAAAAAATCAAAAAAATTAAATTTGCAATTTCCATTTTTTTCCCTTTTTTGATATATTATTTGCCTTCACTTCGATTTGTCGGGCTAGTTGTTATTCAGACGGAAGAACGTTCGATATAAAAAATATTGCAGTAGTGTAACCGGGAAATTCGGACGAGTTGGACCCGAAATTTAAAAATTACATTTAAACGACCACTATGTTTAAATAAGTGTAAAAATCACAACATTTCCTTTTCTTTGCAATTCGAAGCTAAAATCCGAATTTTATTTTTAATTTTTCTCCAGAATCCGTAAGAAGCAAAAGAAAAAAGAAAAAAACACTCGAACTTTAGCCCGAAAAAAAGTGCACTAACGGCTTATCTATTTTTAAAGATTGTAAAATTAACATCGCTGTATCCCAGTATATACACAAAAGCTAAAGGGGCGTGTTCGTCGGAGTCTGTGAAGTTACGATTCACAACGCACTGCGGTTTCACACGAGAAACCAGAGTCACCTTCTCTCGACTACTTTCCCCGAATTTTTTAATACCCCGAATCCCAGCAGCACAAAGACCACTTTCAAACGGATTAAAGACGTCACATCCTCAGATCTATCTTAAAGTTGTCTTTACAAAAAAAAAGTTGGGGGATGTCTTAAAGGCGTCCTCTTGTGGTCTCGTCGTCCACGTTCAGTTTAAGAGGAAAAAAAGACATCTCCAAAACGTCTTGCGCTCCATACCGAATAGCGGCCACTATTAAATAATTAAAAGATACAGTTACGTCTAATATATGCTGCCAAAATTCACATATTTAGCGTATAAATATGTTTTCAGTACGTAAAAAGATTAGACACACTACTGGAAATTTCTGATATTAGGAAAAAAGTATCGACAAAAATTTGCGACTACTCGAGACGCGCTGGGCCGCGTTAAACAACGTTTCGAAGAGGTATAAACTCGATATGGAAACAAGCCGTCTTGCAAACGTCTTAATTGGGCAAGTTCGATTTCAGGCTGACTAAAGCTAAAAGCGACACGTGAATTCCGTGACCCGGACAATTTCGAAGCCGCGAGTTCGATTTCAGGTCGATCGGAGCCGAAAGCGGCACGCGAGTTTAATGAATAAACGATCGAAGCGAGAAAAAAGTAATTTCAACGAGCTAGCGGAGATATCGTTGATGCGAAAGAGGAAGGAACGATGAAACATTTAGAAAGAGAAATTCAGTGCGCAGCCTATCGACTGGAAGAAGAACAGCAAGACGTTTCAAGTGTTCTCTTTAACGGCACGTGTAGTGAGCGAGGAATATTCCTCCGTTGATTTATTTTATTTCCGGTAAGTAAGTGAGTGCCGTCGACTGCGAAGTTCCGATTCACAATGTATGCCCTGAACCTAACGAAACTAATGATTACGGTAATAATTTTGACATAGACCCATCGTGCGAACTTACTTCTTCGTCATACTCCGTTCCCGATGGGGTTTTTTTCTTTTTTAACAGTGCGAGAGAAAAAAGAAGACAACGAAAGAAAAGAAGTTTTTATCATTTTTCAATTATCGATTAACAAACGCGTAGTACACCTTAAAAAATACGACAAATAACACGCGGATGTGCGAAGTGCATCTAAAAAATAAATTCGGCCCGTCGTTTAGGTTGAAAAAGAAACAAAAATCGAAATCATACTCGAATCAGTAGTTTAAAAAGTGGTCGCGTTCGGACTGAAATGGAAAACAAAATAATGAGAAGCGAACGAAAACAAAGACAGAAATGTATGCTAATCGAACGAAATGTGGATAGTATACATGGCACTTTTTCGTCAGTAAGAGAAAACTGTTGTTTTTCGTTTTCTCATACACAGAACCGAACCGGAAGTCAAAAAATAAAAATCCCATTTAATAGCGCATGTGTACAATAGAATGCGATAGTTTAGTTAGTATACGAGTCGTTGTTATTTTTGCGAGCGATGAAATGATTAAAATACAATTATTATTGTTCGGTGGCACCTGTTTGTGCAGGCCGATTTCATCACATTTGCTGTTGAACTTGGAACAAAATTTCCAGTTCGCGATTTTCGCCAAACAAGTTATGCGACACGCTAATTTTTCCTCATCATTCGGCGATACCATTTTAGTCTCGAGTGCTCCTCTGTCATATGCGACTGTGCATTCGGTCCATTGCCAACGTACTACTTGTTTTTATACTTACGAGAATGTGTTTACTTAATAGAAATAAATGCTAATGTTAACGGGAGTGTAGCTTGGATAAGGACGATTAGGGCGGAGGTGAAATACCGTAACTAGTTCTAGGAGCGTGGCGGGAAAATGTTCATCGCTGTCATGAAGATCTTAGTATGCGCCTTTTTTTCATTTTTTCAAGCGATCGGTATATTTGGAAATAGTGTTGCATTATCTCCCCCTCCCCAGTGAGAGCCGATATTTAAATTCTTCTCCGGGATATTCATCGGGCCGAAGTTTCCCCCCAATCTCTGAACTTTTTAACACATTGTCGTCCGAAACTTTAAACGCCGCCACCTCCTCTCTGGTCCGTTTCACTCTTTACCGTATTCGTCCAGAGAACCGCCGCCTTTTAATTTCGCTCGTCTAATTTTTCTGTTTAGTACAACTTCTCATTGCGACCTCTTTCTCAGAATCAAAAATCGGATTGGCTGTATGCAGCATGAGAAACGAACATATCGGGTACTACTAAAACGACGATTCGATGTAACGACTTTCAAAGATACTAAAAGTGATCATTCCCGATTCTTTGCTAATCACTTCCGGCTTCTTCCCTCCGATTGGCCAACGTGGTGCGCATTTAACGCGTTCGTTTACGTAAGACGGCGAGGTTGCGTTCACTCGCTCGAGACAGTCGTAATAATTCCTAGCGCCTCGCGCTTCCGTCTATCTAATATGTATATGCGCCTTCAGCCGGCAGAGTTGCAGGAGCCGATTATGTTTCAGGGGCATAAAATGCCGCGCTATTACTACACCGTAGTTGAACTGGTCGTCGGACAAAAGTTCCCGCCGACTTCTTCTCCGGAATGCGCTCCTTCTTAGCACGGGAATGTCGCAAAATTGTCTAGATTGTATTCGCGGTTTAACCACACTCTTCGCCTTTTTCAACACTGCGAACCGAATGCTTAGTAATGCTTACTTGCCGATTAC
The DNA here is from genome assembly GCA_039619475.1 of Icerya purchasi. Lineage (NCBI taxonomy): Eukaryota > Metazoa > Arthropoda > Insecta > Hemiptera > Monophlebidae > Icerya > Icerya purchasi. The sequence goes on from CM077116.1 coordinate 285,909,903, forward strand.
CGGAATTGCGGATTGCTTGAACTGGTTTCCGGATTTGTCGAAACAACCGATGACGGCATAACCGAAACATGCTCGTTCGTCAGAAAATCCTTTCCGGCAGAGAGCGCCCTTCTGACACAAAAGTATTTGCATATAGATAGAGCGCGCGCGGAATGGTAATTATTCATTCGGCTACAAAGCTCCGAGCGTGCCTCCTTTTCCTTTAATCCTTTCTCCTTATCATTCGACGTTTTCCCCGCGTTTAGTTTTCCCTCCGAACGAGCTAAGGAAAGTGGAAAAGTTTACTCAGCTGTACGTAATTAGGATGACGAGAGACCGCGTGTGTGATAGCGGATGACTGTTGCCGACTCGCTCTCTCTCCCTCTCTCTCCGCGTTTTCCCTCCCTCTCTTCCTCCATCTATCTCACTTTAGTCCGTCTTTCGTCACTAATAAATTCCTAGTCATAATTTCGTTTTCCCGCAACGAGATACACAGTTATCTCCGGCGAAACGTGCTCTTCTATATAAATTAGTGGCTTAATTTTAAAGTTGAACTTTTAAGATTATTATTTCGTACGCGCGCATATAAATGGCCTGCTAAAAACTCGGTCGAGCGCCTACGATTAATTCTTCTTCGGCCATTTTCAATAGACTGGCTTTTTCTGCTGCGGTATTTATGTACATCGTGCCGCCAACTTTGTCGAATTAAAATGTTAAAACGGGAGGGGTGAATATTATCGAAAATAATTCCTGATGCTTATAATAATAATAATAATAATCGGGATGGATAGGCAAATATTAACTTTTTTCGTCGATTGGATTCTATTTCATACAAAAATTGATTAATACCCGTATAAATATATGAAAAAGAGACAAGACATTCGAGTGAGCAATTGTATGATGTGACATTATTACCGCGAGCGATTTGGAGTTTGTTAAATATAAAATAAACAGTCTATCACGTACACCATAATCATAGAGAACTAGGAATTTTTAAACCAAGTTGGGCATTTCTTGAGGGTTGCGTATAAAACAATTCGCTGAAGATTTAACAAAACACCGTTATTTCGGACACCTTTTAAGTAAACAACGAACGAACACTTAATAGAGCGAAACAATAAACGTTAAAAATAAAATAAAAAGAAATCGAGGAAGAGTAACGAAAATTCGAAATAAATAACAAAGACAAACTCTGCCGCCGCCGCCGCGTTCTCATACTACTCGTTAGAATAAAAGAACGCACCATGTAGCAAGTGCGCTGGAATTTTGTCTTATTGCATTCCGTCTAAAATCTGCCGAAAGGATTGAACCGAGATAAAATGATTACTATTCTCTATGCGGTCATTTGATTCCGAACAATAATGAACTAGTATTGCGAGTAGATGCGATATGCGCTAACAAATGAAGCAGTTCGATAAGTTCGATCGGTTTAGTCCAGTACAATCGAAAAGTATTGATTCTGCATTGACCGCGGACTATCATCACGCTGTCATTGTTATCAGTATTATTAGTGTAGGTTCCATAACCGAATGAGACATGTCAGCACGCGACATTATTTTCTTTTTCTTTTGATACATTATTGCCGACGTCAAACTAAGGTGATTGAATTTCGAATTCTGCCATTCAACTTTCGTAATTGAGCTGAAATTTTGATGTTTGCGATGCCTTTCGTGTTCGTTGGAGTAAAAAGTATAATATCATCATTAGCCTTTTTTATAGTTGACTCTTACGAAGTAGCGAACTCTAGAATCGGCTTAAAATTGTATTAGCGACTAATCTTTATTTCCTTTGTGTTGTATAGTTGAAGCGTCCTGCTCCATTCCAGTTTGTTGGTTCCATCGTTGGTTTTCAGCAATCTCCGATCGAAGTAACATATAACTAATTGATTCTTTTTTCTAACTTTTTCGGGCGAAGTTGACAAGATCTAAAAATAAAAAGAAAACAGAAAACATCTTTTCCTTGTTTCCTGATTATTACATTTGATATGGGCTAATTAGTTTTGGAGGAAATACACTGTATATTTTGATACGGTTACGTTTGTTACATAAATTTTGCATCTCATTATTTAACGATCTATGATTTTTTTTATGTTTTTTTTTTTTTTTTTTTTTGATTTTAAAGCAATATATAATTCTAAAAATATATGTTACTTAATAATTTTAGGACTTCTTCTACTCGTATAGCGATTTATTCTTTGATATTTATTTCCTCTGCTTTATATTTATTATTGTATTACCATGTTAATCCGAGCACACTGTAATGAAAGATTTTTCATTTTATTACTTAACTTTAAGAGTGCATATTCTATTTTATACAATTTTGTAAATATACTAGATATACTAAATATACTTTGATTTACTTCCCTTGGATATGGTTAGTCTGATTACTATAGTTTGCGTAGGAATAGTGCAATAATTCTTAACGGAACGCTAACGGTACGAATTTTTTTCGGGGCGCGTCAACTATAGCCGTTAACCTAATGCTAGTGAAATTTTCCTACATTTTCAGTGTGTGGCAGCGGCATTGGGGCCAGGTCCCTCTATCTGAACAAAACACGCCGCGGTGGCTGTACGAATTTTTCAATTTTGCCTTTTCATCTTGTCTTATCGTCTTTTTCACTCTTCTTCAACCACATGTAGATATTTTTGTTCTATTATTGTTTCCCATATATCGTTTCGTTGAACTTTTATACGTAATGTTAATTGTATTTCTTCCTTTTCTTACCGGTGTACAAAGTGTTTATTCGGTTTCACTGTATATGCGCATTACTATTATTGTTGCTATTGTGCTACGTTTTATTATTAAAACTTAAATAATTTGTAGTTTTTGTTTTGTACGATAATGAAATATGTTTTGAGAGCTCGCTGACGATGACTCTTGATATTAACTTGATTCTTCGAATTCATTGACGTAAATATAACCGAAAAGCACAAGAAACAGTTTTCTTCATCTGTAACTACAAATCACCGATAATGAAACTGTTTACGCAAGAACTTCATTCGTCTAACAAGAAATTGTACCGTTCGAAACGGTTCATGATACAATTCATCAGAGAAATAAACAAAATTCGAACAACCTTCATTTTGTAAACATTTACACATTTACATGTATACATATATTATGTGTTTCGAGTTAATCTGTGTCGAATGTAACTTCTTTCATAGTAAAAAAAAGGTAAAAACTTCCGACGTTACCCAGTTACATTTAATTTCGATATTGACCCGTTAAAAGTAATAGTGTCAAGTACAATAAAAAGATAGAATGGTCACGTTATTTCGTAAATTAATATTATTCATTTGATAACTTGCACTTAACCCAATAGATATATATTATACATATACATATGTGTGTGTGTGTGTGTGTGTGTGCACGCGCGCGTGTGTGTGACGTTCGCCGAGAAAAGGGATCTGTGATGTGAAAATATGGGTTTTGAATTAAACACTGATTCAGATACTACAAAGTGTGTAAAATAAAGTGCAATATGTAGTTTTTTTCGCAAACGTTTATTTAATGTTTTAAAACGTATAAAAATAATTTCAAAAAGAGATTTTCAGCAGGATTCGATATTTTTGATTATTTTCTGATGATTCTAGTATAAAGATGAGAATAGTAGATGTAAGAAAATCGTACAACGAAATCTGTAACTTTTACAAGGCATTTATTTCGCGAAAAATATCATTGTCAACTGAAACCGACTCTTCCGTAAGAATTATACAAGACTAATATATCTAGGAATCCAGCGGTACCCGTTGCGCAGCTCGCAAAAATCAAATTTACATGTAAGTGTATATCAGTCTATATATATATATATATATATATATATATATATATATATATATATATATATATGTATGTATATGTATGTATGTATATATATATTGGTGCATTCCCCTGACCGATAGTGGTTGAATACATGGACAACACATAATGCAGTACTTCTTCCGGTTTTCGTTTTTTCCAGAATCAAACGATATACAGGTATATTCAGCGAGCCAGTTGACGTCAATTTAGATTTTTATCGAAATACGCCCGAAATATAACCGCTACCTGACGACCTTGTTCCATTCTAGGCGCGAGTCTTGTAGACTTGGGACGCTCTCGTTCGGAAACGTTGATCTTCAATAGCTTTCTGTACCGGATAAAATTCCGATCGCGCTTAATTATTTTTCCCCGTTTACTTTTAGAATTAGATTTGTGCCGCATTTTGCAATTCTAAATTTTGTATCCAAATACTGCGGTGGTCAACACTTCGGTGGACAGCATTTGCACGATACGTGAGCGTGTCTCGAATGACGACTATTCTCTACCGAATGTTATTTCATTTCGTAATTTAATTAATCGGCTACAGATGCAAATTATTGTTAACCGAGCGAGAGACGAGTGGCGGCAGAGTTGTTGTTACAATATTTCGCATCGTTTACATGCAAATGAAGGTTAGTGACGCGTCAGTGTGGCCGCCGAGAAAACGCGATCGCAAATTTTACAGTTTTCACAATCCACTTGATTGTAAGCAGTGTAACTTTTGCGCCTAATGTGTTATTCTGTGACCGGTGTGCATGTGCTCGCGAATCCGCAGGGCTCTGTTTGTCTCCGTTTGTCGATTAATATCATATTTTCCTGCAGCGAACGGGTTAATGCGAATAGACATTAAATGGCCCGACCGTAGGAAAAAGATGGCAAATCCGGAGGTGACTGATGGCTATAGTAGCCAGAGCACCGTGTGCAAAGTCACTGCTCCAGTGCCGCCGCCGTATAATGATTATATTAATAAAGGAAAAGCCGTTAGCAAAAGCGCTCCGCTAGGGGATGTTATTGTCGGTTAATAGGGCATCTATCTCTTTCTAAAATATCATTCCGAAGTGCTCGTACGACTGCTCTATTCGCATGTTAACAAGCCGCCACTGTGTGTGCGCTGCTGAGACAATGCGTACTCCGCTCGCAGCTGTTTCCTACTTAACGTACTTCCCGGCCTATAGAAAGGGTTGCTCTTGTTGTTTGCTTTTCGCAGTTTTTATCCTTGGCCAGAAGAAAAGAAGCTGTTGACTGACCCTTATTTACAATTTGGCCGCCCTCTCTCGTTCCCTCTCATTCTCGGAGAAGCGACAGCTAAATGAAGAAAGAGCGGAATTAAGAAAAACGGTTAAAATTAAACAAGAAGCAAACGTCGTTAACTTAGAAACAAAAAAAAAAAAAAAAAAGAACGGGAAAAAAGGTAAATTAATACGATAAATGTTTTTTTCGTCCTATTTTCGGAAATAATAAAAGAAAGTTTTTGACAGCGGTTAAATACGTTTTCATACGATTTTTCGAGAATGTTACTAATTCGGTCATTTTCATCCGTCTGCGCTCGTTTATATAATTTTCGATTAAATAAAAATCTCTTCAAAATGCGCGAATAAAATCTATAAAATAAACAAACGATATTTTCATATTTTTCAAGGAACCATCTAATCGCAACTTATTTCCGGCGACGCGATGATTAAAAAAGCCGAAAAATTAAAACCGTATTAAAAATAGTGAATAAAACACTTTTTGAAACTATGTATTTTTTGCGCAATATATATATACATATATGTACTAATAATACAAAATACGGCGTGCCGTTGAAAATATAATATACTTTCATCTTAATTTTATTCGACTATTTTCGTCACTATATTTAAGCGAGAAATACATACATATGTTTTTTTCGAATTTTGTACTTGCTTTTTTGAACCTTCGTTTCAACTTAAAAACCGTTACGTTACTTCAATCAGTAGTCGAGCAGAGTTCCGCGAGGTCGACTAAAAGAAAAAAAGTAACGCGTATTTAAAGAGAAAAACTCTTAGCGAAATTACTAACTGCATTAACGTATTTAAGTTAATAGGCTATTCCGTATAGCCTTGCTTTTAGAGCTGTTTTTTCAATAGTGATCGCGATAATTCTTTACAACTCCGAACCGTAAAAGATTCGATTCTTGTTTTTTCCCCTTTTTTACCCAGTAGAAATTTCCCCGGCATGGAGTAGGTTCGAGCCACCCCTCTCTCCTTCCGACCGTCCTATTGTCTACCATACCATCTTAAAAGTTCAAAATAGTAACGAAACTTGCATAAAGCTTGTCCAGACTTTGTTGCCGCGAATAATATAAGCTATTGCGCTTGAAAAAGTTAACGGAAGTCGTTGTTGGTAAAAAAAAGTAAGTAACACACCATTTTAAAAAGTAGCGAAAATTAACTACGGCGAAGCAGAGTTGTACTTACAAATTTGACCTTTCGGGGTGCGGTATAAAGAAATCAGTAAAATTCCTCGCTAGAAAAAAAAAAGAAAACCTATTTGGCTCTTGTCCAGAAAATGAATAATATTCCAATAAAATCGTTATATTATTAAAATTAAAATTCCTCAATTTTCTGTTACGATTAGTGGCTTGCTGCGTTAGAAACTTTGAATAGAGCTATTTTCTTCAATATCCTTTTACTACGCAATGTCCGGCATCTATTTAATATGATCCCGCTTCGGTTTTCTTCTTGGCCCTCTCCCGTTCATAAGTCACCCACAATTATCTGTTTTAGCTATTTATTTTGCCTTGACTAAAAAATCTACTTCTGCATCTCCTTCTCTCTTTTGACGCTTTTACCGGACTTCCTCGCTCTCTACTTATATTGTACTCTTCTTCGTTGTTTATTTTTCCATTCATCTTCAGCGTTAAGTTTCGAAAGGTTCCAGTTAATTTTGCACTTTTTTGTTTATTGTCCAGCTTTCCTGACATTGTACGCTACAAACATATATTTCAATATACCTTGTCTTTATTTTTGTATTAATATTTTTGTCGATATTAATAATCACTTTTTTCTCATAAACGCTTATTATTTCGTCAGTCCTGCTCTTTCCTTTAAATATCTTGCACGTGCAACTTCGATCGTCCGCTATTGCCTAAATGTAGTATTTTTGGCTTTTTACGTGTTATCTCCGCGTCTACGCTTATACTTGTACTTTTTTTTCCGCTGAATCGCGTAATATTGCCTTCTTACTTATTCTAATATTTTAAAGATTCGATTTGATTTAGAGTTCTCGGTCTTGTTCGTTTTACGTTACTATATATCATCTGCAACCTTCAAGATGCTTCACACCGCTTACCGTAATTACAGTATAACACACTTCTTCCCTTTGCTTTGTTACTTTGCTCTAGCAGTACATAATAAAAAATATGGTCGACGAGAGATTTTCGTTTCCCCCTTTCTGTGGTCTTATGTTTATTTTCGTTGATCTCGATACAGGACACCCACAAACTTTTTAGCTAGCTACCGTGGCGTAGTTGGTTAGGTTGTGTGGTGTTTTGTTTAGGTAGAGTTCTTACCCCGCTGCCGCTCACTGATACTTCAAAAAGTTCATTTGCATTGGGTTAATGTTCATAGTTGACGCGCCTAAAAAAACAAAAAACAAAAAACAAAAAACAAAAAAAAAAAACCATTTAAGTTGTAAATAGTAATGTCCATTTTCTGTTGTTATCACTTTATCAAAAATATTATAAAACACGGCGTTAATGATTATGGAGTACATAACTCCGAAACATGTCGGCTCTTTTTAACATTTTAAAATATAACTTTCTGTAGTACGTGTTTTATAATATTTTTAATAAAAAATAAAAAAAATTTATAAACCTTTTGTCTCTTTTATCAATTTCCACCGCGTCTCTGAAGTTCCAATAGCGATTATTAAAATAATAAACACTTATATAAATATTTAAATAAAATAATATAATAATATCTCTTGATCGATTTTTAATAATCGTACATTTCCGAAGATAAAACTATAAATGTGTCTACTTTTTTTCCTGTTTACACCTGAAGCGGAATAATATAAGTGAAAATTCAATTTTTCCCCGCTATTATCAATAAAAGCTGTGTTTTTATAATAGCCGTTTCGGACTACAATAGTAGTACGATGTAACGGATTTATTTTATTCTCTTTTTTCCGTTACCTTGCCATTAACGCGTTCTTTTGTAGAGGTAGTCGATCGGTGTTATATTTTTAATCGTAAAATTATATCTATTATCCGTTGTGTAAAGTATGTGTGTGTGTGCGTGTACGTGTAGAGATACTTTTTTTAAAATTGTTATCTGATACGAAAACTCCATCAACCTAAAAGCCGCTCTCGCACTTGAGCTTTTTTTAACTTTGCCCTAAATTCAAATTGCCTTTTATCTAAAGTGGAATAATAATAATAATAACTAGGTGAAATTAAAAAGATATCGATGGCAAAAGCTCTACCGTTAATTCACGAGCGATACGGTGCGGTCACTTTCTAATGCATATCTATCAGCGAAAAAGAAGAAAATGTATTTTTTAATTTTTATTCCGGCATTTAAAAGTAGACAGGACGATTTTATGTTGTGCCGTAAATTAGTTCGTGTCGGATGAAAATTTTCAAAACCGATCCAAAACGGTTAAATTTACATTACCGAAAGTTAATGTAGCAACACTGATTCACACGACTCTGCCAACACCTCAGTAATGTAATTCGAAATTGCATTTTGCGGTTTGAGCTGAATTTGTAATATCAATTAGAAATTTTCAATTACAAGATGGATACGTTCGAACGTTTAATTAAATAATTAGAAATACCAATATCTAAGAAAAGAGCCTAAAATAAATTTGCCTAAAGATGTCTTTTATGTCCTCCATTTATTATTTTCTTTTTGCGATTCTTCCTTATGGGGTTATCGAACTTTCACAGAGTTTAATTAACAGCGAAGAAGAAAATGCAGATACCCGCCTTCCATTCCTTATTCTAAAACGTAACTTTCACTATAGCTCTGTCTGAATGAAAATATAAACCCTCTTTTACAGGTAAAATGTTATACCGATTCGCGACGAAGACTATGTAAGCAACTTCTGCTTTTGTTCAGCAGATGGTGGAATCGTATCAAAATACCTATCTAGTGTTTTAAAAGAAACTAGCTGCCCTTGAATTGACAACGCACCTTGTGATGTGGTGCGATGATTTTCCCGACTTTTATCTATAATTAGTCGTTTTGACGTTGTTACGTGTCCCTTGTGTAGATTACTATTTGTTCATACAGCTTCTAAAATTCAAAAAATTAGTTAATAACTTCCGATGTAATTAGGTTAAAAATGATCAAGATCGATGAAAAACAAAATTCTATTTATCGTGTAAAATTCATTGTTATGGCATGCTCTAGGTGTTATCACGATTTTAAATTTCTGAACTGCATAAGTCATTCGATTAAAATAAAAATTGCTTACTTATAATTTAAAATTCAAAACCGATACGCTTATAGACGTATTAATAAATAATAAAACGACTAAACTAGTCTGTTAAAATTTGTCTAACATATGTGTTTGTAATACTTCGCTCGAAGAACAAAGAAATCGGTGCAATCGTGTACCGCTGTGCAATCCACGAACAATAAAAATTTTCTGTTCGCATTTTAAATTTATAGTTAACGTCTTCTACATTCATATTTGGAACTGTTCTTGCCTGCACCAGCGTTAACGAGAAGCCATGCTGACCAATTTCTTATTGATCATTTTTTATTCCATTATCAACACGTTGCAAACATTTGTATTTCGGGAACGCATGTATTGTCCTACACAAGGAGTACCGCCGCGCGGAAGCTAACTGTAAGAATTGCAACTACCTCTGCTATACTCGACTTTTGGCATCATTTTTTTTTTTTTTTAAATGTTACGTTCACTTCTCTACAATTTTAATTTTCATTTTTTAATTATAAATATTTCGAATAAAAATTATTTATTTAACAATCCAAATTTAATATTTTAACCCAAACCGATAATTATTTACTTTAAGTTGAAGTGCACATTACTAGCCTATGTATAATTCAGAATATTTTATACTTTTCAATTTTCTAAGTTCGTTTATGCGTTTATTAATGCGTAATTAATAAAGGTAATCTACTTAAATATATGGGCCTGTCTGTACACTAAACATTAAGGAATGGGAAGATTTAATACTTTTTAATTTTAAATTTCATCGCTTACCATAAATAATTTTCAGACGTGGGTTGATAAACGTATAATTTAATTTTGGCGTTTCCGAGGGATTACACTATCATCATAAACAAAATATCGTCTTCTAAAAAAACTAATTTAAAATATAAATAGATTAAAAGTAGGAAAAAAAGTTTCTGATTAATCATTTATATATATAAACGCACATGTGTGTGCCTGCATGTATATATATATATATATATATATATATATAAAATAAATAACTCAGCTTTTCTGTTGTTAAAAAATACACTTTACAACGACTATTTCATTTTATTTGCAAAATACCGCTTTGTACGAGCCAGTAAGAATGTTCGGCGGTTGATTCCATCAAAAATTAATTTCCGTTTTTCTTTTCTAGAGGTGTGCTATTTTCGAAATGGTTCGAGTTCAATTTTTTCATCAAAAATTTTTTTTAGCGCTCAACAGCTATTAGTCATCCGTATTTTTTTGTTTTTTTTTTGACTGAAAATATCGGTATGTCTGTAAATACACCGAACTGGTAGGATATTGTTCTTGTTCCACCGCACCTGTTAAGATTTAGCTACTTTCAAACACTGTCAGCGGGTGAAGTCACCTTTTTGGTGGTAAATTTTAATAGTGAACACTATATTTAATAACAGATAAATTTATATATATATATATATATATATATATATATATATACATATTAATTACAATATAATTCTTAGGCCAGCCCCATTAGATTTTGTCCCAATTTTATGTAACGAAAGTTAAATGTTAAATGAAAACGTCATTCTTTATCATGTACCCATTAGATTTTGTAATAAAGAGTGATTCAAGTTAATGTGATTTATATCCTTTTGTAGTATATTAAATGTTTCGGTAGTTTAATTTTTATTTAAAGGAAATAAGTATAGGATTTTTGTGATTGTTATTTTTTTTTTTTTTTTATGGATGCTGGTAAAAATTACGTTGTAAATTTTGATATACAAGGTATAGAAGGGAAAGAAATAGAAATATAAGCAAGATGGTTCAAGGTGCAGAGCTCCTGGCGAGGCCAAAATGGCCGAGTTTATATATACACCTATATATATATATATATATATAATATATTAATTACAATGTAATTTTTAGGCTACCCCCGTTAGAAAAAATGTCCCAATTTTATGTAACGTTTGTTATATTTTATAGGATTTTAGTGATTGTTATTTAAAAAATGTCGCAATTTTATGTAATGAAATATGTAACGAAAGATAAGATTTTTGTGATTATGTTATTGATGCTAGTAAGAATTAGGTTGTAAATTTTGATCATTTTATACAAAGTATAAAAGAGAAAGAGACAGAAATGAAAGTAAGAGGGGTCAAGGGGCACGGCTCCTTGCGAAGTCAAAATGGCCGAGTTATATATATATATATATATATATATATATATATATTGATTAATGTGTATATTTTTTTTTTGCGCTGGGACAACAAAAAAATCCCTTAACAGAGTTTGTAATGTTTTTACATAGCGCTTATAAAACGTTTATCTTATTACGGATAAATTACATAATACCAGCTTTTTTGTATGAGAATTATAGAAAACTAGCATCGGAGAGTCTAGAAATCTCCTATAGCGAAGTCCGAAGAATCGCGTTTTACTTAAAAATATATACATACACCCCATCTCACCGTACACATATATTATCGTATGCTCAATTCTGATGTCACGTGACTCTGGCTTCTCCAAACTCCTCCAGTTTCACGATTAGATCAATAAAAGGACGGAGAAACCACCCAAGCTAAACAAATAGCTATCGCACAGCGGCTCGGGTTGCCGTGTCCTCCGAACTATCAACCACGCCTGGAGGCTCGTGTTATGTGTCACGTAATAGACGCGAATAAATTCAAATTATTGATAAAAAAGATATATTCATACACAATTAGACCACGCGTCGGTGACTAGAGTGCTTCGGAACAAAAGCAGGTGATCGACACATTTAACAGATAAACAACGCAAATATGAAAATATTAAAAATTCTTCACACGTATTAATTATTATGTCGACGGACAAATAATTTAATTTTAAAATTGATGCGGGTCCGCTGACCACGCAACGCTTCAAATTACGATAACTCTTTTTAGAGCAAAACGGATACTAACTCTTGACGAACGAGCGCAAGACTCGCGAAAACCCAGGTAGTCGATCAGCTGTCGGTACTGCCCGATCAGTCGCAACGACACATCATGCTTATCAAACGCGTAATTTTTGGCAAAATTACGTCGCTTTAGTCGGGCAGTGTATCCGCGTCTAGCCTTAGTTAATTCTACGTTATTATAATTGTGTTGGTACGGCATCGGAATTATATTCCAACTTCCCAACCGTTCGAACCATTTAATCAGCTACTTTACTTTACTCGGTTCGAACATTACGAGAGAATTATATACGAAATACTATGCTGTGTTGATCGATAATAAATAAAATAAGGAATATAAAATTTAATCTATGTTTTTCATTTCCCACAGCATAGTAAAGCCAGAATTCCAAACACAAAATCAATATTTTATTTACGTTACTCACTGTAGGCTCATGACAATATATATATATATATATATATATTTATAGGGTAGTATTTTGGTATATTGTAATATGTTGTACTTGGCGGTTCTAAATATGAAAAATTAAATCATATCCGTGTAATAATTAAATATTTTATTGTTAAAAATTTCATTTTTTATCATTAATGTATTAATTTAAAGCTCGTAGTAAAACGGCAAAAAGAAGTAACTTTTCCGCGATTAAAGTAAATTTGTAAGGCGGTCTATCAGGGGGGGAAAAAAACAAAACATGAATACTTTCTATTCACTAGATGAACTATTTTAAACCCATTTCATGATAATATTTCAAGGAAGGCATTGCGTATTAATTACACTGGCTTTTTTCTCACATATTAGAACATATTGCGCGGCAAAGCAGAAATCGAAGCGCCCTACGATGTTCTGTCTGTAATGCGTGTAGTGCGCGTTTCTGAAGACGCATGCAAAGTATTTTACAGGTAAAAGTTGTCGGTATTTTATCAGAAAGACCGGAAGTTTAATATCCCATTCGGGCTAGCTTTAATTTCCGAGTTTGTTTGGAAACTCGTTTGAAACGATTTGTAAAAGTGTTGGCAGGTAGAGTACGATTTGCAAGGCGTTATCTAACCCTGCTGCTTTTTTTATTCCGTTTAGTGCGCGTGTAGGAGTGTATTTTTTGATTTTCATTTTATTTTCATTCGTATAGTTTTTTTTTTCTGCTCCTTTCTGTGTATGTAACGCGAAAAAGCTGACGGTACTCTAGTTGATTACTTTAATGGAGTTTTGTTTAATTCTTTTTACATTTCGCCAAGACAAACGCACGAAGGAAAGAAGACAAATTGAAAAAGTAAATAGATCACAAATAACACCCTTTTATGAATTTCCCATTTTCTTCGTTTTTTATCCTCCTCTGTGTCTTTTTTTTCTTTTATCCCTTTTTCTGAAACTTTTCACATGGAATGAAATAAGTAGGGGAACTCTGGTACTAATACTTTACCGGTTTGTTGAAAAGCTTTTTGTTCGCTGTTATTTATTTAAGCTGAAATAAAAAGGGCATGTAGAAAAATTTCGCGTGGAATGTTATTTGTATATTATTCGGTAATTTTATTACAAAATGCACGCTTGTGTTGAAAATAACGCGGTGTATTTCTTTTCTGTAATGCGGTGAGAACGCTGGCAGATAATGATTAGTTCGAGTTGCAGCTCAACGAAAGTGATCAGAACAATAAACCGAAGTGGAACAACTTCGAATTTTAAAATATTCGGAATTTTGTGGAGGCGTGCACAGAAATACAGAAACGTATTTTTAGCATAATTGATAAGATTAGATAATTACCAATTTAAAATATTCCAGGTAGCTTGTGTTCTACTGAATTCAGTGCGTTTTTTTATTTCTAAAGTAGACGTGAAAAAGAAATGTTTCGCTTTCATTTAACTTATTATATTTTAATTATGTTTTAATTATTTTTATATATATATATATATATATATATATATATAAATGAAAACACAGGTAGCAGCAGCCTGTTTGACATTAAAACCGATATCAACCTAACGAAATTCTGTTTGTTTATTTAATTGCAGATTTATCGGTTTGCAAAGCTCAAATAACGAAAGATACTCACGAAGGTGAAGACATAACGCTAGAGTGTAGATTTTCTCCCATTATTACTGCTCCAGAACCAACTTTTTATTGGCAGCGTACGAACAAACGAAATCAAGATAATGTCGCTATAAAACAAACACCACTGGAAAGTAATTACAAGTAAGTAAATATTACGTCCAACGTTATTACTTTATTTTATTTATGGTATTGATTAAAATTAGGTTCGAGGTATTTTAACATCCGCATGCGTCTTTTTTGTTTTTTTTTGGTTTGTATAAAATCGAAATCTTCAAAAAAAAATCTATAACGTTTTATTTTGCGCTTATCGGATGACAGCGAATTTCAGGAAAATATAGAAAATAAAGTTGTTCGAAAAAAACAAATCTTCATACACCTGAGGTTTAGCCTCTGTTTTCAGCATACTGATTTTAAATATATTCTTTTTTAATGTAACACAAAAAAAAAAAAAAAAAAAGAAAGAAAAAGAAAGAAAAAAAAATGACTAAAAGAAATAGAACAAATGAAGGAAAAAACAAACTTAATAAACCGATGGTAACGGTAAAATTAAGCTAATTAGAAATCGTTAAATGGTGTTCTCACGTCTATTTAATGGAGAAAAGTTAGTCAAAGAAGAATATAAAAAGTCGAGTTCGGATTGGAAAACCTTTTTTATTACGGAGAGTAACGAGCAAATGTGTGCACGCATCACGTTTCATAATGTGTCGTGTCTGAAGAGCGCGTTCTTCAAACAGGCTTCGTTAATTTTTCTCGTTCGTATGTTTCGAAGCTTGCCTAACACCGCTGCATCTATATTATATTATCGCGTCTTATTACAGATTGGACTTCAAGCCGGAACAAGGCCGATACGATTTGCTCATTTCGAATGCCAGCTACGAAAGGGACAATGGCAAATTTGAGTGCCGCCTGAAAGCCCCAGGGAGCGGACGAGACCTCCATTCGCAGTCGTTCATTGTCACCGTGCTAACTCCGCCTGGACCGCCTAGAATTTCTCCAGGGCCTTCGCCTACCGCTACCGAGGGTAAACCGTTCGAACTGACCTGTTCCAGCGCAGGTGGAAGTCCGGATCCCGTTATCAGGTAAACGCGTCCGCCCCGCTGCACGTGTACTTTCTTATTTTTACATCGTTACAGAGATACTTTTACCCAAGTGCCGATTTTAAAATTTCCGCGCTACAAATTCTGTCAGCAACCCCTGTTTTTTCTTCTCCTTCTTCTTCTTATTTTCGTTTTCATCCATTTCCACTGACTGACACTGCGCGCTCCTTTAAATTATTTTACTATTCTTTTTCTCGTCCTTTTTTTTTTTTTTCAATCTTCTGAAATGTGCTAATTTTCTTTTTGTACGAAGTTGTAATTTGGAAGAACATTTTTTATCATTACTACAATTTTTAAGATTCATTAAATAGTATCGCACAATAAATATGTATTATAAAAGCGTATTTACACTTACGTTAGCAAAATTTTGAAAGATCACACGTTCACAGTGGCTGTACCATCTTTTATAGTTTTGTTTTTAGGGGGAACTTAATTTTTACATTACTAAATACCTTGAGGAGGTCACATAAAAAATACGTAATGAAATGATCGGTATCGCGGCTAGAAAAGGCCAGATTTTTAGAAGATACATCGATTCTGCCGAAAACAAGAAAGATAGAAAGGAGCTGGCACGCGCTGTTTAAAAATCAACGCAATAAACGTTTTTATTAGGAACGTCGGGATATATCGTAAACTTTTACTCTCGGCAATTTTGGCCCGCTGCAAAATTTCTTACAACGGTAGCATCATTGTTATCACGTTATCATTAAATGAGATGGGATTCCTTTTCTCGCTTGATATCTGTTTTTTTTAATATAATATTTTACGCAGTTGTTATTCCTATAACAATGAGTTAATTTTGCTTGTTCAAGGTGGTTTCGTGAAGGCGTAACCGAACCGATAGAATCGGTTACACGTATCGGAAGCAGCACAAAGGACTTTATAACGTCAGCCGTATTGACGCTAAATCCGTCGAGAATAGATGACGGAGCTATATACCGTTGCGTTGTCTGGAATAGAGCCATGCCGGACATCATGAAGTTGGAAACGAAAGTTACGCTAGCGGTTAATTGTAAGTGTTCACTTTTTCTTCTTAAAACGCAAACAACGCAGTATGCTAGCCCACCAAAAATTCCAAGTGGCCCCGGGGAACACCGTGACCCCCTGCTGCTGTGCAGAATTCTGCAATGGCAAACGGCGGCCGGAACCGGAAGGTGCATCCAGCACACCTGAAGGTCTCTTAGTGCATTATTGATAATAATCCTCCATTATTGTACTAAATCGCGGCTTGCCTGCTTGATTGCATTTTACCGTCCGTAATCAGACGAGTTTTAGCCGAGTTCATAACTTTTCTTCACACATATCGCCTAGTCGAACTTTTTCGCCTAAATTCTGCTTTCAACTTTCCGAACTGGTTCCAAACTTTTATCATCGGCACGGTGTACTTTTTCAGAGTCACGTTTTATTCGGCGTGTGTCCATCATTCTTCTCGGGCACTTTCCCTGAAACGAGAAAAATTTGTAATCTCCGCTTGCACCCTCACATTTAACGTTAGATGATGTAAATGAACTAAGAGACGGAACCATAGACACTGGTTAATTGAAACTAGAATTATAATTAAGAATTACATATTGTTATTTACCACATTTCTTATATAACCGACGATTATACGATAAGAAGAATTGCGGGGAAGAAAAAAAATTACGCGTAACTTCTTCTGCGGTGGTTTTTAAAGTGCTGCACGATTGTCCTATTACGGTTGCCATAGAAAAAAAAAAAAAAAAGTGACCGAATTGCTTTTATGTTTTAGATTATCCGCGAGTGGAAATCGGACCGGAAAACCCGTTGCGAGTGGAGAAAGAAGGATCGGTAATATTGCAGTGTAACGTCGACTCGAAGCCTCGAGTGAACAATGTCAGGTGGTCGCGAAACGGACGGTTCATAGCCACCACGTTTACGCACGCGATCAATAAAGTCACCGTACAGGATGCCGGCAAGTACACTTGTTCGGCCGATAACGGCCTAGGTCAGACGGGAGAAGCCGAACTTTTACTGGACGTCCAGTACGGGCCTTCGGTAACGGTAGACGGCGGATTAGGAGTTGCCAGACAAAGGGAGGCTGAAGAAGGTGAAAGCATTACCATTCAGTGTAACGTGACGGCGAATCCTCCGCCGGTGTCCATCGAATGGCTGAGGGAAGGAAGATCCGATTTCAGACAGCCCGGTGAAGTTTTGAAGATCAACCGAGTTACCGCCGATTCGGCCGGCACCTATACCTGTCGAGCGACTAACTTCCTGAATCCGACCACCGTGACTCGACAGAGGATCAATAAAGTAGGAAATGCGTCGATAACGTTGCTAGTTCGTCACCGACCCGGCTTGGCTCGGATCACTCCGGAAAAACCGGTGGCCACCGAGGGAACCGGCGTTACGTTAACTTGCTCAGCATCTCCGCCCGGATGGCCAGTGCCACAGTACCGTTGGTGGCGAGAAGCGGACGCTCTTAACTCAAATGCACCCGTGTCCGTTCTAGCAACCGGTCCCAGGTATACGATTCAGTCGGTTCACCTGGGCAACGACGGTAAATATTTCTGTCAGGCGAACAACGAAATGGGTCACGGAGAAATCGGTTCCGTCGCACTTGTGGTTCACCAGCCGCCGAGATTCATTAGCAAATTACAACCTCACGTTACCAGAAAGTAAGAAATTAGATGAGTTTTTGTTTTTTTTCGTTTATCTCTCTCTCTCTCTCTCTCTCTCTTTTTAATTTTCAGCTTAATTCGATGAAATTCAGTGACGTAATTTGTTTTTTTTAATGTTGGCGAAGAAAGAAAAGAAGACGCTTCAAAATTTAAGAAAAAGTTGTATAAGTCTTTTCATTGGAAAAAATCGCAATGTCCGCGCAGTCACGAAGAATAATTTTAAAAGAAAAGCGAAAAGCCCCAACATGATAACACGCGTCATACGCGCTTCACGACAAAATTCGACTATCTAAGCTCGAAGATGTTTTAACATTAAGGAGATAGATGAAGAAGGTCGCTGTTATTTTAACACATTGGGGAGAATATAAGTCGAGCGATCAAAGTAAGGTGTAAAACACGGTTCGTGATGGACCGTTGTGACTGATTATCAACGACTAGTAATAATTAATAATTAAAAAGAGAATATTTTAAAGAGAAACGAACGGTGTAGCTAAATAAATAGAAGTCTGATATTAAACTTAGATTACTTAAAAATAATGAAATATGACATAAATGAACGCCAACTCAAATTCATTACATTACCAATCAAGTTAAATTTGTAATTTTTTGTATATGTTTAATTTAATATATTTATGTAATTAAAGTTTACCATGCACAGAGTTGTCTTATGATGAACAATAGGAGGTTACAGCAAATTTTGAAAATTTTGCTTGCGTGATAAAATTACAATATGTATATGTGATATAAAACGTTTTTTTTCTTCTTCTGCAAATTGCAGGGTTGGAGATCATGAATTTAGTGTCATGTGCGCCGCTCAAGGAAAACCTAAACCCTCGATACGTTGGCTGAAAAGCGGACGAGAAATTTCGGCACGTATGTACGATACGTCGACGGAGGAATCAGAAAGTATGCATAATCCGATTTCGTTAGATATGTATATTTTTTCACTCTAAAATTTAAGAAATGTTCACTGAACGAAAAGGTAAATCTATTAAAAATGATGTCGCATTGCAAATGAAAAGTAATAATCGCATCGGCAGATTCACTTGTTTCGTTGTGTTTTAAACCGCGATTATTCAAAAAATCATTATTTCGCATAACTTTTCCTGCTGCCCCCCGTATATTTCTTTATTTAAACAGCGCCGGTCTCAACGTTGTGAACTAAAATTTCACATCCAATAATGCGTTTTATTCGATGATCGCAATTACACATCCACACCCACTTCGTCGTTCAGGGTTACTTTTTTCTTATCGAATTCATTCGAAAAAGTCCTGGTACATCAATCAACAAACTTAACACTATTTGGTCTCATTATTTACATCATTATCAAACATTACACACGACGTACGTAAAAGAACTTTTGAAACTGGTTATTCCTCTGCTATATTCGTCCAATAACCGATTTTGCTAAAATTATTAATTTTCTACCGTTTTGATAGCGAAGAATTTTCACTAGTACTTCACGAATTTATAAATATAAACTAAATAAGTAGCCTAATAACAAACAGAAATAAGTATTAAATTACTTTAATTAGAAATTAAAATAAATACCTCGATTTAGGGAAACATTTTCGGACATTTCCCATCAACAGAGCTAGCAGATTTATCTCTACGTTTAATTTCACGGATTTACGTAAAATTTCAATCCTGAGAAATAATATTAATAATATTTAATAAGTTGTGAAGCTCAACACACATTGCTTTACCGTTATCAATTTCGTCGTTGTGTAAAATTATATTTTGTAGGTTGCCCACATATCCAGCTCCTTATTATATTCATCGTATTAGTATTTTTTATCGCACGTATTTCAGCTACAGCCTAAAGGGACTTTTCGTTTTATCTTTTACTTGAAAATGAAAGTTAAGATGAAGTAGATTTGTATTAATTACATTGATTTCGAATGACGAGATTGATGTTGGCGGGTAAAACTTTTATATAGTTGTGTATAAAAAAAAAAACATCACAAGTATATCGCTTATAACTTCCGTCGCAATATTGAGTGCTGTAGGAATTGTACTAACCTTTATTTTTTCTGAAAAATGATAATGCAGATCGAACCTATTTCGGTCTGTCGGAGCAGATATGACAGATCCTAAATGTTTTGAGGGAAGCATTTTCGAATATGTAATTATGCTGTGCATGCTCTATTCGCGGAAGGCTTGGTGCAGAAAATTTCGTCCGAACTATCTAAACGTCTGTGAAACCGCACCTGTCATTCAGTATCCGGCTCAATGGGTTTTGAGCTTTGTCATTCCCACTCCATTGTCGGTATTTCTTTGGTGAATGATGAACAGCTAGCCAGCTACTCGTTCATTATCAAATTTTAAAAACTTGTTACCTTGTAGCCTGCTTCCAGCTCTGAATTTTTACCTTTAATGATGGTTTAATTTGCACCATATAAAAACCCGCTCGCTGCCCAGAAACATCACAATTTTTCTACATTTTCTCATCGGGAACCTTTATAATTCCTCCGATAGTGCTTTCAAATTTTTGTTATCGATACAATTTATTAAATAATTCGTTTTCTGCTATTTCTAAATGTTATTTCAATTTTCCAGATTCAAATGGAATAAGTACCGTACAAAGTACTTTGCGATTTTCCGGCAGAGATCGTCCGAACGGGAATCAATTAATACCGGGCGATAGCGGTTTCTACGCGTGCGTTTTTGAAAACGATGTAAAGCGGGTCGAAAGTAGCATGCAACTGCGCATTGAACGTAATTATTTAAAATTATTCTTAGTTATTCCTACGCAACACTGCACATTTAAAGGGCCAAAAAAAAAAAAAAAAAAAAAAAGAAAAAAGAAGGATAATATTAATACGCGTATGTGCAGACGATTTTTAATGAACAATTGTACTAACATTTCTTTATCTACATACATGTAGGACTTTTGTAAATTTCATATTCGTTGGTTGAATAAAATTACTTCGGTCGCTCCTGATGGTGTTCTTCCTGAAAGCTCCTTGTAGTAAATACAAAAAATAGTAAGTAGAGAGAGAGAGAGAGAGAGAGAGAGAGAAAGAAGAGAAAATTAGAGGTTGTCAGTATTCGTGGTTTTTGAAAACAAGCAAAACGATCGACTAAATTGAGTGTAAAGAAATATTTACTTCTAGCAGAAGCTCTGTTGCGGATCATTTGAGATACTTTTTAGAAAAAAATAATAATTCTTACACATAGAGGAATACACTTAATGTATAACGTAAAATTGAACTTTTTAGTTGTTCGTTTTTTGTTTTTTTTTTAAATTTATGTGCAAAGTTATAAAAATGCGTAATTTTATTACTATTGTAGTGAATGAAAAAACAAAAAGAAACTAATTAAAAGCGTTTTTTTTAACAGACGAACCCATCATACTACACAAGTACAGTAAAGTTGCCTACGATATGCATGAAACGGCGGAGGTGATCTGCAAAGTACAAGCGTATCCGAGGCCGGAATTTCAGTGGAGTTTCAGTACGAACGTAGCGCCGTTATTAACCGGAAGCGACGGACACTACGAAATCAACACAACTGTTAACGAAAGCGGTGGCGACATATTCACCAGCGTCTTGCAGGTCTCAAACTTACGCGAAGCCGATTACGGCGACTATCACTGCCGCATCGTGAACGCAGTCGGTAGCGTCAAAACTACCATTAAGCTACAGCCGAAGGGAGCTCCCGAGAGGCCGGAATTCTTGACTGCCATCTACGTAGCTCATAATTACGTAACGTTACAGTGGACACCCGGATTCGACGGAGGTCTGCAGAATACGAAATATTTTATTTCATATAAGCGAGCGTTGAGGACCAACGATAACGATGTGGAAAACGATTGCTTTGCTCCGAAAAGGGCTGGAACCTCTGCTGAAAATTGGCAGGAGTTCGATTGCCAGAAGAACAATCCATGCAACGTTACCTCTTTGGAGCAACATCAGACTTACGTGTTTCGCGTAAGTAATTTTGAAAAATAACTATTTTTTTTGTTTTTGTTTTTTCCCCGTTTTCCTATATACAAACTGTTTATAATCGATTTTGAAAATCTAACGGCGCGTAATTTTACAGTTAAAGTAACAGTAGAATACAGACAATCTGATAATACATCTTCATTGTATATTTTCACGATTTCGATATCATTTCATCATTTTATTATCCGCTTTTCAGCGTCCAATTTTTTTTCCGGATTCTTTTTCGATAACTTATTTTCTATTATTTCCTTTAAAGGCCTTTAATTAGGTATCAAATTTTATTACTATTATTACTATTATTATTATTATTATTTATTATTTCCTCGGGTTTACCATATCCCGGTTACTATAATTTGTGACTGATTACATCGTCACAATTATTTTATTATATTTTAATAGTTTAAAAACTTCCTCACTATGTTACAGATACTTAATTATTATTATTATTACTAACGTTAATTTTATTTAAATAGGTGAAAGCTTACAATACTAAGGGACATAGTAATTACTCAGAAGAAACCACAGCTACGACGAAAGTGGACAGAGTTCCATCACCCCAAAGAGTTACTTTTGATCCGGACACCCATGCTCTTACAATCAATATTGCAGCCACCTGCTTACAATTAGTAAGTTAATACGACTTGTACCGCACCGAGAAATACATAAATAAGTGAGCTATCGCGTGTGCGTTGTGTGTGCATGTATTATGATGTAGTATACCCCTGAAACAAAAATGCTGATATATGCATTAGGTTGCAGGACTTCAAAAAATTACAAGTGGTAAAATCACATGAGCTAAAGTGGTGCATTTACGCTCATAAAAATACTTACAGAAGATCTGTGTATGAGAAAATTACGTAAAATGCTGATCGATATTTTGATATTCTTAAACGACTTTTTAGGCGTTCAAAGTTTCGTCACGCGGTGTTAAATTATTAAACTCAATTATCCGTTATATTCATTTAGATCACACCGCGCAATTATTTTTCTTTTTTTTTTAAACCTTAAAAGATTATCAACTTCAAGAGATACGAAGTATCTTATCAAAATGAAAAAATTTTACGACCGTTTCGAACAGTCGAAGTATTAAATGAAGAAATGCATTTAGGACGGGATCTCATTGATAAAAAGTTTTTTAGAAAATACAATTTTTTCATATATTTTTAATGCTTATGTATTTATCATAACGATCTGCAAGTGTTTATCAGCTTTCTGAGAATAAGAAGAAGCATAATGTAGTTTATAATGTTCAAATAATACCCGCCAATTTATGATGTATACATATATATATATTTTAGTATTAGTAATAAAAAATGTTGTGTGTACATCTATCTATCTATATATATATATATATATTTCTATTACAATAAATAGGTTGGCATTGTTGAAACTATAAGTAATCATTTAAACGATCCCAACTGGCAGTTGGTGGAAGTTTTACCTCTTTCGCCGTCAGGAAATGCACCTACGCATCGAGAAGCGACAATACTATCTTTGGTGTCCCGGCGACAGAGCAACGCTAGATCGTTGGACGATAGCGACTTTTTGGCTTCAAGCGATGAACTAATTGTAGATAAACAAAATGTAGACGACTTACGAATACGCGTGCGTTTATGTTTGATGACTAATCAAGAAACATGCGGCGATTACACCGAAGCTGAGAGTGAGTATTGTAATTTTACGTAATTGTGTCACATTTTTTTATCAGTCATTACTTTATTATGCTGCGGATGTGTACAATATTGTTTATGAAAGAAGAGAACTCTCCCCAGATGAACGTGTACTTCCATCAGGTGCATTTCATAAAAATTACCGCAATTGATAATTCCTTCGAATTCAATTAACTTTTCTCGTTAGAATTTCTCGTACCTATGTGGAAAAAATATATACATATATGTATGTACATATTAGCCAATAATGAACACAGTTAAGATGGAATACACTTTAAATTCGTTGTAAGCGTAAAAATTACTACAATTTATAATTCCTTCTAAATTTAATTAATTTGCAAATTTGAATCGATTTTTTTCATTAGAGTTTCCGGTACGTATGTAGCAGAAAGTGTATATATATATATATTCAATCGATCGGAATAATAAGCTCTACTTGCACGTCCTAAATGGGATGATATTATCAACGCGCATATAATTGCTCGCATCAGATTAATACTTTATGCAGCTGGTTTCTATCAGTTGCATTGCACTTTGTTCTGCCCGCTCTTATGTTAATATATTTACTAAGCAGATTCTTCTTTTCTTTTTCATGATGTCATATTCTCAGTTTCGACGATGTGAAGTAAGCATGGGTAACTCAGCTATATCCTCGGAAACATATCCGCGGTTGAACACAATCGGATATATCTCCGGGACATATTTCAACTCCGAAAAACGTCACACAACAAATAAATATCATTCCGGACACAGTTGAAGTCACCTCTGGGACGGAGTGATTTGATATATCTCCACTCCGAAAGGCGACAACTGTGCACGCAACTTTATCATTACTATTTCACGGAATTACGTCGTCGACGGTGTGATTTAAAATGTTTAACTCAGAATGAGTAATATGATAGACGAATTTTTAATGCTTGGTGTTCTTTGACGCGATGCGAACTAGCTATTTTATCGAAAAAGGTGCTGGTAAATTAGAATTGCGCGAAGAAAATGCGCACCGTGTTCAAGGACGTTTTGTTGCTTTGTGCGTTTCCGAGCATTACGCGGAGTTGAAGTTGAATACGCAGCGAATAGTGCGATTATACGCTGGATATGAGATAACTCCGCCGGAGTTGGAGTGGAGAAGCGGATATATATCCGCAGTCGGAACAAAACTCGTCCAGCGAAGTTGATTTGCGCATCTCTAATGTGAAAAGTATCGGCGACGGTTAGCGAATGTAACTCTGATATGAAATATAGAAAAAGGTACCGTTATGCCGGCAGATGTCTCTGCGATACACTCTGATTAGCTTCTCTCACTCCTATATATTTTTAATTGTGCGTATAATTGAAGATTAAAATGAGAAAAAAGTCGTCGCGAAAAAATGAAAGTTCCAGGGTCGCCTTTTAAATTCCGCCCCGCTCTAAAATTGTCCGTCCCTAACAACCTCTTGTGCCGCGTCGCTAATTTCTTACCTGTTAGAAAAAATTAAAAACAAGTCGCCTTCCTTAAATGTCATCGTTGCGTTACAATTGTCCGCGACACTAGATTCGGAATATATCGAATTCCGACGGAGCATTTTTTCCGGAAAGCTGTCTAGTGAAATCACGCTAATTCCGATGTGATTCTAAATAACTTTTGCATAATGTAATGAATAATTGTGTTTAATTTTGTAAAATATTTCGGTAATAAATGAATTAATTTATTTTTTTAACCGCTTACAGTTGGTCCGTCATATATAAAGGAAGCCACGGTAATCGCCACACCGACGCTAATCGCAATAATCGTTTCGTGCATAGTCTTTATTCTGTTTATCGGAGTCATAATCGTTTTCTGTCGCTGCAAACGAACGCACGTTAAAAAAGCGAGCGCGAAAGATTACGAAATGGAATCTTCAACGTAAGTGCCTGTCATTTTTTGAAAGAATTTCCAGACAATATTTCACAGTATTTCGATTTGTTTGTCAAAATCTGATAAAGTTTAAATCGGACTGAATAAAAAGACTATTTTTAATTTTTAATACGATCGCTTTGGCAGCGTAAAGAATTACCGAATATTTTGCGTACGTCGAGTAACACTTCCGTCGATAAGATTGTCGATGAAGATTTATGATTCTAACATCTCGAGGTTTTCTTTGTAAAACTAACTTCGCCGTTCTACTTGTTTTTAAATATTTTTTACATGCATATATATATATATATATATATATATATATATATATGTATAATTTAATAATTTAATAATTTAATAATTTGAGGTAACGTACTGTAGGAAGCGACACTGATTTAATTTTGTAATGCAACGTTATTTTATAACAATCGACCATAAATTTTGCAAACAAGAAGGAATCGATAAATGGCAGATTAACCACGAAAATTAAAAGCCCTTTTTCCCTTAACCGATTATTTATCTGTTCTTTTTTTTTTTTTGTTTTTAAAAATCTTTTATATATTAAAAAAAAAAAAAAAAAAAGAATGCTTGTAATTTATGCAATAATTTAACGTCACCCCGATGAGTAAACGCAAATAAAATTAATGTAAAATCTGAATTTATGAAAACCGTCTCGCACGTATGCATTGTATTTACTCGTATTATTATTTAATGCCATCGACATTTTTACAAAATAAACGAAAACCCATATAAGTATTTATATATATATTAATTTCCGAAAAATTTTACATATTATTATTTTGACTGTTTATACATGAATTTAACAATTATTATTCATTGTGTTTACACGCTTTATTCTGAGGCTAATTTTATTTATAATGGTAAGTAACACAGTTCATTCATAGTTAATAATGTACGCTATAAACTTTGCTTGAGCCTTTTTTCAATTTCATAATTGCGAAGTAATTCAAAATTTCAAATGACTTCGTTACTTTTTTTCTCCCTCGTCGGTGAAAAATTATCGCACCACCACGTGCATGAGCGCTTATTTTTAATGCGCCTAAAAACGGCATTTCTATTAATTAAACACTTCCTATATCCGGTAAAATGACGTTAAATGATTACATAGCGCGACGCGTTTCGAACAGCTTCGCGATCATGAAACATGTTTGACTAATAGTTCATAGTTTGTACGATATATCAGTGAATGTTTCGCCATCGCGAAACCATTCCGAATAATTATAACGTTATTTTACGGGAATGTTCGTTCTACCTGTTCTTATTTAATTAATGGAAAATTACCGGTTGCTTAAATTTTGCCATCATCTAGATGCTTGGTCGGTAGTGTAATAATAATCGCAGTAGTACGCTTTTAAAATGAGCTTCTTTCATGCATAAATCTGTTTGATATGTTGCTTATGTGTTTACCTTTATAATTGCAGGGTTCATCCCAGTATTGTACAGCAAGCCCCTCCACCATATTATTCTACGTCCGGCCTAGAAAATAAGGCTCTAGAACATACGATGGATTTAGCTATGGATGACGGAAGTAAGACTGCTCTATACGGAAGTCACGCGTATTCGAATTACATGAACGGCCCGTCGCAAACTATGGGTATGTACATAATTATTTCCCGCGCTAAACATTTTTTTGCGAGTTTACATTTAAATGTTTTCATTTAAATTTGTCTACTATTCATCGCAAATGAGTTTCGGTAAAACATTTTTTTGATAATTTCAGTAAAAACGAAAAAGGGGTAGAAAATTCAACGATGCGCTGATTTATTTATTTTAAAAAAACAACTGAATTTTAAGCGAATGCATTAGTAATTATTATATCGCTACACAGCTAGTTCGAGACTAGCTTACACGTATTTTCTTTCCTTTCCTTTTTTTTTTGTTTCCTTTCATTTAAATGAAGACTAAATTATTATACACATACAAATTCATACAGCAACATCATATTAGAGAATAAATAATTATCATACAAAAAAGAAGAGAAAAAAAAAGGCAAATATATATATATACTTATATATGTATATATGTATGATATATGTATACATATGTATGTATATAATAGATATTCAACCGAAATATATAATAATATAAAAATCAATAATTTCTGCAGGAGTTAACATGGGCTACTTAGAGAACAGTTACTCAAACTCGAATAATGGCGGATCGGTTAACTCGCAAGATTCGCTATGGCAAATGAAAATGGCATCGGCTGCGTCTAACGCTAATTCGATATCCAATGACCACGCGCCTCACATTACCGATAGAATTAATCACTACGGTATGTGTTTCAAGTTTTACTAATTCCTTCTACCGGTTTCCTTTTCTTCCATATTGTTGCGTAAGTCTTTCACCGTATAAACGGGCGACTCTACTTCATGCATCCAATTAGGCGTAGAATGGTGTCATTTTAACTTTTTCGCTCTTTGCCGTTTTGGGCACATAATAAAAAAAAGTTTGCACAGTCTTAAGAACCGACGACGTGTTTGTATCATCGGAACTGATTTAACGCGGTACAGATGAAATAATTGGGACCCAGAGAAATCCAGGAATGTAGAGGCGGATCCCATGAGAAAGGAACTGGCCGCCCCAGTATTCTCATCAGATCCATTAGAACCTTAAGTACATTATGAACCTTAACTTCACAATACCCGACGCCCTGTTAAAGGGTATGGGACTTACTTTACTTTACTTTTACCTAAGCATCGCTCTATTCCGAACAGTAAATTTCATATAGTTTTAACGTAGCTCTTGGAAATGGTTATCCGAGTTACCTAGTGTTTCTTTTTTTTTTTTTTGATTAACTACGTAATTAAAATCTGACGAAAGCTGCACTTACAAAAAATAAAACGAAAATACGCCAAATTCCTATTAAATATAAAGTGTAGGAGTAGTAGTAGAGAGGAGGAGGAACAAATCGGTATGAAAAAGAAAATCAGGGACGATAAACGGAATTAGACGAGAACGGAAGCGAATGGGGCCAGCGATTTAATAAACGTAATGAGAAATGTCATCGTTGAAAGATTTGCGCATGCGCAGCTGATCGTTTGTGTACGAATTAAAACGATAATACTAATGAATGCGCTCTGTTGATTAGGTTACGATCCTTTAACACATGGCGGTTACGGAACTGTCGACGATTACGCTCCATATCCTCGTCTTAATTCCGCTTCTCCGGATTACAGTACGCATCACACACCTAGACAGGACTATGGCAATTTATCGGATAAGGGCAGACGAAGAGATCATCATTTAGGTAAGTAATTATCAATGAAATCGTTTTAAAAGTTTTGTTTCTCGATCGTAAATGCGGCGCCTCATGATAGAAGGTGAGAGAACTGTTGCCACTGTCTAAGGGAATTTCTGGCCGGCAATTTTCTGCTTGCTTGTATATTGTACGATTTAAATAGTGAACTGTAGCGTGTTTTATCCTGACACACTGATTGATCGTGTAGCGCGGGTTTTTATGGATTTTTTTTTTAAAAAAAGGTGAAAAACGTGTAGTAAACTCTTCTAAAATCAAAAAGACGA
This sequence comes from Icerya purchasi, assembly GCA_039619475.1. Taxonomy (NCBI): domain Eukaryota; kingdom Metazoa; phylum Arthropoda; class Insecta; order Hemiptera; family Monophlebidae; genus Icerya; species Icerya purchasi. The sequence continues at coordinate 285,938,815 of CM077116.1, forward strand.
GGTAATTTTTATTATTCGCGAAATTGGCAGAGATCATATTTCGTCAAAGTTTTTAATATGGCCTATAGAACGAAGGCGCACAACTCTTGACACTCGCTAGGACATCATAGTCAGTGGTCAGCGGTAAAGATTTACACGTTTTCCTCTTTTTATAATTAGAGTTTAGCATTGGAAATGACACGAAAGCGCGCTTATACGAATAGGGAATATTCGAATCGAGTAAAGTTTTTTCATCACTCCCTCATCGCGCTTCTCTCTTTTCTCCGATGTTTCGGCTTTCCGTTTGCGTGGGATCGTCTACTAATTCCGCGCGTTATTATCTCGGTACACATTATTCGATTTAGTATAATGTGATCTTTATGTTTTGCCGTAGACTCTCCGTACCACGACGTGAACGGACTTCCTGATCCGTATATGGAACGGCAGCTGCTGGATACCGAGGAAAGTATTAAACAGCAAGCTGGTCAACACTTGTCCATATCGTTCGATGAAAGTTTGGAATCCGGGTTCTCAACTCCGAATTCGCGAAGTCGACGAATCATTCGAGAAATCATCGTCTGAGTTTTGGCGGCGCATAACTTTTCGGAAGCGGCGAGAAAGAACTCATCTCGACAGTTACACGTTGCCCTACTGCCGCGCTAATCTATAATTTTCTCTCTGTATTATGCTTCTATAAAAGTGGAAGGTTATCTCATCCGCCTTCTCATTACGCAGCGATTAATTTGTCGACAAAACATGTAGATGACGTATGAAGTGATTATATACATATATATGTATATGTATTATACATGCATGCGTTTAAACGAAATTAGTATGATCTCATTTACCTTAAATGATCGGGGTCGCGTCGCTGCGGAAGACTAGTCGCTATGCTGAATATCACGTCGAGAATGTAAATCGTAAGCGATGCGCAAGTTTCCAGGTTGATTCGAGTGTACGAAGTAACGAAGCGTTTTTTATTTTTATTTCTTCTTTTTTCTATTCGTTTTTATTAATAATAATTTCGATGCATTTTTATGTAAATGAAAGACACGCTGCCATCGATTTCCTTCTGCGTGTGCGTGCGCGTGTTTACATTATTATTATTATATGTTTATATTACGCACACACGCACAAAATGACATGAAGAATATTTGTTGTGCCATTTTATTACTACTATTACGTTTTTATTTCTACCATCGACCGATGTATGTGTATCTTTAATAAAATGCGTCTTTTTTTTTCCTCTTTTTATTTTTTTATTCTTACTTAAATAAATGGTCTTTCCGGAATCGTTTGCTAATTAGGTACAAATTAAACAATTTACGCGCAATACCGAATCTGCGCGCTCTTCTTATTAAGTGTAAGTCTCGATTATTAATTAGTCAACATTTTTTCGTTTGTACCTAGCCGCTTCGTACGAACTCTTTCCGGAAACGGCCCTGTTCACTTATTTTTAAAGCGAACCGTTATTATTATTATTATCATTATCATTATCATTATCATTATTATTATTATTATTATTATTATTAATTTTTACGTTTGCTCGACTGATGTATGTTACTCTCCCTTTTCCGTTTTCTCGTGCGTATTTATATCGATTTCTTCTCTCTCCCTTAAGTATACATATACTTTTTTCTCGTTTGCATTCTTTAATATTTATCAGTTCGTCACCGTAAATACACAAGCTTTCTTATTTCGTAAAATACATAAATATGCTCGAAACGAAACACTACGAATATTGCGCGCGGACTTCTATCACGTTTAAGTTTGATTCGATATACGATACACGATATAATTCAGTTCAGAATTCGTTTTGAGATACCGCCGTGTTTCACACACTAAATTATGCCTTCGCGAAATTTTTCACCGCCGTACCGATAGCGTGCAGAAATAAAGCATAAAATACTTTTGAAAAAGGCAAGTTCGACTACATTCCCTGTAATGCAAAGTTTGCGAGAAAATGACAAAAAAAAGACACTCAATTTATACTTTAATACAGAATTTATTATCGGCACTAGTAGCTTGGGTCGCACGGTGAGAATTTCGCTTGCGACCTCGTTAAAGCCATATAAAAAAAAAAAAGATCCCAAATAAAATATGGATGTGATTTATAATGCGAGCATTCTATCGGACACGTGCTGCTTATTATAGCTTATACGTATTGTTTTTTGGCAGCTGTGCCTAATTGATATAATACGATTGCGTAATTCGCTTCCTAGAACAAAACTGCAATACCTGGCTGTAATTGACCTCGAGCACATTGAAAGTAAACACGTATAATTCGATATATAGCGAAACAGCTCGAATAGGGTAACAGAATATTTAATATCGATATTGCAGCTGGTAACGTGCACGATGCGAGAGTATCGATATACCCTGCTAACATCGAACGTGTATAGCTTGTTTTTTTTTAATCAGAACGCAGAAAATCAAATATTTCTCTTTACGATATGTTTTGAAAATGTTTCAGCGCTATATCTAAAAGTAACAACCTCGAGCTTTTTGAACGGTTTTGACATCACTAAACAAGAGCTTATTTCCCGTTAAATAACGGAACGGCCGGTGTAAACTGTTATCGATTTCGAATGATTCGCTGGAATTAAAATTATAATAAAAAATTTACAGCATTGTTCGACGTAACTTTTGATTACTTCTAATAATAATAATAATAATAATAATAATAATAATAATAATAAAACAACTAGCGCTTAATTTGCGCAAAAGAAAATATGTGTAAATACAAAAAAAATTGAATGTACTGTTCAAATAACTATTAAATTATATACAAAATCACGAGTATATAATGAAATTAAAAATCATACTTACAACACTTAAGGTTGCGATGCGGTTCGTCAGACTACGACGGATGAAAATTTGAAGAAAAAAACCCCCTTTCTTTCGATTAATTAATTTCTTACGACTTTTTTACTCTTGTACTACACAACACTACGAAGTAATTTGAAACGTCAACGAAAACATTCCGATAACTTGGTTACTCACCCCGGCGGTTAACGATAATTCATTTTCGGTACTTTAATATCGGACAGTTACTAACAGTAAGAGTCGAATCTCTATATATAAATCGGTATTTGTCTATCATTGCAAAAACAAGTGTATATTATAGTTAAGAAACTCTTTCTTTCATATGCGTTTCATTATTTTAGAAACGCATTTTGAAAAGCCGAAAGCGTCCCTCACAAAGAGGCAGCTTCACATACCTCCTTCCGATTTTCCCGCTGTTTCCACCGTTACTTCTGTCCGGTAATAACTCTGATAATTTAGACAAAAAGACACTTCGCCAACTTCGACTAGCATATATACAAGTGTACAAAGAGAAACCTTCTAGCGCGTGTTATAGTTAAAAATAAAAATCAGATGCTGACTACCAGTTTCGCCTTGTAAAAAGTCGCAATTGTACCGGCGTGTCTTAATCGACGTTTTAGCTAAATGATTATTATGACAACTTTAATAATAATACCATTCGAAATGTATTCATTTCGCGTTTCATTTTATACACGAGAATTTACACGTTTGTTATAATCGATCACACTACCATTCGTAGCAATAGAGGGGAATGGGTGCTGGGAAATAATTTTTACCTGTCTTTCGATCAGCCTTCTCGAATGTTTGTTTATCAGAAAAGATGCTTGTTTGCAAAGTTCGCACCTTCTCTCGGTAATCTCATGCAGTGTGAGAACTTACAGACAAAACATGTTCGAAAGCATTACAAAATAACCGCGTGCAGATAGATCGTTCACAGGCAAATTCCGGAAACAGTTCATAGTCGCTCATCTAGCGTAATCATTCCGATTGCTAATTTTATTCGAAGTGTTTTTGTCAGACAGCGTCCGCCGATTATACCCGCGAATGGCTATAAAAATATAAGTTTTTGTAGTTTCAACTTGATCAAATAACCGATTGAAATAATTTCAAGTGAAATGTTTCATTTTATTATCATGCCACTTTAACGACATTCAGAACCGCATCAATGCTACTTTTAACCGGCATCCGTTTGACCGCTTCCACAGCGTGATGTTACGATTTAATTAATATTTACGTCGAAAATTTCATCGTGCCGAACATTTGGCTTGCTGTAAAATATGTTTATTGTCTTCTAATATTTCGAAATAAATACGAATTTTATAATTAAAGTTTGTCAAATAAATTTACACAGCAGGTTTATTTTAAAAAAATTAATAATACATATTAGATTACCGACGAAATAGTTTTTAAACATGTTCATTTAATTACACGATCTAAAAATAGATTTGTCCTCTTTCTACATCTATACTTTCGCGTGCTCAATATCAATATAAGTTTTTTTACTTCGTTTTTTATCTCATATTATATTACTCTATATACGTTTATTTACGTTTTATATGTATTCATAATATTTATAAGTAATTACATTTGCTTAATTGATCAACGTTTTTTTTTTTTTCCTTTTAAAGAATTTTTATTTCCTTTACCTCTTAGAATGTAAAGAAAATCAGTGTGACTGTTTTACGGTTTATTTTTTCTCTAATTTCGTCATTTCTCACCAATTTAATCTGTACTTTAGAATTTATTCGATCCGTAAGCAGCTCCTCAGTTTACTTTTTCATTTTTATGCATGTTACGGCGCGATAAAAAAAAAAAAAAAAAAATACTACAAGTACTTAGCGATAAGCGTGTTAAGCGTGAAAAAATATCGCAACGAATTATTAATGCGTTTATATATGCACACGCTTACCGCTTACTTACTGTAGCTTTGTGTGAATATTACAATTTACACACACGTAACACCAGTTTAACGCCTAATGCCATTTAATTATTATTTAAGCGTATCATTTTACACGCTCGAAAACGAAAATTTATTGACTAACGTTATACTAGTGTATTTAACTTTAAAATTTCGTTTTTATTCAAGAAGAGGTTTGTTTTTCTGTTTGAAAACCGTTAGTGCAATGAAATTTCCGGTTCCTATTTTCCGCCGATTACATTACGTTTTTCTACAGTTCCAATACACTTTATCGAAATTGTAATAGATTTTTTTTTTCGTTTGCTTTAATTTTTCTTGTTTGTAGATGAGAACATTTTACAAGTTCTTTTTCTTTTTATTATTATTATTATTATTTTTTGATTATACGTGATTTGTTATTAAATTTATATGTATGTACATATGTTAGCTATTATAATTGCGTGTACATATACTTATTACATATGTATATAAATTTTTTTCTCATTATTGTAATTTTTATATACCAAATTAGAGGTAGTAAATTAAAACTATATTCGCTAATTAAAGTTATAGATTGTTCATGTAGATAAGCCGATGTACATATATATATTTATACATATATATATATATCTTTTGTATATAAATACGATAGTTACTTTTTTATATTTACATTTTTTTTCCCCTTTTTGAAATATAATGTAAATAAACGCATAAGACTTTACAATTGTTTGCATATTCATTTGAAAAACCAAAGTGAACTTAACGGAGATGCGAAAAGAAAATTACGCGGTAAAAAGATTTGATATAAGAAAAGGAAATTTTGAACGGTTAATTAAATTCGACCGCTATTCTTTTCTGCGAGTGTCCGATCTGCGTCTCGTAAGTTAAATATAATACTTAATTCACGCCTCTGCCTCTGTCTTACAAATCCTCTCCAGTTTTAGCAATCCCCTCGTCGAAAATCGAATGTACAACAACCCTGTTATATATTCACAAATCTTTCATTTAGCCTAACGTTTCCTCAGTCGGTTCACGCGTTCTCTACATCCATTTCTACTTTTCCGTTTCTCAGAAAAATAGCATTTTACACTCAGAAAAATTATTCCCTGTCCTATTTCTTACTTTGTCATCGTTTTAGTATTTCGACTTCATACAGTTTTCCTCATTAATTTCCCTTATTTTTCCGTGAACTTTTCAATCTCCATGCCATATCGTTTCAAAACAATTCTTTCCATGTTCACTTTTCAAAATTCTTCTTCGAGCCGAATTTAAACAGGAATTCTGTAGCACTATCAATTCCACCGATGATGATTCGAGAAGTCCTTTCTGATGTTGTAGTTCTATCCTTATATCCTTCCAAATTTTAACTTCTTTCAATTTCAACGCGACAATAAGCGAATATATATTCTAAAAACTTTCTTTTACTGTTTAGACTGAATGAGAGCACTCTAGACAACGCTACGTACACACGCATATTAACATATTAGTCGCACCGCACACACAACACAAAAAACAATTGATTATCGTACATAATGAAAATAAACAAATGAGTAATATAAAAGACTTGCGCGTCGGATCGTCATCGGTGCTCTATGATTTTTCTGTACGTTTGTTGCTACTGTTTGTTCTCGGAAACCTATGCCGGGTGTTATTCCGTCTCGCCTCCTGGCAAATTCGACGATCGTTCTTATATCTCTTCAATTTCTTTCCTTTTTTCGTTATAGCACCCAATTTTTGCATGCCTCTATTTCTTTGTTATTAATTTATGTAGATTTTTATAATTGAGCGCTCAATCCCATCTTTTATTTTCTTCCTTTTATTCATAATGTTTATTATTTTCTGCGTGATCCATGCAGTCTATTCTTTCTTGTTTTACTCGATTTTAAGTTTTTAACAGTTACATTTATTACTGTATGTTTCCATTCTTTCTACAAGCACCTATTTATTTGTCATTCTTTTATCGCTTCGCTGTTCGCAATAAACATCTAAAGTAAACAGCGTCATATTTAACGAATTATTATGGATTATGAAGTTAAGATTTTGAAAATATGTTTAAGCCAATGGCACTAATGCCAATTCTGTTTTGTCATCTACCTTTTCGTTCCAAAATTACTCTACGCCTACTACAAAATTCAATTTAACACTACGTATACACCTACAACTCAAGCTTCGGATCAAACTGAATAATGATTCCGGGATCATCTCAAACTTTTTAGTAATGAAACCGCACAACCACTATAGCCTATATACGCTTGTATATACTATAAGTGAAATGAGCTTTTAGTTTTTTATCCAAAAAAGGATTTGATGTTACAGTAAACTTTCCGCACATAAGAAAAACCCAGTAAACAGACATCGCAAACTTTCTTGTTAGAGTAAGTGTTAGCAGTGATAATATGGAATCTTAATAAAATATTATGCCGCTGCAATGTTCTCTGAAAAAGAGAGAAAATACTGAAATGTTCAGATCAGTAAGACGTTTAAGTATGCGTCAGAAAAAGTACTAGAAGAAAGGAATAGAAAAGTTAGATCATAAAAATAGAAGGAGGTGAAAATACTGAAATATAGAAAAAAAGATTATGTTAAAAAAATAGAACAGTTACTAGAACAAGCTATTGATGATGGTTTTACAGTATTTGAATGCCAACAAATAGAACTCGAGCAGTATTTTATACTAGTATATTTACACATTCATGTATATATTATATTAGCTAACATAATGGTATAAAAATAAACAGAAAAATATCTTTTATAAAAACAGTTAATTACTTTGCAAGCACGGGACCTTTGTATTATCATTTCCCATATATAGAACTATAATATTTAACTCCGTTAATTGTGGAAGTTCTGCAGTACTTTACTAATATAGCCAATGAATCCGTCATTCCTGCCGTTGTTATAGGTCTAAAAAGTAATAACAAAAAAAAAAAAAAAAAAAAAGGTTAAAAAAATTACGATTGTTACGTTTGTGCATACATACTCTATATTGTATACCTTTATAAAATATGTAGACAATTATAAAACTGATTATGGTTAAAATCCATAGAAATAATTCGTGTAATTGTTGCATTTGATTCCTCTACTAGACCAAAATAAATTTAACAGAAAAATGATTAAAAATGAAACATTTTTATAGGTTAGTTAGATATTATCTCGAGAATTATTTAAAATTTTCCTTGACCGACAATTCTGCTTTCTTTTTTTTGTTGTACTTTAATATTTAATTAACTTTAGAAAAACTATTACAGAAACGACGGTAGTAGATTGGCTAAGAAAATATCGGGAACTTCACGAATACCACGCGAATGTGATACGAATATTTCCGAAAATTAAATAATACGCAAGAATTGATTTTTTTTAAAAATATTTAATAATTTTGGAACTAATGCGGAAAACTAAAGAAAAATACTGTCCCTAGGACTGAAGAAATACATTGGCACGATGAAAAAAGACAAGACAGCAGAAACATACTTGATTGTTAAGCCGTAGTACGTAGAATCTTAATTCGAGCGAGATAATGACAGAAAAGAAAGAGAGACTAATTACAAGACCTAAGAATGAGATGATAAAACAAAAGTATTTTAGAGGGAAAAAAAATGAAAATTAACTTACACGGAAATAATATTCAATGCTTTAAATGGGATGTACATGTATTATTATCATCAGTAATAGTAGATAAGGGGTGACACTGTTCGCGTCAGAAAATACTACTTAAATTACCCTATATTTTTTAATGGCATCCATTTATTTTCGAAAAATTCGTTGTAAAATTTGTCATTTTCGCCTTTCTTTTAATATTTCCACAACTTACATAAAACATGTTTAATTACTTTTAAAACGATTCTAAATACCACTTTTCACGTTTGAAATATCATCAGTTATTGCGAAATTAGTTTAATAAAAATTACCCGTTGTCGTGTAAAAAACTGAAATATAAAAATCAGCTTTTAACTAAACTACGTTTTCGTTCACAAGATGTTTGAAAATCGAAATTTGACGGACCGATTTAACAATTTTTTTAGTAAAAAACAAACAGGCGGTTGGACATGAATTTTAAAAACAATCAATTATATATTTAGCCATTGAACAACAAAAAAAATCTAATTTATGAGTTGGAAAGGTTCTCTGTTTTCGTACTAAATTTGTTATTTATCTATATTTGATATGTTATTTTTTTTCCTCTGCTCTAAAATAAAGTTTGTATCGCTATTAATTATTAGTATTATTATAGTTATTATTACTACTATCTTGATATCTACAGATAATTCGTTGAATTCAGGGCATACACTTTATTTTTTTTACTACTGTTTCTTTGAACGTAAAAAATTGAAAATGCCCAAGTCATAAACGAATTTTTCTTATATTAGACAAATGCTAACTAATCGAATTAGCTCTGTCTTGAGATAATTTATTTTAAAAAAACTCGCTGCAGACTTGCGGTTGCAGAATACTATTTTCGGTATATTAGTCAGTTCCAGTCATTAAATTTCGAAACAAATAATAACAGATAGGTGGCATTCACAATAGAAAACATTCGTATTTTTATTAATAATGACAAAGTAAAAAATGCGTCAGTAGTAACGAACACAAGAACGTAGTAAGAAGTACCGCCAAAAATCATAAATTATTTTTGAAATGTTATTTGTTAAATACTTTAGAGACCATTTGAACAGTACACCTATCGGAATAATCAAGTGAATTCAGTAGTAAGACTCATCTGCGCGAAAATAATGAAGTGTAAAAATTTTAATTTAAATATTTTACTTTAAATCAAAAAGAGAAAAAGAAAATAGAACGCAATTTGTTCATTCATCTTCTCTTTTTTTTTCTAATTTCCCCTTTGAAAGTGCCAGCACAGCTTAAATTCAAAAAAATACGATATACTCTATTACAGAAAGTCATAAGATGAAATCTGCAGCAGCTTGAAAATTAATTACGCACTACACACAATTTCGCTCTCCCCTAAGAATTAAAAGTGTACGATAAAATTGAATACAACGGATCCTCAACGTAGTTCTAAAACAGTGCTTTTTAACTCGCGGCCCACCAATATCACCACTCCGGTTCATCACCGTTTTATAAATTAATTACACTCTCGAAAGAAAAAGAAAAAAAAAACAGACGTAAAAAAAACATAATGCCCTTTTTTTTACAGATCAAATGACGCGTTTTTATCGTTTTCCGGGATATTTATCATTGTCGTTCCATTCAGTTTTAAGAATACCGGCTGATATTATTACTTATTTGGCAGACAGTTTGAATTATTTCAATTTCCGCGATCGCCATTTACGCTATTTTTATTTTCGTATTTTATTCATATGGATCGAAATATTCTCAGTAAGTAAAATTTAAGTACACCAATTTAAAACAATTATTTAATTTTTATTAAATACTCAAAGCGTTTTGAATACAAAGAGCTTCATCATCACGGGAATTATTTAAATTTATATATTATAATAACTCCTGTGATTATGAAATTTTGTCTTCGAAACGCGTCGGGTATTTAATAAAAATTAAATAATTATTTTAAATTGGTATATTTAAATTTTACTTACCGTACAATAAACGTAAACAATATGCGTAATCAACAGATATAATGAAATATTCTCAATTCGAATTTCGGCTGTTCAGTTAAAAGTCGGTTTTTCAAACTAATCTGTTTATCGACAAGACTTTTTTGAATTAAATAAAAAGCTTCAACTTGCTCGTCATTTTATAACTGTCTGCTTTTAATTACTCCGTCTATTCGTAAACCTGTCTGTCATGGTTTAAAAACTGTTTTTTCTTTTTCTTTCTATTTTAACCACGTTTATTTCTTGAAAAATATTTTTTCTATTTACTGATGTGCATTTTTTAAACCGCATACCTCTTTCACGCGTTAGTTTTTTAATTCTTGAATATTTTATTCATTTTTTTTGTTCTATATATTTCTTTTTATGATGGCTAGGAACAAAGAAAATTAATGATGAAACACGAGTATTCCAAAAGAAGTGGGCTGAATTAATTTTTTTGTAGAATTTCGTCAAAACCAGTATACGTTTTTAATGCGCAATAAATCTGTATCTGTAATAAAAGAATATAATGATGTTAAAGAGCACAACGAAACTAAGCATGCGGTTGATATAAACTTGTCACTTACGCATAGAAAAAATAGCGGATTTGGGGGGAAAATTATACTATCCACAATTTACTCTTAAGAAACAAAATTTGGTTACAGCTAGTATCAAGGACATGTTGCAGCTGAAAAGATGACCGTGAACTTGAAACCTTTTAACGATGGTGGATCTGTGAAACCATCGCCTAAACACGCCCAGTCGCAGCTTTTTGAGCATCTTTTCAACTTGTAATTTTGTTCTTTTTCCCTCAATCGGTTATTACAAACTATAGCTCAACTCCTATTCTTTTTCATTTTCGAATCCTGCCTCCTTCACCTTATTCAGTCATCTCTTCAACTTCATCCATGGTTTTCTAGATATTTCCTCTCTCTTAAGCGGTCCACAATCTCGGCTATTTGTAGCCTTCGCCTTAATCATAGTCTCCTTTTCCTGCATCACTTTCTCGGTTTTTTATCTGCTTCTACTCCATTTGATTCTCTTCATTTACCTTCTAATTACTTTCTTTATGACCTTGATATCATGTTTCATCTGAATGTTCAACCTTTTTTGCTGAGCAATCGTCCTTCTACTCATTTCTACTAAAACTCCATATCCCTTGTAGTGCTTCTTAAATTCTCTCATTTCCCTCTACTTCTGTTATTCCTGCCCTTGATTTCCCTCCATCCTTAAACGTTTAAGAATATAACTTTATTTTCTCCTTCTTCCTATTTCCCAGACTGATGTCCTCAATGACAAACTCATAATAATTTTTATAAAATAAATAAATAAAATAAATCTTTTTTTAAAGTAAGTTTAGTTGAGAAACCATTACTAGAAGAATTCAGGAATTAGTACGAAATTCAGAAAGTTCCTTAAAAAATCGGGTGCCAAAATTTATTTTTTATTTAACTGCTATTAATAAAATCACGAACATACACGTTACACTTAGCAGCTATAACAGTACGCCAATTATGGGTAGGCATAAAGGACTTGTTTTGTCAATATAGAAAAGCAAGAAAGAATTATTGTCTTTAATGTGTTTTTAACGTGCAAAATCAATGAATTTTAAAAATTTTATGTATAATCAAGATTATGGATTTTACTAAATCTCGAGGCACCGTGAATTCCAGGCCTTTCTTTTGGATATTAGTGCAAAATATTATTTATATATTTTTGTATGTTCGATGGCTTTGTCGAAGAAAGATGTTTGAGAAACTGTTAGAACTATAAATGAAATCATCGTTATTCTTGTAGAAAGTGAAGGAAAATCTGTACTTGAATTTTTAAATTCTCAATAGTTAGCAGTTTTTGAATTTTTCGTTAATATCACAAAACATTTTTCAATGATTTAAAATTAAAATTGTAGGGAAAAAAAACTTGATAAATAATTTTTTTATGACAAGGCATCAAAGTCTTTGAAAATAAACTTATTGTATTGGAAAACCAATTCAAAAGAAACGATCCAATTAATTTTCCGAAATTACCTCAGTGCACACGACCTAATTTTTAAATAAATTCGCTTCAACGTTAACTTCAAAAAAAAAAAAAAAGAAAAAAAAGAAACGAATTCAAATTAAGATCCACGGATTTCAAAGAATATAAAAAGTTGAATAATCAGTCTATTTTCGAGGCATTTCAATGTGCATGTCGATGACACGTGCACGAATTTGCAAAAATTGACTAACTTGCAGAGGAGCAGAAATTTGATACGACAAATTTGACTCGGGATTAATCCGGTTTTATAATGTGAAGAAAATTTTCTGGCTGCTATTGAACAACACATATTAAGCACCTATGTATGTGAACAATTGTTTTCAAAAATGAAAACCGCCAAATCCGAAGCAGGACGACTGGCACTCATTTAGAAAACACTGCTCGAATTGCTACCGATAGAAGGCGAAAATTAATAAACTCCGAAAAATAAACAACGCCAAATATAGTGCACTAACAATTACAAAAATTAAGTGATTTTATCTTTTTCGGAATCAGACAAATTGCAATAACTCGCACGAACTATTGATTTTATTTTAATAAACTTGTTATTTCTGCACGATTTTTCGGGAGTTTTAACTTTTTCTGTTGAAAATCATTATGATATTCCGTATTAAAATTTACTCGTGAAAAACTATTTTAAACTAAAAGTCGGACTTTTACTATTGAAATTCCAGTTCTTTAGAATATTAATATAACAATTTTGATTTGCGCTACCCTTCGCACACCTCAAAATACCTTTGTCGGCCCCCTTCAGTTATGAAAGGTTGAAAATCACCGCCCTAGAGGATATTTGAGAAAATAGCTGCAACAGTTAATGAGAATAATTTAAGGAACAAAAATATATACGTATTTACTGAAGTCACAGTAACACGATAACTACAACTATAGGCAAAATTTGATCAATCAAACTGTCCTGTCATTTAATTAATTCGTTTCACGCAAAAGGCGCTAACTTAACATGGCAGGCGCACTGGTATATTAGTATCGAAAAAAATTAACCTCTTTCGTATATTTACTTTTAATTTTAAGCGTACCAATTCATAATTCACGACAAGTTTATTTATTTTTTCTCAAAATTCTTTAAAAGTTTTTTTAATCAATTGCTACGACTTCCCCTTTTAGAAAAATTGTCTCTGTTATGCGTTTAGTCTCGAATTCAGTCATAAACTGTATAAAATCCGATTTGTAAAAAATCCGATTTGTATATTGGACGTTTTTTATACCATTGCTTTGTCAAAATGTTTAAACATAATCAAGAAAGTATTATTTAACACAAAGAAAGAAAGGAAAAAAAAAAAAACATATTAAAAATATCCTCAGCTTACCCTGAATAATAGATGGTAACAAATAAATTACGAAATAATAAGAATACATTACTAAAAAAATACGATACTCGATATAGGGTTTAATTTGTTCAAAGGTCCATTTATCTTTCGCTTTAAACAATGCTTTCATTCGTTTAGATACATCTCCCGGAAGTTTACTTTCTGGGAAATAATTTAAAACTTGTTGACCAGCCAATTCGGAAATATACGCTAAACCATCGATCTGAGAAAGACTGGTTGTCAAATCTGCAAATTAATAACATCGCTATTGAATTTAAGCTTTACTCATTTATATTCTCAATTGAGTATAAAACAAAATAAATTCGATACCGCAATTAGAGCAATAAGCGAAAATCATCAACAACTTGTAAGGAATGATACTGTAATAAAAATTAAGTTGGTACGTAATATTTGTAATTTTTAAAAATACTAACTGATAGCGAACGAACGATAAAACTCATTCTATTTTATACTGCCATCGAATTGTTTGCAAAAAAATAATAAATAAATTTTTGCGTCGAAGATATTACTAACATTTTATCACCTAAAGAACAAATCAGATAGGCAAATTTCTAAATCATTATTAATGAAAACAAAATAATACGCTGCACAGCGTTTTTCAATACTGTATAATAACAAAATAATAGATATAATCAAAAAAATTTGGAAACATCAGCTTCATTCGAAAATGAATAATTTATTTGTAATAGATTTATCGGCATAATAATAACAAAAAGAAATAAATAAATACATAAATTTACCGGACGTTCTCCATTAGGAATATACAGAAATCCTGTCCAATATGAAGTATCGAAAAAAAAAAAAAAAAAAAAAAAAATGTGATAAAAGTCGTTCAATCTGTTTAAGAATAAAACTGTAATTTAAAAAAAAAAATCAATAAAATAACAGGTAATAGGTTTACCGATATTAGAAGGAAATTAATGAAGGCCGTTGGTTTATTGCGGTTTAGGTTAAAAAATAAAAACAAAGAAAAAAAATGATCTGCCATAAGCTCATTTTACATTAAAGCGAGACAAGTGTATACATAGACCTATTAAGGCACACAAATATAGAGAGTCTGAGGAGCTCTTAATACGACGGGGCAGCGGTACGTATTTTTATATGTGTTTGCCGACGCATCACAGATTAAAGGTTTCTACAAGTCTTACTTTTGGTTTCACTGCGAAAGTAACTTTTTTACAACAAAACTGTTTTTCTATATCATCCATCTCGGCCTAGGCAAAAAATAAAATCCATGATCAAACTAATTATAGAATAAGGCATCCGAATGATCTCTAATACTCAGGAAACAAAAACAACATCACTACCGGGTGTCCAGTCCATATTAGTGGCAATGAAACGGACATCCAAAATCCAAAACGTTTCGAGCACTGTTTCACTATAAAGAGCAAATGGTTCTTTAAGAGTAACCAGCCTTAGCGTTCCGATGTTCATTTGCGAAGTAAAAGTTATCTGCGCCATCCATACAGATATAATACGACCGAGAGACAGAAATAGTCGCTTACGGCAGAGAATCTGCAAAAGCAGCTGCAAACTACTGCCTAACCCTCCTCTAAAGCGGCCTTTCACTAATGTAATATCCTGAAAAATTGTTGCAGCCGAAAGTGATTACAATTGCACAGTATTAAAGAAAATAAACCAAACGTTTACGAACCAGTTAAAAATACAGCGTAAAAAGTACAGTTTACAATATATATATATATATACGAATCCGTGTCTTCTTATGATAGTCAGATGATCCTTTTTAAATAATTAGTTAATTTATATAAATTATCGGTAGCGTTAACTTTCACGAAAAATTTTCTAGTTCGCCTGACATTAGCAGAACAACTGGCTAAGTTTTGTATACTGTCGGAAATTTAGCGGTCGCGTTAATCAAATTTTTATGTTTTATGATTTTATACGAGATGTAATTTTGGTAACTCTCTACGAGCTTGAGCGAATGAACTCGTAAACTAGTACTCCGTTTCATGATTAATTTAAGAAAACAATTAAAATATCTTACTATCTGGAACACTGTCTTGCCAAGTTCTTGTAAAATCTCCCAGTCCAATTATATTAGTATTCCTCAGCAACATCTCGCCCATAAATCTACACACTTTATATTCATTAAATTTGTACAGACGGTCACCTATTATACAAAAAAAATTGAAATAAAAATGATATGCTTACTCAATAATATGTTATAATAACACACAACTTAAACTGCTTTATAAACAATAAACATCTGGCGCCCGAATGATGTAATATGCTTTATACGTTTATTTTGAAACAATTCGAAAACGAAAATTTGCAACAGGAAAACTTCAATTTCGGCGACAAAAAACGATTCTATGTTAAAAACAAAATAGGCGGAAATATTTTTATATTTTTTATGTTAAATAGTTAATTCTGAATTTTAAGTTATCGTAATAATCGAACCCTTACTTAATTTTTATTTTACTCTTCTCCATTTGCTAAGGGAAGTGATTATTTTCAATAAAGAAATTTATCAAATTAATCATTCGCAATCAAGTAGAAAAAAACACTTCGAGGCGGTACCGGAACTATAGTCGTTTTTAATCCAACGCGTTTGACTTTTTGTCCGTTTAATTCGTTCACCTCGATGTCACTACGCATGTTTATCAGACATAAACGAATTATGTCGAAAACCCTTTTGTCTACTTCCTTTTCTATTCCAGTTTTACTGTATAAACGCAATTATTATGTACTCGTGAGAAACATTCAAACTGTTTTCCAGTTTTTACATTAACTCTGTATTTTAAGAGTAATTTCCTTAAAAAAAAAAAAAAAACAAAAAAACAAAAAAACATTAAGCTGATAATTTTCATGTTGTAATTTTTATAATTTTGTACGCATATAACGTACAACTGACTGATAAGGTGACTCAAAAAATCATCATCATCATCATCATAGTTGCTTCTCCTGAGTCAGGAGATTGCATACATTCATATTATTCGTTCCCGTGAAAGAGTTATTATCTTCTGTAAGTTTTTGCATGGCGGATTTATTGGTAGGTTCGCTGTTGTTAATTCTAACCGTCTCCTTCTTCTTATTGATTTTCCAAGAATTTTCCCCTGCACCGCCATCATGAAAATTCCATTTTCTCGGATTTTATGAGCTAGGTATTTCAGTTTTCTATTTTTGATATCTTCCGGCAGTGTTCTCTTTTCTTCTCCTACTTTTGTCAATACAGCGCTATATGTTGTGTGTGTGGTCCACGATATCTTCATCAGCCGTCTGTAACACCTTTCGCAATCTGCTCCCATTGTCTATGTTTCGCAGGCGTATTTTAATACGTTCCAGACATAACATTTCATTATTCTTTTCCGTAAACTTAGACTCATGCTTTGATTTCCGAGCACCTTGTACAAATTATTAAATGCCGTTTTCGCCATACCAATCCGCGTTCGTATTTCTTTACGATCTCTTCCGTCCGTATTTATCATCACTCCCAAGTACCTGAATTGGTCTACATTTTCTATTTCTTGGTCGCCGATGTTTAAGGTAGTTTTGCTGCCACCATTTCTTGATAATTTCATCACTTTAGTTTTCTTAGCGTTAATTTTCATGCCGTATTTTATGCCAGTATTGTTTATTCGATCTATCATTCTCTGTGCCTGTGTTTCGGATTCGGCTATGAGCACTCTATCATCTGCATAGCTTATTTCCCGGATTCTGCGGCCGTTTATTTTTATTCCCATTTTTTCAATTCCGGCTTCTTTTATAATTTCTTCCGCATATATGTTAAACAATCTCGGTGATAAGGGACATCCCTGTCTAACCCCCCTCTTTATTTCGCATTTATTTTTCGAATAACTATTGCCAATCTTTATATTTACGTACTGATTAAAAAATAGCCAAAAAAATCAAAACAAACTTTAACAACTCTCGTACATAAGTTGTAGATAAAATACTCATTTAAAAAATTTGAAATTTTCGAAGCACCGAATATACGAAGTACCAAAAATCGAAAAAAAAGCACCTCAACAATAAGAAGCATGCGCATTAAAGGGAAAATTTCTTCAGTTAAGCGTAGCCAAATGTCTAATTGAAAGCTGAAGCTTCGGAGCTTTGAAAACTTCCAAGAATAAAAAGAAAACATTTTTTTTTCTTCGAGCGAGATATGCCGTTATTTAGTAGTAACAAAATCATATTTCGATTTTTTATTGAAACTTTGAACGTTTACGATAATTTATAAAAGCGCGAAATGTAACGTCTCTGCTCCGCGCAAACTGATTTTTAGGACTAGTGTGTAACGCGGTATTGGATCGCGCGATTCAGCTCTTTAACTGTACTACACAGTATCAGGTGGTGATATCTGTAACGCGACCCAACGCCATATAATTGTGCAATTTTACATTTTTCTACCGCGCGATCCACTATTACCAAAGTAAAATTACATAAAACATTCTGGAAAACATTTTTTTTTAAATTTAATTTGTTCTCGATACGAAGAATCGTATTTTGATTTTCCTGGTTGTTGAAGGAGTTTAAAGATATCATCCAAATTACACAATTTACTTAATAATAAATTACGTCATTTCTATTGGTCGTTTTTTTTTTGTTTTTTTTTTGCGGTCATACTGTTTCCTTACGCCGTTTATTATTAGAATACTGCATAATTCGTACGGATAAGTTTTATTTCTTTATTTTTAAAGACAAACTAAAAAGGTCGTATACAATGTTTTTCTTCCGAGTATTAAATTTGTATACCATATTGTTCGAATGTTCTTCTTATTCTTCTTTACCAACACACATTATCATCACGTTTGCACAGTGAAATTAGAGCAAAGGCGATCTAAAACGATTTTCGATCAATTTCATTCGAATCGGCAATCAACGTAATCGGGCAATGAGATGTGAATCAACGACGAGCTTAATGGTCTTCACTTAATTAACCAATAAATGGATTTTTTTTCTTTTTTATTTTAGGTTCGTCGACATGAGTATTGGTCCGAAAACTGGGAACGAAAAGAAAGTACAATCTCTACGCGATCAATCAAAGATCGCAGAAAAAAAGGATACAAGAGCCGATATAACAGAAGGAGAAGGAAAGAAAAGGATGAAGGGCGCGCTATATAATTCATTCATAAAAGTGACGAGCAGGAAGAGGAACGTTTAGCACAGTGATGGTAGAGCATTCAAAAAAGATATGGATCGGTATATGTCATGTATAAAACAAGGACAAAATGAAGAAGGTACAGGTGAAAAACGGAAGAACGAAGGAAAAGCAAACGGGGTCCGAAGCGTAGGCGCCAGATTGCAGTGAGAGGTGAACGCCGTAAAAAAGAAAAGTCGAGAAACAAACAATGAGGCGGAAGCCCCGGCTAAACAGACAGATAGGGATCAGAAATTAGAAAATGAAGAGCAACAATAGCTATTCGATAATTTAGAATGAGCAGCTGCCATCGAGAAATGCGATGTTATCGGATTTAAAAACGACGCTAAGAAATCTTCCGGTAGAAAAAAATTAAACAAGCAAGCCAGCCTGCTGAATCATTGTTTTCGGATGGGTCCGGAATATCCTCAAGAAATCTATTTGGATAGAATGAAGCACATCTGAGAAGTCAGCTGTAAGAGAATTATTAGAGGTAATAAAAACATCTATGTCGAGACGCTTATTAATATTTTGTACCGAAACATTATAACGTTACTGTCTTTCAAAGTAAATAAATTGGACGAGGACGAAGAAGATAACTCTGTTGAACAGTTTTATTTATTTTGTTAGCGGTTTTAATCTGTGCGGGAGGTTTAGTGACGCTCTTAGTAACAGTACAGGGAGGATTTTAAGGGGAAGTTTACCTCCCACGTCAGACGAATTCGGCATTACTTTAAACTAGCGATAAATTCAGAAATTAGATAATGGCGGAGCGAGAAATAAAACCGATACGAACGAAATAAAACAAAACAATAGAAATAAAAATAAAAGATAATAAAGAAAAATAAATCAAATGATCTCACCGATCTCTTCAACGGATCACTGAACGCAATCGCCGGTAAACTCTATCACACGAGACGATTAGGGTGAAATTCTTACGAATATAGAAAATTCTTAATACTAGAACTCCACACAGAAATTGAATTCAACGAAATTATAAATTTTTAATATTTCATTGAAATACTGATCAGGGGACAATAATACTACCATGAAAACATTTTAAAAATCAGCTAATGTTTATGCAGTCATTTTAACTACATAATTTTATAAACACTACTGAATACGAAATATTATAAACACAACTTGTCAAAATTTTCAAAAAGGTTCAAACGAATCTTCGTGAAACTCAACAGTTTTAAATAATATTTCTAAACATAACGATTTACCTTACCACTAAATAACTGAAATTTCCGACTAATTTCATGAAGCGAATTATTAAAGTAAAGCTTATTTTTGGATTTTTGCATGAAACGAACATAAGTTTTGTAATTGACCTTAAAAATAAGCAAGATCACTAAACTATTACAAACTAGTGGTAACTGTTTTAAGAAGTCGTTCCAACTATTGTCATCCTCTTCAAAATATTACAAGTAGCGCTATAATTATCAATGGCAATTACTACTTCAGCTATAATTATATTATCGTCATTATGTCTCGTTGATAAGTCGGTAACGGGGCCATCAGTAGATTTTTATAACTTATACTAATAACAAATATAATAATATTTTTATTTCAAATTCTTAGGTTTTTTTTTTTATTTATTTTTTTTTTTTTTTGTAACAATCTATTGAAAAAAATCTAAAATGACATATTATATAAAATAATACAAATGCAATTTTATAGTACTAAAATTAATACACGTACCGGAGCTGGATAATTTATTAGAAATATTCATATATGTGTCAAATAAATATTTCATTATTGGAGACGGTACGAGATCATGTAACGTTGTAACGGTATCTTCGTAACTTATTTCATCATTTGACCAAGAGTTTTCTTCGATCCAATTAAATAATACCGATAACATACGGAACTTGTACGAGAATTCCAAAATCCGGATTTTACCTACAATAAAAATTTCAAATTATTTATAGACTCGTTTTACAACTAATATTAACAACTATTTAATATGTGACTCGTATATAAGTAAAAAAAATATATATATTTTAAATTGACAAAAAATCATCCAGAAGAGTACTTATATTAACAAATCACTCACAAATTACGAAAAAACTGTTGACAAAACAAAATAAATAATACAGCAGTATTCACGAGCTTAACACCACCAAATAAAGACTGAGAATGAACACTTCGTAATATATTAATAAATCAGTAAATGTTTTGCTACTTGACGATATAATCTGCCAGGGATTGAAAAAATCTAATATCGATTATGAGAATTCACTCCGCTCCCTATTTGACATCTTTATTAAATCGAATTTTTCATCAATTAACTTCAATTTAAAATTTTTGTATTCTGTTTGTTTAATATACACTCACACACGAGCGCGCGTGCTACAAAGTTCGCTCTTCTCTTAAACATGATTATATCGAGCTCTTTTATGGAATCTAATTGTTAATCATAAAAATTATTTGCCAAAAATAAACGAGAATAAAACTCCATGACCCTACGAAATCGCAGAAAAACTTAAAAAATATTAAAAACTCATCCAGCTGGAGATAATCGCGTCGACTTTTAATAACTTAGGGTTCCCATCAGATTTATCCTAAAGCAAAAACTAAAAAGAAATGTTAGATTGATTTTGTTAATTCAATAAATTCTACGATAACTGGATAAAAAACCTAATCCCTCGTTCCCCGTCAGCAACTCTATAGACAACATAATTAATATTTACTTGAAATAACTGTACCGTTCGCTCATTTGTTATCAAATAAATCAATCAATGATAACATTTTTCTCTTCCTTTTATATAATGAAAAATCATTAAAATTAACATCAAACCTGGATTTCTCTTCTGAAACTACTCAGTCACTCAGAACCTGTTAAACTTACTTAACGCTATCCATCATGCTACTAGAAGACTAGCCATAGTCAGCTTTCCAATGTCGCCTTCTGATAATGTTCTGTGCAAATCAAGATTTCCATCTCTAACTTTACTCAGAAACTAAAATATTATTAACACTTGATATTGCCTAGTGCTGAACGGTAGCACGAATAATAAACATTAAGTAAAACAATTTTTTAAAATTACAGTCGAAAAGAAATAATAATTATTTCTGCAGTGGCTTTACTACCTACCGTCCAGTTCGAAAGCATCCAGCTTCTTTAGTTCCGAATTTAATTCGCTCGCGCTAGCTTGAATAACGTCTAATAATTCGTCTGAAGAATACAAACGCATGCCTTCTTCTATCGATTGCATATCGGACGATGGTCCTGCGTATTCGCATGTTTCTAAAATTTGCCTTAATTTTTGAAAGTCTGGCTTACACGATTTTAATTCGTAATATTTATGATGAATACCGACAACCTACAATGCAAACCAACGATTTTAAAGTATTAAAAAGTATTTGTCTATTTTCGGTACAAACCATGCCCGTACTGTACCCTAAGAAGCAACCGGGAAAAAGAAAAATGTACTAATTTTAATTGAGTCGAGCCGAAGGCCCGTAATTAACCGCGTAAAAATGAAAGATAAACTAAGCAGTGATCAGAACCTTGAAAATAATAATTTACCGTATTTTGGTTTATTTATAGTCCGGGTTTCTTTCTTTTTTTGCTTTTGCTATTCGAAAAGGTAAATGTGAACAATTTGAAAGTGTTTTATACCGAAAATAGACAAATGGTTAATATCAAAAGGCACGAAAGTTTTGAATTATTTTTAATCCTAAAACATAATACGAGAAGCGAAAATAGTAAAAATTAAAATCTACTGATCTTAAAATCCAACATCAAATGAAGTAAACGTAATTTATATTTTAAATACTAGAGATTTTTTTTAAAATTTATAAGCTAATACAGTATCTACAACGTAAATAGCTCAATTTTAAACATTCAGTACATCTTTAAATTGGTAACACCGAAATTTTTCATATTTAAATCAATTTTACAATTTCATCAAGAAATACTATAAGAACAACTTTATTATCAATAACTCAGTAGCCATATTATTTTAGCATCATAAATGTATATGTATTTCTTTTTTCTTTTTTCTATCACTCATTTTTCCAATTTTTTATTCATTTCATCCATAAATAATTAAACGGCAGTCTGTATTAGCATATGACAGCTTATAAATCATGAATGTCCGCAGAAGAAAGCTAGTGGATACTACTATGAGAATTTGAAAAAAAACCCAGCAAAGAATGCATATAAAACACTATATAGCGTATTACGAATAATACTTTTTAGTATGTAAAATGTATTTCAAAACTATTTTTTACTAAATCTGTATTATTAATAAAAATGTTCGATGACTAGACGTGATATGAAAATATTTGATATTGAGAGCTGTTTCATAATATTTCAGCAAAAATGTACTTTTCTTTACAACTCTGACTCTAATAAACAAACCATATAAAAGTGTATATAATTGTTGTTCGGAGTGAGATATGAAAACCAAACTAATATTAATAATGCCAAGTTACAAATTATGAAATTTTAATTTTTAATACTACAATTAATCTGGAAATTCAATAAAAGGCACTGTTATTTCATAGTTTTAAGGGGGGATCCTGCTTCAGAAAATCAAAAAAATCGATTTTTTTTTTTTATTTCCTAAATCGATAGAAACTATTTAAGCATATGTATATTCACAAAGTTACAAATATCAATTCGAAGTACTTTTGGAGATACAAGGCTGAATGAAAAGGAGCGTCGAGCAGGTGTAACGCATTCAGCCAGACTCGGGCGCTCTTTCTGACTTTGTCTCCTCTACTCCGTTAGAACAGTTATCTCTGCACGTGTTTCTACTTTGAGCTTCTGTCAGCCAGGCCAGGTGTTCTCCGCGTTCTTCTATCTTCTACGTTGTGATAACAGTTGTCTGTGCACGTGTTTCTAAGAAGCTTGAAGGTAAAAAGCGGCTAACGGAACATATCATAAAAAAGTTAACGATTTATTATGGTTTTGAAATTAGAAGAAATATTGATTCTGTCCAAGAAATAAAAAAAGCTGTAATAGCAACGCTAAATCATTATTGCTCCACAGACAAATCCCCCGGACACGAAAATTGTCCAACCGAAACCGATAGTTGGTGTGAATGGCGCAAAGCTAAATGCACCAATCAATTACGGTCTTTTGACCATCCTGCTCGATTGATTGACGAAAAAATTGAGAAGCACGTTCGCCCGATTTATGAAAAATTATCAATTGGCAAACCTTTTAACGAGATGTTTACACGCGAAATTCAAATGGTCTGGCGCATCAATCCGAAACATTTGAATTCTGGCCAAAAAGTCGTTGAAATAGCCGCGTACTTGGCTGCAGGTATGTTTAATGAGGGATATTCAGCGATTTTGAATACTATGCGGTTGCTGAATTTGAATATTGGTCAACAATGCAAAATGTTTTTGCTGATACCGCCGACGCGCAACGGATCGAAATGGAGAACAGGTGCCAATCACTTAGCACCAGTGGGGTTCGCACTGCTTGTAGACTCGAACAAATGCGTCAGAATGAGTTATTTGAGGAAGCAGAAGGACTACTGTATAGACCAGGAATAGCTGATGAGCCGATCATTAGCGTAAGAAACAAAGATTTATATTTTCTGTTATTGAAAACTTTAAAACTCGTTTTCTGGAGTTGTCATTTTTTCGATTTTTCTGAATTAGCGGGCGCGATAACAAAAAAACTAAACGACCTATTGAACAAAAATTTATTCTCTTCTGTAATGAATTCTCTTCTACGTGAACCAACAAAATTGTTAAAAAAGTATTTTCAGAGATCTTTTACACAACATAAAATAACTTTTTTTTTGTTGAAAAACATTTTTTTTTTCCAAACCTGAAAAAGTCATAATTTCTCAATTATTTTAACTTTTTTTTGGTTCACACAGAAAAGAAAAAGTGTAACAATTGGAAATTTATTTGGTTTTTATGTTTCCGACAAGAAATGCAAACTGCATCTTTCCTGCCAATTGCGAACTACAGTAAGAGGAAAAGGCTCATTGCTCTGCAGTTTATTATTATATCTACTCAATAAAAATTATTTACACACTTCAAATACGTAAGAAAATATACCCCAAAGTTCGCTGGGCTAAAATTTTTTTTCTCTTCCAAAAAAAAATCCCCAAAAAATAGTTTTTTTAGGTCTTCTAAAGCAAGATCCCCCCTTAAGTTTTCATTTCTGTCGGCAGTCCTCATGACTGCACCACGGTTTTTTTTGTTTTAATTTTATAAATAATACCAAGAAACTATTAACAGCAAAGATTACCAACTTTTTTTCAGAGAAAAAATTAATGGAATTCACATTCAGATACATACAAGCATGCACCACCCACATACTCGTATATATATATATATATATATATATATATATATAAAGAAATCAGTAAGTTCGGTTTTGAAATAAAGGAAACTATGATAAGGTATTTATGAATTTAAACTTCCTACGACATACAAAATAAAAGATTTAGGAAAATTCCTAAATTATGTCCTCTCTCGGTACAAACCTTGCAGATAGCCATGACTTAAATAAAATTATTAACCATCAGATGTGATAATGTAACATTCCAAATAAATTATTTGTAATTTAAATGACTGCGAAGTTGTTCTTTTATAAGAAACCAAGATTAAACAAACTACAGTGACTAATACGTTTGTTTTTTATTTTTTATATTCACAGTGAACTAATTTGCTTTGAACACTGAGTTTTTCATTAATATTAAAAATATGACTACTTAAATTTAATACTTCAATGATTTATAGAAACCATAACAGTAATGTGCACATCGATTAATAGAAATACATCTATATTAATTAGTAGAAAAACTTATGTGCTATTTAGAATTTTTTCCACAATATTAGATTTTTAACGTATTCTTATGACATTTAAAGCGGTATTTCGTATTTTTTCGTAATTAAGAGAAAAATAAGTATTAGTATTAAGATATGCAATAGTTAACGCTATGGCTAAATGTCCGCCCATAGATTTTATCCATGGTGGCCACTCAAATATAATTTTTAAATTCCCAGTTTTCCTGGTCCAAATCCTCCCGATTTCCTAATTACTAGAATTGTACAAAAAAACCAATGGAATTCTTTTGTTACTATTGATAATATTTGATCGTCGCAGCATATTTTATACGAATAAAACAAAACTTCGTGATTTATTTCGAGTAAACTACAGTAAAAGATGCATTCACTTTTTAACATTTCAAGTAATTTTTTTTTATTGAAAATATCGTTTTTGACTATTTTTACGTTTTTTCACGGTTTTATGACAAAATTCTCAGTTTGAAAAATTCCCGGCTTATTGCCGGTTTCCCGATTGAGTGGCCACCCTGTTATCGTTATTCTAATGACAGTTCGTCAAATAACGTTCTCGAATCACTGTGATAGTTCATAGGTTCGCCAGAATTTGTATTTATTTTATATAATTGGCGGATATTACTTGTAGAGATTAATAATTCCGCTGTTCGTAAGGATTTTTTTTAAGTGTTTAGATTTCGCCATTAATTAAATCATTATGTTAGTAAAAATATGTTATTAAAAAATAAACAAAAGATTTTTAGCTAAAAAAGCGATAATATAAAATTTCAAAATAACATCAAATTACAAAACAACAATTGAACCTTGTATACCATTTTTTAAACAATTTAGTATTGTTACCGTATAGTGATGTTCCGAAAGTGAAAGAAATTACTTAAAACTGTATAATGAAAATGATTACAGTAATCATTTGGGAAACATCATAAGAACTTTGAAGAAATGAAAAAAGAAAGAAATATGATTACTACAGATTTACAGTCAAAAAAAGAAAGTTTACGTTATAGAAACAATGGTGACATTATGTATATTTTTAAATTAAGTTTCCTTGTTTATTCATCCAGGGTTTTTTAACGTTTTTTTTTTATTTTTTATATTTGTAGTTATCGTTATCCTGAGGGCTTAATTCGTCAAATTTAAGTGAATAAAACAGAGTATAATATTTATGAAAAATTCGAATATGGTAGGAAATATTAGTGTAAAATAAACTGTCAAATTACATATAAAAAAAGACGAGATGTGAACATTATTTACAGAAATTCTTCAGCAACGGGCAATAGATAATTTTTTCAACATCCGATGTTTTTACGAAAATAAATACACATTTCGGCGGAATTATGAACTAAAACCAGTTGAAACCATTATACGGCGGACGTTTGTTAAAATAACGACAGGGCCAACCGGTGAATGTTTAGCCATAATGAATTAAATGTGTAATTAATGTTTAGTATTTGAGATGTCGATCCAATATTACTCATCCGTGACATCAATCACAAGTTATTTAAAGATTTTCCCGGTAACACCAACAATCGGTGACGAAATAAACAAATGAACTGAAATCAACGAACATAAGCTATGGTTTTTAAACCGAAAAAAAGTAGTATAACAATTCACAACCTCTTTATGGAACAATTTCTTGTTCGAAGAAACATCTTCATTTTCTTCTAAACTTAAGTCTGGTAATAGCAAAAGAGAATTTGACGTCTCCAATTCACGTACTTCGTATGTATTGGAATCTGTGCATAAAACAGCTTTATCATTTATTTCTCCTCGAAATTTAACACTAAGAATAAATAAAAAATATGCTGAAATAATATTATCCATTACAATTAAATATCAAATAACTGGAAAAATAGTTTGCATTTAATAAAACCACTAATCCGTTAAATATAATAAATAAAATATTAATTTTACTACTTACTTTTCTCCATTATTAATTTTATTCATAATATCGTCATTTAATTCTAGCAATTTATAATTGTCTAAGACATCCCCCAAATATATAGCTTGAACTGTCGGTTTTAACGTTTCATTACTTAAATCCATAAAATTGATAATATTTTCCACATCATTTAATGTCCTAAAAGAAACATAAAAGTTCACTTAACACGTACTAACATTATAATGCAACAAAAAAACAATTTCAATTTATTTTATACCTCAATTTTCCTGAATTATCCATACTGATTTTTAAAATTTGAAATACAGGATAAGTTATATTTCGTTTACGCACTAAATTATTAACTAAAACAACATGATGCAGAAAAATTTAAAGTGTAATGTATAATACACAACCGGAACACAGTACGCTCGAATACCAGATTACCGCTCAAAAAGACGAGACTACAGAATGTATGTACTATCGCTATCGGCGCCGCAAAGCTTAATGTATACAAGACGTTAGATTTCCAAATTGCGGGAAGAGGTTAAGCCTAATGAGGAAGAAGCAGAATAGCGAATAGAACAGCAATATAACATTAACAGTTATTAAAGTAACAGGGATAACAGTATTTCTTTATATTACCTAATTTAGTTAAAGAACGAAATAATGGTAATAAAATAGCAAAAACTAAATTTTATGCTAAAAATGCAGTGAAATTTCTTGGTTATGTGGTTATAAAAATTTATCAAAATTCTTTTGTTGGCATTGATTACTAAAATGGAATTTTTCTCAAGAAAAGCCTACGAAAAAAATTTAGAAAAATTATTGAAATAATCAAAAGTAATTATGTACATCAAAAGATAATAGATATAATTACTTTTTCACCACTTTAAATATTATTATTTTGTAATAAAATTAATGTAAAAATACAATAGATGAAGTTCTAGGGAATTATTGCATTTATTTGCAAACAAATAATGGGCAATTACAAATTTATTTGAAAAATCATTGTTCTTAGTGGAGAATCTGCAACAATTTCGAACTATATAATTGAAGTTTGCATTGAACATCTAATACAAATAAATAAAACCAAGTTTTAAAGACAAAATTTGTTGCTATTATTGTTGATGAAGATGTTTTTAAAAAATCACAGATTTCTATAACTTTTCGTTATGTTAATAGTGCAAGTGGCGAGGATAATTAAATGACTGGTCAAATTACAAAATGTATTCTTGCCAATTTAGATGAATTTTATTGCAGTAATAAGTTAGTAGCCAAATGTGTCATGAATAGTCATGATGCATCTGTTAAAGTAGGGAAAAGCAATGGAATTACTGTTGAAGTCCGGGAGTTTATAGGCATTATTTGCAGCGTGTTATGCATAATTAAATTTGACTGTATAAAACTAGGTAAAAAATATTAAACAATGTAAAGTATTTTTAATAACGCTGTTCGTTGTTGTTTAACTTATCAAAAAAACTGTACATCCTTGATGAAATTATGAAAAATTGCTACCCTTTGCTAGCACTTACCAGATGGTTGTATAATAATTGTTTTGATAAAATAGTTTATATTCCCAGGAAAAGAATAGTTGTTATTTGATTTTATTTTCAAAAAGTAATACCACATTCAGCATTGAAATATGTTATTTTGCAAAAGGTTTCCATAACAACTTTTTTGATTTTAAATTGAATTTTATTTTATAAACTAATTAATTAATTACGTCCTGGAGAGTTATTTATTTTAAAAATTCATTACTATTAAAAATATCTGTAGTATGGTGATCGGAATATACAGCAAGATAAGAGTACATGAATTTCAGTTCGAAATAAATAATAATACGAGTAACAACAATAAATTTAATATTTATTAGTAATTGTAGATATATAAATGCTTTTGTTTATGCTTTTATAAATTTTATGAATAATGTAGGTATGCCATCAGTGTTTAAAGAATTTTAGTAATAAAATGAATTTAAATTGATATATTACTTCAGTTCATAAGAAACTGAAACAATCGTATTATTCTGTAAGTATAAATGGAATTATAAATGTTAATTTTTTAAACAAATAATAAAAAATTATGTATGTGTGGTGCACATTAAAAACAAAAAGGCGAATAAAAGTTTGTTATGAAAAGAATAAATTTTGTTAATATTTTATTATTACAGTGTATTAGATGTAGTAGAAGTTTTGCTAGCAAATGGAATTTGACAGGACATTATAAAAATAATGAATGTGGACATAACAAAAATGATAATGTAACTTTCTGATGCAAAGAAAGGTGTATTTCGTGAATTCCACAGTTTGTGAATTGTTTTGAAGGTGGTTATCAAAAAAATGTTACATTAGAACCTTATTTATTATTCTGCTTTTATTTTATGATGTAAATATATAAAAATATATATATAAACACATGTATCTTAATAACACCCAGCTAGTTTTCCTAGTACACTACCTACATCTGTACAACTGAGATGTACAAATAGGTAGTCGCCAATGGTCAGAAGCTGAGTATGGCACTATATAGAAAGAAGTTTTCATCTAAGAACCTAAAAAACACAAAATTTAAATTAAATTATAATAATTATGTATTTTAAAAATATGTTTAAATTTCTAAAGAGATTGTTATTTGATTTTCTTTATGAAACAAGGTATTCCTCAAATCTATTGTCTACCACATAAGACGTGTAGTTAAAACCCTCCTTTCACCCCTACCTATGAGAAACTCTGGAATCACCTGCATGCGAATATGATATAGTTAGACTTTTATAACTTTTACTTACAAATATATTATCATTTTTGTTATGTCCACATTCATTATTTCTATTATGTCTTGTCACATTCCATTTGCTAGCAAACTTCTACTACATCTAGTACACTATAATAGTAAAATATTAATGAAATTTATTCATTTCATAACAAACTTTTATTTACCTATTTTTTAACACACACCCATATATAATTTTTTATTATTTGTTAAAAAAATGAGCATGTATAATTCCATTTATACTTACAAAATAACTCGGTTGTTTCAGTTTCTTATGAACTGAAGTAATATGTCGATTTAAATTTGCTTTATTACAAAAATTCTTTGAAAACAGATGACATACCTATATTATTCATAAAATTTATAAAAGCATAAACAAAAGCATTTATATATCTACAATTACTAATAAATATTAAATTTACAGTATAATCACATTATTATTGCTGTTATTATTATTCATTTCGAATTTAAATCCATATACTCTTATCTGGGAACAAAAAATAAAAAATAGAAATACGTACAAATTATAAATTCATACATTCTTATTAGTATCCATTGGATCCAGTAAAAACGCAGGTAATCTCTCGGTTATATCAATCTCTGTTACTATGTATATACGATCTTTTCGCGTTTCTGCTCCTTCCTCCTAAAGCTTAACCTCTTCCACAATTTGAAAATCTAACGTCCTGACTCCTGTCTATACATTAAACAGGACGTTAGATTTCCAAATCGCGGGAAGTTGTTAAGCCTAATGAGGAAGAAGCAGAATAGCAAAAAGAACGTAATATCATAATAACAGCGATTAAACCGAGTTATTTTGTAAGTATAAATGGAATTATACATGCTCATTTTTTTAACAAATAATAAAAAATTATATATGGGTGTGTGTTAAAAAATAGGTAAATAAAAGTTTGTTATGAAATGAATAAATTTCATTAATATTTTACTATTATAGTGTACTAGATGTAGTAGAAGTTTGCTAGCAAATGGAATGTGACAAGACATAATAGAAATAATGAATGTGGACATAACAAAAATGATAATATATTTGTAAGTAAAAGTTATAAAAGTCTAACTATATCATATTCGCATGCGGGTGATTCCAGAGTTTCTCATAGGTAGGGGTGAAAGGAGGGTTATAACTACACGTCTTATGTGGTAGACAATAGATTTGAGGAATACCTTGTTTCATAAAGAAAATCAAATAACAATCTCTTTAGAAATTTAAACATATTTTTAAAATACATAATTATTATAATTTAATTTAAATTTTGTGTTTTTTAGGTTCTTAGATGAAAACTTCTTTCTATATAGTGCCATACTCAGCTTCTGACCATTGGCGACTACCTATTTGTACATCTCAGTTGTACAGATGTAGGTAGTGTACTAGGAAAACTAGCTGGGTGTTATTAAGATACATGTGTTTATATATATATTTTTATATATTTACATCATAAAATAAAAGCAGAATAATAAATAAGGTTCTAATGTAACATTTTTTTGATAACCACCTTCAAAACAATTCACAAACTGTGGAATTCACGAAATACACCTTTCTTTGCATCAGAAAGTTACATTATCATTTTTGTTATGTCCACATTCATTATTTTTATAATGTCCTGTCAAATTCCATTTGCTAGCAAAACTTCTACTACATCTAATACACTGTAATAATAAAATATTAACAAAATTTATTCTTTTCATAACAAACTTTTATTCGCCTTTTTGTTTTTAATGTGCACCACACATACATAATTTTTTATTATTTGTTTAAAAAATTAACATTTATAATTCCATTTATACTTACAGAATAATACGATTGTTTCAGTTTCTTATGAACTGAAGTAATATATCAATTTAAATTCATTTTATTACTAAAATTCTTTAAACACTGATGGCATACCTACATTATTCATAAAATTTATAAAAGCATAAACAAAAGCATTTATATATCTACAATTACTAATAAATATTAAATTTATTGTTGTTACTCGTATTATTATTTATTTCGAACTGAAATTCATGTACTCTTATCTTGCTGTATATTCCGATCACCATACTACAGATATTTTTAATAGTAATGAATTTTTAAAATAAATAACTCTCCAGGACGTAATTAATTAATTAGTTTATAAAATAAAATTCAATTTAAAATCAAAAAAGTTGTTATGGAAACCTTTTGCAAAATAACATATTTCAATGCTGAATGTGGTATTACTTTTTGAAAATAAAATCAAATAACAACTATTCTTTTCCTGGGAATATAAACTATTTTATCAAAACAATTATTATACAACCATCTGGTAAGTGCTAGCAAAGGGTAGCAATTTTTCATAATTTCATCAAGGATGTACAGTTTTTTTGATAAGTTAAACAACAACGAACAGCGTTATTAAAAATACTTTACATTGTTTAATATTTTTTACCTAGTTTTATACAGTCAAATTTAATTATGCATAACACGCTGCAAATAATGCCTATAAACTCCCGGACTTCAACAGTAATTCCATTGCTTTTCCCTACTTTAACAGATGCATCATGACTATTCATGACACATTTGGCTACTAACTTATTACTGCAATAAAATTCATCTAAATTGGCAAGAATACATTTTGTAATTTGACCAGTCATTTAATTATCCTCGCCACTTGCACTATTAACATAACGAAAAGTTATAGAAATCTGTGATTTTTTAAAAACATCTTCATCAACAATAATAGCAACAAATTTTGTCTTTAAAACTTGGTTTTATTTATTTGTATTAGATGTTCAATGCAAACTTCAATTATATAGTTCGAAATTGTTGCAGATTCTCCACTAAGAACAATGATTTTTCAAATAAATTTGTAATTGCCCATTATTTGTTTGCAAATAAATGCAATAATTCCCTAGAACTTCATCTATTGTATTTTTACATTAATTTTATTACAAAATAATAATATTTAAAGTGGTGAAAAAGTAATTATATCTATTATCTTTTGATGTACATAATTACTTTTGATTATTTCAATAATTTTTCTAAATTTTTTTCGTAGGCTTTTCTTGAGAAAAATTCCATTTTAGTAATCAATGCCAACAAAAGAATTTTGATAAATTTTTATAACCACATAACCAAGAAATTTCACTGCATTTTTAGCATAAAATTTAGTTTTTGCTATTTTATTACCATTATTTCGTTCTTTAACTAAACTAGGTAATGGAATAGTATTTTTATTTTTTGAAATTAAATTCTCTTTACCAATTGAAATATAAATAACACATAAAACTTGAATGCACACAGGGATTTATATTTACATTCTGCTCATTAATTATTTACATTTAAACAATTAAATTATAATAGTATAGAAGGACTGTTATTTCCTGTTACTTTAGTAACTGTTAATGTTATTATTCTGTCCTTTTCGTGTTTCTGCTCCTTCCTCCTAAAGCTTAACCTCTTCCCACAATTTGGAAATTTAACGTCCTGTAATGTATAGAGTTATGAAGCGGTTTTAAAACTGCAATGACGTATTGCACGATTTATAAAATATTAAACAACGATACAAATACATGGACAGCCGTAGCCTTCGTTAATAGAAAGCCGTGCTGTAGTTAAAATTGGCAACATAGCGAAAAGGCCTACTAGCCGGCTAATATTTATGTTTACATATCGTAAAGTGTTGGTATTAAACAGCTATGGTTTTGGGTTTTGAATTTCGGTTCAATTTTTTCTTTCGTTATTAAACGGTATTTATAATATTACAAAATAAAATTCGCGTTTTGTTCGTGTTAATAATGTAATAATGGTTGTTTCTGAAAATTATCCGGTTTTGTTCAATTTTAGAATTAAGTGTAAATGTATATAATATAAGAAGATAAATCCTTTTATAATTTAGTTATTTTAAGTTCTTTTACTGTTTTGTTTAGAAGTTTTTTTCATTTGTGTAAAAATGTCTAATAAATGTTATGTTCCTGGGTGTAAAAGTAATTATACTTAATTTTTAAAAGATTCGGACAATAAAGCGGGGTAAGTGTTTTTAAATTTCCAAAAGACGCTGCTCTTAAATTATTATAAATAAAAGCAATTCCAAGAAAGAATTTTACGTCACCAAATTTTAGCGTGGTTTGTAAACTACATTTCACTTCATCCGATATTATTTATGATAAACATTTACAACCTGATGGAACAGCTTGCTTTAAACAGACCACAGTTAAGAAATGATGCGATCCCAAGTATTTTTCCGAACTTACCTACTTATTTATAAAAATAAAAATTTAAAGAAAAAACAAATTCCGAAGTTAGACGAAAATATATTCTTAAGCTGGACAATGATAAAAACGAAAAATTTTTAAGTGCTGATTTAATGCGTAATTTTTCAACTCTTTCGAATCAGTTCAAAAGTAAAATTGATCTCAGCTACTGGGAATTTAAAATTCTTGTTGATAACATGTACTTTTTGTTTTTAATTATAACGATGCCCCAACAATTAAAATGTCAATATGTATTGAAAAAAATTTAACTGTTAGTGTTTATATTAAAGGTAATAATCTTGCCATTCAATTTAAAGTTAACTAGGTGGTCTCAATTAATAAATATTTTATCACATTATAAGAATTTTACTGTAGTTAATTCACAATTAGTTGAAAATTCTGCGAAGATATACATTTCAGGATACGCAGCACATTCTCTTTTGAAGAAATTAAAATGTTCGCAATGGCTCACTATTATTAGACACAGAATAAGGGTACTTTCATTCACAACCAATATTTCGATACTTTGTAAAGAAACGGGTTATCAATTGCAACCGATTTAGTAATGTCTATTTTAGTCCATATGTGTTCACTTTTAGAATTTATTTTAAACGATTAGACATGTTAGATAAATTTTTAACCACAGTTCGCAACAGAAAGCACTTCTTTGTAAATTAACGATGTATACTATTGAAAATGGAAACATTTATTCCGAGTTTTTAGACATTTGTACTAATTGTGAAACTCCCTATTCATCATTACTTTATAAACTGTATTCTATTTTTGCAAACATTTCTATAAATAATTATTATAAAAAAACCAATGTGACTCAGAAAGAAGCGTCTGCTGGTGATGATGCTACATTGAAAAGTTCAAAAATATGTAAATTGAGTGCGTTTAAATAATTAAGTATTCTCCGCTAGAACTGATCAATTCAATTACAGGTATATTTAATATTTCTTAATTTTTAAGCATATTTTATTTGTATATCATGACTATTCTCAATGCAATTTAACTTTTTATGCATAAATAAGTATATATGATATATACAAATAGAGTAAATGTAACTTTATCTAAGAAAGATGTTTTGCTTTCAACTGAAGGCTGTATACTAACCGGCCTTCTAAGTAATAAGAATGCGACGTTGCTTTTTTCTCAGCACGGCTTTCTATTAACGAAGGCTACTGGACAGCAATGACGCCACTAAAAGAATTCTCCAGTTATTTAATTTATTTTGTTTTAATTTAAGTTGAACTGATAAAACTATGTTTTAGAATTAGATTGAAAAATAAAAAAATATTTGTATAGAATTATGTTTTAATCAAATAGTTATTGTTAAAGTATTAATGCTGGTATAGAACTAATGTGGCTTTAGTTTATGTGAATTTGTTAATCAATTTTCACAATTTTTTTGTCTATTAATTATTTCAGTTTTTAATTTAATTTTAAATGTATAAATTATATTTCATGTTTATGTAAAATTGTTACATTTTGGTATATTGCTTTTTTATAGTAAAATAATTGTTATATATGTAAAAAACATTTTGTATTCTATTATGTTTAAGAATTCATCTCAATAAAAAGTATGCGAATTTCTGTACAACTGCCGTGAAATAATTTTTAAAATAAATAAATCCAGTTGTGTATATATGTTGGCAACAGTATGATGTTTATTTTCTGGGTATTGCTATGTCGACAACAAGTTAGGAGAATAACAGGGTCGTATGAGTTCTGTTATTTTTGATCTAGTAGCTGGTGATATTTAAAAACAAAATATAAAGTAACCGCAAATTGCTAATGAATACTAATTATAACTGAATTACAATTGTTGATATTATTACAAATTATGTTCCTTTTATATATTTGAAATATATTAATAAAATTTTTATATTGTCTAATTACAATTACTTAAATTTAAGAAAGTAATATCTAAGGTACTTATGTGTAATTAATTTTTCTCATTTTAAAAACTCAATTTAGGAACTTAAAATATTGTTTTGAAAAATATACGGATTTTATGGTAATTTTATCGTAATGTAAAATTTAACTTCGTTTCCAATAAATTATTAATCCTTTTCGCTAAGTATCAATTTAGAATTGTATGCGATGTACTGCTTTTGTAAATCCGAGTAAAATCTAGAAAAAACAATACTTCAACATCTATCTGAGATAAAGTTTATATGATTAATCATGAAGAATTCATTCCCAATTCGAAATTAATTCCTAGCTGTTATATTTTCATTAACACTACAGTGGTCGCGCAGAATATTGTCATATGAGTGGTCGCGCGGACTACTATTGTAGTCCATCACAAATATTCATTCTTTTTAGTGATTTTAATGTAATTTTTATTAATTTTTTGGGCTTATCATATTTTAGCAGTTTTCAACAATATAACCCATATTTATAAATACTACTAGTAAAATTATAACGTGAATAACAGATAAAAAAATAATTTAAGTACACTAAGGTATGGTGAAAATATACAAAAATTGAATAAATGCGAGAACAATCATCTTACAATTTAGAAAAAACACGTATATTACACACTACTTGGCAGTGGTCATTACATATACATTTTGTACATTTATGACACGACTTCCTGGCTGATTTAATTTTAACTCTACTACATAAATAACAACGACCCGGTGTTCTTCTATTTGCCTCGGGAGCAGTATATTCATCTTTATCAAGCTTCAGCAGTTGCTGACCACGTTCCTTGATTTGCCTGGGGTTTCATCAATTTGGAAGCTGATGTTTTTAAAAAATTTCTTCGGTATATAATGTTACTAGTATTATTATTATCTGTGTGTATATATTGAGAGCATTAATTCGACCAATATTCAACAGATTGAAAAATACTGTTAGTGGCCAACGACGGGAGTTTTTAGATACATTATACTGGTTACACATTCTATCCAACAGATCAACACCGCATTTAGTTTCATTATAGGTTGTGACAATTTCGTGTTTTTTTTGTTCGTTTGTAGATTGATCGATATTTTTCTCAAAAAGGCATTGATGATATCAGAATAACTGATTTATTCTTGCTTGGGACATAGGAAACGAGCGCACAGTTCTTTTGAAATCCAAATAGAGAGCTATTTACTTCCCGCAATTTATGCAGTACAAATTCCTTATGAATTTCAGGCTTATTTTATCTCAAGGTGCAAATAAACGTTAATTTTTTTTCAAATAAAAGATCGCATGTGGCACTGAACCGAACCAATTA
Organism: Icerya purchasi; assembly: GCA_039619475.1. Classification (NCBI taxonomy): domain Eukaryota; kingdom Metazoa; phylum Arthropoda; class Insecta; order Hemiptera; family Monophlebidae; genus Icerya; species Icerya purchasi. The sequence goes on from CM077116.1 coordinate 285,976,449, forward strand.
TCAGCAGTTATATTCCGATTTGTACCTTTCATGGGTTGCACTAATCATTTTACAACATCTTCAGGTTTGTTACTTTTTCTGTAAGGACCTTCCAGTTGAATACCAATGTAAATTTCTAAATTTTCATCACTTATTATTTCTTCATTTTCTTCATCTATGCTGCACACATCATTATAAAATATTTCTCTTTCTACAACATCCTCTTCAATTTCTTCCTCATTTGCTAAGCCAAGAATTTCTTCTTTATCAAGCGTGTAACTCATATTTTGTATTAGAATAAGAAAAAACACAAAAAAAACGTATTGAAACAGGGTGAGATCTGCTCCTCATCGTGATCTGGGTCACTGTGTTTTTTGCAATGATTAAAAAAAAATAGAATTCAAGCACAAAAAATGATAAGAAAAAATATAGAATAGCTCAAAAACTTAAATAATCTATTTAAATAATAATACGATAAAACACATGTGTAACTTCAAACGGCTTTGCCAAAATTATGGTAACATTTGCCGTGTAATAAGAAAATACTAGCAATATTCGTTAACTCCTAACTATCACGTTACTGGTCGCGCGGACTACTATTGTAGACCATGGGAAAAAAATGTAAATAATTCAAGAAGTACGCGGAAATTTTCCCCAAAAACAACGACATGTCATGCGTCAGACTCTAACAGGAAGGTAACAAAAACCTCATCACCCAAATCCACGCAACTTTAAAATAACTGACAAAACGAAAGTGCTGGTCTACTGTTGTAGTCCGCGCGACCACTGTAATGTTAAACGGTCACTGTTAATAATGGTCAAATTGGTTACCAGCAAAATTTTTGACAGTAAAAATTAATATTTAATAAAAATATAGTGTTTTTAAATAAAACATTTTACACAAAAATAAATGTATAAATGAGAGAACAGAGAAATATATAAATATACCAAAACATATTCGACTTCCGCCTTTACATTTTCCTATATGCTACTCTTTTAGCCCCCCCCCCCCCTCCCCCCCGAGACAAATCTTGGGTACGCCAATGGTAATAAATTTATGTATGGTACATTACAAAATTATCAAAGTAAACAAAATAATTGTGCCTGTCTCAGTTTTCCTATCATAAATATTTTTTGAAACATTCTGGACACTGTAATCAGGAATGCACTTAATTTTCTTAATTATCATTTCAGCTTTACAACCAACTTTTTTTGTAGGTTGTATCCGAAATCTTTTTTTCATTACTGAATGATCATTCTGTAAAATGTTTTAAAATACAAGTAACAAACTTATATTTTATTATTTAACTAATGTTTGTTTATAATTTTAAAATAAAAAATTTTTTAATTCAGAGGTTTTTTGTGATTTTCTCTTACTATATTGTGGCCCATGAGCACATTGCATTAACATTGTGGTATATGATATAGAAAGTACTATTTCTAGAATACAACATACTTTTATTTTTCCATGAAGTCTTAATAAAAAACGTAAAACCTTTTGATAATAAGAAGTTATTAAAAATTTGAAAATTATGTTCTCCTTCAATAAAGAATAAATACGAGTTTATATTTTCAATAAAGTTGTTTAACATTTGAAAAATTTCATTTTCAAACATTTTATTTAAAAACAGAAAAAACAACTTTAGAACAATAACAACAAACAATGAAAAATACTAAATAGCGAAACTAAAATTTATAGATGGGTAAAGTTGTGAGATTTAAAATAATAGAACTAATGTTAAAAAGAACAAAAATGATAGTAAAAAAATATAACAGCTAATGTAGGAACCTGTTATTCTCCTACCTTGTTGTGGACATAGCAATACCCTTATTTTCTAACGTACATAACCGAAATTACAAACCTAATAATTTATAATTTAAATATATTATATATTAGGGAACTGGGTTTGCTGCATGTTTAGAGTAGAGATGGTATAATGATATTTCTTTCAACAGCAACTGTTATTACTATCGCTATTTTAAAATAGTAGTACAAAATAGCAACAATTGTTATTTTACTGCTATTTTTTAACCATTTTGTTTACGATAAGTACGACAGTCTGACGTTCTTTTTTAAAAAACGTGAAATATAATCCGAATTTCACACAAAAAACATTTCAAGAAAGACACATGTTTAGAAGTTTCATTGAATATTTATTTTAGTACAATAAATTTTATATATAATGAAAATTATAGATGTATTTTTTAACTTTTGTCTCATGTTAAGCATTGCTTAAAGAAACATTAGAATTAGATAATATCGCAGTGAACCTATCTGCTCGTTATGCTCTGGTGGCCATCCTTCTTTTGAATGTACTGTCAGTCAAAAAGTGACCCTTCCAGCTTCCATTGTGTTCATTGCGGCGGAAATCACTTTGCTCTTGATCCTTCTTGTCCAGTATTTATGGAGCAAGTAAAGATACATAAAATCAGGAGCCTAGAACACCTTTCTTACTATGAAGCTAAGGAAATTAGTCTGGTAAATTCGTTTCCCCGGCTTTCATCTTCACTGATATTTCGAATCCTATCTTCTTTTTCATATATTAGGCTATGCCGATGATACAGCCTTAATTTCAGATTCTATAAAGACCTTAGAAAAATTATTAAAGAAAATTAATATTTCTGGGAAACAATACGGACTAATAATAAACGAAAAGAAAACGAAATGGATGTTTATAAGTAAAACAAATAATACTTATGGAAAACTGAGGGCAAATGAAAAAGAAGTGGAACGTGTTGAAAGATTCATGTATCTAGGCTGTTACATAACAGAGACCTTAGATCCTGATTTTGAGGTAAAACAAAGATGTGCTTATGCAAAAATAGCATTTATAAATATGAAGAATCTGCTATGCAACGACACTCTGAGCTTGTCAATCAGGCGAAATATGGTTAAATGTTATATCTATTCAATTCTACTTTATGGGATAGAGGCAGCAATCCTTAACAAAAAGCAACTCGATAGGTAAGCAGCACTAGAAATGTGGACACTTAGAAGAATGTTGAAAATACCTTGGACAGCAAAGATGACAAACGAAGAAGTACTGAAACGAGCCAATACTGAAAGGACATTATGTAAAACAATTAAACGACGCAAAATTGAATATTTTGGGCATATAATTAGAGGAAAAAAATATGACATCTTACGTTGGTCATAGAAGGGAAAATTCACGGTAAAAGAGGGCCAGGAAGAAGAAAAACGGAATGGTTGGACAATATTAAGGACTGGACTGGACTCAAGAATCTCAATGAACTAATTAGAAAAGTGGAGAAGAAAACGCTGTAATGATGGTGATCGTCAACGCTCAGGGACTGAGTATGACACTCTTAAGAAGAAGAAGAAGGCTTCTTGCCATAAAACACCATTCTCAACTTAAATCTCAATCCGTTCGATAAATGTAATGCCAATCTGACCATTAATGCCGGCTCTAAAGGGTTCCGATCCGTAATTTCTGATCACTCTAAACCTTCTTCTGATATTTCTTCTTCTAAGACGATTTATACTGAAAAATTTCCTTCCGCTAACAATTTCGTCTCCGTCAATCCCATTCCCCTTACTGTTAAAAATGGCTTAGTTCTTGCGCTATTATCTACCCTTAGTAAATTCGGATGACAAAATATTAGTCCTATGTCAAGTTTCACAGTCGTAGTAACTCTGTCAATCAGCACTTTCTCTAATTTCACTTTTATTTCGTTATTTGTTCGTGTGTTCTGTTATTCCTCGTATGTTTTCTTTCCTTTCCCATGATATTTCTTTTCTGTTTGTGTGTTTTAATTTTCCGTCGCCCTCATTATTTCTGTTAATTTTTTGTTTTTTCCCTTTCCCCTCTTTGTCTATAATTTTTTTAAAAATGGTTATAGAAATTATTTATATTTGACTGGTAATGTGGTATTCATGGTCGTCGGCAAGGGGAGGCAGGGGAGAGCCGTTGCCTTCCCCTGGAGCCTCGAAACTTTAGTATTCATAGGCGCATAATCATGGACAATTTGGAAGACTTTTGTAATAAAGTAGTTGAACAATTTGCCAGAAACTCACGAAAATTATATTTTAATTAAGATTCTTGTTTAATAAAATATTAAGCCTTTACAAATTATACGTTTTATTTTTCTTATAACTCATATCCTCTTTTTATCCCCCCCCCCCCCCCCCCCACGCCACGGCTCATCGGCTGGCGACGCTCTTGGTGATATTTGTTGCTTCAGTCTCAACATTGATTTTTTAAAGGTTATTTTACATCTTTCTCTGTATCTTCTTCGTTTTTTTACGTGTTCCTTCCTGTCATTTGGTACTGTATTTTACACAATGCTTCCCGTTGGCCTTGCTGTCTTTAACTCGGTTGGTTCATAGCATGCCGCGGGCCATACACAATGATTTATTCGAGCGGTGGGAACTGAAATGTATCAATTCGCTACTATATAAAGCGATTGAAAACAACAGCACAAATAAAAGCAAATTTTTTATAATTCACATTGTGATCAATTAGTTTTTCTCAGCAAAAAATATAAAACGATGAAAATGGCGAAAAATCACGGGCGTCAGTTCTATTTGGCGGAGCATCGGGCTTTTCGTAAAAAGAAAGAATAAAAGAAATTTCGAAAGGGAAAATAAAATTTTAAATTATTATAACAAGAAAATAATAAAATCGCGATGCCGCCGCAAAACGGCGGTAATATCACTGCACCAGAGATGTCACGACGGCCTGACCACGTGTCCAGTAAGAAACTTTTGATGGAAAAACGCTTATATTTAACAGAAAATTACAAAAAAAGAACGTGACTTAGCGGTGACTAAAAAAAAGTGAAATTGTTTAAATTTGCGACGAATTTTGCAAGAAAAGGCGAAATCGGTAACTCGGGAATAACTAGATTAGTGCTATCACGATCAGCCAACAACGACGATTAAAAACGGTACCAAGAATAATGTGTCTAACTGACAATGTATCATGTCTAGGCAGAAGTTTTTTGAAGAACACTTCTGCTTAGATTACCGCACTAGCTACCCTGTCTGATTTTCGCCGGATTTTTCTATAACCTTCCTTTGACTCAACATTACTTGGTACATCCCCGCAAGAACATTTCACTCATACCACTTTTTCCAAATTATTTTCAATTTTGTTTTTTTATTTATTTTTTATTTTATTTTACCGCGCCCTGTAATGGACACATTATAATATGTATATGTATATGGATAAATGAAAGCCGGAGTGTCTGTCTCTCTGAACTGATTCCTGCGGAAGATTTCAGTGCGTGATTTATTTAGCCGACCGGTGGGTATTTTTGTCAATGAAATGGAGAAAATAAAAAGGTAAATGTTACTGTCTCAGCTTTCGACCACTAACACCATGACACTAACTTAGTCTATACCCGGGCGCAACCGTATGTATGGCTGTGCACGGGATTTTTCGGTTTCAGCCGAATAAGCATCCTTGACAAGACAATGTAGCGATGCAAAAACGAACAATGTTCGAGAAGTCGTGAATTAATGACTTTACCGGGGAATATTCTCTAGTTCGAGCATAATTAATAGATAGCGTTAGAAATAAGGAATCCGTCTCAGCATAAATTAAATACACGTTAAACCTCCCTTTGTGAACTCTCTGCTTATCCTCCTATACTTTCTCTTTACTTCCTCGTTAATCGAATTGATATTAGTGATGGATTCATTATAGTCTTTAAGGTTTTTCATTCATGCACTCGTCGTGCTTGGTTTCCGTCTTTCTTTTATCATCCCACCAGCTTATTTCTGATTTCGTTTTGGTCCGATTTTTTTATTTTCCATATTTCTTGTTTCTTTCCTCATTATGTCCTGTCAATTTAGAATATTACAGCGAAATTGTAGCAGCCTTAAGGCGAATAAGAATTCTCTTGAAAGCTTGCTGGACCTATACAATATAAATATTGCGTTACTTTCAAAAAGTTGAATAAAGGATTCCTCTGACCTTAACATCCGAGGTTTTTCTTTAATTAGTTCCAATCGTAGTGACGGATATGGCGGTTCAGCTATTTTAATCAGAAATGATATCGATTTTCTAACTCACGATATTTATCCCGCTATTTCATTTAATCCGTTCAGTCCGAATCTTGTTCACATCTCCATTCCTAATAACTCCTTTAAACCAATTAAATTTATTTTAGCATATATTACTCGAAACTGTAATTTACGTAGCTTCCCTTTTCAATCTTTTATTGCTTTCCTTCCTTTTCCTTTTATTACGGGCGGTGACTGGAACGCTCACTCTCCTCTTTGCGACTGCAATGGCAATGGTTCTGTGTTGGAAAACATTATCAAAAAAATATAATTTAATCCTTCTTAACGATGGCTCTCCAACCTGTGTTAAAAATGCTATGTCTCTCAGCTTCGTTAACCTGTCATTTACTCCCCTAATTTTGGTCTTAAATGTTCATGGTCAGCTCTCGATAGTATCCTCGGAAACATCATATTCCTATCATTATTTCTTTTAATGATATCCCTTCTCCTAATTTTTGTAAGCCTTTTCACTCTCCTAAATGGAGCCTCTCTCAAATAGACTTGCCGATCTTCCGTTCTCTCGTTGATTCTGCACTCCCTTCAATTCCTCTTAATTCAAATACGTCTTCCCTATACAACTCCTTTCTCGAATCAATCACGTATGCCTTAACTTACTCTTCTCCTCCTATCCCGATCAATTCCTTATAAGAAACCCTGAACGTTCTTCTTGTTGTGGTGGAATGAGAACTGTAAGGCGGCCTTTAATTTAAGTAAGTCTACTTATGAATCTTTTCGCTCCGGTATTTCTATTTTCAACTTTCTGGCTCATAAGAATGCAAATGCTAAAGTCAGATTTATTTTTAAAACAGCCGCAAAAAACTCATGGAAAAGCTTCTGCTCTTCTTTTTCTCGATCCACTCGTATTTCTCATGTGTGACAAATGGTTAAAGTTTTCGAATCCTCCCTTTTGCAATTTCCTTCTAATCATAATTTCCCTCCTAAAAAGCTAGAACCGTTTATTGATTCTATAGCTCCTAGCTATGTTCTTAACTTCCAAACTCATGTTCTTCTTCAATTTCCAATTCTGCCTCCTTTTATCTCTCTGTTCAGCCATCTCTTCCTACTCGTTCATAGTTTTCTTGATACTTGTCCTCTCTTAAACGCTCTACAATTTCTGCTACTTACCGCCTTCGCTTTATCCATAGTCTCCTTCTTGCATCATTTTCTTGGTTTTCATCTGCATCTACTCCATTTTGTCCTTTTCGCCCCCCTTCTAATTAGTTCCTTTGTGACCCTAATATCACATTTTATTTGAACGTATGGCCTTGTCTGCTGAGCAATCATCCTTCTATTCTTCGCCCTGTTAAAATATCCCTACTATCCTTAAGAGTACTGCTTGTATTCTCTCATTTCCTTCTGTTTCGGTTATTCCTGTCCTTAAAATATTTTTATCCTCCGTTCCTATTCGCATAAGAATATAAATTTATTTCTCCTCCTTACCGTTTCTTGGGCTAATGCCGTTGCTGACAAACTCAGTTCAAAAAAAAAAAAAAAAAAAAAAATAACACGAATGCGATTATGAGCGAATTGCGCACGTTGAATCCTTCAAACGTCGTTTGACGCACGATTAACTGAAGTATTAATTTCAAAAGCGTGCAAAGCACAAGAAAATACTTTATTACAAAAAGAAAACGAACAGTTGTCGGGCACGCATTGAGGATTTGGAATAACATGCTAGGAAAAATAGAATCATTGTCTCAGGCATTCCTGTTGTACTGAACGAAGAACTTAATTTAGCTATGAAACTGGGTGAAGTGACTAATACTAATATTACTGTTAATGATATCGATGCCTGGCACAGATTACCGAAGAACCAAATCAAAATCATTCAAATATAATATTTAAATTTTGTATACGATTAAAGAACGAAGAACTCATTAAAAACGGTAAAACGAAGCAACCAATACTCTCCAATATTGAACTAACAGGTGATTCGTGGATCTACATGAATGAGCAATTGACGCGTAAGAATTCTAAACTCTTTTCGGATGCTAGGAAGTTGCGCTCCTGTGGTTGAAAGTTCGGACTTCTGATCGATGCAATTCTTCATACTGTCTGTTTTGCGTGGCTATTAATTACACCGACATTTCCTCGTGGTTTTTTTATACTATACAGGCTCTTCCTGGTGCTCTCTCTTTATAACTCTAATCATGATTACTGTTGAACTAACACCTATGCGTTCCTTTCTTACTGCTATCTCCATTAACCTGGCATGTTTAATTAATACTGGATATTTTTCATTTATCATTACTTTGCTGCGCTTTGTAATGATTTTATACGATTCGACAGTAGAATTAAGTAATTGTACGAGTGTATATAATACTCTTTAATTATTATTAATTTTTTTAAAATGTTAAATAACGATTGTATATTGCATATCGCGTACAAACGTGTGCATATATATGCATGTATTCAGGGATATTAGTATTAGTTTCTTACATACCTGCTCGTCGTAGCATATTCTTTATATATTGCCTTGCGTTCTATATATTTCTTACCAGTTATCTCCCTCCTTATATTGGTCTATTTGTCCTTATTTTCTATGCTTTTTTCCCGTTTTTAGATGAGTGGAGAAGAGTTTAATTTGTCTACTTTAAACATACATAGTTTAAGAAGGCACTTTGATGAGTTCGTAACTTATTTAGAAAGAAAAAAAGCGGGTACATGACATTATTATTTTAATTGAAATCTGGATTACTGAGGGAGAAACCGGGGGAGATATATGTAAAATACCCGGGTATGGATGCGTTTTTCAATGTAGAAAAACTAACCGTTCAGGTGAAGTTGCTGTTTTAATTAAAGATATGATTGATTATATTAATATTATCGTAAATTTGGATTCGGATAACATTATTTTCTTGAAAATTTCACTTGAAAATAACATTGAGCCATTTATAAATTCTGCGAAATACCGCATGATAAATTCTTAATTAAATTTGAAAAAATCAAACATTTGTCCGAAGATGTAGCGGTAATTACCGGAGACACGAATATAAATGTGCTTAGTGCTGACTATTGTAATATGTCATGCATTTGTTAATGTAGCAAATAATCAAGCTACTTTCTTCCGAGCCTATGGAAATTGCCAGTCGTGCTTAGATCACTTGTTGGTAAGAAGTATTTACAATAAATCTATATGTATTAATATTAATTATCATCTAGTTGATATTCCTTTCACCGATCACAAAGGTTTAGATACAACTCTTTTGTTATCAGTAGGAATATATTAGTATATTTATTTGACAAAATTGCATTTTGTGAAAAAATATGGCTGCGTTTCGCCAGCCCCGCCCATTTTGAGTTGGGAAACCAAAATAGGCTTATTCGTTTGTGCTTCGTTTGTGCTTCTTTGTGCACGACTTTTTTTTGTTTGTGCTCTCCCCCTTCATAGCTTAATTAAAAAAGTCTTTGGGCGGGGCTGGTGAAACGCAGCCCCGCCCATGTAAAATTAGGGGATGAAAATTATGTTATTCGTTTGTGCTTCGTTTGTGCTCCTTTGTGCACGACTTTTTTTTGTTTGTGCTCACCCCCTCCCTGATTTGGTAAGGGTGGGATCATCCCCGCCCATGTAAAATTAAGGGATGAAAATTATGTCATTCGTTTGTGCTTCGTTTGTGCTCCTTTGTGCGCGACTTTTTTTGTTTGTGCTCACCCCCTCCCTGATTTGGTAAGGGTGGGATCAGCCCCGCCCATGTAAAATTAAGGGATGAAAATTATGTCATTCGTTTGTGCTTCTTTGTGCATGACTTTTTTTTGTTTGTGCTCACCCCCTTCCTGATTTGGTATGGGTGGGACTAGCCCTTCCCATGTTGAGATGTGTTACTCATTTGTGCTTTGTTTTGTGCTTCATTAGGCACGGATTGTTTTTATTTGTAGTGAATTTGAATGGGCGAGGCGGGAGAAACAGTACCTTAAGGGTATGAAATGGGATGTTGTAAATACAAATATATACGCTTCTGACAGTATGGTTTGTGCTCTAATGAAATTTAACCATCAATCTTCTGTGTAATAGACAATTCGAAATTAGCTCAATTATTTTTTTCTTCTGCCTAGCGTTTTTAAATTCATTTCTTTCAGGGACAATACATTAAGAAAATAATGCTACATACATACTAGGTAAAGCATTAATATACAAGAGTATAACAACGAGTCATTTTGATTCTAATTTTCAACTTCAGTTTTTCAGACTTCCTATATTTTATGTTGTTTTCTCAATTTTTCATATATCTTGTTTTAAACTGTAAAAAATTTTTTTTTGTCTATTTTAAGATAAATTTTATGTTTTGTAAATTTTTTTATTATTTCATCATTTTAAAATTTTTAGAAAATATATAACTTTTTAGAAACCATAAAAAATGTACCTCTATTTAAATTTTAAATTAACAAAAAAGAAAATTAATTTTACTCAATTTAATGTGTTTTAATATAATGCGATTGCCATAGTTTTGGAATTCAACTCAATTAATTTAATTAAAATTGGTTTAAACTTAATTAAAATTTTTAATAATTTTACATTTATAAACACATTTTTTTGATTTTAATTCGATTTTATCTAACATAATAATTCAGATTTAGTCTCACTTTTAATTTGAAAGCCACTGTTTTATAATATTCAGAAAAATTAATATAGTTGCTTAAAGATTACTACACATATCTTCATTAATATGAATGTCATATATATTTCACTTTTATTTTCTTTTTATTTTCGAGTCTAGTGTTCTAATAGTATTTATCATTGAATGAATTTTTTGCATATATGAAAGTATTTAATTGCCGTTATATAAAATAAAAAAAGGAAAAAACGGGCGCTAAAAACTTTATGTAAAAATATTAGAAAGTAAAGTATAAAATCTTCTTCAACAACAATAAAATTAGTATAATAATGATGAAATATACCAATAAAAATTATAATTTAAATAAAATAATAATATTTTAATATAACATTTTATATTTCAAGATTAAAATTTGAAATTTCAATTAAAATATTATCACAAAAAGTAATTTGATTTATTTTTAAACATCGCATGTACGTAATGACTGTAGGTTTCAACTGTCCTCAAAGATGAGCAATTTTGCAGTCCCGACAGTTTTGACTGTGACGAGTCATGTTTCGGAAATGTTTTTTTGTTTGTTATTATTAATATTCTTTTTGGTAAAAGTCGTTCAATTCAGTATTTAATTTCTAGCCATCGCAGTCCATCTGATTCATGTTATTTTTCTATGCTAACTGTCGCAGCTGACGATCTATTGAAATTGTATTTTATTTATTCTAGTCTGGAGCCATGCCAAAGTTTTCTTCTAATCGAAATTGCTAGCGTACTTATATTTTGTTTCTTCTATGTTGAATAAACATGTAGTATTTAGTAAATAGTAAACAATTTAGTCAGTTCGTTTCCATATGTATTAACTGTTTCGTCTATTCTAATTTTTCTAAAATGGAACGGGAGGAAGAAAGAATTTTAAGATTGTTAGCCAATATTGACGAGGAACCGGAATGTATTGCAGTAATTGTTCCGATGAATCTAATATTGATATATCGGAATGCAGTGATCATGATTCGAATTCGGAAATTTCTAACAATGAAATATGTGAAAATAATGAAGGAAATGATTTGAGTCCAAATGATGCACCGCAATTGGTGTATACTGGAAAAGTTGGCCACACTTTGTGGAATATACACTCACCTCCGAAAAATATTAAAATTCCGAAGAAAAATATTTTACGAATTCGTATACCCCGAGTAATTGATAGCGCTCAAGATATTAACACACCCACAGATATCTGGAAGTTATTTTTTACCAATGAAATTGTTGAAAATATCACAACAAACACGAATATATGGATTCAGAAAAATAAGGATAAATTCAGTTGAGAAAGTGATTGCAGCTGAAATACCGTCAGTAAAGTTTAAAGCTCTTTGTGGACTACTATATTTAGAAGGAGTTCATAAATCTTCGCACATTAATTTAGAAGACTTATGGACAACAGATGGAACCGGAATACAGTTCTTTAGAATTTGCATGGCACAAAACCGGTTTAAATTTTTACTGCGAGCGACACGATTTGGTAATTTAAATTCTCAGGAAGAAAGAAAAGGAGTGGATAAACTAGCACCAATAAGAGACCTTTTTGAACCATTTGTTAAGGGAACTGTAAAAGCAATTTCAATCTTAGGGAACATGCAACGAATGATGAAATGCTACACCTTTTTGCGGTCGATGAACTGGTGTGTTTTGATTTATTTGTACAGAAATTAAAATTAATTTTTTTCATAATCGTTGAAGACATTTTTATGTTTTTACATGGTATTTTTGATGATGCATTAAAAAGTGTACAATATTTTTCGAAATGCTTAAAACTAATACTATCATACACATATACGCTAACATTTTTAGTTTTTCATGTAGAAGGATAACTACATAATGTATGTATGTATATTTCTATAACTTTTAAAACGTTAGTAGCGTATGTTAAAATATAGAATTTAGTGACCCAGAGAAATCCTCCGTGTGCGTCCTCTCGCGTCATTTATTCTTTGCGACCTCTCGCGGGTTAAATTGTTTTCAAGGAAGATGGAAACATAGGGATGGAAAGTTTTTTGAGAATAATTATTTATGCCTTCAAATGTTGCGGCCGAAATGCTTGCAAAAACATTAGCAGTAATATAACAACTGATAAAAATCTTATACATACATAGTCTTTATAAATGAGACCGAATTTTAAAGTGTGAAAATCATTGTTAAAACGAAATGTCAATCGTTGTGTTCGTAAAACGCATCCTGCTCGGTTGCGGATGTGAACATTTTATTTTAGTTGTCTCCGAATAGTGTCACTTTGTCTCTGGATAAATAATGTTATTACAGAAATAAATTATATGATATTAACCAACATATTTTTATAACTAAAAGTAAATACTGTAAGTGAATATAAAAAATAAAATAAACATATTACTTATTTACTAAAATCAATTTCAGATATAAAAAAAAAAGCGAATTACCAAACACGGTATTTAATTATCGGCTGTTAAGAATATGTAAAAAAGAAAAAAAAAACATACCAAAAATAGAAGATCTGAATTCGATATAATCCACTGTGTATTAAGAGAACAAAAATCTAAAATTTGTAAGCACTCGGTTTAATAAAAATTAATAAATGATCATAAAAATTTACTCACAGAAGAAACACATAAACTGACAGAAATAAAGCCAAAACAGAACTAGTTATCTGTAAAAGACTGTGTTACTATTATTAGAGAGAGAAAACAATAACAGAAGAAAAGGATTACAAAAAAAAAGGAATTTAATATTTTGGTGCATTTACATTAGTGTAAATCGACGCGGTGTACATTTACTGTTACGAGCAATTGTTGACAAGATGGTCAGTTATAGTAATACGTGTGAATTCCTCAAAAATCAGCAAACCAATATGCTCAGTGGATGAAAATTATAAATATGATGCTATGGCCAGACTCGAATTGCGCACCATCGTTTACCTGGCCAACGGCTAAAAACGGTCTAGTAATCTAAACACTCGAATTGCGCACCGCACCTTTGCCGCTCTGAAATATAAAAAATACAAACGAAAACGGCACCGGGACCATGATATTTGTTAGACTCGGTGGTTCCAAAATTGACTGCCGCTTTATAACATTTGAGTGTTCGATGGCTTTAAACATTTTTACGCGTCATTGTATAGTTAAAAAATGGCATTTCGTCACTTAACAAACCTCTGTCGTCCTTGCATTATTTAATTTTCATCAATATAGGACATGTAATGTTAGTTCAGTTGTGTATTTGTAAATAGATGATTCTTCATAATTCTCCTACTTAATTTTACACTTCGATTAACTAATAAAATAAATTTGAATTTTGAATAACATTTAATGAAAACACATCAAATAGACATCAGTTTGATTTCATCAAACAGCATGCAATATCGAACACCATTTAGGTTACACTTTAAATTGGTCACCAGTGCTTGCGTGATTGAAATAAATTGAGAAATTTAGAGGTCAGTTAATTTATATTTAGTAGTTAATAATTTGTCGGCCACCATTACATTTTTGAACATATTGTGCATAACACTAACCTACCTAACTTAAACTTTTATAAATGTAGAATCCACACGGTAGCGAAATAATATATACATAAATATTTCAACAACTTTTTTAGTATACAGCCAATTTTTTGTAAAATCCGAGCTAATTTCGAATTGTCTATTACACAGAAGATTTATGGTTAAATTTCATTAGAGCACGCACCATACTGTCAGAAGCGTATATATTTGTATTTACATTCCATTTCATACCCTTAAGGTACTGTTTCTCCAGCCTCGCCCATTCAAATTCACTACAAATAAAAACAATCCGTGCCTAATGAAGCACAAAACAAAGCACAAATGAGTAACACATCTCAACATGGGAAGGGCTAGTCCCACCCTTACCAAATCAGGAAGGGGGTGAGCACAAACAAAAAAAAGTCGTGCACAAAGAAGCACAAACGAAGCACAACCGAATGACATAATTTTCATCCCTTAATTTTACATGGGCGGGGCTGATCCCACCCTTACCAAATCAGGGAGGGGGTGAGCACAAACAAAAAAAAGTCGTGCACAAAGAAGCACAAACGAAGCACAAACGAATGACATAATTTTCATCCCTTAATTTTACATGGGCGGGGCTGCGTTTCGCCAGCCCCGCCCAAAGACTTTTCTAATTAAGCTATGAAGGGGGAGAGCACAAACAAAAAAAAGTCGTGCACAAAGAAGCACAAACGAATAAGCCTATTTTGGTTTCCCAACTCAAAATGGGCGGGGCTGGCGAAACGCAGCCAAAAAATATTAAATTGGAATATCAATCCTATTTACTTCAGTCAAGCATCAGTAAATAAAATAATTTAGTGGTTTATCGTAAACTCGAATGAAATTATGGATAAATTTGAAATCGATATTGCTTCAGTTAAACGTGCCTACCCAAAAAAGGAACAGAAGTCTTTGGGTTAACAGTGCAATATTAAAACTTTCATCGGAAAAAAGAGATATTTATCAAGCTAACAAACTAGACCCATCTAATGTTGCTCTTTAACAAAAATTTAAGTTGATTTCGAAAAAGTTAAAAAGGGAAGTCAGGAAAGCTAAGTTTAATTATTATAACAAGATATTGGATACATTTAATAGAAACCAAAAAGATATTGGAACATTATAAATAAAACAATTGGCAAGACTTTGCCAAATTTGGAACAATTAAGCATTAATAATAAAGTGTTACCAGTTTCGGGAAATAAGGAGTTAGTGGCGTAAGACTATGTAAGCAATATTTGGGATGAAAATTATGAAGATTCTCCAGTTGAAGTGATTACTAAGTATCCTAGTCAGGGGCCGACAAAATCGTTTAATTTTGTAGTATTCAAGCATGAAGATTTTTTTTTTTCTTTTCGTATATGGGTTTGTCAATATGGACATTACCCCAAGAACAATGGAACAGAGGGACAAGAGAGACCCAGATCTGTACACGATCAGAGATAGTCGATAGAAAAGAATCAAGAGCTAGGATAACAGAAGGAGAAGGAAGGGAGAGAATGAATGAAGTACAGTACGGAGTGGGAATGCCGATTTGTAAAAGGAAGGAATAAAAGGAAGCTTGTTCAGTTGAAAGCGACGAACAACCGAACATTATATGATCGGGATCACAAATAAATTGATTACTGGAGGGGTGCAATGGACAATAAGGAGAAGGCGCGAGAGAATAACGGAAAAGCGAAAAAGGAAGCAAACTATGCCCAAAACGCAGCCGCAAATCTCAGAGAGGTTGGAGCGGTAAATAGAAAGAAAGTTAAAAAACCAGGGGAAGCGTGGAAGGGAAGGTTGAATAGACAAGAAAAAGAAGTCTATGGGTTGAAGAATGAGGAGACGTAGAAGTTAAACCGTAGTCTGGAAAGAGCAGCTGAAGACAGAAGTGTAATATTGGAAGCTGAGAAAACAGGAAGAAACCTATTAGAAGAGGAAGATAATCGAGCGAATGAGTCAACTAACTCATTTCCCTCAATTCCGGTATAGCTAAGAATCCAAAAAAAAATCCGTTTAGATTAAGTAGGAAAGGAAGAGATCACGAATCAAAGAGCAAGTAAGAAGAATGACATAGTCCGTCGAGTGGGAAGGGAGAGGAGATGCGATAGCCTGCAGCACGTTTTGAGCATCCGACAGGATAAGGAGATTACGAGAGACAGATAGAAAGAAGGACACGCAGAATAGCAGAAGACTCAGCATAAAATATTGAACAAAAGGAGGGAAGTTTAAAAGAATCGACGTAATTTAGAGAAGGACAAAAAAAAGCTGTGCCAATACCATTGGGCTCCTTGGAGCCATCGGTGAAGATCGAAAAATGGTTAGGGAAAAAAGAGCTAAGATTTTGTTCTAATTCTGATCTAATAACATGATGAAGAATAAGTTGATATTAAAAATGCAGTTTTAATTTTACCCAATAAATCCTCTCATTTGGAAAAGATAAAATATTTATTGAACTGGTTAAAGAAAATTTATCTTTCTTTATCTGGACTCTGACATACCTTTTTAATAAATCCGTTCATTCCGGTATTTTTTCGAATATTTTGAGGTTGTTGCTCATATTTTTAAGAGTGACAATAAAGAAAGAAAAAAACTCCAGACCGATTTGTATAATTTCTACAGTGTCCAAAAAAATGTACAAACACTAAAATGTTAGATTATTTGCTTAATTCAAAATTTCTTAGTGCTAATCACTTTAGTTTTTTCCCGGAGCGTGGATCTGAAGCGACACTGTTTGAGTTACCTCATATATTACTGAGGAGAACTTAGAAATCGGGAAATAAACAGCGGCCATATATTTCGACATGAAAAAAGCTTTTGATACGATAAATCATGATTTGTTATTACTGAAACTATAAAAAGCTGATTTCCGCATGTTCCTTTTAAATTTCAAAAACCGATACATTACTAAAACAAATAATATGTATAGCTTTGAACAAGTGCAAAATAAATATTAATTTATCATTCACACTTCATACAAATAAATCAAATACTAAACCTGCATTATCACCACATCAACTTACTGTTATTCATTATCTGAACCATCTCACAGTTTGCATGTTTGCTAAAACTGGGTCCGGTACGTTTAATTGCAAATTCAATAAATTGCAATCAACTCATCAACAATTGTAAAAGTGTGTTGCTTATAGGACGCAATATTTTATTTCAACCAACTTGAATCATCCCATTGTTGAAAGATTCATTATAATCACATTGCAATGTTCTCTATCTTAGATAGACTAAATAGCCATTTACATTACAATAAGACAGTATATTCATTCATTCCACCATCATTTCATTTCTCCCTTCTTCATTATAACATATGGTTTCCAAGCTGGTTTTTAATATATTATAAGATATATAGACTAAGAAGACTGTGAAATCTTCTGTTATTTCAGTTGTACTGGGAAATTATTGGTTTTTCGCAATGTGAAAAATACACGATTAATTCATTTAAATTAATTTAATTTTATTAGAGTTTTTTTTTAGTCGAACAATAATCGAACGATGTTTAATGATTTGTTCTTTGGCGATGGCTAATTTAATTAAGGAATGAAATAAAACATTTGACAGATTCAGTTAGAACGGACATTAATTGATTCATCTTAATAAGATCTAAATTTGGAAAAATGTAATATACTCATTAGCGCAATCTTTAATAGGGAAATTCAGCTGCATATAAGCAACTGGAGTCAATTCCATAATCTGTCAAAACTGAAATAACTGCGTCATAGTATGAATCATAACATCCTTCATCATAGAATGTATCGGTTATGAACACTGATACTGCACCACAATCTGCAAATAAAATGTTTATTACAACCATTATATCCCATATTGCCAGAAAACATTAAACATCTCCTAAAAAATTACTTTATTACAGCAAAACTGTTTGAAGTAATTACACGAGTAATACATACCAAATAACACAATCAGCACATTTGGATTATCCAAACAATCAACGGCAATTATGGTGTAACCGGTTTCTAAGAATGACAGATTTTACCATTAACACAAGCAAGGAATAAATTAAATTAAATTTAAACTATAATCAATCCCGAATATTGCACAATTTATGTATTTAATAAAAGTTATGTGCATTCATTTTATCTGCTACAGAAATAGCAGTTATTAATTCATAAGAATTAAAACATATAAACAATACTAGAATATAAAGTCACTTTATTTCCATTCACTGATGAGACGTGTAAAATAAAGTTTGATAAAGAAAAGCATTTCGATAATTACTTTTTTAAAATAATCATCATATTCAAAACGGAACAAAAAATAAATAAATAGAACAAGGTTTGGAAAAAAACTTTTTTTTATCGAAACATGTTATTTAAGCCATTAAGAAGAGTACTCACCAGCATTCCACTTTTAATTATTTTGACAAACAACCTGATCGAAAATCGCGAAAAGAAGAAATAATTTTAACTAGATTAAGACTCGGCCATACTAATGTAACCCATTCATATCTTTTCAATAACACACCACCTCCATCCTGTCCCTTTTGTTAACACTCCTCAGCTTACTCTTCGACATACCCAAACAAGTTGCAATAATTTATCCGAATCCTACCAAAAATTTAATCTATCCTCAAACCTATTCCATTTACTACGTAATAATAGTCCATATATAAATGATCTCTTCCTATTCCTCAAAAACTGTAATTTATATTATACTTTGTAATTAACAACATAAGAGCGGCTTGATAACCTCGTAGTTGTGTTAAAGTCACATTAAAAAAAAAAAAAAAAGAACAACATAGGCGATAAAATATAACGATGTGTAATTTTAATAATTTAATATAAGGGTAAAGAAGAAAAGAGTATATTAAGTAAACAAATATACACATGGAAGCGAAAGCGAAAAGCGGAGATAGTCAAGACGAGAAATCAGCATGAAACAAAAAAAAAAAAGAAAGAAAATAAATTGACGACAACAATACTATGTACATAAAATTAATGAAATTTATCTCCTTTCTCTCTTTTTCTCTTCTTTCATGCTGATTTCTCGTCTTAGCTATCTCTTTCTGCTTTAGACTTCCATGGTATATTCATTTACTCGAAATACTCTTTTTATTTAACCTTATATTAAATTATTAAAATTACCTACACATCGTTATAATTTATCGCCTATGTTGTTTGTCGAAGTTTGTTTAATTTAATTCTGCCTGCAATATTTTGATTAATTCTATTTTATTAAGTTGTGCGCTAGCGCCCGTATATAAAAGGTAGATATATTTTTAAAGGGATGGCATCGGGTTTTGTTTAAAAACGGCATGGCTGTCGGCAGTCTGCATCAGGTAGTGGAAATGTTGTATGTGCTGAAAATCGGCGTGGGCCATTGTGGGTGTTTTGCACTTGAGAAATGTGTTCATTTTAAAAAGTCGATAAAATATATAAATATTATATATAAAGCACGTTAATCATTTTACACGCATTTTAATATTCGTGATTGTTGTTTTGTATGATTTCGCATGTAAAATTGTTTGTCAAAACATTTATTCTTTCTAGATACGTTTCTAATAACGTTTCACTACCAGGCGGGGCAAAAACATAAATCACCGGTATACATAGGGAGGCGTACATAAATTAATAAAAAAGAACGTATTTTTTTGTCGCTACTGATAATATTTTATATAAATGAAAAGAGGCTTTAATTATGAAGTGAAATATGCTAAAAACCCTTTTCCTGTTTACTTTATAGGATTTTCTCTTATCAAATTTTTATTTTTTCCAACTATCCGAAATTTCTGGTTTTTGTTTTGTCGGTTCGGTGACCATTTTTTTTTATTTTTGTGACGACGATATAATATTTAATGCGGTTAAAGAATTGAATTTTATTAATTCAAACGATCTCTCATCGCATTTATTTAGCTTTTCGTTTAATTTTCTTGGTTTTTCATTAAATAACTGTTATATATACTAATATAATATATATTTTTCTCACGGGGGCGTCGCCCTTTTCATTTTTTTAAATTACAAAAATGTAATTTTAAAATTTTGGTCGACAATAAGTGTTAAGTTATTGTATTGAGTTGTATATTGAATGGTTGGATTACATGCAAATGTTAAAGAAATTATGATAAGCGAAATATGAAAAAATTAAACGCATTATTAAGTATTTATTTTTAGTGTCATTTACCTGTGTTAGACAGTTCACCATTGTTTAGCTGTACAAATGGGACATCTCCATTGTATAGTATCAATCCCTCTGTAAATTTATGAAACAAAGTAGTGAATAGATGTGTCATGACAAAATTAACAATGAAAAATTTAATTTAAAATCTAAGTAAGAGTTGCAAAATATAACATTTTGTTTCAGTTGAAGTTACTTTTTCTTCTCCTTTTTGAAGGCATTCTCTGTTATTATAAGTAAACTTTAAAAAGTCTAAAAGTCAAATGCAGCATTGTGTCCCATCTAAACATAGAGCGGTTTGATAAACAAGACTAATCAAATTGATTAGGTTTTGTTGTAATCCTTTTACATGATAGTTAGTTCCAATGACATAATTTCCTGCCTATAACATACTCACATATACACACTTTACTGCTTAGTAATGATAAATTTAAAGTAAAAAAAAAAAGAAAATCAAAAACTCTAACTTGAAACAATAAAAGTAATTAAAGCTAATTTTTTCACCTTATGTAGATGTAATATTTAAAAATTAACTTCGCAGGGTCTAAAAACCCTTCTTCTTATTATCTTTATTGTATCTTTCTTTTCATTCTGTTTGTGTTGGTCGATTGTGAGTTCTTGGTTGTATGTATATCACAGATAAGGGGAGTTTGATTTTTAAGCTTAGGATGCTACTTTCTCTGATTGCTTTAACAAGAATATTACAGTCTTCAATAACCACTATGAATGAAATTTCAATTTTCGTTTTTGCATAGGAAGGCCGGCTACAGAAGCTACGGGGCGCAGCACCCGTATGGAGCGGCTGACGGCGATCGTATGGTATTGGTCAAAAATTCTTTTACGCGCCACCTTCATTTCTCTTACTGTACATATGCAGTAAACATCAAAATACGCAAAAAATACCTAACCACAGCTGCAGTTATTGTCATCCTGGGGATTACATATATACTAGAGAGTGAATATACCCTGATGTTTAAAAACTTAGGTAACATGTTTATCTGTGGTGGTGACTGCAACCCAAACATCACTCTTGGGATTTGTAAAGAATTATTAAACAGGGCCGGATATTATATACAGCAATACAATCATATTCTTTATCAATTCCATCACCAATGACGCCCACTTACTGGCCGCACGATTACAATAGAATACCGGACATATTGGATTTTTACATTTGCAAAGGTCTACAAGGATATTATAAGTTGTGTACAACTAGCATCGATCTATCGTCGGATCATGTATCGGTCATTGCAAATCTTGATATGCAACCGATGAAAAAACAGAAGAGCTATCATTTGACTAATAAAACCATCAACTGGAATAAATTCGCCATGCTTATGGAGGACAATATTGATCTTAAAAATAAAGCTTAAAGATGGAAATGATATCCAGGAGGCTGTTAATAACCTTACTGCCATCATTCAAACCGCGTGCTACAGCTGTGCCAAATATGGCGAAGATAGATATAATCACAAACCTATACTGACCGCATTTCGCAATCTTATAAAAGATACAAGATTAGCAAGGAAAAAGTGGCAGCAGTATCGATATCCTTCATATAAAACCAGGTATAATCTACATCACAATAAATTGAAAAATGTAATCAAGAAATATAAAAATTTGTCTTACAAATACTATATGGATTCATTAAATATTACGGATTGCTACAAAAATATTACTTCAGGATACGCACACACTGTATAATATTAAACTTAGTAATAATGAATGGGCCAAAACAGATTATCAGAAGGCGGAAGCTTTTGCTGGTTCCTTAGTAAGTATCTTTACTTCATACTGCTATAATGAATCGTTTTCGAAATATGTAAAAAACTCATTGGAACAACCGATTCAACTACAGCTTCTAACCAAACCCATTCTGCTCAGAAGAGATATACAGATGTCTTAGGAGGACTCCTAAAAAAAGGGCACCGAGTGCTGATAAACTAACGGGAGGGATTTTGTCGCAATTTCCAGAAAAAGCTGCAATCATGATTTGTTACATATTTAATGTAATCATTCGAAGTGGATATTACCCGGAGTCTTGGAAGAAAGCAATTATTCTAACGATACATAAACCTAACAAACCTGAGTCAAATTTATTCTCCTATGGGTCCATCAGTTTGCTTAGTACAATGTCAAAAGTCATGGAAAAACTCGTTATGGATAGAATGTTTCCAATCCTAGAAAAAAAGAATCTAAACCCATCTCACCAATTTGGTTTTTGGGCCCATCGTTCAACATTACATCAATGTCATATAATTGTAGATATAGTATCAACAGTGTTGGAAAGAAAGGCAGTTTGCTCAGCAGTGTTCCTGGATGTGTCTCAGGCATTCGATCGTATCTGGAGCTCTGGACTTCTTTTCAAACTAAAAAGAATTCTTCCACCGGATTTGTACTTATTCTTTGTCTCATATCTGAATAACCGAACATTTATAGTTAAAGTCAACGACTCAGACTCCGAGGAAAGGATAATTTGTGCATCCGTTCCATAGGGCAGCCTACCTGGTCCTATGCTGTGCACTATTTACACAGCTGATATGCCTAGATCAAACCAAATAATATTAGCTACGTTTGTTGATGATGTGGCCATCTTATGCTACGATTTCAAGCCAACGTTCGCGACTATGGCGGTACAGCAACAAGTAAACAGGATTCAGGAGTGGGACAGAAATTGATGTATCCGGTTTAACGAGCAGAAATTCAAACGGGTTATGTTTACAAATAAAGGGGTAGTGTGTCCCAGAGTAAAAATTAACAATATGGAAATACAAAAATCGGAAATGGTGAAGTACTTAGGAATCATGTTGGATAGGCAGCTCACGTAGCGATATCATATATAGCACATGTGCGAACGAAGATGATGGTTCATGCAAGGATGTTATATCCACTACTAAATTGTTACTCACCATTTAGTCTGAGGTTAAAAAGGCAAATATATTTAATCTATACCGCACTGATATGAAAATACAGAATGGAGCTCTATCGTAGTTTTAGCAAATCAAACTTGCAATGGATGCAACGACAACAGTCTAAGATTTTGCGAACGTTGACAGCAGCCCCAAAGTATAATCTAACGAGACCTTGCACAATGATCTAAGGATTCCATTCATTGAAGAAACGCATAAAGAACGGTACGAACAATTTTTTAACAAATTATCACAACGCTGTAACCCAAACATTAGAAAAATGTATAGAAGCATTCCTCCACGAAATTCAGCCAGGGGGCTAAAAGGAAAATGGTGCCGAGATGCGATTCAAATTACCTAACTTTCCTTTTCATTAGACATAATAAGGAAGAGTGAAATGAATCATCACACGTTCGAGTCTCCCAATGGATAGATTAGGCTGTACTCTAGTTGTCCAAAATTGGTTTATATAATATGTTACAAACACCGCTGTTCGTGGTATGAATACATATCGGTGCAGGGTAAAAAAAAACAACAAAACACGCTTTCTATTCCTCCATTAGTCTCTTTTTCTATCTATCCATACAACTTATACAATTCTTTCCATCACCTCATCTCTGATTCTTTTATTTCTCCAATTTTTATCAATCTACCTCACCACTCACCTCTGTTTTGGTCATATTATGCTTCTATCCTCACAATTTAATTTTTATATTCTAGCCTCATTGTATAATTTTTCCATTTCAATCATCCACTCATATTCAGTTTCAATTAGTTTCCTTTAAATATTTCCCACTTTTTCATGAACGTTCCATATTACATGTCCATCTTAAGAACTTGGGTTTCCAATTGTTTTTATATTACTTAAATCATTATTTTTTACTTCTCTGTCTGTTGATCCACTTCTTCTCACTTTTATGACATTAACATATGATCTTATTTAATTTGGATTTGTTTTCTTCTTAATAATTTCATTAAGCAATGACTCCTGTTACTGACGTATTCATTTAAAAAAAGTCATAACTCAAAAAGGTTGTCTATTTTTGATTTTAAGCGCTTCTAAATCTAAAATAAAATTATTAACAATTCCCGCGAGTTTCATTTTGTACTAAAAATAAATTTATAAATGAACCGAATTTAATGAGGTAGAAATGATGTCAGTTGCGTTGTAGCGAACAAGAGATTAGATTCTTAATAGAAATTCCAAAACAAAATATGACAGTATCACTTTGATATACACAAGGAAAAGTTAAACATCCTACTGCTGTGGTTTTAGTTTTATTTGATTTTTTCTAACATGTCACAATGATTACAAGAATTCGTTAAAAACTGAAAAACAACCCTCTTCTATTCTACTGCTGCTGAAAAATTGGATTAGTTAAGTAAAACATAATTTATTCTTATTAGATATAGTAAAATTAAAGTGTTAAAGTAAAATGAAAATAAAATAAATACCAAATTGGAACGTGGTGGCAAAGTACCCCTCAAGATAGTCGGCTATATAAGACAATTGCAGGGTGGCAGCGCTAAAAATTGATGAAAAAAAAAAGAACAAAAAGGTGTACATTACAAATAATTATTTATACTATTGTCACAAACAGTGTAAGTAAAAAGTGTATTTCTATATTAAATATTTATTGTATGTCAATTCGATAAGCAATGGAAGTGGTTGAATGAACGAATGAATAAAAAGTGCATTGAAGGAATAGTGTTATGAAAACTTAGTGAAGAGAAATAACACAAACCGAGTAAAACAACGAAGCTCTCATTGCATAATAATAATAGACTTAAATTATGATAGAGGAAAGATTTCATCAGGATATTAGAACGATGGAAGAACGATGTCGAGGAATATAGGATACCTATATGCTGGCCAACTACTGTTAGATTCTGCAGCAAGAATGTTATACTAAACTCTTTTTTTTTTTTTTTTTTTTTTTTTGGGCTTGTCAACCAGGGTCCTTTACCCAGAAACAATTAGAATAGGAAGGAATCACTTATATCCTGATACGATCAGATATTGTTAGGAGAAAGGAACAAATAATAGGAACAATTAGTGGAGAGGGAAGCCATGCTAGAAAGTCGTATAAAAGAAAATTTTTAAGTGATAAGCCATGAATGTCATGTTTATCTACTTTGCACAATAAATTCCTTACTTTGTATCCATTGTTTTTAATGAGGCCTATTAGTAAATACTAATGTTTATAACCTGAATTATATATGAGTTGACAAAAAAATGATTTTGCTTTAAAAGATGTCAATATAGCGTATCTTAAAAACTAGATCTAATGGACTAGATCTAACAGTTGTTTTCGATTCTATACTCAAAAGTTACTTAGAAACAATTCAGTAACTGTTGACACCAAAATGAGTGTTGTGTCGTGTAATCACAGCAGATTTATAAATATTAACTTAAGACATATACAGATGTTTGAAGGATGTGTTGAAAACATTGAAAAAAATAAATCTTACTCTCTGACAACTCCATATGATTGGAATGATATTTCATCTGTATCTTCGTACCAATCGAATGTGACAGTTACACCTCCACAATAATCAAGGCAGTAATCTGAAAAGTAATTTTAAATGTAAATCATTTCTAAAATAATATTTTTACAATTATAAATATAGTCATTCAGAAAAACAAACAATAGCACCTAGTACTTTTGAGCGGGGATTCTACTTCTGAGGAAAAATTTCATTACTTATCAAGTTTAAAGAGAAATTGTTTGATATACCATAGTCTAGTCGGAATAATCTTCTCAAGATCTAATCGCATTTTCAAAAACTGAGAAAAGATGAAAAGAAGAAAAGAGTTATGAAAAAGAGCGTGTAAAGAGACAATATACTAATTATTCAGAAACAGTTAAGAACTGCATGGAAGAAGAACATTTAATGAGATAAATAGTAATAATTTAATACACGAGAAATAATTCTTAAAAATTGTATGTTAAATCGCACATTTTTTTTCGATTTTTTTAATTGCGCGCATTCTCTCTAAATTAAAACAGTAAAGGGCGGTGTTAAGAAACTTATCAATACTTAAATTCATAGAATGCTTTCAAATTGTCGTAATTTCTTGTTGATGTCGATATTTGATTATGTTCGACCGTTTTAGTCTTCTGAATCGAGAACCATCTTCGTCGAGAATCCGTGTCAATTGATTGCTGTGATTGACTCTTCTTTAACCGTTGATGTTTGTAAATCTTTATTCATCTCGCCGATGCGTATACACCATGACGTACCGACTAGCGATCGTAGAACAATCGATTGGACCCTTTGGATGACCGCTACATTTGATTTACTTGCGACCCTTCAAATGGTGAAATTCCATGAGACCATATAGGTTTTAAGATAACTTTGTATAGTAATACTTTATTTTCCGTCACTAGTATTTACTTTTTACCAGATAGACAATATATATTGAGAAATTTAATATTTATTTGTTTCCGTTTGCCATCTCTAGTCTTTAATCAAGATGTAAGCCGAGATTTATTACACTGATCAATGTTGAAATTGTTTTTTTATTTAACTTTATTACAAGACAACTGCCCACTTTCTTCAAAGTAACTGTAATCTGTGTACATTTGGATTCGTTAACTTCAATTTTTCAAGATTTATAATATTTTTCCAAATTGTCTAATTGAGATTGTAGCTGCTTCGATAGTGGCAAAACATTACAGTGCGTAGACAGTATTGCAGTGTCTTTTAGAAACATAGCTGTTGCTGCGTTGGTATCTTAAGGAAAATCATATGTATATACCTGACACGGCACATGCCCAAGCACACTGCCTTGTGGAATTATTGAACTGATGGTGTGAATACTCGGCTATGACTCGTTGAAATTTACTGGAAATAATCATTCTTCCTTGTAAGACTTGATTAAGAAGTTGTACTGGTAAGGTAATTGTTGTTTTATTTTAAATAATAACCCAGAATTTTCGACGCCTCAAAAAAACTGCTGAGCAAAATGAATAATTTTCGGAGCTTTGATATATCACATCAACGACTTGCCGTATTTTCCCCATGGTGCTTTGTTGCTCCTTAAAACCAAAATCATAATCCAGTGTTGTTTCATTTTGAGCTAGAACAGATTGTATTCTACTTAATAATAATTTTCCGAATAGTTTCGAGATCTTGGAAGCAAACTTATCGTTCTTTATGAAATTACATATTTAGCAGGTTTCCCTAGTTTCTGTATAAGCACTTTAGTAGCAAATTTCCACTACATTGGGAAATATACAGTTCTATTAATTGCGTTGTATATAAACGTTAATAATATTATTATCACAAAACTTCTCTTTATAGTGAAATGCTCATATTTCTTTGTAATGTAAGTCATTTTAATAAACTTGTATTTGATTTTGAAGTGAAGTTCCATCAAATAGCTACGTTTGTAGAAAAAAAATTGAAATACTTATTTTATGCTAAATATATATTTTTATATGGAAATACGTATACATCACTTTCCTATATTTCCTTAGTTAATATAACACAAGATAATACTTACTTGATGATGTACAGTATGTTACACCACCGAATGTTTCTATACCAAATGCTGCTGTTGTCATCCACATCAACCATGATTTAGAAAACTGCAAACGAAATATAAAAAAATTTTTAAAATTTCTTATAACCGTGTTTTTTGTTATTTTTGAAAGTACTCTTCATCGAACAATTCCACTACACTGAAAACAGTTGGAAACTTAAATAAAATTTTCTCTGTCTATGTTTCACTCTGCTCTTTTATATCGTTTTGAAGGGGAAACATGTATTTTTATTACTCATTTATTTACTTTTTCACTCGATCGAAACATCTTTAGAGATCGCAAGTGAATTAATTAAAAATTATTTATTAAGAAATATAGTTGCAACGAAATATAACTTTTTTTTATTTTTTTTCTTCACCATGCCGGTAAAACCACATTTGTTAGTTATATATTACTAATCGTCGTCGCGCTTGACCTAGTGGCTAGAGCGCTTGACTTCCGATCCAGAGGTCTCGGGTTCGATACAGGGTGACGACAAAAATTATGCGGAGTTAGTTTAATACACAGCAGTTTAGACACAGTTGGACTGCAACTGTAGCGCGATAACAAGCGACTATAGTCAATTCCAATTGCAGTCGTGTGAGTGCGCTAGCGTCGGATAGACATATTCAGCCGGCGAACAATCGCATCAACGTGAATATAAAGGCCAGTCGTCTTGGCTTCGCCTCGCCATTGGTACCTTTCTCACGTTGCTTACCTGATTCCAACTGCGCGTCTACCTATCCTCTAATTCTCCTCCGAATTAGAAGATAACTCATACTCGAAATTTCGAGTGAGCTAGATGATGACCAACTTAGGAATATATTGGAGCAATCTACGAACTAATCCATTCCTCCAGTGAGGTGCTAGGTCAACGATGTTAGTTGATTATACAGAGCAGCGATGTCATCAGGCTACCGATACAGATAAGTAAGGTGCATGAAACCCTGTCAACATCTATTTAGAAAGCTTCAAGAATATTGTTTATATCTCAACATGTGATATATATTACAACAAGAAAAACATGGTAACCATTAGAGTTAAGTATGACTCAATAACTTTCCAAAATATCGTAATATATGATATTTACAATAGCAAATCCTTACAATATTTATTGTAGTAAGAATACAATGGAAACTGATATAGTTAAGTATGACCCATGAACCCTTCCAATAGTATTAGCAGAATACAATATGCACTTAGATAAATGTATTACGCATGAATCAAAAATTACTTATGTTACAGGAAGAACGTTATGATCCACCATTTCCTTCATTTTACTAGTGTTCTAATATACATTTTATTAATATAAGGATTCAAATTTGCACTTAATATCTCATAGAACCTTCCATACTGTCTGATATAAACGTTTTTGTAGAAGGGAATAGTTAAAGCACTATGTTGGGTCATGTTTTAAACATATTTTGGTACCGCTGTAAATATGTGATGAATATTTGTCTGTTTTCTTTGAATTTGTAATAGGCTACTTCTACACATATTCCCACACAGCCCCAAATCGTAAATCTAGATTGATACAATGATGGTTTGGTAGATAGTCCCTTTTAAGCTACTAAGAATTGATTACTTTCCTAATAGGGGGCACAACAGTCTAACATGTGTAGCCGTTTTTTGACAAATATGTGCAACATGGAACACACCAAGTGAGTCGAATCTCATTCTTATATACAGTGCTAAATAACATAAAACATTCCACTTAGCTGGGGTAACGACAAAAATCCAGGTCTATTTGTTGCAATAATAAATTTTCTAAATTAAGCGGAGAGTAGAACTGTGAAAAATGATGAGAGACGTTATTGTTCAGTAATGGACAAAATCAGAAAATGCACGTATTAAATATTGATGAAAATATCATGGAGTGATTTTTTGGAAAATACATGTAAGCTCATAAAGGTAAATTTAGAAATTAAATGCAATAATTAAATTACCATATGCCTTAAACAAAACTCAACATTCTTTGTGGTATTAGATTACTTATTTTAAAACTGATTAAAACAAAAACCGTCGACCTCTTTAAGCTAGTTTTACATTAGTTTTGTAACGGTACTACAAAAAATAGTTGCTATATTTACTATGTAGGAAAAATCAAAGACACACCGAATGGCACACTTAAAATCCCAAAATAATGGAAAAAAATATGAAATATAATCATAATCATAAGAAACAGAAAGGTTTCCGCAAAAAAGAATTTGTAAATTTACCGTTGTGGTGAAATCGAAGGTACAGTCAGTTTCGATCAGACAACAATCATCACAAGCCCTTATTTTGGGAATCCTTACCAACGCGCATAGTACTGCGGTTATCAAGATTGATTTCGAAAACATTTTTCAGGAGCTCCTGTTGAAATTAAATTCATCATTTAATAGCACATTCCGCTATTGATCCAAATAATAATTTATTTAACAATCATGATTTATTCCTATACATAATTTCATCAAATAAATTTGCGATTGGTATCAGCATAAATTTATTTAGAAAGTTAAATTAATTTTTGTTAGCAGTTACTTAAATCTTTTCTAGCGGTCTGTTATTTTTAAAAAATTTAGCAATCCGGACAATTCATGAAATATATATTTGAAAGATACTTTCTCTGAAAGCTGCATATTTTTATTTACTTATTTATACAATCCGCCAGTGCAACAGCTTACGCCAATTACTGCACAGCACCAGATAATAAAACAATTCAGTAGAAATATACAAGTACTGGTACAATGAAACAATAGAGAAAAAAAATTACGAATTTACGCAATGTACAAATCATACCCGTACATACACAACGAATTTATCTAACATTACTTATTTTACTTCTATCGCATTCACACCCTCACGCCAGCATAGCTCAGATCTGTAACATGCACGCGTACATACACTCTCACACATACACTCCATGCTCATTCAAACGTACACTTAAGGACATGAGTAAAAAACAGCCTCACATCGTTAAATTCCCAACAGCTTTTAAGAACTTACCACCGTGATCATTAAAAATGTCTAGCTCACGATGATCTTTCTCCAAGTTGTTATACGATACGAATAAAGAACGCAGAGGCGAACATGCGTACTGCCGAGTGTTCGCAAATGGAACAGCTAGTGTACGAGTTGAGCGGACTATGGAAATCGGAACTCTAATACGAATTTTCTCCACAGTTAATCTTATGGCGCATTAAATTGTGCAGAAAACGAAGTACTAATTTCTTTCTTCGTCCATCAAGCTGTGCATATTTAACTGCCGGACTATTTGTATTTGAAACACACATCACCGGAGCCCATACATTTATAATGCAAGTACTTTAGAAACTTTTTCTGCACATTTTCAACCCTATTTACCAAGTTACTAGATACAGGGTTCCAAATTAGCGCACCAAATTCTAACTGTGAATGGACCAATAGGGTGAATAAAATTAAATGTGCCTCAAGTTGTATGAAGTTTACACTTCTCTTCAAAACGAAACCTAACATTTTGTTCGCTTTACGAATTGCATGCATTACATGAGTCCTAAATGAAAATTTTGCATCTAGTAAAACACCAAGATCTCTCACACAAATCTCCCGTATCAAGGGAACGCCTTCTATGTGTTACAACGCTGTAGTAGGGAGCCGTTTCCGTGTAATTGAAATAAGTTTACATTTATATATATATATATATATATTCACAGGTAAATTATCAGCCACACTCCAAGCTAGCTGCAAAATAATCTGCATTTCGTTGTAATAGGAGAGCATCCTCAATACTTTTAATTTCTTTGAATAATTTCATATCATTGGCGTATAATAATATCCTATCAAAAACATAAATGTAAAAATGGGAGCCAAGTTCAATATTAAGAATATTCGAAGTTATCGACTTCGCCGACAAAAGAATTGAGATCCATATGGGGTGCCAAGTTCTGTAGATGATCCTGAAATTTATTTATAAGAACATACAACATTCTAAAATAAATTTAAAACACAATTTCTTATTTTTTTCATAGACAGCAATGTTTGCTATTTAAAAATATATAATATCTTAAATTTGAACAGTCGAATTATTTACACAAAGCAGATATTTAGGATAAATTAAAGCTCACGATTTGACTTGGCTAGTTTTCACATACAATTTATTTTATATTTGGCTAATCAACTTATCTTCTTTATATTATACACAATTTTTTTTTTTTTTTTTTTTTTTCGGTCCGGCTTCAGTTAACTATCAAGTCATTTGGCCACTAACCAGTTGATATAGGAATAATTCTAACTAATGAAAGATACATAATAATTAATTAGGAAAAAGGTTACAGACAACCATGGCCGTAAATTTTTAACATTACCCACGAATGTCTGCATAAAACCATAGTGAAGGGGAAACTGTTGAAGTTGTTTTTATATTGTAAGGTCAACATATCTTACTCTTCTAAAAATTCTGTTTGCTGGTAAAAACCAGCAAAGTCAAATCGTGATCTTTAATTTATCTTAAACATTTGCTTTGTGTAAATAATTCGACTGTTCAAATTTAAGATATTATATATTTTTAAATAGCAAACATTGTTGTCTGTGAAAAAAATAATAAATTTGTGTTTTAAATTTATTTTAGAATGTTGTATGTTCTTATAAATAAATTTCAGGATCATTTACAAAACTTGGCACCCCATTTGGATCTCAATTCTTTTGTCGGCGAAGTCGATAACTTCGAATATTCTTAATATTGAACTTAGCTCCCATTTTTACATTTATGTTTTTGATAGGATATCATTCATTTTTGTAAAGAAATTATTATTATTATTCATTCAAATTCAAATTCAAATCGTTCATTCTTCAAAATAGGCTTACAAGGTGAGCACTTTCTAAAAGTCAAGTTATCGAGTCCGTCTATCCCCTAACTTTAAAGCTACCGCTACTGTTCGTTTAATGTTCCGAAGGACCAAAATGTTTTCGAACGATGTTTAACACAATGTATCACCGGTCAATTAGTAAATTGTTTATTAGCGAAACATAATGAAATATTCGATATCGATTAAAAGTCTTAAAAAAGACAGTTTCCCGAACGATTAAAAGGGGCAAATATAAAATAAACCGCCAAAAAGACTGACAAACATACGAAATGATGAGATACAAACTAGCGCTTTTCGAGCAACATACGAAACGAACAAAGCTAAACAACAACAACAACATGTTGACGGTTAAAAGATCAGCGAGCCAGTTACTTTTTGTAATGTGTAGCGAAACATGTCTCAATTTCCGGCCTTTCTTAAATTTGCATAACTTTACATCTATCACAATCTAACTGTGATATAAACTAAATTAAATAATAAACGAACGAAATTATGTGAAAAATATGAAAATTTCACTGCTTTTCCTTAGATTGTTTCCTTTGTATGCACACGATTACCCAGCTGGACAAAAAATTTAAACGTTCTAAGTCACCTGGAAGTGGGTTAGGTTTTTGATCTATATGTCAGTCAGTGATAAAAATGACGATTTTTAGACACGTTAATATCTCAATAACCGTTTGAATTGTATTTGTGAAATTTGGGATTCTAGTTAATCTAAGGGGTTTTAATACATAAAACAAATTTCGTGTGTTTATGTTAAATAGATTTTGAGTTATTAAGGAGTTAAAAGTAGCTTCAAATGGTTCGTGTAAATGTACACACGGCTGCTGCGTCGTCACCAGTTCCTTTTTCTCGGCTTGAACTTGGCTTGACACGCTGCCGCGTGTCTAGATCTTAGAATACCGTATTGAAGTCGATAGATCATTTATATATATATAAAAAAAAAAGAAAAGACCCTAAAACGGAACCTGAGGCACACCCGGGAGGCAAGGAAAAGAAGGGGATTTGCAGTTGTATTTCTTCATTCATAATTTCCCAATAGAACAACAGCAGTTACAAATTCGGCATTCAGCAAATCAGGCTAAAGCATGTTTCATGTTTCATAATTTTAGGCGCAGGCTCTATCTAAAGGCGCGAAGCGACGAGTTTTTATTTAAAATTATAATTATGCATGTTTTTTGTTACATTTAAAAGTAGAATTACAAATTTTTCTCTTTGAGCATAAAAGAATGAACAAAAAAATGAAACCTAAATTAATATAAAACAGGATTAAAAAAAGAAAAAAATTACTGTGCAAAATTGACTAGTCTTTTTCTATTAATTTTTAGTAATGTGAGTCACAAGTTTTTGTCTACTACATTGAGTTTGCAGTAAGTATTTTATATGTTAAGCTAATGGCACAAGTTGAACAAAGAAGAACAGTACATCTGTTGAACATTTTTTATTTTTTTTTTATTTCCACTGTACCGACTTAAGAGACCATAAACATCGGCAGTTATTTTCACTTCAACCCGCCAAATAAATCAGGCCAATCCCTCCAACGAGAGAATTAGGTCCGAGATACCAATTCTGCTGTGATGATATGCTAGGAAATATATAATATCAATATGCGGCCCCTATGGTGACAACGCGATTTGGCATTGCCCATAGGATCCTGGTTAAAGAATGTATTTCATGTAGCATTCGGACACCATGGCAGCAAATGCACTCAAGCACCGCCCATAGGAGTCCAGGAATATATTAAGCTTATAGCCCACACTATGGCGACAGATGCGGTTATTCATTGCATATAGAGTACTGGTAGAAGCTATTCCGAGTAAAGGGTTAACATTATTGTGACTATCAGACAGCAAGTATGTTCCTTATACAGGTAACGGTTTAAATATTTTTATATCACAGAATGATTTAAGTGATGAATGCTATTAAGTGATAGGAAGGACGTCACGGCACCATTTTCTCCTCTTAAGTCTTCGTCTTGGATTATCCGGAAGAGTATTAATATACATTCTATTTATGTACGGGTTACTATTTAATTTTAATTTTTCAAAGAATTGTTGATACTGTTCGGAGAATAATTGACTGTTGCCTTTGAATCTGTAAGAGATTGCTTTTACTAGAGTTCCCATATAACTCAAGTCCATATCTCTATAGCGGCGCTATGACCATCAAGTAGACAGATCGTTTCAGCTTTAGATTTAGAGTGGACTCCTATTAATGAAGTCAGTTGTTAGGCGCGTGTGAAAATTTTCCTATGGATTTGCGCAACATGAGCACGCCACGTAAGCCGGCGATCTAAATACATACCGAGATACTTAACTGAATCGGTCTGTTTGATCTCAATGTCATTTTCTTTAGTTTAGGGCATGTGATAAATCCATTTGTAAAAGTCACCTGTTGGCACTTTTCCTCACTGAAATTAATCCTAACATTTTTTTTTTTTTAATTCATTCGTAAATACTTTTTCAAGCTAAATTTCATCTTATTTTCAAAATTTCCCAAAACATAACATTACAAGATGAAAATAAAAATTAACTATAAAAAAGAAATGGATAATAAAAAAAATAAAAACAACTTTTTAAAAATAGCTTTTTATTTATGCACTAAAAAGTACAAAAGAACTTTATTAGTGTGCTACTACCAGATACACATCTTAACAATAAAATCTGAAACTACAAAATATTCTGAAAAATAAAAGCGGGGGGCGCAGTTACAATAATATTCCGTGCCTGCAGTACTGTGATGCACAACAATGGAACAACATAATGGTGATTGTAGTTCTGGCTCAGGATGTATTAAAATATTAATATTTAATTATTAATCTACGGCTCCCGTTTTTATTTTTCAGAATATTTTGTAGTTTCAGATTTTAATGTTAAGATGCGTATCTGGTAGTCGCACACTAATGAAGTTTTTTGGTACTTTTTAGTGCACAAATAAACAGCTATTTTGAAAAAGCTTTTTTATTTTTTAGTCTGGACTTTTTAATA
Source organism: Icerya purchasi (assembly GCA_039619475.1). NCBI lineage: Eukaryota > Metazoa > Arthropoda > Insecta > Hemiptera > Monophlebidae > Icerya > Icerya purchasi. The sequence continues at coordinate 286,011,912 of CM077116.1, forward strand.
TGGATTTCAATAAATACCAATAAATCTACAATTGTATTTCATATTGCTTTATTTTATTTAATATCTTGATTATAGGACATTGACAGAAATTTTTATTAAATAATGGATCTCATTCTTTCAATTATATTGTCTTTTGTTTTTCATGCAATACATACGGAATCCTCAGCATGTAAAACACAATGTTTGACTAATAGCGATCTTCTTATTAATATATCACATGACCGAAAAAAAAATTTTTTTTGAAACTTCCGAACTTTCGGCGCCCCAAGGGTCCGGTTTTAAAGTTGGAAACCCAAATGTTTCGAAATAAAGAAATACACAAGAAAGCACATTCTTCAACCTTGTTCAAAATTTGTAGCTATAAAGCTGAGCCACAGATGGGGGCTACATGTCGTTTTTTGTGCTTTTTTAAACTTTTAGTAAACTTCTTTCGTTTCGTGAAGAAAATGAAATACGAGTTTGCTCCCGACAATTAATTTTATTCACCCTATTGGTCCATTCACAGTTAGAATTTGGTGCGCTAATTTGGAACCCTGTATCTAGTAACTTGGTAAATAGGGTTGAAAATGTGCAGAAAAAGTTTCTAAAGTACTTGCATTATAAATGTATGGGCTCCGGTGATGTGTGTTTCAAATACAAATAGTCCGGCAGTTAAATATGCACAGCTTGATGGACGAAGAAAGAAATTAGTACTTCGTTTTCTGCACAATTTAATGCGCGGTAAGATTAACTGTCCTACTCTTTCAGAGAAAATTCGTATTAGAGTTCCGATTTCCAATGTCCGCTCAACTCGTACACTAGCTGTTCCGTTTGCGAACACTCGGCAGTACGCATGTTCGCCTCTGCGTTCTTTATTCGTATCGTATAACAACTTGGAGAAAGATCATCGTGAGCTAGACATTTTTAATGATCACGGTGGTAAGTTCTTAAAAGCTGTTGGGAATTTAACGATGTGAGGCTGTTTTTTACTCATGTCCTTAAGTGTACGTTTGAATGAGCATGGAGTGTATGTGTGAGAGTGTATGTACGCGTGCATGTTACAGATCTGAGCTATGCTGGCGTGAGGGTGTGAATGCGATAGAAGTAAAATAAGTAATGTTAGATAAATTCGTTGTGTATGTACGGGTATGATTTGTATATTGCGTAAATTCGTAATTTTTTTTCTCTATTGTTTCATTGTACCAGTACTTGTATATTTCTACTGAATTATTTTATTATCTGGTGCTGTGCACTAATTGGCGTAAGCTGTTGCACTGGCGGATTGTATAAATAAGTAAATAAAAATATGCAGCTTTCAGAGAAAGTATCTTTCAAATATATATTTCATGAATTGTCCGGATTGCTAAATTTTTTAAAAATAACAGACCGCTAGAAAAGATTTAAGTAACTGCTAACAAAAATTAATTTAACTTTCTAAATAAATTTATGCTGATACCAATCGCAAATTTATTTGATGAAATTATGTATAGGAATAAATCATGATTGTTAAATAAATTATTATTTGGATCAATAGCGGAATGTGCTATTAAATGATGAATTTAATTTCAACAGGAGCTCCTGAAAAATGTTTTCGAAATCAATCTTGATAACCGCAGTACTATGCGCGTTGGTAAGGATTCCCAAAATAAGGGCTTGTGATGATTGTTGTCTGATCGAAACTGACTGTACCTTCGATTTCACCACAACGGTAAATTTACAAATTCTTTTTTGCGGAAACCTTTCTGTTTCTTATGATTATGATTATATTTCATATTTTTTTCCATTATTTTGGGATTTTAAGTGTGCCATTCGGTGTGTCTTTGATTTTTCCTACATAGTAAATATAGCAACTATTTTTTGTAGTACCGTTACAAAACTAATGTAAAACTAGCTTAAAGAGGTCGACGGTTTTTGTTTTAATCAGTTTTAAAATAAGTAATCTAATACCACAAAGAATGTTGAGTTTTGTTTAAGGCATATGGTAATTTAATTATTGCATTTAATTTCTAAATTTACCTTTATGAGCTTACATGTATTTTCCAAAAAATCACTCCATGATATTTTCATCAATATTTAATACGTGCATTTTCTGATTTTGTCCATTACTGAACAATAACGTCTCTCATCATTTTTCACAGTTCTACTCTCCGCTTAATTTAGAAAATTTATTATTGCAACAAATAGACCTGGATTTTTGTCGTTACCCCAGCTAAGTGGAATGTTTTATGTTATTTAGCACTGTATATAAGAATGAGATTCGACTCACTTGGTGTGTTCCATGTTGCACATATTTGTCAAAAAACGGCTACACATGTTAGACTGTTGTGCCCCCTATTAGGAAAGTAATCAATTCTTAGTAGCTTAAAAGGGACTATCTACCAAACCATCATTGTATCAATCTAGATTTACGATTTGGGGCTGTGTGGGAATATGTGTAGAAGTAGCCTATTACAAATTCAAAGAAAACAGACAAATATTCATCACATATTTACAGCGGTACCAAAATATGTTTAAAACATGACCCAACATAGTGCTTTAACTATTCCCTTCTACAAAAACGTTTATATCAGACAGTATGGAAGGTTCTATGAGATATTAAGTGCAAATTTGAATCCTTATATTAATAAAATGTATATTAGAACACTAGTAAAATGAAGGAAATGGTGGATCATAACGTTCTTCCTGTAACATAAGTAATTTTTGATTCATGCGTAATACATTTATCTAAGTGCATATTGTATTCTGCTAATACTATTGGAAGGGTTCATGGGTCATACTTAACTATATCAGTTTCCATTGTATTCTTACTACAATAAATATTGTAAGGATTTGCTATTGTAAATATCATATATTACGATATTTTGGAAAGTTATTGAGTCATACTTAACTCTAATGGTTACCATGTTTTTCTTGTTGTAATATATATCACATGTTGAGATATAAACAATATTCTTGAAGCTTTCTAAATAGATGTTGACAGGGTTTCATGCACCTTACTTATCTGTATCGGTAGCCTGATGACATCGCTGCTCTGTATAATCAACTAACATCGTTGACCTAGCACCTCACTGGAGGAATGGATTAGTTCGTAGATTGCTCCAATATATTCCTAAGTTGGTCATCATCTAGCTCACTCGAAATTTCGAGTATGAGTTATCTTCTAATTCGGAGGAGAATTAGAGGATAGGTAGACGCGCAGTTGGAATCAGGTAAGCAACGTGAGAAAGGTACCAATGGCGAGGCGAAGCCAAGACGACTGGCCTTTATATTCACGTTGATGCGATTGTTCGCCGGCTGAATATGTCTATCCGACGCTAGCGCACTCACACGACTGCAATTGGAATTGACTATAGTCGCTTGTTATCGCGCTACAGTTGCAGTCCAACTGTGTCTAAACTGCTGTGTATTAAACTAACTCCGCATAATTTTTGTCGTCACCCTGTATCGAACCCGAGACCTCTGGATCGGAAGTCAAGCGCTCTAGCCACTAGGTCAAGCGCGACGACGATTAGTAATATATAACTAACAAATGTGGTTTTACCGGCATGGTGAAGAAAAAAAATAAAAAAAAGTTATATTTCGTTGCAACTATATTTCTTAATAAATAATTTTTAATTAATTCACTTGCGATCTCTAAAGATGTTTCGATCGAGTGAAAAAGTAAATAAATGAGTAATAAAAATACATGTTTCCCCTTCAAAACGATATAAAAGAGCAGAGTGAAACATAGACAGAGAAAATTTTATTTAAGTTTCCAACTGTTTTCAGTGTAGTGGAATTGTTCGATGAAGAGTACTTTCAAAAATAACAAAAAACACGGTTATAAGAAATTTTAAAAATTTTTTTATATTTCGTTTGCAGTTTTCTAAATCATGGTTGATGTGGATGACAACAGCAGCATTTGGTATAGAAACATTCGGTGGTGTAACATACTGTACATCATCAAGTAAGTATTATCTTGTGTTATATTAACTAAGGAAATATAGGAAAGTGATGTATACGTATTTCCATATAAAAATATATATTTAGCATAAAATAAGTATTTCAATTTTTTTTCTACAAACGTAGCTATTTGATGGAACTTCACTTCAAAATCAAATACAAGTTTATTAAAATGACTTACATTACAAAGAAATATGAGCATTTCACTATAAAGAGAAGTTTTGTGATAATAATATTATTAACGTTTATATACAACGCAATTAATAGAACTGTATATTTCCCAATGTAGTGGAAATTTGCTACTAAAGTGCTTATACAGAAACTAGGGAAACCTGCTAAATATGTAATTTCATAAAGAACGATAAGTTTGCTTCCAAGATCTCGAAACTATTCGGAAAATTATTATTAAGTAGAATACAATCTGTTCTAGCTCAAAATGAAACAACACTGGATTATGATTTTGGTTTTAAGGAGCAACAAAGCACCATGGGGAAAATACGGCAAGTCGTTGATGTGATATATCAAAGCTCCGAAAATTATTCATTTTGCTCAGCAGTTTTTTTGAGGCGTCGAAAATTCTGGGTTATTATTTAAAATAAAACAACAATTACCTTACCAGTACAACTTCTTAATCAAGTCTTACAAGGAAGAATGATTATTTCCAGTAAATTTCAACGAGTCATAGCCGAGTATTCACACCATCAGTTCAATAATTCCACAAGGCAGTGTGCTTGGGCATGTGCCGTGTCAGGTATATACATATGATTTTCCTTAAGATACCAACGCAGCAACAGCTATGTTTCTAAAAGACACTGCAATACTGTCTACGCACTGTAATGTTTTGCCACTATCGAAGCAGCTACAATCTCAATTAGACAATTTGGAAAAATATTATAAATCTTGAAAAATTGAAGTTAACGAATCCAAATGTACACAGATTACAGTTACTTTGAAGAAAGTGGGCAGTTGTCTTGTAATAAAGTTAAATAAAAAAACAATTTCAACATTGATCAGTGTAATAAATCTCGGCTTACATCTTGATTAAAGACTAGAGATGGCAAACGGAAACAAATAAATATTAAATTTCTCAATATATATTGTCTATCTGGTAAAAAGTAAATACTAGTGACGGAAAATAAAGTATTACTATACAAAGTTATCTTAAAACCTATATGGTCTCATGGAATTTCACCATTTGAAGGGTCGCAAGTAAATCAAATGTAGCGGTCATCCAAAGGGTCCAATCGATTGTTCTACGATCGCTAGTCGGTACGTCATGGTGTATACGCATCGGCGAGATGAATAAAGATTTACAAACATCAACGGTTAAAGAAGAGTCAATCACAGCAATCAATTGACACGGATTCTCGACGAAGATGGTTCTCGATTCAGAAGACTAAAACGGTCGAACATAATCAAATATCGACATCAACAAGAAATTACGACAATTTGAAAGCATTCTATGAATTTAAGTATTGATAAGTTTCTTAACACCGCCCTTTACTGTTTTAATTTAGAGAGAATGCGCGCAATTAAAAAAATCGAAAAAAAATGTGCGATTTAACATACAATTTTTAAGAATTATTTCTCGTGTATTAAATTATTACTATTTATCTCATTAAATGTTCTTCTTCCATGCAGTTCTTAACTGTTTCTGAATAATTAGTATATTGTCTCTTTACACGCTCTTTTTCATAACTCTTTTCTTCTTTTCATCTTTTCTCAGTTTTTGAAAATGCGATTAGATCTTGAGAAGATTATTCCGACTAGACTATGGTATATCAAACAATTTCTCTTTAAACTTGATAAGTAATGAAATTTTTCCTCAGAAGTAGAATCCCCGCTCAAAAGTACTAGGTGCTATTGTTTGTTTTTCTGAATGACTATATTTATAATTGTAAAAATATTATTTTAGAAATGATTTACATTTAAAATTACTTTTCAGATTACTGCCTTGATTATTGTGGAGGTGTAACTGTCACATTCGATTGGTACGAAGATACAGATGAAATATCATTCCAATCATATGGAGTTGTCAGAGAGTAAGATTTATTTTTTTCAATGTTTTCAACACATCCTTCAAACATCTGTATATGTCTTAAGTTAATATTTATAAATCTGCTGTGATTACACGACACAACACTCATTTTGGTGTCAACAGTTACTGAATTGTTTCTAAGTAACTTTTGAGTATAGAATCGAAAACAACTGTTAGATCTAGTCCATTAGATCTAGTTTTTAAGATACGCTATATTGACATCTTTTAAAGCAAAATCATTTTTTTGTCAACTCATATATAATTCAGGTTATAAACATTAGTATTTACTAATAGGCCTCATTAAAAACAATGGATACAAAGTAAGGAATTTATTGTGCAAAGTAGATAAACATGACATTCATGGCTTATCACTTAAAAATTTTCTTTTATACGACTTTCTAGCATGGCTTCCCTCTCCACTAATTGTTCCTATTATTTGTTCCTTTCTCCTAACAATATCTGATCGTATCAGGATATAAGTGATTCCTTCCTATTCTAATTGTTTCTGGGTAAAGGACCCTGGTTGACAAGCCCAAAAAAAAAAAAAAAAAAAAAAAAAGAGTTTAGTATAACATTCTTGCTGCAGAATCTAACAGTAGTTGGCCAGCATATAGGTATCCTATATTCCTCGACATCGTTCTTCCATCGTTCTAATATCCTGATGAAATCTTTCCTCTATCATAATTTAAGTCTATTATTATTATGCAATGAGAGCTTCGTTGTTTTACTCGGTTTGTGTTATTTCTCTTCACTAAGTTTTCATAACACTATTCCTTCAATGCACTTTTTATTCATTCGTTCAATTGAACTCTTTTAGAACAAAATCATTTCTTTGTCAACTCATATATATTTCAGGTTATAAATATTAGTATTTACTAATAGGCCTCATTAAAAACAATGGATACAAAGTAAGGAATTTATTTTACAAAGTAGATAAACATAACATTCATGGCTTATCACTCAAAAATTGTCTTCTTTACGACTTTCTAGCATGGAGTTTAGTATAACATTCTTGCTGCAGACTCCAACAGTAGTTGGCCAGCATATAGGTATCCTATATTCCTCGATATCGTTCTTCTATCGTTCAAATGTCCTGATGAAATCTTTCCTCCTGTTCTTCACTATAATCACTTAGGTTTTGTGGAATCAATCTAAGTGTTTATGGAGGTAATGAAGTTTTATGCTTCTATTACAGTCGAAAATATTAAAATTAGAAAACCTAATTTTTAGTAATTTTGTATAATTTTCTACTTTATGATTACCAAGAAAATTTTGTGCAACTTCAACAAATGAGCACTAAGCATTAGATTCAATCTCGTTCATTGATGCGGTAAATTGTGCATCTTTTATAAGCTGTCTTATCTGAGGACCATCAAATATGCCTGCTTTCAGTTTTTCCAGGCAATTCCCAAGAAGTTTACGTATTAAGTAAGCGAAGTTAATCTCGGTTTAACGCCTTCACAAATTGCTTCAAAAGTCTTAACTCGATATGCAAAGGTGGAAATATGATTTTCAATCTTGCAACTAAAGGTTCGTTGATTACGTTTTGTTTTCATCGAACCATGACGTTTTTTAGCGGCCAATTTTTGCTAACCCAATACCGATGTTTAACTCTGCTATCATAAAGACATGAAAAACAAGGATATTTTATGTTTCCACTTTGCTGTCCAAGGAGAAAGTTTTTACTATTTTTAAATCGACATAAATCACCCACTGATGTTCTTCATATTTAATTTTTTTCAGGATTAGTGATATTATTTCGTATTCCCCTTTCAAAATGGTAAAATGACAAACAGGTATTGCTCCATATTTGGTGCGATCGTTCAAACGAACATATTTTAAACTACGTCTTGAGCTATTAATAAAACCATTTGTCTGATATGTATTCCGATAAACCCATTGATTCTAAGAGTCTTTTTATATCATTACAGAATACTAGGCTATTTTCTTACGAGAAAAAGAACAGCAGATCCTTTTCTCTTTTACCATAAAATGTAATGCTAGTACCTTGTTTAAGCACATTCTTTTCTTTTAATCCGGAGGCGAGTAATACGGAAGACTTCTTTGAGTAGTTCAAGTCTCTATATAGATCGATCAGTTCTTGTTGGTTGGAGAGTTGAGGCTTGTCTGCATCTGCTTCAAAATCACTATCGCTGTTTGATTGCGCATTACCACCTTCATCAGACATTGATGGTTCGATTTCGTTTTCCGAGAGTCTAGCAGGCTATTAAATAATGGAATGGGGATTTCATCTGAATGCGGTATCGGCCTCCTTGCTGAATTAAAATCGGGATATGCCCATTTGCGTCTATTGTTCCGAGAAATGCCTTTGATATTTACCATACAAAAATACCAGTCATCATAATCGTTCCTCGGTTCGATCCAAACCATTGCTACTCCAAGCTTTAGGCACTTTCTCCTTCCAATTGTCCACTATCGCAAATGTTCAACGCATGTTTTACAGACTAAATATGGAGCCCAAGCTTTATTTTGGTTTTCCAAGTGAACGCCGAAATAAGCAAGATAACACCGTTTCACAAAGGCCGAAATAGATTTTATGCTTTCTTTTAAAATGTATTCGCCACACACGAAACAAACAACGTGAAGGTACAACTGCATTTACGCAAACTTAATTGTAAACCGAACCGGATACAGCAGTGGTAGATTATATCGGCAGGTGTGAAAGAGTAAGGGTTAGGTAGGTATAAAAGGTCCAAGTTGTGCGGTAATCGGCAATTGTTATAGCCTAATATAATCTAGTTTTAGGTACCACGTTTCCGTTATAGGCCTGTAAAGGAACCATTATTTCATTATTTGTGCCTTTTATAAAAATGAAAATCAAGTATCTCGAAAACTAGAGCTGCTACAAAAAAAAGGTAGGTATTTTTGAATTCAGCTCATTAAATATGTCCAAAATTAGTTCGAAGTTTTCCGGCACCAAAAAAAAAAAAAAATATTGTTGCCCTGTGTAATCATGTAAGTAATATAAAAATGGAACAAAATTGTCTCGATCTGGATCCAAAACGCCCCCAGGTTTACCCAGCCTGAAATAACTAGGTACCAGAGAAATCGGGGAAAGAAAAGGCGGTACAGAGAAAGGAACTGGCCTTCCTGCTCTCATTAATACCGCTGGGCTTTGTACACTGTGAACCTTAATTTCACAGTCCCCGACGGCCCGCTAAGGGTATGGGACTTGCTTTACTTCTTACTCTATAAATGTTGTTACTAATATGTGCAACAGACAGCATAAAGATAGAAATTAATAATGGCGATATATAAAAACATACATCACTGATATATTTATTTATATATATGTATACATATATGTACATATATATAATGTGAATGTATGTATAATACTTATATATACAAAAATAATAGCATAGCTCCAGAAGTAAGGTAAACAAGAATATGTTTTAATTTAGTGATACAGTTGGTTGTCACTTGATGGTACACAGTGTGCCATAGGATTACCATACAGAAATAGTCTTCAGAAAATCAATGCGAGTGTGTGCTGAAGCAGACACCCACACTGCCCCCGGAAAAGACTAATTTGGCTCAAAGCTAAAAACGTGTATGTCGCTTTACTGAAAGCGAGCCCTGACTTTTGAAGCAACCGCCGCGGTAATCACTTCAATGCGGACACCCAGTATCAAATGACACTTGCGCCAATTACTGATTGATGGTAACCAAATGAACATACCCTGTGTTGTTCCGATTCCTAGTAATTAAGTTTGTCATTCGTGGTCCGTTATTCGTTACCGTTCACGATGATAATTTAAAACAGTACCAGACGTAGGACACAAATAACACATTTTGTTAGAATAAATAATGCCGAATTAGATTGGAAATCTGCAGTAAAACATCTTGGGTTCATCTTAGACAGACGATTAACATTTAATAACCGCATAAACCATATCATTGATAAAGTTCACGCTTATTTATACAAACTATTTCCTTTTTTTTTTTTTTTCCTACCCTGGGCGCGCCAGCGGCCTTGACCTAACAACATGAAAAATTAACAGTTATAACTAAATAACCAGGCGGTCAGAAATTGAGAGGACAAAGGACAGTAGCAATGGGATAACTGAAGGCAATGGGAAGGAAAGAAAGGAACACCCAAAACTAAAAGTTGGTTGTAAAGAATAGAGCGTTCGTTAGAGAGTGCTGAACATTCGAATAGGATGTTATTTGAATCACAAATACAAGAAGGCTCAGAAGCGTGAAGAGAGCAGAAAGGAGAAGGGGACAAAGCGAATCGAAAGCGAGAAGAGGGGAGAAGAGAATGATTGATTCTAAGCCGAATTAAGGAAACAACAGTGGAACGACGACAGATAGGAATAGATTGAAACCAAGGCAGGAAACTAGGAACCAGTTGAATAAGACGGTACTGAGAAAAGCGATTTGAGAATATAGATGGATACATGTCAGACCAAAGTCTGGAATGATTAGAGCGTGATAGAGAAAGAATGTCTGAGGATGGGAAAGAGTCGAGGAAAGGACCAGTGCGGGCGGCTGAGCGAGCTAAAGAGTCAGCTGAGTCATTTCCCACAATATTGGAATGACTAGGGACCCATAGAAAGTCTATGGAAATGGAGCGGAACGAGAACAAAGAGGAGACAAGAGATCGGATAGAGAGGATGATACCGTCAGAAGTATAAGAAGGAGGAGAGGAGATGGCTTGAAGAACGCCTTTGGAATCAGAGACAATCAGGAATTTGTGAACTCCACTCGTAGAAGATATGAAATGAATTGCACGAAGAATTGAGATCGACTCGGCCGAGAAGATAGAGCAGAAGGAAGGAAGTCTGAAGGACTCAGAGTGTAGGAACGTAGGAGACGTATACGCACCACCCACGCCCCCATCACTCTTGGAGCCATCCGAGAAGATTAAGGCATGGGAAGGAAAAGAAGAGTTCAGCAGCTGAAAGAATTCGAAGTTGACTACATTGTGAGAGGAACAATTAGCTCGGACTGGAAGAGAGGAGAAATTGATGGGGTGCCATATGCTATTAAAATCGAGAGAAAAGTAAGGAAGACTGTTATAAGAGGAAACGTAGGGAGAAAAATTGGAAACACGAGCAGCTATATGCGATAAAATCGGAATTCTATGAGGCGCCAAGCGCCAGTGATTTTTGATATAAAGATAGGAAGGGATAATATTTGATGACAAAATGGGGAGGCGTTTTATTAAAAATCGATAACCGAGGAGTGAACGACGAATGGAAAGAGGTTGAGTGGAAAATTCGGATAGAATCGCAGGAATAGGAGAAGATCTTAAAGCGTCAATGCATAGGCGAAGGCAGGAATTCTGAATTGCGTCAAGTTTCGAAAGGAGAGACTTGGAGGCACTGCCACAAATGAAGGAACAATAGTCGAGTTTGGACCGAATAATCGATTTATATAGAATTAATAGAATGCACGGGTCTCCACCCCATCTGAGCGGTGATAATGATTTGAGGAGATTAAGACTTTTGATCGAGGAATTATAGATATAATTAATATGTTCATGAAATGTAAGGCGACTATTTAAGAAAATACCTAGATAACATATGGAATTAACAGTGGGAATAGGTGTACCAGATACACTGATGTTTATAAAAGCACGATTAAATAGGCGGAGAGCAAAAATTATACAGGAAGACTTGGAAGGGGAAAGAGAGAGGTGGAGTGTAGATAGAGCATTGCTAAGATGGGACAATGAATGGTTTAACTCGTTGGTGGCAGAGGACAGATCATCTGAGGTGGAATAAACTAAAATGTCATCAGCAAAAAGGAGAGAGAAGGAGGGAATAGGAAGCGAAGCAATATCGAAAGAGTAAATATTAAAAAGAGTGGGGCTCAGGCAGGATCCCTGGGGAAGCCCACGATAGACGCATCTAGAGGTGGAAAGAGAAGGAGAAGATAGATAAAGAGTTCTATGTTGAAAGAGGTTGAGTATAAGAGAGATAAAAACCGGTGGGAGATTAAGAGAGAGAAGTTTGGAGCCCAGAGAAGGAAGATGCACATTGTCGAATGCAGAGCAGACATCGACAAAAGAAGCGACAGTAAATTTCTTAGAAAGGAATGATTTATAGATATCTGCAAGGAAGGTACTGATGCAATCTACCGGGCCAAGCCCGGGGCGAAAACCGAACATATTAGAAGGAACTAGATTATTATGCCCAAGCCACCAAACAAGACGGTTGTTTATTAAACCTTCAAAGAGTTTACGCAGACATGAGGCTAGGGAGATAAACTATTTCCTATATTTAACAAACGATCAAAACTTCATATAAAAAAAATATTGATAATATACAGAGTCCTCATTTTACCAATTATCCTCTACATCTGCCCTATTTGGTGCAGCGTAAGCAAACCGACAATTAACAAACTTTCAATTGTACAGAACAAATGACTCCTCCGAATTATCCTTAATGCTCCATTACACACAAAAATTTCTGATATGTACCACAACTGAACCGCCCGTAACTGTCTGAACTTGTCAATAAACATGCTGCCAAGTTGTACGACAAGTGCCCGACAAGTCAATATCCACTTGTACAACAAATTGGGAACTACACACAACACACCTTGCAATCACTTCTTGGATCCCAGTTAGCCAAACAATATTATTTTCCAAATATATGTTCAACTACTTACATTTCTTCAGCTGTCACTTATCTGTTTAGGTGCTCAACTGTTATAATCCACACATATAAAACCAATCTTACGTTATACATAATCGTCTAGATTAAAGCTAAGCAGGGATTATTTGTACTTTTCACTGTATTCCCACGCTTACATATATATCATAATTTAAGTCTATTACTATTATGCAAATTGCGCGTGCAATGAGAGCTTCGTTGTTTTACTCGGTTTGCGTTATTTCTCTTCACTAAGTTTTTATAACACTATTCCTTCAATGCACTTTTTATTCATTCGTTCATTCAACCACTTCCATTGCTTATCGAATTGACATACAATAAATATTTAATATAGAAATACACTTTTTACTTACACTGTTTGTGACAATAGTATAAATAATTATTTGTAATGTACACCTTTTTGTTCTTTTTTTGTTTCATCAATTTTTAGCGCTGCCACCCTGCAAATATCTTATATAGCCGACTATCTTGAGGGGTACTTTGCCACCACGTTCCAATTTGGTATTTATTTTATTTTCATTTTACTTTAACACTTTAATTTTACTATATCTAATAAGAATAAATTATGTTTTACTTAACTAATCCAATTTTTCAGCAGCAGTAGAATAGAAGAGGGTTGTTTTTCAGTTTTTAACGAATTCTTGTAATCATTGTGACATGTTAGAAAAAATCAAATAAAACTAAAACCACAGCAGTAGGATGTTTAACTTTTCCTTGTGTATATCAAAGTGATACTGTCATATTTTGTTTTGGAATTTCTATTAAGAATCTAATCTCTTGTTCGCTACAACGCAACTGACATCATTTCTACCTCATTAAATTCGGTTCATTTGTAAATTTATTTTTAGTACAAAATGAAACTCGCGGGAATTGTTAATAATTTTATTTTAGATTTAGAAGCGCTTAAAATCAAAAATAGACAACCTTTTTGAGTTATGACTTTTTTTAAATGAATACGTCAGTAACAGGAGTCATTACTTAATGAAATTATTAAGAAGAAAACAAATCCAAATTAAATAAGATCATATGTTAATGTCATAAAAGTGAGAAGAAGTGGATCAACAGACAGAGAAGTAAAAAAAAATGATTTAAGTAATATAAAAACAATTAGAAACCCAAGTTCTTAAGATGGACATGTAATATGGAACGTTCATGAAAAAGTGGGAAATATTTAAAGGAAACTAATTGAAACTGAATATGAGTGGATGATTGAAATAGAAAAAATTATACAATGAGGCTAGAATATAAAAATTAAATTGTGAGGATAGAAGCATAATATGACCAAAACAGAGGTGAGTGGTGAGGTAGATTGATAAAAATTGGAGAAATAAAAGAATCAGAGATGAGGTGATGGAAAGAATTGTATAAGTTGTATGGATAGATAGAAGAAGAGACTAATGGAGGAATAGAAAGCGTGTTTTGTTGTTTTTTTTTACCCTGCACCGATATGTATTCATACCACGAACAGCGGTGTTTGTAACATATTATATAAACCAATTTTGGACAACTAGAGTACAGCCTAATCTATCCATTGGGAGACTCGAACGTGTGATGATTCATTTCACTCTTCCTTATTATGTCTAATGAAAAGGAAAGTTAGGTAATTTGAATCGCATCTCGGCACCATTTTCTTTTTAGCCCCCTGGCTGAATTTCGTGGCGGAGTGCTTCATATCGTTCTTTATGCGTTTCTTCAATGAATGGAATCCTTAGATCATTCAGACAAAGTGGTGAGTAACAATTTAGTAGTGGATATAACGTCCTGGCATGAACCATCATCTTCGTTCGCACATGTGCTATATATGATATCGCTACGTGAGCTGCCTATCCAACATGATTCCTAAGTACTTCACCATTTCCGATTTTTGTATTTCCATATTGTTAATTTTTACTCTGGGACACACTACCCCTTTATTTGTAAACATAACCCGTTTGAATTTCTGCTCGTTAAACCGGATACATCAATTTCTGTCCCACTCCTGAATCCTGTTTACTTGTTGCTGTACCGCCATAGTCGCGAACGTTAGCTTGAAATCGTAGCATAAGATGGCCACATCATCAACAAACGTAGCTAATATTATTTGGTTTGATCTAGGCATATCAGCTGTGTAAATAGTGCACAGCATAGGACCAGGTAGGCTGCCCTATGGAACGGATGAACAAATTATCCTTTCCTCGGAGTCTGAGTCGTTGACTTTAACTATAAATGTTCGGTTATTCAGATATGAGACAAAGAATAAGTACAAATCCGGTGGAAGAATTCTTTTTAGTTTGAAAAGAAGTCCAGAGCTCCAGATACGATCGAATGCCTGAGACACATCCAGGAACACTGCTGAGCAAACTGCCTTTCTTTCCAACACTGTTGATACTATATCTACAATTATATGACATTGATGTAATGTTGAACGATGGGCCCAAAAACCAAATTGGTGAGATGGGTTTAGATTCTTTTTTTCTAGGATTGGAAACATTCTATCCATAACGAGTTTTTCCATGACTTTTGACATTGTACTAAGCAAACTGATGGACCCATAGGAGAATAAATTTGACTCAGGTTTGTTAGGTTTATGTATCGTTAGAATAATTGCTTTCTTCCAAGACTCCGGGTAATATCCACTTCGAATGATTACATTAAATATGTAACAAATCATGATTGCAGCTTTTTCTGGAAATTGCGACAAAATCCCTCCCGTTAGTTTATCAGCACTCGGTGCCTTTTTTTTAGGAGTCCTCCTAAGACATCTGTATATCTCTTCTGAGCAGAATGGGTTTGGTTAGAAGCTGTAGTTGAATCGGTTGTTCCAATGAGTTTTTTACATATTTCGAAAACGATTCATTATAGCAGTATGAAGTAAAGATACTTACTAAGGAACCAGCAAAAGCTTCCGCCTTCTGATAATCTATTTTGGCCCATTCATTATTACTAAGTTTAATATTATACAGTGTGTGCGTATCCTGAAGTAATATTTTTGTAGCAATCCGTAATATTTAATGAATCCATATAGTATTTGTAAGACAAATTTTTATATTTCTTGATTACATTTTTCAATTTATTGTGATGTAGATTATACCTGGTTTTATATGAAGGATATCGATACTGCTGCCACTTTTTCCTTGCTAATCTTGTATCTTTTATAAGATTGCGAAATGCGGTCAGTATAGGTTTGTGATTATATCTATCTTCGCCATATTTGGCACAGCTGTAGCACGCGGTTTGAATGATGGCAGTAAGGTTATTAACAGCCTCCTGGATATCATTTCCATCTTTAAGCTTTATTTTTAAGATCAATATTGTCCTCCATAAGCATGGCGAATTTATTCCAGTTGATGGTTTTATTAGTCAAATGATAGCTCTTCTGTTTTTTCATCGGTTGCATATCAAGATTTGCAATGACCGATACATGATCCGACGATAGATCGATGCTAGTTGTACACAACTTATAATATCCTTGTAGACCTTTGCAAATGTAAAAATCCAATATGTCCGGTATTCTATTGTAATCGTGCGGCCAGTAAGTGGGCGTCATTGGTGATGGAATTGATAAAGAATATGATTGTATTGCTGTATATAATATCCGGCCCTGTTTAATAATTCTTTACAAATCCCAAGAGTGATGTTTGGGTTGCAGTCACCACCACAGATAAACATGTTACCTAAGTTTTTAAACATCAGGGTATATTCACTCTCTAGTATATATGTAATCCCCAGGATGACAATAACTGCAGCTGTGGTTAGGTATTTTTTGCGTATTTTGATGTTTACTGCATATGTACAGTAAGAGAAATGAAGGTGGCGCGTAAAAGAATTTTTGACCAATACCATACGATCGCCGTCAGCCGCTCCATACGGGTGCTGCGCCCCGTAGCTTCTGTAGCCGGCCTTCCTATGCAAAAACGAAAATTGAAATTTCATTCATAGTGGTTATTGAAGACTGTAATATTCTTGTTAAAGCAATCAGAGAAAGTAGCATCCTAAGCTTAAAAATCAAACTCCCCTTATCTGTGATATACATACAACCAAGAACTCACAATCGACCAACACAAACAGAATGAAAAGAAAGATACAATAAAGATAATAAGAAGAAGGGTTTTTAGACCCTGCGAAGTTAATTTTTAAATATTACATCTACATAAGGTGAAAAAATTAGCTTTAATTACTTTTATTGTTTCAAGTTAGAGTTTTTGATTTTCTTTTTTTTTTTACTTTAAATTTATCATTACTAAGCAGTAAAGTGTGTATATGTGAGTATGTTATAGGCAGGAAATTATGTCATTGGAACTAACTATCATGTAAAAGGATTACAACATAACCTAATCAATTTGATTAGTCTTGTTTATTAAACCATTCTATGTTTAGAAGGAATGCAATGCTGCATTTGACTTTTAGACTTTTTAAAGTTTACTTATAATAACGGAGAATGCCTTCAAAAAGGAGAAGAAAAAGTAACTTCAACTGAAACAAAATGTTATATTTTGCAACTCTTACTTAGATTTTAAATTAAATTTTTCATTGTTAATTTTGTCATGACACATCTATTCACTACTTTGTTTCATAAATTTACAGAGGGATTGATACTATACAATGGAGATGTCCCATTTGTACAGCTAAACGATGGTGAACTGTCTAACGCAGGTAAATGACACTAAAAATAAATACTCAATAATGCGTTTAATTTTTTCATATTTCGCTTATCATAATTTCTTTAACATTTGCATGTAATCCAACCATTCAATATACAACTCAATACAATAACTTAACACTTATTGTCGACCAAAATTTTAAAATTACATTTTTGTAATTTAAAAAAATGAAAAGGGCGACGCCCCCGTGAGAAAAATATATATTATATTAGTATATATAACAGTTATTTAATGAAAAACCAAGAAAATTAAACGAAAAGCTAAATAAATGCGATGAGAGATCGTTTGAATTAATAAAATTCAATTCTTTAACCGCATTAAATATTATATCGTCGTCACAAAAATAAAAAAAAATGGTCACCGAACCGACAAAACAAAAACCAGAAATTTCGGATAGTTGGAAAAAATAAAAATTTGATAAGAGAAAATCCTATAAAGTAAACAGGAAAAGGGTTTTTAGCATATTTCACTTCATAATTAAAGCCTCTTTTCATTTATATAAAATATTATCAGTAGCGACAAAAAAATACGTTCTTTTTTATTAATTTATGTACGCCTCCCTATGTATACCGGTGATTTATGTTTTTGCCCCGCCTGGTAGTGAAACGTTATTAGAAACGTATCTAGAAAGAATAAATGTTTTGACAAACAATTTTACATGCGAAATCATACAAAACAACAATCACGAATATTAAAATGCGTGTAAAATGATTAACGTGCTTTATATATAATATTTATATATTTTATCGACTTTTTAAAATGAACACATTTCTCAAGTGCAAAACACCCACAATGGCCCACGCCGATTTTCAGCACATACAACATTTCCACTACCTGATGCAGACTGCCGACAGCCATGCCGTTTTTAAACAAAACCCGATGCCATCCCTTTAAAAATATATCTACCTTTTATATACGGGCGCTAGCGCACAACTTAATAAAATAGAATTAATCAAAATAATGCAGGCAGAATTAAATTAAACAAACTTCGACAAACAACATAGGCGATAAATTATAACGATGTGTAGGTAATTTTAATAATTTAATATAAGGTTAAATAGAAAGAGTATTTCGAGTAAATGAATATACCATGGAAGTCGAAAGCAGAAAGCAGAAAGAGATAGCTAAAACGAGAAATCAGCATGAAAGAAGAGAAAAAGAGAGAAAGGAGATAAATTTCATTAATTTTATGTACATAATATTGTTGCCGTCAATTTATTCTCTTTCTTTTTTTTCTTCTTGTTTCATGCTGACTTCTCGTCTTGACTATCTCTCTCCGCTTTTCGCTTTCGCTTCCATGTGTATATTTGTTTACTTAAAATACTCTTCTTCTTTACCCTCATATTAAATTATTAAAATTACATATCGTTATATTTTATCGTCTATGTTGTTCGTCGAAGTATTAAAAGTGGAATTCTGGTGAGTACTTTTCTTAATGGCTTGAATAACATGTTTCGATAAAAAAATGTTTTTTTCCAAACCTTGTTCTATTTTTTTTTTTTTTTTCTGTTCTATTTTGAATATGATAATTATTTAAAAAAAGTAATTATCGAAATGCTTTTCTTTATCAAACTTTATTTTACACGTCTCATCAGTGAATGGAAATAATAGTGACTTTATATTCTAGTATTGTTTATATGTTTTAATTCTTATGAATTAATAACTGCTATTTCTGTAGCAGATAAAATGAATGCACATAACTTTTATTAAATACATAAATTGTGCAATATTCGGGATTGATTATAGTTTAAATTTAATTTAATTTATTCCTTGCTTGTGTTAATGGTAAAATCTGTCATTCTTAGAAACCGGTTACACCATAATTGCCGTTGATTGTTTGGATAATCCAAATGTGCTGATTGTGTTATTTGGTATGTATTACTCGTGTAATTACTTCAAACAATTTTGCTGTAATAAAGTAATTTTGTAGGAGATGTTTAATGTTTTCTGGCAATATGGGATATAATGGTTGTAATAAACATTTTATTTGCAGATTGTGGTGCAGTATCAGTGTTCATAACCGATACATTCTATGATGAGGGATGTTATGATTCATACTATGACACAGTTATTTCAGTTTTGACAGATTATGGAATTGACTCCAGTTGCTTATATGCAGCTGAATTTCCCTATTAAAGATTGCGCTAATGAGCATATTACATCTTTCCAAATTTAGATCTTATTAAGATGAATTAATTAATGTTCGTTCTGTAATAAAGTAATATACTGAATCTGTCAAATGTTTTATTTCATTCCTTAATTAAATTATCCAACGTCAAAGAACAAATCATTAAACATCTTTCGATTATTGTTCGACTAAAAAATAACTCTAGTAAAATGAAATTAATTTAAATGAATTAATCGTGTATTTTTCACATTGCGAAAAACCAATAATTGCCCGGTACAACTGAAATAACAGAAGATTTCATAGTGTTCTCACTCTATATATCTTATAATATACTAGCGGACCCGGTAGACGTTGTCCTGCCTGAATGTTGGCTTGTCTGCTATTAGCGGATTGAGGAAACGTTTTTTCGATATTCCAATTTTCTACTGCGGCCCAAAATAGAATCCAAAAAATAAGTGCAATTTCTCGTTATCCTGCCGTTCAATTCTCTTAAAACTTAAAAATTTTTCCACATATTTAATGAAGTTGTAAAATGAGGGCCTACACAGCTGGAATTTGAATGAGTGCCATATAATAACAGTTATATGATAGTAACAGATGGCGGCCAGTAATTTTTTTTTTTTTTTTTTGTTAATTGTGGTGGTACGCTACATCCCTAAATTAAATATGATAAACTGATCATCGTTAGTTAGAGATGATGTGAAAACACAAAAATAATGGAGATATCGCTTAATTAATGGTAAATGTTTATTGTTGATAAATTCTGTGATTCAGAAGAAAGAAAATTTAAAAAAACTTGTTATGATGAAATACAAATACAATTTTGTATTATTTCGTTACAAAATCTAATTTCATTCTATCCTAAGAGAAATTGTTTAGCTTTCCTTTAATTCCACTTGCGTTTCGCGGCCCGTTCCTTCGCACTTTAAATTATTTCACTTAGTAAATTTTCATAACGATTTCACAAATATTTATTTAAAAAAAAAAAAAATTACACGAACAGATCAATCAAAAAAGCGAAATTTAGATTAAAATATCTGAAAACCTGAAACCGCTGCAAGAGAAATATGTGTGATAGGAATATGTTATATTAATTTTTTTTTAAAGTAAGATATTAGCAATATTTGCTTTTTAAATGCAATGAAGGAAATTCGTTTCTTTATTAAAATCTAAGCAATAATATATTAAGTTACTGTTGACCATCATTTTAATCATTTCAGAAGTTGTACGCTTAAATTATTTTTCAAAATTTCGACCCTTTAATCATAAAACTGTTGGGGCCTCATATTTTTCCTATATTCTAGCGATTAAAATACACCAATTAAAAAAAAGAATGACCTCCCAGCCACCATGGAAAGAGCCGTGGACTATTTTTTAGTTTTCAGTCCTTCCGCCTTAAAGATGTATTTTTTAAAATTTCGGTCCCTAAATATCAAAATTTTTCGAATTTTATATTTTCTTCGTATTCTAGAGGTCTTAGTGCGCCGGTTAAAAATTAAATCAATACTATAATTCATACAGAACTGTCTGTGGAATTTTTTAAACATTTTTTTTTTAAAATTCAGTTTTTACATTTTTTTAAATTTGGACTATTTAGTTTTAAAATTTTGAGGGTTTTATAATTTTCTTATGATTTCCCGAAAAAAGTACGTCCAATTGAAAAAAAAAAAATTAACTCTCTAGCTACTATGGAACGGGCTGTATGATTTTTTTTCTCGAAGCTTTATGAGATAGTTTTTTGAGTTTCTACGGATAAACCTGAAACGATACTTTGTTATTTTCTATATTCGCTTGTACGTTCAACTGTTAATTTAGATCTGAAATGCAACAGGCATTTCGCAGTCGATGTGATAAGCGTCTTTTTATATATAGCTCGTTTACGGAATTTTTAAATATTTTTTCCTGCTAAAATAAATAATCTTTTTTTTCTCTTTTGAATATTTTATGAAAACATATCCAAATGTTGCGAAAATACAGAACACACATTAAACCACGAATACGAACGGATAATACGCGAGTAATGGGCCGGCGGCAAAAAACAAATGTGGACCATGAGTGCAGATTACGAAAGAAGAGTAGCTCCGGTTATCCGGAGACTACTTTAAATATTATAGACCGAACATGTAATATATGCGCCAGTGATAGCAAGAATAGGGGAACAATGAAAACTATTCGAAGGCATTAAAAATCGAAAAATGAAATATCCTGGTCAAGAGAAAACGATTTGTTTACGATGTCGGTATAAGGAAAGATACATTGCGTCTTCTTCTTCATGCAACCCGATTCGGATGTAGCTTAACAAACTTTTCATGGACTCCACCATTTGATGAAATTTGTCTCGACTTTTTACAACCTGCAATAATTCTCCTACTTTTGTAACTCCAGTTCATGTCTTAATATTTTGGAGTCAAAAAATCCTTCTTCTTCGCCCCCTTTTTCATTTTACCGCTTTTATCATTATTGTTTAGAAAAGGTGAAATGTTGGTCTTCTCATAAAATGTGCAAAAAAAATTTGTTTTTCATTTTCTGATTATATCCATTAGTACCGGATCCGTTTTCATTAATTGTAGCACACCGCCGCATTAGTGTAATTGCGTAAGGATTTCGAATTTGGGTGTGAATAACATTCCCCGTAACAAATAGTAAAAATTCCGTTGCAGGATTTTTTATTTCTCTGTAAAAAATAATAGAAAATGTACCTTTTTTTAAACTCTCTGCAATGAGTACAGTAATTAGGCTAGAAGTGCGACTTGTTTGTGTAGACCATATCATGGAGTTTTGATGTGTTCAGTAACGCAAAAAGAAAAGTAACGGACCATAAATTATTTATTTCACTTACATCAGAAATTAATAAAATTTTATTTAGAGTTTATCATTTACCATAGTAATCATTTTATTTAAATTTTAATTGATGACTTTTACAGTTTTAAATGCACTAATGATATGAACACCACCGATAATACACTGAACTATCGTTTTCAATTTAATTCTTTTTCGCAAAAAAATATCAATATTCAATGCGGAATTTGTTGTTGTTATGAAATAATGTGACAGCAGAACTGACAAACTGAGCGTCACATCGTGACGCCATTTTTGCCAAATGCTTTTAATGTTCCGACTTCTTCGATGAATTTTTCTAAAATTTTCTTTCATACAAACCTTGTCCTGACAATTACGAACAGAACAAAAAACAAAAAGACAGCCAAATCGGTCGAGCCATTCTCAAGTTATGATATGTTATATCTGCGCAATTATTAAAGGAACTCGCCGAAACCCGACGAACGACAGAATTCCCGACCGCGATCTAAATAACGTATACTGGAATAATTTTTTTACTGTGGCGCTATCTGTCGGGAATGATGGTAATCTGTGTTTAGGCGCTAGTTGGCCGCATTTTCGATCGATTTTTATTAATTTCATAATTTATTTATTTTTTTTTTGACTTTGAAGTTGCCTATTCTGTTCCTCCCAACCCTATAATTAAACGGCCCAAATTTCATAAAAATCGGATGGATAGTTTCGGAGTCCGTAGAGGACATAGATACATACATACATACATACATACATACTTTCATTTTTATATATATAGATTAAAAACCAGAGTGGAAACCATATGTTAAAATGAAGAACGGAGAAATGAAATGATGGTGGAATGAATGAATATACTATCTTATATCTGTGTCGTGTAGTATCCACGTGCCTTTACGCGTTAAAGTGATTAATTGTTTTTGCACTGATATTAGTGACAGATATAGATAGCGTTTTCAAACGGAAAATACGATCCTGGTGCGTTAAAAACGAACAATCTTGAAACAAACAGATAAAGGGGAAAAAGAGATCCAAGGAAAGGAAGGAAGATATAAAAATATAAGATTAGGAAACAAGGAAAAAAGAGGTTAAATAAATAAATAAATAAATAATGATTACAAAATTAAATATAGCACACAGAAACATTAGATCAAAAATTTAACTTGTGGTCGAACAATTCGAAGGTGTTTGGTCGCGTTCGTTTTGTGCGTTGTTCGTCGCCTTCGAATAATTCCTGAAGTATTTAACTTAAGCCTACACATACGGAACTACATTTACATTTACACGCATCTTCACACGCATACACACACACTCAACTTTCAAATTTAATCCCGGTGCCTGGTATAACACCGATATATTGTTTATTTTATCTTAATGATGTCTGTGGAGGGGGCCGGTACAGACCGGCCGCCGGATGATATAATGGTCATAGATGATAATTCAAGTTACTCTGTTATCTCGAGTAATCGTAATTATACTGATAAGCCTGATATAAAAAACAAAGATGTTTCTATTGCTAATTCAACTTTCGAAACAGGTAACAATTCTAACAGCTGTGATAGTTCTAACTCTCGCAATCCCGATAAAAACAAAAATAACGTTAATGATAATTCTAACGCTAAAAGAAGAGCAGCAGTTTTCTCAGAAAATAAAAATAATTATTCCCCGAGCAATTTCAGTAATGACAATTACAAAGTTTTTATAGAAAAAATAAATTCGGATAGTAATGTCAGAACATCGATTAGTGCATTAAAAATAGCTGAATTGATAAGAAAACAGCCTTTTTATAAAAACATAATCGAAATAAAAAAAGTAAGTCGTAATAGAGTAATAGTACAACTCTCTTCTTATATCACAGCTAATGAAATGGTGAATAGCTCTCTCTTTATAAATAATGGATACAAGGCATATATCCCCTCGTATCTCATCTCACGGGTAAGAGTTATTAAGGGTATAGATTTAGATTATTCTGAAGAGCAGCTGATCGAAATGATAAATTGCGATCCGTTCATTGTTAATAATATCGAACGTTTAAATAGAAAATGCTTCTCTAAAGGTGAGATAAGTTATGTCCCCAGTACCTCTATACTTGTTTCCTTCGAAGGACAAAACTTTCCTTCTTATCTGTTTCTTTGGCACGTTAGATTTCAGTGTGACCCTTTCGTCAGAAGAATTCGGCAATGTTTCCGTTGTCTACGATATGGTCACGTGGCAAATCAATGCAAAGGAAGTGCCAGATTTGATAAATGCGGTGAGAATGATCATACGGCAGATACGTGCAAAAATGAATTTGTATCATGCATTCATTGCAGAAGTAGTCACAAATCGTCGGATAATAATTGCCCCGAAAAAAAGCGACAATCTTTAATTAACGAATTAATGGCCAATCACAATCTAGGTTATCATGAAGCAGCTATTGAAATACCCCAAACGTATAAACAGCAACATCTTTATTCTAATAAATTAAGTTATAATAGATTTTCATTGCTCCCGCATGATGGCAGCTTCCCCGCTCTTGTTCATGATCCGCCTACACAGGATCATCCAGCAGGCGTCCCTGTCTTTAAGCCAAAACCGATTTCTAAACGCACAGGATTTCACGATTCCAATCAATTAGTAGACTCAAATTTAAAACGGTCTGTTTCATTCTTCTCTTCTGATGAAGACGTGAAAGCAACGAAAAGAAAGAATACAGCAAGGGTAACAATTCCGAAAAGCCAAACTGTTAAAATAATGGAGAAATCTGATCTAGATAAAACGATCAAACCAGGTCCGTCTGGATCTAAAACTAGTTCGATTAAAAGCAATATCGTAGACCCTAAGGGTAATAAACAGAGTATTCGGAAACATCCTATGATCTCTAATAAAAAGTAAGTATTATATACCGTTAATATTGTATAATGGGAATTTTATTTTATTCTATTTTTCCATTAGTTATATAATAAACATTCATAATTATCGTGATTTCGTTTTCATCTCGCTCTTTCCCCTTATTGCCCTCTTCATCCTGACGACGTAGCCGTCTGTGATCCTGACCATATCCTCTTTGAATGTCCATCCCTCGTGAACGAACGTACCTCTTTGTATTCCAATCTGCTGTCACTCAAACTCCCTACTCCTTATTGTGCCTCGTATATCTTATCGTTTCCGTCGATCTCAGTTGTTCCTATCCTCAGTTCCTTTATCTTATCAATAGCTGACCGAATCTACATTTAACTGATCCTTCTCCTTCCTTTCGTTTCTGGGCGAAGATCCTTTGTTGATATGCCCAAAGGGGGGTTAAAAAAAAAAAAAAAAATAATTATCGTGATAATACAACTAATTTTAAATTATAATAATATTAAATTCCGTTCATTCACAGTATTATACCATAATTATTTAGTACAAGATAAAATAACTGGGATATTCATTTAAGTTTAGTAAAATAGCTTCTTATGATAATTGTATACACTAATCAGCCTCGAACCCAACCTTTTTTTAGTTCTATTCTATTTTTATTCTTCTTTATTCCACATTGCTTAGGGTAGTTCAATGGAATGCCCGTAGCATCTTGTGTAATTTGTGCGAGTTTGAGGTTTTTGTATTTAATAATAACTTTGATATAATATTATTATGTGAAACTTGGTTATCCCCCGATAAACAGTTCCACTTAAGAAATTACAGCTGTTATCGTGATGACAGAGCCGACGGGTACGGCGGCGTCGCCATACTAGTGAGAAATGACATTGATCATGATCTGATTCAAACTAATTTAAAATCATTTAGTAAAAATTCGGAATCTAGTGCAGTTTCCATCAGGGTAAATGTTTGTAATTCTTCATTTTATTTTATATCATATTATTCTCCCCCGGGACATCTTATCAATTCAACATCTGTTTCAGCTACTCTTGCCAGTTTAAGTTCGTGGCCTATAACTTTCAGTGGAGATTTTAATGCTTTGAATAGGATGTGGGGCTGCAATTGCAATGATAGTAAGGGAGCGGCAGTCATAGAAATTCTCTCTGAATGTAATCTGTGCCTTCTAAATGACGGTACACCGACTAAAATTTCTCATCCATCTCGGTCTATGAATCCGGTTGATTTGACGATGGTGTCGCCCGATATTTATCTCGATTGTTCATGGTCAGTATTTCCCGATTCTCTTGGTAGCGACCATCTTCGCATATTATTTGAAATCAATAACAAACATAGAAATCTGTCATCATTCCCTGAAATCAAGGAAATCGACCAAAGGAAGCGCTGGAAACTCTTAGATGGTGATTGGGGAAAATTTAGAAATATTATGGAACAGGAGGTAGGTAAAATCCAGATGGAAACTACCCCATTGGGACAGTATAATCTTTTTCTAAAAATGTTAAGCTCTGCCCTGGATCAATCTTTTCCGAAACCATCTCCATATCTAGGTAACAAACCGGCTTCTCCCTGGTGGAACAGGGAATCGGGGACAAGATTAAAAAACGAAATCAGGCACTAAACGTTTTTTGAAGAAGTGGTACGATGCAAGCTTACCTTGAATATAAAAGGATTAATGAGGAAACACGTAGACTTCTCAAAAGCACCAAAAGAGCCTCTCGGAGGAGATTTTGCTCATCGTTTAATCGAAACACTCCGCTCAAAGTTATCTGGTCTTTAGCTAAACGATTCAAGAATACGAATTTCCACTCCACATCTCTAAAAAGTGATTGTTGGTTCGACCAGTTTACTTGCTCTGTAGCCCCGTGTTATGTTCCTTGCATCTCGGAAGTATATGGAATCGAGCTTGAAAACAATTATCAACAATCTCATATTCTGTCCAATCCCATATCAATCGAGGAACTAGGATTGGCATTAAAGAATAAAGGTAAAGATTTTTCGCCGGGGATAGACGGTATTACTTATTCGATTCTGAAAAATTTAGGAAACAAGGCGAAAAACGTTCTGGTACACATATTTAATCAATTGTTATTCAACTCAGTCACTCCACTTGAATGGACGCAATTCATAATAATTCCTATTTATACGGATTTCGTGTCTTTGAGGTCCCTTTTACGGGCGCTATTTGATACGACTTTCGTGTCTTTGAGGTCACTTTTTACGGGCGCTATTTGATACAAATTGCTACTTCGAGTCCCTCTTTCGGAGCGTCTTTTGATACAGATGGCGTGATTTTAGAATTTAAATTTTTGTTCCTGTTCCGGATGCCATTTGATACGAACAACGTTTCTTCCCTGTTACAGGTTCACTTGATACGGTTTATGTTGATGAGAGAGAGAAATGATTTTTCTTTTTATTATACGAGCATTAGGCTTTTATTTTATCGAAAGTAAATTTAAAATAGAAAATAGAAGTAAAATAAAAAAAAAATAAACAACAATACGTTTTCGATCCCGCCCCAAAGCGGCGGGATTCTCTCCGCTAGAGATATCACGAAGTCGATACCACGTGTTTAATAAGCAAAACTTTTACTAAGAAATAAACTTATAATTGATGGAAAAGTTCACAAAAAACTGACAGGGCAGCGATCCTGATAAACGTACTCGGCCACGATAGAAAAAAAATAACAGAAAATTTCACTTTTTGACAAAATTAACAAAAAAAAATAAATTAAGCGGCATGGCGCGTAATCATTTCAATACACGTGCGACAGCGACCAGATATATCACGAAAACCGAACGATCGACGATTAACTCTAACTAAAACTAAAAAAAAAAACCAAAGGCTACGCAGAAGTGTTCTTACAGAAACTTCTGCGCAGATCCCCCCACTAACTACCCTGCCTGACTTTTGGCGGAATACATTTGAAATCTCTTCTTTGGCTCAAGGTCATTCGACACACAGTACGGATGCGCGCTTTCGCCGCAAGCACATGTCACTGCCTAAGTCCTCGACCACTACTACTACACAGACACTAGTGTAGTGTATCGTCCCGGTGCAACTGATCGAACGAACAGGCACGGGATTTCCATTTTGGCCGAGTAAGCATACTTGACAAGGCAAAGCGACGGCAAAAAAGAACGATGTCCGATAGATCGTGAATTAATGACGTTTCGGGGAGTATTTTTTTATAACTCGGACATCGTCAAAATATAGCGCTGCAAATACCGAATCCGTATCACTGCCCCACCCCAATTTTCATCCAAAACGGGAGTTTTGGATGAGGACCAAGGTGCGAAAATATCAACGGATTCGGATCATCCAGTGTCAAACCACAGAGCTCTGAACATATCTCTACCGTCTAGATTCACATTTACACCTCGAACATACTACACACATTCCTCAAAACGGCACGGAATGACTAACACCAGGTTCCACTATGAAAAACAAAGAGTTCAAATATGTAATCGAACTCCCTGAATAAATAAAACTACAAAAAAAATTCAAGGGACAATTTAATCAAAAAAATTAATCCAACACAGCTGACAGGTCAGGATCAGGCCAAGCCTGCGACCTCTCAGCAAAACACATTAAATTCAGGTCACACCTGTAACGCCTACAATACAAATCCTCGCCGTAGCGAAAAATAAATTAAATAATAAGATCGGGAATCAAGTTAGATATCATAGGGCCGATCCAACAACACCTGTAACGCCTTCAATACAAATCCTCGCCGCAGCGAAAAATAATTTGAAGTAATAAGATCGGAAATCAAATTAAATATCATAGTGCCGATCCAACAATACCTGTAACGCCCACAATACAAATCCTCGCCGCAGCAAAAAAATAATTTGAAGTAATAAGATCGGAAATCAAATTAAATATCATAGTGCCGAACCAAATAGAGATAAATAATCTCGAAACCTAACATTACTTCCTACCAACTAGCTTCGTCGGTGCCAATGGAGAAAAAGAAGGACAAGAGAAAGAGAATGTGTACGTGTCGGCCTCCTCATCACACCAAATATTAAATTGTGGTCCCGCTATATATTTGTGCTCCATGCACTTTAAAAGACTACGAGCGACCTCACGCCCAGGCCCATACCATAATATAAAAATTCTCAAAAACCAATAAACACAAGGGCCCTGGTACGCTTGACCTCGTCCGATACCCTAACGACGCAACGGGCACCACAAAAAACTGAAAATATGGCCCCAAACACGTACACCACCAGAAAAATTAGAAAAACGATTAGGAAAACGAAACTGGAATACAGAGTAGGAAATTTAGGAAAGACTGCCGAACGAAACCCATCAAGATAACTGGTCCCAAAAATGAACCAGCTTTCGTCATTCCGAAGGCGGCGAAACTACCTTACATGCCTTCCACGGCGCATGTCACCGACTTCAAAATAAATTATTTAAATCATTTATCAAAACATGTATGAAATTTTTAAAGTAATACCGAAATCACAGATATCGGTATATAAAATCGAATTCAACAAAATTTTTGTCAGGACCTTGTGTACCCGCACTCTCGCTCACATACGCTCAAATATTTCCACATGTCGTGCCTCAAACCGCACATAAATATCTATCGCGAGCGCCAAAATCCGGCGGCGTAATCGCGACCAAAATCACATTATTATAACTACCTTAATTTTTTAATTCCTCTCTATTTATAAAAAAATAAAATATAATTGAACTATGAAAACGAAAAATTATTTATATGTCGGTCAATTCTCCAACGTCACGCAAAGAGAGCGCCTTACGAGGAACTTAAATTTACGTAACATTAATAAACGACAGAAATTTATTTATACACACCCCAATGTCATCTACAGTGGATGACTTACGGGCCTTAATTTATAATAAAACAGAATTTTTCGTTTGTACACAAAAATATAAACTAAACAATTTTCTTTTATTTACACCCCCTACGCCGCCTATAGCGAACGATTTACGGGTCTTACATATAATAGGTTTTTATATTCTCACCCACGCCTCATTTACACCAGAACCGGGTCTAAGGTGGTGGGTGAACTGAGTCTCTAAGATAACGAAGATATACAAAATCTCAAATTATACTAAAATTGACAAATTGGGAGGCGGAAAGTTTTCCGCTGATCAAGCCGAAAATAAATTTAAATAATTATCTATATTCTTATTCTACCTTGACCGCTTTGTACACGTCAAGTTTACCGTACCCCTGTCACGACGGGAAACCTCGGATGCCGTTTTGTCCATATCCCATCTTCCTGGTGCAGACTCGCTTGCGTAGGATTTTGTGGACATACCACGGAAAAGATAGAAAAAGGTCAACAAGAAACACGGAAGGTATAACTTGGAAAAATTCTGTGGATAACGTAGAAATAAATGAACTATCCGAGTTCCAATGATTCACACGTTTTCAGGCGCACTACAGTCGCCGCCAGATGTCATGACTTTCTGAGTCGCACTGATTCACACGCTGTAGCCGCCCCCAAAAACGCCGCCAGATGTTAAATAAAATAGGATCACCTTTAGAGGATTTACGAATCCTACGCGCACTGCACCTCGATAGCGATAGGAAAGACAAAATAGACACAACAACGGCAACCAAACCCATCGGACACGGTCAAACCGGCACTTACAAGAAGGGCGCACTGCACTCAGGTTATCATAAGAAAAAAATTTACGTATATCAATTCTCCGTGGTACAATTTCAAGGAAGTTATATATTTTTTCGTATTATGCGGGTTTACTCTTTGTGACAATTTTCAACACTGCAATTGCATGTTAGATCTATAATACTCTCATTTATCTATTTTTCTTTGTTCTTTAAAATTTCTTAATGCCGGACGCAATCAATGATGTTTGTTAAATGTCGTGATCGGGAAATTCGGCTCATTTCTTTTTGTTTATTAATTATTTTTGCCGATATTTCCACGACCGGAAATGGCAACGGGAGCAGTGTCCCCTTCGACGAGAATTATTTACATTAGAATATTTTATATAGTTGTTGGGCGTTGAATAATTAAATCCTGTCTCTCTATTTTCTGTTTTACGTTGTCTTTGCCTTTTCTTAATTTTAGTTCCAAATTTTCTTTTCTTTTTATGTGTCCTAATACTTCCATTGTTACGTATTTTATTAGACTTCATATTTATCGATTTTATATTCAATTTATTACGTTTATTCCTTATTATACTTTTAGACCGTGCCTTACGATTATTTTTTAAATTTCTAGTTTTGTCTGTGTGAGTTATTTTAACATAATTTGCTCTATTATGATCATCAGTTACATTATTATTACTTGTGTCATTAATATTCAATTTAATATCATTGTAATTATCGTTGTTTTTATTTTTATCTTCCTTAATAGTATTTTTATCGTAATTATTATTAGCCGTGTTGCTATTATTATTATCATTGTTATCGTTTGTGTCACTACTATTCAATTTAATATCGTTATAATTATCGTTATTATTTTTATCTTCCTTAATAGTATTTTTATCGTAATTATTAGTAAAAGTGTTTTTGTTCTTATTATCATTATTATTATTATTGTGATTTATATTATTTTTTTCGTTCTCCTCTTCCACCTTACAGCTCACACCATCACACTTCCCGCTAACTTTGTTTATTTCCACGGCTACTTCTCTCTTGTGGGTCTCCATCCTCTCTTCTAGATTTTTAAACCCTCGCCGGGTCTCCATCCTCTCTTCTAGATTTTTAAACCCTCGCCGGGTCTCCTCGCTAAAATTTTTTAACTCCTCGCTCAGTCCGTCTATCTTTTCACCCATTCCGTCTATTTTTTTATCCATTCCTTCTCTCATTTGGTCCTGTTTTTCCATCATTTTGCTCTGTTCTTCCATCATTTTTTGCATCATACTTACTAGATCACCATTCGGGTTCTTACTGCGGTCGCTATTCTGAGCTTCCTCTC
The DNA here is from genome assembly GCA_039619475.1 of Icerya purchasi. Taxonomy (NCBI): domain Eukaryota; kingdom Metazoa; phylum Arthropoda; class Insecta; order Hemiptera; family Monophlebidae; genus Icerya; species Icerya purchasi. The sequence continues at coordinate 286,043,873 of CM077116.1, forward strand.
GGCGATGTATAAACGATGGACCCGGGTCCGAAAATTCTCGAACCGGACTGGTACAAGATGCGTCGGGGTCTTCTAGACTTTTCTTGTCATCTTCATCAGACTCACTCAAAATCGGCTCAGGGTTCCGATACGTACCCCGAGTTGTCACCACCTTAGATAGATCCCGGCTGTCCATTTTTTTACAAGCAGGGTAACATAAATGAATGTAAAATTCCCGAGCGGAAGATCCTTTTAGATTTGTCCTGGCCGCAAAAAAAAATCTTTTTACTATTAACGAGTATTAAATCATTACGAAATTATTGTAAAAAAAAACATGAATGAAAATACAAAAGAAAACAAAATATAAAAATATAATACGGCCAGGAATAAAAAAATAAGACGACGAAAATAATGGGCTGTCCTCTTCCTTCTTCCCGCTTTCCGATTACCCCTCGGACCAGGTCACGCTTTCGCAATTCTGTCCCTCAGTTCGGGCCGCCATTTTATACGGATTGCGTGTCTTTGAGGTCCCTTTTGCGGGCGCTATTTGATACGACTTTCGTGTCTTTGAGGTCACTTTTTACGGGCGCTATTTGATACAAATTGCTACTTCGAGTCCCTCTTTCGGAGCGTCTTTTGATACAGATGGCGTGATTTTAGAATTTAAATTTTTGTTCCTGTTCCGGATGCCATTTGATACGAACAACGTTTCTTCCCTGTTACAGGTTCACTTGATACGGTTTATGTTGATGAGAGAGAGAAATGATTTTTCTTTTTATTATACGAGCATTAGGCTTTTATTTTATCGAAAGTAAATTTAAAATAGAAAATAGAAGTAAAATAAAAAAAAAATAAACAACAATACGTTTTCGATCCCGCCCCAAAGCGGCGGGATTCTCTCCGCTAGAGATATCACGAAGTCGATACCACGTGTTTAATAAGCAAAACTTTTACTAAGAAATAAACTTATAATTGATGGAAAAGTTCACAAAAAACTGACAGGGCAGCGATCCTGATAAACGTACTCGGCCACGATAGAAAAAAAATAACAGAAAATTTCACTTTTTGACAAAATTAACAAAAAAAAATAAATTAAGCGGCATGGCGCGTAATCATTTCAATACACGTGCGACAGCGACCAGATATATCACGAAAACCGAACGATCGACGATTAACTCTAACTAAAACTAAAAAAAAAAACCAAAGGCTACGCAGAAGTGTTCTTACAGAAACTTCTGCGTAGATCCCCCCCACTAACTACCCTGCCTGACTTTTGGCGGAATACATTTGAAATCTCTTCTTTGGCTCAAGGTCATTCGACACACAGTACGGATGCGCGCTTTCGCCGCAAGCACATGTCACTGCCTAAGTCCTCGACCACTACTACTACACAGACACTAGTGTAGTGTATCGTCCCGGTGCAACTGATCGAACGAACAGGCACGGGATTTCCATTTTGGCCGAGTAAGCATACTTGACAAGGCAAAGCGACGGCAAAAAAGAACGATGTCCGATAGATCGTGAATTAATGACGTTTCGGGGAGTATTTTTTTATAACTCGGACATCGTCAAAATATAGCGCTGCAAATACCGAATCCGTATCACTATTTTAAAATCCGGTAAATCTCCGTTAGAAGCTACGTCTTACAGACCGATCTCACTGGCTTCTTGTGTTAGAAAAACATTCGAAATAGTCATTAATAATAGGCTTGTTTGGTGGATAGAGAATAAAAAAATCTTCCAAACCGGAATGTTCGGATTTAGACCGGGCCTTGGAACGTTAGACTGCACTGCTCATTTAGTGAACGAAATCTATGCTTCTTTTTTGAGAAAGGAATTCCTTTCGGCCATTTTTCTGGATATCAAGGGGGCATTTGATAATGTTAGTATTCTGACATTACATCGGCAGCTTGTAAGTATAGGAGTTCCAACAGTCTTGGCTAAGTACATCAGCAACTTGTTTCTCAACAGAAAACTTAAATTTTTGAACCCGGTCACCAAAGAAATGGTTGATAGAGTTGCTTACACGGGTTTGGCACAGGGATCAATTTTAAGCCCGGTTTTGTTTAATATCTATGTACATTCAGTCTTCAGCATACGGTTGCCACATAACTCACAAATTTTCTCCTATGCTGATGATTTTATCATACTGAAAAGAAATAAAAAGATAAAGGAATGTACAGTAGAGAGCAATCAGTCAGTCTACTTATGTGGCAAATTCTTTCAGGAATTTAGACTGGAAATTTCCTCTGCTAAGTCTACTGTTGTGATATTCACATTAAGACCCTACAACGCAGAATGTATTAAGATAAAAATAAATGGGATTAATATCGCGCATAAATCTTATGTGAAGTACTTGGGATTGTATTTGGATTCAAGGCTTACTTGAGGTCGTCACATCCAAATACTTCAAAGTCAAATCTTGAAAACACTGAACCTCCTGAAGGCTATTGGAAACGCTTCATGGGGATCCGACCCTGTAATTCTAGCCTTGTTATATAAATCACTGATACTTTCCAGAATTGATTACGGCTCGATATTTTAGGGCTCAGCCTCCAAATCGAACCTTAGGAAACTAGACACTCTACAGAATATCGGACTTAGACTTATAACAGGAAATGTTCATTCCGCTCCAGTAACGGGTCTTGAAGCGGATACGAAGATTGCCCCACTACAGTTAAGAAGAAATATGTTGGCGGATAGATTTTTATTAAAGTACTGTAATTATAGTTATCCGCATCTGCTTAATATTACTTATAGTATTAGTAATAACTGGAGATTTCTTTCCTCTAAACTACCGTTACTATCAGCCAGAATTCCTCAATACTATAAATATTGTCCGGCCCTAATTCCTAAATATCCATCTAAATATTTCAGAATTCCATCCGAAATTAACCTTATTAACTTAAACACTAATACAAAATTATTTGACAATATTAGACATAATCAGAATACTCTTCTCGGTCGGGAAGCAGATCTTACTACCGCATTGGAGACAGCATTTTCTGGATATTCCAAAATCTTCACTGATGGCTCCAAATCCGGTCGGAATTCCGATCCTGTTGGTGCTGCCTTTGTTGTTGACGAAGTTACTGTACAAAAATTCGAACTCCCACCTTTGGCATCTATCTTCTCAGCCGAGCTGTTGGCAATTGCCAAGGCCTGCGACTATATACTTAATGTACTTGGTAGCAGGGGCACATATGTTATATGCAGCGACAGCCTTAGCTCCCTTTTAGCGCTACAAAATTGCCTCTTTAAACCCAACTATCACCCCACTGTTTGGGAGATAAAAGAGAAATGTTCGATCATCATTTTACAGGCGGTGTTGTGGAGTTTTGTTGGGTTCCAAGTCATGCGGGGATAGAACTAAATGAGGTGGCCGATAGGGCCGCCAAGGATGCGCCTTCAATGGGCATTGAATTTCCTTTTATTCCAGCTGGTGATTTAAAATCTGTAATTAACCGCAATCATTATACGTCCTGGAATAAGCATTGGCGATTGGCCAGGAAGGGTTCATACTTTAATATCGTCCAACCTTTAATTCCGACACACCCATGGTATCTTCACGTGTCAATTTCAATGCCTCATCTCCTCCGCAGATATGTTACTATATTGTGTAGACTGCGTATGGGGCATTCTCGTATGTCACATAATTTTATGCATGCTGATAACCAGGGACAATGCAATAACCATTCGTCTGTTAACTTTTTGGAGGACATAAATCATCTTTTGTTTAATTGCGAGAAATTTGAAGACAGGAGACATACTTTTTTTAACAAATTGATATCCCTCGGTAGGTATCCACCGTATTCCCTGCATCATTTGCTAGAATGCGGAGAGAAGGCTCAATTTTTGATTTTCAAGTTTATTTTTCAAAACAAGATTGTTATTTAACTTACTTGTATGGAGGACTATTTTGTTTTTTTTTCCCTTCTCTCCCGGAGTTTGTTTATCCTTACGTCTTTCGTTAATAATAGTTCTGTCAAGTGCGTCCTATATTGATTGAGTTCAACCAGAAGATATGATCATCGCCGACCACGAAGATATGGTGCAATTTGTACCATCTTAATCTAACGAGCAAAATATTATGGCTGTTCAGTTGAGTCTGGAATTTCAAGTTCCCGGGTACTGACCAGAACAGTCAGGTTATTGTCCAAATGATTCCAGGCAGACAGGCTGTGGGTAATGCTAATTCATTTACGGCCATAGTTGTCCGGAAAATATATATATTTATCTTCCCAAGTTGGTCCGGATAGATGGCTGGTGAATTGTCCTTGCCATTAGATTTTCATTTGCTCATTTTTCCAATACGTTTTTCTTTATTCATATAAAAAAGAGAAAAAAGGGGAAAAAAAAGAAAAAAAGAAGAGAAAAGAAAAAGAGAAAAAAAAAGAGAAAAAGAAGAGGAGAAGAGAAGAGAAGTGGAATAACTTAGACTTATTTTGATATGGAAGTGGCCAAATGGTAAGCTACTTAGCCGCCAAGCCATAAAAAAAAAAAAAAAAAACATTAGATCAATGAGGAAAAACTGGGAGGAAGTAGAGATATTAGAGGCAAGACAAGAATATGATATATTAATTTTAGGGGAGATGAATATAAAAAAGGACGAAATAAGTTTATATAATTTAGAAGGTTATGAGAAATGTCACAATTTAGATGCAGAAGAGGTAAAACATGGGATTGTGATATACATAAAAGGGGACAAAAAAGTACAAACTCAAATTAAAAACAAAAATATGGAAAATGCGGAATGTGTAATAATTGAAATAACTTGGTATGAGGAAAAACTATTTCTATGGGCGTTATACAGATCACCATCAGGAAAAGCAAACAAATACATTAAAGAAATAAAGGAGATTGACAAAAAATACATGGAAAACTGTTCTACTATATATATATAGGAGACATAAATATAAATACTGGAAAACACAACTCAATAGCAACAAAATACATGAACACAATGGCAGGAATGGGTTATAAAAGCAATTTAGAAGGATACACAAGAGAAGAATGGAGAGAAAACAGGTTCACACAAACCAAAATTGACCATATATACACTAAAAAGAAGAAAAGAAACATCGACTTCGAATATTATAATACAGATATTAAAATAGCAGATCACAACATGATAGTGTGTACAGTAAAAATGAAGATGGGAAAAACCGGAGGAAAACAAATGGAATTAAACAGAAGTTTTTTAATGGAAAATAAAGTGAAAAACGAACTAAGACTCATAAAGTGGGAAGGGAAATCAGATAAATTGGACGCTGAAAATTTATACGAAAGCATAAAAGAAAAATTTGAAAAAGTATATAAAGAATGTAGGTAAACAAAAAATACGTTAGAAGAAGGAAAAATACAAAGGAAGAAAGAATGAATGACGCAAAAAATAATTGAAATGATAAAAAAAGAGACAGATTGTACAAAAAAGTAAAAAAGAATAATCAAAATATTGAGTTAAGAAGAAAATACAATAAATTCAGAAACCAAGTGAATGCAGAAATAAGACGGCAAAAAGACATGTTTGTCGGGAAAAGTTTTAAAGTGGCGAAGGGGGATATCAGGAAAACTTGGTTAAATATAAACAAGATTGTAGGAAAACAAAAGAGCCTAGGAGTAGATGAAACCATAAATAAATACTTTGGCAAGGGACAAGAAGCAAGAGAAATTGCAGACAAATTCAGTAAAAAATTCAAAAATGGCATAAAAAAAAAGGAGCAGGAAGCCCCAGCCCAAGCAAGTGAGAATATAGAACCGAGCGCTCCACCGAAAGAGCAGAGCACTCAAAGAACACGTGATCGGTGTCACAAACAACCGTATCATTTGAATGGAGAGGACAACATGCTGAAGAGGTCAACGAGAGGCGAAAGCGTGAGGAAGGTAGCAAGGAATGGTTTAAGCGCAAACGCACAATGGAGACAACAACAGAGCGAGGAAGTGAAGGAAACAGAAGGAACTAAGGATTTGAAGGAAGATTAGGCTGAACTGACAGAAAAAAGGAGCGATAATTAGAAAAGGAGGAAGGGTACATATTCGACCAAAATCTGAGATGAAAATGTTTACACAAAGGCAGGAGATTAGAGGATGGGATTTTTTTGAAGAAGAATGTAGAAGAAGAAGCAGCAACCCGAGCCAAAGAATCAGCCATCTCATTACCCGAGATGCCAGAGTGACCAGGAACCCACAGCAAGTCAACATGGATTCCATGGAGAGAAGAGAGAGTCCAAATGAGAGAACGTATGCGGAGAATAGAAAAATCACAGGAATGATTAGGAAGAGGAGAAGTGATGGCTTGAAGAGCACTCATGGAGTCGGATATGATCAGAAACTGGGAAGAAAGACGATTGGAGGAGATAAAAATAATGGAACGTAAAATAGCCATTAGCTCGGCTGTAAATATGGAACAGAAAGAAGGAAGACAGAAGGATTCAGAGAAGTTATAGTCTGGAAGAATAAAAGAAGCACCAACCCCATCAGGCCCCTTAGAACCATCAGTGAAAATGGTAACATGAGAAGGGAAGAGAGAATTGACAATACTGTGGAATTCCTGTTTAATTACAGCTGGAGGGAGAGATTTTGAAAGTGTAGGCGAAATAAATACTCTGGGAGGGTGGTAGAGATCGCTGAAGTTAACGGAGAAATAAGGCAGACTATTAAAGGAAATTGTATACGGCCAAAATGAACTAAGACGGAGAGAAATAAGGGACAGGATAGGAATTTTCCTAGGCATAAAGCGCCAATTCCGAGAAATTAAAAGGTAGGAAAAAATGGGAGAAGAAGATGAGAGAGAAAGACGTTTAGCAAGGAAACGATAGCCCAAATAAGATCTGCGAATAGACAGGGGAGGAACATTCGATTCAGCAAGCAGTGCTGGAATAGGAGAGGATTTAAGAGCACCGAGACAGAGTCTAAGGCAAGAATTTTGGATCACATCAAGTTTAGAGAGACGGGATTTGGAAGCGCAGGCATAAATAAACGAGCAGTAATCAAGCTTGGAGCGGACGATGGATTTATATAGAAGAATAAGAATGAAAGGGTCACCACCCCATTTAGTCGGAGACAGGGCCTTCAGCAAGTTCAACCGTTTAGTAGAGGAGGAGGAAAGATATTTAATATGTTCGGAAAAAGTCAAACGACTATCGAGAAAGATACCGAGATAACGAAAGCAATTAACACGAGCAATAGCTGTGTTATTTAAGGATAAATTAACAGAAGCAGGGTTATAAGGGCGAAGGGTAAATACAACGCAGGAGGACTTAGAAGGAGAAATCGAAAGGTTAATTGAGGCAAGAGCACTTTCAAGGAAATTGAGGGACGATTTGAGAGCATCATTAGCTGCGTCAATATCGTGGGAAGAGGAAAAAAGCAAAATATCATCGGCAAAGAATAAAGAGTGGGAATTTAAAGGAAGGGAAGCGATACTAGCAGTATAAATGTTAAAAAGAGTAGGACTGAGAGAGGAACCTTGAGGAAGACCGCAGAAAACCTTTCTAGAAGTGTCAAATAATGGAGGAGAGAGGTGGATAGAACGATTGGACATGAGCTTAATAACAAGGGAAGTGAAATTCACTGGAATGTTAATTGCTGTCATTTTATCTCTTAAAGTTGGGAGATGAACATTGTCGAAAGCACAGGAAACATCGATGAAGGAATCCAGAGTATAATGTTTTTGGATAAAGGACTTATATAAATGAGACACAAAAAGACTGATACAATCAGGAGGGCCGATACCAGGCCGAAAGCCGAACATATTGTTAGGAAGCACATTATGGTGTTCCAACCACCAGACAAGACGCTTGTTTAGCATACCCTCAAACAATTTTCTGATGCAGGATGCCAAGGAGATGGAGCGTAAGGAAGAACTTTTCTTAGGAATAGGGACAATGATGAAAGAATTCCAAGAGGGGGGTATTGAACCCCTGGAAAGGAAAGAATTGAAAAGACTGAGAAGAAAGTTAAGGGATAGTTCAGACAGATTTTTAAGAGCAAGATAAGATATACCATCAAGGCCTGGAGTAGGGTTGGAAGATTTGGATAAAACAGATAATAATTCATTAAGATTGAAAGCCGAAGTGAGGAAGTGAGAAGGAGGGGAAGAGATTTGCGGAGAGGTGTTGCAATACAGTTCGTCAAAGGAAGGAATGTAAGCAGGAGCGACAGAATCAATGAAGGATATTAGGCTATCCTCAGATACATTAGAAAGAGAAGGACGTTCAGAGGATGGAGATTTAAAAGCTCTAGCCAACCTCTAAATATGTGAGAGAGAGGTATTTCTAGAAAAAGAGGAGCAGAATTTTTTCCAAGAGGCCTTTTTCACGGCTTTAGGAATAAACCTAGCCCTGGCGTTGACTTGTTTATGAGCCAGAAAATTTTGGGTTGTTGGATTAGAGCGATAGTATCTGAAGGTCGAACGACAATGGTTAAATGCAGCGTTACACTCCTCATTCCACTAAAGAGATGAGGCCGCACAACAATGAGTGGATGCAGGAGAACGACGAGGGGGAGAAGATAGAGAAAGAGCAGACCTGATAGGATGGAAAAAGAAATTATAGAGAGAAATGGGATCACAATTAATCTGTGGATCAGGAAGTGATGAATCAACAGAAGACCGGAAAAGAGTCCAATTAGTTTTGCTGAGATTCCATCGAGGAGAATGGAGATGCCTGGGATAAGTTGGAGAAGGAAAAATATCAGTAGTAATTATTATGGGAACATGGTCACTGCCGAAAGAACCCGAAAGGGTTCTCCAGGTAAAGTTAAGACCAATTGAAGGGGAAGAAAGAGTTAGATCAAGAGAACTGGAGACAAAAGCATTCCTAAAATAGGTTGGGGAAAGATCATTAAGGAGCACCAAGTTATCAGAAAGGATAGTATTCTCAAGGATGGAACCATTGCTATTGTAGGATGTGCAGCCCCACATAGGGGAATGAGCATTCCAATCGCCGCCGATAATAAACGGTTGCGGGATAGATGAGAAAAATGTAGAAAGGGGGAAGTGACGAAGATCGTAAGTAGGAGGAACATAAATCGAAACAACGTTAATAGGACGCATAGAAGGAGGATTGATGGAGATATGAACGATATTAGGAATATTAGGAGTAGAAGGAAGGTTGAGAGAAATCTCGTGAGAACGGAATGGAATGTCATTTCTAACGAGGATCGCAGAACCAGCATAGCCATCATCGCGATCGCTTCTGATTACCTTGAAGCCTCTAATGTTAAAATCCACGCCTGACCGAAGCCACGTTTCTGAGATGAGAGCAACTTGGATATTATGAAGATCCAACAAACCCTCCAATGAATTTTTGTTGGCTCTGAGACTACGACAATTCCATTGTAGCAGATTAAACGCAGCCGGCATTATAGAGCTAAAGAGGGATTAGGAAAAAAAGAGGTAAGAGAATGGAGTAGGAAGCAATAGGAGAGCACAGAGGAGGATATAAATGCAAAGCATTTATACTAAAATAGCAAGGATAGGTGGATAGGGAAGAAAGGAACAATCGACTATAATAATTAGAATACAGGAGGAAGTGAGTCAGGGCAGCTAGATTATAGAGGGAAACGGAGCGTAATAGAAAGAGAGATGATAAAACACAATTGGGAGCAGAAATGAAGGAGATATATGGAGGTTTTGGAGAAACAGGAAATAAGCATGAAAACATCCAAATAAATAAAGTAAAGTCAGTTGTAGTTAGACCGTTGCACTTAAAACTGGAGCTGGGTGTTACGAAGCCATAGCTATACACGCCAGCTAGTCTCACAACTGTATAAATGTAACAGTAAAAGTGAGAAAAAAAGCAACTTCGAATGGAACTCAGCCCAAAGATTGAGTACGTCAACTCGGCATGAGCCCATTCGAGAAAATAATAAGAAGATAAAAGGTACCAGTGCTCAATAGTGGGTATGGTCACTACGGCAACGGCCCTTTTAATAATAAAAGGAAATGTAAAACAGGAGAAAGCCGCGCTTAAACCTGAGCCAATGTGCAACTGACTTGGATGAATCATACTGCGCAATTGGAAAGAGATTAAGCAAGAGAATAGGAGAAACGAGAGGGGGAAGGGGGAAGGACAAAAGAAGAAAGTAGAGAAAATTCTGCCCTGAATCTTATCACTTCTACTCCTTTTTAGTCTTATTTGATTTTTCCTTGTTATTAGGAGAGGAATTATTAAAAACGTATATTATTAGGGAGGAAACGAGAAAGAGAATCAGCAAAGGATGAGGAGGAAGCAATGTTGTTTAAAGAAAGAAGCTCTAGAACCACAGTTGAAATATTATTAATTAAGGGAGGAAGATCCGAAGAGGAAGAGTTTAGAGGAGCTGAGGATACAGGATTGATATTAGTAAAATTTGTGGAAAGACAACTTTCTGAAGTAGAGTTAGGCAAAGAAGGAACGAATTTATTGAGAGCCTATCCATTGGAGGGAGAAGGAATACGATTAGATGGAAGAGGGGGGAATTGGGGAGAGGAATCGTAGATAGGTTTAGAGAACCGTTTTTTGTGGAATGTAGGTGATTTAAGACGAGGAATAGAGTTAGAAAGAAGGGAGGGGAGTGATGGTGGAGATTTAGTAGTATTATTGTGGGAAGAGGAAGGCAAGGAGGCTCGGTCAGCAAACGAAAAGGCATGAGTAGCTAAGCTGTTCTTTTTGATAAGTGAGGCTTCTTGAAAAGAGATATTCTCGAAAGCCATAATGCGTTTTATTTCTTTCTACCTAATCCACTCAGGGCAAGACCGATCATTGGGACAGTGAGAGCCTTTGCAAGTTCGGCAGGTGGGAGGAATTTGTAGGCAACTACATTCTGAGGCTGAGTGCTTGGAAGCACAGTGAGAACAGATATACGAAGAACTACGGCAGTGTTTTGAAATGTGACCAAAAAGAAAACATTTTGAACACTGCGTAGGTGAACGGACACTGGGGGAAACGGGAAAACGTAATCTGTAAATTGAGATAAATTCGGGAAGGGTAGTTTTATGGAATTTGATCTCGACCGAGCGGGTAGGAATTTTAGAATCTTCGGAAGAACGGTAAATTCGGCGAATTGAGGCAATAGGGATTGAGGACTCAATTCCTTCAGCAATTTACTTCTCGGAGAAGGACGGATGAACGCCTGAAATGATGCCCATTCTAAAGCGAACACTGTTGGGGATGTACGCTTTAATATTGTGCTATGCGAAGAAATTGGACTGCGCCAGAAAAGAATTTGCAGAAGAGACCGAAGGAAATTTAACTGAGACACGCTCCCCTAAAATTAATATATCATATTCTTGTCTTGCTTCTAATATCTCTACTTCCTCCCAGTTTTTCCTCACTGATCTAATGTTTCTGTGTGCTATATTTAATTTTGTAATCATTTTTTATTTATTTATTTATTTAACCTCTTTTTTCCTTGTTTCCTAAGCTTATATTTTTATTTCTTCCTTCCTTTCCTTGGATCTCTTTTTCCCCCTTATTTGTTTATTTCAAGATTGTTCGTTTTTAACGCACCAGGATCGTATTTTCCGTTTGAAAACGTTATCTATATCTGTCACTGATATCAGCGCAAAAACAATTAATCACTTTAACGCGTAAAGGCACGTGGATACTACACGGCACAGATATAAGACAGTATATTCATTCATTCCACCATTATTTCATTTCTCCCTTCTTCATTTTAACATATGGTTTCCACGCTGGTTTTTAATATATTATAAGATATATAGAGTAAGAACACTATGAAATCTTCTGTTATCTCAGTTGTACCGGGAAATTATTGGTTTTTCGCAATGTGAAAAATACACGATTAATTCATTTAAATTAATTTCATTTTATTAGAGTTTTTTTTTTAGTCGAACAATAATCGAAAGATGTTTAATGATTTGTTCTTTGACGTTGGATAATTTAATTAAGGAATGAAATAAAACATTTGACAGATTCAGTATATTACTTTATTACAGAACGGACATTAATTAATTCATCTTAATAAGATCTAAATTTGGAAAAGTGTAATATGCTCATTAGCGCAATCTTTAATAGGGAAATTCAGCTGCATATAAGCAACTGGAGTCAATTCCATAATCTGTCAAAACTGAAATAACTGCGTCATAGTATGAATCATAACATCCCTCATCATAGAATGTATCGGTTATGAACACTGATACTGCACCACAATCTGCAAATAAAATGTTTATTACAACCATTATATCCCATATTGCCAGAAAACATTAAACATCTCCTACAAAATTACTTTATTACAGCAAAATTGTTTGAAGTAATTACACGAGTAATACATACCAAATAACACAATCAGCACATTTGGATTATCCAAACAATCAACGGCAATTATGGTGTAACCGGTTTCTAAGAATGACAGATTTTACCATTAACACAAGCAAGGAATAAATTAAATTAAATTTAAACTATAATCAATCCCGAATATTGCACAATTTATGTATTTAATAAAAGTTATGTGCATTCATTTTATCTGCTACAGAAATAGCAGTTATTAATTCATAAGAATTAAAACATATAAACAATACTAGAATATAAAGTCACTATTATTTCCATTCACTGATGAGACGTGTAAAATAAAGTTTGATAAAGAAAAGCATTTCGATAATTACTTTTTTTAAATAATTATCATATTCAAAATAGAACAGAAAAAAAAAAAAAAAATAGAACAAGGTTTGGAAAAAAACATTTTTTTATCGAAACATGTTATTCAAGCCATTAAGAAAAGTACTCACCAGAATTCCACTTTTAATACTTCGACGAACAACATAGACGATAAAATATAACGATATGTAATTTTAATAATTTAATATGAGGGTAAAGAAGAAGAGTATTTTAAGTAAACAAATATACACATGGAAGCGAAAGCGAAAAGCGGAGAGAGATAGTCAAGACGAGAAGTCAGCATGAAACAAGAAGAAAAAAAAAGAAAGAGAATAAATTGACGGCAACAATATTATGTACATAAAATTAATGAAATTTATCTCCTTTCTCTCTTTTTCTCTTCTTTCATGCTGATTTCTCGTTTTAGCTATCTCTTTCTGCTTTCTGCTTTCGACTTCCATGGTATATTCATTTACTCGAAATACTCTTTCTATTTAACCTTACATTAAATTATTAAAATTACACATCGTTATAATTTATCGCCTATGTTGTTTGTCGAAATTTGTTTATACATAATAATTATTTAATTCTTCCTAAAAATATTTTGATTAATTCTATTTTATTAAGTTGTGCGCTAGCGCCCGTATATAAAAGGTAGATATATTTTTAAAGGGATGGCATCGGGTTTTGTTTAAAAACGGCATGGCTGTCGGCAGTCTGCATCAGGTAGTGGAAATGTTGTATGTGCTGAAAATCGGCGTGGGCCATTGTGGGTGTTTTGCACTTGAGAAATGTGTTCATTTTAAAAAGTCGATAAAATATATAAATATTATATATAAAGCACGTTAATCATTTTACACGCATTTTAATATTCGTGATTGTTGTTTTGTATGATTTCGCATGTAAAATTGTTTGTCAAAACATTTATTCTTTCTAGATACGTTTCTAATAACGTTTCACTACCAGGCGGGGCAAAAACATAAATCACCGGTATACATAGGGAGGCGTACATAAATTAATAAAAAAGAACGTATTTTTTTGTCGCTACTGATAATATTTTATATAAATGAAAAGAGGCTTTAATTATGAAGTGAAATATGCTAAAAACCCTTTTCCTGTTTACTTTATAGGATTTTCTCTTATCAAATTTTTATTTTTTCCAACTATCCGAAATTTCTGGTTTTTGTTTTGTCGGTTCGGTGACCATTTTTTTTTATTTTTGTGACGACGATATAATATTTAATGCGGTTAAAGAATTGAATTTTATTAATTCAAACGATCTCTCATCGCATTTATTTAGCTTTTCGTTTAATTTTCTTGGTTTTTCATTAAATAACTGTTATATATACTAATATAATATATATTTTTCTCACGGGGGCGTCGCCCTTTTCATTTTTTTAAATTACAAAAATGTAATTTTAAAATTTTGGTCGACAATAAGTGTTAAGTTATTGTATTGAGTTGTATATTGAATGGTTGGATTACATGCAAATGTTAAAGAAATTATGATAAGCGAAATATGAAAAAATTAAACGCATTATTAAGTATTTATTTTTAGTGTCATTTACCTGTGTTAGACAGTTCACCATTGTTTAGCTGTACAAATGGGACATCTCCATTGTATAGTATCAATCCCTCTGTAAATTTATGAAACAAAGTAGTGAATAGATGTGTCATGACAAAATTAACAATGAAAAATTTAATTTAAAATCTAAGTAAGAGTTGCAAAATATAACATTTTGTTTCAGTTGAAGTTACTTTTTCTTCTCCTTTTTGAAGGCATTCTCCGTTATTATAAGTAAACTTTAAAAAGTCTAAAAGTCAAATGCAGCATTGCATTCCTTCTAAACATAGAACGGTTTAATAAACAAGACTAATCAAATTGATTAGGTTATGTTGTAATCCTTTTACATGATAGTTAGTTCCAATGACATAATTTCCTGCCTATAACATACTCACATATACACACTTTACTGCTTAGTAATGATAAATTTAAAGTAAAAAAAAAAAGAAAATCAAAAACTCTAACTTGAAACAATAAAAGTAATTAAAGCTAATTTTTTCACCTTATGTAGATGTAATATTTAAAAATTAACTTCGCAGGGTCTAAAAACCCTTCTTCTTATTATCTTTATTGTATCTTTCTTTTCATTCTGTTTGTGTTGGTCGATTGTGAGTTCTTGGTTGTATGTATATCACAGATAAGGGGAGTTTGATTTTTAAGCTTAGGATGCTACTTTCTCTGATTGCTTTAACAAGAATATTACAGTCTTCAATAACCACTATGAATGAAATTTCAATTTTCGTTTTTGCATAGGAAGGCCGGCTACAGAAGCTACGGGGCGCAGCACCCGTATGGAGCGGCTGACGGCGATCGTATGGTATTGGTCAAAAATTCTTTTACGCGCCACCTTCATTTCTCTTACTGTACATATGCAGTAAACATCAAAATACGCAAAAAATACCTAACCACAGCTGCAGTTATTGTCATCCTGGGGATTACATATATACTAGAGAGTGAATATACCCTGATGTTTAAAAACTTAGGTAACATGTTTATCTGTGGTGGTGACTGCAACCCAAACATCACTCTTGGGATTTGTAAAGAATTATTAAACAGGGCCGGATATTATATACAGCAATACAATCATATTCTTTATCAATTCCATCACCAATGACGCCCACTTACTGGCCGCACGATTACAATAGAATACCGGACATATTGGATTTTTACATTTGCAAAGGTCTACAAGGATATTATAAGTTGTGTACAACTAGCATCGATCTATCGTCGGATCATGTATCGGTCATTGCAAATCTTGATATGCAACCGATGAAAAAACAGAAGAGCTATCATTTGACTAATAAAACCATCAACTGGAATAAATTCGCCATGCTTATGGAGGACAATATTGATCTTAAAAATAAAGCTTAAAGATGGAAATGATATCCAGGAGGCTGTTAATAACCTTACTGCCATCATTCAAACCGCGTGCTACAGCTGTGCCAAATATGGCGAAGATAGATATAATCACAAACCTATACTGACCGCATTTCGCAATCTTATAAAAGATACAAGATTAGCAAGGAAAAAGTGGCAGCAGTATCGATATCCTTCATATAAAACCAGGTATAATCTACATCACAATAAATTGAAAAATGTAATCAAGAAATATAAAAATTTGTCTTACAAATACTATATGGATTCATTAAATATTACGGATTGCTACAAAAATATTACTTCAGGATACGCACACACTGTATAATATTAAACTTAGTAATAATGAATGGGCCAAAATAGATTATCAGAAGGCGGAAGCTTTTGCTGGTTCCTTAGTAAGTATCTTTACTTCATACTGCTATAATGAATCGTTTTCGAAATATGTAAAAAACTCATTGGAACAACCGATTCAACTACAGCTTCTAACCAAACCCATTCTGCTCAGAAGAGATATACAGATGTCTTAGGAGGACTCCTAAAAAAAAGGCACCGAGTGCTGATAAACTAACGGGAGGGATTTTGTCGCAATTTCCAGAAAAAGCTGCAATCATGATTTGTTACATATTTAATGTAATCATTCGAAGTGGATATTACCCGGAGTCTTGGAAGAAAGCAATTATTCTAACGATACATAAACCTAACAAACCTGAGTCAAATTTATTCTCCTATGGGTCCATCAGTTTGCTTAGTACAATGTCAAAAGTCATGGAAAAACTCGTTATGGATAGAATGTTTCCAATCCTAGAAAAAAAGAATCTAAACCCATCTCACCAATTTGGTTTTTGGGCCCATCGTTCAACATTACATCAATGTCATATAATTGTAGATATAGTATCAACAGTGTTGGAAAGAAAGGCAGTTTGCTCAGCAGTGTTCCTGGATGTGTCTCAGGCATTCGATCGTATCTGGAGCTCTGGACTTCTTTTCAAACTAAAAAGAATTCTTCCACCGGATTTGTACTTATTCTTTGTCTCATATCTGAATAACCGAACATTTATAGTTAAAGTCAACGACTCAGACTCCGAGGAAAGGATAATTTGTGCATCCGTTCCATAGGGCAGCCTACCTGGTCCTATGCTGTGCACTATTTACACAGCTGATATGCCTAGATCAAACCAAATAATATTAGCTACGTTTGTTGATGATGTGGCCATCTTATGCTACGATTTCAAGCCAACGTTCGCGACTATGGCGGTACAGCAACAAGTAAACAGGATTCAGGAGTGGGACAGAAATTGATGTATCCGGTTTAACGAGCAGAAATTCAAACGGGTTATGTTTACAAATAAAGGGGTAGTGTGTCCCAGAGTAAAAATTAACAATATGGAAATACAAAAATCGGAAATGGTGAAGTACTTAGGAATCATGTTGGATAGGCAGCTCACGTAGCGATATCATATATAGCACATGTGCGAACGAAGATGATGGTTCATGCCAGGACGTTATATCCACTACTAAATTGTTACTCACCACTTTGTCTGAATGATCTAAGGATTCCATTCATTGAAGAAACGCATAAAGAACGATATGAAGCACTCCGCCACGAAATTCAGCCAGGGGGCTAAAAAGAAAATGGTGCCGAGATGCGATTCAAATTACCTAACTTTCCTTTTCATTAGACATAATAAGGAAGAGTGAAATGAATCATCACACGTTCGAGTCTCCCAATGGATAGATTAGGCTGTACTCTAGTTGTCCAAAATTGGTTTATATAATATGTTACAAACACCGCTGTTCGTGGTATGAATACATATCGGTGCAGGGTAAAAAAAAACAACAAAACACGCTTTCTATTCCTCCATTAGTCTCTTCTTCTATCTATCCATACAACTTATACAATTCTTTCCATCACCTCATCTCTGATTCTTTTATTTCTCCAATTTTTATCAATCTACCTCACCACTCACCTCTGTTTTGGTCATATTATGCTTCTATCCTCACAATTTAATTTTTATATTCTAGCCTCATTGTATAATTTTTTCTATTTCAATCATCCACTCATATTCAGTTTCAATTAGTTTCCTTTAAATATTTCCCACTTTTTCATGAACGTTCCATATTACATGTCCATCTTAAGAACTTGGGTTTCCAATTGTTTTTATATTACTTAAATCATTATTTTTTACTTCTCTGTCTGTTGATCCACTTCTTCTCACTTTTATGACATTAACATATGATCTTATTTAATTTGGATTTGTTTTCTTCTTAATAATTTCATTAAGCAATGATTCCTGTTACTGACGTATTCATTTAAAAAAAGTCATAACTCAAAAAGGTTGTCTATTTTTGATTTTAAGCGCTTCTAAATCTAAAATAAAATTATTAACAATTCCCGCGAGTTTCATTTTGTACTAAAAATAAATTTACAAATGAACCGAATTTAATGAGGTAGAAATGATGTCAGTTGCGTTGTAGCGAACAAGAGATTAGATTCTTAATAGAAATTCCAAAACAAAATATGACAGTATCACTTTGATATACACAAGGAAAAGTTAAACATCCTACTGCTGTGGTTTTAGTTTTATTTGATTTTTTCTAACATGTCACAATGATTACAAGAATTCGTTAAAAACTGAAAAACAACCCTCTTCTATTCTACTGCTGCTGAAAAATTGGATTAGTTAAGTAAAACATAATTTATTCTTATTAGATATAGTAAAATTAAAGTGTTAAAGTAAAATGAAAATAAAATAAATACCAAATTGGAACGTGGTGGCAAAGTACCCCTCAAGATAGTCGGCTATATAAGATATTTGCAGGGTGGCAGCGCTAAAAATTGATGAAACAAAAAAAGAACAAAAAGGTGTACATTACAAATAATTATTTATACTATTGTCACAAACAGTGTAAGTAAAAAGTGTATTTCTATATTAAATATTTATTGTATGTCAATTCGATAAGCAAAGGAAGTGGTTGAATGAACGAATGAATAAAAAGTGCATTGAAGGAATAGTGTTATAAAAACTTAGTGAAGAGAAATAACGCAAACCGAGTAAAACAACGAAGCTCTCATTGCACGCGCAATTTGCATAATAGTAATAGACTTAAATTATGATATATATGTAAGCGTGGGAATACAGTGAAAAGTACAAATAATCCCTGCTTAGCTTTAATCTAGACGATTATGTATAACTTAAGATTGGTTTTATATGTGTGGATTATAACAGTTGAGCACCTAAACAGATAAGTGACAGCTGAAGAAATGTAAGTAGTTGAACATATATTTGGAAAATAATATTGTTTGGCTAACTGGGATCCAAGAAGTGATTGCAAGGTGTGTTGTGTGTAGTTCCCAATTTGTTGTACAAGTGGATATTGACTTGTCGGGCACTTGTCGTACAACTTGGCAGCATGTTTATTGACAAGTTCAGGCAGTTACGGGCGGTTCAGTTGTGGTACATATCAGAAATTTTTGTGTGTAATGGAGCATTAAGAATAATTCGGAGGAGTCATTTGTTCTGTACAATTGAAAGTTTGTTAATTGTCGGTTTGCTTATGCTGCACCAAATAGGGCAGACGTAGAGGATAATTGGTAAAATGAGGACTCTGTATATTATCAATATTTTTTTTATATGAAGTTTTGATCGTTTGTTAAATATAGGAAATAGTTTGTATAAATAAGCGTGAACTTTATCAATGATATGGTTTATGCGGTTATTAAATGTTAATCGTCTGTCTAAGATGAACCCAAGATGTTTTACTGCAGATTTCCAATCTAATTCGGCATTATTTATTCTAACAAAATGTGTTATTTGTGTCCTACGTCTGGTACTGTTTTAAATTATCATCGTGAACGGTAACGAATAACGGACCACGAATGACAAACTTAATTACTAGGAATCGGAACAACACAGGGTATGTTCATTTGGTTACCATCAATCAGTAATTGGCGCAAGTGTCATTTGATACTGGGTGTCCGCATTGAAGTGATTACCGCGGCGGTTGCTTCAAAAGTCAGGGCTCGCTTTCAGTAAAGCGACATACACGTTTTTAGCTTTGAGCCAAATTAGTCTTTTCCGGGGGCAGTGTGGGTGTCTGCTTCAGCACACACTCGCATTGATTTTCTGAAGACTATTTCTGTATGGTAATCCTATGGCACACTGTGTACCATCAAGTGACAACCAACTGTATCACTAAATTAAAACATATTCTTGTTTACCTTACTTCTGGAGCTATGCTATTATTTTTGTATATATAAGTATTATACATACATTCACATTATATATATGTACATATATGTATACATATATATAAATAAATATATCAGTGATGTATGTTTTTATATATCGCCATTATTAATTTCTATCTTTATGCTGTCTGTTGCACATATTAGTAACAACATTTATAGAGTAAGAAGTAAAGCAAGTCCCATACCCTTAGCGGGCCGTCGGGGACTGTGAAATTAAGGTTCACAGTGTACAAAGCCCAGCGGTATTAATGAGAGCAGGAAGGCCAGTTCCTTTCTCTGTACCGCCTTTTCTTTCCCCGATTTCTCTGGTACCTAGTTATTTCAGGCTGGGTAAACCTGGGGGCGTTTTGGATCCAGATCGAGACAATTTTGTTCCATTTTTATATTATTTACATGATTACACAGGGCAACAATATTTTTTTTTTTTTTTTGGTGCCGGAAAACTTCGAACTAATTTTGGACATATTTAATGAGCTGAATTCAAAAATACCTACCTTTTTTTTGTAGCAGCTCTAGTTTTCGAGATACTTGATTTTCATTTTTATAAAAGGCACAAATAATGAAATAATGGTTCCTTTACAGGCCTATAACGGAAACGTGGTACCTAAAACTAGATTATATTAGGCTATAACAATTGCCGATTACCGCACAACTTGGACCTTTTATACCTACCTAACCCTTACTCTTTCACACCTGCCGATATAATCTACCACTGCTGTATCCGGTTCGGTTTACAATTAAGTTTGCGTAAATGCAGTTGTACCTTCACGTTGTTTGTTTCGTGTGCGGCGAATACATTTTAAAAGAAAGCATAAAACCTATTTCGGCCTTTGTGAAACGGTGTTATCTTGCTTATTTCGGCGTTCACTTGGAAAACCAAAATAAAGCTTGGGCTCCATATTTAGTGTGTAAAACATGCGTTGAACATTTGCGATAGTGGACAATTGGAAGGAGAAAGTGCCTAAAGCTTGGAGTAGCAATGGTTTGGATCGAACCGAGGAACGATTATGATGACTGGTATTTTTGTATGGTAAATATCAAAGGCATTTCTCGGAACAATAGACGCAAATGGGCATATCCCGATTTTAATTCAGCAAGGAGGCCGATACCGCATTCAGATGAAATCCCCATTCCATTATTTAATAGCCTGCTAGACTCTCGGAAAACGAAATCGAACCATCAATGTCTGATGAAGGTGGTAATGCGCAATCAAACAGCGATAGTGATTTTGAAGCAGATGCAGACAAGCCTCAACTCTCCAACCAACAAGAACTGATCGATCTATATAGAGACTTGAACTACTCAAAAAAGTCTTCCGTATTACTCGCCTCCGGATTAAAAGAAAAGAATGTGCTTAAACAAGGTACTAGCATTACATTTTATGGTAAAAGAGAAAAGGATCTGCTGTTCTTTTTCTCGTAAGAAAATAGCCTAGTATTCTGTAATGATATAAAAAGACTCTTAGAATCAATGGGTTTATCGGAATACATATCAGACAAATGGTTTTATTAATAGCTCAAGACGTAGTTTAAAATATGTTCGTTTGAACGATCGCACCAAATATGGAGCAATACCTGTTTGTCATTTTACCATTTTGAAAGGGGAATACGAAATAATATCACTAATCCTGAAAAAAATTAAATATGAAGAACATCAGTGGGTGATTTATGTCGATTTAAAAATAGTAAAAACTTTCTCCTTGGACAGCAAAGTGGAAACATAAAATATCCTTGTTTTTCATGTCTTTATGATAGCAGAGTTAAACATCGGTATTGGGTTAGCAAAAATTGGCCCGCTAAAAAACGTCATGGTTCGATGAAAACAAAACGTAATCAACGAACCTTTAGTTGCAAGATTGAAAATCATATTTCCACCTTTGCATATCGAGTTAAGACTTTTGAAGCAATTTGTGAAGGCGTTAAACCGAGATTAACTTCGCTTACTTAATACGTAAACTTCTTGGGAATTGCCTGGAAAAACTGAAAGCAGGCATATTTGATGGTCCTCAGATAAGACAGCTTATAAAAGATGCACAATTTACCGCATCAATGAACGAGATTGAAGCTAATGCTTAGTGCTCATTTGTTGAAGTTGCACAAAATTTTCTTGGTAATCATAAAGTAGAAAATTATACAAAATTACTAAAAATTAGGTTTTCTAATTTTAATATTTTCGACTGTAATAGAAGCATAAAACTTCACTACCTCCATAAACACTTAGATTGATTCCACAAAACCTAAGTGATTATAGTGAAGAACAGGAGGAAAGATTTCATCAGGACATTTGAACGATAGACGAACGATATCGAGGAATATAGGATACCTATATGCTGCCCAACTACTGTTGGAGTCTGCAGCAAGAATGTTATACTAAACTCCATGCTAGAAAGTCGTAAAGAAGACAATTTTTGAGTGATAAGCCATGAATGTTATGTTTATCTACTTTGTAAAATAAATTCCTTACTTTGTATCCATTGTTTTTAATGAGGCCTATTAGTAAATACTAATATTTATAACCTGAAATATATATGAGTTGACAAAGAAATGATTTTGTTCTAAAAGAGTTCAATATAGCGTATCTTAAAAACTAGATCTAATGGACTAGATCTAACAGTTGTTTTCGATTCTATACTCAAAAGTTACTTAGAAACAATTCAAAAACCGTTGACACCAAAATGAGTGTTGTGTCGTGTAATCACAGCAGATTTATAAATATTAACTTAAGACATATACAGATGTTTGAAGGATGTGTTGAAAACATTGAAAAAAATAAATCTTACTCTCTGACAACTCCATATGATTGGAATGATATTTCATTTGTATCTTCGTACCAATCGAATGTGACAGTTACACCTCCACAATAATCAAGGCAGTAATCTGAAAAGTAATTTTAAATGTAAATCATTTCTAAAATAATATTTTTACAATTATAAATATAGTCATTCAGAAAAACAAACAATAGCACCTAGTACTTTTGAGCGGGGATTCTACTTCTGAGGAAAAATTTCATTACTTATCAAGTTTAAAGAGAAATTGTTTGATATACCATAGTCTAGTCGGAATAATCTTCTCAAGATCTAATCGCATTTTCAAAAACTGAGAAAAGATGAAAAGAAGAAAAGAGTTATGAAAAAGAGCGTGTAAAGAGACAATATACTAATTATTCAGAAACAGTTAAGAACTGCATGGAAGAAGAACATTTAATGAGATAAATAGTAATAATTTAATACACGAGAAATAATTCTTAAAAATTGTATGTTAAATCGCACATTTTTTTTCGATTTTTTTAATTGGGCGCATTCTCTCTAAATTAAAACAATAAAGGGCGGTGTTAAGAAACTTATCAATACTTAAATTCATAGAATGCTTTCAAATTGTCGTAATTCCTTGTTGATGTCGATATTTGATTATGTTCGACCGTTTTAGTCTTCTGAATCGAGAACCATCTTCGTCGAGAATCCGTGTCAATTGATTGCTGTGATTGACTCTTCTTTAACCGTTGATGTATGTAAATCTTTATTCATCTCGCCGATGCGTATATACCATGATGCACCGACTATCGATCGTAGAACAATCGATTGGACCCTTTGGATGACCGCTACATTTGAGTTTCATGGGATCCTTCAAATGGTGAAATTCCATGAGACCATATAGGTTTTAAGATAACTTTGTATAGTAATACTTTATTTTCCGTCACTAGTATTTACTTTTTACCAGATAGACAATATATATTGAGAAATTTAATATTTATTTGTTTCCGTTTGCCATCTCTAGTCTTTAATCAAGATGTAAGCCGAGATTTATTACACTGATCAATGTTGAAATTGTTTTTTTATTTAACTTTATTACAAGACAACTGCCCACTTTCTTCAAAGTAACTGTAATCTGTGTACATTTGGATTCGTTAACTTCAATTTTTCAAGATTTATAATATTTTTCCAAATTGTCTCATTGAGATTGTAGCTGCTTCGATAGTGGCAAAACATTACAGTGCGTAGACAGTATTGCAGTGTCTTTTAGAAACATAGCTGTTGCTGCGTTGGTATCTTAAGGAAAATCATATGTATATACCTGACACGGCACATGCCCAAGCACACTGCCTTGTGGAATTATTGAACTGATGGTGTGAATACTCGGCTATGACTCGTTGAAATTTACTGGAAATAATCATTCTTCAAGGTAAGACTTGATTAAGAAGTTGTACTGGTAAGGTAATTGTTGTTTTATTTTAAATAATAACCCGGAATTTTCGACGCCTCAAAAAAACTGCTGAGCAAAATGAATAATTTTCGGAGCTTTGATATATCACATCAACGACTTGCCGTATTTTCCCCATGGTGCTTTGTTGCTCCTTAAAACCAAAATCATAATCCAGTGTTGTTTCATTTTGAGCTAGAACAGATTGTATTCTACTTAATAATAATTTTCCGAATAGTTTCGAGATCTTGGAAACAAACTTATCGTTCTATATGAAATTACATATTTAGCAGGTTTCCCTAGTTTCTGTATAAGCACTTTAGTAGCAAATTTCCACTACATTGGGAAATATACAGTTCTATTAATTGCGTTGTATATAAACGTTAATAATATTATTATCACAAAACTTCTCTTTATAGTGAAATGCTCATATTTCTTTGTAATGTAAGTCATTTTAATAAACTTGTATTTGATTTTGAAGTGAAGTTCCATCAAATAGCTACGTTTGTAGAAAAAAAATTGAAATACTTATTTTATGCTAAATATATATTTTTATATGGAAATACGTATACAGCACTTTCCTATATTTCCTTAGTTAATATAACACAAGATAATACTTACTTGATGATGTACAGTATTTTACACCACCGAATGTTTCTATACCAAATGATGCTGTTGTCATCCACATCAACCATGATTTAGAAAACTGCAAACGAAATATAAAAAAATTTTTAAAATTTCTTATAACCGTGTTTTTTGTTATTTTTGAAAGTACTCTTCATCGAACAATTCCACTACACTGAAAACAGTTGGAAACTTAAATAAAATTTTCTCTGTCTATGTTTCACTCTGCTCTTTTATATCGTTTTGAAGGGGAAACATGTATTTTTATTACTCATTTATTTACTTTTTCACTCGATCGAAACATCTTTAGAGATCGCAAGTGAATTAATTAAAAATTATTTATTAAGAAATATAGTTGCAACGAAATATAACTTTTTTTTATTTTTTTTCTTCACCATGCCGGTAAAACCACATTTGTTAGTTATATATTACTAATCGTCGTCGCGCTTGGCCTAGTGGCTAGAGCGCTTGACTTCCGATCCAGAGGTCTCGGGTTCGATACAGGGTGACGACAAAAATTATGCGGAGTTAGTTTAATACACAGCAGTTTAGACACAGTTGGACTGCAACTGTAGCGCGATAACAAGCGACTATAGTCAATTCCAATTGCAGTCGTGTGAGTGCGCTAGCGTCGGATAGACATATTCAGCCGGCGAACAATCGCATCAACGTGAATATAAAGGCCAGTCGTCTTGGCTTCGCCTCGCCATTGGTACCTTTCTCACGTTGCTTACCTGATTCCAACTGCGCGTCTACCTATCCTCTAATTCTCCTCCGAATTAGAAGATAACTCATACTCGAAATTTCGATTGAGCTAGATGATGACCAACTTAGAAATATATTGGAGCATTCTACGAACTAATCCATTCCTCCAGTGAGGTGCTAGGTCAACGATGTTAGTTGATTATACAGAGCAGCGATGTCATCAGGCTACCGATACAGATAAGTAAGGTGCATGAAACCCTGTCAAAATCTATTTGGAAAGCTTCAAGAATATTGTTTATATCTCAACATGTGATGTATATTACAGCAAGAAAAACATGGTAACTATTAGAGTTAAGTATGACTCAATAACTTTCCAAAATATCGTAATATATGATATTTACAATAGCAAATCCTTACAATATTTATTGTAGTAAGAATACAATGGAAACTGATATAGTTAAGTATGACCCATGAACCCTTCCAATAGTATTAGCAGAATACAATATGCACTTAGATAAATGTATTACGCATGAATCAAAAATTACTTATGTTACAGGAAGAACGTTATGATCCACCATTTCCTTCATTTTACTAGTGTTCTAATATACATTTTATTAATATAAGGATTCAAATTTGCACTTAATATCTCATAGAACCTTCCATACTGTCTGATATAAACGTTTTTGTAGAAGGGAATAGTTAAAGCACTATGTTGGGTCATGTTTTAAACATATTTTGGTACCGCTGTAAATATGTGATGAATATTTGTCTGTTTTCTTTGAATTTGTAATAGGCTACTTCTACACATATTCCCACACAGCCCCAAATTGTAAATCTAGATTGATACGATGATGGTTTGGTAGATAGTCCCTTTTAAGCTACTAAGAATTGATTACTTTCCTAATAGGGGGCACAACAGTCTAACATGTGTAGCCGTTTTTTGACAAATATGTGCAACATGGAACACACCAAGTGAGTCGAATCTCATTCTTATATACAGTGCTAAATAACATAAAACATTCCACTTAGCTGGGGTAACGACAAAAATCCAGGTCTATTTGTTGCAATAATAAATAAAAAAGGTGTTTTATAACGTTTTAAAAGTATTTTCTAAATTAAGCGGAGAGTAAAACTGTGAAAAATGATGAGAGACGTTATTGTTCAGTAATGGACAAAATCAGAAAATGCACGTATTAAATATTGATGAAAATATCATGGAGTGATTTTTTGGAAAATACATGTAAGCTCATAAAGGTAAATTTAGAAATTAAATGCAATAATTAAATTACCATATGCCTTAAACAAAACTCAACATTCTTTGTGGTATTAGATTACTTATTTTAAAACTGATTAAAACAAAAACCGTCGACCTCTTTAAGCTAGTTTTACATTAGTTTTGTAACGGTACTACAAAAAGTAGTTGCTATATTTACTATGTAGGAAAAATCAAAGACACACTGAATGGCACACTTAAAATCCCAAAGTAATGGAAAAAAATATGAAATATAATCATAATCATAAGAAACAGTTAGGTTTCCGCAAAAAAGAATTTGTAAATTTACCGTTGTGGTGAAATCGAAGGTACAGTCAGTTTCGATCAGACAACAATCATCACAAGCCCTTATTTTGGGAATCCTTACCAACGCGCATAGTACTGCGGTTATCAAGATTGATTTCGAAAACATTTTTCAGGAGCTCCTGTTGAAATTAAATTCATCATTTAATAGCACATTCCGCTATTGATCCAAATAATAATTTATTTAACAATCATGATTTATTCCTATACATAATTTCATCAAATAAATTTGCGATTGGTATCAGCATAAATTTATTTAGAAAATTAAATTAATTTTTGTTAGCAGTTACTTAAATCTTTTCTAGCGGTCTGTTATTTTTAAAAAATTTAGCAATCCGGACAATTCATGAAATATATATTTGAAAGATACTTTCTCTGAAAGCTGCATATTTTTATTTACTTATTTATACAATCCGCCAGTGCAACAGCTTACGCCAATTACTGCACAGCACCAGATAATAAAACAATTCAGTAGAAATATACAAGTACTGGTACAATGAAACAATAGAGAAAAAAAATTACGAATTTACGCAATGTACAAATCATACCCGTACATACACAGCGAATTTATCTAACATTACTTATTTTACTTCTATCGCATTCACACCCTCACGCCAGCATAGCTCAGATCTGTAACATGCACGCGTACATACACTCCATGCTCATTCAAACGTACACTTAAGGACATGAGTAAAAAACAGTCTCACATCGTTAAATTCCCAACAAATTTTAAGAACTTACCACCGTGATCATTAAAAATGTCTAGCTCACGATGATCTTTCTCCAAGTTGTTATACGATACGAATAAAGAACGCAGAGGCGAACATGCGTACTGCCGAGTGTTCGCAAATGGAACAGCTAGTGTACGAGTTGAGCGGACTATGGAAATCGGAACTCTAATACGAATTTTCTCCACAGTTAATCTTATGGCGCATTAAATTGTGCAGAAAACGAAGTACTAATTTCTTTCTTCGTCCATCAAGCTGTGCATATTTAACTGCCGGACTATTTGTATTTGAAACACACATCACCGGAGCCCATACATTTATAATGCAAGTACTTTAGAAACTTTTTCTGCACATTTTCAACCCTATTTACCAAGTTACTAGATACAGGGTTCCAAATTAGCGCACCAAATTCTAACTGTGAATGGACCAATAGGGTGAATAAAATTAAATGTGCCTCAAGTTGTATGAAGTTTACACTTCTCTTCAAAACGAAACCTAACATTTTGTTCGCTTTACGAATTGCATGCATTACATGAGTCCTAAATGAAAATTTTGCATCTAGTAAAACACCAAGATCTCTCACACAAATCTCCCGTATCAAGGGAACGCCTTCTATGTGTTACAACGCTGTAGTAGGGAGCCGTTTCCGTGTAATTGAAATAAGTTTACATTTATATATATATATATATATATTCACAGGTAAATTATCAGCCACACTCCAAGCTAGCTGCAAAATAATCTGCATTTCGTTGTAATAGGAGAGCATCCTCAATACTTTTAATTTCTTTGAATAATTTCATATCATTGGCGTATAATAATATCCTATCAAAAACATAAATGTAAAAATGGGAGCCAAGTTCAATATTAAGAATATTCGAAGTTATCGACTTCGCCGACAAAAGAATTGAGATCCATATGGGGTGCCAAGTTCTGTAGATGATCCTGAAATTTATTTATAAGAACATACAACATTCTAAAATAAATTTAAAACACAATTTCTTATTTTTTTCATAGACAGCAATGTTTGCTATTTAAAAATATATAATATCTTAAATTTGAACAGTCGAATTATTTACACAAAGCAGATATTTAGGATAAATTAAAGCTCACGATTTGACTTGGCTAGTTTTCACATACAATTTATTTTATATTTGGCTAATCAACTTATCTTCTTTATATTATACACAATTTTTTTTTTTTTTTTTTTTTTTTTCGGTCCGGCTTCAGTTAACTATCAAGTCATTTGGCCACTAACCAGTTGATATAGGAATAATTCTAACTAATGAAAGATACATAATAATTAATTAGGAAAAAGGTTACAGACAACCATGGCCGTAAATTTTTAACATTACCCACGAATGTCTGCATAAAACCATAGTGAAGGGGAAACTGTTGAAGTTGTTTTTATATTGTAAGGTCAACATATCTTACTCTTCTAAAAATTCTGTTTGCTGGTAAAAACCAGCAAAGTCAAATCGTGATCTTTAATTTATCTTAAACATTTGCTTTGTGTAAATAATTCGACTGTTCAAATTTAAGATATTATATATTTTTAAATAGCAAACATTGTTGTCTGTGAAAAAAATAATAAATTTGTGTTTTAAATTTATTTTAGAATGTTGTATGTTCTTATAAATAAATTTCAGGATCATTTACAAAACTTGGCACCCCATTTGGATCTCAATTCTTTTGTCGGCGAAGTCGATAACTTCGAATATTCTTAATATTGAACTTAGCTCCCATTTTTACATTTATGTTTTTGATAGGATATCATTCATTTTTGTAAAGAAATTATTATTATTATTCATTCAAATTCAAATTCAAATCGTTCATTCTTCAAAATAGGCTTACAAGGTGAGCACTTTCTAAAAGTCAAGTTATCGAGTCCGTCTATCCCCTAACTTTAAAGCTACCGCTACTGTTCGTTTAATGTTCCGAAGGACCAAAATGTTTTCGAACGATGTTTAACACAATGTATCACCGGTCAATTAGTAAATTGTTTATTAGCGAAACATAATGAAATATTCGATATCGATTAAAAGTCTTAAAAAAGACAGTTTCCCGAACGATTAAAAGGGGCAAATATAAAATAAACCGCCAAAAAGACTGACAAACATACGAAATGATGAGATACAAACTAGCGCTTTTCGAGCAACATACGAAACGAACAAAGCTAAACAACAACAACAACATGTTGACGGTTAAAAGATCAGCGAGCCAGTTACTTTTTGTAATGTGTAGCGAAACATGTCTCAATTTCCGGCCTTTCTTAAATTTGCATAACTTTACATCTATCACAATCTAACTGTGATATAAACTAAATTAAATAATAAACGAACGAAATTATGTGAAAAATATGAAAATTTCACTGCTTTTCCTTAGATTGTTTCCTTTGTATGCACACAATTACCCAGCTGGACAAAAAATTTAAACGTTCTAAGTCACCTGGAAGTGGGTTAGGTTTTTGATCTATATGTCAGTCAGTGATAAAAATGACGATTTTTAGACACGTTAATATCTCAATAACCGTTTGAATTGTATTTGTGAAATTTGGGATTCTAGTTAATCTAAGGGGTTTTAATACATAAAACAAATTTCGTGTGTTTATGTTAAATAGATTTTGAGTTATTAAGGAGTTAAAAGTAGCTTCAAATGGTTCGTGTAAATGTACACACGGCTGCTGCGTCGTCACCAGTTCCTTTTTCTCGGCTTGAACTTGGCTTGACACGCTGCCGCGTGTCTAGATCTTAGAATACCGTATTGAAGTCGATAGATCATTTATATATATATAAAAAAAAAAAGAAAAGACCCTAAAACGGAACCTGAGGCACACCCGGGAGGCAAGGAAAAGAAGGGGATTTGCAGTTGTATTTCTTCATTCATAATTTCCCAACAGAACAACAGCAGTTACAAATTCGGCATTCAGCAAATCAGGCTAAAGCATGTTTCATGTTTCATAATTTTAGGCGCAGGCTCTATCTAAAGGCGCGAAGCGACGAGTTTTTATTTAAAATTATAATTATGCATGTTTTTTGTTACATTTAAAAGTAGAATTACAAATTTTTCTCTTTGAGCATAAAAGAATGAACAAAAAAATGAAACCTAAATTAATATAAAACAGGATTAAAAAAAGAAAAAAATTGCTGTGCAAAATTGACTAGTCTTTTTCTATTAATTTTTAGTGATGTGAGTCACAAGTTTTTGTCTACTACATTAAGTTTGCAGTAAGTATTTTATATGTTAAGCTAATGGCACAAGTTGAACAAAGAAGAACAGTACATCTGTTGAACATTTTTTATTTTTTTTTTATTTCCACTGTACCGACTTAAGAGACCATAAACATCGGCAGTTATTTTCACTTCAACCCGCCAAATAAATCAGGCCAATCCCTCCAACGAGAGAATTAGGTCCGAGATACCAATTCTGCTGTGATGATATGCTAGGAAATATATAATATCAATATGCGGCCCCCATGGTGACAACGCGATTTGTCATTGCCCATAGGATCCTGGTTAAAGAATGTATTTCATGTAGCATTCGGACACCATGGCAGCAAATGCACTCAAGCATCGCCCATAGGAGTACAGGAATATATTAAGCTTATAGCCCACACTATGGCGACAGATGCGGTTATGCATTGCACATAGAGTACTGGTAGAAGCTATTCCGAGTAAAGGGTTAACATTATTGTGACTATCAGACAGCAAGTATGTTCCTTATACAGGTAACGGTTTAAATATTTTTATATCACAGAATGATTTAAGTGATGAATGCTATTAAGTGATAGGAAGGACGTCACGGCACCATTTTCTCCTCTTAAGTCTTCGTCTTGGATTATCCGGAAGAGTATTAATATACATTCTATTTATGTACGGGTTACTATTTAATTTTAATTTTTCAAAGAATTGTTGATACTGTTCGGAGAATAATTGACTGTTGCCTTTGAATCTGTAAGAGATTGCTTTTACTAGAGTTCCCATATAACTCAAGTCCATATCTCTATAGCGGCGCTATGACCATCAAGTAGACAGATCGTTTCAGCTTTAGATTTAGAGTGGACTCCTATTAATGAAGTCAGTTGTTAGGCGCGTGTGAAAATTTTCCTATGGATTTGCGCAACATGAGCACGCCACGTAAGCCGGCGATCTAAATACATACCGAGATACTTAACTGAATCGGTCTGTTTGATCTCAATGTCATTTTCTTTAGTTTAGGGCATGTGATAAATCCATTTGTAAAAGTCACCTGTTGGCACTTTTCCTCACTGAATTTAATCCTAACATTTTTTTTTTTTTAATTCATTCGTAAATACTTTTTCAAGCTAAATTTCGTCTTATTTTCAAAATTTCCCAAAACATAACATTACAAGATGAAAATAAAAATTAACTATAAAAAAGAAATGGATAATAAGAAAAATAAAAACAACTTTTTAAAAATAGCCTTTTATTTATGCACTAAAAAGTACAAAAGAACTTTATTAGTGTGCTACTACCAGATACGCATCTTAACATTAAAATCTGAAACTACAAAATATTCTGAAAAATAAAAGCGGGAGCCGTAGATTAATAATTAAATATTAATATTTAAATACATCCTGAGCCAGAACTACAATCACCATTATGTTGTTCCATTGTTGTGCATCACAATACCGCAGGCACGGAATATTTTTGTAACTGTGCCCCCGCTTTTATTTTTCAGAATATTTTGTAGTTTCAGATTTTAATGTTAAGATGCACATCTGGTAGTCGCACACTAATAAAGTTATTTGGTACTTTTTAGTGCACAAATAAAAGGCTATTTTGAAAAAGCTATTTTATTTTTTAGTCTGGACTTTTTAATATGGATTTCAATAAATACCAATAAATCTACAATTGTATTTCATATTGCTTTATTTTATTCAATATCTTAATTATAGGACATCTACAGAAATTTTTATTAAAAAATGGATCGCATTCTTTCAATTATATTGTCTTTTGTTTTTCATGCAATACATACAGAATCCTCAGCATGTAAAACACAATGTTTGACTAATAGCGATCTTCTTATTAATATATCACATGACCGAAAAAAATTTTTTTTTTGAAACTTTCGAGCTTTCGGCGCCCCAAGGGTCCGGTTTTAAAGTTGGAAACCCAAATGTTTCGAAAAAAAGAAATGCACAAGAATGCGCATTTTTTTAACCTTGTTCAAAATTTGTAGCTATCAGTAGTTTTTTGTGCTTTTTTAAACTTTTAGTAAACTTCCCTCGTTTCGTTAAGAAAACGAAATACGAGTTTGCTCCCGACAAATAGCACTCTTTCCAACAGTATATCACATGCCCCCCCCCCCCCCAAAAAAACATTTTTTCCAAAAGTTCGAGCTTTCAAAGACCCAAGAGGCTAATTTTAAAATTGGAAACCTAGATGTTCCAAACCAAGGAAATATACGTGCATGTGCATATTTTCCACCTTGTTCAGAATTTTTAGTTATAAGATATGCACTCCTGAGAGGGAGCTACATATTAGATTTTGCGCTTTTTTGAACTTTTCATAAACTTGGAAAGTTTTATTAAAGAAATAAAATATGGTTTTGTTCTCAACAAATAGCGATCTTTCCAACGATATATCACATGCCCGAAAAAAAATATATTTTTTTCCAAAATTTTGAACTTTCGGCGCCCCGTGGGTCTAATTTGGAAGTTGGAAACCCAGATGTTACATAATATTGTATTGTCATCTATAACAAGCATTTTTGCATAAGGACACGTTTTTAACTCATCGGGATGTAGGTGAAAAATCGTTCACAAGGTTCCCCGCAGATAGACAGACAGACTGACAAAGCGAGTTAAATAAAAGGCTATAAAAATAAAATAGTTTTAGTTAGCTAATATATAAAATAAATTGTTTCTATATATATTTTTTTTCATGCTAACATTAAATTACTGTTAAGCTTGCCAGTTTTTGATAGAAGTTCCATGTCAACAAACCTTTTTATACAGTTCTTAGTTTTACTGACTCCATAAAAAATACAACAGTTTTAAATTTTAATAATCAGGAAAACTGAAGCTAATTACTGATTTATATGAATGCATTTATATCGCTTTGGAATTAATGGGCTATTCTTATTATTCCTAATGTGACAAATAAAAGTTAAAAAATTCATTATAAACTTTTATTTTCACATAGTGAAAACCTAATTTATTGTTTATTGTATTAAATTCGATTTATTACATACTATTTAATGATGTAGATGGTGCGTCATTGAGAATGCAATGAACATTTCAGGAACAAACAAAGGAAAATCACAGAATAGAAAAAAAACATAGCAGATATGTTTTTTCTTTCCTAATCCCATATTCTGTGGGTAGGGTAATATATTCACAGAGATAGTGTGATTTGGAAGAGTTCCATTGCTATGCATACCATAACTGGAAAATAGACATAGTCATTTAAAAGAGATTCTTCTAGAACTTGAATTATTTCATCAATTCAATTATTATGATATAATAATATGTATAACAAACATATAAATTAATTTGTTTAATAACCTATTTTTTGAATGTAATCATATTGCTTTTATACATTTAATACATGTTAGAAATAATTAAACTTATGCTTTCAGCCTTTGAATGTAAAATGGATTTATATGGAAAACAATTTTTTAATAAATTATACTGTAAATCTTTTAAATATTTAAACATATATTTACCCGTGGATGTGATACTTACCTTTATAGTTGAACACTAAAATGGGAAAACTGATACTAATTTCTCTTTGAAATTTTCCTCTTTTTATACTAAGAACCAGCAATTAAAATTAGTCACGACCTTCAATAAGCATACGTAATAAATTAATTAGATATATGTAAAGTGAAATAAATCTTTCACTAAAGACAGTTTTATGCAAGTAAGAGCATACATAAGCCATTTGAGCTAACTGTTAATAATAAATTTATAGAAAGTTTATGGAACAGATAAATGATGTATACACCATTTATATATTCTGCAGCATCAATTAATATGCCCAGCTGTTATTTATTACACAAATATGTTTTGCATTTATATTTGCACATAGTTAATAAACTTAATATATCTAAAAAAATAATTCAAACGTGCAATGATATATGCATTTTAAAAAATTCAATTTTCAATATCAAGTAGACAAAATTATTTATGTGCCGTTTCAATTCATTCCAATTTTTATAAAAATATTCCATTTGGATCAGATTGACGGCTATAGTGTGGCTGCTATTTTCCTAAAGTTTGACATTTATTTGACAACTTTTAAATTAACCTTCCCTTCAATGCAAAAAACTATTAATAGCAATTTTGTTTATATTTCTATTCCTACTGATAGTGTTAAGCTGCCCTATAATTTTATATTTGTGTATTTCTCTACAGAATATGACCTAAGTGACCTTCCATAATCCTCCTTCATTGAATCCTTAAATCATTCTTATACCATTATTAGAAATTGAAATACTTGACTTTTTGTTTGGGGGCGTTTTAAAATGAATAGAAATAGATCAGTTCTGCAAGATATATTAATGAATTATATCATGGCCATTTTTAATGATACATTTTTCTATAACTCTTCAACTTCAAGTTCCACCCATCTTATATTTTCTTCCCCTGATATAAACTTGAGTTGCGTTCGGAATACTTTTGATGGTGGGTCACCCTTTTTCGGGCTCGATCTTTCGGGCTCGATCTTTCGGGCGCGATCGATCGGGCGCAGGCGAACTCGGACCTTTTTACAGTCCGCCTACAGTGATTTTCAGGTATCATCCGTTAAAACGTTGTCATCTGTGTTAGTGAGAAATACGAGTTACCAAATACTGCTATCAGAAATTCCGTCCAAAAAATACCGTTCTTCGTTAATGATTTAGTTTTTCCGCACATATATCATGTTATATATGCATAAATATATATATATAATCACAAAACACATATTATACATGATTTTATTTGGTTATTCACCTTTTTTAAATATATTCTTTTTTTTTTTGAAATAACGACTTCAGCGTGAAATAATGATAATACGAGATACATCTACATTGCAAAATGCTTTAATCAACCCAGAATAACACTCCTACTGCATAGCCTTGACTCATCAAATTAAATGACGAATTAAAATCACGGTTTTTATAATCTTTTTGTATTTACCTGAAATTGCGTACAAGCAAGAATAAATAAATTGTCACATTCCTCGTTTTTAGAATTAACTTAAAAATATTAATGACTTTGTGATTATATAATGATTTATTAACCTTAGTGTGGTGAACATTAACTTTCCAAGTCTGAGTAAAAACAGTCAGTGAAAGTTTTTATACATATAATAATTGAAAGTATTTAGAATATTTATTAATTAATAAATTGGTCGTACCTTGGCGGATAGTTTTCACAAAATTAAAAATACAGTATTGCGATTTTTTTTTTTCTAGTTACTAATGCTTAATTAGTAACTTACATGTTTATGCCGGGTGTAGGAGTAATCACATTTTTTTATAATCCTTTTATACCCATCTGGGGAGTCGCATCGATTTCGACTTCGTTCTTTTTCCAAGTAAACCTGGTTTAGCCTTAGTGAGTTTTTAATTTTTTTTTCATCTATTATTATCATATTTAAGGCGTAATGAATCAAAAAAACACCCGTGAAATTAGTAATTAATTTGTTTAGAAAATAAACCTGCTGTTTTCAATGCTTCTTTTGCATTCGTATATTGCAAAATGAATTATTTTCGGTTATAAGGACTTGAAGTGCTGATTATGTATTTGTTTAGCGGGTTATTTCAAAAAAAAAAATTCAGAAAGAATTAGTAGATCATAGGAATAATTTCCCTCTGTGACAGATTTTCTGCTTTCAAAAGAAATCTATGTGCTTTATAATAAATTTTTACATTCACAAAAAATTAAAATTAAATTAACATTAATGATTATGAAAAACTACTAAAAAAAATTGTTTATTACTTTTAAGAAATTATTCTTCTATTTTTATGTTTATTTTTAACGGAAACCATTCGTTTGAGCCAAATCGACTGGGCATGTTTCCAATTTAGTATTATATAAATTGAAATTACGGTAATTCATACTTATCATATTAAATCCTTGGCGGTTGACACATTATGCTCAACTACTTTGCTATATTTGCGATAAAATTATATTTTATTTATTTTTTATTTATTTATTTATTTTTTCTAAAATCTAGTTACCTGAAAAATAAATATTTTACAGCTAGATATTTAATCATGCACATTATGTAACACGGATTAATTACTTGGAATCTGTTTTTCTTATTACTGTGAAATATGACCTACATAAACCAGAATTCATTTTTAAAACATGCAAAAACATTTTTTTTTTTTTTTTTTTTTTATTATATAAATTATCTCCTTTTCAAATAATTCTTGAAATTACAAAACCTCAATAAATAAATATAAAAAAAAATATGATTACAAAGTGTAAATTCTTATAGATGGAGACCGTTTGACCAATGGTTTATCCGTATCTCCTCTACATTACAAGAAAAAAGCTATCGACTTAGATTATAACATCATATTCTTTTTTTTTTCTTTAATATAGCGGTTATATATTTTAAGGTCTTTATGGTATTATTTTTATTCTTGAACCAGTTGTAGTTTTCTCTGATGTTGTATTCAGCTCTTATGTACTCGAATTTGGAACAATATAGAAAAGTATGATCCGGTGAATCTGTTTCGATATTGCATTCTCTGCATTTATCATCATTTGTTATGCCAATTTTCTTTAGATACTCAGCGAAATTACCATGTCCCGACAAAAATTGGGTTAGAAAGAAATCTGGATTGAGTAATTTGTTCTTCAATCTATCCTCGATTCTGGTTAATAATCCATACGTTCGTCTCCCTGTTAATTCTTGCTCATAAGTGTTTTGCCATTCCTCCAGGTATTTCGACTTTACTTCTTTTACTTTCTGTATTACCCTTGTCCTATCACTATGGTTGTTTTTGGTTATCTTTATCTCGTTAATCATTTCCAACTGTAAATTCACTGGCATAATTCCTGATATGACATACGAAGATGTATAGGAAACCGTTCTATATGCAGATGTTATATTTAAGATGATTTTCCTTTGTTCCATTTTAATTTTCTTTTTGTTTTTTACCGAAATGTTAGGAAAATAAATCAAGGAACCATATTCCGTTATAGATCTGAACAGCGCTGAGTAAAGAATTTTCCTATCCACAAATTTTAAACCAAAGCTTCTGTTATATATACCTACTAGTTTTGTGTAATATTTTTTAATTTTATCCATGATGTAGCCAACATGTTTGCTGAAATTGAGATTTTCATCTATGTATATACCCAAATATTTCATTTCCTTGCTAAATTTAAGAGGCTTATTATTAAATTTTAATTTTTTTTCTATTTTACTTTTAATTTCGTGTTTTTTATGTTTTCTTGTTATTAATATCGAGTTAGTTTTTTCCGGATTTAAATGTAGCCCAAGATTAATGAGTTCGTTGTTAATATTGTTAATTTTCTGATTTATTTGAGGAATGTCTTCTATATTATTTATTCCTGAAATCAATAAAATGTCATCCGCATAACTTATAAGATTTATATTATCGTAATGTCCAGTGTTGTTATGTATGTTCGCCATTGCAATATTGAAAAGAGTGGGTGCCAGAATGGATCCTTGTGGAACACCTGCAGTGAGTGTCCTACGATAAATTATTTCATTATCCTTATTCTGGAAAATAATTTCTCTATTTTTTAAAAAGTTTTTTATTATTTCAATTAGGTTTGAATCAAATTTATTCAATTGTAGACACTCCGTAATTTTTGACCACTTTATATTATCAAAGGCACCACTGATATCAAAACTTATTAGTAATATTAATTTATAATAACTTTTGTAGTTGTTAATGGTTTCCATACATTTCAAAATAGCTTTTTCCGTTGATTTATTCCTTATATATCCATATTGTTGTCCATTCAGTATTAAGTTATTATCCAGTACCTCATCAATTTTATGTTTTATTATTTTTTCATAAATCTTTCTAATATTAGAGAGTAAAGTTATCGGTCTGTAAGCTTTTGGTGAAGAGGGTTCCTTATCTGGTTTGTTTAGCAGGATAATTTTTCCTCTCTTCCATATTTCCGGAAAAGTACAGATGTTTAAATACGAATTGACTATAGTAGGTATTAATGTGATATGATGTTTGTTTAAAATTTTTATCATTTTATTAGAAATTTGATCGGTACCATTGGCCTTTTTGTTATTGCACATTTTAATTATTTTCGTAATGGTTAATTCATCTACTTTGTTTAATTTATAATTACATATTGTATCACTTGTCCTGAGTTCATCATCCACTTTCGGAAAAAGTGCATTACTTATTAATTCATATTTTTCTTTTTCATTTGTAATAATTTCCCCTGCACCATTAATTAATGTTGGAAAATTAAATTTTTTATGGTTCTCCATGACAATTTTATACGGCTTGCCCCATACCGACGAGTTGGCAACTAGTTGTTTCCACGCTTCTGATTTGCTTTTGTCTATTTCTCTTCTATATCTTGCGGTAGTTTCTTTGAGTAATGTGAGTGTCTTATTTAGTTCATTATTTTCATTAGTAATAAAATTAACATGACTAAGTAACAAAAATTTTCCGATTTTTAAACAACTATTTGACATTCTTAAAAGTATATATTTGTTTTATAACCGTTATATGTAATTATTTTAGAAAACAGGTAAATATTGATCGCTAGTGAGTATTCCTAAAAAATACAACAGCACTAAAAGCATATATGCGGAAAATAATTTTATGGATATATTGTAAACTGCTCATATTTCTCAAACGGGCGTCAATTTTTTTCGTCGATTCGATTCTCACCATGAGAGATTTTCTGCGAGTGACTGAAAAGAGGTAATGAATAGGACCTCGAATATTTTACAATATGCGAATCCGTAGGAATAAATGAAGAAGCAAAAGTGATAAAATCGTCATGGAAAAAATCGTATATTTTTCTTGGAATAGACTATAAGTTTATTGTAAAGCAGTTGTTATTATTTCGGCGGAAAAAGAATTACTAGAATATTTTTCGAATAGGCTAATCTTAATAATTACCGTAGTACGGAGAATTAACGAATGAAACTGTTTTCTGTAAATAAGTGTAGTGCTTTAGTTTATTTATTTTACCAAATCCTGAATAGCTTCATAAGAGGTGAAATTTATTTACCTGCTTGTTCATAACCCGTACGATTGGCTATTTAGTTTTAAATTTCTAAGAAAATGGTTAATTTTCCTAACAGAAGAACATAACAAAATGTGCAATGAATGCGTGTAAAACATGCCATTATTGTTTTTTTTTTTTTTTTTTTTTTTTTTTTTTTTGGGCGCATCAACTATGGACCATTGCCCAGACACCATGGGAAGGAGAGACAACTAACTAGAACCTAATTCGATTGGAGACAGCTGAAATAAAGGAACCAAGGACAAGAACAACAGACTGGGAAGGAAGGGACAAGATGTAAGACGAACAGTAAGGAGTGGGAAGCCCCAGCTTTATAAGGTAAAGATAGAAAAGAGAACGCTCCTCAGAAAGAGCAGAGCACTCGAAGAAAATGTGATCAGCATCACAGACAACTGCTTCATCTGGATGCAACGGACAATGAGGAGAGGGAAGCAAAGAGAAACGATAGTGTGAAGAGGGCAGCAGTGTGTGATTAAAACGCAGGCGGACAATAGAGGAAATTATAAATCGTGGAAGAGAGGGAAACTCCGAGAACCATGGATGAGAAGGAAGTGTAGGTTGGATTGAAAGGTAGAAGGAACGATTGTTGGTAAAAGAAGAAGGGTACACATCCGACCAAAATCTGAAGTGAAGCTTCTTAATTAGGGGTAATAGATTAACAGTCGGGATTTTTTTAAAATAGAAGCGAGAACGAACAGCAACCTGAGCCAAAGCATCCGCCATTTCATTACCCTCGATGCCTCTGTGACCAGGAACCCACAGTAAGTCAATATGTACAGAGTGATGGAAAGAAAGATTATAAATGAGAGATCGTATACGAAGAATGAAGAAGTCAGAAGAGGGAGGAGGAAGCGGTGACGGAGACAGGAGTTTTGTATTATATCTAATTTGGAAAGAAGGGATCTGGAGGCACAACCATAGATAAAAGAGCAGTAATCAAACTTGGAGCGAATAATGGATGTATACAGGGAAATGAGCAGATGAGGATCACCTCCCCATTTAGTTGGAGACAAGGATTTTAGCAAGTTCAGTCTTTTAACGGCAGAACAAGAAAGGTGGTCAATATGCTCAGAGAAGGTCCGACGACTATTAAGGTAAATACCGAGATAGCAGAAGCAAATAACACGGGGAAGAGAAACTTGATTCAGGGATAGGTTGACTAATGTGGAATTGTAGGGGCGGAGAGTAAAAACCATAGAAAAAGATTTAGAAGGAGAAACAGAAAGGTGAATAGAAGATAGGGACTGTTCAAGTGCAAACAAAGACGAATTAAGAGTTTTTTTGGCGATTACCAAGTCATAGGAAGAGGAAAAAAGAAGAATATCATCCGCAAAGAATAAAGAGAGGGAGTTTAAAGGAAGAGATGCTACAGCAATGGTATATATATTGAAGAGGGTGGGGCTGAGGGGGGAACCTTGCGGAAGACCGCGTAAAACACTTCTTGTAGCTCGAAGCCACAGAGAGGAAATGTGAATAATGCGATTTATCATAAGATAATTAGTCAGCGAAATGAGTTTGACTGGGAGATTAATTGCGGCCATTGCGTCTTTTAGACTAGGTAGATGAACGTTATCAAAGGCTGAGGATAAGTCGATAAAAGAAGCCAGCATGAAATGCTTATGTATGAAGGATTTATAAACGTGAGAAACAAAGGAGCTAACACAATCGGCAGGACCAATGCCTGGTCGAAAGCCAAACATGTTAGAAGGAAGTAAGTTGTTATGTTCCAGCCACCAAACAAGACGTTTATTCAGCATGCCTTCAAAGAGATTCCTGAAACACGATGCCAAAGAGATAGGACGTAAGGAAGCATTTTTTTTCGGGATGGGAATAACGAAAAAGAGTTCCAGGAAGACGGAGTAATGCCTCTGGATAAAAAGGAATTGAAGAGTTCAAGGAGAAACGCAAGTGACTGCTCAGACAGATTTTTAAGGACTATGTATGGAATACCATCTACACCCGGTGTAGGACTGGTAGAGTTTAGGAGAACAGACTTCAGTTCATTGATATTGAATGCAGATGTTAAAGGGTGCGGGGGGGGGGGGGAGCTCTGTACGGAAGGAAAGGAGAAAAGTTCATCAAAGTTAGGAACGTACGCGGGAGTAGTGGAGTCGACAAAAGATAATAGGCTATCACGAATGAGATTAAGGTTAGACGGGTGTTCTGAAAACGGGGATTTGAACGCCTTAGCCATTTTCCAAATATGAGAAAGTGGGGTAGTTCTTGAGAAGAAAGAACAGAAGTTCTGCCAGGAGGACCTCTTTGAGGCTTTCAGCATGTACTCAGCTCTAGCATTAGCTCGCTTGTGAGCAAGAAAATTTTCGGTAGTAGGATTGGAGCGAAAGTTTCTAAAAGTAGCTCGACTGAGACCAAAAGCTGCCTCGCACTCGTCATTCCACCAGAGTGAAGATGCCGACGTACCTCGCTTGGAGCGCATCGGGGGGCGCGATGGAGAAGATAAAGAAAGAGCAGATGTAGCGGAATGAAGAAAAAAATTATAGGATGATATGGGATCAGAGGAAGGACACAAATTAGGAAACAAATGATCTATAATAGAACGAAATAGAGCCCAGTCCGTTTTGGAAAGATTCCATTTGGGAGAATGAAGGGGCCTAAATGGAGCAGGAGAAGGAAAATTGAGAGAAGTTATCAGAATGGGAACATGATCACTACCAAAGGTACCCACAAGAGTCCTTCAGTTATAGTTGAGGCCAGCATTGGGAGAGGAAAAAGTTAGGTCAAGGGAACTGAAGATGGACAGACTCCTAATATATGTAGGCGAGGAATCGTTAAGGAGAACCAAGTTATCGGAAAGAATAGAATTTTCAAGGACAGTACCATTCGAGTTATAGGATGAGCAACTCCAAGAGGGGGAGCGAGCGTTCCAGTCGCCACCAATGATAAAGGGATGAGGAAGAGAATTGAAAAACTGAGAGAGGGGAAAGTGACGAAGATCATAATCAGGAGGAACATAGACGGAAATAAAATTTAGGGAGCGGACAGGGTTAGTAGGAATAGAAATATGTAAAATATTTGGCTGATTGTTGTTAGAATAGAAGTTATAAGGAACATTATGAGAAAGAAAGGGAATATCATTTCTTATAAGGATAGCGACTCCACCGTAACCATCCTCACGATCATTCCTGACCAGAGTGAAACCTCTAAATTGGAGATTCATTCCATCACGGAGCCACGTTTCAGAGATAAGAGCGACACTGATTTCATGGAGATCCAACAGACCTTCTAATGAATGTTTAATAGCTCTAAGGCTACGACAGTTCCATTGTAATATATTCAAGGCGGACACCATGTTTAAGCCTTGGAAGGGTTGGGACAAAGGAAAGTGGGGACAGGGACAAGAGGGAGAAAGTGAGAGAGGCCTCGATAGATGTAGGAGGCCATTACAAGATGCAAGGACAACAGCGCATAAGTAGAGCTTGGAGGTACAAGAAAAGGGAGAGGTAGAACAACGGAATTAGAACGGAAAAGAAAGCAAAACGGAGCTAGCCAGATAAAACATAAAGTGGAGCAAGGGGAAAGAAAAATTGAGCTAAATTTTAGGAACGGGAGGCATGCAGAGAGCAAAGTACGAATTGTCCTCCCATTGACACATATGCCGTTGGCATAAACGGAGGCTTTGGTGCTGAAAACAAAAGGCAACGAAGTAGACAGCCTAATGCCCATTTTCAAAGGCCATTAGCCTCCTAATGTCTTTTTGTCTTCCCCATTCTGGGCAAGAACGATCGTTATAGCAATGAGGGCCTTTGCAGTTTCGACAAAGTGGCGGTTCTTGCAGATTACTGCAGTCTGTAATAAGGTGTCGAGAGGCACAGTGGGGGCAGATAGGGGAGGTGCTACGACAGTGTTTGGCGATGTGTCCAAATAAGAAACACTTCGAACACTGAAGAGATTGACGGATGCTAGGGGAGACAAGAAATCTCAGTTGGAAAATGGAGACGAATTCTACAAGAACTGTGTTGAGAAACTTCAATTCAACAGACCTTGTCGGAATTTTCTTTCCCTCGGAAGTACAATGAATTCGGCGGATAGAAATGACGGGAATAGAGGACCAAATGCCCTCCAGGATGTCCTTTTCTGTGAACGATGGGTGGATATCTGTGATGACACCCAATCTGTATAGTAGACTGTTGGGAATGTACGCTTTGATATTGTTGGATGAAAGGAAAGTGGAATTATTTAAGAAAGAGTTTGCGTAAGAAGCAGAAGGAAATTGGACCGCAATGCGACCTTTGCCAAGAGAATCAATTCTGCTTAGAGGAGCGGACGCAGCGTGAATAAGCCTTGCAAGGGCTAAAGGGTGATGATTGCCGATGTTTCTATCCTCAGAGCAACTTTCCATGTAGACCGTGAAAGGACCTGAGTGATTGTCGGCAAATATTGCGATATTCATATTGTTATTATTAGCATTACTATCAGAATTATTATGGTTAGTATTACTATTGTTGTTATCATCATTACTATTATCATTACTATTGTTATTGCCGCCACCATTACTATCATCATTGTGACTATTATTACTAATGTCATTACTATTATCATTACTATTACTATTATTACCATTGTTGTTATTATTATTACTGCCACTATTACCATCACCATAATTATTATTATTATTGCTATTGTTATTACTGTTACTATAATTACCGTTAGTATTATTTTTGTTGTCGGCATTTCTGTTATTATTATTATTGGTATTATTGATATTACTAGTAAGGTGCGAGTTTTTAATAGTAAAGTTTTTAATAGCATCGGTAGCACTGACGTTAATGTTAGAGTTATTTTTGCCTAAGTGATTAATACTATTATCGCTACTATTATTATTTTTACTGTTATTACTGTTATTTTTATTAT
This sequence comes from Icerya purchasi, assembly GCA_039619475.1. Lineage (NCBI taxonomy): Eukaryota > Metazoa > Arthropoda > Insecta > Hemiptera > Monophlebidae > Icerya > Icerya purchasi. The sequence continues at coordinate 286,088,559 of CM077116.1, forward strand.
TATTATTTTTACTATTTTTAGTGTTATTTTCACTGGTATCGCTATTATTACTGCTATTGCCGGCGAGGTTAATGAGGTCTGGATTAGAGAGTCGCAGATCCTTACTAGGGACCGATGCGACCGGAGAAAGGGGACCGGATAACTTACGTTTACCGGAAGTTACTTTCCTTGGAGGAGGCCGCTCAGCGGCCTCCACTAGACGAGCTCATTGATCAAACACAAAAAATAAGAAATAGAGAAAGAAAATAAAATAAAATAAAATATATAAATAGAAATAAATTAACTAAACAGAATGAACTTAATCTTCTTAAGAAAACCCACTAAATAACCGAAAGACGAGCACGAGCGCAGAGCGATTAAATTAAAACGATCTCACCAGTCTTATCAGCTATACAAACGATGTCTTTGAAAGTGAAGATGCCGTTATCGCCGAACAATCGTTAACTGATAAGCACGCGTGTGAACAACCGAATTGATAAATATAACGCATTGAACAATGAAAAATACTAAATAGCAAAACTAAAATTCATCTACTATAGGTAAAGTTGTGAGATTTAAAATAATAGAACGAATGTTAAAAAGAACAAAAATGATAGTTAACAAAAATAACAGCTAATGTAGGAACCTGTTATTCTCCTAACTTGTTGTCGACATAGCAGTTCCTACCAAAAAAGCTCGATATTGACTTTAATGATTTGTTTGCAATTCGTTTTTTTTTTTTTTTTTCGAACTAGGTCTCCTCCGCCGTAACTGATGTGCCGATCAATTCATTTGCTGATCAAACACCGTGCGCGTTCCTCAAAGGTAAAAGCTGCCTGGATACAACCTCCAGCTGCCCTTAGTCGGCCAAGCCCAAAAAAAAAAAAAAAAAAAAAAAAAACCTCCAGCCAGAAACTGGTTCTTATTAACTTACACTATTATCACTCTCTTAGCACGCTCAACTTTCATTAACCATTTTTACTTAATTATTTAATTTTTATTATTTTATTTTATTTGTTATTAGGCCTATGTATACATTACAATATGCATAGAGCGAACATATATATTTATATATATAAAATATATATGTTTATGTGCGCTCACTAGTAGGTTTATAGTAATAATAATAAACTTTTTAAAATCAAATTATTTATTTGCTGTAATATTTACAAAAAAAAAAAAAAATTATAACACTATAATACATTTTATTGAACATAAAACCTTTTGCACTATTACGATATGCCACAACTACATATATCACTAACCTCCCATAGATGTATACATCGGGTGCTTCAAAGCACTCGTCCATCCCTTCTGAAATCTAGAATATCTAATAAAATGAAAAATTGAAAGCTTCATATTAGTAAATTGACTGTACCATGTGGAATGGAAATATTTTCGGCATCCGTTACACCATAAGTGGCCTATTTAGAGCGAAAGTTCTGTTTCATTCCCAAATGGAATGGGTATTTTTTAGGGATTCCGACTTTGCAATGAAAAATAAAAAGTTTTGTTTAAAACATTTTTCCTAAAACCGTTGTTCACAATCTCAAAATGCCTCCCAAAAACTAACTAGATTAAACAACTCCGAATTATATTGAAGAATATTTGAAATTTATCATCAGTTTTACAATTTTTAATGAACATCTTCGCTTAATGTAAAATGCTTTCTAAATCTTTCTGAATACGACGCAGTATTTTACTGATTAATGTATTCAATGTGCGGTCACGTGTTTCAGTGTTCTTTTTTTTTGCTACAATTCACTAATACCAGTGTTATCACTTTGTCTATTTCCATGTAACGCTGCTAATAAAACTTACCGTTTGATTTTAACAATTAACAACCATTTTACTCGAATGAAGGTGATGCAGTATTTAACGTGTCGCGTGTTTCTGTATTTTTTTCTTACTGAAAAAGTTACTATAAAAAAAAAATCAGTATGTTTTAATAGTAACATTGTTATCACTCTGTTTGTCTCAGTGTAACGTGTTAGTGATAAAACTTCATATTTCAACAGCTTACAGCTATGGTTTATTCAAAGAAAAAAGTTGTTGAGATTCTTCATGTACTCAGAGGGTGTGGAAATATTTTTTTTCCACAGCCGAATGATAATGACGAGAGTGTTTCCCATACAAATTTCTTTATTTGCGAAAACATTTCTCAAGGTTACTGGCACGCGTTAACAATAAAGGTATTGCGCAACCATATCATAACAAAGGTAGAAAAATCGTAGGCGAGTTCGGAATATGAAATGCGCCAATGTTGTCGCCTCTGATTGTTTCCCCTACAGACAGTTTCGAGATGCGGAGAAAATGCCTCGCCTGTATCAAGGAGTTCGATTCAGTGAATTTATTGCAAACCACAAGTTTCATCTGGGCTGGATGCAGTTTCACCAAGTTGAAGTTACGATCATGAACAACGATTAACATTTTGCAGTTGGGTGCGAGGTTTTTATCGAGGGATTCTACTTTCCGGCGAATGCACTTTTAAACGGAACTATGAGGTAGTAATCGAAAGTTTCGTTATTGTCTGAAACGAGTCTGAAATGGCTGCGAGAGGTGAATAATCAACATATCTGGAAAGTCAGCGTCTGATGTGCGATTATTAAAAATGAGATTATCGATCCACTCTTTTTTAATGGGAATATGAGTCGTAATATTTAGAACTGCTACAGACGGATCTTCCAGTTTTGTTGGAAAATATTGTCCTTGATGTACGTCGGCAGTTTTAGTTTCAACAAGACGGATGTCCAAGCTCATACATCGAGATTGGTCCGAACTCAACTAATTGAAATATTTCCTAGGAATGCATTGGTAAATATGGTTCACGGTTCATTATTCGCCTCGCTTATCAAACCTAACCGTTTTAACCGTTTAAGACTATTATTTATTGGGGTACATTAAGAAGTATAGTTCACACAATAACAAAAGTGGGAATATGGTATATTGTTTTCGTTTGTCCGATAAACTCTTATTCCCTTGCGCGTAAAATATACAAGATTTATGCCCTTTTTAATGGTGGAATATTTTTCAAATGCGTACCAACATATAATTTTTAAATTTCCTAAACGCAAATTTATATTAAGCCAATTTTATTAAATTTTTATCAGCAAAAAGAGCCTCTAAAAGAAATTACTAAAAAATAATGATGCAGAATTCCTTTTCTGAGGATAAAAATCAATATTGTTGGAAAATTTGAAATAAACTTTAAATGTGTATTACAAGTTAAATTTGTTAACTTTCACCTTCCCCGGTGTTAACAAGTTGTTCAGTATTTAAAATGTTTTAATAAAGCTGAAGTTAAAATTGCAAACCCTTGAATAGGAAAAAATAATGAACTTTTTAATTTAAAAACACAAGCAAGCGCGCGCACATAACGCCTGTCAAATTTTACTTTTAAATAGAATCGTCATAAATTTCTCCAAATAAATATTTTCGTATCGGAACTAACTATTTCCTTTAGTTCATCTACATATTTATCCGGTATGGTGTAGTCCAGTTCCTTGCTTTTTGGTATACCATCACTGGACTGTGTTGACTCCGAAACCAGCTGTTTTAACGTTTGCGCTGTTTTGTCGCTTAGTTTGTTTTTGGAATCCAGATAATCCGCTATACTGCCGAGATTATTCAAAAAGAAGTCGGAACTCTTTTTAACTGCCTTGTCAGCCATTTCCATTCTGCAGTCGTTCAATTTCCCGATTACCGCCACACCGTTTTTCAATTTATTTTTAAGCGACTTTAGTAATTTCCCGGTGATTTTCAAGCTTTGACTAACGGCGTTACTAGCCAGACCTCCAAATGAAAGTGAAATTTTCGTAGACGCTTTAGCTAATTCCTTTACCGAAGTTTCACTAACATCTTTTACTTGTGAAAATAGTCCTCGCCAGCTGTCGCATGAATATTTCTGTGCGTCACTGACAGCATTTTCGCTAACATCTTCATCGGAATCTATGGGTGCGCAACTGACGTAATAAATGTCCTAAAATATCATAGAATATTTATTCCTTTATAGTGAATATTATTTCATTTTCTATTCATAAATGAAAAGATAAATCAAGATCATTTGCTTCGGCCTAGTTTATTGTAAGGTTCCTATGAGGACACCTTCCATTCGAAAGCGGACTGATCAATAGGATGACAAGTTTTAATTACAACTAAAAAATTGACAGTATTTTCTTCGAAGTAAACTACCATAGTTTCTTTTTGTTCAATCATTAAGTAAAATTTAAAAGGAAAAAAAAAATTCAGTATTAACGAAAAATCCATAATAAACCAAGCATCGAATATGTGCCTTAAAACCAACTCAAACACAGTAAATGAGTTAATATTAGTAGGAATCGGCATCACTATTGCTTAGACAGAATGGAAACAGAATGACACTTTGAAAAGGCGAAGGAAACGAGCAAAATGCGAGAGAATTTTAAAAAAAAAGATATTCGAGAAGATATTAAGGAACCAGTTGTTACAAGTAGAACTTCAGACTGACTGATGACATTAAAAAAATAAAAAGAAATACAAAACCGCAGGAATAGGTTACAAAAAAAACGCGCACGCAAGTTTTTTTTTTTCTCGGCCTTGCTTTAAATACCATTTGGCCACTAACTGATCATTAAATTAACCTTTTCAGTAAATCAGTCTATACTTTTTTTACCGTCGCTGGGAATCGAACTTATGACCTCCACATTTTGTCATCCAATATTATTCCTTCCTATCTTCATATCAAAAATCACTGGCGCTTGGCGCCTCATAGAATTCCGATTTTATTGCATATAGCTGCTAATTTTTCTCCCTACGTTTCCTCTTATAACAGTCTTCCTTACTTTTCTCTCGATTTTAATAGCATATGGCACCCCATCAATTTCTCCTCTCTTCCAGTTCGAGCTAATTCTTCCTCTCACAGTGTAGTCAACTTCGAATTCATTCAGCTGCTGAACTCTTCTTTTCCTTCCCATGCCTTAATCTTCTCGGATTGCTCCAAGAGTGATGGGGGCATGGGTGGCGCGTATACGTCTCCTACGTTCCTGTACTCTGAGTCTTTCAGACTTCCTTCTTTCTACTCTATCTTCTCGGCCGAGTCGATCTCAATTCTCCGTGCAATTCAATTCATATCCTCTACGAGTGGGGTTCACAAATTCCTGATTGTTTCTGATTCCAAAGGCGTTCTTCAAACCATCTCCTCTCCTCCTTCTCATACTTCTGACGGTATCATTCTCTCTATTCGATCTCTTGTCTCCTCTTTGTTCTCGTTCCGCTCCATTCTCATAGACTTTCTATGGGTCCGTAGTCATTCCAATATTGAGGGCAATGACTCAGCTGACTCTTTAGCTCGCTCAGCCGCCCGCATTGGTCCTTTCCTCGACTCTTTCCCTTCCTCAGACATTCTTTCTCTATCACGCTCTAATCATTCTAGACTTTGGTCTGACATGTATCCATATTTATTCTCAAATCGCTTTTCACAGTACAGTCTTATTCAACCGGTTCCTAGTTTCCTGCCTTGGTTTCAATCTATTCCTACCTGTCGTCGTTCCACTGTTGTTTCCTTAATTAGGATTAGAATCAATCATTCTCTACTCCCCCCTTCTCGCTTTCGATTCGCTTTGTCCCTTTCTCCTTTCTGCTCTCCTCGCGCTCCTGAGCCTTCTTTTATTTGTGACTCAAATCACATCCTATCCGAATGTTCTGCACTCTCTAACGAACGCTCCTTTCTTTACGCCCAACTTCTTGTTTTAGGTCTTCCTACTCCATTTAACGCTACCTATATTCCTTCCTTCCCATTGCCTTCAGTTATTCCATTGCTGCTGTCCTTTGTCTTTTCAATTTCTGACCGCTTGGCTATTTAGTTATAACTCGTAATTTTTCATGTTGTTGGGTCAAGGCCGCTGGCGCGCCCAGGGTAGGAAAAAAAAAAAAAAGACCACTATCTTAATAATCAAGAGTTCACGCCACTAGGCTATCGTGACGGCCTGAAAAAAATAAAAATAAAATAAATGATGTACTGTAACGAGTACCTGTATTTTGGAGAGGGAAAATTAATTCTGATCAGCAATAACTAAAAAATGGGCCACAATTTTTTTTCCCTAGCTCGCACCTTGAAGTGTATTGTAATTTTGATAATGATAAATTTGTCAAACGGCAATATTTTTTACATTAAACGTATAAAAAAGTACTCAAGTGTAGTTCCTTTTATACATAACTTCAATTTCATTGTACAATAAAAAGTGTATCTTTCTATTTACTTTTGTAAGTAAAGTAAGTCAAGTAAGTCCCATATATCCCTGATAAGGTATCATCGATTGTGAAGTTAAGCTTTCAATAATAGTGCTAAGCGCAACGGCACTAATGAGAGTAGGGGGGACAGTTCCTTTCTACTTGGGATTCGCCTTTACCTTCCCAGATTTCTCTGGTACCCAATTATTTCAGGCTAGTTGAAAAATTATAGGGAAACGGTGTTTTAAAGCATTATTGAAGACATCACATTATGTATTGGTAGCGTAATAATTCAGTAATTAAGATCCTTGGTTTCCAAACAGGAGACATCATAGGTTGTCGGGAGTTGTCTCATTCCCGACTTAAGCCGCTCCCAGGCTTATACCTAATCTGAAATAATTGGGTACCAGAGAATTATCTGGGATAAAGTAAAGGCAGATCGTCCCAAAAGGAAATTCTCTTCAGATCGATTAGGCTTAGTACATTATGAATAGCTTGACTATACAATCTCCGACAACTTGTTAATTCGCTTTTACAGTGTTTCACCAGAACATTGTATAGTCATTTGTATCGACCAACCGTACAACCGACGTAATTAATACTGTATACATAAATTGAACAGTTCACCGATAAAAAGTATCGCATTTTAGATGCTAGTGATATAACCGATGCTACAAAATATTATATTCAAAACTCGATAGTAAAAGTTTTCAAAATATCTTATTTTCAATGTGACTACCGAAAATTCATTAAATTTTTAACGCGCTGAATTAACAATAATCCACGATTTACATTGTAAAAATTCGTTCGTTTCAATTTGCGGTAATTACATTTCATTTGCCTAAGCGCAAAAGGAACTTTATAAAAATTAAAGATGAGGTCAACACAAGTTAATATCTTCATATAGAATGTCCCGGTATGTATAAATGTATAAACTTTATTCTCTTTTGCTCCTTCTCATTCGTCTAACAGTATTATTCTATCAATTCATTCCCTTGTCTTCACGTTTTCTGAATAGGGGAGGGCGCGCAGACCGGTTCCACCGACATGGTGAAGTAATGGAGGGTGTCGGTTAACCGATGAAAACAGCGGCAGTTGCTTCCGAGACGCTGGAGTGAGCAGATCGCCAGTGATGTAAGTGTGTGCCAGTGATCTCCGTCGAAAACTCGGAGAGTCGAAATGCAACGTTATTCGATAAAGTTTTGCGCGAAACTGAAAAAAACTGCTACGAAGACTTTTGATATGAGTCAAGAGGCCTATAAAGAAGAAGCCATGTTACGCACAATGGTTTTCATGTGGCACAAGTAGTTCAAAGATGGCCGCGAGGACATTGAAGACGATGACCGCGCTAGGAAACCTTCAACAAGCCGAACTCATGAAAATTTGGTAAAAGTGCGTGAACTTTTAAACACTGACTGTGGTCTTACTTGCTGACAAAATGGGATAGAGACTGCGGTATTCAAGGTAGTGACAAAAGATTTGATGATGAGAAAAGCGTGTTATTCAGTTTTAAATTTCTAAGAAAATGGTTAATTTTCCTAACAGAAGAATATAACAAAATGTGCAATGAATGCGTGTAAAACATGCCATTATTGTTATTTTTACCTTTCTGTTCCAAAAAAAAAAAAGAATGCTGCAAATGATGTTGACATATAATGGTTTCTGTCATTCGTCTATGAACGTGATATAATATCAACAAAATAAAGAAAACATAGTCTTATTGATAAAAGTAACCGAGTAAGAAAAAGAAATATGTCGATTGCGACCAGGGTTTGAAAGCCAGCCGAAAGCCAAAACTAAAAGCTGAAAGCCGGTCATTTTTAGATGTCATAAACTTAATCCAAAAGCCATATTTAAATTTCCATAAGTTAAAAGCCTAAAGCTTAAGCTGTATTCAAAATTTAAATAGTCGAAAGACGAAAGTTTAAGCTGTATTTCTAAAAAAGCTAAATTAAGCTGTATATACAGCTTAGGTTTTTTTTTTTAAATTTCTTGATTTTGCATTTTTGACATAATTATTCGCCTAAGAAATTGTTTTTAAAAATTTTTATTATTGCACATAAATAAAAAAGTTGAAGTTGCAATAGTAATGCTAAATAGTTTGATGCATGGTAATTAGTAAATGATTTTAATTAACTTGTATTGAAATTCATTTCGTAACCCGAAAGCTGAAAGCTTAAGCCGTATTTTAAATTTAAACAGCCAAAAGCCTAAATCCTAAGCTATATTTCAAATTCAAACAGCCAAAAGCCGAAAGCTTAAGCTGTATTTTTCAAGGACATAAGCCGTATTATTATTCAATTTCAAGCCCTGATTGCGACAAACGTTTGTTGAAAGCCGCAACAAATTATAATCAGCTTCAGCTTGAAGATTATATTCGTGGTGTAGCACATAATGTAATTAATTAACTTCAGTGTTTGCATGTATTATAGGTACTATTATTATTACCTATAGGTAAGATTTCGAAATCGTTTATTTCTATATTTGTAATTAATTCTATTATTATTATATTACAATTGCAAAATCTAAAACCTCAAAGAGGAAAAACATAATTTCTAATTCAACTAGCTGTAGGAACATTGGTTGTATCTTGTATATATATATATATATATATATATATATATATATATATATATATATATGGTTTGAGAAATTATCATTTCTGTGGAAAGGAGGGGATAATTTTTTTGCGACAGTTTTATCACAATACATACTATAGGTTTCAAATTGTTGGTAACTTAAATATTGTTTATGTGTGTTACAGAAAATACCTATTTATTAAATAAAACTGTATCCATTTCATATAAGAAAGATTGATTCCCTATCGAAGAATAATGAGGATATTGTTCCAATTTTTGTGGTTTTTGAAAATTTCAGTTATCACTAAACAACCGAACATTGTAATTTGTGTAGTATGCTGTAAGCTAATTTAACAGGTTCAGCTTCATATTCGCACAGTTGTGTAAAAGAAACAAAAAAAAACGACGGACTAGAATATTATATTTTTTATAAATATGTATGTTCAAAATTTATCCTCTTCTTTCTTTCATGTCTACTTCATGCGACATTTTATATTTTCATTTACCACAAAACATGCACGCAGGAGCAAGTTCATTTTTTCATAAATATTAAACATTTTTTTCTTTTTATGCATTTCACTTTTAGGCCAATAAGGTTAAATCTAAAAAACAACCTAAAGGAATCGAACAAAAATAAAAACAAACATACAAAGGCTAACTGACGAATCATCTTGAATAAATTAATGAAATAACTATATAAAAACAAATTGACGATCGTGCTCATTTTAACAATTACTCATTTATAGTTTTGATCACATTTGGCCTCAACGGGACTTTTCTGTTCAGCAAATACAAAAAGAAAACAAGCAAGCGTACGGATAATTTCGTATTTGCAACAACACATCATAAGTATCGATCGAAATGCAAACCGGGTAAAGGTCCTTGATTGACGTGACCAAATAAATAAATAAGACTAAGGTCGAAAAAAGTAATTCTCATTTAGGTTTTGCAGTCATTACCAATAAGCAGCTTCTTTCATATTATTCACTACTGTCACTAAAGAATTTTTTTTTTTCGAAATAAAACCAAAAAACCTTTAGTAAAGAAAGCCGATGTGATGAGAAACAGAAGACAAAAAAGTTATTATTACAAATATTCAATGTAAATTGATAGAACGATGATTCGAATAACAAATACCTGTAAATTATTCCTCTTAAAGCTTTATGTTACTCAAATCCAAACCAGCTGAACTGACAATATTTAGAAAGTATTATTGCAATTTAGTGTGATAAGTTAGTAAAAAACGAAATTCTAGAAAAAAAATTCGGTTAAAACGCGTTTTGTAACTAACAAATGTGTTAATTACAAAGTGGTTGTAGCCATTGACGGTTTTTTCCTTTTTTTATTAAACACTATTTCACAGTGGCAAATTACTTAATCGCTTTTGTTTCTCAACTTACTTCTTTACTTTTTTTTCCCCCTACAAAACACGCATCAAGTATTGCCGAGTCGATTTTTCTAATTATTATTATTTTTTTATGAGCCGCTCGTTTCATTATTAGACAAAACAAGGAAAGTTTCTTGCTTATTAGCTTTATTAAAAGTTTTACGAAAATAATATTAGTCCAGTGTTTTAAAGATAGGAAATTTTTTTAAACGAACTAAAAGAAAAAAAAAGAGGTTAGCCGGGCAGGATGTTTCATATACTAAACATTCTGTGAATTAATTTAAAGATTACTGTTATTTACATTTACATAATATTAAATTAAAAACAAAGATATTTAATTTTTAATTTGTAATATCGTATATATTTCTCGCCCAGTATTAACATAAATGTGTTTATGTTTAAAAATTTTTGTGCCTTTGTTTGTCATTTTCGATATAGGAATTAAATATATAATTAAAATTATAGATAACAGAAAAAACTTCGATAAACGTTCCTCAAATAAATTTGCTAGATACGAATAAAAAAGAAAGATAATATAAGGAATATGTATCAGAAGCAAATTCAATCGAGTTATGTTACACTATAAATGACATAGAATTGATAGTTTGTAATTTTTTAAATACAGTTGACTATACATTAGGAAAAAAAAAACGAAGAAAACCGAGAATGCATTTGACCGATTATTATTATTAATAATTTCCATCCGTTTTGTATCACTATTGCTAACAGAACTCTTAAATTTACATTTTTTTTTTTTTTTTTTTTCCGCGGTTGTGCGACTAGCCTTGTGGGCTATCTAGTACTTGGCGTGTGAGTGATGATAATTTGTGGAAACTCCTATCCAGCGATATGAGTTTCATCTGGTATCCGGCTTAATATATTTGAACCCTGTAGTAAGTCCGTTGGCTTCATCCGCTTCAAGTGTCTGATTTCATTGGAATTATCTAGTAATGCAACGGGCAGGCTATTTGTGTGGCGTCCTAATTTTCGACCGTACTGTTTTGCAACTTTTTTGATTTCTTCACTGATTGTACTTATATGCAGATCTGTATGTAGTGTATGATTGGTGATGTACCACGGGGCATCTGTAATTTCTCTCAGGATTTTATTTTGGAAACGTTGTATCTGCGCAATGTTACTCGGCTTAGCACATCCCCAGAGTTGACATGCGTATGTCCAGATCGGTTTCAATATTTGTTTGTATAGTAGTACTTTGTTTTCCAGGGACAGTTCTGATTTCCTTCGCAAAAGCCTCAGTAGGTTTCTATATTTCAAGTTCATTTCATTCCTTTTCTTTCCTATGTGTGTCTTCCAAGTTAATTTTTTATCTAAGTGAATTCCGAGGTGTTTTACTGTTTCTTTAATAGGTATAACCTTACTGTTAATATAAATATCCGATATATTACAGTTCTTCTTATTTGTAAACGTTATATGCGCAGATTTATCCTCATTGATCACTATACGCCATCGTTTGAACCATGTTGACAAACTATTGACAGCTGATTGAAGATTATTATTGATAGTTTCTACTGAGGTGCCTGTACATAAAATTGCAGTGTCATCTGCAAAAGTGGCCATTTCTGTTTCATCTGGAACGGGAATATCGGAAATGTATATTAAGTATAGTACTGGTCCCAGTATACTGCCCTGCGGCACACCTACTTGGATCTGGTGGAGTTCCGATTCTGCTTCCCCATATTTAACAGAAAAATACCTTTCACATAAATAGGATTTTAATAACTCAAAGAGTTGATATGGGAGGTTGCAGTGAATTTTATGCAGTAATCCCTCATGCCATACTTTGTCAAACGCTTGTTTAATATCAAGGAATACAGCATCACATACTTTTTTGGTTTCTAAGGATTCTTCTATTATGTTGACTATGCTATGTACTTGCTCTATAGTACCATGTCCCGTTCGAAATCCAAACTGGTGCTCTGGTATCAAATTTCTGTCGTTTAAGAATGGCTTCATTCTTTTTAGTAATAGTTTTTCATATAATTTTGAGAGAACAGGAAGTAGTGCTATTGGACGATACGATGCAAGTTCTTCAGCAGGTTTCTGGGGTTTTTTGATCATAGCAACTTGTGAAAATTTAAGCTGAAGAGGAAAATATCTTATACGAATTATAGCATTAAAAATGTAGGTCAACAGAATTAATCCTTTCCGTGGTAACTCTTTTAGTATTTTTGAAGTTATTAAGTCGTACCCAGGAGCCTTATTTGGGTTCATAGTTTTGATTATTGATTTGATTTCGCCAGGAGATGTAATTTTAATATTGTTGCTTTGATTTATGTTACACAGGAGTGGCGGTAAACAATCTGTTCCCGAGTGAGGTTGAAATACATTAGCTAAGTAGTCACCAAATTCTTCTGCCTTTTCTTGATCACATCGAGCCCATTTTCCATTTGAGTTTCTTATCGGATGTGACATTTCTGTTGGTCTTTTTAATCTTTTTGCTGCTTTCCAGAGAGAGTAATTATTTTGTTGAAGAGGTGACAAATTCATCAAATAATCTTTAAATGATTTATTTTTTAAATTCTGTAATAAGTGCTTAACACGTTTTGTTTGATTATTTAGCCTGGTTTTGTGTATTGGGTTGCGATGTGTTTGCCATATTTTCCTTAGTTTTTGTTTTAAAGCTACTTCTTTCTTAATTTCTGCAGGATAGAATATAACTGGTTGATGTATACTATTATTTGGTGTGGCTGTCCAAGCTGCTTCTTGTACTATTTTCGTGAAGTATAGATAATTTTAAAAAAAAGTGAATAACCAAATAAAATTATGTAAAATATGTGTTTTGTGATTACATATATATTTATAAATATATAACATGCTATATGTGCGGAAAAACTAAATCATTAACAAAGAACAGTATTATTCGGACGGAATTTCTAATAGCAGTATTTGTAACTCGTGCTTCTCACTAACACAGATGATTACGTTTAACGGATGATACCTGAAAATCACTGTAGGTGGTCTGTAAAAAGGTCTGAGTTCGCCAGCGCCCAAAAGAGGCTGCGCCCGATAGAGTCTGTGCCCAATAGAGTCCCGCACAAAAGAGGGTAACCCTCTTGTAACTAACTTTCACCAAAGGAATATGGTTTATCTGATGCAATCCTCCCTTTTCAGAAACATGCATCGATCTAGAATTTCGAACGGTTCTGTTCAGGCAGCATGTAATTATTTTATGTTAAATGCATGCATACGTCGACAAAAAAGCGCACCGATCGTTCACGTACATGCTTAGACACTAGTTTCCCTATCATTCATTATAACTTTTTTTTTCAAAGTTGAAATATTATAAAATTAATCTAAGTATATTTTTTACACTTCCATGCCTTTATTTCGGTCGTTCATAATTCTTTTTTATACAGCTCCAAAAGTAAATCCATCTATGTCTTGACTACCACAAATGCATTGTTCCCACGCACACATCTTCTATCGTTAGTTTCCATATCGTTCATAATAATTTTTCATGTCTAAGTATTATTGACTTAGTCTAAGTATAATTTTTTTTTTACGCTTCCGATCATCTCTTCCGACTATTCATAATTTTTTTATATTTTTTTCACATTCCTAAAAATTCATTCATCTCTCCCCACCCCTCCAGGCCAAAACTTTTATAATATATTTTACAGACAGGCAAACAATCAACTCTCGCAGAAGTGTGGACAATGGTTCCAACATCGATTTTACTATAAATTATTGTATATTATGGACAGATTATTTTTCCAAAAGCTTTTTGAATTTTTTTCCCATTCGTACAAATTTTTTTATTTGCATGATAACCGTTTCCATTCACACACGTTTTCCACAACAATTATAATGTTTTATTTATTTTTTCAACTCCTCCCAGACTTTCAGTTTCCTTATTGATCATCTACATTTTTTCGGTATTAGCCGCAGGAGCATATCACATTAGTCCTGTACACATGTCATGCACAGTCATATATATTTAATTTTTAATTACAGATATTTAATTATTTTTTCCTGCACAATCACTCTATCATACATACCTTACATTGTGACAATAATTTTAACATTTCGATAGAGAAATTCTCAGGTCATCGCAATTCTTTTTAACATTAATAGTAGCGCTACAAATATAATTTTTTATTTAATAACTCACCAGTATGCTCGGCGGCTTTAAGACATTGCTGTTTGCAAACGCCAATTTTTTTTCTAGAAATCAGTAACCTCTGCAGGTATACATCTTCTCACATAGCAGCCTTTGTCTGCATTAGTCGTGTACCTTCAAGGCCACTTGTGGGTCCCACGCTATTTAGCGTTATTCAGCAGGAGAATATTTTTTAGACTCATTCAAATACATATATGTACGCACACATTTAACATCAGGGTCATTGCTCACTGATCTCAACATTTTTAAGGAAATCAATCGCTGCTCCACAGTCTAAGATGTTCCATGCCCCGCATCTCCTGTCGTTCACAATATTATTGAAACGTCTGTAATGTACCGGTATTTCCGACCTTTTACAACAGGCGAATTCACGACATGTATACACCTTTTCTAGGTATCATGGTGAAAGTGGTCAATCTCTCCCACTGAAACCAGTTTTTAGACACGGATAGCATGGTATATATGCATAAATATATATATAATCACAAAACACATATTTTACATGATTTTATTTGGTTATTCACTTTTTTTTTTAAATTATCTATTTTTTTTTTTTTTTTTGAAATTATGACTTCAGCGTGAAATACTGATAAACAAACTTTCGCGATGTAAATTTAAGAGTTCTGTTAGCAATAGTGATACAAAACGGATGGAAATTATTAATAATAATAATCGGTCAAATGCATTCTCGGTTTTCTTCGTTTTTTTTTTCCTAATGTATAGTCAACTGTATTTAAAAAATTACAAACTATCAATTCTATGTCATTTATAGTGTAACATAACTCGATTGAATTTGCTTCTGATACATATTCCTTATATTATCTTTCTTTTTTATTCGTATCTAGCAAATTTATTTGAGGAACGTTTATCGAAGTTTTTTCTGTTATCTATAATTTTAATTATATATTTAATTCCTATATCGAAAATGACAAACAAAGGCACAAAAATTTTTAAACATAAACACATTTATGTTAATACTGGGCGAGAAATATATACGATATTACAAATTAAAAATTAAATATCTTTGTTTTTAATTTAATATTATGTAAATGTAAATAACAGTAATCTTTAAATTAATTCACAGAATGTTTAGTATATGAAACATCCTGCCCGGCTAACCTCTTTTTTTTTCTTTTAGTTCGTTTAAAAAAATTTCCTATCTTTAAAACACTGGACTAATATTATTTTCGTAAAACTTTTAATAAAGCTAATAAGCAAGAAACTTTCCTTGTTTTGTCTAATAATGAAACGAGCGGCTCATAAAAAAATAATAATAATTAGAAAAATCGACTCGGCAATACTTGATGCGTGTTTTGTAGGGGGAAAAAAAAGTAAAGAAGTAAGTTGAGAAACAAAAGCGATTAAGTAATTTGCCACTGTGAAATAGTGTTTAATAAAAAAAGGAAAAAACCGTCAATGGCTACAACCACTTTGTAATTAACACATTTGTTAGTTACAAAACGCGTTTTAACCGAATTTTTTTTCTAGAATTTCGTTTTTTACTAACTTATCACACTAAATTGCAATAATACTTTCTAAATATTGTCAGTTCAGCTGGTTTGGATTTGAGTAACATAAAGCTTTAAGAGGAATAATTTACAGGTATTTGTTATTCGAATCATCGTTCTATCAATTTACATTGAATATTTGTAATAATAACTTTTTTGTCTTCTGTTTCTCATCACATCGGCTTTCTTTACTAAAGGTTTTTTGGTTTTATTTCGAAAAAAAAAAATTCTTTAGTGACAGTAGTGAATAATATGAAAGAAGCTGCTTATTGGTAATGACTGCAAAACCTAAATGAGAATTACTTTTTTCGACCTTAGTCTTATTTATTTATTTGGTCACGTCAATCAAGGACCTTTACCCGGTTTGCATTTCGATCGATACTTATGATGTGTTGTTGCAAATACGAAATTATCCGTACGCTTGCTTGTTTTCTTTTTGTATTTGCTGAACAGAAAAGTCCCGTTGAGGCCAAATGTGATCAAAACTATAAATGAGTAATTGTTAAAATGAGCACGATCGTCAATTTGTTTTTATATAGTTATTTCATTAATTTATTCAAGATGATTCGTCAGTTAGCCTTTGTATGTTTGTTTTTATTTTTGTTCGATTCCTTTAGGTTGTTTTTTAGATTTAACCTTATTGGCCTAAAAGTGAAATGCATAAAAAGAAAAAAATGTTTAATATTTATGAAAAAATGAACTTGCTCCTGCGTGCATGTTTTGTGGTAAATGAAAATATAAAATGTCGCATGAAGTAGACATGAAAGAAAGAAGAGGATAAATTTTGAACATACATATTTATAAAAAATATAATATTCTAGTCCGTCGTTTTTTTTTGTTTCTTTTACACAACTGTGCGAATATGAAGCTGAACCTGTTAAATTAGCTTACAGCATACTACACAAATTACAATGTTCGGTTGTTTAGTGATAACTGAAATTTTCAAAAACCACAAAAATTGGAACAATATCCTCATTATTCTTCGATAGGGAATCAATCTTTCTTATATGAAATGGATACAGTTTTATTTAATAAATAGGTATTTTCTGTAACACACATAAACAATATTTAAGTTACCAACAATTTGAAACCTATAGTATGTATTGTGATAAAACTGTCGCAAAAAAATTATCCCCTCCTTTCCACAGAAATGATAATTTCTCAAACCATATATATATATATATATATATATATACAAGATACAACCAATGTTCCTACAGCTAGTTGAATTAGAAATTATGTTTTTCCTCTTTGAGGTTTTAGATTTTGCAATTGTAATATAATAATAATAGAATTAATTACAAATATAGAAATAAACGATTTCGAAATCTTACCTATAGGTAATAATAATAGTACCTATAATACATGCAAACACTGAAGTTAATTAATTACATTATGTGCTACACCACGAATATAATCTTCAAGCTGAAGCTGATTATAATTTGTTGCGGCTTTCAACAAACGTTTGTCGCAATCAGGGCTTGAAATTGAATAATAATACGGCTTATGTCCTTGAAAAATACAGCTTAAGCTTTCGGCTTTTGGCTGTTTGAATTTGAAATATAGCTTAGGATTTAGGCTTTTGGCTGTTTAAATTTAAAATACGGCTTAAGCTTTCAGCTTTCGGGTTACGAAATGAATTTCAATACAAGTTAATTAAAATCATTTACTAATTACCATGCATCAAACTATTTAGCATTACTATTGCAACTTCAACTTTTTTATTTATGTGCAATAATAAAAATTTTTAAAAACAATTTCTTAGGCGAATAATTATGTCAAAAATGCAAAATCAAGAAATTTAAAAAAAAAACCTAAGCTGTATATACAGCTTAATTTAGCTTTTTTAGAAATACAGCTTAAACTTTCGTCTTTCGACTATTTAAATTTTGAATACAGCTTAAGCTTTAGGCTTTTAACTTATGGAAATTTAAATATGGCTTTTGGATTAAGTTTATGACATCTAAAAATGACCGGCTTTCAGCTTTTAGTTTTGGCTTTCGGCTGGCTTTCAAACCCTGGTCGCAATCGACATATTTCTTTTTCTTACTCGGTTACTTTTATCAATAAGACTATGTTTTCTTTATTTTGTTGATATTATATCACGTTCATAGACGAATGACAGAAACCATTATATGTCAACATCATTTGCAGCATTCTTTTTTTTTTTTGGAACAGAAAGGTAAAAATAACAATAATGGCATGTTTTACACGCATTCATTGCACATTTTGTTATATTCTTCTGTTAGGAAAATTAACCATTTTCTTAGAAATTTAAAACTAAATAGCCAATCGTACGGGTTATGAACAAGCAGGTAAATAAATTTCACCTCTTATGAAGCTATTCAGGATTTGGTAAAATAAATAAACTAAAGCACTACACTTATTTACAGAAAACAGTTTCATTCGTTAATTCTCCATATTACGGTAATTATTAAGATTAGCCTATTCGAAAAATATTCTAGTAATTCTTTTTCCGCCGAAATAATAACAACTGCTTTACAATAAACTTATAGTCTATTCCAAGAAAAATATACGATTTTTTCCATGACGATTTTATCACTTTTGCTTCTTCATTTATTTCTACGGATTCGCATATTGTAAAATATTCGAGATCCTATACATTACCTCTTTTCAGACACTCGCAGAAAATCTCTCATTGTGAGAACCGAATCGACAAAAAAAATTGACGCCCGTTTGAGAAATATGAGCAGTTTACAATATATCCATAAAATTATTTTCCGCATTTATGCTTTTAGTGCTGTTGTATTTTTTAGGAATACTCACTAGCGATCAATATTTACCTGTTTTCTAAAATGATTACATATAACGGTTATAAAACAAATATATACTTTTAAGAATGTCAAATAGTTGTTTAAAAATCGGAAAATTTTTGTTACTTAGTCATGTTAATTTTATTACTAATGTTTTTGCATGTTTTAAAAATGAATTCTGGTTTATGTAGGTCATATTTCACAGTAATATGAAAAACAAATTCCAAGTAATTAATGCGTGTTACATAACGTGCATGATTAAATATCTAGCTCTAAAATAGCGGAGAAGTGGGATCAATCGGACACTCGTTTTTTCTCGGCTGTATGAAGCATTGGAAGGTTAAAATTTAGTACGCAGGCAAGCTATTGATGTTATCTACCAAGCACTTCATCGACTGCGATATCCGTTTTTTTATAACTGAGATAATGCCAAAAAAAAAAAATTGTTGATTTTTGAAAAAATTTTGATTTTAGTTTTTTGAAAAAATCTTGTATATTGCGTGAAAATTTTGAAGACATATCCGGTAAGTCCTTTTTATTGAAGTATTATGAACAACCTGTCATAATTTGAAGCCGTTTTTTCAAGGGGTTTCTGAAATAGACCAGATTTTTGAAAAAATGTGCCATGGGGATGAATCGGACAGACTCATTAACCTTATAGTTCGCGATGTGCATTTAAAGATACACACATTTCCAAACTCTGTTTTACGTCTCATAATGCTAATACAGGTTATTGACCGTAATGCACATCAAAGGATACATCACTAGGAGAAACAAGTACAGACTGGTACAAAGGTTATATGGCAAGACATTCAGAGCTCAGTTGTAGAGTGCCGGAAAACACTAGTTTCCATCGTGTGAAGGCGATGAACGCCAATAATGTGAATCAGTTTTTTGACCGATATGGAGCTCTGCTGCTTAGTAAAGGTATATCAGCCAATCAATTGTACAACTTCGATGAAACCGGCATTAGTACTGTAATGAAATCACCGAAAGTGATCGCAAAAAAAGGCACAAAACAAGTCGATGCTCTCACTAGTGCAGAGAGAGGACCGCAATTGACGTTTGTTGTGTTTATAAATGCCTTAGGACAACGATTACGACCGATTTACCTTTTTCCCAACTTGAAACAACGAAATCTCGGTAATGCCATGATTGGAGCACCAACAGGAAGCCTTAGTTTGTCTACTCCATCCGGTTGGATGACTAAAGAATTGTTTTTGGACGTTTTGAAACATTTTCAAAGGTATTCTAATTCTGGGCCAAATAATCGAACGATGTTCCTTATGGATAACCATTGTTCCCATACGTCATACGAGGCTATTCGTTTTGCACGAGAACACAATATTGTTCTTTTTACTTTTCCGCTACATCTAACTCATAAGATCCAACCGTTGGATGTAGCATTGTACGGACCATTCAAGAAGGCAATGTCTTACGCCGAAAAAGATTACTTGGCAACCACCAACAAAGCAGCTGTAATTACTCTTGATGTTATTCCAAAAATTTCAAAATCACCGTTCGACGTTGTTTTTGTTCCAATAAACATCGAAAATTCATTCAAATGTACTGGTTTATGGCCAGTAAATCGTTTATGTCTTTTGAAACAAATAAAAAACTCTCTGGACAACGAGAATAAAAATGCGACTGATGTGATGGTAGAAGTCACAGTACCAGAGTTTCCGGCGATTCCATCTCCAGAGAATGAGGTCCAAACAGCAAGTTTGAATTCATTTCTAGAGAGTGCAGCTGAACCAGAAACTTTAAAGTCATCTCAAGAAAATGAGGCCAAAACAGAAACTTTGAATTCAAGCTGGAGCGGATCTTCGAATAAATCTTCTCCCCAGTCCTTCTTGAAAACAAAACGACCTCTCCGGGATGTCACAACAGGAACAAGAAAAGTTCGCCGAAAACCAGGAAAAAGTGCAGAGTTAACTTCAACTCCAGAGATGGAGAAAGCTGCAAAACGCGCTCAAAAAGCTGCAGAACGTGCATAAGCCGAAATTGATTCGAAACCAAAAAATAAACCAAAAGCAAAGAGAAACCTCAATTTTCAATCCCAACCTAAAGGGAATTCAGATATATCAAACCAAGGCTTCACTGAAGATTTTAGCGACGTTCAAATTCGTGATTGGGTCGCGGTGAACTTTCAAATGAAACAACAAAAGAAATTTCGCCGCTACATTGCCCAAATTCTTCGAGTTAAAAAGGGCAAACTTATTGGGATTTTTTTCGTTCAGCGTTCACTAAAAAACACACTGGATACATCTTTCAGTATCCCAATATTCGTGACAAGTATGCATTTTCTTACGATTAAATTGTAAAAAAATTAGTGACCCCCAAAAAATACTTGAAGGGTATGTTTATGTTTAAAATCCACGCGACTCATTTATAATTTTTCATTGTTTTTTTGTTCGAAATGCAAATAAAATATGATTTTTCAAGTTTTTTTTTTTTTTTTTTTTATAGAACATGTTGACTTTTCATTTTATAGGATTTGTATAAGCATTTATTGCAGATTCTTGAAGAAAAATACATTTTAAATGAAAAAAAAACATATGTCCGAAGTATCCGCCAGGTTGGGGGATACTTCGGACAAAATGGATAAAGTTTAAAATTAAGCTCATCAAGTTGTGCTTATCCGAAAGGTAAAAGTTTTACAGCCAAAATTTAACGCATTGTTCACACTCTATACAATGGTGCAAAAAGAAAGTTGATACCACTTACCATTGCAGAGAAAATCGCTCAAAACTAAAAAGTGTCCGATTCATCCCACTTCTCCCCTATTTATTTTTCAGGTAACTAGATTTTAGAAAAAATAAATAAATAAATAAAAAATAAATAAAATATAATTTTATCGCAAATATAGCAAAGTAGTTGAGCATAATGTGTCAACCGCCAAGGATTTAATATGATAAGTATGAATTACCGTAATTTCAATTTATATAATACTAAATTGGAAACATGCCCAGTCGATTTGGCTCAAACGAATGGTTTCCGTTAAAAATAAACATAAAAATAGAAGAATAATTTCTTAAAAGTAATAAACAATTTTTTTTAGTAGTTTTTCATAATCATTAATGTTAATTTAATTTTAATTTTTTGTGAATGTAAAAATTTATTATAAAGCACATAGATTTCTTTTGAAAGCAGAAAATCTGTCACAGAGGGAAATTATTCCTATGATCTACTAATTCTTTCTGAATTTTTTTTTTTGAAATAACCCGCTAAACAAATACATAATCAGCACTTCAAGTCCTTATAACCGAAAATAATTCATTTTGCAATATACGAATGCAAAAGAAGCATTGAAAACAGCAGGTTTATTTTCTAAACAAATTAATTACTAATTTCACGGGTGTTTTTTTGATTCATTACGCCTTAAATATGATAATAATAGATGAAAAAAAAATTAAAAACTCACTAAGGCTAAACCAGGTTTACTTGGAAAAAGAACGAAGTCGAAATCGATGCGACTCCCCAGGTGGATATAAAAAGATTATAAAACAAGTTCAGTCAAGCATGAGGTTTCATGCGCTGAGGATTCCGTATGAAAGTTAACAATAACTATAATTATTTAGTATGTAAGAAAATTTGTTTTAATATACTTCTATTTTTATTTTACTATTTTAATTTAATATCTTAATAAATTTCAGGGATCTTTTCTAATAATAATTTAAAACAGTAAAGCAAAATACTAATTTGAATCGAAGACAGACTAATTTGAAGTGCAATGTAATGGTTATGAAGAAAAATCAATTAAATCTTTTTTTTATTTATTTAATTTTTATTTATTTTTTTAAATTATTGGTTTAGATTTAATAACACTAATATTAAGGTTTTATGATTTTTTAAAATGTGCAATTTTGTTAATCCCTACACCTATCTTTCTTGGATAGCCGATCGTTAAAGACATTTAATAAATATATAAACGAAAACACACAAAAAATATTAATTAGAAATAATATTAATGCTACGTATCACTCTGCTGCGGCTGCTAGAATGCTGGTGCTCCCTGCTGGCAGTTTGGTGTACGTTGGTGATTACGTCCTGGATTCTCGGCGAATGGGAGGGAGAGACACGGTAATCGAAATTATAGTTTACGAATTTTGTAAATGTCACTAATTTGAAAACCGAATTTCGAGGCGATTTGGTTACTTTGTTATCAAACCTCTTTCGGTTGCAAGACGAACTGGTTACTTTACTAAAAAAGGTCGATACAGTTCCGCGATGTGACAAAGACTGTCGTTCTACTGAGATGATTTTTTAACAATTCGGTTTTTTCTTTCGACTCTCTCAATACGTTAGACCATTATTAAATATTTTTTTTTTATTTATTTACTAGCATAGTGTGTTAAATTGTTTAACAAATCGAAATACTATTCGCATCTGTTTTTCATCAGGCGGACGTATCACCTAAACAATGATGCGATGGGTCCGTTCCTTTCATTACAGTTCACAACAACACTAACACAAGCCGTAATGAAAATAACCAAACCGAAACCTGTGATCCCGTTCCGTTTCTTACCCCTCGTACTAACACTACTAACGCAAATTATAACAATCCGAACCAAATTCTAAAACCGCTGCAGTCTTGTATTCCGATAAAGCCAAAAGAAAAATAACACCGATTAACAAACCCGTTTGTTCCATGCATTCAAGAAACCCACTTAAAACAAAACCAACATTTAAAACTAAAAAACTATAAAGTTCTCGAATCAAATCCGGTGCTTGCTAGTCGTGCGCATGGGGAAATAATATTAGCCGTTCGTGCGGATATTAACTTTCAACAGATAATGTTACCGTCCGATATTCAACCAGTAACAGTCGAAATTCGTATGCCAGTTCCACGGGTGTCTCTAAACATAATTCCGAACCGTATTTAGAAACCTTTAAAGTTGCAAAAAAATTAAAACAGTTCCTCCCCTCTAGCGGCGCGAGTATTACAGTTAAAAATTTTGAACAGGGTTAAACATATGTGCTTCGACATATATTTCTCAAGTTTGGAACATCAAGGGTCGAAAGTTTCGTTAAGGAAATAACTTATGTTTTCGTTCTTGACAAATATCGATCTTTCCATCGATCATGACCGAAAAAAAATATTATTTTCGAAACTTTTGAGCTTTCGGCGCTTAAGGTTCCGAATTTTAAGATGGAAACCTAGATGTTCCAAAGTAAATAAATAAACAGGGACGCACATTTTTTTAACCTTGTTCAAAATCTTGAACTACAATATATAAATTACAAGCGGGGTTACACGTCATTTTTCAGAACTTTATGAATTTTTAGTAAATTTCAAACAGTTTCGTTAAAAAAATGAAATGCGGGTCTGTTCCCAAAAAATAGTGCTCTTTCCAATAATAATACACTTGACAAAAATTTTTTTTTACAAAATTTCGAGCTTTCAGAGCCCCAAGCCACTAATTTTAAAGTTGGAAACTTAGATGTTCCAAACCAGAGAAATATAAATGGATGCCCATATTTTCTACTTTCCTCAAAATTTTTAGCTATAATACTCGTGTCACAAATAAATTCTCGCACTTTTTCGAACTTTCCGGCAAACTTTGAAAGTTCCATTAAGAAAATGAAATACGGTTTCTTTCCTGACAGATAGCGATCCTTCCAACGGTATATAACATGTCTTAGAAAAAAAAAAAATTTTCTTCAAAATATCGAACTTTCGGCGCCTTAAAGGTCCAATTTTAAAACTGGAAATCCAGATGTTATAAATTAGAGAAATATAAGGGGAGGCGCACGTTTTTAGCCGCGTTCAAAATTTTTAGTTGTAATATTCGTGGAGCTAGGGGAAAGACACGTAATTTTTTTTGTTTTTTTGAACTTTTCGGACCTTTGAAAGTTTCGTTAAGAAAATGAAATACGGAGCCGTTCCGACAAATAGCGATCTTTCTAATAATATATTATAAGCTGGGGCAAAAAAATATGTTTTTTAAACATTTTGAGCCTTCGGGGCCCTAAGGGTTTTATTTTACAACTAGAAACCTGGATGTTCAAAACTAGAGAAATATACGTAAAGTTGCATATTTTCTATCTTGTTCCAAATTTATAGCTATAATACTCGCGTCGTAAAGAGGGGGCTACAAATTAGAGCTCGCGCTTTTTTGAACTTTCCCGCAACTTTTAAAATTTTGTTAAGAAAATAAATTACGGTTTCGTTCCCGACGAATAGCGATCTTTCTAATAATATATCACAACCCGGAGAAAAAAATATTTTTTTCCACAATTTTGAGCTTTCGGTGCCCCGAGGGTCTAATTTTAGAACTGGAAACCTGGATGTTTCGAACTAGAGAAATATACGTAGAAGCGCAGAATTTTTAGCTGTAATATTTGCTTCGCTAGGGAGCTAACACGTCATTTTTCGCGCTTTTTTGAACTTTTCGGCAACTTTGAAAGTTTTGTTAAGAAAATGAAATACGTTTTCGTTCCCGATGAATAGCGATATTTTTAATAATATATCACAAACACCAGAAAAAAAATTTTTTTTTTCAAAATTTTGAATTTTTGGTGCCCCGCAGGTCTCATTGTAAAGTTGGGGAGCCGGTTGTTTTTAATCAGAAAAATATACGTAGAGTCGCGTATTTTCTACCATGTTCCAAATTTATAGCTATAATACTCGCGTCGCAAGGAGGGGGCTGCAAATTGGAGGTCACGCTTTTTTGAACTTTACGTCAACTTTGAAAGTTTTGTTAAGAAAAATAAATACAGTTTCGTTCCCGACATATAGAGATCTTTCTAATGATATATCACAAGCCCAAGAAAAAAAATATTTTTTCCCAAAATCTTGAGCTTTCAGCGCCCCGAGGGTCCAATTTTAAAGCTGGAAACTCAGGTGTTCCAAACTAGAGAAATATACGTGTAAGCGCATATTTTTAACCGCGTTCAAAAGTTTTATCGGTAATATTCGCGGCGCTAGGAGGGGTAAACGTCATTTTTCGCGCTTTTTTGAACTTTTCGACAACTTTGAATTTTTTGGTAAAGAAAATGATATAAGGTTTTGTTCCTGATAAATAGCGATATTTCAAACGATATATTACATGACGGCAAAAAAAAATATTTTTTTACAAAATTTTGAGCTTTCGAAGCACCGGAGTTTTATTTTTAAAGCTGGAGACCAGGATGTTCCAAATTACAGAAATATACGTAAAAGTATATATTTTTAATCATGCTTAACATTTTTAGCTATAATACTCGCAGCGCTAGAGGACATGCAATTTTTCGAGCTTTTTGAGCTTTACAGCAACTTTGAAAGTTTGGTTAAGAAAATGAAATTCGGTTTCGTTCCTGACTAATAGAGATCTTTCTAATGATATATCACAAGCCTGGAAAAAATTATTTTTTTCCAAAATCTCGAGCTTTCGGCACCTCGAGGGTCCGATTTAAAAGCTGGAAATTCGAATGTTCCGAACTAGAGAAATATACGTGGAAACGCATATTTTTAACCGCGTTCAAAATTTTTATCGGTAATATTCGCGGCGCTAGGAGGGGTAAACGTCATTTTTCGCGCTTTTTTGAACCTTACGGCAACTTTGAAAGTTTCGTTAAGGAAATTAAATACGGTTTCGTTCCCAACAAATAGCGATCTTTCCATCGATATATCGCATGCCTGTAAAAAAAATATTTTTTTACAAAATTTCGAGCTTTCATCACCCATGGGGTCCAGTTTTAAAGTTGCAAATCCGGATGTTTCAAACTAGAGAAATATACGGGGATGCGCGTATTTTTAGCAGCGTTCAAAATTTTTAACTACAATACTCGCGGCGCTAGGGGTGGACACGTCATTTTTTGCGGTTTTTTGAACTTTTGGGAAACTTTACATAACTTTTGTAACCTATTTTTTTTTTGTTTTATGTAAGTACTCCTGCATTGTAGTTTATATTTTGAATTTCAGCGTTATAAGTTTATCTAGTGACGAGTTATGATTTTTTAAGTGATTTTTGAGGTCCTTTTACATACCATATTATATATTCTTGACGGTTTTTTGGGTTTTTTGCCGCCCAGGGTAATCGGTCATCTTCAAGTTATAGATCGTTTTAAACAGAATTTTAATTGTAATTTATGTTCCAAATTTGAAGTTTATAAGTTAAACCGTTCGTGAATTATTGATTTTTATTTGATATTTTTGTCATTTGTGTACCATCTTATTAGGATTCCGTACATTATATGTATACGAAATCCTAAAAATGTGATTACCCCTACACCCGGCATAAACATGTAGGTTACTAATTAAGCATTAGTAACTAGAAAAAAAAAAATCGCAATACCGCATTTTTAATTTTGTGAAAACTATCCGCCAAGGTACAACCAATTTATTAATTAATAAATATTCTAAATATTTTCAATTATTATATGTATAAAAACTTTCACTGACTGTTTTTACTCAGACTTGGAAAGTTAATGTTCACCACACTAAGGTTATTGAATCATTATATAATCACAAAGTCATTAATATTTTTAAGTTAATTCTAAAAACGAGGAATGTGACAATTTATTTATTCTTGCTTGTACGCAATTTCAGGTAAATACAAAAAGATTATAAAAACCGTGATTTTAATTCGTCATTTAATTTGATGAGTCAAGGCTATGCAGTAGGAGTGTTATTCTGGGTTGATTAAAGCATTTTGCAATGTAGATGTATCTCGTATTATCATTATTTCACGCTGAAGTCGTTATTTCAAAAAAAAAAAGAATATATTTAAAAAAGGTGAATAACCAAATAAAATCATGTATAATATGTGTTTTGTGATTATATATATATATTTATGCATATATAACATGATATATGTGCGGAAAAACTAAATCATTAACGAAGAACGGTATTTTTTGGACGGAATTTCTGATAGCAGTATTTGGTAACTCGTATTTCTCACTAACACAGATGACAACGTTTTAACGGATGATACCTGAAAATCACTGTAGGCGGACTGTAAAAAGGTCCGAGTTCGCCTGCGCCCGATCGATCGCGCCCGAAAGATCGAGCCCGAAAGATCGAGCCCGAAAAAGGGTGACCCACCATCAAAAGTATTCCGAACGCAACTCAAGTTTATATCAGGGGAAGAAAATATAAGATGGGTGGAACTTGAAGTTGAAGAGTTATAGAAAAATGTATCATTAAAAATGGCCATGATATAATTCATTAATATATCTTGCAGAACTGATCTATTTCTATTCATTTTAAAACGCCCCCAAACAAAAAGTCAAGTATTTCAATTTCTAATAATGGTATAAGAATGATTTAAGGATTCAATGAAGGAGGATTATGGAAGGTCACTTAGGTCATATTCTGTAGAGAAATACACAAATATAAAATTATAGGGCAGCTTAACACTATCAGTAGGAATAGAAATATAAACAAAATTGCTATTAATAGTTTTTTGCATTGAAGGGAAGGTTAATTTAAAAGTTGTCAAATAAATGTCAAACTTTAGGAAAATAGCAGCCACACTATAGCCGTCAATCTGATCCAAATGGAATATTTTTATAAAAATTGGAATGAATTGAAACGGCACATAAATAATTTTGTCTACTTGATATTGAAAATTGAATTTTTTAAAATGCATATATCATTGCACGTTTGAATTATTTTTTTAGATATATTAAGTTTATTAACTATGTGCAAATATAAATGCAAAACATATTTGTGTAATAAATAACAGCTGGGCATATTAATTGATGCTGCAGAATATATAAATGGTGTATACATCATTTATCTGTTCCATAAACTTTCTATAAATTTATTATTAACAGTTAGCTCAAATGGCTTATGTATGCTCTTACTTGCATAAAACTGTCTTTAGTGAAAGATTTATTTCACTTTACATATATCTAATTAATTTATTACGTATGCTTATTGAAGGTCGTGACTAATTTTAATTGCTGGTTCTTAGTATAAAAAGAGGAAAATTTCAAAGAGAAATTAGTATCAGTTTTCCCATTTTAGTGTTCAACTATAAAGGTAAGTATCACATCCACGGGTAAATATATGTTTAAATATTTAAAAGATTTACAGTATAATTTATTAAAAAATTGTTTTCCATATAAATCCATTTTACATTCAAAGGCTGAAAGCATAAGTTTAATTATTTCTAACATGTATTAAATGTATAAAAGCAATATGATTACATTCAAAAAATAGGTTATTAAACAAATTAATTTATATGTTTGTTATACATATTATTATATCATAATAATTGAATTGATGAAATAATTCAAGTTCTAGAAGAATCTCTTTTAAATGACTATGTCTATTTTCCAGTTATGGTATGCATAGCAATGGAACTCTTCCAAATCACACTATCTCTGTGAATATATTACCCTACCCACAGAATATGGGATTAGGAAAGAAAAAACATATCTGCTATGTTTTTTTTCTATTCTGTGATTTTCCTTTGTTTGTTCCTGAAATGTTCATTGCATTCTCAATGACGCACCATCTACATCATTAAATAGTATGTAATAAATCGAATTTAATACAATAAACAATAAATTAGGTTTTCACTATGTGAAAATAAAAGTTTATAATGAATTTTTTAACTTTTATTTGTCACATTAGGAATAATAAGAATAGCCCATTAATTCCAAAGCGATATAAATGCATTCATATAAATCAGTAATTAGCTTCAGTTTTCCTGATTATTAAAATTTAAAACTGTTGTATTTTTTATGGAGTCAGTAAAACTAAGAACTGTATAAAAAGGTTTGTTGACATGGAACTTCTATCAAAAACTGGCAAGCTTAACAGTAATTTAATGTTAGCATGAAAAAAAATATATATAGAAACAATTTATTTTATATATTAGCTAACTAAAACTATTTTATTTTTATAGCCTTTTATTTAACTCGCTTTGTCAGTCTGTCTGTCTATCTGCGGGGAACCTTGTGAACGATTTTTCACCTACATCCCGATGAGTTAAAAACGTGTCCTTATGCAAAAATGCTTGTTATAGATGACAATACAATATTATGTAACATCTGGGTTTCCAACTTCCAAATTAGACCCACGGGGCGCCGAAAGTTCAAAATTTTGGAAAAAAATATATTTTTTTTCGGGCATGTGATATATCGTTGGAAAGATCGCTATTTGTTGAGAACAAAACCATATTTTATTTCTTTAATAAAACTTTCCAAGTTTATGAAAAGTTCAAAAAAGCGCAAAATCTAATATGTAGCTCCCTCTCAGGAGTGCATATCTTATAACTAAAAATTCTGAACAAGGTGGAAAATATGCACATGCACGTATATTTCCTTGGTTTGGAACATCTAGGTTTCCAATTTTAAAATTAGCCTCTTGGGTCTTTGAAAGCTCGAACTTTTGGAAAAAATGTTTTTTGGGGGGGGGGGGGGCATGTGATATACTGTTGGAAAGAGTGCTATTTGTCGGGAGCAAACTCGTATTTCGTTTTCTTAACGAAACGAGGGAAGTTTACTAAAAGTTTAAAAAAGCACAAAAAACTACTGATAGCTACAAATTTTGAACAAGGTTAAAAAAATGCGCATTCTTGTGCATTTCTTTTTTTCGAAACATTTGGGTTTCCAACTTTAAAACCGGACCCTTGGGGCGCCGAAAGCTCGAAAGTTTCAAAAAAAAATTTTTTTTCGGTCATGTGATATATTAATAAGAAGATCGCTATTAGTCAAACATTGTGTTTTACATGCTGAGGATTCTGTATGTATTGCATGAAAAACAAAAGACAATATAATTGAAAGAATGCGATCCATTTTTTAATAAAAATTTCTGTAGATGTCCTATAATTAAGATATTGAATAAAATAAAGCAATATGAAATACAATTGTAGATTTATTGGTATTTATTGAAATCCATATTAAAAAGTCCAGACTAAAAAATAAAATAGCTTTTTCAAAATAGCCTTTTATTTGTGCACTAAAAAGTACCAAATAACTTTATTAGTGTGCGACTACCAGATGTGCATCTTAACATTAAAATCTGAAACTACAAAATATTCTGAAAAATAAAAGCGGGGGCACAGTTACAAAAATATTCCGTGCCTGCGGTATTGTGATGCACAACAATGGAACAACATAATGGTGATTGTAGTTCTGGCTCAGGATGTATTTAAATATTAATATTTAATTATTAATCTACGGCTCCCGCTTTTATTTTTCAGAATATTTTGTAGTTTCAGATTTTAATGTTAAGATGCGTATCTGGTAGTAGCACACTAATAAAGTTCTTTTGTACTTTTTAGTGCATAAATAAAAGGCTATTTTTAAAAAGTTGTTTTTATTTTTCTTATTATCCATTTCTTTTTTATAGTTAATTTTTATTTTCATCTTGTAATGTTATGTTTTGGGAAATTTTGAAAATAAGACGAAATTTAGCTTAAAAAAGTATTTACGAATGAATTTAAAAAAAAAAAATGTTAGGATTAAATTCAGTGAGGAAAAGTGCCAACAGGTGACTTTTACAAATGGATTTATCACATGCCCTAAACTAAAGAAAATGACATTGAGATCAAACAGACCGATTCAGTTAAGTATCTCGGTATGTATTTAGATCGCCGGCTTACGTGGCGTGCTCATGTTGCGCAAATCCATAGGAAAATTTTCACACGCGCCTAACAACTGACTTCATTAATAGGAGTCCACTCTAAATCTAAAGCTGAAACGATCTGTCTACTTGATGGTCATAGCGCCGCTATAGAGATATGGACTTGAGTTATATGGGAACTCTAGTAAAAGCAATCTCTTACAGATTCAAAGGCAACAGTCAATTATTCTCCGAACAGTATCAACAATTCTTTGAAAAATTAAAATTAAATAGTAACCCGTACATAAATAGAATGTATATTAATACTCTTCCGGATAATCCAAGACGAAGACTTAAGAGGAGAAAATGGTGCCGTGACGTCCTTCCTATCACTTAATAGCATTCATCACTTAAATCATTCTGTGATATAAAAATATTTAAACCGTTACCTGTATAAGGAACATACTTGCTGTCTGATAGTCACAATAATGTTAACCCTTTACTCGGAATAGCTTCTACCAGTACTCTATGTGCAATGCATAACCGCATCTGTCGCCATAGTGTGGGCTATAAGCTTAATATATTCCTGGACTCCTATGGGCGATGCTTGAGTGCATTTGCTGCCATGGTGTCCGAATGCTACATGAAATACATTCTTTAACCAGGATCCTATGGGCAATGACAAATCGCGTTGTCACCATGGGGGCCGCATATTGATATTATATATTTCCTAGCATATCATCACAGCAGAATTGGTATCTCGGACCTAATTCTCTCGTTGGAGGGATTGGCCTGATTTATTTGGCGGGTTGAAGTGAAAATAACTGCCGATGTTTATGGTCTCTTAAGTCGGTACAGTGGAAATAAAAAAAAAATAAAAAATGTTCAACAGATGTACTGTTCTTCTTTGTTCAACTTGTGCCATTAGCTTAACATATAAAATACTTACTGCAAACTTAATGTAGTAGACAAAAACTTGTGACTCACATCACTAAAAATTAATAGAAAAAGACTAGTCAATTTTGCACAGCAATTTTTTTCTTTTTTTAATCCTGTTTTATATTAATTTAGGTTTCATTTTTTTGTTCATTCTTTTATGCTCAAAGAGAAAAATTTGTAATTCTACTTTTAAATGTAACAAAAAACATGCATAATTATAATTTTAAATAAAAACTCGTCGCTTCGCGCCTTTAGATAGAGCCTGCGCCTAAAATTATGAAACATGAAACATGCTTTAGCCTGATTTGCTGAATGCCGAATTTGTAACTGCTGTTGTTCTGTTGGGAAATTATGAATGAAGAAATACAACTGCAAATCCCCTTCTTTTCCTTGCCTCCCGGGTGTGCCTCAGGTTCCGTTTTAGGGTCTTTTCTTTTTTTTTTTATATATATATAAATGATCTATCGACTTCAATACGGTATTCTAAGATCTAGACACGCGGCAGCGTGTCAAGCCAAGTTCAAGCCGAGAAAAAGGAACTGGTGACGACGCAGCAGCCGTGTGTACATTTACACGAACCATTTGAAGCTACTTTTAACTCCTTAATAACTCAAAATCTATTTAACATAAACACACGAAATTTGTTTTATGTATTAAAACCCCTTAGATTAACTAGAATCCCAAATTTCACAAATACAATTCAAACGGTTATTGAGATATTAACGTGTCTAAAAATCGTCATTTTTATCACTGACTGACATATAGATCAAAAACCTAACCCACTTCCAGGTGACTTAGAACGTTTAAATTTTTTGTCCAGCTGGGTAATTGTGTGCATACAAAGGAAACAATCTAAGGAAAAGCAGTGAAATTTTCATATTTTTCACATAATTTCGTTCGTTTATTATTTAATTTAGTTTATATCACAGTTAGATTGTGATAGATGTAAAGTTATGCAAATTTAAGAATAGCCGGAAATTGAGACATGTTTCGCTACACATTACAAAAAGTAACTGGCTCGCTGATCTTTTAACCGTCAACATGTTGTTGTTGTTGTTTAGCTTTGTTCGTTTCGTATGTTGCTCGAAAAGCGCTAGTTTGTATCTCAT
The DNA here is from genome assembly GCA_039619475.1 of Icerya purchasi. Lineage (NCBI taxonomy): Eukaryota > Metazoa > Arthropoda > Insecta > Hemiptera > Monophlebidae > Icerya > Icerya purchasi. The sequence continues at coordinate 286,121,684 of CM077116.1, forward strand.
CATTTCGTATGTTTGTCAGTCTTTTTGGCGGTTTATTTTATATTTGCCCCTTTTAATCGTTCGGGAAACTGTCTTTTTTAAGACTTTTAATCGATATCGAATATTTCATTATGTTTCGCTAATAAACAATTTACTAATTGACCGGTGATACATTGTGTTAAACATCGTTCGAAAACATTTTGGTCCTTCGGAACATTAAACGAACAGTAGCGGTAGCTTTAAAGTTAGGGGATAGACGGACTCGATAACTTGACTTTTAGAAAGTGCTCACCTTGTAAGCCTATTTTGAAGAATGAACGATTTGAATTTGAATTTGAATGAATAATAATAATAATTTCTTTACAAAAATGAATGATATCCTATCAAAAACATAAATGTAAAAATGGGAGCTAAGTTCAACATTAAGAATATTCGAAGTTATCGACTTCGCCGACAAAAGAATTGAGATCCAAATGGGGTGCCAAGTTTTGTAAATGATCCTGAAATTTATTTATAAGAACATACAACATTCTAAAATAAATTTAAAACACAAATTTATTATTTTTTTCACAGACAACAATGTTTGCTATTTAAAAATATATAATATCTTAAATTTGAACAGTCGAATTATTTACACAAAGCAAATGTTTAAGATAAATTAAAGATCACGATTTGACTTTGCTGGTTTTTACCAGCAAACAGAATTTTTAGAAGAGTAAGATATGTTGACCTTACAATATAAAAACAACTTCAACAGTTTCCCCTTCACTATGGTTTTATGCAGACATTCGTGGGTAATGTTAAAAATTTACGGCCATGGTTGTCTGTAACCTTTTTCCTAATTAATTATTATGTATCTTTCATTAGTTAGAATTATTCCTATATCAACTGGTTAGTGGCCAAATGACTTGATAGTTAACTGAAGCCGGACCGAAAAAAAAAAAAAAAAAAAAAAAAAATTGTGTATAATATAAAGAAGATAAGTTGATTAGCCAAATATAAAATAAATTGTATGTGAAAACTAGCCAAGTCAAATCGTGAGCTTTAATTTATCCTAAATATCTGCTTTGTGTAAATAATTCGACTGTTCAAATTTAAGATATTATATATTTTTAAATAGCAAACATTGCTGTCTATGAAAAAAATAAGAAATTGTGTTTTAAATTTATTTTAGAATGTTGTATGTTCTTATAAATAAATTTCAGGATCATCTACAGAACTTGGCACCCCATATGGATCTCAATTCTTTTGTCGGCGAAGTCGATAACTTCGAATATTCTTAATATTGAACTTGGCTCCCATTTTTACATTTATGTTTTTGATAGGATATTATTATACGCCAATGATATGAAATTATTCAAAGAAATTAAAAGTATTGAGGATGCTCTCCTATTACAACGAAATGCAGATTATTTTGCAGCTAGCTTGGAGTGTGGCTGATAATTTACCTGTGAATATATATATATATATATATAAATGTAAACTTATTTCAATTACACGGAAACGGCTCCCTACTACAGCGTTGTAACACATAGAAGGCGTTCCCTTGATACGGGAGATTTGTGTGAGAGATCTTGGTGTTTTACTAGATGCAAAATTTTCATTTAGGACTCATGTAATGCATGCAATTCGTAAAGCGAACAAAATGTTAGGTTTCGTTTTGAAGAGAAGTGTAAACTTCATACAACTTGAGGCACATTTAATTTTATTCACCCTATTGGTCCATTCACAGTTAGAATTTGGTGCGCTAATTTAGAACCCTGTATCTAGTAACTTGGTAAATAGGGTTGAAAATGTGCAGAAAAAGTTTCTAAAGTACTTGCATTATAAATGTATGGGCTATTGTGATGTGCGTTTCAAATACAAATAGTCCGGCAGTTAAATATGCACAGCTTGATGGGCGAAGAAAGAAATTAGTACTTCGTTTTCTGCACAATTTAATGCGCGGTAAGATTAACTGTCCTACTCCTTCGGAGAAAATTCGTATTAGAGTTCCGATTTCCAATGTCCGCTCAACTCGTACACTAGCTGTTCCGTTTGCGAACACTCGGCAGTACGCATGTTCGCCTTTGCGTTCTTTATTCATATCGTATAACAACTTGGAGAAAGATCATCGTGAGCTAGACATTTTTAATGATCACGGTGGTAAGTTCTTAAAAGCTGTTGGGAATTTAACGATGTGAGGCTGTTTTTTACTCATGTCCTTAAGTGTACGTTTGAACGAGCATGGAGTGTATGTGTGAGAGTGTATGTACGCGTGCATGTTACAGATCTGAGCTATGCTGGCGAGATGGTGTGAATGCGATAGAAGTAAAATAAGTAATGTTAGATAAAATCGTTGTGTACGTACGGGTATGATTTGTACATTGCGTAAATTCGTCATTTTTTTTCTCTATTGTTTCATTGTACCAGTACTTGTATATTTCTACTGAATTGTTTTATTATCTGGTGCTGTGCAGTAATTGGCGTAAACTGTTGCACTGGCGGATTGTATAAATAAGTAAATAAAAATATGCAGCTTTCAGAGAAAGTATCTTTCAAATATATATTTCATGAATTGTCCGGATTGCTAAATTTTTAAAAAATAACAGACGGCTAGAAAAGATTTAAGTAACTGCTAACAAAAATTAATTTAATTTTCTAAATAAATTTATGCTGATACCAATCGCAAATATATTTGATGAAATTATGTATAGGAATAAATCATGATTGTTAAATAAATTATTATTTGGATCAATAGCGGAATGTGCTATTAAATGATAAATTTAATTTCAACAGGAGCTCCTAAAAAATGTTTTCGAAATCAATCTTGATAACCGCAGTACTATGCGCGTTGGTAAGGATTCCCAAAATAAGGGCTTGTGATGATTGTTGTCTGATCGAAACTGACTGTACCTTCGATTTCACCACAACGGTAAATTTACAAATTCTTTTTTGCGGAAACCTTTCTGTTTCTTATGATTATGATTATATTTCATATTTTTTTCCATTATTTTGGGATTTTAAGTGTGCCATTCGGTGTGTCTTTGATTTTTCCTACATAGTAAATATAGCAACTACTTTTTGTAGTACCGTTACAAAACTAATGTAAAACTAGCTTAAAGAGGTCGACGGTTTTTGTTTTAATCAGTTTTAAAATAAGTAATCTAATACCACAAAGAATGTTGAGTTTTGTTTAAGGCATATGGTAATTTAGTTATTGCATTTAATTTCTAAATTTACCTTTATGAGCTTACATGTATTTTCCAAAAAATCACTCCATGATATTTTCATCAATATTTAATACGTGCATTTTCTGACTTTGTCCATTACTGAACAATAACGTCTCTCATCATTTTTCACAGTTCTACTCTCCGCTTAATTTAGAAAATACTTTTAAAACGTTATAAAACACCTTTTTTATTTATTATTGCAACAAATAGACCTGGATTTTTGTCATTACCCCAGCTAAGTGGAATGTTTTATGTTATTTAGCACTGTATATAAGAATGAGATTCGACTCACTTGGTGTGTTCCATGTTGCACATATTTGTCAAAAAACGGCTACACATGTTAGACTGTTGTACCCCCTATTAGGAAAGTAATCAATTCTTAGTAGCTTAAAAGGGACTATCTACCAAACCATCATCGTATCAATCTAGATTTACAATTTGGGGCTGTGTGGGAATATGTGTAGAAGTAGCCTATTACAAATTCAAAGAAAACAGACAAATATTCATCACATATTTACAGCGGTACCAAAATATGTTTAAAACATGACCCAACATAGTGCTTTAACTATTCCCTTCTACAAAAACGTTTATATCAGACAGTATGGAAGGTTCTATGAGACATTAAGTGCAAATTTGAATCCTTATATTAATAAAATGTATATTAGAACACTAGTAAAATGAAGGAAATGGTGGATCATAACGTTCTTCCTGTAACATAAGTAATTTTTGATTCATGCGTAATACATTTATCTAAGTGCATATTGTATTCTGCTAATACTATTGGAAGGGTTCATGGGTCATACTTAACTATATCAGTTTCCATTGTATTCTTACTACAATAAATATTGTAAGGATTTGCTATTGTAAATATCATATATTACGATATTTTGGAAAGTTATTGAGTCATACTTAACTCTAATAGTTACCATGTTTTTCTTGCTGTAATATACATCACATGTTGAGATATAAACAATATTCTTGAAGCTTTCCAAATAGATTTTGACAGGGTTTCATGCACCTTACTTATCTGTATCGGTAGCCTGATGACATCGCTGCTCTGTATAATCAACTAACATCGTTGACCTAGCACCTCACTGGAGGAATGGATTAGTTCGTAGAATGCTCCAATATATTCCTAAGTTGGTCATCATCTAGCTCAATCGAAATTTCGAGTATGAGTTATCTTCTAATTCGGAGGAGAATTAGAGGATAGGTAGACGCGCAGTTGGAATCAGGTAAGCAACGTGAGAAAGGTACCAATGGCGAGGCGAAGCCAAGACGACTGGCCTTTTTATTCACATTGATGCGATTGTTCGCCGGCTGAATATGTCTATCCGACGCTAGCGCACTCACACGACTGCAATTGGAACTGACTATAGTCGCTTGTTATCGCGCTACAGTTGCAGTCCAACTGTGTCTAAACTGCTGTGTATTAAACTAACTCCGCATAATTTTCGTCGTCACCCTGTATCGAACCCGAGACCTCTGGATCGGAAGTCAAGCGCTCTAGCCACTAGGCCAAGCGCGACGACGATTAGTAATATATAACTAACAAATGTGGTTTTACCGGCATGGTGAAGAAAAAAAATAAAAAAAAGTTATATTTCGTTGCAACTATATTTCTTAATAAATAATTTTTAATTAATTCACTTGCGATCTCTAAAGATGTTTCGATCGAGTGAAAAAGTAAATAAATGAGTAATAAAAATACATGTTTCCCCTTCAAAACGATATAAAAGAGCAGAGTGAAACATAGACAGAGAAAATTTTATTTAAGTTTCCAACTGTTTTCAGTGTAGTGGAATTGTTCGATGAAGAGTACTTTCAAAAATAACAAAAAACACGGTTATAAGAAATTTTAAAAATTTTTTTATATTTCGTTTGCAGTTTTCTAAATCATGGTTGATGTGGATGACAACAGCATCATTTGGTATAGAAACATTCGGTGGTGTAAAATACTGTACATCATCAAGTAAGTATTATCTTGTGTTATATTAACTAAGGAAATATAGGAAAGTGCTGTATACGTATTTCCATATAAAAATATATATTTAGCATAAAATAAGTATTTCAGTTTTTTTTCTACAAACGTAGCTATTTGATGGAACTTCACTTCAAAATCAAATACAAGTTTATTAAAATGACTTACATTACAAAGAAATATGAGCATTTCACTATAAAGAGAAGTTTTGTGATAATAATATTATTAACGTTTATATACAACGCAATTAATAGAACTGTATATTTCCCAATGTAGTGGAAATTTGCTACTAAAGTGCTTATACAGAAACTAGGGAAACCTGCTAAATATGTAATTTCATATAGAACGATAAGTTTGCTTCCAAGATCTCGAAACTATTCGGAAAATTATTATTAAGTAGAATACAATCTGTTCTAGCTCAAAATGAAACAACACTGGATTATGATTTTGGTTTTAAGGAGCAACAAAGCACCATGGGGAAAATACGGCAAGTCGTTGATGTGATATATCAAAGCTCCGAAAATTATTCATTTTGCTCAGCAGTTTTTTTGAGGCGTCGAAAATTCCGGGTTATTATTTAAAATAAAACAACAATTACCTTACCAGTACAACTTCTTAATCAAGTCTTACCTTGAAGAATGATTATTTCCAGTAAATTTCAACGAGTCATAGCCGAGTATTCACACCATCAGTTCAATAATTCCACAAGGCAGTGTGCTTGGGCATGTGCCGTGTCAGGTATATACATATGATTTTCCTTAAGATACCAACGCAGCAACAGCTATGTTTCTAAAAGACACTGCAATACTGTCTACGCACTGTAATGTTTTGCCACTATCGAAGCAGCTACAATCTCAATGAGACAATTTGGAAAAATATTATAAATCTTGAAAAATTGAAGTTAACGAATCCAAATGTACACAGATTACAGTTACTTTGAAGAAAGTGGGCAGTTGTCTTGTAATAAAGTTAAATAAAAAAACAATTTCAACATTGATCAGTGTAATAAATCTCGGCTTACATCTTGATTAAAGACTAGAGATGGCAAACGGAAACAAATAAATATTAAATTTCTCAATATATATTGTCTATCTGGTAAAAAGTAAATACTAGTGACGGAAAATAAAGTATTACTATACAAAGTTATCTTAAAACCTATATGGTCTCATGGAATTTCACCATTTGAAGGGTCGCAAGTAAATCAAATGTAGCGGTCATCCAAAGGGTCCAATCGATTGTTCTACGATCGCTAGTCGGTGCATCATGGTATATACGCATCGGCGAGATGAATAAAGATTTACATACATCAACGGTTAAAGAAGAGACTGAGGTAGTCAAATTACGATATATAGAACAGTTACAGAATTACAGCAATCAATTGACACGGATTCTCGACGAAGATGGTTCCCGATTCAGAAGACTAAAACGGTCGAACATAATTAAATATCGACATCAACAAGAAATTACGACAATTTGAAAGCATTCTATGAATTTAAGTATTGATAAGTTTCTTAACACCGCCCTTTATTGTTTTAATTTAGAGAGAATGCGCGCAATTAAAAAAATCGAAAAAAAATGTGTGATTTAACATACAATTTTTAAGAATTATTTCTCGTGTATTAAATTATTACTATTTATCTCATTAAATGTTCTTCTTCCATGCAGTTCTTAACTGTTTCTGAATAATTAGTATATTGTCTCTTTGCACGCTCTTTTTCCTAACTCTTTTCTTCTTTTCATCTTTTCTCAGTTTTTGAAAATGCGATTAGATCTTGAGAAGATTATTCCGACTAGACTATGGTATATCAAACAATTTCTCTTTAAACTTGATAAGTAATGAAATTTTTCCTCAGAAGTAGAATCCCCGCTCAAAAGTACTAGGTGCTATTGTTTGTTTTTCTGAATGACTATATTTATAATTGTAAAAATATTATTTTAGAAATGATTTACATTTAAAATTACTTTTCAGATTACTGCCTTGATTATTGTGGAGGTGTAACTGTCACATTCGATTGGTACGAATCTACAGATGAAATATCATTCCAATCATATGGAGTTGTCAGAGAGTAAGATTTATTTTTTTCAATGTTTTCAACACATCCTTCAAACATCTGTATATGTCTTAAGTTAATATTTATAAATCTGCTGTGATTACACGACACAACACTCATTTTGGTGTCAACGGTTTTTGAATTGTTTCTAAGTAACTTTTGAGTATAGAATCGAAAACAACTGTTAGATCTAGTCCATTAGATCTAGTTTTTAAGATACGCTATATTGAACTCTTTTAGAACAAAATCATTTCTTTGTCAACTCATATATATTTCAGGTTATAAATATTAGTATTTACTAATAGGCCTCATTAAAAACAATGGATACAAAGTAAGGAATTTATTTTACAAAGTAGATAAACATAACATTCATGGCTTATCACTCAAAAATTGTCTTCTTTACGACTTTCTAGCATGGAGTTTAGTATAACACTCTTGCTGCAGACTCCAACAGTAGTTGGCCAGCATATAGGTATCCTATATTCCTCGATATCGTTCTTCTATCGTTCAAATGTCCTGATGAAATCTTTCCTCCTGTTCTTCACTATAATCACTTAGGTTTTGTGGAATCAATCTAAGTGTTTATGGAGGTAGTGAAGTTTTATGCTTCTATTACAGTCGAAAATATTAAAATTAGAAAACCTAGTTTTTAGTAATTTTGTATAATTTTCTACTTTATGATTACCAAGAAAATTTTGTGCAACTTCAACAAATGAGCACTAAGCATTAGATTCAATCTCGTTCATTGATGCGGTAAATTGTGCATCTTTTATAAGCTGTCTTATCTGAGGACCATCAAATATGCCTGCTTTCAGTTTTTCCAGGCAATTCCCAAGAAGTTTACGTATTAAGTAAGCGAAGTTAATCTCGGTTTAACGCCTTCACAAATTGCTTCAAAAGTCTTAACTCGATATGCAAAGGTGGAAATATGATTTTCAATCTTGCAACTAAAGGTTCGTTGATTACGTTTTGTTTTCATCGAACCATGACGTTTTTTAGCGGGCCAATTTTTGCTAACCCAATACCGATGTTTAACTCTGCTATCATAAAGACATGAAAAACAAGGATATTTTATGTTTCCACTTTGCTGTCCAAGGAGAAAGTTTTTACTATTTTTAAATCGACATAAATCACCCACTGATGTTCTTCATATTTAATTTTTTTCAGGATTAGTGATATTATTTCGTATTCCCCTTTCAAAATGGTAAAATGACAAACAGGTATTGCTCCATATTTGGTGCGATCGTTCAAACGAACATATTTTAAACTACGTCTTGAGCTATTAATAAAACCATTTGTCTGATATGTATTCCGATAAACCCATTGATTCTAAGAGTCTTTTTATATCATTACAGAATACTAGGCTATTTTCTTACGAGAAAAAGAACAGCAGATCCTTTTCTCTTTTACCATAAAATGTAATGCTAGTACCTTGTTTAAGCACATTCTTTTCTTTTAATCCGGAGGCGAGTAATACGGAAGACTTCTTTGAGTAGTTCAAGTCTCTATATAGATCGATCAGTTCTTGTTGGTTGGAGAGTTGAGGCTTGTCTGCATCTGCTTCAAAATCACTATCGCTGTTTGATTGCGCATTACCACCTTCATCAGACATTGATGGTTCGATTTCGTTTTCCGAGAGTCTAGCAGGCTATTAAATAATGGAATGGGGATTTCATCTGAATGCGGTATCGGCCTCCTTGCTGAATTAAAATCGGGATATGCCCATTTGCGTCTATTGTTCCGAGAAATGCCTTTGATATTTACCATACAAAAATACCAGTCATCATAATCGTTCCTCGGTTCGATCCAAACCATTGCTACTCCAAGCTTTAGGCACTTTCTCCTTCCAATTGTCCACTATCGCAAATGTTCAACGCATGTTTTACAGACTAAATATGGAGCCCAAGCTTTATTTTGGTTTTCCAAGTGAACGCCGAAATAAGCAAGATAACACCGTTTCACAAAGGCCGAAATAGATTTTATGCTTTCTTTTAAAATGTATTCGCCACACACGAAACAAACAACGTGAAGGTACAACTGCATTTACGCAAACTTAATTGTAAACCGAACCGGATACAGCAGTGGTAGATTATATCGGCAGGTGTGAAAGAGTAAGGGTTAGGTAGGTATAAAAGGTCCAAGTTGTGCGGTAATCGGCAATTGTTATAGCCTAATATAATCTAGTTTTAGGTACCACGTTTCCGTTATAGGCCTGTAAAGGAACCATTATTTCATTATTTGTGCCTTTTATAAAAATGAAAATCAAGTATCTCGAAAACTAGAGCTGCTACAAAAAAAAGGTAGGTATTTTTGAATTCAGCTCATTAAATATGTCCAAAATTAGTTCGAAGTTTTCCGGCACCAAAAAAAAAAAAAAAATATTGTTGCCCTGTGTAATCATGTAAATAATATAAAAATGGAACAAAATTGTCTCGATCTGGATCCAAAACGCCCCCAGGTTTACCCAGCCTGAAATAACTAGGTACCAGAGAAATCGGGGAAAGAAAAGGCGGTACAGAGAAAGGAACTGGCCTTCCTGCTCTCATTAATACCGCTGGGCTTTGTACACTGTGAACCTTAATTTCACAGTCCCCGACGGCCCGCTAAGGGTATGGGACTTGCTTTACTTCTTACTCTATAAATGTTGTTACTAATATGTGCAACAGACAGCATAAAGATAGAAATTAATAATGGCGATATATAAAAACATACATCACTGATATATTTATTTATATATATGTATACATATATGTACATATATATAATGTGAATGTATGTATAATACTTATATATACAAAAATAATAGCATAGCTCCAGAAGTAAGGTAAACAAGAATATGTTTTAATTTAGTGATACAGTTGGTTGTCACTTGATGGTACACAGTGTGCCATAGGATTACCATACAGAAATAGTCTTCAGAAAATCAATGCGAGTGTGTGCTGAAGCAGACACCCACACTGCCCCCGGAAAAGACTAATTTGGCTCAAAGCTAAAAACGTGTATGTCGCTTTACTGAAAGCGAGCCCTGACTTTTGAAGCAACCGCCGCGGTAATCACTTCAATGCGGACACCCAGTATCAAATGACACTTGCGCCAATTACTGATTGATGGTAACCAAATGAACATACCCTGTGTTGTTCCGATTCCTAGTAATTAAGTTTGTCATTCGTGGTCCGTTATTCGTTACCGTTCACGATGATAATTTAAAACAGTACCAGACGTAGGACACAAATAACACATTTTGTTAGAATAAATAATGCCGAATTAGATTGGAAATCTGCAGTAAAACATCTTGGGTTCATCTTAGACAGACGATTAACATTTAATAACCGCATAAACCATATCATTGATAAAGTTCACGCTTATTTATACAAACTATTTCCTATATTTAACAAACGATCAAAACTTCATATAAAAAAAATATTGATAATATACAGAGTCCTCATTTTACCAATTATCCTCTACGTCTGCCCTATTTGGTGCAGCATAAGCAAACCGACAATTAACAAACTTTCAATTGTACAGAACAAATGACTCCTCCGAATTATTCTTAATGCTCCATTACACACAAAAATTTCTGATATGTACCACAACTGAACCGCCCGTAACTGCCTGAACTTGTCAATAAACATGCTGCCAAGTTGTACGACAAGTGCCCGACAAGTCAATATCCACTTGTACAACAAATTGGGAACTACACACAACACACCTTGCAATCACTTCTTGGATCCCAGTTAGCCAAACAATATTATTTTCCAAATATATGTTCAACTACTTACATTTCTTCAGCTGTCACTTATCTGTTTAGGTGCTCAACTGTTATAATCCACACATATAAAACCAATCTTAAGTTATACATAATCGTCTAGATTAAAGCTAAGCAGGGATTATTTGTACTTTTCACTGTATTCCCACGCTTACATATATATCATAATTTAAGTCTATTACTATTATGCAAATTGCGCGTGCAATGAGAGCTTCGTTGTTTTACTCGGTTTGCGTTATTTCTCTTCACTAAGTTTTTATAACACTATTCCTTCAATGCACTTTTTATTCATTCGTTCATTCAACCACTTCCTTTGCTTATCGAATTGACATACAATAAATATTTAATATAGAAATACACTTTTTACTTACACTGTTTGTGACAATAGTATAAATAATTATTTGTAATGTACACCTTTTTGTTCTTTTTTTGTTTCATCAATTTTTAGCGCTGCCACCCTGCAAATATCTTATATAGCCGACTATCTTGAGGGGTACTTTGCCACCACGTTCCAATTTGGTATTTATTTTATTTTCATTTTACTTTAACACTTTAATTTTACTATATCTAATAAGAATAAATTATGTTTTACTTAACTAATCCAATTTTTCAGCAGCAGTAGAATAGAAGAGGGTTGTTTTTCAGTTTTTAACGAATTCTTGTAATCATTGTGACATGTTAGAAAAAATCAAATAAAACTAAAACCACAGCAGTAGGATGTTTAACTTTTCCTTGTGTATATCAAAGTGATACTGTCATATTTTGTTTTGGAATTTCTATTAAGAATCTAATCTCTTGTTCGCTACAACGCAACTGACATCATTTCTACCTCATTAAATTCGGTTCATTTATAAATTTATTTTTAGTACAAAATGAAACTCGCGGGAATTGTTAATAATTTTATTTTAGATTTAGAAGCGCTTAAAATCAAAAATAGACAACCTTTTTGAGTTATGACTTTTTTTAAATGAATACGTCAGTAACAGGAGTCATTGCTTAATGAAATTATTAAGAAGAAAACAAATCCAAATTAAATAAGATCATATGTTAATGTCATAAAAGTGAGAAGAAGTGGATCAACAGACAGAGAAGTAAAAAATAATGATTTAAGTAATATAAAAACAATTGGAAACCCAAGTTCTTAAGATGGACATGTAATATGGAACGTTCATGAAAAAGTGGGAAATATTTAAAGGAAACTAATTGAAACTGAATATGAGTGGATGATTGAAATGGAAAAATTATACAATGAGGCTAGAATATAAAAATTAAATTGTGAGGATAGAAGCATAATATGACCAAAACAGAGGTGAGTGGTGAGGTAGATTGATAAAAATTGGAGAAATAAAAGAATCAGAGATGAGGTGATGGAAAGAATTGTATAAGTTGTATGGATAGATAGAAAAAGAGACTAATGGAGGAATAGAAAGCGTGTTTTGTTGTTTTTTTTTACCCTGCACCGATATGTATTCATACCACGAACAGCGGTGTTTGTAACATATTATATAAACCAATTTTGGACAACTAGAGTACAGCCTAATCTATCCATTGGGAGACTCGAACGTGTGATGATTCATTTCACTCTTCCTTATTATGTCTAATGAAAAGGAAAGTTAGGTAATTTGAATCGCATCTCGGCACCATTTTCTTTTTAGCCCCCTGGCTGAATTTCGTGGCGGAGTGCTTCATATCGTTCTTTATGCGTTTCTTCAATGAATGGAATCCTTAGATCATTCAGACAAAGTGGTGAGTAACAATTTAGTAGTGGATATAACGTCCTGGCATGAACCATCATCTTCGTTCGCACATGTGCTATATATGATATCGCTACGTGAGCTGCCTATCCAACATGATTCCTAAGTACTTCACCATTTCCGATTTTTGTATTTCCATATTGTTAATTTTTACTCTGGGACACACTACCCCTTTATTTGTAAACATAACCCGTTTGAATTTCTGCTCGTTAAACCGGATACATCAATTTCTGTCCCACTCCTGAATCCTGTTTACTTGTTGCTGTACCGCCATAGTCGCGAACGTTAGCTTGAAATCGTAGCATAAGATGGCCACATCATCAACAAACGTAGCTAATATTATTTGGTTTGATCTAGGCATATCAGCTGTGTAAATAGTGCACAGCATAGGACCAGGTAGGCTGCCCTATGGAACGGATGAACAAATTATCCTTTCCTCGGAGTCTGAGTCGTTGACTTTAACTATAAATGTTCAGTTATTCAGATATGAGACAAAGAATAAGTACAAATCCGGTGGAAGAATTCTTTTTAGTTTGAAAAGAAGTCCAGAGCTCCAGATACGATCGAATGCCTGAGACACATCCAGGAACACTGTTGAGCAAACTGCCTTTCTTTCCAACACTGTTGATACTATATCTACAATTATATGACATTGATGTAATGTTGAACGATGGGCCCAAAAACCAAATTGGTGAGATGGGTTTAGATTCTTTTTTTCTAGGATTGGAAACATTCTATCCATAACGAGTTTTTCCATGACTTTTGACATTGTACTAAGCAAACTGATGGACCCATAGGAGAATAAATTTGACTCAGGTTTGTTAGGTTTATGTATCGTTAGAATAATTGCTTTCTTCCAAGACTCCGGGTAATATCCACTTCGAATGATTACATTAAATATGTAACAAATCATGATTGCAGCTTTTTCTGGAAATTGCGACAAAATCCCTCCCGTTAGTTTATCAGCACTCGGTGCCTTTTTTTTAGGAGTCCTCCTAAGACATCTGTATATCTCTTCTGAGAAGAATGGGTTTGGTTAGAAACTGTAGTTGAATCGGTTGTTCCAATGAGTTTTTTACATATTTCGAAAACGATTCATTATAGCAGTATGAAGTAAAGATACTTACTAAGGAACCAGCAAAAGCTTCCGCCTTCTGATAATCTGTTTTGGCTCATTCATTATTACTAAGTTTAATATTATACAGTGTGTGCGTATCCAGAAGTAATATTTTTGTAGCAATCCGTAATATTTAATGAATCCATATAGTATTTGTAAGACAAATTTTTATATTTCTTGATTACATTTTTCAATTTATTGTGATGTAGATTATACCTGGTTTTATATGAAGGATATCGATACTGCTGCCACTTTTTCCTTGCTAATCTTGTATCCTTTATAAGATTGCGAAATGCGGTCAGTATAGGTTTGTGATTATATCTATCTTCGCCATATTTGGCACAGCTGTAGCACGCGGTTTGAATGATGGCAGTAAGGTTATTAACAGCCTCCTGGATATCATTTCCATCTTTAAGCTTTATTTTTAAGATCAATGTTGTCCTCCATAAGCATGGCGAATTTATTCCAGTTGATGGTTTTATTGGTCTAATGATAGCTCTTCTGTTTTTTCATCGGTTGCATATCAAGATTTGCAATGACCGATACATGATCCGACGATAGATCGATGCTAGTTGTACACAACTTATAATATCCTTGTAGACCTTTGCAAATGTAAAAATCCAATATGTCCGGTATTCTATTGTAATCGTGCGGCCAGTAAGTGGGCGTCATTGGTGATGGGATTGATAAAGAATATGATTGTATTGCTGTATATAATATCCGGCTCTGTTTAATAATTCTTTACAAATCCCAAGAGTGATGTTTGGGTTGCAGTCACCACCACAGATAAACATGTTACCTAAATTTTTAAACATCAGGGTATATTCACTCTCTAGTATATAATCCCCAGGATGACAATAACTGCAGCTGTGGTTAGGTATTTTTTGCGTATTTTGATGTTTACTGCATATGTACAGTAAGAGAAATGAAGGTGGCGCGTAAAAGAATTTTTGACCAATACCATACGATCGCCGTCAGCCGCTCCATACGGGTGCTGCGCCCCGTAGCTTCTGTAGCCGGCCTTCCTATGCAAAAACGAAAATTGAAATTTCATTCATAGTGGTTATTGAAGACTGTAATATTCTTGTTAAAGCAATCAGAGAAAGTAGCATCCTAAGCTTAAAAATCAAACTCCCCTTATCTGTGATATACATACAACCAAGAACTCACAATAGACCAACACAAACAGAATGAAAAGAAAGATACAATAAAGATAATAAGACGAAGGGTTTTTAGACCCTGCGAAGTTAATTTTTAAATATTACATCTACATAAGGTGAAAAAATTAGCTTTAATTACTTTTATTGTTTCAAGTTAGAGTTTTTGATTTTCTTTTTTTTTTTACTTTAAATTTATCATTACTAAGCAGTAAAGTGTGTATATGTGAGTATGTTATAGGCAGGAAATTATGTCATTGGAACTAACTATCATGTAAAAGGATTACAACATAACCTAATCAATTTGATTAGTCTTGTTTATTAAACCGTTCTATGTTTAGAAGGAATGCAATGCTGCATTTGACTTTTAGACTTTTTAAAGTTTACTTATAATAACGGAGAATGCCTTCAAAAAGGAGAAGAAAAAGTAACTTCAACTGAAACAAAATGTTATATTTTGCAACTCTTACTTAGATTTTAAATTAAATTTTTCATTGTTAATTTTGTCATGACACATCTATTCACTACTTTGTTTCATAAATTTACAGAGGGATTGATACTATACAATGGAGATGTCCCATTTGTACAGCTAAACGATGGTGAACTGTCTAACGCAGGTAAATGACACTAAAAATAAATACTCAATAATGCGTTTAATTTTTTCATATTTCGCTTATCATAATTTCTTTAACATTTGCATGTAATCCAACCATTCAATATACAACTCAATACAATAACTTAACACTTATTGTCGACCAAAATTTTAAAATTACATTTTTGTAATTTAAAAAAATGAAAAGGGCGACGCCCCCGTGAGAAAAATATATATTATATTAGTATATATAACAGTTATTTAATGAAAAACCAAGAAAATTAAACGAAAAGCTAAATAAATGCGATGAGAGATCGTTTGAATTAATAAAATTCAATTCTTTAACCGCATTAAATATTATATCGTCGTCACAAAAATAAAAAAAAATGGTCACCGAACCGACAAAACAAAAACCAGAAATTTCGGATAGTTGGAAAAAATAAAAATTTGATAAGAGAAAATCCTATAAAGTAAACAGGAAAAGGGTTTTTAGCATATTTCACTTCATAATTAAAGCCTCTTTTCATTTATATAAAATATTATCAGTAGCGACAAAAAAATACGTTCTTTTTTATTAATTTATGTACGCCTCCCTATGTATACCGGTGATTTATGTTTTTGCCCCGCCTGGTAGTGAAACGTTATTAGAAACGTATCTAGAAAGAATAAATGTTTTGACAAACAATTTTACATGCGAAATCATACAAAACAACAATCACGAATATTAAAATGCGTGTAAAATGATTAACGTGCTTTATATATAATATTTATATATTTTATCGACTTTTTAAAATGAACACATTTCTCAAGTGCAAAACACCCACAATGGCCCACGCCGATTTTCAGCACATACAACATTTCCACTACCTGATGCAGACTGCCGACAGCCATGCCGTTTTTAAACAAAACCCGATGCCATCCCTTTAAAAATATATCTACCTTTTATATACGGGCGCTAGCGCACAACTTAATAAAATAGAATTAATCAAAATATTTTTAGGAAGAATTAAATAATTATTATGTATAAACAAATTTCGACAAACAACATAGGCGATAAATTATAACGATGTGTAATTTTAATAATTTAATGTAAGGTTAAATAGAAAGAGTATTTCGAGTAAATGAATATACCATGGAAGTCGAAAGCAGAAAGCAGAAAGAGATAGCTAAAACGAGAAATCAGCATGAAAGAAGAGAAAAAGAGAGAAAGGAGATAAATTTCATTAATTTTATGTACATAATATTGTTGCCGTCAATTTATTCTCTTTCTTTTTTTTTCTTCTTGTTTCATGCTGACTTCTCGTCTTGACTATCTCTCTCCGCTTTTCGCTTTCGCTTCCATGTGTATATTTGTTTACTTAAAATACTCTTCTTCTTTACCCTCATATTAAATTATTAAAATTACATATCGTTATATTTTATCGTCTATGTTGTTCGTCGAAGTATTAAAAGTGGAATTCTGGTGAGTACTTTTCTTAATGGCTTGAATAACATGTTTCGATAAAAAAATGTTTTTTTCCAAACCTTGTTCTATTTTTTTTTTTTTTTTCTGTTCTATTTTGAATATGATAATTATTTAAAAAAAGTAATTATCGAAATGCTTTTCTTTATCAAACTTTATTTTACACGTCTCATCAGTGAATGGAAATAATAGTGACTTTATATTCTAGTATTGTTTATATGTTTTAATTCTTATGAATTAATAACTGCTATTTCTGTAGCAGATAAAATGAATGCACATAACTTTTATTAAATACATAAATTGTGCAATATTCGGGATTGATTATAGTTTAAATTTAATTTAATTTATTCCTTGCTTGTGTTAATGGTAAAATCTGTCATTCTTAGAAACCGGTTACACCATAATTGCCGTTGATTGTTTGGATAATCCAAATGTGCTGATTGTGTTATTTGGTATGTATTACTCGTGTAATTACTTCAAACAATTTTGCTGTAATAAAGTAATTTTGTAGGAGATGTTTAATGTTTTCTGGCAATATGGGATATAATGGTTGTAATAAACATTTTATTTGCAGATTGTGGTGCAGTATCAGTGTTCATAACCGATACATTCTATGATGAGGGATGTTATGATTCATACTATGACGCAGTTATTTCAGTTTTGACAGATTATGGAATTGACTCCAGTTGCTTATATGCAGCTGAATTTCCCTATTAAAGATTGCGCTAATGAGCATATTACATGTTTCCAAATTTAGATCTTATTAAGATGAATTAGTTAATGTCCGTTCTGTAATAAAGTAATATACTGAATCTGTCAAATGTTTTATTTCATTCCTTAATTAAATTAGCCAACGTCAAAGAACAAATCATTAAACATCTTTCGATTATTGTTCGACTAAAAAATAACTCTAGTAAAATGAAATTAATTTAAATGAATTAATCGTGTATTTTTCACATTGCGAAAAACTAATAATTTCCTAGTACAACTGAAACAACAGAAGATTTCATAGTCTTCTTACTCTATATATCTTATAATATATTAAAAACCAGCGTGGAAACCATATGTTAAAATGAAGAAGGGAAAAATTAAATGATGGTGGAATGAATGAATATACTATCTTATTATAGTGTAAATGGCTATTTAGTCTATCTAAGCATAGAGAACATTGCAGTGTGATTATAATGAATCTTTCAACAATCGGCTGATTCAAGTTGGTTGAAATAAAATATTGCGTCCTATAAGCAACACACTTTTACAATTGTTGATGAGTTGATTGCAAAGTATTGAATTTGCAATTAAACGTACCGGACCCAGTTTTAGCAAACATGCAAACTATGATATTGTTCAGATAATGAATAACAGTAAGTTGATTTGGTGATAATACAGATTTAGTACTTAATACTCTGGCCAGTGTATATAGTCAGGATGAACAATAAAGATAAAATTGTGAGAATCGATAATAGTAATAAAAATAAAGAATGATATGAATTTTGTTCGACATCATGTAATATAATGATTTTTTTTTTTTTTTTTTTTTTTTTTTTTGTTTAAAATTGCGATCTGGCTAATGTAGCCAATAAGCAATTGGAATGGAGGTTATGACATGATGGGAGGTGCCATTTAACAATAACACTCCGCGTTGCTTTACCAGTCAATCAAACCAGTGGGGAAGGTCTAGGGGCGCATAACGATTTAGTCTATGATTGTCGTTGCTTGAGTCTAATAAATCAACTGCCAGCGGGTTAGGGTGGCCTACTTACCTACGTAAGTAACGCTCGCTATAATTTTTAATTACTTTACTTACCTCCGGTACATTTAGATTTCGATGTAAGTTATCATTGCGCATATACCACGGTGCATTGGCTATTATTCTCAGTATTTTTGACTGGTATCGCTTCATAATTTCAATATTAGACGCTGATATTATTCCCCAAAGAGATATACCGTAGGTCCACACCGGTTTGATATCTGCATTATATAACAGCAATTTTGACTTCAGCGATAACAGCACTATTTCTAGATTCATGTGCTAATTCAGGTAACGCTAGTGCTTCCAAGCAAAAGGAGCAATAATTTGATTGATTATTTTAATCTGCAAATCGTAATATGCAGTATAATTTCTTACATATTATTTTGTATCGATTATGGAGTAGAGTAATTTGTTCTGAAGTGCTGAAACTGGTTTTCGTTAGTCGGCTTAGTACGATCACATAATTGGATGACATAACTTTAAAGGTTTAGTGCTTCATGTAGGAACCTTTTATTTGCAAAACTAAGCTACGATTTAAACCCTAGTAGCTAATTCAATTCATGAGGTTTACAGTTTATATCTAAATGCATTATTAGCTATCTCACAGTATGAGATTGCAGGAAATAGGGTCTGATCCATGTCGATTGAACTAAACATGATGGATTGCTATAGTTCCTCATCTCAACAGACACATCACTGATGTATATTTAAGTGATACTCATTGTTAAACATTGTTGATATCCCTGTGGTCATTGATGCAATCACATCATTACCCTAACATGTATTTCTTATGAATACCTTTGCAGCTGATTTCCCTTTAAATAGAATCATTTGTTCGTCAATACAAATAAACTTTTCCAAATGCAGCTAGAACAACAATATTTTAATTTCTCACAAATTGATTATACCTTCCACATTTCATTGCATTCATTGTAATCGGTGGTAATTGTACAATGGGGTATATTCCCCAGGGAGTTAAAAGTAGGGATAATAAGACCAATATATAAAAATGGGGATAAAAAGCTTTGTGAAAACTATAGACCAATTACGTTAATATCAGTTATTGCTAAAGTGGTTGAGCACTATGTAGGTAACTATCTTAAATTGTACCTAGAAGAAAACAACCTAATATATCATAACCAATATGGGTTTAGAAAGGGGAAATCAACGGTAACTCTGCTCAGAACTTTTACATCTGCGATAAATAAGGGATTAGCAACCGGCAAACAATTTTTGATAGTCTTTCTAGACCTTACTAAGGCTTTTGATTTAGTGGATAGGGAAATATTGATAGAAGACCTAAGCAAAATTGGTATAACGGGGAAATATCTTAATTGGTTTAGATGTTATTTACATGAAAGGGAATGTTTAGTGAAAATTGGTAATGAATATAGTGTTATGGGGAAAACGAAATATGGAGTAGGACAAGGAACTATATTAGCACCGTTACTGTTTTTAATTTACATCAACTCCATTCACAATTGTATTAGGAACGCCAAACTTTACGCATATGCTGATGACATTGCTCTGGTAATTGAACACCAAGACGTAGAAATAGCAGAAAGGCTGCTTCAGGAGGACTTGAATATGGTTTGCAGATGGGTACACGATAAAAAATTATTAATAAATGCCAAAAAATCAAAAGTGATGTACGTAAGAACACCAAGTAGATTTAGAAAGTTCGTGCCTAAAATAGTTTTGCACAAGGTAGATTGCCTTCATAGATCGGAAGTATGCCGTTGTGAGCCGTTAGAAACGGCCGATAATTTCCAATACCTGGGAATAACATTCGATAAGGCGTTAACTTGGAGAGTTCACATAGATAACGTTGCTAGGAAAATTAGGCAGACTATACCGGCGTTATACAAATTGAAACAAGTTATGAACTACAGAACTACGAGACTGTATTTTGACTCATTAATAATGACTAGGATTAGATACGGACTCGAAATTTGGGGGGAGGCAAAAAAAACGGAATTAAGAAAAATTAGTAGGCTACAGAAAAGATGTTTAAAAATTTTGTTACCGAATTGGAGAAGTGCGAATCTTGTAACGAATTCTACTTGGTGGGACAATAATAAAGAAATGTCGCCAAAAATGTTTTTTTATTACAGTAAACTTTTAAGGTATAAAACAGAAAAAATAAGATTACCGACAAGGGAAAAGGTATATGGGACTAGGAACTATGACAATTTATGTTTTATAAGACCTAAAGGGATTAATAATAAAATTGATAATGTTGAAGAGGAAGTTATGAGTCATTTACTAGGTAACTTATCAAAGGAATTAAGAGACGAATATAATTTGAATATATGGAAAGGCAAAATAAAAATATGGTTGATTGCGTGGTGCAAAGAATGAGAAATGGATAGTCATAGGAAAGGAACAGCGATAAGACGGGTAATTGATTGAAAGAGTAAAGAATTATAAATGATGTAATGGAAAAAAAAAAAAAAATCCTTAATTTATAAAACGTATTTAAGTTCATTGTTTAGGAAAGCATCTGCATTTGTAACCAACTATCCCAATACATTCGAATTCTGGGATAACTTAGAGAACTCATACCGATGAATTATTTTATTTCATTATGTATTATTTCTTCCTGTAAACGTTTGTTTCACTGATATTATAAGTTATGTATTTTTAAACCTTAAATTACGTTACAAAGTTATAGTTTTAAATATTACTCGGACACAAAGTACCTTTTAATTCGTTAAAACATACAACATTTATTTATATTAAATTTCATTCGTAGTAGTGAATTTGAAACTACAAGCGCTGTTTTGAACAGCGTATAGATTTCTACATTATACTAATTTATTTTGCTAATACCTTCATCAATGTATTTAGTGAAGTACTTAATCGATTTCAAAATCTCAATGATTTCAAGTTCATACATGTGATGCGGAATGTACAACATCCATTCGATCCGACCCCCAATTTCAACAGGTTGGTCACATTCAAATTCCTCTACAACCTCTTCAGTTCCATTATTTGGTTCATTGGCATGATCATTAACTTGTAATGAAACACGAATTTGTATATTTTTCTACAAAAAAAAATCCACAGGTTTTCCGGATTATTTTAAATTTTTGTAACAATAATATGTAACTAGCCTCAATTTCTCTAACTAGATTGTTAAAATTAATCTCTTTGTCATTTTCGTCATTTGAATTTATATCAATTTCAGAATTATCTCCATTAATCGATTCTTATACTTCCGTTTCTTTTCTAAACATAAAAAACTCACTCGGTATTTAGAATATTATTATTTACAAGTAATTCAAATTATGCCAATTGGATACATTGAAGTTTAAAGAAATACTACACACAAAATACATTCAAATATTGATATGTAATAAGTAAGAAATGAAATACATACCTTGCAGTTGAACAATACATAAACATCTTATTGAAAAATAAACTTTTAATTTACTAATTTTACAAATTACCAACACACCATAAACATAAGTAAACGATTTCACAATAATGCTGTATAAAAGTACTTTTCTTGACTTTCTGTGTAATCTAAAACATGCGGTATAAATTGAATTGATTAACTACTGATGTTACCAAATGGAAACATATCAGCTGTGTATTTGCAGCGACATCGCTAACTTTAAATTTTAATGTTAATCTTATTTTATATCGAATAATATGAAATCGATAATACGATTAAAAGAAACGAGCAGCCATTTTTGACTCTGTGTCATGATTACGGATAGCATCGGCTGTATTATTATGTACGCACCAAGTGAAAAAATAATTCTTTTTCCGTTCAAGTATTAACCGGTGACTATTTTACTAATAATGATTTTAACAACCATGATTTTTAATTTTTCATTTTGTATTACATATTTCGTTAGGCACCGTTTGTTTATATTTTAACTCTTTTCATTTGTAATGTCGCTGAAGACGGTACAAATGGTGACCCCGGCGTGATTCAAACAAGAACAATGATAGTCGCATATTTTCGCAACAACGTGTTCTTCTTGCAGTAAATTAACTTTTGTATAGCGACTATTTCCGAACGAAATTGTTCAGTTCGTGAAAAACGATCGATAACTTAATAGTCAACATGGGACGACTCGTTTGTAGTATCGTCGAGCATCGCAACCACATCAGTACGTCTTCCGCTGTTTTGGAAAACCGAACCGAAAATGTGGTCTTTACGCACAGAATAAATTTTCGCTCTCGCTCGTATAAACGACGACATTCTGCACGATGCGAGTTTAAAAACAGTAACGCATCTGTTAATGAAACCAGTAGCAACCAACCGATATGAAACATTAAGCAATAAGTTGTCTCAACAATTTCGACAAACCGATACGTCGAAGCTGAATAATCTGCTATACGAAGTAATATCGGGCGGCAGAACTCCGTCGCAACTCCTACAACAAATGGAAGATTTAGCCCCCGTAACTTTGGGCGAATCAATATTACGCCTCCTCTGGCTTAAACGGTTGCCGTTCGAAATACGAACAGTATTATTGGGGGTGGACGATACAAAACCGTTAGCGGAACTGGCAGAAAAAGCTGATCGAGTTTTTGAAGCACGAAACGAAACGAGTTTCGGCTCAATTTACCCTGTTTCAAACCGCCGACAAAATCGATCGAATCACCAGAGTTTAGAAAATCGATTGGGGAGTCTAGAAAACCAAATGACCAGCCTACGAAAATTGATCGAGCAGCAAACACAAAAAAGTCAGAGCCGCCGCGAAAGAAGTAGGTGGAATGAAAAGGGCCGTTTTCGCAACCCGATCCAAAATTAACAAAACCTAGAAGAAACAAAAGAGCTCGGAGTTTGTTGGTAACATTAAACTTTCGGAGAGAAGGCTGCAAAATGCATTCCACCATGCCAGCACGATTCGGGAAAAGAAATCGCGGATCAATCAGGTTAGCCGTTTATTTGTCACAGATTGCATACCGCAACAAAAATTTTTGTTCGACACGGGAGCCGAGTGTTCAGTAGCCCTGTCAAAAATTTTCCGACAGTAGCAGCTAGCAATGGGCCACACTTGTTTGCCGTTAATCGAACACCAATAAAAACATACGGTCGGCAATCGCTTACAATCGATTTGGGGTTAAATAAATGATTCGAATCGAATTTTGTAGTAGCTGAGGTTACGCATGATATTTTAGGTGCCGATTTCTTAAACTGCCATAATTTAATCGTCGACGGACGACATTGTTGCATTCTAACGTCCGAACACCAAGCTTCCACCCTGGGAAAATGGAGAAGAGCAGAAATATATGGTAAACGCTGTTCCGGCGACATCGATAAACTTTTTTAGCAGTTTCCCAGAATTAATCGGTGAATCGCCTTCCGTAAGATCGCAGAATTCTAAAGTCCAGCACCACGTACAAACGACGGGACAGCCGGTAGTAGCCCACGCTCGTCACTTACCTCTCGAAAAATATACGTATGCCAAAAATGCGTCTGTTGAACTTGTCAAAAATGGAATATGCCGACCCTCTGGATCATCATGGTCTAGTCCACTGATGGGGAATGGCGGATATGCGAAGATTACCGGAAATTAAACAACATAACTGTTTCCGACAAATATCCCATTCCGAATATCCTAGATGTCAATACTTCGCTAAATGGAGGAAAAATATATCGATTTATCAAAAGCTTACAATCAAATCCCAATGGCAAAAGAGGATTGTGCTAAAACCGCCGTAATAACATTGTTCGAACTTTTCGAATATACCGCGATGCCCTTTATAAATTGTCCAAGAATGGCCTCCGGATAAATAAAAGAAATGTATTTTCACAGTTGACGAGATAACGTTCGTAGGTTACCGTATTAATGAGAATGGAATTCATTCAGACCCTGACCGCGTGACTGCATTCCAAGCAATTCCACCTCCAAGCACGATTCAAGAATTATGCAAGTTCTTAGGTTCACTAAATTTTTACCACAGATTTATGAAGAATATCTCAGACATTATACGACTACATGAAAGGTGCAACAAAAAACGATTTGCGACCAGTGTGAGTTTGACCCCAGCAGCTCGAGAAGCTTTCGAAAAATCGAAAAGAGCTTTGGTACGGTCGATTACCTTAGCCCATACCATTCCTAACTCGACTCCCGTTTTAATGTGTGACGTTTTTTCTACCGCTATAGGTGCCACTCTAAATTTCCAGCAGGGCGAACACTTAAAACCAATTTATTTCTTTTTCACGAAAATTGTCTCATGCCCAAACGAAATATAGTATATACGACCGGGAACTCCTCGTGTCATGTATGCCGCCGTAAAACACTTTCGCGATATAATCGAGGAACAAAAATGAGTTACCATTACGGATCATAAGTCGTTGCTGGGTGCGATCTATAAATCAACCGACCGAATAACCACTTGACAAGCGTAACATTTAAAATTCATACCTACACGTCAAATATACAAAATATGTAAAAGGCAAGTAGAATATACGAGCTGATCTCATGTCCCGAATTGGAAGTATTACAGAATTATCACCGGGATCAATCCAAACAGCTCAGCCAAATGATGAACAACTACGAACTATACTGATTGATCGTAGTAGCAGTTTGAAACTGAACCGCATGCCTGTAAGCGCTGCATAAGTATACGTTGATTAGTTCAACCGCCACCCGTTTGTTCCACAAAATTTACGAAAAGCAGCGTTCCATTCGATACCCGATTTAAGACACCCTTCAGCAAAACGAACTATAACTACCGTACCGGAGCCATTCGTGTAGCCGAATACGAATTTCGCCATAAAAAATTGGTCAAAAACATGCCTGCCTTGTCAAAAAACCAAAATTCATCAGCATACGTTCGCGCCCCTTGGAAAATTTCCAAAAAAAAAGTGTAAGGTTTCAGTAGATACATTGCGATATAGTAGGTCCACTACTGATATTTGAAAACAAACGTTACATTCTAACTACAATAGACAGATACATTACCGGGCTAGAGGCAATTCCGATGGAGAAGATCTCGGCAAAAAAGGTGGCATGGGTTATTTTCGAGAATTGGATTGCCACCGATCAGACTGCACAATTTACATCACAACTGTTTACTATTTTTATGCAACAATTATGGATACAGCATATACACACAACAGCGTATAACCCAAAAGATGGAAGGTAGAAAGAGCGCATAGGACCCTAAAAACGGCCTTAAAATGCAGGATAGGAAATGGTCGCGTTTCCTTCCTTTTGTATTAATGGACACATTCGGCCGTGTTTATTGGATTACGGTGCGTCCTCTGCCGAACTTGTTTACGTTAAACTTACCGGCTAATTTTGGACGGGATTAGCAAATCCGCCGTGTGATCAGCACGACCTATTAAAAAAACATTAGGAAAATCGCTAGCAGATATACGGCCTACAAATAGAAATTACGACAAAGTTAAATCGTTCATCGATCAGGATCTAAAAAACGCGACGCATGTTTCCGTACGTTCCGATGAAATACGAAAGCCGCTGTAGCCTACGCACGAGGGACCTTTTAAAGTGTTCGATCGAAAAAAAACATTCTGCATTTTGTACCGAAATGGAAAACACGACACTATTAATATAAATTGTTCAAAACCAGTCTTTTTATGCTCCGAAGGTGAAAATATTACGGACACAGAAAGTAACTCGGAAGTAACGATGATGACGAACTCGATTCAACAGCAACCTTCTGAAGCAATCGAGAAAAACGTTAAAAATTATACAAGTGAAAAATGTGGAAGAACAATAATCAGGCCAAGAAGATATTTGGAAACTATAAACGAAAGAATATCGTAAGATGGTAAATAGATCATTAACTTTCTTTTATGTTTAAGATGTTAATTCGCTAACAATATACATGTGACATCCTATATTACATAGCATTGGAAGGTTTTTGTACGTGAGTATCATCTGAGTCGTATCGCTAGATTTTGAGCATCGTGACTGCCTATTTGTACACTAACAGTACAGAATAGGCAACGTTCATGGCAATTGCTATACGTAACGCAAGTGTACGCACGCAAAACCACACCCGGAACTGATTGCGTGGCTATTAGCGAGTATTTATTTATTTATTTATTTAATTCTTGTAATAATAGTTATAAGTAAATGTAGTCATTAAGGTTTGTTACCAATTCCTGATAGAAATATGTTAGAGTTTAACGCTCATACATTTTACGTTAAGTCCGATAGTGCTAGCTTTAAGTTTATAACCTGATTAATCCCACCAGGAGAGAATATTTCCGATTTTATGTGAATATCGAATTTTTAATAATTTCTTTATCATCCTACGTATACATATCGAATGTTATAGCATAAGTGATATGTTGAATAGTGCCGCGAAAATTTTAAAAATAGTACTATATTTCTAATCGCAATGTTACCACATACTTTATGCTTATCCGCCGTAATCAATTAGTGATGTGAAATACAAATTAGCCAAATTTATCATTACCACTTTATATGTAATCCAAACGGTATTTAATTGTTATAGGAAAAATAGGCTTCGATTTTATATTATTTTTGACTAGTTATTATTACGATAGACTCAGCTATACGCCTATGTACTGATGTCTACACAAATGCTCCGGTAATTTCATTGTCTATTCTTTGCGACCGACTTGTATATATTCACGATAGATCGATGTTCATTATAGTTAATGCTAGCCTAAAACAGTCATCTAACGCTATACTAAGTTAATGATCAGATACGGTGTTACATGAAATGCAACTTGTTAATCTTAAGTTTTTTTTTGAGTTATTTTAATTAGTCTCGCGTTACCTTAATTGTTTTTTTTTTCTTTTTTTACTACTAACATTTCATTCCGCAAGGAGGGAGTATTGTAACGACATCGTTAATTTTAAATTTTAATGTTAATCTCATTTTACATTGAATAATATGAAATCGATATTGCGACAAAATGAAATGAACAGCCATTTTTGATTCTGTGTCGCGATTGGCTATACGGATAGCATCGGCTATATTATTATGTAAGCACTAAATAAAATAAAATTATAGTTTAAAAAACTAAAAACATGTGCTTTATATGTAAGATACGCTAAACAGCGTAAAATAATTTAAATTATTTTACAATGCTAACCTAAGAGTGTGAAGAGGTGAACATTAATAATTAATTTTAGTTCCCAATAAAAAATAACTTCTTTTCCAATATTAACATAGGAGTGAAGAAGTGGACATTAACAATTAATTTTAATTCAAAATAAAAATTTAAGTTCTTTTACAATATTAACCTAAGAATGCAGCGGAGGACATAAATAATTTCAATTTAAATTAAAGTATGGGGTGGTTTTATATCATTTACATTTATTGAGGGAAATGACTACTGATAAAATCACCCCATGCTTTATTTTGAATTGGAATTAATTCCTAATGTCCACTTCTTTACTCTTATGCTAATATTGTAAAAGAAGTTATTTTTTATTGTAAACTAAAATTAATTATTTATGTACATCTCTTCTCACTCTTAGGTTAGTATTAGGTTAGTATTGTAAAAGAATTTAAACTATTTTACGCTTTTTAGCGTATTTTTTTTTTTTTTTTTAACTTTTAAAATAAGTTATGGGTCTCACTGGGCAAATATGTCCGTTGTGTGAGTGCCCAACGCTCTTATTAGCGTTTATTTCTGATAGGAACAGAATACAAAAATTAAAACTGAACTAATTCTATAAATCACAAAAATTATTTAAAACATTAGTTCATAGTATACATACGCATATTAATACATAAGACGCCACGTAACATATATATTTGTACACCGGAAATGCAGATAGCTTAATATTTTAAATTGATAACGTGATCTTCTGTGGGAAATATCTTCTTCTTAAACTTGATAAAATCCATAATATGTGTCTCCGCCTTTATATCGGTGCCTTGAACTCCTCTCCTACTGCAGCCATTTTGGCAGAAACTGGTTCCTGTCCTTTATTCATCCGAAGACTTTATCTAGATGAACGATTTCTGATAAAACGTCTTCATATTTCCAATTCCTACTTGCTTAATTCCTACTGGTTTCTATTCAACAACTGGCGTTTCTCTCCTCGTGAAACCCTAATCCTTTCCTTGATTTCTTCACGTCTCAGGGCCTTCTCTCCTTTTGTTCTATCCTACAACAAATGCCCTTATTTTACCTGTAATTTCCTAGATTTTATTTACTCACCCAGTTTACTTTTTCTTCCTTCGTATGTCAAGTCTCTTCCCTCTCCCACTGCTCATAACGAATTTAACTATGTTTTATCCTCGCTCTTTCCTTCTTATACCTTAATTTTTACAGATGGCTCAAAGCCAGCTTTTGGAGTTGGAGCGGCTTTTACTTTGCCGGATTTCGGCTATTCTGAGTCGTTCAAACTCCCCTCGTCCTCCTCCATATTCCTAGCCGAATCTATTGCGATCTTACAGGCAATCCTTTTTATAGCCTTCTCTAACAATATATCCAAGGTTCTCTTATCTTCTGATTCAAAAGGCGTTTTACAAGCCATTGCTACTCCCTTTCCTAAACCATCCACTGATCCTATCGTGCTTCACATACGTTCCTTAATTTCACATCTATTTCATTCCCGTTCTGTCCGTATTGATCTATTGTGGATTCCTAGTCATTGTGGAATTTCGGGCAACGAGTTAGTCGACTCGTTGGCACGTTCGGCTGCTTTAAACGGTCGCTTTATTAGGCATTTCAGTCTTCTTACTCTTTCCTCTCGTTTGCCAACGTGACTGTTGGTCTGATCTCTATCCTTCTTCTTTTTCCAATCCTGCTTCCTTTTACTTATCCATACAACCCACTCCTCCTCTTTTTCCGTGGTTTCTTGATTTCCCCAACATGAGGCGGTCAACTATTTCATCCATAATTAGACTACGGTTAAACTACAGCTTGCTTCCTGCTTCGCTCTTTCGTTTCTCCATTACTCAGTCTCCTCTTTGTCCATTTGATCCGTCAGAAGCAAACTTCGTTTGTGATGCGAACCACATTTTACTTGAATGTCCTTCCATTTCTTCAGAACGTGCGATACTATATTCCGGTCTTTTGCGTCTTGGCCTCCCTACGCCCTATAGAGCTCACAGCATCCTTTCTTTTCCGTCTCCCTTGGTTATTCCTTTGTTAGCTTCTTTCGTATGTTCCATTTGTAATATTTTTCCTTTATAATTATTAATACTATCATACCGTTGGATTGAGTAACGTCCTTAGCTGACATGCTCAAAAAAAAAAAAAAAAAACAAAAAAAAAACTTGTATTAGGATAGACACGATAAAAACAAGGTTAATGCCCGTAAATAAATAAAAATAGAGGGTAGTGGGCTATACTTGATCTTCAATCTTTGCACCATTCCTTCAGCCATTTTTGAACCTCCTTTTTCCACACACCAATTTTTTTCCCCTCTAGTATATGATTAGGGATATTACTTATTAATTTGATTAACACTGAGTCGTCAGTGTTATCAATTCGTAGGTTTACACCGCGAGAATAAATATAGTATGTATTACTTTGGTCTTTTGTTAACCAAATCTTTTCCCTGGATGGTAGTTTTATATTATTGACCATAAATTCTAGTAATCTATAAAAGAAATAATACATTTTCGGAGACATTTCATCGTTTTCCTTCCACCATACATATAAAGCATCTGTTTTTAGTTTATTAAACTATAATTTTATTTTTAATTTTTTAGTTTGAAGAAAATGTAATAGAAGGTCATATTTGATTATAATAATTTTCTACGTTCCTACTCTTTCTCTATATTCTCCTCCTCGCCGTCCTCCAGAATCCACACACCGCAATGCGGCTTTATCTCTTTGGCGGAATGAGGAGTGTAACGCCGCATTTGACCATTGTCGTTCCACCTTCAGAACCTATCGCTCTAATCCTACGACCCAACAAAATTTTCTGACTCATAAACAAGCCAACACCAGGGCTAGGTTTATACTTAAAGCCACGAAGAAGGCCTCTTGGAAGAAATTCTGCTCTTCCTTTTCTAGAATTACCCCTTTCTCTCATATTTGGAGGATAGTTAGAGCTTTTAAATTCCCATCCTCTGAACGCTCTTCTTTTTTTAATGTATCTGAGAATAGTCTAATATCCTTCATTGATTCTGTCGCTTCTGCTTACGTTTCTTCCTTTGATGAACTGTACTCCAGTACACTTCCGCAAAACTCTCCCTCTTCTTTCCACTTCTTCACTCGAGCTTCCAATTTCAATAAATTAAAATTTGTTCTATCCAAATCTTCCAGCATTACTCCAGGCCCTGACGACATACCTTATCTTGCTCTTAAACATCTTTCCGAACTATCCCTTATCTTCCTTCTCAATCTTTTCAATTCTTTCCTTTCCAGGGGTATATTTCCCCCCTCTTGGAATTCTTTGATCACTGCCACTATTCCTAAGAAAAGTTATTCCTTACGTCCCATTTCCTTGGTATCCTGCATCAGAAAATTGTTTGAAGCTATGTTGAACAAGCGTCTTGCCTGGTGGCTGAAACACGATAATGAATGTGCTTCTTAACAATATGTTTGGCTTTCGGCCTGGTATTGACCCTCCTGAATCCATTTCCTCTCCTCTTCCTGATCATGCCTGTGACTTTATTATTCTCCGTATACGGTCTCCCATTGGAACTCTTTCTTTTCTCTACAGGATCCATATCGACTTGCTATAGGTTCCTGGCCATTTTGGCATCTCTGGTAATGAGATGGCTGATTTTTTGGCTGTGGGTTGCTACTCCTTCTTTCTTCTTCTTCAAAAAAATCCCATCTCAGATTTTGATCGGATGTATACATTTCCTTCTTTTCTAGAGATCGGCTACCGTCGTTTTTTCCAAGCCGCCGCATCGTGACAGGAAACATAATGAGACCGGCTGAGGATCCGATGCTCCGTCAAGCTGCCATGTTTTCACGGGAAATAAAAATTATTCCGTTTATAAATATTTACATTTTTTAAATTTATTTCTGTATAATAATGCATTGCAATCGGGTTCTGACAATTACTAAAAATTTCAAATTATAGGGACATCGGGAAGTGAGCAAAAAATGGATTCCAAAATTCCATTTCAAAGTTACCGGTGAAGCTAATATAAACCGCCGTGTTTTCATAGGAAATAAAAATTATTCAGCGTATAACATTTTTTAAATTTATTTGTGGATGTAGGTGTTTTTTTCTGTATAATATTGCATTGTCTTCGGGTTTTGACAGTTATTAAAAATTTCAAACATTCAGACATCGGGGACTAAGCGAAAAATGGATTCCAAAATTCAATTACAAACAGGCGAAGTTAATATAAAACATATAAAAAGAATTCTTTTTCCGTTCAAGTGTTAACTGATGATTATTTCAATAATGATTTTAACAACTATGATTTTTAACTTTTAATTTTGTAATACATGTTTTGTTAGACGCCGTTTGTTTATATTTTAACTCTTTTTATATGTAATGTTGCTGAAGACGTTACATATTGTCGTATAACCTCTGTTAACTCCAAAAACAAAAGTACACGGCATAAAAGTGCGGACGCAGTGACATCGAATCGAACGGACTGTCATAAAAACGTGCGATACCGAACTAACTTATCAATAAGAATCTTGGCCGGGCCGAGCCGTCACAGGACCACGGCTCGTCTGTCACAGCTGAGGAGAATTTCGATCAGTGCGACCAGGAAGGAGTTCGTGGTACTCGCATGGCTCCCCCTCTTGGAAACTGAGCCCCTGCGGGGCGAAGTTGCGGAATAAAACTCGGGAAAGCATAAATAAAAGTTTTACATGGATATTAATAATAGTATAAACAGACGATAAAGTAGTAAAAATTAACATACAATTAGGCCGTTTATGCGGAATAATAAAAATGTTGTAGATAGATTAAACTAAATTATCACGCGCAATAAAGTAAAATGATATACAGCATGCAAGATAATTAATACACGATAATTACTGACTATGAGGCGGTTATAGCAGGAATCAGGAACGAAATGAGTTTGAGGGATAGGCGAAATTGGAATTGTAGGAGTAACGAGTGTACATAATTGACGAAATTGAGGGATAAAACTCAGTTGGAAAGTCTGCATCATTAGCGAAATTGAAATGCCTGAAAGTAAGTGCAGGCTAATTAGATTGATCGCAAGTAGCGCAAGAGTTTTAGTCGAGATTGTTGCAAAACGGAAAGCGGAAAAAACATAGGCGCCAATTCAAAGAAGGTCGGATGTTTATCTTATCCAGAGAGATAGAAATAAGAAGGAATAATAAAGCGGTGTTGAGCAATGATCCGGAAAAACGACTTAAGTAAAAAGAAACAATTTACGTTCTCAGAAATTTGGAAAAAGTAAATATTAGTTTCGCACACGGCGTGAATTTTTTGAAAACCATGATTATAGTGGTACTGGAGATAAATAAGGCCGAGTGTGATTCGATATGCGTTACTCGAGTAACACGTAAAAATCCTGAGCGTTCATTAGTGCGTGCTGACTTTATGAAAACATTGTTGGTAGCATCGGATAATTTATTAATTAGATTCGATTCGTTTTCAACTGGTAAAAAAATGTCGATCATCTGACACAGTAGCATTACTGGTGTGACATATGTCAGTTCGGCCGGCGAATGGCCAGTCTGGTTGATCGAAGTTCTTATGCCGAATAATACGATGGGAAGGGCTTTGTGCCAATGTTCAGTTTCCGGGCAATGAATAGCGGCTTTCAAAGCACGATGGATCCTTTCCGCTTTTCCATTTGATTTCGGGTTGTAAGCTGTCGTATTTATGTAGGTTATACCAAATCGTTATACAAGTTGTTTAAATATAAAAGGAAAAGGGTAGTAAAAATTGATGAAGAGTTAAGTAGCGAGGAAGTTGCATTAACAGGGGTGGGACAAGGAACTATTTTGGCTCCGCTGTTATTTTTTATCTATACCAACTCCCTATATAAATTCGTTAAAAACTCGACAGTCTTTGCTTATGCGGATGATGATATAGCACACTCGTTATCGAGCACCGCGACATCCATGAGGCCGAAAAATTTTTACAGGAGGATGTGAATAATATGTGTAGGTGGACGCATGATAAACATCTAACTATTAATATAAAAAAATCGAAAGCTCTGTATATAAGAACGTCCGGTAGATATAGAAAACATATAAACCATCTATTAAAATACATAACAATAATTGTTTACATAACTGCTTGACTTTTACTTCGAACTGTGGGTGTACATAACTAGACGACAGAAGAGGTTAAATATTTAGGATTAATCATCGACAGAACATCATCTTGGGACAAGCATGTTAAAAATTTATCTAATAAAATCAGACAAATGACACCGGCACTTTATAAATTGGCTCTTTCAGTACCATATGGTACTTTACGAGTATATCATAACGCTATAGTATTGTCAAGAATCATGTATGGGATATCAATTTGAGGTGAAGCAAAACGGACGATAATCAAAAAGATTAGTAGTCAGCAAAAGAAATGCTTAAAGATAATATTACCTAATAAAGATCAGGTTAACAGCAATATTAGCTGGTGGAGAGAAAAAAATGAAATGTCTCCAAGGATGTACTACTTTTATCACCGATTACTTGAATATAAGACACCACAAATATATAACAATAGCTACGATGACAAGAAGCAGGATAACGAGGAATAATAGGGAGGTATATTTTATTCGACCGAAAAGCATAAATAGTAAGATTGATAATACGGATGAAATAGTTCTAATTAAGCTGCTAAAACGAATCCCAGAAGATATAATGCAAAAAGAGACAGGAACTTGGAAAGTATTAATTAAACAACGGTTGGCTGATAATATTAATGAGTGAAATTAAGTTAGATAAATTGGAAACTGGCTGTGGCGGAGAATCAACCATTCCAGTATGCCTTGTGGGACTCACAACTTATTTTTAATAATGGAAAAAAAAAAATCTGACGCAAATTGACTTCCACGATCTGTTGTGATAATCAAGGGGCAACCGAATCGGCAAATCCAAGTTTCAATGAAGACGTTTATGATTGTATCTGTTAATATATCTTTCGATAATCGTGAGAATATGTTGGTATGCACCTAAAGGAGGTACAATGTACATGTTTAAAGCGAGAACTGGGGGGAAATTCACCGTACGGTGGTTTCATATGTCGGTAAACTTTCTTGTGCTGACACGAATTACAGGTATGCACCCAGTATTTAATCTCCGTGAACATATCATTGCTTAATTTTGTGTAGTGTACGTTTGAGTGACCGGTGGTCCATATTGTGAATTGCCTGATGAATCTTTCGCGCAACAATATCGTCACAGTTGGTCTTTCTTTCTGAACTATGTAAACCGTAATATTGTCGATCGCTTTCTCTGATACTTTAATCTGTTGACAGACCTGTATATGATGGCCTCCCTTTGATTATCAGGCTAAATGATATTGTTAAATTCACAGACATGTTTGTTCTGGGCGATGAGAACAGCTCATTTACTCAACCAATTTGGATCATTATAATTGGTTTAGATAATGGGAAATACTTTTTCAACTGATTCTTCTTTTTATGTCATTAAATTGCAGAAGTTATGAGGTATTGAAATTTGTCCTGAGGTCCCAATTTTCAGCAATTAATACAAGAATATCTTAGCTGATCAATCATACATACATGTTTGTAGTTAATTTCAACGACTTTACATGTCACTACAAAGTGGAGTATTTCAAGTAAGCATTTATTTTGTCTACTGTTATCAATTGAGGAGTTATAAGTAATGTTTGCCTATAATATAATGTGTTCTCAAATGGCCTGATGTTTCTACGTATATCTGGCAGCCCCCCTCCCCCCGGGAACCTTGAAACTTTTTAATCAACTGGTCATGATGAGTATTAATAGGCGCGTAATCACGGTCAATTTGGAAGACTTTTATAATAAAGTAGTAGAATAATTTGCCAGGAACCCACGAAAATTATGTTTTAATTATGATTTTATTCTTGTTTAATAAAATATTAAGCCTTTACAACTTATACATTTTATTTTTCCTATAACTCGTATCCTCTTTCTATCATCTTGCCCCTCCGCCCCTGGCTCATCGCCTGGCGACGCCTTTGATTCTATACATTACATTTGTATGAAATCTTAATAAGGAATTTAATGATATAACATGTTTTCACAAATATGGATTAAATAAATTTGTGATTAAGTAACTTAAAAACTGGAAACTACTTTACTACAGGTAAGAGTGAAGTCGTTTGTGATCGTGTTCGCACTGTTTAGGTAGTTCTGTAAGTTATATTTCTTTATCGTAAACGTTGTGTTTCTTTTATTTTTATTCTTCCGTGTAAGCGAATGACTATACGCGGCTCGTACTGCTGCTACGCTTTCCGATTAGCGGTAAGCGGTAGCTACCCTTTCTTTCTTTCCCGCTTAAACAATGATCCACTCGCCTAAATTAGGCCGCCACTACGCCGCTACGCCGCACATACATCCGACAGTACTCCCGCTATACAAAATACACTAGCCGATACCGAGGATGTAGGTATAGTAACGGACACATCACATCAAAATACACACAAGAACAACCGTACAGATTTAACAGGTAATATCGAACCAATTATTTATAATACTAACTGCGATGCAAGCGAATTCGTAAATAACGGCAACAGTATATCGAATAAGGATAACAAATATTCAGATCGTATTTCTCCTCTAAAAATAATAAAAGATAATCCTTGTACTGTTAATAATAATGATGTAGTCTCTAACGAAAAGAGAGCGGGACGCTCAGAAACTTCCACCGTCTCTACTTCTCCGCCCAATACAAAACGTAACATTTATGAATTCTTATCGGTAGATAACGATGAGGAAATAAGTAATAGCGAAAACGATATTGATATGACTCTTGAAAGCAAATACGATACAGCAACAAACTCTGCTACAAACAATTCTAATTCACATATAAGTAACACAAATCATAAACAGTTTACAGAGAAAAGTAAAAAAGTACCTCCGATATTAGTGAAAAATATTAATAATATCTCGATATTACATAATACGTTATTATCCGATAAAAATATACTAGCACAGGAGTTCCGGAATCTGCGGACAGTTACAGAAAAATTATTCAGCTGCTGCGATCAAGAAATTTTTACTTTTACACGTATCAATTGTCGGAAGATAAACCATTTAGAGTTGTTTTACGAAATTTACATCCGTCCACAGACTTGGACGAAATAAAAACAGAAATTGAAAAGAATGGTTTTAGCATTAAAAATGTAACAAAAGTAATTCATCCGAAAACTAAACAAAACTTACCTATACATTATGTAGACCTAAACTCGTCTCCGCACAATGACGATATTTTCACATTAACAGGTTTACTGTACACACAAGTAGTAGTGCAAGAACTCAGATCAAATAAACAATTTATTCAATGCAAAAGATGCCAATTATATGGTCATTCTCAGAACTATTGTAACCTTCCTTTCAGGTGTGTTAAATGTGGAAATAAGCACGAAACTAAAAACTGCACTAAAGAAGTCGATACTAAACCCCGTTGCGCCCTCTGCGAGGGAGAACATCCAGCGAACTATAGAGGATGTTCAGAATACAAGAGAATGCTATTAGATCGACAACAACAAATAAACAAACAACGTCGAAATAATTTCGAGATGTAGAATGAATATTTCCCTTTCCTTAGCAAAACGACTATGGCCCATACAAACCCGTGGATAAACCATAATATATCAACACCTTATACAGCAGCATACTAAATAGTAACTTAATATACGAAAAAGTAAATTACAATAGTGGTCATGAAATGAAGATTATGGAATAGTTTTCTAACCAAATAACAAATGTACCCGATAAGTTGTTTAACGACTTCAAATTATTATTTATTTTATTTATTTATTTTACGTGTCGTATACAGCAACTTAGGCTAGAGACACGGCAAGAAATTACAAAATTATGAAAGTTGAAAGAAAGGAAAAAACGAAAATAAACAGAAATTAACAAGGATTAGCAAAATTATAACAACTTTAACAAATTAGAAGAATTTAGAAACTGAAATAGTTGGTTAAGCACGGTTTCTTCGTCGCACAGCAGATCCTTTAAATTTCGTAGATTGGACATTTAATCAGTAGGTGTTCGACGGTCAGCTGACAATCACATGTCTGGCACCGGGGTGCAGGTTCTTTATTTAACAGGTATGAGTGTGTAAGGCGAGTGTGCCCAAGTCGTAGTCTGCATAACGTTACCTCCTGTTTTCTGCTTTCTCGGTTTGAGGAAAGCCATGGTTTCGTGGACGATTTTATGGAGCGCAATTTATTTCCTGTTTGTAACTTTTGCCAATCGCTGTTCCAGATGTTGTTAAAATGGCATTTAAGCTGATGTTTAAAGTCGGTAAACCGTACTGTTACGTTTGAAGTTGACGCACGTTTGTTAATCGTTTTAACGGAGCTTTCCGCATTTTCAAAGCTCTGTATGCCGCGCTGGGCTCGGTTGCACTATGGTGCTATAGGAGATATCGGGTCCCGGACCAGTACTGGAATTTGGATGTTTAGCTGATGTAGAATGGACATAACGTGATCAATTGTTGTTCCGTTCTGGTTCTCAGTGGTATCATTTGGAGAGTTTGGCTCTGTGCTCCTTATGATGCTGAAAGTCAGCACGGTTAGATAAGTTCGTCGCAAATCTAATCCCCACTCCGCTGAATCACATAGTAGACTCGGTATCGGGGAGGTTCGGAAAGCTCCAGTTGCCAACCTCAAAGCGGTATGATGGATAGTATCCAAACATTTTAGGGTCGATATGTTAGCGGAAGCATAGGCTGGTGCACCATTTTGGGCCTTACAAGGGTACGATACAGCATTAATAGATTATGTCTGCTTGCGCCGTAGGTTGTATGCGATAGCTTCCGCAGTAGGTTTAGTTTTTTACCGCAGCTAGTTTTCAATGCGTTAATGTGTGCTTTCCAAGTGAGTTTGCTGTCAAATGTCATTTCTAAATATTTTACTTCGTTTGCGGATGCTATACGATTGTTATTAACAGTTAAGCTTACTATGCGGTCGCACCTTTTTTCGTCTACAGAAATGGGTTGCTATGGTTTTTGTTGTTGAAAAACAAAGGCCGTTATCTTCTGACCATTGTTGCAGTCTATCAATTGTGCTCTGCAGAACGCTTTCTCCTAAGTTGATATCAGTGCATGGAAGAAATATGCATAAATCGTCTGCAAAAAGGAGTGATTTTACAGGTTTTTGCACTTGATTTACAATATCATTTATCGCGATATTAAACAGTGTTGGGCTGAGGACGGATCCCTGGGGAACTCCTGTCCGCACCGTATGTGGATCAGACAGAACGGAATTAATTACGCCACTATTCACCATACTGAACAAATTGTTAAATAAATTAAATTAACTATGTAACCTACTAAAATGAGAAAAAGCAACATACAAGAAACCGTAATGATAACAAATAAATCACTTTTAATTATGCTATGGAACTGTAATGGGCTTATTCAGAAGAAACAAGAGCTAGAATTATTTAGACGTTGATCTCATCTGTGAGACGCACTTGACATCCTCGCACAGCTTTAGGATATCAGGTTATACCAGTTATCGCTCAACACACCCTGATGGCAGAGTGCATGGTGGCGTAAGCTAGTAAGATCGAGCTTAAACCACCTTAAAGTATATTCCGAAGCTACTTATGCATATCGGATTTCAGTTGTAAATATTAGAACCTCAAATTTTGACTTAGCAATTGCTAGCATATATTGTCAACTTATCTAAAGAAAGATTACTGCAATTAATCATTGGCTTGGGACCTAGAGTCATTCTGGGTGGCGACTTCAATGCCAAACATCCAAGGCGGAATTGTAATCGAACAAATCATCGAGGTTATCACGTTACCGGCCACCAGAGGTAACCAGTTCTGTGATCAAATATTTTTTTTTTTTTTTTATGAAGTTAATTTATACTTCTTACTACTTGTATCTCTGTTTTTAATATTTTTTACTCGGTCTTCCGGAAATTACTTCGCACACTCACACGCAATAATCCAACACTTCTTACACAAAATTTTTTCTATATTTTTAAAACACCGAGACACTAAACGATTGGGAGATGCAGCTGCATATAAAAATAACACAAATCAATGCAAATCATTAAAACACATATACCATACACATATACTTTAGCCTATACTCATTCAATCTTCGCAGTACTCACAAATTATGAAATAACAACAATAAAACAATATAAAATATGAATAAATAAATCTGGCCTGTATTTTCCTTGACTGCGATCTATCCGTCTGATTGACTAGTGACTGCGAAGGCTGGACTTC
This sequence comes from Icerya purchasi, assembly GCA_039619475.1. NCBI lineage: Eukaryota > Metazoa > Arthropoda > Insecta > Hemiptera > Monophlebidae > Icerya > Icerya purchasi. The sequence continues at coordinate 286,161,769 of CM077116.1, forward strand.
TCTGCTCCTCCAGTAGCTACAGTTTAGGCACTGGTGACTTTCGAGCGCTTTCGTTCACCCTCGGTCTTCGAAGTTTTCGACCTTCGGTTACACTATTTCGAAGCTGTTCCTTATTCTTTTTAACTTTTATTTTCTTTGATTATTGTGCCTGTTTCTTAAAGCAATCTGCTTTTGTAGTGACTATGATGACGACTTCCGATGTAATGCGATTATTAATACAAATGACTAAAAACTGACTAGAAAATGCAGGTACGTATAAGGACATGTTTAGCGCATAAAGCGGATTCACACAGCCGCTGATATAATTAAAGTAATTTCCGTGCGCCGAGATCGAACAGATTCCGTTTCTGTTCATCCGTCTCTTATCATGTTACACAGTCATTTTATAGAAATTCCCTTTTCATTTTAGATACGCCGCCAGATGATCAGCTGTATGCTTATGAATTACCGATATTAATGGAATCTCTATTTTATGTATATATTTCGGACATAATTCTCTCGCTGCCTTTTTAAAACTATTTATTATTTCTTAGTTCAAATAAATTAGATTTTCTCACCGACCCTCTCTATATCGTATCACGATAAGGTAGAATGATAAACAATTTAATATCAAATTACAATCTTCAAATCTTAAGTCCCAATGAACCAACCTACTGGTAAACACACGCAAATAGATTGCGAGCACACATGATTTTTTCATCGCTAGAAACCTACGTCATGTATATAACACTTGTAAAACGGTACCCGAACTAAGCTCAGACCACACTCCATTATTAACGCGCCTCTCAGTACAACCAATAATAAATAAAAAAACTAAACCATTATCAAACAAATATACAGATTGGATGAAATTTAAATACATGGATCTAATTACGGACTTAAATGTTAGACTAAAAACGAATGAGGATTTTGATGAAGCGGTTTCTACATTAATTAAGAACATCCAAGATGCCTGTAAAACAGCCACTAAAACTCCAGTGCATAAAGCTATTAAGGAAAATCACTTTAATGTTCCAGTATAAATTAAAAAGTTAATACAAGTGACAAGAAGAGCACTACTAGTTGGCAACACAATGGAACATTAACTGGTAAACAACTATACAATTCACTACAGAGGGAATTACGCAAAAATATACAGATATACAAGAGCACTAGGTATGAAAACTTCTTTTCTCAATTAAATCCGCAAGATGACTCTATTTGGAAAACAACAAAATCTTTCCTAAACAACATCCAAAACAGTACCCGGTCAAAAGAGTAAATGGGGAATTGACCAAAACTGATGCTGATAAAGCTCGAACTTTTGCTGAGCATTTAGTACAAATATTTAAACCATACAATGAAATACAGGATTCTGCGCATGATAAACTAATAGAGACACATATGGAGGCCTCTTTTCAACTCACACTGCCGACAAAGCTTATATCACCTAGAGAAGTACAGGCTAAAATTAAGATGCTGCGAACCAAAAACGGTCACTTTAATTGCCTATATATTTAACACGATTCTAAGAATTAGATATTACCCTGAAACTTGAAAAAGATCAATAATTTTGGTGATCTTAAAACCGGGAAAAAATCCAATATATCCTTCATCGTATAATCAGCCTTTTAAGTGTGCTTTCTAAAATATTTGAAATGCTAATATACGATAGAATACTTGCGATAACAATAGAAAATAGGATCATTCCGAATCATCAGTTCGGTTTCCGCGGAAGACACTCAACTATTCACTAGGTACATAGGTTAACAGACAAAATAGCAGCTACATTGGAGAAATTCTGGATATTGAACAGGCTTTCGATCGCGTTTGGCATCAAGGGTTACTTTGTAAACTAAAACAAATTTTACCAAACGATTTATATGCAGTTATGGTCTCATATTTGACAAACAGAAGTTTCAATGTCAAGATAAACTCATCATTATCTTTGTCAAATAATATAAAGGCATCAGTGCCACAAGGTACTTGGTCCACTCTTGTATCCCATCTACACAGCGGATGTGCCAGCACTAAGGACGACAGTAATCGCTACCTTTGCGGATGATATCTGTATCCTTGCTCGGCACAAAACCCAGTGTACGCATCCTTGTTAACACAGGAGCATTTAACCGCTGTCCAGCAGTGGGCGCTTAAGTGGAAGATTAAGCTAAACCACCAAAAATCCAGACAAGTAACTTTCACTTTAAACGTGCAAAACTGTCCCCCTAATACAATAAATAATTATCGCATAATTCAAGAAAATCACATCAAATACCTGGGTATGATATTAGATCGAAGACTTACATGGAGAAGCCATGTATCGTTCATCCGGCAAAAAATGGCTTCAAGAACTAAGGCTCTCAACAGCATATTAGGCAAAAAGTCACCAGTGAGTTTAACATGCAAGAGGTTAGTTTATCTTTCAGTTAATAATGGTAAAAGCGGTAGAATGAAAAATGGGGCGAGGAAGAAGGATTTTTTGACTCCAAAATATTAAGACATGAACTGGAGTTACAAAAGTAGGAGAATTATTGCAGCTCGCAAGAAGTCGAGACAAATTTTGTCAAATGGTGGAGTCCATGAAAAGTTTGTTGCATGAAGAAGAAGACGTAATGTATCTTTCCTTATACCGTCATCGTAAACAAATCGTTTTCTCTTATATTAGGGACCAGGATATTTCATTTTTCGATTTTTAATGCCTTCGAATAGTTTTCATTGTTCTCCTATTCTTGCTATCACTGGCGCATATATTACATGTTCGGTCTATAATATTTAAAGTAGTCTCCGGATAACACCGGAGCTACTCTTTTTTCATAATCTGCACTCATGGTCGACGTTTGTCTTTTGCCGCCCGTCCATTACTCGCGTATTATCCGTTCGTATTCGTGATTTAATGTGTGTTCGGTATTTTCGCAACATTTTGATACGTTCTCATAAAATATTCAAAAGAGAAAAAAGAGGTGAATCGCGTAATTTAATTTCTGAGGGCAGCATGATTTTGTGAGCCGAGCAACTACTCCGTGCGCCGGGTACTTACAATTAAATAACATGACGTGTGATTCGGTTAGGCAATGATGCTTCGTTTAATGGTTCGAATGCTGCTGCAGTTAACGAAAAAGGGTAAACAAAAACGATAATGCGCGCTAGATTAATACCCCGATAGTTGTCGAGCCCAAAAATAAATAAATAAATAAGTAAAAACAAAAGGTTACAGATAAAATTCATTTGTTGCGATAATTATTATTTTCGAGGGAGGAATTATCTCTAACTAACGATGATCGGTTTATCATATTTAATTTAGGGTTGTAGCGACCGCACTTAGCAAAAAAAAAAACAGAAAGAAAACCTCCACCATATACCGAAAAAGAAAACAGGTATAGCGGTATGAGTAAAAGGTCGTTCTAACATTTGTGAATTGTAGCGGACCATATTTACCGTCGTTAAATGGTTACAACAATAAAATAATTGCCAGGACGGGATTTGCATAAAAGAAAATTTTAGAAAAATCCATGGAAGAAGTTGGAACATTAAAATAAAAATGGCAAAAATGGCGTCACGATGTGACGTTCAGTTTAGTTCTGCTGTCACATGATTTCGTAACAACAACAAATTCCGCATTGAATATTGATATTTTTTTGAGAAAAAGAATTAAACTGAAAGTGATTGTTCAGTGTGTTATCAGTGGTGATGATATCTTTAGTGCATTCAAAACCACAAAATTTATCAATTAAAATTTAAATAAAATGATTAATATGGTAAATAATAAATTCTAAATAACATAATATTAATTTATGGTGTAAGTGTAATAAATACGTTGTATTCTGTTACTGAAATCATCAAAACTCCATGACATGATCTAAACAAACAAGTCGCACTCCCAGCTTAGCTGCTGTACTCATTGCAGGGAATTTAAAAAAAGGGTAGCGTTTACTATTATTTTTTAAAGAGAAATAAAAAATCCTGCAACGGAATTTTTAATATTTGCTACCGGAAATGTTATTCACACTCAAATTCGAAACCCTTATGCAACTACAGTAATTCGGCGGTGCGCTACAATTGATGCAAACGGATCCGGTGCCAATGGACATAATTAGAAAAGGAAAAACAAATTTCTTTGCACATTTTATGAGAAGACCAACATTTCACTTTCTGCAAACAATATGACGGGAGCGGTAAAGGGGAAAAGGGGATGAGAAAGAAGGATTTTTTGACTCCAAAATATTAAGACATGAACTGGGGTTACAAAAGCAGAAAAATTATTGCAGGTTGCAAGAAGTCGAGACAAATTTTGTCAAATGGTGGAGTCCATGAAAAGTGGTTAAGCTACACCCAGATCGGGTTACACGAAAAAGAAGACGAAATGTATCTTTCCTTATACCGTCACCGTAAACAAACCGGTTTCTCTTATTTTATGAGCCAGAATATATCATTTTTTGATTTTTAATGCCTTCAAATAGTTTTCGTTGTTCCCCTATTCTTGCTATCACTGGCGCATTTGTTACATCTTCAGCACCAGAGCTACTCTTCATTTGTAAACTGCACTCATGGTCCACGTTTTTTTTTTAATGAATGTATGCCTGCATGTCTGTCGTTCTATATGTCCTCGATAGACTCCTCGAATCTATCCATCCGATTTTTATGAAATTTGGACAGTGTATATATGGCGTCACGAGGAACAATATAGACTATTTAAAAATCAAAAAAAAAAAACATGACGAAATTCGTTTTCGCGGGTTTAAGAGATTTTAACAAATTATAAAGCTGAATTAGTATAGGGCAATACAGACGATAGCTCAGAAAACATAAACATCACTGGAAAAGATAGACATATACATATACATATATATATATATATATATATATTGGCATAGTTGTTTTTTTCTTTTCTTAGTTCGGTTATTCGTAAAACATTTCATGAAGCATTTTTTGTATATTTTTTGTGTTCAGAATTATTCAGACCTATTTGTATTTAGTTCATGATTTTGAATCGTTTAAAACCCAATTGTTTCTGTTAACAGTTATAAAGTATCTGATTGCAAAATCGGTGTTCATTAATTTTTGCCTTTTTTGACTTTTTTTATTCACTATTTGTATTATTTCCTGAAAACCCATGTTCGCATGTGCCACCCATCCGTTACCCGTGTATTATCCGTTCGTATTTGTGGTTTAATGTGTGTTCGGTGTTTTCGCAACGTTTGGTTATGTTCTCATAAAATATTCAAAAGAGAAAAAAAAGACGAATCGTATAATTTAATTTCTGAGGACGGCATAATTTTGTGAGCCGAGCAACTGCTCGGTGCGTTGGACACTTACAGTTAAATAATACAAAGCATGATGCAGTTAGGCAATGATGTTTCGTTCGATGATCCCAATGCTGCTGCAGTTAACGGAAAAGTGTAAACAAAAACGATAGTGCGCGCTAGATTAATGCCCCGATAACTGACGAGCTCAAAACTAAATAAATAAATAAGTAAAAACAAAAGGTTACACATAAAATTCGTTTATTGCCTTAATTATTATTTTTGAGGGAGGTAATTATTTCTAACTAACGATGATCAGTTTATCATATTTAATTTAGCAAAAAAAAAAAATAAACAGAAAGAAAACCTCCATCATACACCAGAAAGAAACAGGTATAGCGGTATGAGTAAAAGGTCGTTCTAACATTTGTGAATTGTAGCGGACCACATCTACCGTCGTTAAATGGTCGCAACACTAAACTAAATGTATAATAAACACATGTAAGAGAACAACGTAAGCGAATGATTGTTTAGCGAGTACAGTGCAAACCGGTCTGCATTTCTTTTAAACATGGTACACCCTAAATCAGGAAAAAGAAAAGAAAATAATAAACGACCCAACTTCATAAGTACCGTGAGAACTATAAGAAAAGTGAAACATCTACACCACTCGGCAATCAGGTCAAGAAAGAAATTTGAGGAGCACAAAAAGATTGTCCCAATAATGAGGCATTTATAACAACTGAAAGGTCTTTGATCCGAAATACTAGCCACCGGTAGCAAATTGAAAGATCGATTGCGAACATTATAATAAGTGTATCAACCTGGACCGGGGTAGCAGTCGATTTTTTCGATTTTTTCTTTTTTTATGTATAACCTTTTTGTATTTTTTTTTTTTTTTAAACTTACAAATGAAGCATATTCACCGAAATGGAAATACGAGTTATTCAGATCTATTCGTATTTTCGTTTCCTTACATGTGCTTCATTGGTAAGTTTAAAAAAAAAATATACAAAAAAAGAAAGAATCGAGAAAATGGACTGCTACGACGGTCCAAACTGTCCACCTACCTTTTAAATTTCACGAGAATTGAATGGTGCAGGATAACGAGAAATTTCACTTATTTTTTGGATTTTGCTTTGGCCAACAATAGAAAATTAAAATATCGAACAAACGTTTCCTTAATCCGCTAATAGCAGACAAGTCAACATTCAAGCAGGACAACATCTGCCGGGTCCGCTAGTTGTTTAATAAAATATTAAGCCTTTACAACTTATAAATTTTATTTTTCCTATAACTCATATCCTCTTTTTACCATCTTGCCCCCCCCCCCCCCCCACACTGGCTCATCGGCTGGCAACGCCCTTGATTAATCATATATACACTTCAATATGAAAAGCAAATTGTGGACAACATATGAAAAAAACCTTTATTAAGGCAAGAAACATCCTTCAAGTTTTAACTGATCTAAGAAATGATACTAAAAACCATAATCTTTATTCTATTCATTATGTATTGTAAAAAAAGCTTCAGTTTAATATGATGCCTTATTCGGCTTTGTTTTCAGCTTTTGGTTGTTTAAATTTTGAATATAGCTTAAGTTTTAGGCTTTTAGCTTATGGAAACTTAAATATGACTTTCGGATTAAGCTTATGACATCTAAAAAATGATTGGCTCTCAGCTTTTAGCTTGTGGCTTTCGGCTGGCTTTCAAACCTTGCTTGACGGTCGCGGTCGATGTTGATCTTCTCTTGTCAGTAGCAGTTGGGACCAGGGCTTGAAAGCTGAATAATAATACGGCTTAAACTTAATACGGCTTATGTCCTTAAAAAATACAGCTTAAGCTTTCAGCTTTCGGCTTACGAAATGAATTTCAAAAGAAGTTAATTAAAATCATTTACTAATTACTATGCATCAAACTATTTAGCATTACTATTGAAACTTCAACTTTTTTCTTTACGCACAAAAATAAAAGTTTCTAAAAACAATTTCTTACGCGAATAATTATGTCAAAAATGCAAAATCAGGAAATTTAAAAAAAAAGCTTAAGCCGAATATAAAGCTTAATTTAGCTTTTTTAGAAATACAGCTTAAGCTTTCGTCTTTCGGCTGTTTGAATTTTGAATATAGCTTAAGCATTAGGCTTTTAGCTTATGGAAATTTAAATATGGCTTTTGGATTAAGCTTATGACATCTGAAAATGATTGGCTTTCAGCTTTTAGCTTTTGGCTTTCGGCTGGCTTTCAAGCCCTGGTTGGGACTATTGGGATTGAAAAACTTGTACAATAATACTGTTATTTAACAGTTGTAAGCGATTGCGTTTATAAATTATCAGTTTAAAAGTGAAGAGGATTATATCGTTAAAAATACTTCTTAACAATATTAAAATTTTTTCAAGCGAAAACTATTAATGAACAATTCACCAAATTTGTCACCTTGATAAAATATTATCAATTTTCTTGAACCATTCGCAAAAAACTAACTGTTATTTTATAAGCACACTGAAGTACGATTGTTATTATTTATTTTCTTTACAGATTTTTATGAATCTTCTGTTTTGGTTGTAATGTAACATATCAGACAAAATTCTGAAATTTAACTTTAACAATTAATAGTTAATATTTAATTAATTATTCAAAATTATATGGAAATGTATACTTCAGTTCAAATCAAAGCCAAAAAAAAAGTAACGAGCAACTTCGATCCCAATCGTTTCGTGAACACCTCGTGTATAATTCAATGTATATGATATCCGAGTTGTAATTGAGTGTTACATCTTTTGGGTGAGTTAGTACTTAAAGATAGTGTGAAATCTAAATTTTAAGATTCAATATAATAATGTATGTAGTTTAGAATTTTTAAAATTTCAGGTAAAAATGCAGATCTTTGTGAAAACGCTAACTGGTAAAACGATTACCTTAGAAGTGGAATCGTCAGATACAATTGAAAATGTGAAATCAAAAATTCAAGATAAAGAAGGTATTCCACCAGATCAGCAACGATTAATTTTTGCAGGAAAACAGTTAGAGGATGGAAGGACACTGTCCGATTATAATATACAAAAAGGTAATCAAATTTTTAATATATTGAACTATGAAGTTAGTCTTACAACTAAACTAAACATTGTACCGAAAAGCTCAAATGGTTGTTTAGTTATAGTTTAGTATCAAACTATGATGCAGCCATAATTTAAGCTGTAATTAATAGTGAAGATCAAATAAGTTTAAAACGACAAAATGTACAGAATTTTAAACAATGAAATGCGCAAATAGTTACTCGTTTTGCGAATTGTTTAATATACTCGTATTTGCTACGTAAAAGGAAAAGATTTCAATCCGAAAAATTATATAACGTAGAAACATTAAACAGTTTACGAAATGTACATAATGGATTTTGTTCATTTCATGTATCATATAATTCATGTAACTTGTCATTTTCTTTGTATACTTACTTATTATGCTCATTATTTTCCAATACAAGTATTGTGTAATATTGTACTTTCAGTAATAAATATGAAATCATTTACTTTACATACGTATTTTTTTTTAAATATATTTGAGCGATACAATAAATGAAATGGACAGAATAATGAATTGTGCGATTATATTATTTGCGTAATATATATGGATGAGTGCGGCAAAAGTAAGTTAACCAGTTTGTACGGGAAAAAAAAATAACGTAAACTTATTTTCGTCGCACCCGTACATGAATCGATATTTTTTACGAGTTTAACTTTACATTTTTAAAAGGCAGAGAAAAGCGTTAACTTCATTTTAATATAAAAATGACAACTTCTGTTTTACATTTCTAATTATGTTTTTCGTTTTAATAAGTTTTAAATTCTAATATTTAAAAATATACTTCCCAAAAAAAAAAAAGGACCATGTTTCATCTCGACGGATTAAAAAGAACTGTGACAGTCAAACACAACTAAAATTTCTATTTCCAATTAATGTAAACATTTTATCGACAGCTTTAAAAATTATCGTTTTTTTATTTAAAAGAAGTGAAATGTGATAACAAATGTTCCTATAATGTTACCACGATAAGTACGATACGTAATTTTTAGTTTAGTCATTAAAAATTTTAATTTCTTCAGAAGAAATAAAAACCGCTGTTATTTTTTGCCTTTCCACATTTCTGTTTTATAATGTTTTTCGGAAAAAATGCAATTTAACAATTCCTTAGTAGTGGAACATCATACTTGCCTTTAGTGGTGCAGCGGTATTTTTTTTTTTTTTTGTGATTTTAAAATATTTTTTAGTACAATTTTAAATACATTTTTTACGCGTAAAAATTATTTTTATAATTTTAAAACATAGAATAACGAGTAACAAAATGAAAATTGTAATGTTAATATAATATTTAATTTATTATGAATCTATTAGTTAACTTAGAACATTTTAATGTGGGTTATATATTTGTTCAACATTTTTTTTAAATTTTGTTGCATTGTGGGTTAAATTAAATATTTTGTTTCAGTTTCGCTAATATGTAAGTTTACATTCCAGTAAAGTTATATTTATCGTATTAACAATTAATAAAATTTCCGTTACATTGTTTACAAAATTAAACTTCACGAGGAATACGTTCCAATATTTCTTCACAAATAATAAATGTACTTTTTTGTGGATTGTGTAAGGATAGGGACTGAAATTGCGGGGAATATCTTTTTAATCGATTTATAAGACTTATAATTAGTTTTTAGAAAGGGAAACGAATATTAAATTACACAGAGTTTTCTAATATTATTGACGAATTAACTAAAAATATGAATCAAAATAAATTTAAAATAATTAATTTCAAAAACGTTCATTATTTGATGCCACTTACAAAATTAGTTCAAGGCATTGATTAAATATCGCATTAATGAAATGTAGATTGAGAATCTAAAATTTCAATGGTGGCTACCGCGAATTTTATTTTTAAAGTAAATTAAAAACTAAATAATTATAAGTTAAGCATTTTTTTTTTTTTTTTTCGTTCCGATCGAAAAATAAAAAAAGTTGGATTCCAATATAGATTTTTCTTAACAACACACATGGCCGTAATTTTTTATATTTTGTGGCTTCTAGGTCGCGAATGTTAAAATAAATTACTATTTTTTCGTTCATGAATGTTGAAACTACACATATTAAAGATTGTATTCTGGTTTTTAAATGTTTGAATTGGAAGTACAATATTTGAAATAAATGGAGTAATATAAATGCTTTTGAATGCATATGCAATACATGTTTTGTTGATGCTTTTGATATCAAAAATTTTTAGTGTGAATTTGCATAAAATTTAAAGTTTCATCGGTATAATATTAAAGCATATATTGTTGTTGCCGTTTTGTAATGTGAAATTTAACTTCACGAGTCGCATTCTCTATATATAAATAGCCAAAAATAGAACAGTTCAATACCTTTTCTGTTCTGTTTATTAACCGATTTTTTTTTTATTAATTTTTTATTTTTTTTGTTTGTTTGTTTAGTAGCTATTATAGATCTTTAATACTATCAGTAAAAAAAAATTGGAAGCAGTTTTTTTTTTATTTACATAAAAAATGAATACAAAAAATGAAAAATTAACTCGCTATAGCCAGTAAATCTGTTCTTATTAAAATGTTTTAATTTTTCTTAATAATCATCATTATTGGCTTTTTTACAGGGTACTAAATCTTAAGGTGTCATTTAATATCAATAAATGAGGGTTTTTAAATTGTGACTTACTGTTATTTTATTGAATTTATTTTTATTCAATTGTAACGGTGTTGAACTGTTTTGTATTGTATAAGTACATATAAAAGTGTATGTCCTCAGATGTACAATGAATGAATATATAAGAGTAGAAAAAAAAATTTTAGAAATATGCAAATTCATATATGTTTTCTTTAAATTTTTAATAAAATTATTGTCGAATTCTGACCAATAGGTGAACAGTAGTATTTTTAATTGAGTCAGAGAAATAAAAAGTGCAATTCGATTTTCAGAATTTTAATAAAATCTCGAATGAATATAGTTTTCTTGTAAGAGGATAATGAAGAAAAAAATTTGGGTTTTGTAAGAAAAAAATATTCATTACCTTCTTGTATAGATGAATTAATAATTTTTGCATTTTTTTTATATATATATATATATATTTTTAATGTATTTTCTTTATTACACTCGTGAAAGAAAACACAAATAGTTTATGGGTAGTAGGTGTTTGCGGCATTGTGCATATTTTCACTCACGCCGAATTTTTTAATAAATAGATTTATAATCGAGGAATTATTAGTGTATTTTTTTCAATCGCAGTGCATTTTGAACTAGTTTAATTAATGTAATTATTGTTTTTTTACGTTTGTTTTGAGGGGGGCTTCTATTCGGGACCATTCATCGGCTACTTTTGTGCGTTTTATTTTCGTTGAAGTTGATTCCGTTTGGATTAAATATTTCGTAGAATTTCGTAGACATTTCTATGGTATTATTACACTATTCAATGAAATAAATGTTTATTATTACTTGGGGGGGGGGGGGGGCTCGTCAACCGGGGACCTCAGTTAGATTTTAAATTTATTTCATTTAATTCCGTGATAAAATAGAAGACAGCATGCCGAAAATATTATTTATTTTGTTGAAAATTCACATTTCTAATAATAACGTATTAATCTGTATATGAAACGCATCTTAATTTTTTTTAACAAAAACATTTTTTACGGGATCGTAAAAATTTATATTCGAGAGAAATGTGTAAAGTACGTTAAATATTAAAAGTTTGCTTCAAGGACGCATTAAGTTGTACTTTATTAAGAACTCGAAACATTATATGCCTATATTTAATTACACAACGTAACGAAAATTGTTCTGTTTATTTGAACCGTTATCTTCTTTCGATGATGTCCGTATCATCCTGTTCTTTTTCCATTTCGGATTCATTTAATTTAGATCTATTCTGTAGCATGTCATCTAAATTCTTTAAAATACCGTGCTTAACACTTATTTTTCGCGACATTCTAGGCTTATAGAAACCGTTGCAAAATAAACGAAAGTGATAGTCTGAAATTTTCCAGTTGGTGTATATGTGCGTTTGTTTTTTGCATGATTAAACATCGATTTTCGGTATGTCGAATTGACGCATACAGCACGGAGTTTTCTCTGGCATACCTTATGGTGCATAATTTAAATTATGACATGTACTGTATAAAAATGAAAAAAAATCGGCCAAGTAATAGTTGACAATGTAACGTGAACGACTACGATTGGTTTAAAAGTGTATCATTGAATAAACATCTATTATTGCATACTGACAGCCAAATTTGTGCGAAAGACATTTCTATAATGCAATGTGTTAAAAACAAGGGTTTTCATTAATGTAAAGGAACCATAAGCTTCGCAGTATACCCGTTACTGTTAGTCTGTCTTCTTTAAGGCTGTTTTTGGATTTTTACTGTTTGAAACATAATATACTCGTGCATAACAAGCATAGCATCATCTGGTTTTTACAACAAATTCCTAAGCACGAAATGTGCTCTTCATACATTGATAAGTACGGTATTTTGTGCACAAAAAATGACGAATATTCTAGCGAGTACTCGTCCAAAAATAATAGTGCTTAATAGGATGTAAGTAAAATAAAATTCGTTTTATCACCGCTATCGTTATTTAAAAGTAAAGTACATTTAAAAACTTAAATTATTTTTTACCTATATTGCATGTATCAGTTTTATAATTTAAACTTAAGGTTTACCGATGAGGAAAGAAGCATTTGCTTACAAACATTGTTATTTAAAGTAATATACTTTTACACTTTTTTACCTCGTACTAAATATAATTTAATTTATAAATTTACATTTATTAAATTTTGCTTCAACGGATACCACTCAAATTTTAACGATAGAACTTGTTTAATGTAAACCTTAACGTTAAATTTACTTGTATTTTCAAATTTTTAAAACATACACATACTAACACATTCAGTGAATCGTTTATTAAAATTAAATTAAACCGCTATAATGAGAATGTGAATTATATGTGGTAGATTTAAGTTCCTTAAATTATACAAATTTAGCATGGGTTTATATAAACTGTTAACTAGTGCGGTGCCTTAGATAATTCACGGTGTTTTATATTTTGTTATAAGCACTTTTACCCGAATGGTTACATTTACATATAGTGTGTTTGATGTTATCCTCTTCATTACAAATAGGATCTAATGTTATGTTTAATTTCGTTGTTTAGCATAGATACACACCAAATTGATCATACTTCATGACTACTTACTGCATTAGATAAAAATTAGATGAGACATTTAGTTATACCGTATACCCATAGAAACCTGTATTTAATAGGCCCATCATATTGTTGATATTCTTGAAGTTCAAAGAATTTTTCATTAATATATTTTTTCTTTCTTTCCTCGCATGGATCTTCTATTTGATATTAGTGAAATTTGAAATATGTTTTTGACCTTCAAAAATTATTGATAATATTCTCTTACTAATTAATATTGCGCAATAATTAGTAATCAGATAATTCTCGTTATTCCAATGATGTTACGTCAGTACAATTTTATCACATTTTGCAGCTTATAAGTTGCAAACATATATTACGGCACAATATGTGTATCTGGAAAATGCGATCACTTTGTAAAATACCACATTATTCATCCAATCTGGTTTGCTTTTTTACTTGAATAATTTAATTAGTTCTTTATTTTTTCTCTGATATTTGTTCAAAGGGCGCTAATAATGATTACCGTTTTTTTTCTTTTTAATAATTTAAATTCACTAAATCTGTTTGTGTTTTTTGCTTTTTCTTTGCTTTATTTTTTATTTAAACACATCAGTTAATTATAAGCTAATTACATAACTTAATATCAGATGCCATAGCCGAAATTTAATGTAAAATTTTATCTAATTTATCATCAAATTTTTTCACGATGTCAGCTCGTGTCATTTGTGTTTATAAGTTTCTTCAAATCATTAATCAGATTCGCCTTGAAGAAAAAAAGTTGTTATCAAGTAAATTATTACGTTGTCCGCAAGTTAATTTCTCACCCACAAGTTCTCTTTTGAAGTTAATGATAAGAATTTCTAATTGAACGCTATTACAATTAAAATATTTCAAACTTAAAAATAAAGTCATATGGAAAAATAAAATTCTGAATAAAAAATCATAGAGAGATACATTAAACCCCCCCCCTACCCTGCCAGCATGCAGTATTTTATTATATATATATATTTTTTTTTTTAATATGGTTTTTCCATACAGTGATTATCGTGTATATCTTTTTGTTCCAGTTTCAGTTTTATGTCGTATAATTTGGTTTAAATAATGATGGTCGTTTTTGTATTGTAAATTATGTAAAAAAGTTTGGTCTGTTTTTTATATGCTATTCGGTTAATAGTACACGTTTGATTTTTTTTCACTATAAGTAAAAAATATTTTATTTCTAAGTTACAATTTTTAAAAATATTTATTTCTTAACTGCTGAAGAACGTAACATATATTGTTTAATTAGTCTCGTAAATGATTGTGGTTATATTTCATTAATTGTCAATGTCGATAATTGCTATCTTTATATATTTTGTAATATCTTAATATTTGATGTATTGAATAATTTGCGTTACTACTATACATTTTAAACAGAAATATGATGAAATTGTATTTTGCTTAATTATTAGAGTCAACTCTGCATTTGGTGCTACGTTTAAGAGGTGGTGTCATCGAACCAACTTTACGTTTATTGGCTCAAAAGTATAATTGCGATAAAATGATTTGTCGTAAATGTTATGCTCGGCTTCATCCGCGTGCTACAAATTGCAGGAAGAAAAAATGTGGCCATACAAATAACTTAAGACCGAAAAAGAAGATTAAATAAACTACACCCGTGATATTAAGTGAAATACAAATTCATTTGTTTTATTTTAACGCTTGATAAATAAATTCATATGTGAATTTGTACTAGTTTCATTTTTAATGTTCGATATGTTATGGTGCATTGCGATTTCCAACGAGTTGAATTGTTTCATTTAATAGTCTTATTTTATTCCATTTAAATATTTGTGCGTAGTAATAGCTCACACTGTTACATTGAGAGTAATAAAAAATACTGTACTGGAATTTGTGAAAGACGGAGTCAGTTGAATCACCGTTCTAGAACAATTTTATAAAACTAATATTTAGTTGTGCGGGGGACCTGGCATGCGATACCCAAAGGATTGTGCGTGTGTGTGAATATATATATATATATATATATGAGTGTGTATATGATCTTGACTCCTTCGTTGCCGAGTATGAATGCTGCCTTTTCATTTATGTTTATGACGATTATGTGAGATCAAATCAATATAATGGCTGCTGCTGAAACCGTAATATTGGCATACAAACTGGTGTCCCTGATCACCTGCCGCAACTGAATCCGAGTTTGATGGCTTCTTTTTCTTATTCACGGTTTTACGTAACTGAACTATTAGTTTGTCTACCGAATTTTTCACAGTTGACTTTCAGTCCTTTTTATTTAAAGCGTTTCTTTCCCGTTCCACATTTTTTGGGTTTACTGATGCGTTTTTCAGATCAGCTGCAAGAACGTCTTTATACCGCATTTTGGGTCTTTCAACATGATGCCTTCCCGCTTATAGCACGTCGTACAGCATTCTTTTCGGTATACGCTCGCCGTCCATTCGAATGATGCGACCCGTCAATTCCGAGCGTTTTGCAGTCAGAATTTGATTAATAGATTTCATGCCTGATATGTTTAATGCTCTTTCGTTTGATACACGATCTGTCCATTTGATCTAGAGTATTTTTTTTTTTTTATCGTGTTTTGATAAAAACTCTTCAGTTTTTTTAGTTGTTTTTTCATAATTGGTCACAACTCAGCTCAGCTTCATACATACAGCACGGTTGGAAGCATTATAGCTTTATACGCTACTGTTTTCGTTTGGACTGCTGAATCACTGTTTGTTAAATACTCCACGGTATAGCTTTACGTACAATGAGTGCACGCTTGACAGCGTGTATGCAATTTCATTATCTAGTTTTGCGTCTTTATTGATATAACTTCTATGATTCTTGAAACTGTACATTAATTAGCTTTGTTCTATTTAGACAGAAATTTACGGTATCGGTGTCGGTCGTATTAATTTGTAGACTCTGTCTTAGCATAGTTTATTTCCAGTCCAAATTTTCGATATGTTTCCTTCCATAGTAGGTGGCAGATCGAGTTTTTCATTTACATACATTTCGGTAGACACTTGAACATCTCGTGCCAATTTTACTATCCTTGTTTAACAGCTGTGCGTAGTATTCCCTCCACTTGCGTCGGTTATCTTCTCTGTTTGTCAGCAATCGATCAGAAGCGTTTCTTATTGCGGTTTTGCGCAGATCTCTTGGTCCTTATATTTTCTTAATTGCATTAAAGAACTCTTGTACATTGTTTTTATCAGACAACAGCTGGATTTCTTTACTTTTGCTTGTTTACCATTGATTCTTTTTTATGATTTCATAGGCATTCCGCTAGTTCCGATTAGCTTTGTCAGTCATCCAGATAATGATCGTGTCTTTTTTCCTCTTCAGATGTTTGTACATATGCTGAAACTGGTCCTCCTGTTTTGTCTTTACTCCATAATTGTTTTGCATATCTTATTTACTTTGTTCTTAAATATATCTCAGTGATCGTCACACGAGACAATATCAATTTGATTTATTTTAGTAACAGCCTCCTCTTGTATGGCAGTTCTGAACTTTCCAGCAGTATGTTTATTGCTGGAGGTTTTTAGGTTATAACTAGCTGACCCGCGGTCATTAGTTTTGTGGTGGTGATGGTGAAAGCGGGAACTAAAATGAAATTTTGAGCGAACTAATATATGATCCGTATCACCCCTCAGTGGTCGAGTTACTAAACAGTCTGCTCTATATTTATATTTCGCTTAATTTTTTTAATTTACAATTTTCATGATTATTGGTGGATGTATTCAGATTTATCAGTTATTTCATAATATTATAGTTACTATAATTTGGGTTAAATTAGGATGGTTATTATCTTTCCGATGAGTTTGTAGTTTTTGTTTTATTTTAATTAGTATGAAAGTGGTGTGCACTGTTCAGTTTGCAATCGTTTATTATATTGTGGTGATGTTATATTGCTTTGTATTGTCGTACACGAGATTGATGTATGACTGCAGTGTTAGCTTTGGTTTATTCATTCTTTTTGTACGATATTTTCGACAAAACTGGATTTCTTTTAATTAAAATATCGTTTTCGCGTTTAATTTCGTTTCAAAGATGTTAAAACATTTTCCTGAAATGTTCTCTTAAAATGTTAATAAAATAAAATTGTTTGAAAAGAAAAAACGACTTCAAAATTTACTTTGAAATTTTAAAAAACAGTGCTTAAAAAGTAAAAAACAATTGTTTGATAAAACATATTTCAGAGTAATACGCTCGATGATACTCATTAGAATTCAATGTAGAACTATCATGACTAGTACACTTTCAAATAAACACACGGTCAAAAGTTATGCGTAAGTAGATGCAAAAAAGAAAACCTGAACATTTCTTTTCTTTTGAAGTCAGTAAAAATAAAATTTAGTAACCGGTCTTAATTGGTTTAAATTAAATATTTATTTTAAGAAAGTTGTTCATTTGAAATTTTCATGTACACATACAGCATACTTACAACCAAAAATGCGTATACTGAACAGTAAATTGTTTTTTTTCACTTCGAGAACTTAATAAAACAAATACACATATAAAGACTACTGTTAATTTATGGTACCTCGATACGCATGCAAGCATCTACTTGAATTTAGAAATGGATTTAAACATTTACAGGTTTCCTTGATATAGAATTGGTGAAGTAATTCGTGGATGATTAGGTAGGTAAAATTCGAAAAGGAAAAGTTGAGAAAAAACATCTGAACATTCGGTAAATTTTTTCCGTGCTTCAAAATGCATGCTTAGATCGTAAGTTTTCAATTTAATAATTGTGACGTGGACACCAAAAAAAATAATTAAAGGCAATATTTTTTCCCATTTAAGGTATTAAAATAAAACGTATTGCGTTTGAATTTAGTTTAGATGTCCGGAGTGGGTGGGGGTCTTAAAAAATTAGGTACTGGTCCTTTGTACAGACATTACATACGTCGTATAAAAATTTTCCCTTTTCCGCCACTTCCTTTCTGATTTTTAAAGTTTAAGATTTTGCTGGGAACATTATTTTTGATCAACACCAAAGTTACCATCTAGCTATACTAAAGCATATAGAATTTAATTTTACTTAATCTCTTAATTCAGTTTTACAACGCTTTGTAATCAGTGTATCAGAAAACAAAATAGTTAGTGAACGGTGTAATTTGCAAGCCTGTTGCGGCACTAGATTAAAACGTTATGCAATTAATGTTTCTTTGTGATTTGGAAAAGGTAGTTAATATTGTAAGGCCCGCTTTGCTTTTTATCCCTGTATTTTTTTATCGAAAATAGAAAACATTATTTATATCAAAAAATTTATCGAAGGCGCGGGATAATCGGAATTATTCGACCTTCCTTTGGAACCGTATGACATTATGGCGCTATTTTACTGACCTAGAAATTACTCGTTAAAATTATGAAGAACTTCTAAAGTAGGTAACTTCAACCTTAATAACTTTGCGTGTCATGATTTTCTATGTCTAGTCGAACCATTTAGTTGCTCTTTTTTTTACTAATCTTTCGGTAACCTAATTCTTGGTCGATTTTTTTCTAGGTCCCGCTGTTAACGATTTATTTCGTAGACGTATTTCGTTTTTCGTTGTTTATTTAAAACCGATGGTAATGCGTGTGTGTGTTACAAATTACGTTACTCCCCGCTTAAATTACTGACTGTTTTGTACGGTTCTGATTGTAAAGTGTATATTACAATGAGAAAGTAGTGGAATATAAATGAGTTATAATTAAGCACAGTAAAATTTTTAAAATGTATAAGAAACATATTGATAGGTTCATATTACGAACTCTGTTCATTACGTTTTTACAAACTGCAGGAGCTGAACTTAAGGAACCTTTGGCACAATAAATCGTAATCCGTTGTAGAAATCATTCGGTCAATCAGGCTGGCCTTTGAATATATTAAAGAGACAGCTAGACGACTTTGTAACATTAATACGGTTACCATTGGTCAGGGTTGTGTGTTTGGCAACGGTATAATATTGTAGAATTGAAATGGAGTAAATTTGTAGTGATGGAATCTTCAAAAGAAAAAAAAATGAAATAAAAGAAATTAAGACGGAGAATAAGATTATAATAGAAAGCACATATTGTTTCTTGTAGCTGTGTTATTTCGTATAATAGTAATATATGTATCTTTTAATAGCAAATTGTTATGACATTTAACAGAAGAACTAAAAAAGTATATAATTACGAGGGTTAATGAATGAGAACCTTGGGAGATTTTGATCTGACAATTACAAAAAAATGAATTTTTTCGTTTTATTATTATTCAGTTATAATTTATAAACTAAATGAAGACAGTTTGAAGTTCTATCCTTTTTTTTTAGTATCTGGCTAGTTTTTACAAAATTAAGATGAGCAATATTAAATTCTTCAAATTCATCGTTAGTTTAGTGTGAAACTACTTAGGGAGACTAATAGCAAACTGATACAGATATTAAGCTACAGGAACTAGTCGTTTATGCTATATATCTGGGAGAAATTGTTGGCGGTAGAAAGGCTTGGCCGGCGACAGTTTGTTTTAAAAATTTCATCCTGAAATATGATAGTAATGTTAATTATTATTTTCATACTAAATCTACGGTTTCATGATCGTTGCAAAAAACTCCTGTTCCATGCAATACACGAATATTAATAAATATAAAGCACACTTGTTTGTGACTAAAAAGAAAAAAAGGTAAGTGATTTTTTCCACGAGTTGACCCAATTTTGCAGTTTGCGTCCTGTTGTTACGTTATTGAAATTTGTTTAACGTATCTTGACAATACATTTCCACTTTATAATACTTTAGCATTATGAAGTAAAATTAAAATAGTTTTCAGCTGCATACTTAAAAAAGTTAAAGAGGCGTTGTAATCTCGTATTTAAATATTTATTAACAGCAACAAGTTGTAATTTAAAGTATACGTTGTTATTTATGGACCTGGAATTTTTGAAATATTGCTAAAAAATTTTGTAAAATATTTTTAAAGAATGCTCGTATAATTTTATCAAAATACAGCTGTAGATATTACGTACATTTTTCAAATGTGTATGTATTGAACTGATAGGTTGTAAATCAAATTAAATTCACCAATATGAAATTTAGGGGAGAAAAATATTTGTACAAATAAAAATTTGAATTTTTATCTAGAAAAAAAAAAAAAAAAAATTATTGCAAAGGGTATATACTTGGTTTATTAATTGTTCTAGTAATTTCCTTCGCCTGTTTTAGAAACTACTAACTTAGAATCTAACATAGCCTTTCTCCGTCCTTACTACAACTCTCATCCGATTCTTTGTGTCATATCCAGAACATTACCAATTTCTTTATTCCCTTAACCTCCTTAATCTAATTCGGTATCTGTTCCAGACCCAGCGGGTGCACATGGTTCGTTAAAGTAGCCGGCGCCTATACTATTAAATTAAATGAATAAAACGTTTTTCTGTTGGAGGGTAAAACGATAAAAAGGAAGGATAGATAAAATATTTTTAGCGCAGTATACTAAAGTTTGAGTATAACTTTTTATTAAGTTTTCACAGTAATTTGTTTGCTCACCATTGTTAATATCCTGATCAGTTGTTAAACGATTTTTTATCTGAAATTTTATTGTGGTTTTTATTTCATCCTATTTCCATTTAAGTATGTTTCATTATACGTATAATAAAATATTCCATTATATAGATGAAAACTTTGAAACATATTAACTAACCCGTGAACATAATTGGGATAAGGAGGATTAGGAGGAAAGGAAGGTTAGATAGTGTTATGAGTTAGAAATTGGATGTCATTTCTAATTACGATATCTGCGCCCCTATAGCTGTCTATGGAGTTAGAAACTAATAAGGAAGAATCCTTGGAAATGGAGGTTGGATGAACTCTTTAGCTATGTTTGTGAAAGTAAAACAATACTAATATTATGTTGATCTAATAGTCTCTCAAGAGAGAGCTTCCCTGACTTCGGCAACTCCATTGAAGTATTTTAAGTTGCAAAACATAGTGATGAACAAAGCTAGAAGTTATCGAATTGGGAATGAGAGCGGTAGAACGAGGAGAGGAGAACGAGAAGGAATGAAGGAATTTAAAAGGCTGAAGCAATAGGAAAGGAAGAAAGAAATGAGGGGAAATGCGAGTTAAGAAGATTTTCACTACAGAATAACACAAGTGAGGATATATTTATAGCAAAGGTAGAACTAGGGAAGAGATCCAACGCTCATGCAAATTATAATGGGACTGGTGTTGTAGGGAGATAAAATAATGGTAATGCCTGTAGGCATAATACATTAGCACCCATCGCTCAAAACAATCATTGCATCTGTGACCTTATATGCTATCAACCAACTTAATTAAAAGAGGCAAGCAACTCCAAAGCAACACTATAAAAATTAAGAAGGGAAACAAGAAGTTTCAATCGCTCAAATAAATGTTTGCAAATTAGTCTCAATATGCTATCAACCAATCTAGTTAAAGGAGGCAAGCAACATTGAAGGAACGCTAGGAGAAAGTTGGTATTAAAAATGTAGGAAAGGATACCATAGAGTTCATCTATTATTATTATTATTTAGTTTTATGGCATTATTGTTAATGAAGTACTAGTGTAAATGGATTAGTCGGGTTTTCTCGAAAGTCTCGATGGTGATTAAAAGGAAAAAGCACATCGTGTTGTAGATACAATTGAACTAGCTGCAAAAGCTGATATTTTAACCGAACGGTTACAAGGTATTGATTCGAATATTCAACATAAGGACCAGGAGGATTTAATACAATTCGGAGTTGGGAATATATTAACAACAATAGTAAAGTCGAAATTTTAAATTAATTTTAAGTTTATGAAAATAAAAAATATAAATGTTTGAAAAATATTTATTATATTATACTATATTGTAACTAAAGTTCACATGCGATATATTTTGTATGAAACAATGTAAAAAGATGTTGAAAAAGAAAAAATGTGTTTATTTATTTACATACAATGCATATTATACGCCAACTGACAGCGTCACATCTATGAGTATTATTATGCTCGTAATCGGTATTCATGGATTTGAGACATGACCAACAAATAAATTTTGCTTTAGGCGACTGGATCCGCAACAACTGACTGAATTTCTTGATAATTTCCATTAGATCCCCAATTTAATATATTCGTGTGATATTTACGATTTAACAAACTGATTTTTTCGGAATGCATACACAGCTTCGATTTTGTACTTGCATGTATTCGGGTCGTTATAGTCGGATTCTATCAGCTTGTATAAGTTAACGGATACTCCGTTTATTCGTTCAAACCAATGTCTGAAAGTGAACGGATTGGTAAGTGAATATCGCCATAATCGTATACTTTCTGTAGAGTGTTGTACTGTCACATCGAGAACAGATTTGTAAATTTCGCTAAAACTGCATACATGAAAATATTTTTATTTACGGAGTCTAGGATCTTTAACATAAATGATAGCCTTTCGGTTAACTATTTCTTTAGGTAATTCAATCGTTCTTGGACTATACTTTGGTTGAGATGGTGTAAAAGGTAATTGCGTTAACGGCGGAGTCTGTAAATATTATGAATTTTGTGATGTTACCGGAGATGATAAAGGTGTTGATGTAGCCAATGGAGCTAAATCCAAGAATGGTTGTTGCAATGACATTTGTAGTGATGTTTCTGTTGCTGCTGATGGTAATGGTGGTGGAGACATATGTATATTCAGAAAATCGTCCAGAAACATTGCATCATCATTATCATTTACGAAAAAATTCTGAATAAAATCATTGACGTTAACAGCACTCGAATATTGTTATTCATGATTAAATAATATTTTTAACTTTTTACCAAAAAAACGTAGAAAATTAATACTTTTAACGTTATTGCAAATTTTTAATAATGTGTGAAGAATACAGATTTGACAAAATGCATGCGTTTAACATAAAACTTTCAGGACACCCTGTATAATATATATATATGTATGTGTGTATGTGTGTATATATATGTATGTGTATGCATGCATATATATATATATATATATGTATATGTATGTATATGTATATAATTGTGTTTAATTACTAACGTAAATATTTAAAAGTTAGAAAAAGAGCTATTTACTTTTTAAATCGCCAATGAAAACACAATACATAAAACAGTGCAGTTATATGTATGTGATTGGGCACGTCAATAAAACTTCTTTCTAAAAGATTTTGCTGCTGATGAACTTTTATATCTGCTCAAATCAAAGAAGGAATAGTCAACACTGAAGCTATAGATGAAAGTAGCATAAACTTTTTAGATCGAAGCAGCAATATCTAGAAAATGCATATAAGCGAACCGTACGGTCGCAAAACGTGAATACGCGAGTCGTTCAGGATAAACGACGATAGATCTAACATTTTAAACGTGTTCAGGATTTCATAATTTCCTGCGAATAAATCTATTGAAGACAAAATCGTCTGTTGCACGGCTAACATGTCAGGGATTACAATAAAACATTATTGTGCCTTATTAAATCAGATCCCAAAACCAAATAAAAATCCAATGTTATTAGACAGCTACAGACCTATTTCGCTTACTAGTGTTCTGTGCAAACTCCTGGAACGGATCATAAACGCACGACTGCAATGGCCCATCGAATCTACCAACCTCCTGGCCGAATCACAATGCGGATTTTGAGCGAGCAGATCAACGATCGACCAACTACTTTTTCTCAAACAGTCCATTCAAACATCATTTATTCGTAATCTACTGGCAATATTCCTTGACATATCCAAAGCCTTCGACAATACTTGGAAAGTGGAAGTTCTAAAAACTCGTTATGGATGAGGAGTTCGCGGTCACCTAGCATAATTCGTCGAAAATTTCCTATCGAGTCGCAAATTTCATATCCGACTAGGCTCAGTTAAATCAGCTCCTCACGATCTACAGAACGGTGTTCCTCAGGGCTCTGTTCTCAGCCCTACCCTCTTCAACATAGCCATAAACGACATTCCGGAACAAATACACCCGCTTGTCCAATGCTCCTTATTTGCAGACGACCTAGTTATCTCCATTTCCTATTCGAACCTGTTCCTCGGAACATCAATACTCTGGAAACAATCGACAGATTACAAGCTTGGACAGTTTATAACGGCTTCAATTTCTCCAATACGAAAACTACCGAAGCAAGTTACTGAAATCTTAGATTCGATGCAATTTACTTTACCGCCGACATATCAACTAACCATAGCACCAACACCTCCATGGGTAAACCTGTATCTTGACATAGATCTTCAACTCCAGCAATTCTCAAAAAGAGAAACATGTCCGAGCATTTTACGTTCCGCATATGAATGCGTGATCAGCAAATATGACAGTTGCAAAATAGTTTTTACTGACGGCTCCAAAACACCTCGAGGAACAGGTTGTGGAATATCATCCGACAAAAAAATTATTCTCCGTTACTCTCTTCCGGCACTATTCACTATTCTTTCGGTGGAACTATTTGCTATAACACTTGCAATAGAAAATGTAATAATTTCCGATCCTCACTTCTCACACCTCATATGCACAGACTTATTAAACGCGATCACATCAATTCAAAAATACAACTCTCCTCACCAACACCTCCAATAGCCAATGAAATTATTCGCACTCTTTGTAGTACACGTACCCGTGTTTCGTTCGCATGGACCCCATCACACGTTGGGATCCAGGGGAATTCATTCGCGGATACTGCGGCAAAAGAAGGCTCATTGTTCTTTTCGGTACCGAACATTGAAATTCCGTTAATGGATCTGAAAGTTCATATAATGCAAAAATCACTTCAAACATGGCAAAAACAGTAGACCAACGTCCCAAACACGAACAAGCTGCGCTCAATTCGAGATACTACTCGACTATGGAAAACCTTATTATTCACCAATCGTAGGAATGAAATCGTTGTCACAAGACTCCACCTAGGTCACTCCAAAATCACTCATAGTCACCTCCTGTCCGGACAACCTATTCCACTGTGTTCCAATTGCAATTTTTCTGTCACAATTCAATATTTACTCGTCAGCTGTCCAACCTATAATTTATACCGAGCACAAATTCTTCAGTCGTTCAACATTTCCGAAATTCTGTCTCATCGCCACGACAAAACTGAACGCCTTCTACGTTTCCTCAAGACCACTTACCTATTCCACTCTATCTAACTCTAATCTTATCCGTGCCACTGGCCTACGCAGCAGTTCACGGCACGTTAATCAAAGAAGAAGGAGAAGAAATCTGTATTCTGACTGAAGCAATTTTGCGAATCGTTGATGTTTTATATGTTGCTACTAATTTATAAGATTGTAGATTATTAATATTTCCTTTTTCTAAGGTAAGATCCGAATTTAAAAATGAAGATTTCTTTTCTTTTTTTTTTTGTGTATTCACTTAATAATCCATAGCCAACCTGACAAAAGGTAATATTATAGTGTACTAAATTTTTAGGATAAATCGAGCAATTTTTCGATGGTTGAGTTAATGGAGGAGAAGATTAATATTTAATACGTTATCACAAAGTCCGATTTTAAATGTATTTCTTTAGTTTTGCTGCGGACACGAGAGTTAGCATAGACGACTGATGTTAATTACGTTGTTTATTTTTGTCGATTAATATACAGTTGATTCCGAATTATCCGACCTAATCGGGGCTGAAGGTTGGTCGGATACCGGATAACCTGAAATTAATATTTTCAACATAGAAATAACGTGCATAAAATTGAAAAAAAATTATTTATTTAGAAAATTGAACTTTGACGTAAAAAGGAACAAATAAGTGAAAAAATAATACATACTTCGTAATTACAAGTCACAAATTATAATTTTTTAAAAGTTTGTTTTTTTAACTCGATCTTTTTTCGCTCGCGTAATTTCGCTACTTCCTGAAGGTTATCAACTCGTACGGCGTGACTTCAGGTTGTGTTTCAATGAAACAAAGCGACGCTTCTAAAGCGAGAAAAGCTTCATCAAAAGATACCTCCGGATTACTCCTTCGTCCTCGCATTCCTCATTTTCATCATTATTTTGTTGAACTAATTCAACGATATCGGCATCATTCAAATTAAATTCATTATCGTCTTTCCAATTTTGAATGTCTTCTTCCGATACATGTTGGCATTCTGGGATTCTACGAAAATATTGGTTCAAGTTCACATCTTTTTCAATCACACCATTCTCCAAAAATTCAGCTCTCAAAATTTTCAACCATCCTTTTCATAGTGTAGATGATGAAACTGCTTCCTAAGCTTCCACAGACCAATATACAACATCTTTCGTAGTTTTTTTTTTTGAGGTGAGATAACGTATTATCATTATCATCGCATGTTAGTAAAATTGCTTGCAGGAGATTTTTTCTGTAGAGACGTTTAAACGTTACACAGTGTTATCTCGCGGTCTATCGGTTGGATTAAATTCGTCGTATTGGATGGTAAAAATTTTACTGAAATCCCGTTAGATTTAAGCATTTTTATCGGCGGATGAGAACCGACGTTTTCAATCAGTAAAAGAGCTTTCGAAGGAGACCATTTTCGTTAAAAAAGATGTAACGTTCGGTACAAACACTTCAAAGAACCAAATTTTAAAAGTGTGAATGATTCATCCAGGCATTTTTTTGGCTACGATAAACAACGGGCAATGAATTTTTATGTTTACATTTTTCAAAGCGCGAGATCTCGCGTTTTTCCGAATCATCATCAAAAGGTAATCGGAATGTGCCAGATGCATTAGCACAAGTCATGATGGTTAACCTTTCTTTCTGCTTTTTTGCGCTTAGAGCCGACGCATCACTCTTCATCGCTAACATGGTTTCTGGCAACATTTTATAATTCAAACCGGTTTCGTCGGCATTAAATATTTGATCTAACGAATATTTTTTCTCTAAAATTACACCTTGCAACTCGTCGCAGTAATTCGCCGATAATTTTTCGCCGCAAATACAAATGTTACGTATACTGACCTACGTTGTTTTCCACCTACCTAAACCACTTGCTGAAAAATCTTTTTCTTCTGGAATTCGACAAAATTTTCGCTTTTTCTTTCAAAATTGACCCGGAAAGTGGTATACGACGTTTTAAGGCCTCACTTGTTTTAGTAAATGCGGTGGTTTTCGTTGTCTTTTTTAGTGCTTCATCTCTCTCCGTAATATGAGTGACTTTTTCGGATTTTATACCTTTACGTTTCATCCAATCACTGATTGTATCTCTTGAGACGCCGTATCGGAGCGCAACGTTTTTCATAATTTCACCTTTTTCGACCCGATTAATCGCCTCTACCTTCTGCTCCATCGACACCACATTTCGTTTCCGTTTCGAACTCATTTTTAAAATTTCGAAGAATGTACAATTTGTGAAAACGAAAACTAAAACGCGCATAGAGACCACACGAAAATTTCATACCATTTTCAGAATTGAGATGTATGACGAAATAAAATCGCACTCATTCGTCTGTGTTCCCCCAATTCGTTAATCGAGCAGTAGGGTCGTATTCCAGGAAGACAACTTTGCTCCGGCGACTACGGCCCTCTAACTACTGTTCCATAGCAGCGTCTACGAAACGCTGTTGTCTCTTCTGTTCAATGTTCCATTGTCGGGTCACTGCTCATCCAGGCGCATTACACACGTGCGCACACATCAAAACATAATCGGACAGAATATGCTTCACTGCTGATGCCGCGTTTCTTTTTTTTAACACTATATTCTTCATAATCATGTCTCATCTCATTTTCACCGAGTTTAAATGAGCGATAGATGAACGCAAACATTAACGTGCTCATGCTTTTTTCACTATTTTTACTTATAAGGGGCTATTATTTATTTTATTTTTTTTCATTGTTATTAGAGTCAGATAACCCGAAAGTCGGATAATCGGGAGTCTACTGTACTAAAATAATAAGCTACCGATATTTGCCAGCATAATTTAAGAGAATAAAGTATGTATAAAACGATCATTTGAAAAGAATTCCCGGTCGCGGCACTGAAAATAATTATTGCGCTAAAATATTAAGTAACGATTTTAATAAGTTTTCCAGGAGTTACTACGCGTCCCAACTGTATATATTGTAGGCTAACTATATTTTGCTTCATTGTCATGCCTAGGTAAATGGGGGACTGTCAAAGCGCTTGAAATAGGTCACATTGCTGTATATGTACTTTTACACACGCGCAACGGAGGGGCCGATTATAAGAGCCTCCTCGTAATTGTGTAACTATAGTTACCGTATTATGACACAAGTCAACCGGAAGTAGTTCTGTTTGTGTTTTAAAATTGCCGTAATAAGTCAAATCGCTTTTATAACGATCTTAAATGTCCAGCATCCTCTTGGCTCCTTTTTTTTTTTGTTCACGAGAAATGTGTTACTCGGTTTCGATCGTTTTAAAAATGTTACTACATCGAGAAACGGATCTAGTTTTTAGTGTTACAGAATATCGTTTTTCGCATTGCTAACGTAAGTAATACGTAATGAATTAAGAAATCAGTTGACAGCATTTCTGCCTTGACTTTTTTCGTTCATGAACCATGAAAACACGTCTAGTGTTTAAAAAACGAAAGAATCCCAAAATTTCCTATTTAGAATAAATCGCACTTAATAGTATTGAAGGGATAGGGTGAATTTTTTAAGATCGGAAATTTTTTAAATTGATCCAAAAAAAGCGCTTGACTGTATGTTATTTTTCAGAAAACTATTTTGAAGATACAACTAGCAAACGAAACTGAATCAGAAACACTCGAAAAGAATCAATATCTTGAATTGTGTAACATTTTCAATTTAACCAATTTAAGCGAAATATTTCTGATGTAATAGTTTGAATGCATTTAGTGTTCGTGCGTCCTCATAAATCTGTTTAGCACTACATTTTATGGTACCTGAAAAACTGTTTTCTAAAATACTTAATTTGCAAAGGTAGAGTAAGATATTAAGTGGTCTCTGTGTAGATATCTATTCCACTCGATAATTTCACATGAAGTTGTTAAATATATGTACCTACATGATTAATGAGATATGCCATTAAATAAGATTTTATGTATTTCATTTTGTTTTCGAAATCGATAGATTCTTGTAGTCTATCCTGTAGATTTAATTAAATCAACTTTGCAGATTGTGTACCATTTTGTGGAAAACATAAACAACACCGATAATTGCTTGATCTTTGTGAATTACTTAGTTTCGTGACGTGTACAATGTTATTAATGCAGTAGTGTGTCTGTTCTGTAGGATTAGAAGTGTATCTGAATTTTACTTATAAAAAAGTTATTGTTAAAAAATATTTCGAAATTTTTTTAGAAAAAAATAAAATAAAAGTTTTCATAATTTGCCTATTATTTCTTTTACAGCGCTATTAGAATAACGGTTATTTTATTTTGTGTTTTTTTTTCTTACATTTTTTGGGGAGTATTACACAATCTCATATGAAAGTTGTTACGAGTAGTACAGTTGTTCGGTTCGAATATTCTCGTTTGCGATTTTTAATTTTCCTTCCACGTGGAAGTTAATGCGATCAACTAAAAATTTGAAATTACAAACTATGATATAGTTACAGAAAACTCTTGTTGAAGAGACTGAACGTGTATATGAATGTTTGTCACAAATGAAGTTTTGTAATATATATATATATATATATATTGCCATTTAAACCAAAGATGGAACGACACTCTGATTCCAGCATTGAGCCTGAGTCGCCTTCCACTGGCAGAGTCGATTTATATGATGACTCTTTCCGATTAACTGTGAAGGTTGGAAATATGTGCCGGTAAAACGGAATTCTACCGTGACTTAAAAAGTCAAACAAATGTTAAAAATGTTTAATGTAAACAGGTTGACTCTAGATTTTGAAAAGAGGCAGTTAATCTTTTATTGCAGTGTAAACACAGCGGGTCAATGTATTTTATTTATATTACAGCTTTAAAAATTAAATCATAGCAACTAATATAAAATTAAACAATCAACTTAACTCTAAAGTTAAGATAGAATTAACTTGTTGTTCAACTTGACTCTAAGACTGCGGTCACGTTCGATGCATGATAGTACGTACTTATGTTATAAAACCGATATCTCTTGGTCACATTCGATCAGAATTGGTCGTATTTCGTCGCATTTGGTCGCATTTAGTTGTGCGAGTAAAGTTTGAAAGCAAATTTGTTTTTTATTTTGACTATATGAACAGGCTCATATTGTTGATGTTCTAAAGGAAATAATCAATACCGCAATCGAGACATTTGAAAAAAAAAGTGTAATAATTTTTATTATGTTGAATGTACAAATTTCGTTATCACGTTTGCTCGTTCGTTCGCGTTGCGTTCTTATCAGCAATCAATTGTGTTCCGATTGCATTGTCTTCTATATCGGCCAACTCGGTGAGATCGTTCTTATTTTATTACCTTATTTTCTAATTTTAGTTACCAGCGGTTTTTAGTTTACGTTCGATTTCTTATTTTTCATTTATTTCTATTTAATCTTAATTTTGTTTTATATTACGAGTACTTATCTCGTTCTATTTCCTCCGATAAATGAGCTCGTCTAGCGGGGACGGCCTCCTCCAAAGACGGTAAACACGTCAAATCGGGTCTAGCCCTTCAAGTGATGGAGGTTGACGCTTCAGCTAAGCGTAAACCTTCCGGTCCTCTTTCGCCGGTCGCGTCAATCCCTGGTAAGGATCTACGGTTGTCGCAACCCGATTTATCGACACTTTCAACCCCAATTAACAACAATAACAACAATAATTGCAATAGTAGCAGCGGTAATGGTTCTGGAGGTAAAATTATTACTAACAATGATGCAGCTAACATTAATACAATTGAAGCCATTAAAAACTTTAATATAAAGCATTCGCAAGATGGCATTAATAATAACAACAAGAATAGTTGCAACGATAATACTAATAATAAAAATAACAGTAATAACGACAATAATAATAATTTCGATACTACTAATACTAATAATATTATTAATAATAATGGTAATAATAATAACAATAAAAATAATAGTGACAATAAAAATAAAAATAATAATGATGATAATAATAATAATAATAATAGTGATAAGCCCGGAGAGTCACACCCTCGTAATCATCCTGGTCCTTATCCCATCATAATTGAACACACTTCTCCTGATGCTAATCTAGGAAATTACCATCCGCTTGCTTTAGCAAAATTAATAAGCTCAATTTCATTATCTTTTGCTAACATCTCCCCTCGTGGAAGAAATCGGATCTCGGTATCCTTCTCTTCCGCCTCAACAGCAAACTCTTTCTTGCGAAATCAAAATTTCCTTTTCAAGCACAACTTGAAGGCATTCATTCCCTCTACTTCTTTATACAGGTTGGGCGTAATTTCAGACGTCCATCTCTCCTTCTTAGACGACGACATTTTAACAGGTCTTGAATCGCCTTTTCCTGTAATCTCTATAAGAAGAATATTTCGTACTTCTGAAGGTAAAAAAAAATCCTACGAAATCCGTTGAACTCAAGTTCTCCAAATCCATCCTCCCTGACTTTGTGTCAATTTACAATCTCCGCTTCCCTGTGTCTCCTAGTAATCCTTTCATTTATTTGAGAACTTTAAAATGTACAGAGTTGGTTCATTTGAACCATACTTCTAATGCAGTTAATGCCTCCTTTCCTACTGCTCATCCTTGTTACTTTAAAGAGACGCGTTGGACGGTATTTAACTATACCGGGCCAATGTATGTTCCTTTAATTTTTCAGGTTCTAATTCATAAGCTATTGACTTGGTTGTTTTTTATCATATATCATATGCGAACCAGTCATAGCTTTAAACTTATAACAAGTCTATATAATAATAAGATGCATAGATTTCCCTTGCGGAATAATGTTCCCCATTTGTTGTTTTCTCTTAATATTATTTCTTATCTCTTTTCCTCTTCCTTATATTTCGTCATATTTCTGCAGGTTCAATCTTATTTCATTGTTTTCCTTTGCTCCTCTGCGTCTAAATCCTTTTCTCCTCCCTTCTGTAGTTTCTTGCTCGGCGATCCAGATTTGCTTTCCTATTACTTCCTATTTTTTCTTCCACATGATGCACAAGTTTAATATTCTCCAATGGAACTGTCGTAGTCTGAGAGCCAACCAACAGTCATTGGAGGGAATAGTTGACTCTTTTTCCATTCATATTGCTTTCTCATCTGAAACATGGCTTTCCGATTCCTCTAACATATCCATTCGAGGCTTTACAGCAATCCGATCCGATCGTGTTGATGGCTATGGTGGCGCTGCCATTCTCATAAGAAATGATATCTTTTTTCTCTCCCACGACCATTCCTCTGACTTTTCTTCTAATTCTCATTCACCCAACCTAGTCCATATTTCAATCCCAAATATTTATCCTCAGTCTATTCATATAATTTCTGTATATATTCCTCCTAATTTTGATCTCAACAATTTCCCATTCACACTATTGACTTATCCTCACTCTCTTCCTTTCATTATTGGTGGCGACTGGAATGCTCACTCACCTCTTTGGGGCTCTGCACGTCACAACAGAAACGGTCGTGTTCTTGAAAACTTTATTCTTAACAACAATTTTGTCCTTCTTAATGACAACTCACCTACTCTCTACAAAGGTGCACACTCATACAGCTCGGTGGATCTGTCCTTTACTTCTCCCCACTTTGGTCTTAAATGTCATTGGAGAACTTTGGACGGTACCTTCGGCAGTGATCATGTTCCCATTATTCTTTTCTTTCAAGACCTTCTTCCCCCTCCTAATCCTCCTAATTATCCCAGACCTGCTCTCACTCCCAAATGGTCGTTCAATAAAGTTGATTGGGACAAATTCCGCTCAATCATCGACCTTTCTCTTCCTTAAATAAACACTCACATACTGATCCTATTCAACAATATAACGCTTTTTCTAATTCCATTTCTTCTGCTCTTGATATCTCCTCTCCGCCACTTCATCATTCCAAAAAAAACTATTAGCTTCTGTCGTCCTCACTTTAGTGGAATAATGATTGCACGAACGCCTTCAAGGATAGTGTTTCCTCCTTTCGACTTTTCCGGGCTTGTTCCTCCTTTTCCAACTTCATGGCTCACAAAAGGGCTAACGCCAAGGCCAGATTCATGCTTAAAATGTCCAAAAGAAATTCATGGCGAAATTTTTGTTCATCATTTTCTAGATCTACCTCCACTTCCCATCTTTGGAGAATGGCTAAAGCTTTTCGCTCCTCCAGCTCCGAACGCCCCTCACACTACAACCTTCCTTCAGAGAAGCTCTCTAATTTTCTTGATTCAATTGCTCCTTCCTATGTACCTTCCCTCGAGGAATCATTGGCTCCCCCCCTACCTGTCACATCTCCTTCTCACTTTTTCTCTTCTCCCTTCAGCTTCAATGAACTCTACGATTCCTTGATCAGTTCTTCTAATTCTAGCCCAGGTATAGACGGCATCCCTATCCTTGTCCTCAAGAACCTCTCTGAGTTAGCTCTCAAAACACTTCTGTCAATCTTTAATTCCTTCCTGTACACTTCTGCAACTCCACCACTTTGGAATTCCTTTATTATTATTCCTATCCCGAAAAAGAAACCTAACTCCTTCCGTCCAATCTCTTTAGCCTCGTGTTTAAGAAAACTTTTTGAACACATGATTAATAAACGCCTGGTCGGGTGGCTAGAATATAACAATATTTTTCCCGATAATATGTTTGGTTTTCGTTTTGGCCTTGGTGCTACTGACTGTATATCCTTGTTCCTTTCCGACATCTATAAATCCTTCATTCATAGGAAATTTACCATCGCCGCGTTTGTTGATGCCACTGCTGCCTTTGACAATGTTCACTTACCTTCTTTACAAAATAAAATGCTTTCCATTAACATCCCTCTTCAGTTTACTTCCTTAATTATCAATCTTTTCCGGAATAGAACAATTCGTCTTTCTACTCCCTTCTTCGACGATTCCAGATCAATTTTTCGAGGCCTTCCGCAAGGATCGTGCTTGAGTCCTACTCTTTTCAACATTTACTTTCACAGTCTTGCTACTCTTAACATCCCATCTAAGTCCTTATTCTTCGATGACGATATTCTCGTCTATTCCTCCTCTAATAATCTTTCTTCTGCCAATGAGGAGCTTAATTCCTCCCTTGCTATTTTGGAATTATCGTTGTCTTCTCTTCATCTTTCTATTTCTCCTGAGAAGTCTGCCTCTGTAGTTTTTACATTTCGTCCTTTTAACCGTTCCTTAATTAACCTTTTCCTATGTCAACTCCCTATTCCTCTAGTTAACTTTTTCTCCTACCTTGGTGTCATTCTTAATAGTAATTTATCTTTTTCCGATCATATCAACTATCTATGTACATCGGCTCTCAAGAGATTAAATTTCCTAAAAGCGTTGTCCCCCAGGAAATGGGGTGGCGATCCGTATATTCTCCTCATACTTTACAGATCCATTATTCTTTCTAAATTAGACTATTGTTCTTTTCTTTATGCCAGTGCTCCCAAATCCCTCCTTACCAAACTTGATCGCATCCAAAACTCTTCTTCGTCTCTGTATTGGTGCTCTGAATTCTTCTCCAACTCCTGCTCTCCTGGCCGAAACTGGCTTCCTTCCTTTATTTATTCGAAGACTTTATCTCGGTGAAAGATTTTTGATTAAACGTCTTCATATTCCTCACTCGAAACTCGTGAATTCCTATCAATATATTCTGGACAACTGGCGTTTCTCTCCTAGAAAAATTCCAATCCTTTCACACATATCCTCCCGACTTGTCCTATTCTCTCAATTTATCCTCTCCTATAATAAATCCCCGTACTTCACTTACAACTTCGTAGAACTGTCGTTTTCTCCCAAGCTATTTTCTCTTCCCTCGAACATTAAATCTCTTCCGTTTCCTGCAATACACAACGAATTTAACCAAACTCTACATTCACTTTTTCCAGCTCACAGCATGGTTTTTACGGATGGCTCAAAATCTGCTTCAGGTGTCGGAGCTGCTTTTATCCTTCCTGATATCAACTATTCTGAGTCTTTTCAACTCCCTCCCTTTTCTTCTATCTTCTTAGCCGAATCCATCGCTATTTTACGTGCTATTCTTTTTATATCCGCATCATCCAATTTATCAAAATTCGTCATATGCTCTGATTCGAAAATCGTTTTATCAGCCATCTCATCTCCATTCCCTAAACCATCGTCAGATCCTATTATTCTTTACATTCGTTCTTTAATTTATAATTTATTAACATCCCGTTCTATCCTACTTGACCTGTTCTGGATTCCGGGCCACTGCGGCATCGTTGGTAACGATCTTGCCGATTCATTGGCATGTCTAGCTGCAGTAAATGGCCGTTTCATAGACAGATCCCCCCCCGTCTCTGTCAACTCTCTTATCGTTTTCATCATGACTTTTGGACTGATATTTATTTGTCTCTTTTCTCCAATCCTAACTCCTTTTACCTTACTATACAACCCTCTCCACCCACTTCTTCCTGGTTTAATAATTTTCCCTGCATCAGCCGTTCTGTTATTTCTTCCATAATTCGCCTCCGCTTTAATCACAGTCTGCTTCCTGCTTCCCTCTTTCGTTTTAATATTGTTCAATCTCCCTTGTGTCTTTTCCATCCTCCTATCTTAAATTTGACCTGTGATGTAAATCACCTCCTATTCGAATGCTCATCTATCTCCTCAGAACGTACAGTCCTTTATTCTAATTTGCTTGGCCTTGGCCTCCCGACCCCTTACTGTGCCCACTATATTCTTGCTCTTCCTTCTCTTTCTGTTGTTCCTATATTGGCTATCTTTATTTCTTCTGTTTCTAATCGCTTCCTGATTTAACTTTCAAGTCCCTACGTTTCACTATTTGTTAGTCCTTTGTGCTGGGTAAATGTCCTGAGTTGACGCGCCCAAGATGAACAAAAAAAAAAAAAAAAAAAAAAATATTACGTTGAAAAAAGTATTTGTACATTGCTGAAAAAAAAAAATGAACTCAAGCAGTAAAGTAAGAGGAAAAATACGTCTTTTATTTGAATTTTTTAGGAAACCCACCGAAAAAAGAAATAGAAATGTAAAAAACAGAATTAAAAAAAATAAAGAAAGGAAAAAAAATCCAAATTCGCATTCGAAATAAGTATTTTGATGTGAAAACAAAAGAGAACAAGCGGGGTCAAATAAAAAAATGTAGAGTAAAATTACATCGTCCGCCTTTGATTTTAATTATTTCCGTCAATCTGTGGCGCATCGAGGCGACTAAAGCTGGCAGGTAATTCTCGGGAAAATTATTCTGTTTTTCTAGGAGCAGTTCTATCGTTTCCAGTCTATTAGAAACGAAACGTTGACGAATTTTTCTGTTCAACTGGTCCTAGAGATTCTCAATGCGGTTCATGTCTAGTAATTGCGGATTTTAACGTTTTTCGACAATTGTGAAGCATCGATTCGTCTTCGGGTCGTTGTCTAAACAGAGTTTTTTCTTCAAACTATTGATGTAGTCATAGGCAGTCATAGTGTCCTATCCATAAATTCTAATGAGCCTGTTGGAGACGCTGCGAAACAGATTCAGACCGTGACATACCCATCACATTGTTTCACATTCATATCTATATTTTTTGCTTGCAGTTCAATAATTAAGGTTCCAGTTGATAGGCTTCCACCAGACTTTTTGGGACAGGTTAAATTTCGATTCGTTACTGAATACTTCCAAAATATCTTTCATTCATTAAAGTATATTTTTTACGCAAAATCTAAATTCATTTTCTTATTAACCGAACTAATATGTAAGGTTTATTGCAAACGGTAGGCTAAAACCGGTACGTTTAATTAAATTCCTAATCGTTTGATCCGTAATTTCCTGTTGACACCTTTTGGAGTCCTATCTACTTAATTCTTCGGCGCTTATTTTTAGATTTCGTTGAACTTGTCGCTGAATAAATTGTTTGTTCCGACACGATAACTAAGCCGTTGCATCCTTTGATCCTGTTTTCATCTCTAAAATATCGAGGATTAAGTTGTAAACAATATTTCGTTTCTTTTTTATTAATCCGGGAATTTTATCGCCCGACATATTCTATCGTGATCAAAAATTACCAACTCGACCTTCTTGAAAGAACTTTCTGCCAATTTATCGTCCATTTTCAGTTACGTTTTCAATTTTTATTATTTACTGTAATTTAAACTATTAGACGTATGGCCAACGTGAGAATACTGTAAATTTTTTCAGGAACGGTTTCATCAATTATATCAATGTTATATAGTTTAAAGAAGAAGAAGAGCGAATAAGTTTTTATAACGCAAAGAAAGAATAATTCAGTAATATTAGTAATCTACCTATCTTTTTAGTAGAACCGGAGGGAATAAGCAAAAATGAATTGAAGAGTAATTCCCTTTTCGTCATTTTCTTAATAATTTTAAACATTTTTGTTTTTTTTAATTCGAGTGAATAAGAAGCAGTAGTTAAGTAATTAAATAAAAAAATAATACCGGCTATCACGTCGAACTTATTTTAATTTTAAAAAAAGAGTAGAAATTAACATTTAAGTCGATTAATTTTGTCTATATCATATGTAAATATAAAATTCTCCTTCACTACTTTCTACGGGTAAAATAATAAATACGCGTACGATTTTTAGACTTTTATGAAAAATAAAAAGATAGTACTTTCACATTCTAAAATCTAAACGTCGACTTTTTAGACAAAAATTTTCTGAAACTCTATCGTGAAACTTTCGATATATAATACAATACAGAGAGTTAACAGGCATTATTATCCGCACTAAAATAGGAAATGTTTCTTACCGGATCCATGGGCATAATTTACTTAATATTAATTAACTTAACAAGATTTAATTTGCAGGAAAAATTACAAAATAAAATAAAATAAAAACCCTGCACGCATGAATAACCAATCTTACAATAAAACGATTAATTAGTAATTTGATCTATGACAGTATTAACGTGTGCCATGTTTTCTTACAAATGTCGCCTAAAAAACAAGAGTTGCAAAATATTTCATTTAAGTGTGTCAGTAGGATGTGTTCTATCCTTCTATGTTTGTGTTTTTTGAATCTATACTTAAGTGTGTTTGGTAATCATAATAACGGATATTATTAAACTAACGTTAATTAATGTCCACGTTTGTTGTGATATCCACGGTTTGTCGGTCCTTTTGTTTTTTGATTTGTAGGCAGTTCAGTTTTCTTTATTTTTGATTTCATATTATTCCGTTAGTTCCTTCACTGATGATTTATGTATTTCTTCTTGTGCGGTTGATTTCAAGCATTTTGCCACACAGTCCTGCACTTGGTTATCGGTACCGAACTGCCATCGATTTGTTGTATGCGATTTTTTATCCGGCCTTTTTTTAGCTTTAATTTTATCTTAGCTATCAAGGCATTCATTTCCGCAGTCTATTTCGCCCGGACTAGTTTTAACATTTTTTCATAAACGTTCTCCACCGAGAGATTTAATAAGGACAAATTAATTTTAAATTCAATAAAATTTTAAGCGTGTCATTTATTACGTTTACGCATTATAAAAACACAATTACTTCGGTTTTGTTTTGTGCAGTGTAGTGTTAAAAATGATAGTAATTACTGCAACACTGACAACAGGCATAGTAGGTTCAAATTCTTCGCCGGCGTCCGTGAAATATTTTTTCATTTTGCATTTTTTTATTAGTAATTCTCGAAATGATATACAGAGGAAGGGAGAAAAGAAGATGATATTAAAATCAGTTTTAGTCGTTTGTGAAAGATATAATAAAATAGGAATAAAATATTTGTAATCCTATTTTCGTTATTAATGAATTCATCGCATGTAAAATATATTCATTGTAAATAATTAACAAAAGTTAAAAATTTTGGTTATATTTATATAGTTGTGTACAAAGAATTAAAGTAATTAGATAATACGAATTAATAATAAAAAAATAAACAATGAAAATAAAAAATCACTGACGCTGACGGGGGATTTGAATGTACTACGCGATCGTTGTCAGTATTGCCGTAATTGCCATCACTTTCGTCAGTACACCGCACAAAACACAACCAAAGTAATTGTGTGTTTTTATAACGCATAAATGTTATAGATGACGCAATTAAATTTTCATTAAATTTAAAAATAATTTTTTTTACATTACTTTATTGTTTTTAATAATTTTTGTGATATTTTAGAACAATCGGTCATTTTAGATAAGGTATTATTACGCGATCTAGAGAATTTGTTGTCTGTTTTTATCTAAACAGCTTAATCCATAACATTGAAAATATACGGCTTCTGAAATTCTAAAAATTTAAGTTCCTCGCGCAAATAAATCGATTCTAATATTTTACATACACTCATAGTCTTCTATCGATCTGCATAATTTCATCAAAATCGGTGACCACAATGTCGCAACGTCTCCTTGTGTTAGGTAGATATAAGACATAAATGGATATTTTTTTGTCCAAAAAAGGAGTCACTTAGAATTAGTGGGAAAAGTACGTAAATACTAAGGTTATAGAAATAAAAGGGTAGCTGTTAAAACGATGTTCTAAAAGAGATCTACGTAATTGAATAGAGGCGATGAATTAGATTCAGCAACAACTGTTGGAATTCGAGACGAGTAGTCGAATGCAAGAATTTCGGATTATATTTAATTTAGAGAGTCAGAACTTGGGAAGACACAGCCATATATATGATAAATAAGGAACGAATGACGGACTTGTGTAGCGAAATAAGAATAGTCATCAGCCCATTTAGTTTTGCGATCAGCAAATTTAGACTGGTGACGAAAGAAGTGAAAAAAGATGTATTAAATGTGTTCGGAAAAGGACAAACGACTATCGAGGAAGATAGCGAAATATAGAACTAATGGGCGGAGGGTAAATGCAGCATAGGAAAACATTGAAATTAAAAAATTAATTGAGGAAAGAGAGACTGACTTTATCGTGAGGAGAAGTAAGTGAAAGGAAAACAATTTAAATGAAGAGAAGCAACGGCAACAGTATACATATTGAAAATAGTAGAGGGCTGAAGCTTCTGGAAGATCGCAAAAAAAAAAAAGACTTTCTCCGAGCGCGATGAAATGGAAAGGAGAGGTGAATCATGAGATCAATCATGAAGCGAGTAAACTAAACTGGAATGTTAATCCCTGTCATTTTATCCGTAAGAGGTGGTAGATGGGCATTGCCAAGAGCTGAAATCGGGGTGTAATGTTTTTCAATAAGATACGTGTGAGAGGAGAAACATAAAACTATTCATAATGTTAATACCGAACGTTGAACACGTATTACTAGGATTTTAGCCTTTAAACAGTTTTCTGATAGAGGATGCCAGAGGAGGAACCAGGACGTAGGGAAGAACTTTTTTAGGAATAGGAGTAATGAACAGAAGAAATCTAAGAGAGTGAGAGAAAGAGAGCACCTTGGAAAGGAAAAAACTAAAGTGGTCGAGGAGAAAACCAAGTTCGAACAAAATTTTTAATTCGATAATATTAAAGGTAGAATTTAGGCATGAAGAGTTTTTGTTTTTACTTTAAACTCTTTTCTATTTTTGGGCTGGTCAACTCGGGGGGGGGGGGGGGGATATTTACTCGGAAACAATTAGAAATGAAAAGAAAAAGTTATACAATGAGCCGCATGTGGGTAATGACATAGTTTTAAGAATAGATCGTATTATTCTCGTGTTAGAACTTTTATTTGTTTTTAATCTTCGTAAGTAAACGGTGAGACATATATTCGAAGTGTTGTCCAGTGGGATCACAACCTTTTTAAAGAATGAAATGAAAACAACAAAAAACCCGCCTGTGTATGGCACGTGATTATGAAGCATTCTGCGACAAATGTTTTAAGCACAAATTCGGCATAAACGATTTTAAGCTAAGTCTCATTTAATATTTAGGAAAAGACAAAAAAAAAAAAAACCAAACGAAACAAACGGAAACATTGCGAATTGTAAAGCGCGAGGGAACACAGTCGCTCTCCTATCCCGTTGATTAAATTTCCACAGGTCCGATATGAGCGGATAACTGTTATCGAAGAGCGTAGAAAGCGAGAGGTGATAGAGTGTAAAGATCGTGACATTAAACAGCGGCGCTGCAACGTTTACAACGCGAAGTCGTGGAATGTCGGACAAAAGTCGCGCGATAATTGAAACGATTAAAAAATCCTTTAAAATTATCTTTCACCAAATGAAAACTTTACCCTTCTTTTCCAGAGAAAGAGAGAGTAAGATGGGACGGCTAATTTTCCGACGGTAAAATTTGGCGGCGGATGCGAAATGAAGTCCAGTTGGCAATTTGATCTGTAAAAAATTACAGTCATTCCTCGTTCGAGCCGATTCCGCTTCCGACGAACGCGCGTTAGACGGAGGAATGAAATTTAAATTTCAATCGAGAAATTAGAATAACATCCGCGAGTAGGATAGGTGTATGTGCGCGTACAAGGGGCGGCTGCGGAGCTCTGGCTTTTGCCGGAGACAGCACGAAGTTTACATTGCAATGTTTAACCGGCATTAACGAAAAGAGCAAACCGAAGGCTGCCTTTCATTGGGCCCGTCGTCGCACGCTAAGTGTTATTACTGTAAACAGAAATGTAGGCTACATCGCCGCCTTCTGCCTTGTCATAATCTCTTTAACAAAACACTACTCGAAGCTCCGGCTCCTCGGCCGAAACTCCATTCGATTATTATTACGCGCCCGATGATACTACAAGTATCGGAAGAGCACCATATACATATATAAATATATACATATATACATATATACATGTACATATATGTGTATGTATTATACGATCGGATATGTACGCGGTAGATATACGATCTCCGGATATATCGGATGATCGGATAGTAAACAGAGAACTCGCGTCTTTCCTTCTTTTTTTCTCTTCTTCTTTTCCTCACGAAGAAGATGAAGGAGAACATTAGGCGATGCGTAGCAGCAGTGCAGCCGGTTGCAGACAGACGAACGGTCGTATGCGGAGAATTAGACGGAACAGCGAGAAACGCGCAATGTAAAATATTCCACATTACGCAAGGTTTCCGGACCAAAGCATCCGAATCCGAACCCCGAACTAGCGCGATCCGAGCGCAACAACAATACTCTGCGGTATCGTCGTCATCCGTTTTCTTCCCACACATAGCACTTTCCCATTCGGCTTTTAGTGGTCGCTCGGCGGTAATCGTGCGAGATGCTGGTAATTTTGTGCATGACTCCGGACGAGCGCTACACAACACATTGGATAGAGTCGACGACGGAGAGCTGAACTGCCGCTGGAGCCCTTCGCCGACCGGTTGTGGCAGTGCGACTAGGGCTTTACTCTCGAACGTTGCCACTATCGTAGTAGTGGAACGGCGCGAACTCGAACTGTGTACATTGAGGAGGTTCGCTTCTCTTTTGATGGTGGCAGCAATAAAAACGATTTCAGCGTTTGCCGTGTTTAGTTTTCACAGTCGAACGACACAGTTACGAATTTCGTGCATTGTTAGAGAAACATTTTCGTCG
The DNA here is from genome assembly GCA_039619475.1 of Icerya purchasi. Taxonomy (NCBI): domain Eukaryota; kingdom Metazoa; phylum Arthropoda; class Insecta; order Hemiptera; family Monophlebidae; genus Icerya; species Icerya purchasi. The sequence continues at coordinate 286,204,551 of CM077116.1, forward strand.
TCTTCTTTCGCCGCTCTCGGCCACTCTTCAAATCGGTTAACCGTTCGGCGTTTTTCGTTAATTTTTTCCCGATTTTTAATTTAAATTTATTCTTCCTTTAATTTCGTGTTCGTATTTTCGTTCGTATCAGCCGCGTTGTGCTCCCGAAACGAACGGTTCACGTATAAAAGCGGCTTTTGCGCGCGCGTTTACCGATTTTCCTGCAATAATAAATGCTATAACAGCAGAAAAGCTGGAAAAAACATTACCCACACACCTTGAACACACTACGTTAACCGAATACTGCGGTAAGTGTTTTTGGTTTTTTGGTTTTTTTTCGTTCTCCTTTACTTCCTAACATTAGTGAAGATGGTTCGATGGCCGGCGCTGGTGCCAGTTGCACGAAATGTGCTTATAAATATTATTTCGGAACACATCAGCGCTATAGCACTTCCGTAGCATGTTTTAATACATGAATGAAACATTTTTTTTTAAACTACTTTAAAAATACATATTCTGCAATTAATATTCCTTTTCACTCTTTCGCCTCTAGTGTAAGTTATTGCTTTATAAAGAGTATATGATTTAACCGGTAAAAAATGGAATTAAAGAAGAAAAAACGTTATTTGTTTTGGCGGTACATTTTTTAAACCTTTTTTTTTTCCCCTCTTTGAGACTATCGCTATTGTAAAATACACGCGCGAAAAAAATAAATACACGTTAAATATCAAACCACTGCAATACCTTTTTTTTTTTTTTTTTTGATAAGTTATAAAAATTGATTATAATTGACTTAAAATGCGAAAATGTTTACCAACAGAAGTCACGGAAAATTCCTAAGACAAGTTCCAACAAAAGAGTTATTAAAACTCGTGAAGCGATTAAATTTAAAAAAAAGACATAAGCTCCGAATATCTAGATTGAAGGAATTTCGAAATTAGATTTTTATCAATTTGAAATAAGTGGATACACATAGATTTACGGAAATCATCATAACAAATGTGTTGTACATTTTACAGTTTGTTCGAATTATTTTTCTAAATTAGACGTATTTTAAACATTAGAAGTTCGTCGTTATCCACTTCTGTACAGAATGTTATCAAGTTTCCTTAATTATTCTTTTCACTTTTTTCTTTTTTTTGTCTACATTTTAACCATACCAATTCTTTTTCGTCTCCTTCATTCCCCCCTTTTTTTTTTACCGTGATAAGGGGCTTTCTTCTCTGGTTTTGTGTACTCTATATTTCCTTGTTTCTCAGCCACACTACCTTTAGTCGTTTATTTTACTTCAAATAAAATTATCCTCTCTCTGTATTCCATCAATAAGAGGAAATATTCTTATAAATTTTGCCGTTACATTTTCCTTCCTCTGGCACTATAAGAGAATAAGTGTGCACCTTTGGATGATTTTTTCAAGTTTTCCATTTCCAAACGTATTTGCGCTATCTGGAATTGTTATTGACTTCTAAATAAATGTACTACGACAATTTTTTTTTTTTTTAAAGTGTTCGTATCTAAATTGCGACGCGATTTCTTTTTAGTTTTCCCGGTTTTCTTTTTCAACATTTATTTTCCGGTTTGCTTTTAAGAAAAATGATTACGCCAGTTTTCCGTACACCTTTGAATTTAAGTGTGTGAAAAAATCTGATATAATACCGCTCGCATTAGCGTATATTTTGGAAATCCGAAGTGCCTGCACTACTAATGCTAATTTGTCCTATTACGGAACTGACGAGTTTTACTCTGTCCGTTCTTTGGATAATAATTTTTAATATATATTTAAGGTGTTGATGAAAAAGATTCAAGGGCAGCCCTGAGATTTCTTCGAAACATCAATTAAAATGATCAATCGTCGGAATGGTTTTATCGAATAAATTCGATTATATAAATTAATTACACTTTTTGTTTTTTAAACGAATGAATAGAAAATAGAGTTAAGCTTTAAAAAATTATCTTTAAAATTTCAAAGAAGATCGCGGCTCAAATATTTTCGATTTTTTTTTATCGGTTTTAATAATGAAATCCAAATTTGCGACATCGGTTTGCTGACGAAGTGCAAGAGGCGACTTTTAAACGTTTTTGCTCGGTTTTGAATTTTGTAAAACGACGTACTAAATACCACACTTTAAAAATGAAACTCTCTAAAGATATCTTTAGGGGAAGCCTCGAGAGAAGACGATTTTTCCGAAAGCCTCTCTTAAAGACATCGTTATATTTGATGTCTTTGGAGTCGTGTTTGTTTTTCGGTCTTAAATTAATCGAAAGTAACCGACGGTCAGGAAAAAGGAGATTTCAGGGACAACGAAATTTTAAGGAAAATATTTCTTAAGAAATTTTTATTACGGATATTTTTAAACAATGTAGACGTCTCTACATTAAATTTTTATATAGTTTCTCTTATATTTGGGATGGTAGGATACGTCGTTTTTTAAAATTATTCCGAATAATTTTCCGTTCTTTAAAATTACTTCGAATTATTTTGCGAGAGCTAATGCCGTTGCATTGAGTATAGAGAGAAAGCCTAACATTTCACAATCCCCCCCCCCCCCGACAAGGTTACGGTCACTTATTTTACTTTGATTGAAAATTAATCAAATTGACGCCGTCAACGGTATCGATAGAACATCTCAACATTTAGTCGTTTAATTTTTAGTTTTTTCAGCTGTTATCAAAACTATTTCGTATGCTACCATCTGTATGATCGATGATCGCGTTGTTCGTTAATTGCTTGTCGCCGGGGGGCGCAACAACGGAGGGTCCAAGGATACCCGGGGGAAATTGTGATGCCGCAGCGAAGGCTAACGCTTTAATTTAACACCTATTCTGCGTAAACCGAATTTCCCAGTTTGCGTCGGTCCATAATTACTAAATTATCTCGCCTCCGTTTCTCGCATAGTCTCCTTCCTCCTTCACTAAATTGCTTTTCTTTGGCTGCATCTCCTAATTATCCATTGGATCATCCTGAAGGAGGTTTCCAGTATGTTTGTGATGCGAATCACGTGCTCTTCGAGTGCTCCGGTTTATCTCGCGAGCGTGAATTACTTTATTATCATCTTTTAAAGCTTGGTCTTCCTGCTCCTTTCAACGCCTCTTATGAGTGTTCCTTGATTCCATTGTCGACAGAATAAAAATATAATTTCTATTCTATTCCATGTATCTATTCCTTTTTGCTGGGCTAATGTGCTCTTTGGTAGCAAACCCAAGGGGGGTAAAAAAAAACCAAAAAAAAAAAACCGAATTTTATCGTAAGTTGGAACAAAATCGAATGAAAATCGAATAACTATGTAAATTGATGAAAAAATAACTAAATAAATTTAAACTTGGCGTCACATTTGTAATTTTGAAAATATTGTTATCTATTCCTCTTTTTTTTTGGTCATCGATAGACACACACTCTGAGCACCCACTTACAATGTTAGGTTGTTGCGCCCCTGCTTGTCGCTATCAAATAAACCATGGAGGCTCTGATGATGAATAGAGCACTACTATTCGAAAGGACAACCGAAGAAAAAAAGTATGGACGTGGTTGTTACTGAAAAAAATCGACAACTGGTTAATAGCAAACAGCACGAAAATTTTAATTCTTTATAAACCATGGAGGTTAAAAACGCAACTTTGAAATATTTTTAATGATCAATCAGAGGCAAAATTTGTAAAAATTTAACATCTCTCTTCGATGCGTATTTCCGTAACGTTTAATGAATTGCCTGGCGCAAAAGGTTGAGTATATTGTGACGATCGGTGAAGGTCGTATCAGTTACTTCCCGATTGGAAACATATTTGTCGCAAAAATCTTCTGTGTGCGTGTGCTGAATGTCGAAAGTATCGTACACGAACACCAGCAACCCATAAGCGATTTTTCGAGCAGTAATTTTTCTTTTTTCTTCCTTTTTTTTCTTAAATAAAACAAAAAACACTAGTTTAATTTTTTTTTTACCATAATCGGACACCATGCCAAGAAAAATTATATCACGATTAGTTTTTAAGGAATATCTAAATTACTTTTTTTTTTTCGGTGTTTTTTATTATTTTCTTAAATTACGCGAAACCCTTGGACCAAATTTGCTCAAAATACAATGCTCACTGGACATCATAAACCGGAAATAAATTCAAAAAATATTTGTTGAAAAAGTTTTTTTTATCTTTTTTTTAGATTCTCCATTCTTCTTGAAACCATAAAAATATCGTAAAATTTCCAATTTTATTTTTCGCGGATAACTTCCTCCTTTGTTTAACTGGTTGTTTAAGCTTTTGTTTCCATATAGCGCAATGTCCGTAATGTTTTTTCTTCGACATTCCTTAGTTTAAACTTATTTTTATAAAATTGCGTCATATTCAGGATCAGTAAAGTTTTCTTTGTTAATGTACGGTCTTTGCTTTGAAAATTGCACACAGCAACAAAACGTACTTTTTAGATTGTCTTTATTCACGAAGTGTGCCTTGCATTCACGTTTGCTGTTTAAAATTTCTTCAACTATCTTTTCAACCGGAAGAAATTAATGCGTAACCGATATTCTGTACCGGTTTTGTCAGTGTATATTTTTATCTAGCGTTTGATAAACGTACCGATTGTAAAATATTGTAAAATATTGTAAAATATTGTAAATTATAACATATTTACTTTTACAGAATAAACGATTGCATTGTAAATGGCAATTTAATAATGATCCTTAACATCGATAAAATTTCGCGAAGTATCACACTTCTTTTTGATTACATAATTAATTATATCGCGTAATGTAAATTATTTAAATGCGATACAGTGACCCAAATCGTTTTCTATGTGCTTTACTTAAAATTACTATCGGTGATTATTTAAGTAATTTTGATATAACAGTTTTCTTTTTTTTTCTTTTTTTTTCTTTTTTTTTCTTTTTTTTTCTTTTTTTTTTTTTTTTTTTTTCTTTTTTTTTCTTTTTTTTCTTTTTTTTTCTTATTTCGAATGTAAGTTAGGGAAAGCAAGAAATAATTTATCAACTATCACGGTGGCCTAGAGATTGTAGTGTACAGGCCGACTAAAACAGAGGTCACTTAATTTTTGGCAACGCATGGTGGAACAAAAATGCAAAAATATAAATTAATCATTTGCCAGAGCCCCAGTCTTTAATGCAATGTCGCAGAGCAAAAAGTAAACCAACTTGAGGGACTTACGAGTTCTTTTTTTCTGATATTTCTCGATTTTTGGAACAGCTGAGCATTTTTTAAAGACACACATCTTAAACGTCCTGTTTCGTAACATCCGGCCTCTCACCTTATCTGCGAATTGTAACATTCGATAATTGTTTGGTCGATATATGCGTAAGAAATAAAAAAGAGGGAAAAGAAAAAAACTACGCGTGTTGAACACCAAAAATAAAAATACTAGATCGCCTTCATATGATAATCGGTCGCAGTAAACAATTTTTAAAAATACAACTGTTATATCGGCGGATAAATAGAGTTGCTCATCTCTTCCTTTCATATTGACTTTTTACTCTTCTCCGGGCTTACCACTTTCTCTCTTTCTTCTATACAGTTGTTTTTTTGTTTGTTTTTTTATTTGGTTCAAACGAATTCTCAGTTTTAGCGCTTCAGAAAAATCAAAGTAAAACAATGTCTAAACTGATCTGAATAATATAGGATTTAGGTTGCTCGAGTTTCATAAATTATTGTCCTAATATTTAAATTGCAACCGGCGGACAAACAAAAATTCAAAAAAACTTTTAAAAACATTTATTTTCTGTGAAAATAGTCTAATGCTGCAGCCGAAATTTAAATAGTTTTAAATGACCGGTATTATTTTATTGTTAACGATATATATATATATATATATATAAAACTCGGCCATTTTGGCCTCGCAAGGGGCTGTGCCCCTTGATCCCTCTTGCTTTCATTTCTGTCTCTTTCTCTTCTATACTTCGTATAAAATGATCAAAATTTACAACGTAATTCTTACTGGCATCAACACACAAAAAATAACATAACCACAAAAATCCTATTCTAACATTTACCTTTCGTTATATAAAATTAAGACATTTTTTCGTTACATATTTTATTACATAAAATTGTGACATTTTTTAAATAACAATAACAAAAATCCTACAAAATATAACAAACGTTACATAAAATTGGGACATTTTTTTGGGACATAGCCTAAGAATTACGATGTAATTAATAAATGTTTTCCTTGTTGGTAATATAGTTAGAAGGTTTTGCTTGGTGTTGTGGGGGGTAGCCCTACGCACTGAGAGATCCAAAGAATTATACTTTGGTGCTTCAGTATTTCAATTTACCCTTAGGCATTTAATGTTTTTTGCGTTTTGTTTTGCATATGTATTAGAAATAATTGACGCTGCCTAGTGTGAGCGGCTCGTATCTAGGAAGTTCAATCGTTATGTAACCATGGTGACGTAAAGTGTATATCGGCAATTTTGTTACTTCATTTTTTTTCCCACTTGTTTCGTAAATAAAATTACTGGCAACAATTAAATAGCCAGAAATATTTTTATTTTTTATTTTCATTCGAAATTGAAACAATAGTACACTGTCTTTATTAAACAAATTTTCTCTAATGTTTGATGTTTTCAACGAAGCAACTGTATCGTGAGGTTGATGGCGAAAGCAAACAGGGGCTGAAGCCACCGACTGTACTTTCACACACACACACACACATGTATATATACATATATTGATACAAATCAGGGTTTGTAGTGCTATCTTTAATGTAATAAGCGACGAAAGAAAATGAAATATTGAGCTAGTTTTTTAGCAATAATCCTAAACTCAGCAGGTTAGTATTAAACGTCGTTTTAGAACAATCAAAATTCGTATCAAACGTCAACTTTGGATAATTCGATTACTTTGTATTAAAGCTCGTATAATTACATCGCCTTAGATAAAAATCATCGAAAAATTTGTATTAAATGGCCTCCGAATTGGCGATAAAGAATTCATATTAATATATATATATATATATATATATATATATATGATCTTTTAACTTTAACGACGTATATTTTTAAACTACCGATTGTTTATTATACGCGGTAAATTTTATTAAATTATTTTAGATCATGTGAACAAGTGGCAATACGTAGCTTAGGTGACGAGATATGTAATAGGTTACGAAATTATTGTAATAAGGCAAATTATAGTATATGTTATTGATTTTTCTTCTTCATTCTAAAGGCTTAGACTTGTCGGTGCCAATTTTAGTTTCCATTCCTCTCTTTCCATTGTCATCCTCTTCGTATCTGAATATTTGTTGTAACCAGCCATTTCGATCATGTGTCTCACAGACTTCTTCCTCGGTCGACCTTTTTCTTTCCTCCCATTAATTCCTCAAATCTTCCAGGTTGTAGTAGTGATCTCACGTTCCATGTACCTATATTCTAGTGTTATTTTTACCTATCGCCATCTTATTCACATTAGTTCCGTTCTTTTCTTGAGTTTTTTCCATACTAGATGTAATTCTTCGTACCCTATTTCCATGTTGTTTTTTCTCTGTTATCGCACGATGACCTGGGGATTGGTTAATTAATTCTTCCGCGTGTTTGTCCTTATTGATTATAGTTTTAGAATAAATTCTTAATTTTTTTTTTCTAGATTTTTGAATTCGATTGTTGCACGTACGAATACTTTCGATTTATCTGCATTTACAAAACATTAGCAAGTTCTATATGTAACGTAAATTATTATACGGAGCCGGAAAATGGCGAACTAAAGTAAATATATCCGAGTGAGATTACATTTACGTCATATTAATAAACGGTGGTACTATCACTGAAAGTTGGAAAAGTTTTGAACAATTTGACGAATTCCTGAAAACGCCCAATTATAGAACACAGTTTGAAGGATTTTCGTATCTTAGTACACATGACCATGACTTTGTACGGTGTTTAAAAAAAATGGTGCCGACTAATATTTTGTAAAGATAATCATGAAAACAATGATCCCGACTATTTTGTAAAGATAATGATGGAGATTGTTAATAATTCGTACCGTTATGTATTTTATATTGTATGTTTATCGTCGTATTATTTACAAAACAGTTTAGGTTGTTCCACATTTGTTTGGTTTTTTAATTATTTTTGATTACGAGACAAGTATTTTCGGTATGCTCGAAAGCCATATAGTTCGATAAAAATATTTGGTAAAACTTTATAAGTATCTTTCTCCGCTCTTTCATTCGATAATCGACCGTTTTCAGGAATTCGTCAAATTGTTCAAAACTTTTCCAACTTCCAGTGATAGTACCACCGTTTATTAATGTGGCGTAAATGTAATCTCACTAACTCGGATATATTTACTTTAGTTCGCCATTTTCCAGCTCCGTATAATAATTTACGTTACATATAGAACTTTCTAATGTAACGTAAATGCAGGTAAATCGAAAGTATTCCTCCGTGCAACAATCGAATTCAAAAATCCAGAAAAAAAAAAAATTAAGAATTTATTATAAAACTATAATCAATAAGAACAACCACGCGGAAGATAGTATGGAAGAGTTTATAAGTTAGTCCGAAAAGACAAAAAAAAAACTGGGGCAAAAAAATAGATAAAAAAATTAAAAATGGAAGCGTTCGGTTTAAAAATCGCACTATGAAACCACCATTGTTTTAAAACGGATGTTTAGGTAGACTGGAAATAGCTGAACTAAAATACGTTTTCCGTTGTTGCTGATGCAGTATTGTTCGAAATAACGTGGATGATTTTTACCTATTTAGCAGCATGGATTACAGTTAATACGTCACTGCCGCGCTGAGATAAAAAACTGCGCAATACGTACAGACTGCTGTTTTTTTTGTTTTTGTTTTTTTCGTTTATTCTATACAGCGCAATTTGTTTCTCTCCCTACTTTCTTTCGTTCCACATACACTCGTTTTTTCTCTCTCTCTCTCAATGAATTTTACGCAACCGTTTGATGGATATTTGCGTATTTACAATTAATGGTGGGGGGGGGGGGACCCTCTTAAAAGCCGTATATTTTTAGTCAAAATAATATTCGTTAAAATTAAAAATTTTTTGGAAATATCTTGAATTTCGTAATTTTTATCCATCAACCGAATTACGACAAATATCTGTATTGTATGACTGTGTTCTTTAATTAATTATAATTAAATACTGTAAAATATTTCCAGCAAAGTCCCTTCGTGATTAGGGAAAAATTTATACTAGAGTATCTTTCGGAATTCCTAAAAGTGTCCCGACTTTCTGTTTGTGCTCGAGTGGAACGAATTTTTACAAATGAAAAGTTTCATTCGTAATTTAATCACCATTTGCCGGAATGTGAGAAAAATAGGGCGAAAAAAACTCGTACGTCGGTGCGAAAGATGATCGACCGGTGTTTAGCGGAAATAGATTATACCGCATGGGGTCTCATTCGGTTGTATTATGCGCTGCTTGGTTGTAGAAAAGAATTTGTTGGGCATTTTCGAGTATTCTCCCAGAAGGTGTTGCTTAATGGATTCATATCGGCAACCCTTCCAGTGTGTACACACGGACTAGGCGTTTCAATCTCTGCTGATGATGTGTACGCTTTATATGGCAGTGTTAGAAACTAGCTATGGACAGAAGCTTTAAACGATCGTAATATTTAAATGACAATCGGTAATTTATGCAGGAAGAAATAGCAACCATTAGGTGCCTCATTATAGGGTCTGTTCATAATTTCGGCATGTGAGTATAGAGTACACCGCCGCGTAATCGGTTGATCTTAGTTTAGTACGGTGCTTGCGACTGAGTAAATCGCTGATTCTAATCTTAGCCGGAGAGTTAATCAAAAACTCAAAATAGATTTAGAACGAAACTAAAACTGGAAGATATTAAATAATTTCTTAGCGTAAAATATGAGTTTTTTTTTTTTTTTCTGGTTGCAAGCTGAAAAAGTCAATGCAATGCTTATCGAAATTATTATAATTATTTATTATTAATACAGCATCAGACTAAATGCATGTCAGTCTCTACCTCGCTCAACCTTAGGCTTCTAACACTCGTTTCCGGTTCGTTCTATCTTGTATCTTGGCTGTAATTTATCCGATTCCTATTGTTGACGGTCTTCCCTTATTCTTTTTAGGTTATCTGACACTATTTTAACCCGCTCATTTGGATTTGTTCTGCAAAGAAAAGGATTTTCTTGAGTTTGCCAGTGTAACAACCGAAACATTCTTGCGGGTTTTAATTTCCAAGATTTCGATGAATAAACTTGATTAGTTTTTCCGCTTGATGACTTTTAGTGAGTGGTCTTTCTTGTTTCTCTTTCGAAGGTTCTTTTGTGTCTCGAAATTCTTATCGCGTGCCTACGATCGCTCTTTTATATCTGCTCGTTATGTAGAGTTGAGATTTCTCTGAGTTAGAACTTAATTAATCTGTTTTAACTTTTTTTTTTTTTTTTTTATGTTTCTGACCCGGACTGTATATAGTCATCCATCACACTTCGGCGATTATATAATTATTATCCAGGGCCAGAACAAAGTAAATAATGAACACTATACGAAGGAAGGAATCCGCATGACATCAATTTTTCAGAAAACGTTTTTCTAAAGAGTTTACCTGACATGATTACATTCAGCGGAATCCGTGAAATTTTTATGTCACATGTGAGTGCCCCATACGCAATCTGCAGACCAAGGTAACATATCTGCGAATATATACACGATATTTTTCAAAAATAGGTGCTTAAAATTTAAATTTTCAGTATTTTCTGAGGAAAATAGGTCGATTAAAAAAAAAAAAAAAATCTAATTACCATACAGAATCAGCTATGATATATATATATATATATATATATATATATTCCAGAAGTTAAAAGTAATAGCAGATAAAACATCATTGAACTCTTTAAATACCTTTTTGTGTACCACATGTTCGCAAGTTTATATTTGATGTTAATTATGTACTTTTGATAACGATTTTTCGTCAAGTGTGTGTATAAAAGTTCGATAGACCTCCTCTGCACCTTAAGCGCCAGTGCCATTTAACTTCAAAAAAGATGCAGTTCCGTTTACATATCGGTCTTAATGGATACATCTCACGACAAAACGTTACAGATTTTGTCACTGTAGGGTTTTTGTTATTTCGCGCGGCACAATGGTATTTTTTCTTTACCGATTAAAAATACCACAGAGAAGCTCTACCATTTTCCTTTATAACTGTGACCGTAGGAAATTTCGAGTTCATATTTAAAGGCCGGTATTACTGAGAGAAATGTGAGCTGCCTCTGGCCGATTGTCGTTCATGTAAAACCAAAGTTACCAATACAACAGTGCCTTTTGTGCGCAGACTTAATCCGGCCCGATGAATTCTCATTGTGACTGACAAGGAATATCATCGCCATCAACGAAGAATTCCAAGTTCACGATTGAATAATTAGCTGTTTACAAAAGTTATTCTGCCGTCTTCTAACGAACGTTGGAGTTGCTTTTCATAACAACTTTTCTATCCTCTCCGACATGTCGATAGATCGTTTCTTTTTTCGTTTTTGAGTTTAACATTCGTTTTAATCTTCTGGCGTTTTTCGTTCTTTTCCTAACCTCCTATATGTTCCCGTCCGATTCTGGTAAACTAAGCAGAATATTTTTTGGCAAAAAGAAAAACCCGTATATTACACTAAAACTTCTGTAGTTAATATTTTTGCTCCGGGTTCATGCGTTTTATTTCCGCGATTAATAATACTGAAATAAACGCTCGATAAAATGGTACATGTTTAAAGTGTTTCGCGGCTTAAGGCTTCACTGTTCTATCTCAGCAGTTCTGCGTTGCCCCACTTCGGACTGGTTATAGCGCGTTGGTTTTGAGTTTGTTCCAAGTGTGCAATAAAGAAACCGGAAGTGTTCGTGTCCATTAATGGAGTTCCGCTTTGTCTCTTTCCGTATCGTTTTATAAAATCTATCGGTTGAACTAGCGGCCGCCTGATCGCAATGCAAATAAGAAAGGAAGAACGAAATTCTGAGCGCTATCTCTGAACAATAAGATTACGTCAGTTTTATGTTATACGTATATACCTATATCTATCTATCTATCTATATATATATATATATATATATATATATGTATATATATATATGTATATAGATATAGATATATATGTATATAGATATAGATATATATGTATATAGATATAGATATATATTTCAAGAATTAGTAACTAAGCCGTTTAATCTTTCTCTTAATTTTTGCCGGAACGTTTATCGGACTCGATTTTTAGATTGGACTGTACCGGTCATTTCGAGAAATCCAGATGAATTTGTTGGTTCTGTGGAATCGTGAGAGAAATGAAGGGAGCGAGTCGCTTCGGAAAAACCCACAAAAGCCTTCGCTGACTCTAACGCCATCAGTTGATCAGTTTTCGAAGTTGTATAACGTATTTGTGATATGAGCGTTTGGCTTCCACTATGGAAGACTCGGTTTCGATCCCGAGCGACGAAAAAAATTATTAAGAAGAATTGAAATAAAAAAAATACCCGCTAATAATCACGTAGAAGGCAATGGCAAATATACATACCATCACATGCGCGCTAGTTAGTACACCGCAGACAGACACGGGGCTGCTCTATCGATAAATCAAACGGTTACTAATCAGTTCCGAATGCAGTCTTGCGTGTGTACACATTCGTACTGCATATAACAATTGCTATAAGCACTATATGCCTGTGTCTGTACAGCTGAAATGTACGAATAGGTAGTCGCCGACGCTCAAGAATTAAGTATGGCTCTATAAAGAAGAAGACCTTCTATATCAGATAATTTTGGTATATTTTTCTATTGATTATTATCCTCAAAGTTTATTATAAAGGAAATAATCTGTATGTAGTTTTGCTCGCTTGTCTTGAAAGCGATACGTGTAAAGCAAATTATACGTTAATTAATTATCATTGTATACGTATAAGGGAAGCGATCTAAATCGCGTAATATTTTAACATTATGTAAACGTTACATTACAGTAGCCCTAGAATGCTGGTTCAGGCAATTTAACGAATGAACATTTTTTCTTCGACTACGTTACCGATACTGAATGTAAAATTTACGTGATTTCAAAATACTAAGCATCGTGCAATGTGACATATGTCGTCTAATGATTTCGCATAATGCCAGTAACAGACCAGGGACCTCTCTGAATATTACATTAATAACGAGTTGCGAATTCGTAGATTTAGTTAAAATCAAATTTAATGCTTATTTTAGATACGTAAATGTCGTTTAATTCTGGTTAATTATAAAGATGTAGGATGGTGAATTTTTAAAAATAGACTGTCTCGTGTGTGTCCGTAATGGTGTTGATCTAATAGTCGTTTATATTATGTATCTTCCGTTTTGCTTGTCAACTTGTTTCTGATCGTATCCGTTTATCTACGAACGCACTGAGATATCATATATACACACACACGCACCCCCCCACATATATATATCTTCTTCTTCTAACTCATTCGCTGTCGAGTATGAGTGTCATTTCTCTTATCATTTCTTCTCCGTCAGAAAGATTGGAGAAAGAAAAAAGTGAAGAAGTGAGAAATGAGAAATGACGGTAGCTGCGCATATTATAGGAGCACAGAAGTTGGTGCGCAAGCAACAACCATGTCGTCCACCCGACTACATCAGTTAACCCAGTGGCAAGGATGAGACCAGGACGATTGGACTGATGCAGTTGGTGCAGATAACTGCGGACAGGAATAGGATAAATTTATCTAAAAGAAAAGGAACAGAAAGAAGATGGGTAAATAGATGGACGAAGAAAAAGAATTAGAAAACGTAAAAAGGGAAAGGAAAAAGGAAAAGGAACGCGCTTGTCCAAGGGGCTTGTGAGAGAGTGGTTTAATTTCGGAGAATCCATTCTGCACACATATACATACATATATATATATATATATATATATATATTTCATATATTTTGTCCTCCTGTAATATTTATGAATTCCTCCTATAATATTCTTGCATAGGATTTGTCGCAAAACTTACAATTAAAGAACCCTACCATCGTTTGATCGGCACGAAAAACGCGCGAAAATTCTACTGCAATGTAAAATGTAATTTAAATTTTCATCAGCTGAAGCGTTTGTAGTTTTTCCGGCGTTGATCCTGAAATGGCCGTTTCATCGATCCTATTCCATTTTTCTTTGATCTTATTTCTTTTTTGAAAATTATAGTCTTTTATGGTAATGTCGCTAATGAGAATCGTACGGTCACAAGTATCGTGTGTCTTTCGTTGATACGTTAATTTGGCTTTAAAATCGTCCTGGTGACGACCACTTTCGTTCGATTAGCACGAAGCAGTTCCTTTAATTATGTTACTGTCGCATGTAGAGCGCTTTCATTCAGTGTCTTCATCCTCTTATTATGCTCGTCTGTTCTTTTGTTTGCGATGTCGGGTTATTTAATGTGAAATTAATAATAATTCCGTCAAATTCCGATGGAGGGCACGCGGATGAATTTATTTCAAAGGAGATATTTCTTGCCTTAATTTTCACGAACGTGTCTTGCCTGGTCGAGGGACCGGCCACCTTAGCTGCTTTTCAGTTGACACTTTAATAACGCGATGTGAACCTTATATTCAGTGCTCTGTTTTTACGTTATTCATTTTTAAAAAAGTCATTCAATTATAATTTGATAATTTATGTGTAACATGAATACGTACATTTTTTTTTTTTGTGGGTTTTTGGTTGCATGAAAAAACTGTAACAATTAACAGCGGCTTCGAAAGATACATACGAGCTGTATTACATTTAGTTGTACTTCTAAAATCAACAGTCGCTTGTTAATAAATGGCAAATAATGATGAAATGTATTATGTAATATAGATTATTAAAAACTTAACGGCACGCTAAAATAATTTTAAATATTAAGCAATGTTACGCAGTAGCTGTGTAATATTAGTTGCAAATAGCTTTCGTTTCGCAAATTATTATATGCTAGTCTGTTTAGACCGTTAACTTTCTCCGATCGGCCGAGTAAGTGTGGACTTGTGAGCAGCAAAAAAACTTACCGAATATAGTCGCGAACGTGCCGCCGTACACTGTTAATGTCAATGGTTAGAAGAGCTTACGGTAATCGTTGAAACATGTTTTCTTCGTTTTCGTCAATTTAAATTTTCTATTTTTTATCTTTCGGGAATTGTACGTAACGGTGCACATTGAAAATGTAAAAATTAACGCTTCGCGATGGATTAACGTCTGAACTTTAAACGACAAAAAAAAAAAAAAAGAAAATACTAAAATAACTTCGATTATCAGACTACTATTTCCGACCAACGGTTCACACAAATATGCGTGAATAAATGTAATGTTAAAAGTTGAAATGAAAGAATAACAAAAAAAGTGTGTATGTCGTGATTTTAATAAGATTTTAATTTTTTTCTAAAAAAAAAAAGAAAAACTGCATGCGAAGGAATATTATACATTAAATACGAAGTCGGTCCTCCGGCGGTGAGTATGAATTTTTGTTGGCTACTTTTTATTGTTTTAGAAAATGTTGTTAGTATCATCGTTCTAGCTTTCTTAAGAGAATAAACCGCGAAACAGATTCTAAATATTTTGAACGACTCGAAAGCTGTTTATAATACGAATGTCCGACCGACAAGTGTAATTGCTGTACGCATGGTCGCGCAAACGGTTCGTGTGTTTTATATAGAACTCACAGCGAACAGCCTTAAGAAGGCTGTGGGAAAAAAAAAGCGGCGGCGAAAAAGGCCTTTCTCTGGCTGCATTGATGTCTGTCGAGACAAAACTCTGGCTATTTCCGAAGGAATCTGTAACCTATTAGAATTACATACGACAGAGCAAGAAATTTAGTAGTCTTCCTTTGTCTATGTGTTCCTTTTTTAGGATTTTCTGCACTGACCCAAAAAGGGTTTCCCATCTTTTGAAAGCTTTTTTTTTTTTTTTTTTTTTTTTTAAATTGGATTCGTCAATATGGAAACTGGCCCGAGAACAGGAAAAAAGAAAAGTAAGAGAATCAGATTTTTATGTGATGAAAATGTATCAAGCGGTTGGATGACAGAAGGAGAAGGGAGGAAAAGAATAAATGAAGCGCTGCAGGGAGTGGGAACACTGTTTGATGAAAGAGAGGAGTAGAAAGAAGATCGTTCAATTGAAAGCGAGGAGCGCTCAAACATTATGCGATCAGGGTCGCATACGAAAGGCATTTCAAAAGTAATGCGCACATGTCTGTACAAAAAACAATTTATTTGACAAAGTCATATAATTTTTCAGTATAATCCCCTTCTACATCAATGACACGTTCCCAGCGTTGGGGGAGGTTCTAGATGCCATCCAGAAGGCTTTTGGAGTTTAGATCATGAATTCGTCGGGACACAGCACTATTTAAGGCCTCTAAATCCAGAAAACAGATTCCTGGCATCGGCTCCTTGATTTTCTAAAACGGTTCATAATCACACGGAGCCATATCTGATGAATAGGGTGGATGTGACAACCATTCCCAGCCG
The DNA here is from genome assembly GCA_039619475.1 of Icerya purchasi. Lineage (NCBI taxonomy): Eukaryota > Metazoa > Arthropoda > Insecta > Hemiptera > Monophlebidae > Icerya > Icerya purchasi. The sequence goes on from CM077116.1 coordinate 286,220,944, forward strand.
TATTTCGCAAAAACTGCTCGAATTTTATTATTATCATGGGGACGTGCATTATTCTATCAGGCATTACGAGAAGGAATAGGTTCAGGAGGAATAGGAAAGTAAAAGCGGTTAATTGGATGAAGGAAAGCGGAAAAATTGAAGGAAAAATATGGAAGCTTTTCGTGAGATGCGATCGAATAAAATGAAAATTTGCGCCTTCTAAACAACTGTCCTTCGAAAAATGTTCCTTGTAAACACAATAAAATGATCTTATTAGGTCGAGAAAAAAAAGAAAGAAAAAAAATCGCGGGTTTTGAAGAAGAAAAGGAAAAAGAGCATACAAAAAATTCTTCTTACAAAAGCTAATGGGATCGAAAGTTTACAGGGCACGTGATTAGTTTTCAAATAGTTTTTAAATAGTTTAAAGCCGTCGTTGCCGGGTTACGCATCAAATTCTCCAGCGACCTACATATATTGAACTTTATTGTAAAAACAAGTATAACTCCAATAAAAAAGCAAAAAAAGGGGAAGTCTAATAAACCAAACCGTGAAAAGTATATGTCTGAGAAGATAACGCTTGGCTAATGTTGCTCACAGGCAGTGTTCATTCCTAAAACACCAAACAAAATAAAGCAAAAGAAGATGTCAGCAGTATATTTTTGTGTCCCCCTGGCCCGGTAGACACCTTTGTTGGGCCATTTTTCATTATGATTTTTAATCTGTTTCGATACGCTTTATACAGTTGTCTATTATATCAACTAATCGAGCCTATGTATATTTAGGATGTTCTAGAAATGGCGCTATTAACATGCATAGTGCTGAATCCTAGTTTTACCTTTGCCAATTACCCTTCAGAAAAAAAGAAAAAAAAGTTAGTATTTTATCCAAACTTTCTATAAAAACATTCGATACATCATTATTTTCAATATTTCTCCTTATATTTAAGTTGTAAATAGTAAAGTCCATTTTCTGTTATTATTTTATTAAAAGAAAATTATATTTTAAAATGTTAAAAAGAGCCGAACTGTTTCGGAGTTACGTACTCCATAATCATGGCATTAATAAATGCCATGATTATGGAGTTCGTAATTCCTTTTCATATAAATATCACAGTCATCGAGTTGTTTATTACACGGCATCAGAGCTATTTCCATCTTAATGTAACTTTTGTAATACTACAGTTTTCCAGTTTGGCGTTGTTTTTTTTTTTTTTTTTGTTTTTTTGTTATATATTTTATAAATATTCCGTAATATTTCTCGCTTTAAATGTCTACCGATTCGATTTTGTTCATTCGGCTGTGTCGCCCGGTTACGAGAGATTTCGTATTTCTCCTAGTTCGGCGATTAGTTCGACGCTGCCCTTTCTTTCCGCGATAGGCGAGCGCGATTTGATTTCCACTAAAAATATGAGCTTTTCTTTTCTTCTTCGGACTTTTTTGAATAATTTTGCAGTTGCGAGAATTGTTCGCGCGAGCGCGCCTGAATTCCGTACGGGCACACTAGGACGAAACGAATTGTAAGCGGCGGCACTATTTTGCCGGGGAGTATTACGACGTCAGAACATGAGAAATGTTCGTCTACGGAAGAAAGGAAGCGGCTAAAGGTAGAAATGGAGAGGAGTGGGGGGGCGCATTTGTTAGATTGCAAGGAGGACAATTCTATGAAGACGTGTAATTTTTATCGTTCGTTAAACGCGCATTTCGACAGCAACTTTTGCCGGCGGACCGACTGTTCGTTAGAATTGCCGGCGGAGAACATCTTTTTTTGACCCGCTGGTCCTGTTTTAATTTTACGGCCGCTGCACACGATCAATAGGGTGTAAAAATATTATATAAATCGGTCGTTCTTTTCGAGTCGCTACCGATGCCGCTTAATCTTATTCCATAACGGGCCGGTATCGGCTTGTGTGCCGCGATGATTGCGGCATTTCCCGTTCGCCATGTATGCTTTTGCCACGCCGGAGTTAATGAAGAAAAACGATGTCCAAAGGCTGTTAGCGACTTGTACGATAAATCCTCATTTCCCCGTTACAGACTCTCTATACCCGTACGCAACTGAGACACACTAGTAGCGATCTCGTCCACAACGACACCACGGTTTATTATAATTTTCTTTCGCTAGAATTCGCGCTTCCCGCCCGTCGCCGCTGACGGCTGTTTCGCGTTGCGGCAAGGAAGTCACCGCGCGCACCTCGCATCCGCGCCACGAGATGACTGTTTTTATCATCGGTAAGTTGCGAACCTACAGTGATGCAAAAACTTGTTGGTTCTCTCCTCGTAGCAGGATTAATTGATAATCCTGGTTACCACCTCGGGAACCTTTTCAAAACCTATCCTAAATTGTGATTAATTATATTTAGCTGTCGCGCCGCCATCTCCGATGATCGGTCTTTTCCCAACGACCTACACACACACACACACACACACACACACACACACACATGTATCCACCGTTCGCCTGTGTGTCTATATATCTTCATATTTTTCTTTCCCTCTCTTACATTCTTACTATACACACATATATATATATATATATATATATATATATATATATATATATATATATATATATACATGTTATATATATGTATATACTCGCTTATCAATGATTTTTCAAATGATGTATACTTCGCCTTTGTTTACTTTCTGAACTGGCTATCATTACAAGAATATATAGTCACATTCGTTCCGCGTAATAAAATAATCGTTAATTTAAGGTGTATAATACGGTTTTCTCGTCAGCCACTGCAGTTTATAGCAAAAAACGATAAGTCTGCTCGAGCGTGCGGCAAATAATAAAACTAAGGCTATTTCCCATTTCGACCATTATTATTCTGCATGTAGTCCGAGAAGATCTTTGAATTTATATTAAAACGAAAATTCGAAAAAACTTAAACATTATTACAACCTCTATATAAGATTTAGAAATTTAATTTTTCCAATACCTCCCTCATTCGAGCCCTAAGCAAAATTGCGTGTATAAAATATTAAAATATTCCAAGTTTTTTTTTTTTTTTTCAATTCTTTTTTTGGAATGTGAAACTATATGAACGGCTCCGAAAGGGGGGGTCATTGTGTTCACGCGTTTTGCGAAAAATCTCGCTGTAGTGAAACATTTATTTTTCCCATTATTATGATTTTTCTTTTTTATCATTTACGGATCTTCTTTCGAGTGCTCACAATGAAAATGTTCAAAAATTATTCTTTTCCGACATCAGTAACAAGAAAAATTCGCGCGTCTATTTATCAGCGTCCCACGATTTTTGTATAATTCAGTTTTGTTTCAGTCTGCCTTATTCTAGGCCTACTACGCGAACCTTGGAAATTCTTCAGATATAAACTAGTTCGAATATTTTTTTAAGATAAGCGAGTGCAAGAGATGACAATCAGTTATAAAAATCTTATTGTAAGAAATACTCTTCGTTTACTAATGAATAGGATATCCCCCCTGAAATTGTTGCAACGTCAGCTTTACCGTGCGCCCACTCCTCCCCGATGATTAATTTCAGCTGTTTCCGTTGCTAATCGTCCCGCGTACGTCGTACAGTATATTCTCTGATTTGGTATATCTCTCCTCTGCGTTCCGGTAGACATAGTTCGCAATAAAAATATCGTAGGTTTTTTCGCTGCCGACTGTTATTTAAAAATTGCTAAGATCTAACCTTTAATATTTCCCCTTTCGGCCCCAACTCTACACGCCTTTACCGCCGCTCTGACTCATTCGCCGTTTAATTCCGTTAATGGTCCTGCGCGTGTTTTTTAAAGTTAAAAGTGCCTATACACGGACGGTATTTCTTATTAACAGTATATCGGAACTCGTTCTGACACACGGAGCCGGTTCTAACTGGGCCCATTCCTAATTCTCTGTCTAGTTAATTTCGAAAGTCCAGCGATATGCTTCCTAATATAGAATGGTTTACCGTGCTGCTAGCGACACATTCTCGATTTCATGGTCGCGTAATAAATTTCTATGTTTTATTCGGTGCTGTGTTATTGCGATGTAAATTCTATTTATCCAGCTACCGATTCGGCGTCGTCTGAAAACGTTTTTGAGAGTAGCAGAGTTTTAATTTTTTTATATTTGTACTTTTTAATCTAATTTACTCTATATTATGTGCTTCTTTGTTTACGCGAAACGAGCCTACAGCAGTAAGGCGAAGCCCAGAAAGAAACGGAGAACAAAGTTTCAAATGCGCGAGTTGTTAGGATTATCGAATGGTTTTCGAAGGACTCGAAACCGGCAGCGACTCGTGTATCGGGAATGTATGAATTAAAAAAAGTTTAACGGGCCTGCGATGGCACGAGTTGAGTAACTTGTCGGCAACGTCAAACTGTCACGATGAGGAGAGTTCTACTGCACAGAGGTTTGCACAGAACTATTGATTTTAGATCTGCGTTGGCGCGTTAAATGATCGACGACAAAAACGAGAAAGATGGACTCCTTCAGGAAGGAGCCCTAGTGCGTAGCGTGGGCCGCAGTTGTGAAGTAGACGCTGAGCTTCGTGAAGCCTAATGGAAAAGTTAAACTCGTTGACGTCGCGGAATTCTTTACATTCGGACGATGTTGATAGCGCGATTTGTCGGACTGCAGGACGGTTTTAATCTACAAAGACCGCGATATGATTTTAACGGAAGAACTATCAACATACAGGAATGATCGAATTATTATTACATACTAAACGATCGGAATGCTGGGGGTTAACCAGCCGGATCGGCGATTAAAAATTGTTAAAAATGAAATAAATTATAAACACAACGAATTGTACGGAATAAGAAAATTGCCGACTAGAGTCTATTACAGCGGCGATGTGTCATTGCCACGATTACGGATCGAGTTGTAATTATTTCGTCCTGTAATGGTTTTTTTTTTCCTTTTTTGCCCTTCGAAGTTCAAACGATAGGTTTTATTATTAAGTTTCATTACGGAAGGTCACACAGAGATTATCGAAAACGAAATAACCGTTTGATATTACAAAAAAGAAATAATTAAATTAAATTAAATTAAATTAAATTAAATTAAATTAAATTAACCGCTAACAAAGTATGGAAGGCAGTGGCGAACATGCGTATATATGCGCGCTAATTTATGTCTAGTAGACGAACCTAAATAGGACTGCGCATTTGTGTATTATCGGTAAATCAATCACAATATCAGTTTCAAGTGCAGTCTTTTGCGCATGTCTATACACTGCACATCGCATACAATCGCTACAGCTGGAATGTACGAATAGGTAGTCGCCGAAGAAGTGAGCGTATATGATGAGATGAGCGGGGTTGCGTGAAACGCCTGGTACGCTTAATAATATCGATTTACACAGAGACACAGGTAAGCGTGTTCGGACACGATCGACCATCTGTTTCGAATTTCTACTTTGCACACGGAATATTGTCGCGAAAACTGTTGATCTGTACAAGGCGCGGAAATATCACGGCAAGAAGCTGTCATCCATCGCCACGATCAGTGCTAAAGCAAAACGGTACAGTACGAAAGTGTCATTTTTAGTTAAGTTCCTACTTTCGTGAACTAATCTGATTTATATAGGAATCTTATTCGAGTATGAGATCTTTTAAATGAAACTCGCTCAATCTCTCTTAATCAGTGCCGGCGCCAGGCGCTCGATCGAGTTCGACGGCGTGCTGATTTACATACGGCGAACCGATAATCTGTCTTTCCGATGTCGACCAACTATTGGCGACAAAAAAAAAAAAACAAAACAGAAGACAACCTTGAGAGGACAATGTCGTCGGAAACTGGTGCGTACGAGAGAAGCCTTTGAGCAGAAGCTGCGCGCGTAGTTTCGATGACTTAGGCATCCAGCAAAAAAGTGTTTATTGCGAAGCGTAGGGATTAGGCAAACTTGGATAATATTTCTCCGGCAGTTCGCCCTGAACTTGTTCGTTTCGTTTCCCGGGGCTTTACAGCGTTGTTCTAGGTAGAGTATTCCGGTCACGTTGAAAATGATACATATGTGAACTGTAGCCCGCTTATATGTCAATCGGCTTCGTGCAATCGTGTCGGCATTTCTTTCTTTACGACGTTCTGAAGAGTATTAATTTCACTTTATTTTTTTCGTCAACATTTTCTTCTAGTATTTAATGAGCGTCCAATAGGAGGAAATTCTTTTAAAGTTTTTCAGAAAAAAAATATTTTTTTTCAATCATCTTCCTTTATGAAAATTTTCTAGGCAGTAATGGCTATTGTATATACCAGTCTTGAAATCTTTATTATGTGCCGGCGAGAACGATGTATCCGGAATTCTACACCAAGAATTTCTCCAGCTCGTCAACTCGAGTAAGAAAAACGCAACAAAAACAAAGGACTCCTCTCCTGTTTTATGCATATAAAGCACACGTCTTTTATTTCGTCGTCTATTCTAGTTATTCCTAAATATTCTTAGCCGCTGTAACGATGTGCTTAGGTCGTAAACGTTTAATGATGTTAAGAAAAATTTATCAATAATCTGCTTCGAAATGGAGGGAAAAAAAAAGAATCCTTCCATTTCTCGTTAATGTGCGCGCGATCGAAATTGAATCGCGACTTTATTTTTGAGCGATAAATGGGAGAGAACACTTATAGAAAAAGGATACACAATAACAGAACGATGATAAACATGGCGTGTAATATATGAAAGTTCCAATCGGGGCGTTTGTCGTCGAAAAACTGACTTTCATTCACGAAATTTTTAAGAAATTTAAATTTTTTGTTCACTCGCAACAACTGTGGACCAAAACGAGCCGACGAAATACCATTTCGGGCGACAATTCGTTGGTTGCATATCAAAACTGATCTGTATAAATTCCGCGCCCAGCCAGTATCTTCGGTGGAACTTTAGTTTCATATTTTTATATTCTTTTCGATGTGTCGCTGATAAAAATTATCAGTACCGGAAGCGATTATAAAACGGAAACAAATAGAAGAGACGATAATTTTCGTTTTAATCGCCCCCCCTCCCGATTCCTATCGATCCTCTGAGAATATACAAAAGCGCTCTTCTCCAATTATTTGAATTTAAAATCACCATTGAAGTATTTTCTTTCGCGAGTTATCGATAAATAAACTAGCTCATATGGCATTCACCTCTACCGGCTTTCAATGGTTAAGGCTGTGAGACAGAGTGTCGCAAGCAAAGCCATTTTAACATTATCGACCTTCTGTGAGAAATGCAAATTAGCATTAATCGGGAAACGCAGAAATCGTACGTTTTAAAATTAGGAAGTAGAGTCACTATATATATATATATATATATATATATATATATATATATATATATATATATATATATATATATATAGGCTCGGCGCGAACATTGGAAAGAACACAAAAACGACAACCGTTCGATGTTCGCTATCTTAAAAAAAGAAAAAATATTTTTGCACATTTCTCAGACGCGTGTGGCGAAAATTTGAAAGTACTTTAAAGGTCAAAGTTCGTTGTTTTTGTTCATTTTTCCTGTTTTTTTTTTTTTTTTTAGAAGTATAGAGTCACAATACTATTACGCAGCTACATTTTCGTTTGAAGAAATTTTCTTAAATTGCGAATTTTTTTTCGTGGTACCATCAATTTGCCTGCGTACGACCGTTGTTACAAGCTCCTCGGTCCAATCAAAAATAATAAAAATAATTTTTCTTTTTGAAATGCGAGATTGGAATTAATTTCATTTTAATGATGACCGAGAAGCACCACTGGTAGTAGAGTCTGAGAAAAGTTCAAAAAAGGGCAAACTACCGCTTCTGGTGATTTTCGGTTGATTTTGTCGTTAAGACTAGTTTACATTGTGTATTGTATGTACGCAGTAAAAGTCGGGGTGATTCGTTCGCAATTATTTTTCAACTCTATACGAAGCAACCGGGAAACGTATACGAATACTCGATCCGATTAAGAGACTAGTGCGGCTTCGACGCGTCTCCAAATATCGTATGTTGAAGAACACAAGCAACAATCGGCAATGTAAAATAATTAGCGGGTTTGTGTCTGGATCGAAGTGGCTCTCAGGCAGAGACCTAATCTAAAATTGAATTGGGTAGCAGAGAAATTTGGGGAAGTAAAGGCGGCAGAAAAAAAGGAACTGGCCCTAATATTCTCTTCAGGTTCATTAGAAAGCTTCACAATCTATGATAGCTTATCAACGATATGTGGGAGTTACACCCTTTTTCTTTTTACGTCAACAGTACTAAATGATCTAGAGTATATTTGTTCCTGAAAAATGCGTAAAATTTTCCAATGTGCGTTAATCTTCACTCGATTGAATTGTAATTTTAACCGAATCGGACAAAGGCCACCGTCGTAAATAGAAGATGAAAATATTTTTTTTTACCTCTGAGACAAAAAGGAAAAACTTTCTAAACTTTCTAATAGCAACTTTCCGTTGGTGGTCACCTAGAATTTGCTGTTATACCTGCTCAAGCCTTCTTTCACAACTCTTCCGAAAGGTCGGAAACTAACTTTTTTGTAAGTCTTTCGCTTCGGCTGCTACTGTTGCGGTCTAGATCTCTTTTGTTTTAGTTTCATTCTTCGAAATATTTCACGCAAAAAAAAAAAAAACCAAAAAAAAAACATGAACGTAAAAACAAAGTTGTTTTCCTTTCTAGGCTAAACGGTTTTTTCACTTTGCCGTTGGAGATGAAAAACGGTGCTGTTTTTATTTGCAAAAGATTAGCGGAAAAAAGAAAAAGTATCGCGTCTAGCGAACGGAAAGAGTATCATCACCTCGGGATAACTAAAAATCGAAGCGAAAAACGTACCTTAAAGCGATTTGTTATAAACACTTATCACTAATTATTTAGTTTCTTGCGGTAATACTCTATGCGGTGTTTCTTATCCGTCCTAGCGACGGTGTTTTCCCTATATCTTAAGCTACGTTCCAACTCTTTGATTGAAATGTTTAATTTAAAAAACCGAATCACTTTCGTTAATTGTTGTTAGGAAGTTTGTGTACACACTCCGTAATTTGTATTGTTTTATAAATATGGTGTTCTTCAAGTTAAAAATCTTCATTGATATAACATCGGATTTTTTATCGTTTTCAGCCTTTGCCAAAAACCCGCAGAATTTTACCAGAGCTTCTTTCTTTTTGTTTTTTAAATTTTTTTTTTTTTTTTGGTTCTAGTTTGTTCGGATTCTGATTAAAGATAATTTTCATCGCGAGGCTTCCGTCAGGGTGATTACACTTCGCGGAATAAGTAGAAATCGCATCGAAAGCGGGCGTTTCTTGTTAAGACTGCGAGATTATTATTTGGACAGAGAGAAGTATAACAATACTTCCGTTAGGTGGTTTAGACTAGGAAAAATTTTCGGTTTGAACGGTGTTAGACTGTCAATGAACGAACGGTTTGACCGAACTATAGAGGCGAACGAGTCTTTATTTCGATGGAACACGGTTCTTAAAAGAAAAGGCGTAAACAGGGGAACTCGGTTTGTTTGTTACCGCCTCGCAAAAGTCCAAAAAAACTTAAGAAGTTTTTATAACAGGCCAAGGTGACCGCCGCGGAGGTTTCACTGATGAAACTGTAACTCATTTTTAATTGTGCTCACGTGATTTCTCTGGGAAAAACTGAAGAATCTTCGTTACGCATTGTGTTCAACAGTACCTGCAGCACGGTTAGCGAACTGGAACGTGATAGAAGATTTTTATGAAATGGCCGACATTTCGACCGCAACTGAGCGTGCGTTGATCGCTATTGGCGAGAATGTTTTCCGGGCAAAAAACCCGACCGGAGAGCGTATTCCGGAATCGAACAGCTATTAAATCTAATCACCTCCGAAAGATGTTCCGAAGATGACACCTACCTATATTGTGTCGCGGAATGAAGCCAGTGAGCATCGGTGAAGTGAAAGTGAGTAACCATCGAAAGGAGGTAATTTGAAAATTATTTGGAACTCGCCTAATTAGCCTCTAAACAAGTTAAAAGTGAAAAAAAAAAAACACTGCAGCTTTATTTTTTTCTGGCTGAGTTTGGTGCGTTCGAACTACACTTTTAATTACGTAAAAATAGCACGCACTGAAACGTGTTACCCTTCTAGCTGGATGTTTTAATTCTGTGTCGTCGCGGTTTTTAGCGAGAAAACATGTAAAGTAGACCTAATTCAGAGGCCGACTGTCCGGATTATCAACGTAATAACCAAATTATTTAAAAAATCCAACGACGATTTCAAGACGAATGGTTGTAAAGGGTAAAAAGATTCAAGAAAATAGACAAAGTGGATCCAGGTGATAAGGAAGCGCCTGGTAATGTAAGATGATATGAGGAGCAAGTAAAACACCTGCGTGACAACACAGCAGTAACACTGGATACTTGAGACAGGCAACTTGTGTTTCCGCTAGTTCTGCGGTTGCTGCAAGTATACTACATGTGCACGATTGAGCAATAGTTGTCGCGACGGAATAAAATGACGTGGAAATTTAAATAAACGGGGGCAATGTATATGTAAATATTTGAGAAACGAACGTGGAAAATCGAAAAAAAAAATTATTTCCCATTTTATTTCGGGAAAATTGATTAATGCAAGGTAGACACCATCAGGTACAAATAAAGCCATCAGAAGATGAAACGTAAAAAAAGGAGGAAAATACGAATAAATTTCAAATCGGATAAAAGAGTAAACTTACGTTTGACTATTCGTACATCGTATTTACCTCTTCATGTTACATATGTTTCATTTCTATTTTTTATTTTATATTTTTTCTCATCGTCAATTACGGTCGTCAGCGGGAATTTATTTTTAAATATTCCTAGTTTACAGAGAATCGGGATTCGATGATTCAAACCGGGTCCCACCCGAAAAAGCCTAAACTCTATGAGATGCTTCTGGTCTGTTCTCATAAATATTAGCGGCGGACAAAAGCGACAGGTCTTATTGATAATTATCTTCGTTCTTGTCAGAATTCTCCTAGTGGCCTGTAGCATTCTTCAATGAATAAAACAGATTTGTTGCACAAAATTCTGATAATAATTAAAAAATTAAATGAATAAATTAAAAACAATCGTAAAATAGAAATTAAACAACATTTGCAATGAAATTCCCCAGTGTTGTATATTCGTGGCTAATTTGAATTATTCATGTTAACAAAAAGTAATGCTGGAAGCTTTGAAATATCCTTATAATTTTACACGTGCTGAATCTTCTTCCATGGAAGAATTTAACAAGAATAAAATAACCACTCGTAAACTTGTAATTCTTTATTTGAAACTAATTTATAATTTATATGTGTCGTTATCGTTTTAGACTTCCCACTTTTATTGACGACATTTCGTACGAAAATATATTTATTGTTTAGTGATTCGTTCGTTTTTTTTTTTGATACACACGTACATATATTCTATATATATATATATATATATATATATATATATATATATATATATATTATGTACTAATAGTATTGATTTATAGTATGAATTAAATCAAAAATATTTCTATTCAATGAAAATATACTTACAGTCAAGCCCGAGTCGGGCCATTTTCAAATAGGACAATTATTCATTTCGATATTATTTATTGCAGGCTCTTATTTTAACATTTAGTGAATTAATAGGGTTTAGTCCGGACCTTGTTATCAAATGTTTAACCCCCACCAAAAAATTGTCACATTTCGCACAAGTCCGATGGCAATGTATATATGTAGTCTAAAACATTGAAAATATTCTCTGAAATGTCGGCTGATAATAATTTTGAGAAACACTTGAAACTTTATATAATAGAAAAATGTAGCGATCACGAGAGCATCTCGATTTGTTTACTCGTATAGAATAAAAAAATAGGAAATTTCGATGTTATTCAAAAGAAAAAGGGAGGATAGACGCATCAAAAAAATGGAAATTCCAACAGCTTAGAGGAAGCGGAGAAACAGAAAAATCGGTGTGGTCAGGAGACAATATTCTTTGTATCGAAACAAGAGATAAACATACGCATTCCACTGAATGGAAAATAGGAATAATATGTAGGTAAAAAAAAATCTTTTCGAAAATATAAGTAACGTTTACTGACATTGACAGCTTTGAGTGTGCAAAGTCACCTAGTTTAATACACATCGGTGGATCCGAATAAAGCTAGTATCAGAATTATCTCTCGTAAAATATACCATACGGGTAACAACAGTCACACATTTATAATAATAATTACATTAACTTCAATATATGTAAAAGGTTTAATAGAAAAAAAAAAAAAGAAAAAAAAGATTACTTTTCCTGCGAGACAATACATGAATATGGTGTTCCCTAAACATGTGTCGGTGATTAATTTTTTTTCATTTTCCGATAAAGTCTAATTGTTGTTTGTTCAAATTCGAATCATCGGAAAAAGTTTTGGATCATGAAGTATCACCTAGAACTCTTTACACCTGTTCAATTAATATATTATAAATGTGTGACTATCTGTACGATCGGATACATTTTCATGTAAGATAACTAGGTGAGTTTTATATATTCAGAGCTGTGTGTCACCGTTAAAAGCTTACTTTTAATTTTGTTCTTTTTGTTTTTTAAATAATAAAAGCTTGATTTTAATAATGTTTTCCTTTTCACTTTTATTTATTTAATCGATAACGCTACAATATAAAAACATAAAGAGGTATAAATGCGGCGAAGTAAATATAATTCGCTCGCGGTATACAAAAAACAAGTTTCTATTAAATACTCTTTTTCTCCTTTCGCGAGCAAACCGATGTTACCCTTTAAGACAAGCGAAAAAATTTCATTTTTTATTTTTACAAAAAACTCAAAATCACCCCTACGACATCCGCTAATCACTTTTACTAAAGTTTCCGGAACATTCGAAAGGTTAAAGAATCATTAGTCGTCTCTTTCTTTATTCTAAAACGAATGAAGTTAATTCAGCGTTCTTTGGCAAATAAAAAGCCCGGCGCAAAAATGACGGCGCGTTTTTTGTAAAGCGTCGAATGCAAGCGAGCGCAAACATTATTCTCTAATTATTACACATTTCGATTAGTTGGCAGCTTATGCTGGTACACACGCGACTTTCCGTTACAGAATAACTTTTTACGAAAATCTGCGTAGACGTACAGCGTGATAAAAAACTAATCGGTTTTTAGAAATTGTCTCTGGCTTTTGTAAAACTGCCCGAATGATAAAAGAAGCTCTTTTCGGTTAGCAGGGCTGTATATGTTTTCGAGAGCGCAATTTAAATTTTTTCCAGATCATCGAGACACGCGCGCGCGTGCATTGCACGCGGATAATAATGATATTTTGAATTGTAGCCAATTATCGAGCGGACCGAAATGAAAACCAGCCAAACAGCTAGCATCGCAGAACAGCTAAACTCTCGCTTCGGTAGCAACTACTGCCTTAGTTTTTGGAGTCGTTCAAATCGGTTCGGCCAACGATTCAATATTCCACGAAATTTGCGACTATCCTCTTTTCCTCTGCATTTTCATTTTCATTTTCAGCACTTCCTGGGAGCGTCCCAAAATTCCCTCGGTTCGCACTGGACTCCTCGAAATATAAACCGGGGAGAATTTTCTTAATTTTTCATTCGCTCCAGCGTAAAATCGCATCATAAGGGGGGGGGGGGACACGCAAACGCAACATGGATTTTTATAAGTCTAAAATTTGAATACATGCCCCCCCTCACTCGTGTTTTGAACGAAGGCGTTCCACAAGATTTTTAGAAATATACCGTGGCTCTATTATTTTCATTTACCTCGCCACCCTCTTTAAACTTTGCAGATCTCTTTACTTTCTGTTGTTTCCTTTTTCATTTCATTCATTTTCATCGTTTCGAGTTAATTTTAAATTCGGTTTCCGGTATAAAAAAAAAAAAAAAAAAAAAAAAAAAAACTTGTTTACGAAGCAGCTGATATTTGTCGATACTTGGGTTCGGCAACCATAACTTTAGCTGCGATAGAAATATTTTACGTTTATTCGGAACATATATGGAACATTAATCGTGCGCAACGGTGATCGGATGGCGTAGCGGTTAATGATTTTTCAAAATAGCAGTTTTAGATTAAATCGGTACGGGCGCTATAATAGCGGTTCTGGACGTATGGGTTTCAACGAGAAAAAGCACAACTTCGGATAACCTTAAAGATCAAGTCGAACAGGTCGTTTACAGCTATGCACTTTGATAATTGCTCTGAAAACGCATTAAACACACTGTATAAAAGTTGAATGTAGAATGTTTTACATCTAAATAACTTTTTTATCTGAATAATTGATTCATCCTGAACGAACAGCTGCCATTATGGTTCCGACCACATATAAGTACGCGGATAAATAATATATCCTTTGCACAAATGTAATATGCGCAGATGCATAAGCCTCTGTAGATGTTTCGATCGTCCGCTGCAGATGGTGTTCATTCCCGCATGAAGAATATTTTTTAATTAAACACTTTCATGCCGGATGCATTAAAGACACATTTCGCTAAAGAATTACCATCAGCACAAAATACGTTGAAATTGAAAAAGTTCACGAAAAAACTTATACGTTAATTCGGTTCTACAAATGCATTGATGAAGAAATGCTCTCGGAAACGTTGGAAAACAGCTGGAAAAAATCTCAAAAGGCACTTTAAGGTGAATGATAGTGGACACTATGAAACAGAATGCAGCAATACAAACATATGTACGACTGAAAAGGATTGCTATCGATCATGCAAAACGACAATAGCGATGACGGTCCTAGGACTGAACAACCAAAAGAAGGTATATGTACATGCATATTATATAGAAAGAAGATCAACAGTTTGTTTGTAATTGGAACTAAAACTTTTATGCAACTCAAAAGTAGACTCAATATTCAAAGCACTTGAAATAGGAGGTTTCGTTCTTTTTAATTGAATCGTTTTGCAGATTCGGTAAATGAAGCTACCACCGTCTGAACAAAACTTGTTGCAGGGTCATTAGTGTGTGTGTGTGTGGCATTCTCTGTTCAACGATACTATTCAACTAGAGTAGACGTTCGTTATCGCGGTTGGCTTATTTCAAATGTACTTTATCTTATTACTTTTTTCTTAAACATAAAATGTTCTAATGTTTAATAATAGGTAGTCAAAAATTTCTTAGTACATCGTTAGCTCCATGAAACCGCATACATCATTAACCGATAAATACAAACATCGATAAAGTTAGAAAAAAAAAAGTACTTTGTAATGACGAGTGATAAAACTAAATTTTTCCATTATTCAATAAGAAATTTAAAAAAATGATTTTACGGAACGATTTTTAAATACACGGGAAAACTGTAGTCGATTGAATCGTTATAAAGTAAATCATGCTTTTAACTGATTTAAAGATTTTTTTTGCGCTTTTAGTTTTGAATAATGAATTTAACGAATGTGATGGTGCAATATTATAAAGAAGAATGTATACCAGAAAAGTAATTATGCAGGAGCTGGATTATTACATAGTAGCTGAAGAGAGAGATTATTGTAAAGTATTAGATCTCGAAATAGTTAAGATTACTCGTCTCTCTCTCTCTCTCTCTCTCTCTCTCTCTCTCTCTCTCTCTCTCTCTCTCTAGTCGTATTGCCCGATTCTGAGCGTCGTGACTATCTACTTGTATATTCTAGCTGCACAAACGTAGGCATAATAATGTTCATGGCAATTGGTAGTACGGATGTGTACACGCAAAACTACACTTGGATATTGTGATTGTTTAATTTATACAAATGCACAGTCCTGTTTATGTCTGCTGTATACTAACCAGCGCGTATATGATGATTATTAGCGGTTATTTGATTTAATTTTTGTAATAATTTCTGTCGTCGCTTGGGATCGAACTCAAAACTTTGGTACCGGAAGCCAAGTGCTTTAGCAACTGGTCTATTGCGATACTTGTAACAAGAGTATATTCTCTTCTCATACGGGGATTCGCAGCGTTTCAAGCTGAACCTAAGACCACAGAATTCGCAGTTGTGCCCTGTTCATATGGGACCTTGATCACGTACACCTGTTAAATGGTTGGCGATGTTCTGTTTAGAAACTTACCGTTCAGTTCTGGTCGATACTCTTTCTCTTTCTTTTTATCATATGTTTTTCTGCGAATAATTCTAGAATGGCGATGTGAATAAAATTACAAATAAAAATTTCTCGGATCGGATTAAAAATTCAGTTAATGTGGTACTTCCTAGATCGAATTACTATATGGGACATAAAGTCTTAACTCGGTATTTTCTGTCCTATCAGTCTTTTCCTGCCGATGAAATGTCGTTTTTGCAGAAAACCCGTCAAGTGGGTAGTGTCACATGTACACTGCTTAAGTGTCTATGATTTGTGGAGCAAACTAAGGGCAGTGAAACATATATGAGAACAGTCGGACTAGAAGATATTTTGTTCATGGTGCAGATAACAAGTTCTGACTCCTTTTACAAGGTTCATGTCAAGAAACATCTCGCTTTCGTGTGGATCGTAATGGCTGAAAAAGAAACAATGTAATAAAAAGAGTTTTGCAAAGAAAATAAAAATAGTCGAAGTAAATCGAGTATTGTTTATTTGTTTATTTATTTTTTTCAAAGGCTAGAAAGAAAAACTGGAATATTATAATTTTAACGAACAAACCTAAGATTTTATTTACTAGTCATGGCTAATTAGAGGAGACGTTGTTTTTTTTCAAGGGGCCCGTAGAAAAGGAAAAATACTGGTTACGAGAAAATTTCGGAAATAAAAAGTGGCAATCACACTAAACGGATAAAACGTTGTATTTATTGTTCGTAAATTATAAAAAAAAAAAAAAGCTATTTAAACAAATGAATGACTTATTTCGAGTAATTTTAGGAAAATCAAAACCAAACAACGCTGGACACGTTTCAAGGAGAAAGAAAAACTAAGAGGTGGAGCAAAAGAATGACTGTCCAAGATTACTTTCTTGCAGCAAATGAAACCGATGATCGAACTATGGTGGCCGCCAATTAATATTCCGCGTGTTGAATACACAACTATCAATTAAGGCATATAGTTAAAAGCCATGAGATCGCATACTGTAAAGGATAATTCTCCTTAACACGTGTCCATACTGTGCAGAATTAAAATATCCTTCAGTATAACATATTCTAATGGAATACCGTAGAGTTTTAAAATGCAGTCCGCCCAACTTTCACGTCGTTTGCAGAAACATTGGACTAAAAATCCTATAATACTTTGAAGAAGTACATGCCGGATGGCAGGCTGTTAGGTAGTCTTGAAAGTGTAGCCTAGGCAGCTCTCACCGTGATAACTCAGGTAGCTAAAAAACGGTAATTCAATATAGAAGAAAAAAAAAAAAAGAAAATTAAGATACGATGGTCATGAAATTTTTTAAACCGGTTTTTAATACTTTTCTAAACATAATTAATAAGGATTAATAGCTATTATACTTTTTAACCTATGTAGCTAATTTTAAAGAAATCCGACAAAATCACGTATACTTAAACTACTTTTCGAGTGTGCAGATTCATACCAGCTGTAATACAAGCAAAATAATGCAGAAAACAGAATTTATTAAGGACCTTTGAATTTTTAAGAACGGAGACGGAATAGATCAGTATTTTCAAGGTACAGATACTTATAAAAGAAATTAAAATATACAGTAAAAAAAAAATATTAATATTCCATTTACGATTAAAAATTACATATAAAACAAATTTATCAGAAATATTTTGATCCTAAAAATCACATTAAAGAAATCTGAAAAAACCGAAAAAGATTTAATATACGTTTTATCTTACTCGTGATTTTTTTCGAATTTTTCGAGTTGCGCATTATGTAGATAATAAATAAACTGTAAAAAATACGGTTTTCAACGTCCCTGAAATTTTTAAATACCAATCACATATAAAAATAAAATCGAACGAAAATTTTTAGTAATTACTTAAAATATTTAAATATAATTAAATATTTCAGCTCTTCTATTGAATAATAATAATTAAAAGGAGTTGATTAAATTTAGATAACATGTATTAAATGTGTTTTTGTGCTATTTTAGTTTCTGTTACTTTTTGAATCGAATTGTTCACAATTTATTTATTATCAGATGTTGTACGTGGTACAAGTTTAATAATAATGTTCGTTTTATCAGTAAGACAGCGCTAGAAATTCCTTTTCGAATGAATGAAACTGATCCACTGCGGCATCAAGTTACAGTTGTATCGCGTGAGAACTGCGTTGCCAATAAACGGGTGTGTGTATGTCGGCCTCGCGTCTTCGGGGTGTATGAGACAAATAGCAAATTTTTGGCGATATACAAAACGACTCAATCGCACCCTATACGTTCTACAACGGAACTGAAGTGTATATAAGTAGATGTATATTGGTTTTTTTTTTGCACCCGAGCAAATTTTCGGATCTAGCCGTTTCGGATATCATAGATGCAGAAAAACTGATTTTTATTGAAAAACGTACTTGCACCCGATTCGGGTACAAATGCGTCAAGACACTGGGTGCGTGTACAACGAAATTTGTATCATTTAGGCGCGTATAAGTTAATTAACAAATCCATATATATACATATATTTTATATATGTATGCATGTATGTAATCTTTTTTATTTGATTGCTTTAAATAAATTTGTTTTACTGACTTAGAGTAAAATGTAAATTTCACGGGCCGTTTAAAAATGTTATTCTTTAGTCGGAAAAGTTTGGAAAACTTTAAAATAAAGCTTTAAAAAAAAGTTGAATATTCTCGGAAAAGTACGAAGTTGAGAAATATCAAAACAAAAGCGAAGAAAGCAAACATTTAGTGCTGAATTTTTTTTCAATAGTTGTTCACTTTCTCTCTCTGCATTTAGACCTGCGATCAGTTTAGAGCAAATGCATTTAGTATGTGAGTATTGTTATTGTTGTATTAGAAAGTTTTTGTTAATTTTGATATAATTTCGTAAAGTCGGCAATATCATTTTTGTATCTGTTAAATAATTATTTTTATCATTATTTGCCATTCCATTGTGTGCTTTTCTTACACAGAGCAAAATATACTGATCTTTATGATATAATGTTGCTTTTCGCTAACAAACTATTTCTACCAATAGTTACGCCCCCTGTAAAAAACTTTGCTTTGTTCAACAATGCTACCGGACTTTAAAACGTAAATGGACTGTTCCTTGAAATGACATCTGTGAAATCTGTACTAATTCTGTTTAGTGACTCGTTTAGTGCATACTCATTTCCCTAAAAATTAAACTATCGTGTATTTTACGCTGTTGCGGTACGCGGCTTTCAGTGATCTTAAATTCTAGCGTGTTTACTCTCCTGTACTATGGTAGTAAAAGAAAACTAATTTGTAAGAAAAAAAGTGATTAAACAGAAATTAATTCGGTTATTTTAATATATGCAAATTTTACATATAAACTCTTAGTTATTATTATTATTGTCATTATTTTTCTTTGTTAAGGCCATATAAAAATCATAAATTTGCCCTGGAGAGCTATCGGATTGACATTTGGGTGGTAGGTGGGTACCGCCAAGGAACATTCGTAACAGAAGTTTCGGATCTCTCAGACTCGTATTTTTTGAGAAACTCACTTTTTGTTGAAATGCAGGTACTCTTTTTTTCTTTTTTTTTTTTTGCTCAAGCGCAAGTTGACCGATTTATTTAATTTTTCAACATGTTGTAGACACATGGGAGGGACATTTTAGAAAAAGTTAACAACCCGTTTGCATCCTTTCTAACATTGTATATGTTTTTTACCAATGAAAATACATGAGCAAAAAAAAATTAAACAGACATTTTTAGGTGTATATTAGACTCCTAAATAATATATATTTTAGTCATAAAAAAACTTCGGATGGCTCATGGTCAAAATTAGCAAAAATATAAAGTTAAAAATTTGATTGAAAATGAAGCTGTTTATGATACAATATTTCAATTTCACCTATATAAGCTACTTATTTGGACAAGAAGGGCCGACTTTGCTGAGCCCTCTTATGGATCCCTGTAACACACCAACCCGAGCCGAAACGAGGTAATAATATAAATGTACGCTATAGTAAGAATGCAAGAAGTCTAATAAATGGAAAGGAATTTATTTATTTCAATACCCGGTAAAAATTAAAAAATCGAAAACATCAATTCCCGTCGCATAGCCAATTAAGAATTTCAGTCAGTCTCACAATTTTGGACCGGTATGGCCACATGTTAAATAATGAATTATGGCTACTACAGGCTGCTGCTACATTCTCATCCGACGAGATGAACTTGAAAGTACTTTTTATCTTTCTCAAAAATTTATTACAGATACAGTACTTGCCTCACTTCGTTCAGAGCTCATGATTGAAAATAAAAATTACACAAAGCAAGGACGAAGTCTGGAATCTCGGATTTTTGTGATGACCAAGAAATAAAATTTTCTTTTCTTTCGCAAGCTTTATTATTTAATAAAATCTACCGGAATGAGAAAAAAATAATAAAATCAACACGCGATCAAATTATTTTGCACCTCAGAGGACCCTTTTTCGAGAGAGTGATTTAGTTACTCGTCGCGAAACAACAATAAAAAAAATACGGGTGAAATCTTAGTCACGTAATCTGTGGAATAATGGGGAAAAAAAGAAAATACTATATATTAAAACGTATATTCTTTTTTCTGGACATTTACTAATTTTCGTAATCAAAAGAATATACAAGGCAAAGACAAATTCATTGCGACTCAATCAAAAAAAAAAAAAAATAGTAATAAAAAACCGATTTTTTGTCTTGACAAACCCCGTGGTAATCGTCCGTGTGATCAACTTAATTTCAACAACTAATTGATAAGGGACATGTGCCCAGAACCGATTGAAGATTCTAGCACACGCTCTACCTCCGTTAGCCATTTTTACAAATCTTGGCTCAGCTCGCGTTGCCGCCTGTAACGGCCGATGCTCGTAGGTTGTATCGTGAAGAATTTGAAATCGGTTTTAAATGACCATGCTTTGAAAAATATCAACTTTTTTTTAATCATGGTAAAAAAAAATTAAAAGCAATATAAACAGATCAAAATTTATTAGCTAAATAGTTTATCTTCTTTTTTTTTTTTTACATCCTGATATTCGTATTATTCCACAGCGTAGCAATGGCATTGTTATTAACATATGAATATTAACGGTAAACAGCTAATGCGAATGGTTAAAAAAAAATAAAATGTAAAAAGTAAAAATAGAAAGTGATACAAAGTGTATTAATAATATGCCGGAAGTTTGTTTTTATTAGTTATTTCAATTATTCCCTTTTATGGGATTTTCGGAAAACATTATAATTATCTGCTACATTAATTTTTAAGTATTTATCAGACATACAGTGCTTTAAAAATAAACTCTTAGATCAAATCAGTTCATTGTAATAAACTGAAGAATGTTTAAATTAGTAAGGAATTGCGTAACGAACTTTTGTAATTTATGTGGCTAAAATTAAAATTAAAATTTTCGCTAGAATTTCTATTGAAAATTGTAATTTTTAGTAAGCAATTAGTTCCTGGAAAGTAGAAAATTTGAACATTCAGGCTGCAGAACTTTTTATGACTTGAAAAATTTATTGTAAGTCGTAAATAGCGGTTACACTAACGACGACTAATGTAAGTTTAGCCGAAAACAGCAGCAAATAAATCGTTTTTTTTTCTTTCAATTATACATATTATAATGCGGGGGTATTTAATATGGACACGTTGTCAGATGTAGTTTTTTAACTTAAAAAGTTTCCTCGCTATAAAATTATTCGAAACCGGTGGGAATTTAATTAGGTATAATTCTGCTGTTACTAGCTTCCGTTACGGAGGCCCTTAGAAAAGAATAATTAAATAACCGCTAATAGAATCATATGAAAAGCAATAGAAAATGTGCATACCATCACATATTAAGTACACATACACACACTTCGGACTGCATTTGTGTAAATCAGCCATTTACAATCAGTTCCAAATGTAGTCTTGCGTGTACACTTGCGTTTTGAGTATAATAACACAACGGCCCGTGAACACAACATTTATAGGACTAGAATGTACAAGAGAGGTAAAGTTACCTGTACTAGAAACAGAGTATGATGCTACAAAGAAAAAGATAATTCTGTTAGTTTCTTCCATCAGAGTGTAATTATCAAGAAAAAAAAAAAAAAAAAGGATAATAATACATCAAAAATACCGTAGAATAAAGTGAAATTCAGTTTTTTAACCGATTTTTTTTTTTTTTTTTGCATTATTTAATAAAAATTACAACTTACTTTATTCATTGCTTAAAAACACATTTGCCCTCCGTTTAGCGCCTTCTTTGGAAATTCCATATAATTTTCTGTTCTCTTTCTAGTCTCTAATCGTCCGCAATCTGTATTTAAATATCACATTTTAGTGTAACTGACGTACACTTTGGATAGTCAGTTATGCGATCAATTCCGACCATTGTTGATATTGCACGAGTTTTTGAATAATTTTCAGTCATTCCGTCGAATTTCGAACTATTACTGCTCGATCGTTTTCGTTCATCGAATGGCCAGTTTTTCTTTTCTTAATTAATTCGCGGATTATGATAAAACATTTTTGCGAATTATATTGTGAAAGAAGTTTATATTATTTAAGCGGCGAAAAAACTGACTAATGCCGGAAAAAATATGATCGAGTAGCTTCGATGAAAACGGTTCATGCAGATTGTGCGGGTTTGCGTAATTATTAATTTCATCTTTATAAAAAAAAATCAATTTTCTTATCTTGCTTAGTTCGCATTTTTCCTTTGTTGACATTTGATAATGCTCTGTCACCGGCCAAAAAAAAAAAAAAAAGAAAAATTAAGAAAAAAAAAGTGTACAGTTAATTTACGAAACACAATATGCGTAGTGTAAAACATAAAATAAGGTATATCAGTGGTCACAGGTTCGAGACTTGTTTCGTCCCGGATCCAAGTCGCTCCCAAGTTTACCCAGCCTGAAATAATTGGGTACCAGAGAAATCTGGGAAAGTAAAGGCGGCCAAGAGAAAGTAACTGGCCCCAGTATTCTTTTTAGATCCATTAGGCTTAGTTCATTGTGAACCTTAACTTCACAATACCCGATGCGCTGTTAAACAGTATGTTACATACTTTACTTAGTAAGTAACACAGCCCCTGGTAGGAGCTTAATATCACGTCCAGAAAACAGTGATTTGCCGGCATTATCGAATACCAAAAAAAAAAAATTAATGCTAATGCAACGATACCAGCTAATACCGTTAATTTCTCATAATAATTGTCAACTGTCGATGATTCTATTCAGCGTGTAGAGTGTGTATAATTTTCCAACTTTCAGTTTCTGTTGCACGGTATCAAAATAGATAAGCTTTTTTCATTTGAAACTTAAAAAAAACGGAAAAAAAAAACGTGCTTCAGATGAAAATTAATGGCATTATAAGTGAAACTTTTTATGGAATGCAATAAATTTTAAAGGAGGAAACAAAAAAAGTACATTGAAGTAGAAAAAAGTATACTTAAAACTAACAAAAATGATTTATAACATCAATAACGATCTGCAGATAATCTGGAATTAAGTACTACACAAGTTTCACTGATTATTTATGTGCATGTAATAATAAATATGTACACACAAGTGAAACTTGTGTAGTGTTTAATTCAAGATTATCTGCAGATCGTTATTGATATTACAAATATCGTTTTTGTTAGTTTTAAGTATGCCTTTTTTTATTTCAATGTATTTTTTTTTTGTTTCCTCCTTTAAAATTTATTGCGTTCCATAAAACGAGTTTCACTTCTATTTATAGGT
The DNA here is from genome assembly GCA_039619475.1 of Icerya purchasi. Lineage (NCBI taxonomy): Eukaryota > Metazoa > Arthropoda > Insecta > Hemiptera > Monophlebidae > Icerya > Icerya purchasi. Next base: position 286,244,570 of record CM077116.1, read on the forward strand.
TGGTTTTATTTATCATTTTCATTACCAGTTATATAGGTAGGTACTGTGCCTACGTTCTGGGACATAGTTCCAATTTTCTCCATCAGGGGATGTAGCAGCGCTAGTGTCGCAGTAGTGTTGTGGCAGTGCAATGAACTACATACAGCAGCGTTCCTACATGTAGTTGTTTGTACTGCCACAACATTAATGCGGCACTAGCGCTCCTACATCCCCTAGTGGAGAAAATTGGAACTGTGAACCAGAACATAGACATAGTACCTACTTATACACAAATTTTCTAATACCTAGTTCAAACCATTTTCTCATTTCCACTCGGTAACAATTGCACTTTTTTTTGTTTTTTACTGTGATTCCTTTGAAGGGGTTTCCAGCTAATCTATAAAGATCTTTGCCGAGGTTACTGTCTCGCCTCTCCGATAACCTTCTTTTTCCAGACTGCACAATGGATGTGTTCGCGGGTCGGCGGTTTATTAGTGGCGGTTTTTTAAGTTTCGTTCACTTTATTCTATAATAACCTGTTTGTCCAATCGAGTCTGCCTCATGTACCTAACCCCCCGACTTCTCTCTCTTCCGGCCGCTTTGCTGTCTAAAGAAGTATTTAACTTTTCTTTTTCCAATAGTATTGTTCTTTCAAAATATTCGAGTGAAAATAACAACCTTTTTGCCTGGTTCTACTTAACTGTCGTAAATTTATGACACGTAGAATTACTAATTAGTTGGCAGGAAATACAAATATGAAGAAACAATCGAGTAATTATAAATGTAATGACATTAATCCGAATGAATTAGTATTATTGATTTAAATTAAACAAACGATCAAAGAAAAAGCAGAAACAAAAACAGAAATTGGGCGACTATTCTCTTCAGCGTCTCCTCTTTGTGCGAATCTTTGTATACTTAGTCTGTCTCTCTCGTTCCACGTTCGAGTAGCGGGCATTAGAAAAGGACACGAGTAGTTTAACGGATTTTGTTAACACTGTGCACATTATTTTATTATGTGTTGTAAAAAAAGGGGGGGGGGGCAGAAACAGAAACGGAAACCAGGCGACTATTCTCGCCGTTTTCTCTTTGCGTCGATTTTCGTCAACCTGTTTGTTTTTTGTCACTCTCACTGCACGTTAAAGTGAGGACAGATGGTTTAAAAGATTTTGTTAGTTCGACGAGTTTACTCTCTAGCTCAAAACTCGTAGTGTCCTCCCATACGAGAAGTTTCACTTTAAAAAAAATAAAATAAAATAACTCGATCGAGTTAAATGTTCGGCTCTTTTGACGTCCACACGTTATTATACGGTATTTATGACTTGATTGCTTTACAGAAATTATATCTAATTGTAATACATATATGTTTGATATTCATAATCGAAATTGCTTGTAAATTGTAATGGTCGACTGATGAAAATTGTTTAAAGTATCCTTTGACATTACGGAAGACGGACATTGTAATTTAAAAGTTGATTTAGCTCGTATCTTAAGTGTAGGTACCATATCTATGATAACAATATATCTATGAAACATTGAACATCTACGACAGGTCTTCAATACGAGAGCTACTTACCGATGTGGGAGGAAAATCTAAATAAAATAATATCGGTTAAGGAGAAAAATTAATAGATTTGTTTTTAGCAAAGAATTGAGTGTGTACGAGATTATTCGATTTTTCTTAATTTCGAGTCAAACCTCTTCTCGATGGTAAGTGCGATTTATCGACTATCGGACAATAAATAAACATTCATTCGTACATAAAACCGATCGAACCTGTATATCTGTAGACACGTTTTACAGTGGTAGTGAGCACGGTTTGTCTTGCAGTGGTCGTACGATTTTCTTTGTTCATTTTTTTTTTTAGTCTCATCAACTTTAAACATTAAAATACAGCGCGTACGTGGAATTATTTTTGGTATATTTCAATGAGCTGCGACGAGATTCGAACCAGGTTCTATCCAAACACAAAACACCGGGAGTACACGAGTTGCGTCCGACGGTCAGTAAGTATTGCGAGTTCCAACCTTTAGTTTTGTCTGGCGATCGAATTTTCTACTTGAAATTCTGTCTAGCGTTTACCTTCGCTATAGACTTTTTAAATTCTAAAAGTTGGCGACAATGGATTACGGAGAAGTGCCGCCATATTGTTTTACATATTTTAGTCTACTTACTGTTATTTCATAGTAAATAAATATACGTATTGATTAGTTTTTTTTCCACTCTTCCGGGGGTTTTCTTAAAAAATTAAATTTATTAGTTAATCGTTCATTTATACTGCCTTAAAATTATGGAAAACGTCAAGTACGAAACTATGCTTAGCGGTAAAGGTAAAACTTTGATTATAATAGATGGGGTTTCAAATTTCGCCGGCATACAACGTTGGAATACAACGTTCGACTTGTGTTCAAAAGTGGAGCGAAAGCTTCTTGAAAATAACTGAAGATGGTATTCTGAATGATTATATTTTGAAGCGACAGAAATTGCGCGATAGCTTAAAAAGGAGGAGGGCTCTCGAAGACGGTATCCGAACCGCCATCAAAACTTCTTCACACAGAATTACGGAGTCCAAACGCGACAAAAGCCACTCTAAAACTGTGCAAAAAGTCTTCTCGAGAAAATGCATCTTTGGAAAAGTGGTGATATTAGTCGTCAGCAGTGTTCGTTGTGGATCTCTGTCCTCAAAATTCTTACCGGCTTATTTTAAGTAGAAACATGAATAATTGATTTTTATTTATTTTTTTCTTTCGATTTTGTTTTTTTTTTTGTTTTGAAATTTTAATTCTAACACGTATATATATTTATATATATATATATATATATATATATATATATATATATATATGGGCATGAAGCATTTGTTGCTTTAAAACTTATTTATTTATATACTTTTTTTTAATTTTTAATAATTTTTATGCTTTTTCGTTCGGCAATCATTTTTTGCTATCGCATTTTTAAACGTGCTAGCCATTATTTGCAGTTGAGCTAACGATCCTTAGAGCGTAGGTAATCAGTCTCCGCGCGCAACTCGGCTGTTGTATACTCTCGAGCAGAAAGGTGCTCTCTTAAGGTATCGAACATAAGATCAGCCGAAACACCACTGCCTAACGTTGTCGGGTTTCTCCGCTTGCCAAAAAGAATTTTGTTGAATACGGCAAAAAAGATTTTTTTTTTTTTTTTTTTTTGCAAAAACAGTAAAAAAAAAATCTTCAGCTTCGGGAGCGATTAAAACAAAAAAAGTCTATATCGCGATGCTCTATATTTTTCCTATTCTAAAACCTTCGTTATTATTATTATTATTATTATTATTATTATTATTATTATTATTATTATTATTATTATTATTATTATTACTGTTATTATTCCTATCAGTCAGGGTGAGAGTGTACTATCGTTCCTCTAGTTTAGTATGTTGGCTTTTTTAAATCTGTTCGAATGCTGTTATCGGGTTGGGTAAGTATGAAACTTATTCTGCGGATACATTAAAATGTAATTAATGCTTCTAACAGCACATATTTAATAAGCGCAGACGTATTTTGCGAGTACCACCTATGGAAAAGCAGATGGGTTATCGGAAGAGGAAATCTACGGTCAACAGTAGTATTTATATTAGCTAATTATAGGTGGCTGTTTTTGTATTCGAAACGATTTTTTTATTCTCTCTCAGCGCATAGTATACAAGTTTAATGGCCTCTGCAGCTATTTGTGTGCCGGTGTGCCCTGCATCGATTACTACCGTATCGCCGTTCGTTTGTCTGCGTAACACACTTAATTACTACCTTGTCGACTGCTGAAAAAAAAAAAAAAAGAGAGAAAAAAAAGACGAAAAACACTAAAAAAGAGCGAAACAATAAACTGGATGATGATAACGGCGATTAAAATGAGAGAAAGATAGAGCCGCGTTACGTAGGGAAAGAACAACCAGCTCCTAATCAGATCAGCGGTCACTGGAAGTCGTTGGTAGTCGTGGTTCAGCTTCGTTTCTCGCGGGATTTAAAAGTGTTTCTATCGATTTTTTCATTATACTCTTCTATCCGATGGAATGCTGAAAAATATTTTTCCTTGGATGTTTTTTTTAGTGCTTTTTTTTTTTTAAAAAGCGTCTTTTTTTTTAAAAATAATTTTTTCGTTCTCTCTGAATATTATAAAAGTTTCGCGTTTAATTTTTTAATTAGTTTTTAAGGCGCGAGCAGCATGCAAATTAAGCGCCAGGATTAGCGAGTGCCATACAGAATTTAAACGGAACACGGGAAATTAAATAAAGAGTTGAAACTTGGAAAGATGTAATAATTTCATTTTCATGTTCCGGGTAAAGAGTGTATATCTCGCGAGCTACTGAAAAAAGAAATGGAAAAAAAAAAATCATTCCTCCAAATGATATATCTATATTTTAAGGAAACGGTTATAATAATAAAGTAAAAAGAAGGTTTATTTAGAAAATTAATTATAAATAGTATAACTTCTTTAGCGCAGCGGAGGCTGACTTGGGCCACTAAGGCAGCGATTAAGCCTTCCTATCGGATTAGTTTAAAACGCAAGTTTATACATCGTATTATGATAATTTTTGCGAAGAAAAAAAAAAAAAGAAAAATTAAAATAGCCATATCTCGTATTCTACTTTCAAACTGTTTTTGTCTGACAGGCTTCGGCCAGATTTCGCTTTTGGAATTTTCGCCCATAGTTGTCCGTTTCACCGATACTTTTTCCCCTTATATTTTTTTTTTTTTTTCACACCCTAGTTATCCTTAATCGCTTTATTCAGTTAGGGAAATTCTTTGTTTTGTATTACCACTACAGGCACCGAGGTAAAATGACGTAAATTCACCGAGTTAAAATATAAATAAACGTACACACGTATCTTTTGTTTATTTAGATATTTAAAAAAATACGTAATTTCTTACCGTCAACTATCTGCAGATCGTATGAAAAAGACACTTAGAACATGAAAAAGAATTTCCGAGTTTCACTGACAGAGATCCTAAAGAGTACATTAGTTAAAGACTAAACTAAATCGAATTGTGTGTTCGCGTTCTCTCTCAGTCTTCGGACTGAGACTGTGCAATTAATCGACATTAGATAATTCTTACGTAACTTTTTGCCCTTCGATAACCTTCTGTACGTATTTGAGATCTGAAAGTGCTGGTGTGTGGCATACATGTCGCAGAGCATTGATCACCGTTCTCAAGACCTTACTCTGAATATGCTTTGAATTATATTAATGCCGCTTTTCGTGCTGCATCTCTACAGGCAGCGCTACACCAGCGCCGCTCAATTACTTTATTCTACGAGGAGATGGATGCGATTGTCCATTATTCCATTTTCTTTGGTCATTGTTCAATAGATACATTTCTTTGTGTCGTAACATGTTTAATGATAAATATTAAAAACACGAACATCTTTCGGAGCCAAGCTCATTCATGGTGTGATAAGGAACAAAAACAAACTATTTACTTTATAAATGTCATTATCGGTAAATTTTTTTTCAGCTACTCTTACGTGGTGTAGCTATAGTTATCGATCGGGCAGTCTCTTCATTAAGGGGTTTTACCTCTCTTTTCAGTTCTTGTTTTGTTGATTTTTTTTTGCGAAATTTTTTAAGATAGAAAATTTTTTAAACTCAAACTTAAAAAAATTTACCAGTTTTAATTCAGTTTTTAATTCTCTCTGTCTGTTGTAATTATTAGAGTTCGCATTTTGCAATAATGCGTACTATTTTTTTTGCGGTCCTGCTACAGTTCTGATAATATTTCGAGGGTTGCGAAGTAGAAAGACAATTCACTAGCGCATACAACTAGGTATTCGCTGTGCTCATGCTGCGCATATTGTACGAATTTTCACGTATTTCTAGTAAATTTTTCATATGAGGAAAACAGAGGCGCGTGGAATTACGGATTTTTGAAATTGTCGGAAAGGTCAACTGTTTTCATATTGTAACGTTTACATATTCGTTAGGAGCCCTCGGGGATGTCACCACGGCCTTTCTATTACTGTAGACACAAAAAAAAGAAAATTTATTAATTTATTGTTATTATAAAAATTATGTTAATTTAGATTTTATGACGTATATTAATGAAAAATATTTACCTATATATATATATATATATATATATACTTGTCTTTCTTGGACGGTCGACCACAAAATTAATAATCATACACAAATAAGTACGGAAATAATATAAATAAACAATTGTACGTATCATTCTTCTTTCCGGACGCGATTTGTTTTGGACAAGGACTGTCTGAGACGACTGACTTCTTCGCCGATGGTAGAGATCGACTCACGTCCTTTTTTTTTTTTTGCCATATTGTCGCTCATGCCTCTATCAGACTTTCCTGTTTTGTCTTCGCTTCAACCAATCGCCGTTCATTTCACTTACGCAGGTGGGCATTTCTCCAGTGACCGACAAACAGGATTTCAATCACGCGCACATCTCACTCGCACCACGTTTTCGATGATTTCTTACGTTTATTTCATTTCATTATATTATTCCAATAATGGGTACATTACAATATTTACGATATAGAAAATACGAGTACTAAGAAACGTTTTTTTTTTTTAACTTTTTCGCCTAGCTCTATTGTTGGATGGTCTTTTGCAGTGGACGTGCGTGTTCTTTAAATGATAAAAAAAAAAAAAAATTAACCATTTGACGCATACGTTTGTACACATTAAAGTGGCAGCCGATTGCGGGATGTTTTAACACTAACGGGCAAACCGTAATCGAACAAAAAATAATCGAGTCAGCCGCGGACTCGGTTCAAGAAAGGTTTAACAATCGAGATGTTTCATCTCGATTGTTTTAGATGCGCACGTGCATTAACGAGATACGTCGATGCCAGAGAGTAAGTAGTATTGTTGGGTGATTTGGCGTTAAACGTCTCGAAATGTTTTTGACCGTGTTGAGCAAAAGAAAAACAAAAGAAGGGGGGGAGGGAATACTACAAGCCCGATTATTCAAACGGAAACAATCGAAAGCGATCTAAAGAGGTGGAGATCGATTAAAATATCTCATTATCGCACATCGTTAATTTATGTAATGATCGCGAAAGATAAAAATTATTCTGACCTCGTTTCATCGTTACGATAAATCTGAACAAATTTTCCAGCTCATTTTCCAGGTAAAAGTGTCCCATCCACTTTTTTCTAGCAACACCGAACAATTTCAGTGACGTTTTGAAATCATTCGTATAAATTTTAATCTGGCGCGTTAAAAATTCTGCAAAAAGTTCGCGCTAGCGTAGTGTATTTTTAATTTTCTTTAGTTGAACGAAAAAAAAAAAAAAAAATCAAAAATATATCGAAGATCGGTGAAAACTGAGTTAAAAAAAGAAAAAACTACTTCAGCGGGCGTATGTCACCCCCTCCCGCTAAAGATGTTAGAAAAAATATTTTTCATCGTGCTCTAGGGAAGATATTTTTATTGCGAGGATTGACTCGGCGGGGAAATTTGCACTACCTTGCCGTCTGAGGCACGCTACAGCACACACACTATTTGCGATATTTCCTCATGGTCTTATTTAGGTGCCGTACTTCATTGTATTGCACGATGATAAGTAAAATGCGCGCTACATCATAAGTTGGATCTGAAACGACCAGATTTAAATGTCTCGCAATGAGGGGTCGTTTAGGCACTAGGGGCGTAATTTTTTTGTTGAAAATTTACAAAATGTCCTCTTATCGTTAAGTTTACATTTACAATTTAATGCGCTTTTACAGTTAATCGAAGAAGATTCAGTGCGTGAAAAAGGCAAAATGTCACGGTTTTAATTCTATTGCGAAATTTTTAGTGCATAAGGTTTTTCGAATGCCCGTTATCATTTCGCTGTTCTGCTGCATTCGTGAACGTTTTAAAAAGTGAACATTTCATTGACCAGCGAGATCAATAGCCCCGCACGAAGTTTAAATCGGGATGGGCGGCCGGCGGAATAAATTAAAATGGCATTATTAATGGCACATTCGAATGGGGCCGTACCTGAAACAAGGTAAACAGAAAATATGCGGTAGTCCTTCAAAATGTATTACAAGGAACCGGTGTAGCATAGGCGCAGATGTGAACGTGTCCAAATCTGCTAACAGATGTCATAGCTGCGTTAGGAGGCTCAACATGCGCGCCCACATTTCATCATCGTTACGAAGAAACAAATAAAAACAGGTGAATGAATGTCGCTCGGATGACTATGTCCGATCGAGAAGGTTTTATTTTCGAACGCTAGCCTCCGTACTTCAACAATGTCGCGCGCGCAATGGCTTTCCAGCCATACTGCACTCCGTGATACGGTATTGCGCAATTGTGACGTAACACGTGCAGATTTTCTGATCGCTCTCTACGTAGATTGCCAACTGCGAGTTTTGTGTTCCCGTCAAATGACACCGAGAAGAGACGTCAGACCGCTTCAGTTCAGTTTGTTTCATCTTCAATAAAACTCAAAAATTCCGCGCGGTTCAAAATATTTTTTCTCGCTCATAACGGGCGCGATATTATTGCTCGATTTCGTCATCGGGAAGAAATTATTGATACACCATGCGTAGGAAAAGACGTGAAAGAACATCGAGTAAGCAGCTGCGGCTTTTCGATTCCAATCGGCTTCGTCTTAAACCTGAGCCGAAAAGATCGCATAGCACCGGTTAACCGTTCCGGTCGCACGTCATTCTCCCGGTGACGTCAGAAGAGCGGAATTTACCGTAACATTTTCGGCGCTTAGTATTCATTTAGGCCGGTCGAGTATTTTAACTGGAACGGATTAATTTATAATAGATCCGTTCGTTTTATTGCGCTATTGAAAAAAATTAGATTGTTTCGTTTAATATGTAGTAAATCATTTTATTCGCTAGTTCGAAAAAATTCATTAGAAAACGTTCAGCTAGGTGCGAATTTTTTACCTTTTCCGTAGAATTACCGAGTAAGAGGTTTAGCGAATTATTACGAAATCGATATGTAATCAAAAAATTTACAGCTTCAGTAAAGTTGATTTTTAAAAGTTTTTCATCCCTGAAAAATCAAAATCCATCTTTAATTCCGAAACACGAATTACGAAGAAAGTAAAACAGTACGAAAACTGAACTTTTAAAAGCTGCTAGGAAAATGTAGGTGAATACATCCTGTTTGTTAAAATGGTATAATAAAATAAACTTTAATAACAAACAATATAGTTCAATAAATTAGATAAATACCTATTTAGAAACGTTTTCGGGCATAACCCATCATCAGCTAACACTAACTTAAAGGAAACTTAAAACATACTGAAGTGAATATAGGGAATACATGTGTATATATAGTAGATGTAAAGAGGAATAAACATGGCAGGTATAAAAATCTATATGTTGAAAATGCTAATAATTAATATAAAATATAAAATAAAACAAGAAGACAAAAAGTTAAATTTTTTTTTTTTTTTTTAAATTTTTTTTTTTTTTTTTTTTTTTTTTTTTAAATTTTTTTAAATTTTTATATTAAACAGTGGATTATTATTATTAGTAAATAATCCACTGTTTAATATAAAAATTTAACTTTTTGTCTTCTTGTTTTATTTTATATTTTATATTAATTATTAGCATTTTCAACATATAGATTTTTATACCTGCCATGTTTATTCCTCTTTACATCTACTATATATACACATGTATTCCCTATATTCACTTCAGTATGTTTTAAGTTTCCTTTAAGTTAGTGTTAGCTGATGATGGGTTATGCCCGAAAACGTTTCTAAATAGGTATTTATCTAATTTATTGAACTATATTGTTTGTTATTAAAGTTTATTTTATTATACTGCCAGGAAAAATTAAGTCAAATAAAGAAATTTTATATTTAAAAAGATACCGGCACGTCTCTTAAAATAGTTACAGTCCGCGTTTCGAAATGAAAACAAAAGCTCAAAAAAGTATTATCTGATACTACGGACGGTATTTAAACGTTAATCGGAAAATTACTAAATCAATAAATTCAAAATAATTTAAATTATCGAATTACCGCCTTTTTTCTTTTTCTGGGATCTCACCTCGTTCAAATGCAACGCAAATAGAAAGAAAAAAAGCCACCAAAAAACGTGAAATAATTAAAGGCGAGAATTTTTAAAACCGCTAAAAATGTTCCTGAGGAACTGTGGAAAAATATGTACATACATATATAGCTTTATATAAATAATTGTACTGGACACGTGTGTGTTTGTCACTGAACTTCTCCTAAATGGCTTAACCGATTTCGATGAAATTTTTTGTGGGTGTTTGAGAGGACCCATGTATGGTTTAGAATCACAATTGGAACAGGTAGGCGTCCCAGCCCTAATTTCACCAATCATCTCTGCCTAATTTTATAACTCAAAAACGGCTGGACCGATTTCTATGATATTTAATTTGTTGGATTTGTCTAGATGCGAAATTTAAAAAAAAAAAAAATGATGAAGAAAATTCATTTTTTCTTTTGCTGTTTTTGGCCCAAATAATTTTTTAACCGTAATTTTTGGATTTTATGATAGGGCTGCTGTGTTTTGTTTTATCGTTTGATTTTCGCTTTTAAAAGGTTGTTATGAATTTTTTAAGGGTGATTTTTGAGGTCGTTCTAAATTCCATATTATGTATGTTCTTGACGGTTTCTTGCCACCCACGGGTAATCGCTCAGCTTAAAGTTGTAAATTGTCATTGATAGAAGTTTAATTGTAATTTATGACCCAATTCTGATAAAAGTCAAACCGTTTCTGAGCTATTGTACAATTGAATATTTTTATCAACTCGGAACCATCTTCTTATTGAGATTCCGCACATTTTATGTGTACGAAATCCTAAAAATCGGCATAAATTTACTTTAAGAAATTAAATTACTTCAGAAACACGTTTTTTCGTGTATAGCCCATCATCAGCTAACGGCACAGAGTACACACTCTATTTAATAAAGTATTTGTTAACTGATGATATAGTTCGAAAAAACATGTTTCCAAAGTAATTTACTTTAATTTTTCAAAGTAAATTTATACTGATTTCGGTTATTAAAGGGAATTTATTTATTTCGTGTACCTATATAGAACGGATTGACTGATTTCGATGATTTTTTGATTTTTTCTGTTACTACTTTCATGAATTACCATTCACAGTAGAACATGTGATTGAACTTTGTGCTACTGTTATTATTGTTATCATTGGGCAGTTTGTGATGTACTTCACTTTGAAGTTTAATATAATTTTTTTTTGGTTTTTCGATAATTACTAATGAACGCAATGGAATAATCCAAACTGGGAAAATATTAAGTATAATTTCTGTCGGATGATTATAGAAATCAGAAAATATTATATTTATTTCAATCTAAAACGCACAAGCTTCTAAACATAAATATCATAAACATACAAATGTAAATATATTGATCCTTAGAATTAAACAATACCATCCCATATATATATATATAAATGTTTCTCTCACGGTCAATTGTACATAGCATGTTTACGTGTCGGCAAACCATCCGCTTTGTTCGTTCTCGCACCTGACAAATGTCGTATATCACAAGGTGCTTCGATGAAAGGAATCGACCCGAGTGCAAACCATCCAGCAAATAGTTTAACAGAAAGTAGTGCAACAATGCTACGCGAATCATTTCGATTCGCTTCAATAAAGCATATGCCTTGCTGCCACGTGTAATTAAAATAATTTTCGATGTAATTAAAATACTTTTCATTTTGATTTTTGTACATTTATTGAACTTAATTCATTTTGAGCATTAATTTTATCTTAATAATAAACTGAATTTAATTCTGCTAATTAGTTAACACAACATATTTATTGATTCTGTGGCGGGAAGAAGTTCGCCGTTGAACTTTAAGAAAAAATTGGCTCCTTAATTTGGTTTTATTCGTATAATAGTACGTGCGATTATGTCCCAAGTTAATTCTATTTCAATATTTTTCCGTCTTAATATATATATAGAGAGAGGCTCGGTCATTTTGTCCTCGCAAAAGGTTATGCCCCTTGAACCCTCTTGCTTACATTTTTGTCTCTTTCTCTTCTATACTTTGTATAAAATGATCAAAATGTACAACGTAATTCTTAGGCTGGCCCCCATTAGATTTTATAACGAAAATATGTCTCAGTTTTATATAATAAAAAAAAAATACAACCAATAATTTATACCATAAATTTTATTCAACTACCGAAACAACATACTACAACACATATAAATAATACTTTTTTTGCGTTTCCATGGCATTATCAAATTAGCAATATAGTCTTTTCATGTTTCTCCCTATGATGATGGGACCTCTTATTTATCAACCTGCACAGTAATAAGAAGTGTATTTATTATGTTTCCAAAAATGAAAACCACCGCCAAACGCAAACGTGAATTGCCGAAACGAAAACGGGACGACGAACTGTGCAATAGCGAAGAATTTGCCACATTTATATATGATGACACACTCCTATTAGTTCGAAAACGACCGGTGTAGAAAAGTTTGAAGCGTTTGATAGCAATTTTAAGTCAACAGCCTCTGTTATACTAATAAAAAATAATAAGAAAAAGAAAGTTATCCATAGGGAGTGTATTTTTTCACTTTTTTTGACGAATGCTCAATTTATGTTCACCGATTTTCATAATTACTCACATGATACCTAAGTTGAATGTTACTTTTTCTAATGAGCAAAGAATCAGTAAAATCGGTCTACATAAATATGAGTTATGCGCGAACAAATATAAAAAAAAAGAAACATACGCGACAAACGTTAACCTCCTTTTTTGAGATCGGTAAAAATTAAAATATTACAAACGTTACATAAAATTGGGACATTTTTTCGAATGGGCACGACCTAAGAATTACGTTGTAATTAATATATATATATATATATATAACTCGGCCATTTTGGCCTCGCAAGGGGCTGTGCCCCTTGACCCCTCTTGCTTTCATTTCTGTCTCTTTCTCTTCTATACTTTGTATAAAATAATCAAAATTTACAACGTAATTCTTACTGGCATCAACACACACAAAAAATAACATAACCACAAAAATCCTATTCTAACATTTAACTTCCGTTATATAAAATTAAGACATTTTTTCGTTACATATTTTATTACATAAAATTATGATATTTTTTAAATAACAATAACAAAAATCCTACAAAATATAACAAACGTTACATAAAATTGGGACATTTTTTTAGGACATTAGCGTTACTTAAAATTAGGACATTTTTTCGAATGGGGGGTAGCCTAAGAATTACGTTGTAATTAATATTGTGAAACGATGTAGTGGTTTTGAGATCTTTTGGAAACTGGATTTAATTTATTTATTTGTACTGATTTACGTTGTTATTATTATTATTGTTATTGTTATTGTTAACATTTAATAAAATTTCACTTTTTTAAATAATAGACATTTTACATTTTCCTACACTAATATTTCTTGAACGGGACGACCGCTGAAAAACGCAATTAATACATTTACGAATAAAGTAATTATCTAAATGTGATTGTGGTCGGCGGTGATCCGTAATCCGTTGTGTTGGCGATCCGATGGTTTTTAGGTCGCTGAGACTTTGATCGATGAGCAGTGGTGGACTTCTTTAATTCAATATGAAGGTTTTATTTTAGAGTAAATTTTGTACTCCACGGTAACGTTAATCGTTGTTTCTTCATTTCTTGGCCGAATTATTTAGTAGGTAATATAACCGACGATTCTTCATTTTACCGCGATTTCTTCAAAACATTATAGAAGAGACCAAAAACAATTATCCTGCAGCAAGGTAAAACAGCGACTGACTCTGTCGGTCTCAATCTTGAAGCCGTGTCTCTTCGATCATTTCTTCCTTCGTCTTCTCCACGACCAATCACAATCATTTTCCCTGACGGGGTGGGCATTTCACTCGGTGGAATTACGTGCCAGTACCACCCCCTCCGACCGACCGCAGGACTCACACACGCTTACATTATCTTTCTCACCATATTCCAAGATTTATTTTTTATTTTAGTTTATCTATTTATAGTATGTACAATTGTACACATTACAATACACACATATATATATATAGATAATTAGTTCTCTTTATTTAATATATTTCGGCTACAGAAAATGTTTACATTATTATTAATAATTTTGTCCGATATTACATATAATATGTGTATATATTTTTTTAACACGCTTTTATTTAAGATAAATTTTACTATTGCTTAATTTAAAAACATACGTAGATTAAGAAAAAATCGTTTTTTCTTTTATTCCTATGTCATTACAGCACTTATTCCCGATACACCATTTTGGCTAATGCTTTTCGATTTTTTAACATTTTTGCGTGTTTCCGATAAATCGGTTTCTTTTGGACTTTTATATGAGGGAGACTGATGAATAAACGGCAATCGGTCTTTTCTTCTTCTTTTTCTTTTTATTTTATTAGAAAAAAAATGTATTTCTATATAATAAGTGATGTCATTAGCGTTCTATATAATCTGTACTTGCCCCTCTTATTACTACATACAGTAAACACATTTGTATCAAAAAATCTTGTATAATATACAAATTTCAATTAGTCAGAAAAAGGCACGAAAAATCCGTACTATCGGATTACAAAAAAAAAATAAGATTTTAGTAAATTCCGTAAACTGTAATGTAGGAAATGAAGAAAATTGGATGTTATCAAACTTAAAAAGAATGACAAATGAGGTAATGTGTAACCTATGATGTTTGTATTTAATTTTTATTATTCGCCCGAAATTACCGATATAGAATTTTAATGAATACGTTTGTCCTTTAACATAGGTGATCTCTAATTTGAGGCGAGATTCTTACGCCCAGATTTAATCATCTTCAGAATCTATTCGTGTTAAGAATCTACGCGAACGAGCCGCATCGATTGTAGTTTTTAATAATGTGTTGTATTGCCATCAGAAGACCGAACTTGAAAACGAATAGTTATCGTGTGAGCGATTTGTAAATGACTTGCCATGCACACTTAAGTCTCGACTTACAGCTAATTGTAACTGCAAGCGGATGGATTCCACCGAGATCGTGTTCTATTTGATTTTATCATATTTCATTGTAATAATAATGAATTCATAAAGAACGTTATTCGCAGGATATTTCAATAAAAATAGATACGTTTGTAACAAACCGAGATGTTGATATGCATCGCGAATATCGATTATTTAATCCGAAAGTAATCTCGATGTTTTATAATATTACGCGCGGGTAGCATTAAGGGAATCACTCAGCGAGTCTTGTTGATCGACGGCGAAGTGGTTCGCGGTTATTTTGCGATCGCAGGCTGCTTCTTTTATCAGCGGAGAGGCTTCTTTGTGTTGTATCGAACGATGCAAAGTTTAACTGTTGCCTTACGTTTTCTGCTAGTATACCGAGGTAGCCGTGCTCGAATACCTGAAGAGATGTTTGGCGCTTAGTCTTTTTCCTGATCGCCGGATAATATATACCGTGTCATGTTTGTTAAATGAATGGACAAAATATCGTGTGATCGATTAACATTTATTAATTCGAAAAATTTCTTTCATTTAAAATTAAATCGAACCGATACTAAGAAAGACTGATATATCCTGGGTGTATAGAAAAAAAGTCACCGCCAAAGGAATTAAGTATATCTAGTTTCACTAAAGTATCCAAGCAGTACTAGTCAGCAGAGGGGATTTCTCAGTGACGTTCGTCACGAAGGAAGGTACTGCGAACCTTCGACTCCGGTAGAAATGGATACGTTTGATTGACCGTATAATCTTTAAGTATATAATCAATACAAAAGTGTTACATGATTTTTCATGTTAACTCGATTATGCTTCTTATTAATAAAAGTTTGAAGTAAAAAAAAAAAAATCGAAACCAATTTTTAACTTTATTAATTTTAAAATAATACAAGCCTATAAAGTTTAACTCTTATTTATTAATTTCCGTAGTGAATATTTGTATTATATTGTAATTTGTTCGCTGACGCGTATTGTCTGTAGAAATAACACTAGAATTTCATAAAAAAAAAAAATAATTAAAAAATGAAAAAAAAACGCCAAATTGAAATTTGTCATTTTGAAGACTCATTTACAGAATTCGAAGATGTAAAGTGTTCTCAAAGAAAACTACGTAAAGTTTTTTGTTTTCGAATTCGACGTTATTCACTCGGGATTTTTTGAAAATCTTTTGATGACTTTTTTTTTTGCAAAAAGTTAAATTCATCTAAACGATTTTTTTTTGATTTTTTTTTACGAAACTTATACTTATTTTCACGCCGACGCTATCTCGGTTACTAGCGAAAAGTTGTTCAAGCATCTGCAATCGTACGATGAGTAATCGACAACAGACCTGTCACAGATGAAGTAACTTCGGTAATATGCACTTAATGAACAAAGGTCCTTTCGTTTTCAAAATTATCCGCACTACCACTCCAACTTTTTCCAACCAGTTGTTACATAAATCGCTATTCCCATCGTTTTATACTGACATTTCTTTTTTTTTTTATTTTATCTCTCTCTTACTCTCTCTCTCTCTCTCTCTCTCTCTCTCTACGCAATCATCAAAGTGCCAATGATTTTTTCAAGAGCCGGTCGATTTTCCGTTTTTGTTGATTTCTTTATACATCGATTCTGATTTTTCGTTCATGTCACGTTTTATTTCTGTCACGTATTCATCCAGGATTCTAATCTGTCGATACTAACTAGTAAGTCGGTTGTCTCTTTTCCGTGAACATTTTAAAATTATCCGGTATCCAATACACTATGTAACGTCTTTGATGCGTAATTTACTGACTAATTATCCTAATTTTCACTTCTGTATCGTACACTTTCTCGAAATTCAATGTACCACCGGTTTTAATTATTGTTGCTGATAAATACATTTTCCGTTCTGCCCTTTTTCATATACCCCCGGAAGCCGCAATAACCACATATAGTTCTATCATGAAAAATGTCGCTGCGACATAATGGATCAGTTTTACTGATGTATATAGTTTTCCACTGATGACGCGTCTACGAAAACCACACTTCGTTCCCACCGTGTTCAGTAATCTCGTCCTTCCTGCGATGCTGAACAATTTTGTGTTTCCCATACATAGTGTGGAACGGTTATCAAATGTGGTGCTCACTAGAAAACTGAAATATTTTGGACACCTCCTGCGTAAAAACAATGGGGTGGAGCGTCGGTTAATACAAGCCAAAGTGGAAACGCTTAAGACCCAGAGGAAAACCACCAGCACACGATGGTTTTGATGGAATACAGTAAATAACAGGTTTTAAGTTTACAAATGTGTAGTCATCGAGCCATGGATCGTGAACAGTGGAGGAAAATGGTTAGATCATCCTTGTCGACATAATCATAGTCACGACACCCATGAGGGGTAGTCGAGCAAATGGATGATAACGTAATGCCTTAAATCTTTTTCTCTACAGGGCTGAACAATTTGTCTTTTCTAAGGTATCGTACAATGGATTAATAATATACAATATTTTCCACGGTGAAGTTGGTGAATTGATTTCATTAAAAAAACCTGATAATACCACTGCTCAGCCAGGATTCTACAGATCGGTTACGCTGTTGTTATCAGAAATTTACGAAAAAAGTATCCGGATACCTCACTAATCAATTTGACTTTACCAAAAATAAATACATATTAGGCAAATAATGGTGTACGACCATCTCTCATTGTAGTGCGACAAAATTATTTAGGCAAAATGTGGGGTCAAATGATTTACAAAAGGCTTTTGATACGATGACACTCGTGGATTACGGCTGAGTAAATAGCCAGTATATGCTAACACAGTTAGGCGATATTAGATTACCTAGCAGATAAAAAAATAATTTCCACATACGAAATCAACTCTAGCATCATTTTTAATTCATTATTATATCAGTTTAAAAATTTTAATGACAACATCTGTGCACCGCACAAAAAAGGACTATTTTCGAAACACAGTTGATATATGAGGCATCCAATAAAACTTAATAAAACAAACAACAGAAAGTTCTTCACTTATCGCGATATGCTTTCATGGGCTGCGGAGAATCATTGCGACGTAACTACGGAGCCTGACTTTCCCAAGGATAACCTACCTGAAGTCAATGCAATCTTGTTGCAAAATAACATAAAGCCCAACTTAACACCCAGAATGGACTTTTCAAAATTACCCCCACCCTGGGCTTCTTTTCAGGTAGAAGCTATCACAACTCTCACTGATAGTAATCACCCACCGGCGCTGCGAGGGCACAGGGCGCTAAATATTATTAATAAATATACCACGTTCTCGAAAGCATACACTGATGGATCCAAAGCTAATGAGTCCAAGGCTGCCCCAGCTGCATGCGCTTTCGAAATAGACGGAATCGCAGAGGGCATGCGGTTGAACAACGTTGTATCCATTGCGGAAGCCGAAATGTATGCTGTGTTGTTTTGTCTTCAGGCATACTTAGAACTAAGATCCCAACCGCTCGGAATCTTACTGGTGACTGATTCCTTGCAGTCCATACGTGCTTTGCAGTCAGATCACCCGGAATCACCAATGGTCCTAGAAGTCCTGGCTATCTTATACCAGCTGAGCCGAAAGGGATGCCGAGTTGTTTTTTTATGGGTCCCCAGTCATGCCGGTGTTCCGGGGAATGAGCGGGTTGACCTGGTCGCTCGGTCATTCATGATGTGCTCAATGCCGTTATTTGCTTTTGGTCCATTATCTCTGAGAGGTTTCCTGTCAGATACGGTCTTCGCACAGTGGAGTTATGACTGGATGTCTCAGTCGACCTTCCTCAGGGAACTGAAGCCTACGACGGAGCCATGGTGGCCTCCAGTCGGAACAGAACGCAAAGTGTTTTCGGCAATCAATCGCCTGAGAACGGGACATACGTCCTTTTCCCACGACTATATCCTCGAACAAGCCCCAAAGCCAAGTACCTGCGCACTTTGTTCTACCGATGAATACCCGTCAGTTTCGCATATCTTGCTGAAATGCACACGTCTAAATGGGTTACGGCGAGGCCAGATCACATCGATTGAAGACATCCTCTCAAATACCCCTACTGCTTTGAACAATCTTATGACTTTCGTTCAGGCTAGCGAGCTAAGGAGTATGTTTTAAACGTGGGTCCACTCACTGCGATAACCGAGGTAGTTACATACAGCGAGTGGTTTAGTACCCCTTCTTAAATTTAAAAAAAAAAAAAATAAATAAAACAAAACTTAACTGGCTCAAGAAACAACTTTTTTAATAAAGAAAAAATCAACTACTATATACTAATGAACTTAATATTGAAAAACGTATACATTATCACTTTGGGACATTAAATGTTCGCTTAAACATGAGAAATAATTTGGCGGCCATATTTACTTGGCATTTTTTTTTTCTTCTTTTTTGTAAACAGAATAATATTTATTTTATTCGAATAACTTTTTGATAGTCGACGGAAAGGCCCCTGCGTGTTTATATAGTAAAAAGTCAATCTTGTTTTGTTCTACACTTATATTAACTTGATTAGATCCAAATGGTTTGTCACCGGGCCAAGAAAAAAAAAACTTTAAAAATATACAAAATTTAAATTTATGCAGATTATCAGACATTAATTATTTCACGGGGATATTTGAATTATTCTCCGGCTCTAATAATAATAATAATAATGTATCGCACTTGTCAAAAAATAAAAAAAAAAATCATTAGATATAAAATGGTGTTTAAAAGGAAAACATAAAAATGTAGCAGAAAATTTTCCTATATCAAACGGAACCGTATAGTAAAGAAACCTCTTGCTCTACTAGTATACTATAGGGATTAGTTACCAATAAAATTATCATTAGAAAAACGCGTTATGAAACTTGAGAAATAACATGGTGCGATTTACTTCGAAAATAAAGCTATTTACGCGTAATCAGGAAAAATTGACTTCACCGATATGTATCCTTGCGATAATTAAACAAAATCATCGACAAGTATACAACACATTTAATTCATTATCGAAAATAGAATTAAAAATTTATTTCCGCATTGCTCCTTACTTTTTATGATCGAATGAGAAAAAGATATTCTATCCAGATTTCTTCATCCAAGTCTAGTTCGGTCAAATTCCGAAAATACCTTTTTAAAATGAACATAACCGATTTTGAGAGGTATATGCGCTGTGATGTAGAAGATAATTTCGGTAATTACGAAAATTTAGCAATCAACTTTCCGATACATTATGACTTTTATGAGAGAATGTAAGAGTTACATCCTTACACTGGCGCGTAGTTTCTACCTAAATTATCGTACAACCCTCCGCTCCAGCTTAAACGAACCCGGTTCCCATTCTCTAACCCCTCGTCGAAGAGTTGAACCGGTATATTGTTTGGTTCATTTACAGTGTTTATTTCAAATGGAGCATCGTGTGAATTGATCGTCCAACATTTAGAGGCGAAGTATAGTGCGGTTTTTGTGGGTAAAAAATCATAATCCCACTGAAATTCATCGACAAATATGTGAAGTGTACGGTAGTAAAGAAATGTCGAGACCCATGGTGTTCAAATGGTGCGGTATGTTCGACGAAGGACGAGATTATGTGGAAGATGAAGCGCGCAGCGGTCGGCTGTCAACTTCGCACACAGACGCAAACGTTAAGCGTGTCGAAACTTTCATTCTTTCGGATGGTCGCCCGTGTGTTTGATCATTTAAAAACAGAGCTGCCTGGGAGGAGAGCATTTCGCGAACGACGAAGAAGTTGTAGAATTTCGTCGTGAATTGGTTAGCTGAAATTGAATGGACGTTTTTCAAACAAGGCATCGAAAAATTGTTACCACGTTACGACAAGTGCTTGAATATTTTAGGTGAAAACGTGTCGAAAAATAGAGAAAAGATTTTAAATTTCAAAAATATATTTACATATTTTTTACGATTTTTTTTTTTTTTGTAATCGCGAAGTGTAACTTATTTATTGATCGTCCCTCGTATATATATATATATATTAAAAAAAAAAAAAAAAGCTTCCTTGCCGATTTCTAGTACAGAAATTACCAACAGTTCAGTTTTCTATGTAATACTTTAAGCGGTTCTGTTTTCTTATCATATGTCTATAAAAAAAGATTCAATATTTTTTGGGGCCTTCTTTTTCTTTTTTCGTCTGATTTTATTTTGTAATACAGAAATTGTAAAATACTTCAATTGGAAATTAAATTGCCGGAAATAATTAACATTCGGACAGAAACTAGCTTTACCCTTCCATCAATTTATACTCAGTATACACTGTTTACATCAGAATTCTCAACGGCTTGCCATCATTATGCTTGAGACATTTATAATAATTTGAAATTAAATTTTGCAAAAAAGTTATTGATTTCGTCATAAAAAATGAAAAAATACGAAAACAAGATGACTTGCCATATCCGCCACTGTAGATCAATAAATACTAATGTTCGCCCATTGTTCAAAATTCGACCATAATTATTATTAAAAATTTAAGGAAACCATATATAAAAATGTGCATATTTTGAAAAATATGTCTCTTACTCGTATACATTCGTTCATTGTATTATATCTGAGAACATACACTTTTATATGTACTTACAATACAAAACAGTTCGCAATGCCATTATAATTGAATAAAAAATAAATTCAGTAAAATATCAGTAAATCACAATTTAAACACCCCGCTTCAATTGATATTAAATGACATCTTAAGATTTAGTACACTTGTAAAAAAGCCAATAATGATGGTTATTAAGAAAAATTAAAACATTTTAATAAAAATTACTGCCTATAGCGGTTTCTTTTTTCATTTTTTATATTAATTTTTCATTTAAATAAGAAAAGAGAAAACGTGTTTCCAAAATTTTTTTACCGATAGCACTAAAGATCGTCAACAGCTACTAAACAAATAAAAAGAAAAGAAAATCGATTAATAAACAGAAGAGAAAAAGGTACTGAACTATTTTCCTTTGCATAGAAGATACGGATTTATGTGCATATTATATTTAAGTGTATTGTGATAGATGTAATTAATTGACGAAATGAATATTTAAGCAAAAATTAAGTAGAACTCTGGTTACGTGTAAAACCTGGGCAAAAAATAATTCGGGTAAAATTAAAAAATGAAAAAAAATCTCTACATTCTATTGACTCGCACAACACTAGACTTGCGCTAATTTTTTAGATACAGGTAAGTAAAATTCGATACAGTGGGGTAACCAACCGTTTTATTACTATTAGTTAGCACTGTCCCTAAAAGAAAACAAAAAAAACTTCAATTGTATGCGGCATGTTGCATATAAGTATAGCCGCGAAAAAAAAGAAAAGTAAAGTTAACGCAGTATATTCTATTTAGGTTAGCGGAAAAAGTTAAAATTATCTATCCAACATGCCTGCTGTAATCGATAATAAATTTTCCCGTTTTTAAATCAAGTCGCACGGTAATATTTTATATAGTAATTCTTTTGAGTGATGTTTTTAGCGGAATCTAATCGGGCGACCGAAAACTTTATCGGGAAAGGAGTGTACAAAAAAAAGACCAAAACAAAACCGCGTTGCGAACGTCGAATAGCGGAACAATAAACTATAGAGATTGAAGTAGCATCGTTGAAAATTCTTGTTGCAAAACAAGCGATGGTGAGCCCTAGACAATAGGCAGCAGAAGCGCAGTATCATAGTAGCGAAAATTATCGTGACCCGGTACTGACTGCATCGCGCCAACGGAATGATACGATTTTTTCGGTTATTAGTATCGCCGTATCGTGCAGAAAAAACAAAAAAGCCAAAAACCATCCGATACTCTTTTGTTAGCGGACATTTCAAAACCAGAACGAGATACACGCGATACAAATTAGGATAGAATTTATTTTTTCTCTAGCGGAAAAATTTCGTTTGCACTTTCCGGGGAACCTCCTCTTCAAAGCCGATTTGGCGGTTTTCGTAGTTTTCAAAGATACGGCTGTTATTCCGGACAGTTCAAGCTGACGACGTCAGGATTACGTCTGCTCATAGTGTGAACTAGTGCAATGACGATTAGTTTTATCGCTTTTACAGAAATAGTCGTAGACACAGCGTTCTGTCCGCAAATGTCATTCGCCTTAACATTTTTTTTTTTACTTAATTTAAACGCCGATAATGAAAAAATGAATGCTAGCCTTTCCTTAGAAGAGACGTTGCAACTAGCAGCAGCCCGCCGTTTGTAAAACAACGTAATTTTCGTTTCGTACGTGTGCTATTTACGCAGACAGATCGTTTCTTTGATTGGTCGGTTTAATGCGAGACTCCCCGCTCCCTATCACGTGTGTAATATGGACCGTCAGGACTGCGCGAAAATCTAGCCACTAAGGAAATTCGATGAATCGATTATTTTTCACGAAATACAGACCACCTCGAGAAAATAGTTCGAACTCAGGTGTTGTTTTTCAGCGGATCACACATGTCCTTTCGAAACGTCTAAAATTTCAGCAGAATACCGTCGCAGTTTCTCCCGTGTGTAAACGTTTCTTTCCTGAAAATTATTCGACGAGGAGAGGGACTAATAGCCTCGGTTTTATGCGAAATGTTAAATTTCCTCCGCAACACTAAATCGTTTGCAATGAAGTTAAGTTGGTGAACGAGACGAAAAGACGAGTTAAAGAGAATTCCGTAAACTGGCTAAGACAGATTACAAACGATTGAAGTAGTATCTCTGATGAAGGATTGACTTGCGTTTGTTAATTTTTGTGGGCTAATGTTCTGGTCGACGATGCGAAAAAAATAAAGAAAGTTTAAACGGAAACGCTACAGTCAAATATAGGGAATATTTTCGTAATGATTTTTTACTTTTTAAACTGCTTCTTTTTCTTATGGTCGTTCGTGTTGCGCCTACAGTCAATATTTCCTTACACCTTACCATTTAGCACCGCCGTCTACCAATTTCTACCCTCTCCCTTCCTAACGACCCTTATCATTTTCCTTTGCTGATGGGAACGAGATTACAATTCTCTCTACTCTCTTTTCTCCTTCATCTTTGACCTTTTTTTCTTCTTATTCTTCCTGCAGATCCCTTTGTAATCAGTTGACTCTCAATATGACACCTGCACGTTCGCTCATTTCCTTTTCCTTTTATTCTACCCGTTCCTTATTTTTAATATTTCCCATCATCCGACTAACGTACACTTTCGTACGCGCATTTAACATTAATAAAACACCTTTCGAAGTCTCGAAAGTGTGCAAGCTATACAAGAGCAGAAAAATATGAATTTTCCCAAGTAACCTTCGTCCGCTTTCTAACTTCTACCAGTCGCATTTCATCGTTCGACCGCCCAGATTCTAACGAATCACCTAGCGCATTTCTCCAGTTATTATACGTATACTATATTTCACGTCCAGTTCTTTCCTCAAACTCTCACCCATCATCTGTCCAGGCAACATAGGAATAATGACAGACGCGGTTCAGGCGTAGCATAGACGTAAACAAAATTTTCTCCTTTCCTTTTTTCATTTATCCATCAAATCAACCGTGATGATCTGGCGGCCGATTACGAAAACGGAACATTTGCAGAACCTATTAGCCAGCTGGATTAGCGATTCCTTTTTTAACGGATTATCTAAGGAGTATATTTCAATTTACTGCGTAAAAAAGTTAATTTCGGGTTTCTATAGTAACTTTTTTCTATTGCAAGTTAATACCATAACGCTTTCTTGACAGGTAAAAGAACGATGTAGTCATTAATATTTTAATATATTATATATATATATATACTTTGCCATTTAATTCTCGTTTATTTTTATTTACTTAATCAAATTAAGGTTTATTTTCACTTTTATCAAGACTGAAAAAAAAAAGAATCAACTAATTTAAATTCTAAACTTACGTCAAATTTTTTAATAGTTTTATGTAAGTTTAGAATTTAAGTTGGTTGATTATTTTGTTTTCGGTCTTAATAGAGGTGAAAATAAACCTTAATTTTATAAAACTATGTAAATAACTACGTTTTTCAAACTTCAATGATTTCGACATTTTCAACATTTTAACCGTCCTTTTTTTGTAATTATTTATTTCGTTTGAATATTCGCATCTTTAAAACCGAACCCGAGTTGTTTTATTAATTCCTCTGATGGCGTTGAAAAGTTTTCCGAATAAAGAGCACACGTCGTAAATGCTGTTATAAAATTGTAATTTCGAAAAATTATCATAGAAAAGGCCCGGGGAACGATGAACTCGCCGAAATAGCCTTCTCGATATCGAGAACACTTGTTAGCAAACTGTGTTGCAAAGTTTCGCCTTTTTGTTTGCCGGTAAGGTTACACGTGTGCACCGAGTTCGCCAACTTTTCGCTTCAGCTGCAGCATAAACGCGCGTTTCTTTAGCGATCCTCTTCCGTCGGACTGAGCTGCACGGTAGCGTGATCACTGTTGCACGTTCGGTCTCGTTACGAATTCATTTAAACATGTGGCCGTGCGAAGGAAATGTCATCATATTTCGGCGTTTGTTGTTGCACTTTCCCACGAACGCGCAGTGCGTACACAGTGCGTAGAAGGCTGCTGGATGCTGGACGGCCTCGTCGCTAAGCTGGAAAATTCTCGCGTCGGGATCTCCGGTTTGCGAGCTGGTGGTCGCAGTCGTAAGTTTTCAGCTGGTCGATTCTTCTTCATCGGTTCGGATGATAACTCTGTAGAAAAGTCTGCGCGCGTCGGGGCGAAGAACGGGAAACCAGTTTACATACTTGCAAGCTCAGTGTGCTGGTCAAATAAAAACCGGCCAATCGTTCGTCTGGCTGTTGGCGCGTTCTTTGAACCAACCGTAGAGCACTAGTCGTCCAACGTACTGCCAACTAGCAGCAGATTAGAGTGCAACATCTGCAGCCGAAGTAATCTCCGTCATCTTATTGCACATGGGCGCAGCAACAACGTTGCCAGTTCAACGAGTACGCGACAATTTATATCTTCCGTCCACCTCTAATTATCTCGCCTTACGTTCAATTTCTGCTATCTAAAGCGTTCTTCTTTTTCTCCCTTGTTTTCCCTTCGAACAAGCACGACTCAAACGGAATAATCGCCTTCTGAACTAATTGCTGTAGCGGCGGGCTAGGAAAAAATACCGCAAACAAACGGATAAACTTAAATAAATCGAAACTAAACAAAATTCCCTCTTTCTGCGAGTAAATCTTTCCCCCGCATCTGGTACTATGCTTAAATTTCACTCTGGTGAAAGAGAGTGATTAGTTTTAGTTTACAGGTAAAAATTCCTCTAAGAGCAACTTTGATCATTTCACTTTGTTATGAAGCTTTCGGCGATGGCTTTATCGAAATTTTTTCGATTTTAGCGAAATTCTAAACGCGTAAAGTGGATAAAAAGCCTTAAGGCTTTCGGGTCGATGGGGAACAATACAATCGGGGAAATTTTCTACGGTATGCGTGGTGTATATTTTTAGTTCGGCTAAACTTATCGCTCCGACGTAGTGCGTTTTATAAGAATTTTTTTTTCTTGTCTGTCGACTTTTTACCTGCGTCCACTTCCTAGCGGCATGTTCGGTCCGGACGATATTCCGTATTTACAGTTTTCGAAACGGTTTCGTGTGCTCGTCGTTTCGCGATAGCGCGAAGAGGTACATTGAGAAAATTTGCGCGTCCAGTAACATTTTCTTCTTCTTTAAATCATTTCAGGCCCCATCAAAACTATTTAGTTTCATCCGGTGTTGTATCGATTTCAGTCTAACTATACAAGCCGAATGTGCTGAAAAAGAGTTTACAGAGAGGTTAAATCGAACGAAAAGGTTATTCGGCGGTGATCACCTCATGGAAAATTTCGCTTTTTCACGTTAATTTTTAAGCATTTTAACCAGATCGTAATAAAGAAAAAAAAAAAAAAAAACTAGATCAGAAAAGTTTCGAAATTTTAAGCAATAAACGGATTTTAATACATCTATTTGTTAACGACGTACTCCTGCCTCTACGATAAGTTTATAAATATATACTCAAAATTGAATTTTCGCTGGTTAATCGAATTTTTTTTGCTAAACGGAATCTAACAATGTTGTAATTCGACCAGGGGGGGTGGGGGTGCAAGCAACATCGCGCCACTATTCAGTTTAGCGAGATTTTGCTTCTGCGCAGATTAATGGTCGTTCTTTGTTGTTTTATTTCTCCTAATACTGTATTTCTGTTTCGTACTTTTTGCCTGCTGTAATCGAAAAAAACAAAAAAAAAAAGGGCAAAAGATTAAAAAATCAATAGTTAATTCCCGCTGAAAACGATTGACATGCTCCATTCAGTGTCCATCCTTTTCCGAAGATAACTACGGGGTTCGATGCTGGTGGCAATTTCGACATTCTTCTTTTTCGGTATACGTAAATTCATCACTCGTCTCAACTACTACTGTATTTAATCTCTATTATTCTGCCTTTAAATGCTAGGCAAACACAACCGGAGGTGCCCTTAAATTTCAACCGTTTTCGGACTAGGGTAGTTGCGCTCGTGAGACAACCCGCTATAGTTGGTTATTCACCTTTTTTTCTTAAAATCCGCATATAATGTAGGTTCGAATTAAATTGCTGCGTCATTACCTCGGTACCGGTTACGTAATTAGCCGGTTAATTGGTTTTCTTCGACGCTACTAATGCGCTCTGGTCGTTTCGCTGGCGAAAAAGGCAAGAAGACGACCGTTTCGAAAGTGTAGATTCTTTCGGCGAATTATTGCGACAGCTGACGACACATTGCTGTAAAAGCTTCTTTTCTTTCTCTTTTTTTTTTTCGGCGCCAAGTTAATTTCCAGCGCGATTCTTTTTATGTTCGCTTCGCGTGTTTTCTTACTTTTTCCACTTAAAAGAGATTTCTTCTCTTAGTGGACTTGTCGACATTTTCAAAATGTTCTCCCCTCTATGATTCGTGACCAGCTTCGATCTGATGTGCGCACTTGTGTCGCACGTCCCACTGAAAAGCTGGCTCGGCACTCGCGAACCATTTAATCTAGAAAAGACCGGCTATTCAGCGAACGGAAGCATTTTTGAGAATACTATTTCAAATACGTTTACTTCAGCGTACGCTGCTACTGTACATGTTCGGAGAGGTACTTATTAGGTTGTTTTCGCTGCGTAGAATTTGTATAATAGGCTGCGCGCTACTAAGCCGGAGGGACCAAGTTAATTTGGCACAATTAGCAGGGAAGGATTCCTACGGTTACCTAGTGGTGTCACGTTTTTTCCTGTTTTCTTTTTTTTTTTTTGGAATAAATTTTTGTATATATTGTAAGTGATGGTAAAATTCAAGTGATTAGAGTACAAAAAACCAATAATATATTTGAAATATAATAATACGGAATATAACAGTTATTCATAATAATTTTGAGCAGTATCCGAAGAAAATCTACTTCATAACCGGACCATCTTATAGCAGCACACTAATAGCGACATAGCCCGAAGTAAGTGTCTAACTGCAATTTCTCAAAAATCGAACAAACTTTTACTCTACTATTGCAGCCTCTCCGTTAAATATTTTGAAATCATCTCGTAGAAGAGCAGGGTCTGATATTTTAATGGGGAGAGTATGATATTTGCTATTGAAGACCTAGTGCAGGTCCGCAAAAAGATCACACTATTTTTTTGTAAATAACAAGAAAATTATTTTATTTCGATTCGTGCATGTTAACCCACGCGGGTTTTATATTTATAAAATGCAACCGACTTTTAAGTGTCTGTACGAAAAAAAAATGTTCACCTATCGTTCCAAATTTTAAGCCATTACATAACGAACTTATAATAAATCCGTTAATAAACGTTAACCCTTCTGACGGCATCTTCAGTTATAGATTTGTGCCGTCAAGTATGATGACTTCACTACTAACAGGCTACTTGCTGGTTCTTTCGAATTATAAATTCATCGCGTTCGATGATTTTTCTCGCTTCATACCGATCATTTGTAAATCAGCTTATAATTTTTCTTCACCGAATGCAGTTCGCTCATCAAAATCAACTACAGTTTAACCAAGTTCCATGGTGTAGTCAGAGGAGTGTCAAACTGCAATTAAAAAACTAAAATCCAAACTACGCAAAATCACCTAGACTACGGAGAGAAGTGTGCTAGGATAGATTCTTAAACGAGGCAATTCCTGGAAGGAAATAACCTCCCAACAATCAACCTGCATCTGCGAAAATTATTCGGCAAAAAATTACCCGGTTGGAGAAATGTTCCACTCGCGAGACCTCATGCTATCCGGAATCGAAATTAACGGTTCTCTACTATCAGCGGCGGAAACTCACTCGTATTATACGTGTTTGCTCATTATTTTACGAGTTCTATAACGACTGCAGTGCTCTAAATCAGCGCTAAATTTGGACGCATCTTTGAAGCCGTGATGCAGTATATCACAAACAGTTGTCACGAATACCAAACCAGCATGTACGGTACATATTGACCTTCTACGCTACACGCTCCGGACGAAACGATCTGTGAACTTTAAATTATATTTAACACGATACGAGTTGCAGGAAGCATTCCTCGAGAATAGAAGTTACCTATGATTATAACAGCTCTTCTTAAAACTAACACACGATTATGGTTCCGCATCCTTAACATCAGAAATTAGTAATGCGAGGCTCATAGAAAGCAAAGATTTGATGCAAAAGCGGCTTTTTCGTTCCGGATGATCAGAACCAAATTCTACTTTTGCAAAATACTATCAACGACTCTATTTTGCGCTACACAAGGAAGCCGTCTGCTGAAAGTCTTCTTCCACTGTTCTCCAAAGCATTCGACACGGCACTACGGCAATGATAATGCACACTCTGTGTGAATTCCGTGGACGACTGTCTATCCGAAATTCAGATCTTTTCTTGAATAACAAAATGGAGTTCACCGGGGGGTATTTAGCTCGACTCTCTTTGACCTAGCGATATCATCTTACGGTGAAAAACTCCTGTTTGCAGATGATTTTTTTCATATTTATGGCATGTCTTCTTCTTGCTGTCCCGACCGATCTCGATCAATCTAACAAAGTCTTAATGATATTTTGGTACCGATCTCTGTCGTACGCGGAGTGTGTACCAGTCACTCTGTATTTAATCCTGTCCACATCTTGATATCACAGAGCACGTGTCCTCCGACCAACTCTTCTTCTACCTTCAATTCTTCCCATCAAAATGGTTTGTAGCAAGGTGTACCTTGTCCCACGGATCAAGTGTCCAAAATATTTCATTTTTCGAATTTTTATTAAATTAATCAATTCGTGGTCTTTTTTCATAACCCTGAGTATCTCCTGATTGGTCTTCTTAGCTGTCCAGGGTAATCTCAAAATTCTCCGGTAGCACCACAATTCAAAGGCTTGTAATCGATTCAGGGCATTTTTCTTCAAAGTCCACCCCTCTCGCGGCTGTATAATAAGATGGACCATATATAACATTTTAAAATTCGAACCCTTAATTCCAAGCTAAGATCGTGGGCCGTGAAGGTTTTCCTCATCTTGTTGAATGCACTTCTTGACTGCTCAATCCGACTTTTGATTTCCACTTCAGATCCTCCTGCAATGTTCAGCTGCGCACCTAGGTATTTAAATGATTCGACTTTCTCCAGGTTATCTCCATTAATGTGTATTCCGGGACTGATGTTATTCCCAATGACCATTATCTTTGTTTTCTTTGCATTTAATGATATTCCATATTTCCGACTAATCTCCTCTACTTTTTCAATAGCGCTACCAGCTATTAAAACTGCGTCGTCCGCATAACGAATATTATTGATATATTTTCCACCTATTTTGATACCTATTGTACTGTCCTCCAGAGCTTCCTTGAAGATTTGTTCTGCGTAGATGTTAAACAGCATTGGCGACAAGACACATCCTTGCCTCACTTCGCGGTTAATATTAATTGGATTCGAAGTAGTATTTTGATTTAATGAAATAATAGCGCTCCGGTTAAGATACAGGTTTTTGATTATTCGACGATCTCCCGAATCCAATCCAATGTCTTCCAGTATCTCGAATAGCTTTTGATGCTGGACCTTATCAAAGGCTTTTTTGAAATCCATAAAACATAAAATTATGGGTTGTTGGAACTCTAGACACCTTTGAATAAGTACATTCATGCAAAAGATCGCGTCTCTGGTACCTGATCCTGGTCTAAAACCAAATTGCTCTTGGCTCAAATTTTTTTCGAATTTCTTTGCAATTCTTGCGTGTATAATTCGTAACGGTATTTTCTGCGTGTGACTCATAATGCTTATCATTCTGAATTCATGGCAATATTTTGGGTTTGACGTTTTCGGTATCATTATGAATCGTGATATCAACCAATCTTTTGGTAAAAGACCCTCTGATATATTTCATTAAGAATTTTGACTGGAATTTGTAGGTCATTATCATCTAACATTCGTAGTAAACGGCACCAAGACACGTAAATTGCCGGCAAAAATGAGCAACCGAAAATGGCCTCAACTTTTCACGGGTCGAAACAACGTTTATTAGTTTTTGTCGGATACAAAACTGCCATCACGGCCTTAAAATTGACTTCAAACTTCCCTCGGATAGCAATATCTAAAAGTGTGATTTGACCAAAAGTTATTATGGATTTCTCATATAGAGACACACACTCTCAAGGGATCTTGTTTCGAAAAGTTTAATCGGCTGAGTGTAAACCATCACGTATCTTTTGCGGCATCAACACTACTTCATGTTTTATCGTTCACACATTCGGTCTAGGTGTGAGCAGTAATTTACACGAATGCGAAGAAAAACATTTTAAACGACTATTCAACATACCGCAATTCGCTCTTCGGCAGATTTTCGTAGGTCAACAATCATCAGCGTTTTATGTGAGAGTGGCGAGAGATTTCCCGATCTCAACAGCCACGTATTAACTTGTTAATTCATCTAAAATCCTTGCCGCCGACTACCGCCTTTTCCTGCTGTGCAGATCTAAAAAGAATTTTTTATTTATTGTATCGTACACAACAAAAATTTCAAATTCCCCACATCTATTCCCAACTTGCGAAAATTACCGTTTACCTTCCATTCTGCCAGTTATCACATTAGTTTCGGAATTATACATGCTGCGGCAGCATAACTTAAACTTCCTTTTTTTTAAAGGGGTCACTTTTTTTCTACTAAATTTTGTTAAACGGAAATAATAAAGCAGAAAATCGAAATAAAACTGCGAGAAGGGAAGAAGCATACATATGGCCCCAATGGGGGATCTAGAGTATACGTTATTTCGATTTTCTGCTTTATTATTTCTCTTTAACAAAATTTAGTAGAAAAAAAGTGACCCTTTTAAAAAAAAAAAGGATGTTTAAGTTATGCTGCCGTACCCTGTATGTTTCTCTCCTCGAAGGATATGTCCCAAATAGGCAATTTTCCTAGATTTGATAGTCTCCAGGATTTCTCGTTCTACGCCGGCATGTTTCATTACTTCTAAATTCGAGACCTTCTCTATCCATGGTATCGTAGCATTCTCCGCATTAACCACATTTCGCAGGCCTCCAGACGCTTTATAGACTTGACTTTCTTATTAACTTTATTTAGCAAATAGATCACCCCCCCTATCACACGTTTCACAAAAGAATCATTCGAAAAAATTTCAAAATTATCGACGACTTCTCTGTTCATAATTACTCTTCCACTTTTTCTTCATGTTTTCATTGATTGTTAGTGTGATGAAGCGACCAGGGAATTTGTCATCTTCATTGTTTTCATCTTGCAATGCTCATGCTACTCGAAGCCCTTGTTTTTACTTATACTCGTTCAGAGCAATATTTAACATTGCTAAAAAGTAGCTTGATACGTGAATCGTACCAAAAAAACACATATTAAAGAAGAAGAAGAAGAAAAAATGTAAATTGGACTATTCGCTAAATTAAAAAATTTCCGCCACTTCTCGAGCACGCCTATTCGTGGAGTGGTTTTAATTGTAAAATGGACAACATAGATTTATCAACTTGAAAATGATAAAAATCTATCATTCGGCAACTAAAAAATTAGCAGCCAGTATAATGCCTATTTCTATCTTATTCTCTGTCGTGAGATATCTTTTAACTTACTCAAACTAGATCACGGGTGTTACAATTTTGGTCCGGTTTTTATATGTATATAAGCAATTAAGATAATTTACAAGAAATATTTTAAGTTATTTTCTCCACTATGTTACGTTAATGCAGGTGTGCTGTTGTCTGAGAGGATCCTTCTGGACGCGAAATTTATTTTATACGCCAACAAAAAAAAAAAAAAAAAAAAAAAGAAAAAAAAAAGAAAAAAAAAGAAAAAAAAAGAAAAAAAGGACCCATTTTGCATGTCAATTATATACACGAGCAGGAAATGTAACAAAAATAACTTTTTGTAAACTGAGTGGTTGGTTTCTTTTTTTTCGAATGCTTTCAGGCAGTACGCGTCTGGAGTACTGCGATTACAATTCAGTTCTTACGTGTAGTTTTGCCTGCTCTCGCTTAGCACCGTAGTTCCCGTGCTCTGTAATAGCCACACAACTTTTGCACGCGGTGTACGTGTAGGAGAAAAAAGTGATCAATTTTCACATACGACCTTTCCTCGCTCTGTTTATCTTTTGTGTATAGTGGTTTTTTTTCTGGTCCTCTTTTTCGTCGCATTGTTTTCCCAGCATACACTCTGTGTTCCTGCACTAGTATACTTTTGAAGAATAAACTGAATCAAAAATTGTGTCTACTTTTCTCGCATGCATTCGAGGTAAAGCAAAGCTTATTTTTTCTATGACGTTCATTAAAAATATTGGGGGTATTCTTTTGCGAGAGAAAAAGAAATAACAATAACAAAGTAATAATAATGATGATAACACGTTGATAATGATAACGAGAAGATTGAGAATAAAAGGTGGGGCTGTTTCAGTGGATCGCGGGTTCAGTCGCACGCGTTTACAGCATTAGCATATATTTGTATGGCGAACGAGACGAGAAGTTTTCTGTAATGAAAAGTTTCTCTCTGTCTTTGCTGTAAACAATTTTTCTAAACAAACGAAGCGGAAGATGCAGACAACGGCTAGAGGAATAAGCGCGGGCTCAGAACGGGCTACCAGTGGAAAAGTATTCGTTGCTATAGTATTTCGGCTTGCAGAAGTTTTAGTTTTACGCAATGTAGACGTGACGGCGAAACGGACGAATATCGGGATAAAACGAAAAATGGCAATAAAAATGAAATAGCGGGATAAATCGAAATAAGAGAAATCGATGGAACAAAACTATTCTCTTTTTGTAAACTAGACGCAGCGCTTCATCGCTAATAAAATTCTCTTTCATTTCCAAAATTTATTGCAGCCGAACTTTACCGTTTGAAATTTCTTCCTTCAAGCCGAGTCACCTACGCCGCTTTGAAGAGGCAAGTTCGGACAAACGCACGTCTATGATGCATAGTGTTGGATATAATTATGTAGAAAAGCTTACTGCAATTTGGAAGGCCTAACTTAGGATAATCAACAGTGAACTTTCCCGATGTGTGTTCATTATTTATCGGTTTCAAAGTGTGCTGCTGGAAGACGATCACGGTTAATATAATTTAGGGGGAAAAAATGTAATTATTTCATTTTTATGAAAAAATTTATATAACCCGTGGCGTAGTTTTTTTTTTTTTTTTTTTTTTTTTCATATTATTGGGCTCGTTAAAATAGTTATTCGTCCAGGAAGAGGGAAATGGAATTGCCCCTAGGCAGCTGTTTTCGTTCGGATAGAATCCGGTTCACATTCTGCTGCTCTACATAGAAAATATATAAAAATTTTACTGACGCTACTATATTTGATGCGTTCAAAAAAAAAAAAACAAAGTAAACCATACGTCTCGTTGATTATGTATACGCTAACGAAAAATAAAATAGGAACTAACTGTTTTAATGTAAAAGGTAAAGTAAGTCCCATATATCCTTGATGGAGTATCATGGATTGTGAAATTAAGCTTTTCATAATGTACTTAAGGTTCTAATGGATCTGATGAGAATACTGGGGCCAGTTCCTTTCTACTTTTGGATTATCCGCCTTTACTTTCTCAGATTTCTCTACCATAGGAAATTAATTTATAAAATGTATTAGTCGCCTAAATTTTTACTTATCGCTTATCTCTGTGTCTTCTGTAGTTTATCCGTTGTTTTTTTTTTTTTTTTTTTTTCTTTATGCTATGTGATCGTTAAGGGGAATTTTATGAATTTTATACCCAAGCATAAGGCTTATTTATGTCGAAAAAATAGTCATAAGGCCGTCGTTGTTGTTTTTAAAAAAATATCGGATACTATTATTAAAAAGAGGTAACGCTATATTTCTCCGAATTGAAGTACTCCTCCCTTATATCTTCGAAAACACCCTTTTTGCAACCTGATAACTTAATAAAAATATAGCGCCCATGGAATGGTACACAATCAGGTTGTCGATAGTCAGGTGTTTCTGTTCTTTCTTCGATCGGTACAATAGCTAACGAAATTACACTATTGATACTTCATAATTCTGGCAAAAGCCGGATGGGTTCGGTCGGACTTTACTTCAATGTACTGTTTTAATGTTACGTACTCCTCCAAAGAAAATTGCGGTTAATTCAGGACACACGTTTAAGAAAACGTACTAAAAAGATATGTAAAATCACTTCAAAATTCTGACCGATTTCTTGGTGTTACCCGTATAGGTTTTCGCAGTAGCGGATTGGTAAGCGTTATTTGCGGATTACGAATAACTAGTCTACAGTTAGTTTAAACTAATATTACGCCATTGGTTAAGTATGTTAACAGGGATAATTTATATGATTCACAGCCGATTTGATATATTAACATTTATTGGGTGTTTTCTTTTTTCTGTAATTTCATTTTATTTTTCTTTTTTCTGCAATTTCATTTTATTTTTCTTTTTTCTGTAATTTCATTTTATTTTTATTTTTTCTGTAATTTCATTTTATTTTTCTTTTTTCTGTAATTTCATTTTATTTTTCTTTTTTCTGTAATTTCATTTTATTTTTATTTTTTCTGTAATTTCATTTTATTTTTCTTTTTTCTGTAATTTCATTTTATTTTTCTTTTTTCTGTAATTTCATTTTATTTTTCTTTTTTCTGTAATTTCATTTTATTTTTCTTTCGAAATTATATTATAAATGAGCTTTTTTTTTTTCTTTCGTCCAAAACGAGGACGACCTATGTGTCAAAGTGGAGCGACGATATTAGTAAAAGTAACTGAACTGGGGATCATGTGTTCTTTCAGTATCCATTTTTATATGTTGAACGTTTTACTTTGTATTCCAGTTTACTGAGACTCGATCTTTCTACTCCTTATTGTGTTTCCTATATTCTGTCTTTTCCTTTTTCCTGCTGTTCGTTCCGTTTAATTAACAATATCCAATCGGATTGAAAACTGACTCCTTTTTCTTGTAATCGTTTCTGCTTAA
This sequence comes from Icerya purchasi, assembly GCA_039619475.1. Lineage (NCBI taxonomy): Eukaryota > Metazoa > Arthropoda > Insecta > Hemiptera > Monophlebidae > Icerya > Icerya purchasi. The sequence goes on from CM077116.1 coordinate 286,280,779, forward strand.
AAGTCTCCGATTGATGACTCCCCTCCTCTCTCCGCCCACAAAAAACAAGACGAAAGCGCAGAACAGAAATGAGTGAAATCAGACGGCGTACTTCTAGGAGTGATCTGAATACGGGTACACCGTCACTGTGATTTTTTACCCTATGCGAAACTAGTCGATACTTTACGGATTAATCGTTAAAACTATAGTACAATAGTGACTATATCGCTCCAAAGGAAGACTATCCGGTCGGTTTCATTCGCACTACTTTATACGGTCGGAACTCTATTGTACGCGTCGAAAGGGCCAATTCAGCGCTGTTCTCTAAACTAACATCGTGCAAGCTATTTTAATAATCATTTCTGTTACGCTATTTCAAAAACATTTTTACCGCTTTTAAGGTATAATTGAAATCTGTTCGCATAAAATACATAGAGTAACATCTGATTCATTCAAATTATTTTGCGCCTGAACCGTATTTCTTTTTTTTTTCTCTTATTATTACGGATTTATCAACGAGGATATTACTTCAAGAAATGAGAAGAAGGAGAAAATAAAGTTGTATTCTTAAACGTTTAAGCATAGAGGATAAAAATAATTCGACGGCAGGAATAACGGAAGTAGAAGGAAATTCGAAAATGTAAAAAGTACTATAGGGAGTATAAATACCGAGTTTTAATAGAAAAGAGTGGAAGGGCGATTGTTCAGCAGAAAAGGTCGTTCAAATCAAGATGATGCCAAAATCACAAGGAACGTATGTGGATGAGGGAAAAAAAGGACAAAACGGAATGGAAACGGATGAAAATCGAGAAAATGATGAAGGAAAAAGACCATGATTAAAACGAAGGCGACAAATAGCCGAGGTTGAGGAGCGTTTAAGGGAGGGCAAGTATCTAGAAAACCATGGGCGATACATAAGAGATGAGTAAATAAAGGAGAGGCAGGATTAGAAAATGAAGGAGAACGGGAATTGAGCGGCAGCTTGGAGTATAATATTATGAGCTGAAAAGTTGTCCGAATATGTATTGGCGAGGCTGACAACAACGCTAATGGAAGCAAAAATGAATAATTCTAAAAAAAGACGAAGGTTACTGATAATGTATCATGGTCGATTTTTTTATTACTGAATTCCGTTTTTCATTTGATGCTATTGTTTCTTAGTACGCTAAAATGTAAGAATACGTGGATAGAATTTTTTAAATCTCTGCATATTTTTAGATTTGATTTATTTAATTTCAAGCTCTGCGTAAAGATGCCTTGTTTATTAAACTTTCAACACAGGCGCACACATATGCACGCATTAGTGATGAGAAAAAGCAACAACGGAGTGAGTACAAATAATAGAAAATAAGCTCACTCAGCTTTGAAGAAGCAGTTAACTTTTCCATTCAGACGGAAGAAAATTGAATTTTCTTTTTAAAGCTAACATAAGTACGAACAACGTTCGTTACTTTATTTCGCTAAAGCCAAAAATTGAACTTTTAAGTTCTTCTGTTTTTCTGTAACATACGATTTAATCTATTTTGCCGTCCCATAGAAGTACGCGCGCACGAGTTGAAGCCCTGTCTTCATTTACCTTCCGGCCACCTTTCTCGAAATGTTCGTAAACATTACTAGTTTCATCGCAAGGGACAGAATTTTCTGGAAATATGTTCCTCCTTTCCTCTCCCAAAAGAGATAAACCATCACTCGATTCTATCTATATGTATACACATACACGCATATATATGTATGTATATATATATACGTATATTGGTTTTTATTGCTTCTATTTCATAAAATTATATTCAAATTTAGATTGTTACAGTCCTTGTTGCTGCTGAAAATGTCGTTTAATACGGCATAAAAAGCGGAAAAGTAGGCCCCGTTAGATGATTGCCTCTTCCACGACAATTTTTCGCTTTTATCGAAAACTATTACTGGAGCTTTCGACGATTTTTTTCCTTTCTTTTATAAGCTTCAATCATTAGGGAGCTGCTCTTCGAATCGAGATTATCGCTAGACGGAACTTTTATGCGTTCGGTTTAGACGAAAATAAAATATAGTCGGAGGTTAAAAATGGAAACGAGTAATTAGTGACACGTGTTCGTTACATGGCGAGGAATTATACAAATATGGTAAATTGGCGAATTTAGCTCCTAAAAACACTCTTTTCTACGGTTCACTTATCTTGGTTCAGGTAAAACGTCTGATGAAGAATCTTCTATCCCGATCAAGTGGTAGTTGGGATGGCATTTCTGTGTCTCCTATGCTTTGGATGCGCATCCGTCTACCTGTATGCTGGACATCTGAGATGGTTCCATCAACAAGAGAATCTGATGCATGCAAGCGGTTTCTAGCTAATGGGCCCCAGATATCAGGCGATTTTAATTTCTATAGAATCGGTGAATTTAATCAACTCTATATGTTACAGTTATGGTCCGTGTAGGATAAATGGTTTAAATTTGAAATGAGTTTCAGGCAAGAAACATCGGGACGAGATCAGCGTGACATTAAGCTTATTTGAATGAATTTGTATACATATTTTTCGAAACTAATGTGCTAATATAAAACGAAAACAATGCAACGAAATTGAAATTATAATTTTATAAATGTTGAAATATTAAAATATTATAAACACCGACATATTCCGTAATAACAAACTACATAATCACGGTGTAACAATTAACAATTTAAATATAAATAAAAGAAATCGATAAAAGTCCGTAATGAAATATGAATTAATATAATAAATAAAATATTATTGTAAAGTTAAGAATATAAAAAATAGGGGGCTTTGCCCCCTGGCCGCTTTACTACCCAACCCACCGCGGCTCCGCCTCAAAACCCCCGTTTTGTGGGAGTTTCGTCGTGACCAAGTTTGCTCTTAAAACAATGATTTTTTTTTTTTTTTGCTAAATTCGTACTCTGCTCTCGAATTTACCTTATTGTTTTAATCATGCAACAGTACTAAATTGTTTAATATTTTTTGTAAGTTTATTGCTCACAGAACACTTGGTAGATGCACCTTGTTCTGATTTAAAATCGTCGAAATACACCAATAATACACCACAGAGGAAACAAAAGGAGCATCGATAACAAAAGTTGTTTCGTCTTCGTCCACTATGAGTAATACACGATGAACGAAAAGCCAGTACCGGTTGTTGGACGGGCGGAAGAGCGGTACGCCATAGGTAAATACAACAGTACCGCGTTTTCATGTGGTTGGTAATGATTTTATTAAATTAGCGCTAACCTATTCACTTCTTGTTTTGAGCCCCAAGGACATTTTGGACATTTTATAATTTTCCTAAAAGCCGCTGACTTAGAGCTGTCGATTTACAAAAAAAAAAAAAAATAGCTTTCTAAGTGCCATAGAACGGTCTCAGAACTTTTTTTATTTCATTTTTTGTCTTTTTTTTTTTTTTGATTCATTGCTTGTTTTGAGCCCTAAGGTATTAAAATTTTGAGCATTTTATATTTTTCCTGAAAGCTACGGACCTGGAGCTGTCGATTAAAAAAAAAATCAACTTTCTAAATGCCATAGAACGGGCTCAGGACTTTTTTTAAATTTTTGATCTTTTGTCTTATTTTCGTCTATTTTGGTAGAAAAATTTGATACATTGCTCGTTTTGAGTCCCAAGGTATAAAAATTTTGGACATTTTATAATTTTCCTAAAAGGCACTGACCTGGAGCTGTCGATTAAAAAAAAAAAATTAGCTTTCTAAGTGCCATAGAACGGTTTCAGGACTTTTTTTTTTTTTGATTTTTCGTTTATTTTTTTCCGATTTTTCGTCTATTTATTTTCTTGGCGCTTTATTATATAGATAATATCTTTATGTTTATTTATGAAATATAATTCAGCATGATTGAGCAATTTTATACTACTAATAAATCTTAAAATAGCTAAATTTTGGTTTTGCAATAGTTAATTTACGTCTATGACTGTGATTTACAGCGGCAATACGCTCATTGTTTCTTATATTGAAAATTCGTCGAATTTGACACATGTGTGTATATTTCATTACATGTAGAACTAATTATTTGCTATATACTTGATATTATTTGTTGTATATTGTATTTATTAATTTCGTGAATAATTTATTATTAACCTTTTAAATGAGGTATTAAAATAATTTTGAAATAATTTTATGATACTATAAACAATTGTATTTCTTTTTATTATTATTAGTTTGAAAAAGTGAAATTTTTGTGGGTTTTATTTTTATGAAAGTTGTAATTTAATTTGTTAATCAATCGCGTGCAGTAATTGTTATTAATGGTAATTGTTTTGGTAGTATTGAATTCAAGAATTCCGTCTTTTTGTTGGAGTGATATATTACTGACTCGATGAATAAATGCGTAAAATAAAGCCTACTTTCGACAGTTGGCCTGATTAGATGTTGCAAATGTGCTAATGGATATCATGTCGCAAATCTCTCTCTACTTAACGCCGTTTACTCTTTTTATTATTTCATTTTATTCAGTTCTATACTGTAAATCAAGATTAATGTAATCCGAAACGTCATTTTGATGATAAACGTTTTTGTATAAATTTTTGGTGACGATTCGTGAAATTCGGATTTTTACTTTCTGGTTTATTTTACCTTTCAACAATCTGAATTTTTCCGCCATTTTCCTTGAGAAGTATCTACGTTTCGAAAAATAATCGCCATACCAAATACGAACGTAACAGCTTGAACGGTTTATTCATTTTTATTTCCATTTTACTGATAAACGCTCTCCTGCAAAAAAACATTCTTACCTTAATTGTTACGCCCAATTTCAAGTTTTTAGCTGAAACATCCTTTGAGAACTAAGGATCATTATTGATTTTTATTTATTTGATTTTCCCTTTCAACATGGGTGTGTGTGGCTGGGTGCGGGTCGCTTCGTAAAATTTGTGCGTCGCGTAAAAATTCAGATATCAAACAAAAGTGTTGTTAGCCTTATTATATTTAAAATATTTTATTCAATTTGTCATCGAAAGTTTTCGCTATCGCACTTTTCGCACCTCCCGAAAGATTTATCCATGTCCGCAATGTACTCCTGTACAAAACGTACGGAGACGTATTGGTTTATTATTATTATTCAGTTTCCCACTAAACTATTAATATTTATTCATTTTTTACATTTATGTCTGCATCTATTTAAATATATATATATATATATATATATGCATCAAACTGAAAGTGTTGTCCGACTGTGTCGGAAATCTCGAGAACTATCGAACGAGTTATGGTAAAATTGCGGTTGTAGCGTACGATAACCTAATTAACCTGATTTATTTAAGATGCCCATTTCACTGTGCATCGTCTACGAGAAGTTTATTGCTCGTAATTTAATTTGGCTTTATTGAGATTAGCCATTTATTGAAATGACCGAGTAAACTTTTCATGCTTAGCTGCAACTTATTATGGTAGAGAGCAGTGTTAATGGCAAGCAGTATTACGAAATCATAGAGGAATAAGGAAAACAAACGGGGGCCAGCGATGTTCCCTGAGGGACTGCCGCGAAGATGATAATATATGAATAATCTCTATTTCATAAATAGTTAATTATTTTTTATAATATATCGCGAATTTGGTTTGAGTCATTCTATATATATTTTCTTCGTGTCGCATTGAACGCTTTCGTGATTCCAAGTAATGCTATATTTCAGTTTGTTCCTGTTGAAGTTGCCGGCGATGTATTAGCCTTAAAACCATACCGGGGTATTATATTTCTATCATTGGAATGTGATTTTTTCAGCAACTTTGCTTAGATCGGAATCTTAAGCACTGTAAGCTCAGCCAACAGAGTAAAGAACAAACAATTTATATCACAAATGTATCCAATCATGTAAGTGTGTTTATGCACGGGCTAATTTTAGTAATCAGTAAACGGCAATTTAGTTCTAGGTGAATTAATTAATTCCCGATAGTGCATAATGTTCAAACGCGGGCAAAATAATTAACGTGAAAAAACAATAAAAAAAAGGGGTCAGCAGATTTTATCTGAAAAACAAAGAATACTTCAAATTTTCAAAAAAAAAAAAAAACCTTTTTTTTTCAGTTTTAACTTTGGTTTTTAGTAAATTTACTTATAATTATTTCACAATTAAACAACACGGTGGGGTGGGGGTGGGGTGGGTGAGTAAAAACAAATCGGTAAACAAAGTTTATTGAAAGCGGCTGTTGTCAAAAGTTACGTAAATATTGATGATATTTAGATTATATTTCTAAATATAAACAAAATGTTGGCAAACAACGTCATTTTCGGTTTTTTATTTCGTAATAAAGAAATGTAATAAAAATGCAGAATATTTCAATAGTCAGAAACAACTGAAGTGTGCGAACACCCAAACAGTATCTTTGTTAGTTTATTAATGCGTGTGATGCGTTACCGAAGTAAACAAGCTGTGGAGCTCTCTTTGAAGTTGGCAAGCTGAGCAAGCAGGGATTAATAAAAACTTTTTCATATATAATTTTTCGATAAGTTTCACTGTTATGAACAGTCCCGTTCGTGGTATTGGGATTGGCGAGCATTTAGTTTTTATAATTTTTATTATTAAACTATTTCGACCTGGACATTTTATTATGCCCTGACGTAAATCAAGTATAGCGCGCAATTAATAAATTTGTTTAATCAAACTATGCCACAGTGAAGTTCAAGTATAGGGTGCAATGCATCCTAAGCAAAAAAAATATTGCGCTTCGTAAGTAATGAAAATGAGAGGAAGAAAAAATTCTAACGAACAACGTGGAAGACCCATTCGATAAAGAACAAACGAATTTTTAGTCGGGCGAAATTTTGAACTTTATTAGATCGCGGTAGAGCACAGGAAGGGCTGACAATTTTCAGGGATTGTTATTTGATCGTGTAGATATGTTTTCCGGACAGGGGATGAACGCATGTGGAAAAAACGATAAAAATTTCAATATTCTTAACAATAAGCACGCACGTAGCTCGTTTGAACATCCGACCTCTGTGCATTATTTAAAAAAAAATAACAAATTTCGGGAATGCAAAAGCAGCTACAGGTGTGGTCATTCGGTTTTTCAGTTATTCGGTAATGTTAATTTTCATTCTTATCCTATTTTTAGAAATGTGTGCATTTTATTTAATTTTCGGTAAATCATGTAAATATCCACGTGACTAACTGATTACTTTGTTTTTATGTGTTACTGAATGAATGCTGTTTCGATTTAAAAAAATTTCAAGTAAGAATCCCTGTAACAAATGTTTCGGGGGATTAAAAAAAGAGAAATGAATAGGTAAAAATTTAAACTCGTATTCGAAGCTGGGGACAACAGTTAGTAAATATAATATATACAATATATATATTATATACGTATGTATGTATGTATGTATGTATATATATAGGGTGTCTCAAAATGATGTTAACGGTCTTATGCTGAAATAGCGCTGAATCATCAGCTCCTAGACTCCAAGTTTATTTATCTACGAAATATTCGGCCATCCTTTCGCTATAGAATGCCGTAAACCGCATGCCGATATCGGTTTTTGTTCTCGAAATATCGCGAATATTTCAAAATAAAATCGACGAAAAAAAAACACATTATACGAAAAATTTATTGATTAAATTCAGACACAAAATCAGTAGAAAAAGTTACAAAAACCATGCAAAAAAGTGTATAAAGAAACGATTCTATTTGATCCCCTTTCACCTACATACATACATCAAATCGTTCAATCGCTGACAAAATAGCTCTTTGATACGTGTCAAATTATACAGCAGATTCGAGTAATAACTTCTCGCAAATGGTCTAAATTCTGCTGTTTTTCGGCATAAACGCAATCCTTCAGCACACTCTGCAACCAAAAATCGCATGCGGTTAAATTTAGACTATAACCTGAGCTCCTTGTCATTTTACGTTAACTGTGAAAGAGTTCCTGAATCGTCGGTTTCCTAAGCGCTGAATCGGTTATAATCCTACTCCTACTTCTCGGCTAGACTATAGTCCGGATTTAGCCATATGTGATTTTTGGTTGTGGGGTGTCAAAGAGTTATTTTGTCAGCGATTGAATGATTTGATTTATATTATATAGGTAGGTGAAAGGAGCTCAAATAGAATTGTTTCTTTACTAATTTTTTGCATGGTTTTTATAATTTTTTCTATCGATTTTGTGTTTGAATTGAACCATTAAATTTTTCGTGTAAAATGTTATTTTTTTTGGTCGATTTCATTTTAAAAAATTCGCAGTATCTTCAGAACAAAACGCGATATCGACATGCGGTTTGCGGCATTAAATAACGGAAAGATGGCCGAACATTTTTTACTTGGGGTCTAGGAGTTGATAGTTCGGCGCTATTTCAGATTTAGCGCGAAAACCCATAAGACCGTTAACCCTGCATATAATATATATATATATATATATATATATATATATATATATATATATATATATATGTAATATATGTGTTTATTATATGTAATGTACATAATGCAATACGAAAATAATATTATTTATTCGGAACATCATTTTTACGTTTTAATCTAAAGCAAAAATTAAGCTTTATTCATAAGCATCTGAATGGGTGAATGACATAGTGATAATCAAAGCAATTTCATGTATACTTGTTTTTGCCGTACATGTTAAAGCTCTTCGTTATCCGGAAACATTCTTACTTTTACTGATCAGTTTTTTGTATTGGATAACGCATTTTTACGTTTTCACTTGTCTACTTTATACGTATGCAGTATAAACATATCCCATTTTTTTCTTTAAGCGTGTCTATCGCTCAGGATGATATATAAAGTTCAATCTGGATTTTTTATTTTTTCCGGGATTTGCGTACGAATAAGAAAAACATCATGTGGAAAGAAAAAACGGTAGAAAATAGAATATGACAATAAGGCTGCTGAGAATCTAGAGAAACGTTTAAATTTGCCAACTGTGTTATTCCGGTGATAAACGTTCAGTGAACTGTTCATGAAAAAATGTCGTCCTTACGCAGTCGGCGAAGTAAACTAAAAGCACGCTGCCCTAACGTTAAAGCACCGGAAATTATGTTAGAAATTCGGGTTTTAGGTAAAAAAAATATACGGTAAACGAGAAATGTTACAAGTACTCTGAGAACATTGAGCGGGAATAAAGTTCATCTGAGCGTGGAGAGATCGGTAAAAATGAAACGTAATTAAAAATTTACTCTTCAATGAAACGGAAATTATTTAAAAGAAATTCCACTAAATAATCTTCTTACGTGAAATTTACGACTTTGGCGCGATCGTAAATAAGGAAAAAGATACATGGTCACAGGTGCATTAAAGCTGATGTAATAAAAAAGAATTTCTTCTTTGACGCGATTAGACTTTTTCATTTTACAAAATTCTACCAACGGGTTCGGATTAAAGTTATCAATTATTTTCAACCGAAAATCTTCTCGCAGACCTTTTTTTTTTTTTTTTTTGTTCTTTTTATTTTTTTCAATAAGGTGCTATTTTAATTATTCTTTTTTTTTTTTTTTTCCAATCAACTACTATTCTTAGTTATTCTTCTTGTTTTCAATCTATTGGTATTTTAGTTTTTTTTCTTTCTTTTTTCTTGGTGCTAGTGATTTTTTTTTTTTTTTTTTTTTTTCGAAGCCAGAGATTTCTCGAATCTAGCTTCTGAGATCTTAATATGCGCTGATTCTGTTCCAAATATCTCGTTTACATAATTTTCAACTCAACACGAAAATTATCATTTCCCGGTAAAATTTCCTGAAGTAAAATAAAATCACAAATAACGTGACTCTGCCGTTTTCAGAGAGATATTAGTGCAGCCTTCGCAGAATGGCTATGCAAACTTTTTTCTAGTTTAAAGTCGATTTTCCTAAGGTAGTAGAAAGAACAGCAAGACTACTTCTTGCAATTGAAAAAGCGTTAGAGTTTGTGAAAAACGTGTTGCAGTCCAAGGGGGAGTTTTTAGTATTTTCGGACAGCCTTAGCTCTCTCTTGTCGCTTCAGAGAAGTAACTTTGAATGTCATTGCCATCCAATTATTTATGAAATTAAGGAAAAGTATTTTAATATTTCCGAACTTGGAGGAGTCATTAAATTCTGTTGGGTTCCGGGTCACTGTGGGGTACGACTTGGTGACCGTGTTGATTTAATCGCAAAAGAAGGTGTTAGATCAGGTATTAAGTTTCCATTTATCCCATCCTTCGATCTTCTAGATAAAGCCAAAAGAGATAATCATGCGGATTGGGTAAGTCTTATTTGTAGGGAGCAAGGACTTGGTAAATATTTTCATATGGTCCAACCATCTTTGCCGTTCACACCTTGGTTTTACCGCATTAGTGTCCCAGTTAGTTTGACCCGTAGGTTTGTGACCGTTGTGTGTAGGCTCCGCTCCGGCCATTGCCGATTGGGTTTAAATTTTTCAAACACCGGGCACCGCACCGGTTGTAATATCTATTGTCGACAAAATTTTAGAGAAGACATATTAACCACTTGTTATTTAATTGCGCCCAGTTCGATAACACGAGACTTGCGTTTTCTAAAGACCTCATGTCCTGTGGTGTTTATCCTCCATTGTGTATTTTTCATCTTCTCTGTTCCAGTGATAAAATTTTATTTGTTCTTTTTAGGTTTATTGAAAGAAACAGAATTGTTGTTTGATTTTTTTTTTCTCCATTATTTTACTTAGTTTTTTTCTTACATTGTAGTCTTTGTCCATCTTGTTTGGGTTTTTCCCTGGGCTTGCCAATAGTAGACGATTACCCATCAACACGTGTACACAGCAGCAATTAGGAGTAACAAGGAATGGAATCTGACAAAGAATGCTATACCAAAGATGGAGAAACAATAACAATCAACGTCGAAAAATGCCAAACGTATGCATCCTGAAAAGAAAAGGAATGACGAAGGTAAAAGAGCAAAAGGAGTTAGCTGTCCCATAGCATGGCCACATCTACAATTACAGAGCCCACAGTACAAACGGACAAAGGAATCTGGCTATAAATAATTAAGGAAGAAGAAACACGGGATGTTTAAAAAGCAGTTAGATCCATCAAGCACGAAACCTATATAGAGCACAGCGCTTAGCGATCATAATGTGAGATAGAAATATTTATCTATTTTTTCTTTTGCTCCTTTTTCTAGAATGAAAAAATCTTGTTTGTGTTTGTTTTGTTTCATTGAGCATTGTGGGCACTGCCAGCAGTTGCGGCCATAATGTAGAATGAAATTTCTCTTCCTGAATTTTCTATTATTAGTATTTTTTAATATCTAGTCGTGTCGTAGTTTGCTGGCCAAATGAACTGTTCTGTTCGGGCCAAAAAAAAAGAAAAGAAAAAAAGACTACTTCTTCTTAATGTACTGTTTCTAGCGGTTCATATAATTTACAATTCTAGCATGGCTGCGGGATGCATCTCACGAATTAATCGTCCTTTGTTGTAGTTTTAAGCCCCCTTGAAACTTCGCTAGGCGCGATATCCTTTCCATTTTCTACCCGACCTTGCTTGTCCCAATGGGAACAATGCCGCTGGTTGGCGAGCTAGCGGTAGTTGTTCGGGAGTTTCTGGAATCGTATGGTTCCGTCGTTGGTCACTGGAGTAGTGCGTAGCGATGTGAGTTTAACGGATACACGCGGCTTGATTGCTTCACGAGGTCGTTGGAAAGCACAGAGTGCATTTGACTGACCCCTTAGTGAGTGGTGATGTCTCCGGACCGTCGGTACATTCATACTGTCCGGGGTAGACCCCGGTTTTGTAGGCGATAATCGGCGACCAAAAATCGATGACCATTGCGACAGTTTCGGCTAGAGCCATCTTTCCTAGAGGTAGTTATCGTCGGGCTGATTCACGTGTATGAAGAAATTGTTGCAGAGGCGGCAACCTAGTTCTCGAGACTCTTTTTTCTTAGCTAGTACTCGGTTGAATCTAACGGTATGCTCAGGGGTGAAAGGGAACCTAGCTGCAGCGTTGGCATTGTTGGTGTTTCGTTACACCGTGACGACGCCCACGGTGAAGTATGCAGGGCTCTTTCCGACACATTGCCCCAATTTGGTTAATGCTAAATCGCAGCCCTGTTAATCCTGCAGAGCGGGAATTTGAGCCCTGCAACTTCTGTCCGTAGCCGACCTTTCCTTTTCGTCCTTATCAAAAAAGTTCGCTCTTATCCGAATAATTCGTCGGCAAATCAATTACTAAATCGTACGAAGTCATCGATTTTACAGTAAAGAATTAGAAACGTTCTATAAAATTATTACAAAGAAATGCAAGCGTATTTTCCCGTCTGCTGGGTAATTGAAAAATAATTCGTATTCTGCGTTAAAAGTTTTCTCGTTACTGATCGAAATTCCTGCATTTAATCAAGCTTTTGCGGGAATCACGCCCTAATTAACATTACGGTATTGCAACAGCGAGCTGGTTATATTCCCGCGTGTAGAACTATCGACGAGGGTTATTCGATGTTTTACCAGTTCCTTTTGCGACAGCGGCTTTTTTAGAGGCTAATAATATTCTTGAAGATTGATTTTCCTATCGATGGAAAGTATTCGCCGACCCAATTTTAACGACTTTCTGCTCGGCATCAGGCTACATTCCTTTAAGGTGAAGGTGTGTTTCTGTTGCATTCTGTGCGAATCGGATTCGACAGTTTTCTCACATTCACTCTTTGATGAACTGCGCGACAATTGTTTTATCATTTCTTCATCTTCACTCTATTAAAGCCGGGGCATTTGACATTGATCACTTTCAAATGAATGCATGACGTATGCGATCGCTGTCGGCATCATCTGCATTCCAGATGCTCTCTTTCCGATCTATTATTCTTCGCTGATTAAGGTTGCGGCCTTTTTCTTCAGTAGTAAATTAAATAGCGACGATCGTATAAAAAGGGTATCCGATATGATTCTCGCAGATTTTGAAGCAAGCAGGCTTTCATTTAATCGTGTTCTATTAGACCGGTTCTTCCGAACGTTTTCTTTTTTCTTCATTTTAAGTAAACATTTACGTATTTCGCTGTACTTCAGGAGGTCTTTGATATAATTTGTAAACGTTCGACAATAGTTGAAATATTAAAATCATATCAATCCAGACGTAGCCAAAGATAGAATTGCATTAATTAAATTCGCCTTTTCCATTATCGAGCGCGAATTAATTTACGTACCGCCTCAGGGGGCGATAACACTCTGCACTCTATTATATTCATTCTATTCACAAGCAGAGTTGGAAACCTTTCGTAATTAATAATGCAGAATTTGCGCGAACTTCGCCATGCTCCGTCGTTAAATAGGGAACAGTCAGGCTGATTGGCAGTTATTATTTTGAAAAATATACGCTTTCCCGCATTGCGGCCAGAATTTTCAATTGAAAACCCGAAATGATGCTGACCAACAACAAATTAACTATCTTCTATAATTCTTTAAGGGCCTGTTAAACACTTAGAAGAAATAATTAACGGAGAGGAAATGTAACAGCGAAAGCTGGCAACCTATGTTATATAAATATATATGTTATTAAAAATTCAGCCCCCCCCTAACAGTGTGGTGTTGATTATAATAATGCAATCATGATATATAATTACCATTCGAGCGGTTTTTAATTACGGTTATAAATGTATTGAAAAATATATAGAGGAATCGATAGTGAATCCGGAGAAAGCTGTTCTATTGACCTTTTATACAGAACGGTGTTGACCGCTTCAGTTCTAGATGTTTATTAGGCAGCGGCGAATCCTGATTTTTTCCCCGGTTTTCTCAAAGACTAAAAATTAAGTAATAATGGAATTAACTCTACGCACCATCGCACGCGCCGCTACACAAGCAAAAATCAAGAATTCACTTTTTACTTGAAAAATGTCAAACGATAACAAATTAAATTTACGTAAAAGAAGAAAATTGATTTTTAAATTTCGACGTCGGAAATTGGTTTTTAAGAGGAATAAAAAAAGAATTAACTGAAATGAAAAGGATTGTTAAGTAATTTTAAGAACTATTAAATGAAATACTTAAAAGCGCCTTCGTCTTCGAATAAAAACAAAATTGAATCGTTTAGAAGGGAATTAAAATCACATTAAGAAATCCATTTGAAAATGAACACAGGGACCTGCTCGCATTAGCAAACTTTTCCAAACTGCCGATGATCCACCACGCGTACACTTCTAAATTAGACGTATGAACGCCGTTGATAAAATCATACGAAAAATATGCAGTGTACAACGTTGCATGTAGTTCGCTCAAAGTGGCCAAGTACCCCCCGGTTCTCGTAGTATGCTTGTATGTATGTTTCTTAATACGCTCATAGTTACCACCTAACGTCGCAGAAGTACTCACCGCACCTGGTGGACGAAGCATGAAAGATTAAAAAAGTCGCAATTCAATTACTACTTTAACATTAATGGAGCAATTAGTATTTTAGGCATCAAGCATTTTTTTTTTTTTTGGCATTGGCTTCTCAGATTTCTACTGGCCAGCTAAAAAGATGTGTTTAGCTAATCTGCGCTGCCGGAAAAGAAATTCGCTTGTTCTCTTCAATTTATACTTTGGTACCTGCTTTGCCGTATGACTCAAGAAGTAGCGGAGGATTCGCTCTACTGATACGAAGATAATGTTAGCGAAATATAGAACATGTGTTCGCATTACACTGATAAAAGAACAGTAGAAAAATTGTATAAGAAATACAACTTACAACGTGAACACTTCGCGAGTGCTTAAAAGACCTTAATAAATATTTAACGATGGAAAGTCAGGGTAGCGATAGACTAATTCGTCTCTGTACCTAGTGGTTAAGGCGCTTAACTACTAAATCAGAGGTGTCATAGGTTATCAAAACTTGTCTCGCGAATCGCTTCCAGGTATATATCTAATCTGATGAAATTGAATTAGTTATACCAGAGAATTATCTAGGGGAAAGTAAAGGCGAATCCCAAGTAGAAAGGAACTGGCCCCAGTATTCTCCTTAGATCCATTAGGCTTAGTACATTATCAAAAAGCTGAATTTCACAATCCGTGTTACTCTATGAAGACTTACTTTACTTTACGGCGTTAACGAAAGATTTAAACTAAAGAAATTGTTTAAGCATTTTACATTGGTCAAACATTAATCTCGGTGCTTTTAGGTAATTCGGAGCGCTCTAAAATTTTACTCCGTCTAACATTTGTAAATTTCTAATGCAATCATTTCTTACTTGAAACTGCACTTTTTAATGTTCGGAAGATTATACTACAGTTGTTATTAACGATGTAAACGGATAACTGCCGATAGAAAGGCTCATAGCCTTCGCGATCGTTGTTATTATAAGTATATAGAACAAAATGCGGGTGATAAAGTTCGTTCCTTAGCCGTTCCTCTTGCACTATCGTCCACTGCGGTATAGGAGAAACGATCAAGTATAATTTCAAGTATTTGCTGTAAGACGTCACCTCCGCGGCGCACAAAAAGCCTGCCATACAATAGTAGGTTTCAAAATGACTGATCAAGAAAAGCGAAACAGCGATGAAAATCTCTTGTCGGTCATTCCATTAAGTTTGCCTTTGTTGATTAAAGTTACCAAAGTGAAAGTGAGTCAGCGGGGCGTCGCGGATTGCGAAGTTCAAGTTGTGTAGGTCATCGAGCAGTTTGCTTTTTTTTCGTCCGCCATAATTTAACCGAGATATCGGATTACTTTTCTTTTTTAATTTTAATGCAGTTCACGCCTCTTGAATGTAATTTTTTCCCAACTATAATCTTCGAATACGTCGATATCGCAACAGTAGGATTTTCTAGTTTTTTCGACACCCATCTTCGATCGTTATTTCAATTCGTTTTCCTCCGATAAACGACGCATAAAGAAAACAAAAACAAAAACAAAACAAATAACGATTAGTTAGCTCATCGGCGGTAGCCTGACAAATGCAAATGTGTCGCAGTGGTGTGTGTTGGTAAAAGAACGATAGGTGAAAATGATGCTTCGAAATCTTTTTCTCGAGAGATAATAAATAAACGGCAGCGAAGCGTTTATCGGTTAACTGTTATCGTCGTTAAAATGACGACGTCGAGATATGATGGACGTTTTGAAATATCGTTACAATTATCTACTGGTCCCGGCGCTTTCGCCATGTTATCCCGTACGCTCGTGCTATTTATTATTAAAATAGTTTCATTTTGCCGTCGCCAATAAATTGACCGTTCGGCAACTGAACTTTATCAAATTTTAACGAGCAACTTATAATCTCGCACACCTCTGAATCTGCGCCATATATATTTTCTTTCCTATTCCAGGTAAGACGTGATAAGAAAAGCGGACAGAAAAAAGCTCGGCAACGGAAATAATTCGCGCCAGCGTAAATGACTAGATAACACGCGATTAGAATTATGAATGTGGCAAATGGTCGGATAATTGAAAAGATCAAAAAAAGCGGAAAAATAAAGTCGCAATAGAACACTATCGATGAAGCACTGAAGTAGTGAAGATTAGCAAAAGAAGAATATTCGCTAGTTACTTAAATTTCCACCGAAAACCGTTACGAATTATTAAAGGTTGCCGTGTCGGTTGGGAGACACATAATCGCTGAAAGAACCGACTTAGTTTGTCTACTTTGTTAAGCATTTCGTTTCGCGGTCAGAAATATCCGCTAAGTTCAATAATGTAGGCGCAGCTGTGAAGAAGAGAGAAATTATCGGCTAAAGATGATATCATATTTAGATATGAAAATAAGACGAAACACCACGGGTCTTTACGAGGGAAAATGGTTCTTTCAAATTTTTCACTAATTTCCATTTGGCTATGGTCTCAGTCATACCTAAAACAGTGTGTAGAGGAAGTCGTTCAATTCTATCCGATACTAAATAAGTCTAAATTAAGAATAGAGTTATGGAATTGCCGAGAAGATTTTCAATGCATTGTTGGTTAATTAAGCGTGCCTTCTCGGTTGTCCGGAAATGATATAAAGTAAAGTAAAGAAAGTCGCATACCCTTAGCAGGGCGTCGGGAATTGTGAAGTTAAGTTTCAGGGGAGTGTACTAAGCACTAATAAGAATACTGCGGGGGGGGGGGTAGTTTCTTTTTCTCGGCCGCCTTTACTTTCCCCGATTTCCCTGGTATAACCAATATTCAATTTCAGATATATACCTGGAAGCCATTCGGATCTGGAACCTCGATAAAACCTATGACACCTCTGATTTAGTAGCCGAGCGCCTTAACCACTAGACTAGCGCGCTACCGGAAATGATATAACGGAACGATTAAATCAATAACCAGGTTGGTTTGCTAACTGCTGAATACGATGTTTTTTGACTAATAAAAGGATAAAAACATTTTTATGGAATAACTAAAGAAATGCTTTTTATCCGATGATTTCGGCTCGAAAAACAATTAAATTCATAATGGAATTGGCGACTTCGATGAAAAAGTGACTGAACATTTTATTTCGACCTTAAGAACCGGGATGTAGAATAGTGCAATCTTATTTTTTTTTTTTTTTAATCTTTCTTTTCTTTTATTATTTCAAACGACTTAATATTTACACGTTAATTGAACGCATGTGTATGTTGTTTATGGAGTTACTTTTTAATTAACCGCTAAATTAAATTTACCTTGAAGTATTGCCCCTGGTGAATTTGTCAGCAATGAATCGGAAGTTTTCAGTAAGATACATAATTTCATTAAAAATTAATCGTTATTAATTTTCTTTAATTTCTGTTTCTATTTCGTCGAGGAAAAATATTTTTTCTGTTTTTTTATTATTATTCCAGGATTCGAAAAAGGCAATAAATTAAGATCACAGAAACCGGTTAAAAAGATTATTTTAGACGCCGCGTTATGAACTTATTTTCATCGGTATTATGTCCTTTAAGTTTTTGAATAATTAGGCTTTATGTTTAAAATTTGACAAGATATATTAACCTCGCAATGGCACTGCTTCGGTAAGTGCACATAAACGTACAAATCAGCAATGTGATTTTAAATTTTAAAAATGAACACAATTTCTTTACGTGTAGGTGAATACATGCCCGTTTGTTAAAACTATATAATAAAAACAAACTTTAATAACAAACAAATATAATAAGGGGGTAAAAATAATTTATAACAATAAATTATTTTTACCCCCTTATTATATTTGTTTGTTATTAAAGTTTGTTTTTATTATACAATTTCTTTACCATTTATATTCACATGGTTTACACACTTTCTCAACGCCTCCTGCTTATTAATGAATTTTTGTTACGGAAACATTCGACATTGCTACCGTTGAAATTATACAATTTATTTCTTATTTTCTTTACCATCGTTACGAATGAAAGAAAAAAATCCTTTCTATTATTAAATTATTCGGTGTGTTACGAAATAAGAAAAAAAAAAAAAAACCAACAAAAGATATATTATAGCGATTACAAATTAAATAAAACGCTGAAATATATGAAGTTACTTATACCAAAAAATGACGCGTCATAATTTTTTGACGCTAGGGATTCAAAAAGTGTTCTGCGAATCTCTATACCAGACACTTGTAAAATAAAACATAGTTTCTGCAAGGTCTTTTTTTATTTTTTTCTTTTCACTTAATTTTCATCGCTTCATCCTAGTTTAAAAAATTGCATATGTACATATATCTAAAAAACATTTTTCATTTTATTCGAATACTTTTCGATAAAAAAATTGGTTTTTTAAATACGGGTGTTTTATGTGATGGACGCGGAAAAATTTTAATTCAAACGCGCTATAGAGGAAACTGTGTCGGGGTACAAACATTTAAGACGGAAATGGAATATTTCGGTTTAACCGGAGAGATGGTCAGCTAAATAAAACTGATGAAAAACTCACTACAATAAAATTCCAAGTCAACTATTAGAACAACGGAAATACGAAAATACTATATACATATATAAATATATATATATATATATAATGCTATTGATGGGTTAATAATTATACGGAATCTAAACTTTTGATGATATTTGAAGAAAAATCTGCTTGAACATATTAAAGTTGTACCTCGAAAGAAAATCGTAGGTTATATTATTGCCGCATTTTCTAACAAAAACAAAAAAAAACCGGAAAAAAGTCAATAAAAGTCGGTACAAACAAATCTATTTAAAAAAGTAAATAAAACAAATGATGGAGTAATAAATGAAGAGGAAAACTATGGTTAATTTCTTTTATTCAAATTTCAAATTCGAATTCGAATTCGAATTTATATATAAATGTAACAAGTTAATAATAACAAATATAATAAACAATTATAACAAACGAATAAGATGAATTTTCTTACTTAGTAACGTTTTCGGGCATAACCCATCATCAGCTAAACCAATATGTGAACAGATACAAATTCTAAAATTATACAAATAAATGTAAATGCTTGCAATCATACGCGAATCATCAAGTTCATTGTCCTACGTAAGGACGTGAAGGCATCATATTCCCTTTATCGTTTCCTTCCATTTTTTTCGATCCATTGCTACGTGTAATGCTTCTGATAGCTTGTACCCAGTTAGTGTATTTACTTGATCAGCCCATATCTTCCTCTGGGATGTTTTCCTTACACCTTATCTTGTGCAATGTTTCTTTCCATGAAACGTTATGTTCCCGGCTATGTGACCGAAATATCTGATCATATTCAGATTTATTTCCCGCAGAAGCCTGGTTTCTATCTTCGGCTCCTCTAGAATTGATTTGTTGGTTCGGCGTGCCGTCCACGTTATCCGCAACATTTTCCTGTATACTTCCATCTTAAAGGAACGCGAATACGCGTGAAAATAATAATCATATACGAAAGAGAAAAAAAGAAAAGAAGATCGATTTAAATTATGTTTTTTTGCATGTTTCAAAGAGAAATTGATTACACCAACCGATAGTATAACGATGTAACACGTAAAAAAAAAAAATCAAATCGAAAATAAACCACCAGATGAGATAATTTTAACATATGTAAACAGCTAAACAGCCAGCTACCGTGCCGTAGTTGATTAGTTAATTAGGTTTCGTTCGCCCCTAGAATATCCCGTACATTGACACTTTTAAAAATTCCACTTGCGCTGTGGGTTAATGTCCGTAGTCGACGAGCCCAAAATAAAAAAAAAAAAAAAAAAAAAACAAATGTAAACGATTTATAAATATTAGAGAAAAGTATTTTTGAAATATTTCAGAAAGCAGTTTAGATAAAGACGATACGAAGTTAAAAGTTCCATTATCGATATTCGAAAGCGTGTATTTATTTTTATTTTCGAATACATTTAATTTGCAGTTCGTTGCTGGGAGTCGATAATCGTTCGAAAAAGAAGAACAAATAGGAAAAAAAAACATAACTGAACTACGAATAAACGAATCGACGTAGCACACAATTGGCGGCCCTATCGATAATACGTTTTAATGGAGCTATCGCAAATTAACATCACTTGCCTCTTGCGTTAATGTGCGCAGTAGACAAGCTTGAATGATGAAAATACATAAAAATATATCCTAAAATTCCGAGCCATAGTATTTCATATATGCCATGTGAGTGTGTGCGTCTGAAATAATTTTGTTTCATTAACCTTTGTTTATTTTCGTTTTTTTTTTTTTTTTCTTTTCAATTTGGACACGATTGATTTGGGAAATGTTCTGAAAAAGTAGGATTCGGATTTCGGGTTTCGTCGTGATTCTTAAAAACATTCAGGAAAATCCGAGGCTTACTTTGGAAATTATGCGACAGCTTACATCTAACGAGTATGTTAGCAATTCGAATATTTGGCCTCACCTCGGTCAGATGTGTATCTGAGGAATTTAAGTTTCGAATTTTTTCGTTATTTTTCCGTTCAAAAAGTGCCCCTCTCCCCCGGAAGTTGTTAGTTCTGTTAACTTTTCTAATACCGACTGATTAATGATCAGTTAATAAAGTTTTTGTGCATGCCGAAGTTTTGACAGGCTTGCGTAATTGATTTAAACTTTTTCCTAATTTAACAGTTAATCTTCTCTAAATCGTATGCAGTGAGGAGGCTGCTGTTTGCGAAGTACGAAGTGCTTAGATGTTGACGGCTTGTTTCTGTTTCCGCTTGCGTTCGACAAAATTTCATCGATGAAATTTCCTCAACAACAAACTTACTTCGAGGCTTCTTGTCATTATTTTTAATTAGTCGACTATCTTGAGGGCTCGAGTTATAGGCAACAAGCGACCCCATTTCGGGTTGCGGTTTGGTAAATATCATCATTAAGTTAAAACTGTAATCAACAAGTTTATCTTAGGATATACAAAATTCGGTTTAATTCTTTTTCGGTTACTTACACGTTCATCCCCTCTGAGATATTTGTAATTAGGCAACGAGCCGACGAGTAACAATTAGAAAGAAAGACAAGGGACACGTTCGTATTAAAGGTTCGTTCGTTCGTATCGAGCTAGAAAATGAACTTAAATATTTCGGGAGATATCTTCTATGTTTATTGTTATAAGACGTAAACGTGATAACGAAATATGTAAAAACAAGGGTTGAGTATTCTTTTTTATTTTTATTTTTTTGGCGCATTGACCTATATTTATTTTTTGGCGGACGACGATAGGTCTCAGACGCACACGAGCGAGAATGCTCGTAATTATTATGATAAACTAGTTTCTCTAAATTAATTTGTATCGTTGTTATTCGTTTCTTCATTTAACCCTGACCGTTAGGATTTAGGGATATGCTTTTAAAAAGAAAAGAATATATATTTTATTCAGGGAAGAAAAGGATTAGCAAGAAACAAGAGATTGATGATAACGAACGAAATGGATTAATAATAGATGGGATTGCGAATAAAATTTTTGTGAATGGCCGCTATTTCTGATTTGTTGATTCAGAGCTTGAACGTTACTGAGAACGAACAAATTTTGAGTAAACGAAGATTTTTAGGTCTGAACTATTGGAGGTAGGAAGGGCTAAATCAAAAAAAAAAAAAAAACATAACTGCGTTCCCCTTTGCGATTAAATATGGTTTCGGGAACAATCAGTTTTTAACTTTTATTCGACAGGTCGATATATATTTTGATTAATTTTACAATTTAATCGTTAAAACGATCATCTCACTTTTTGTTCGATTTTACTAGTCTCAGCAGTGTAACGTTCCACATTCGAAACTAACGAGCTGGTGTGAACGTATAAATGTCGAATAATTACTAAACGTATTTAATCGTAAACGAAGGAAGTGGGAACCGAATGACCGAAAAGAAATCGACTTTTTTTTTTTTTGAAAGAAAGCTCTTGTCCGAAAACGTATATTTCTGATTTTTTAATTCTTTTTTTCTTTTATTTATTAATTTTTTTTTTTTTTAAATACATTAAAGTCGATAAAACTTGGATATTAATTGTGCATTCTAAGTGCTGAATAGAGATTGAGCGGTTTTAAAATATATATATCGCTAAATATATCAATATTTTATGACAAGAAATTTATCAAATGCGGTGAATATATTTTTCCGTATCCTCGGCGACAGACATTTAATCGAGTTCGTGCCGTATCCAGTCTATGGAAAATACGCTGCTTAATAGGGAGTGACGGTTTGTTATTATTAATTTCCCAGACCAGTAATCAGCGAGCCGTATTCGCGAATAATCTAATTTGAAAGTGAAGGCTATAGGGAGCTATCCGCAAAAGGAAAACGGCGAGTTAAGGGCTACCCTAGACCTGATCTCGGATTAGGATTGTCAGCCATTTGCGAGTAGTGCGTTGTTAATTAGGACTGCAAGAGTTCGAGATGCGGATGGATGATGACGAAAACTCTGTACACCCTACGTGTATTTCAAAACAATTCCGTAGTCGAAAAGACATTTTAATTTTCAAAAAAGTATGTGAAAAGTCGAGTTAATAAATGACTAAAAGCAACGCGAGTTTCATCCCTCTATTATTTGTAAAAAAGTTTTGAAATTTTTGTCGTATTTCAGTTTTAAATATCACCCCGTTTGCTCTTAGTGGAAGTAATATAATTGTAATTGGTTGAAGGTTTATTATTGTTTATTTACATAGCGTTAAATTTTCAATTTTAACTTATTCACGGCTACATTCGAAATGCACTTTCCTCCGCGAATACCGGGCAAAGTAATTCTATTTTATTGTTAAATATGTAATCTCTCCTGTAGTTAAGACGCAATTCGAATTACATTTCCTTCCCGTTATATAAACAATGTAAGTTGGGAAGTGAAGCGATCAGTGCGGCTGGAGGTAGTGTGTAAAGTGAGCATTTTATTAAAAATAAACTTTACACACACTCTCGTGAGAAATAAGGCACATCATTAACGTGCTTTCTCGGGCTAGCTCACAGGTAACGTTCTTGTGGGTCCTGGGTCATGCCGGCGTGCCGGGGAACAAGAGTGTGAATTTGGCTGCTAAGGCAGCAACATATAGCCCAATGACCGAAGGCGCCCCTTTCCCTCAGCTGGGGCCACCCTTCATTTTAGCAAACATAAGGCAGAGACATGGGAAACTATGTGGTCGGCTCACACGTCATGGCTGCGATCCTCATCAAGGTGAGCACTTCTTTTTTTTTTTTTTTTTTTTTTTTTTTACTTTTTTATAGGTGAGCACTGAGCCCAAATGAACCAAAACAGGTCCAGAATATGCTACACTATATTAGAGCGGCTAACCTGTTGAAATACTTCTAATCTTGCACTGATCCATGTGCTGTAATAATCCCAAAAATTACACACAGCACATGGGACCATATATACGTATTAATTACAACGTATTTCTTAGGTTACCCTCCATTAGAAAAAATGTCCCAATTTTATGTTACAAACTTCAATTCTTTAAGGTTGCTATCAATAATTTAGACCGATGCTTATTACCCCTAAAAATAAAAAAAAGTTAAAAGAAGCAAACATTGGAACATAACATTTATGTTTAGCCAGTAAGAAAAAAAAAAAAAGAAGCGTTTTAAGGATGTTTATTTGAGCTGATTATATATTTTACGGGGGGCATTTCTTTTTTAATTTAATTTTCGTACATAATGATGCTTCTTGGGTTTCTTAAAGATATGTGTAATTATTTTGTTTTCTGTAGAAAGCATGTACAATAGTGTCGTATTTGGTGTAGAATATAGTCTTATTCGGTTCTGTTTAATTTTTAAAATTAATATTGTAACTTTTTATATTAGTAATCTAATATCATATTTATATTTGCGAATATTGCCAACACTGGCAGCATTTATCCGTAAATAAAGGCGCGACCGGAATAAAATTTTTATAAATGTTAATTTACGTTTTTATAGTACTAATTGCTTTTATTTTTTACCTTTTTTTAAGCTAATAAAACTAGGCGAATGAAAACAGCTTACTTCAAAATCAGTGAGCGCCGTTTAGTCGGTTGCTCGACCAGACTTTTAAAGAGGAAAGACACGACTCAGTCAAGAAGGCCTATGAAAAATCGGATACAAAATTGTTTTCTTTCTTAATTAAAGATAAACAATAAAATTTCATAAGCTTATGATTTCGCACCGACGTGTCTCAGAAATATATGTATAATAATCAGCAAAAGATTCAGATTTTAAAACGGAAGATATGGAAAACACTGAACTACTAGAATGAACTGTATAATAGGGAACTCAATAAAGTGTGTCATGTGTGCGTGTAGAGGAAAAATACTTCGCGTCGTCTCGATTTCGATGAAATCAATTTACCTGTGAGGAGCAGTGTTGAAAAAAGGATTTAAACGGCACTGGCGGTCGCCGCATACGTCATAATAGGTGAGATATTAGTGAAGCGAACGACTGGCGAATGATTTTTTCTCGAGAAGAATAAATTCTGCCGCATCTAGTCTCGCTGACTTTGCGATCCAATCGTCGCCCGCGATATCGGAGATTTCAGGTTATTTAACCTCTCATCATGACGCCTCTCCGTTCGAAACTAGTTCTGCTTGAAACGAGTCACCGCTTGAAAGAATCATTCGATCTCTATTACATCATAACGGCCGAACTTTATTCCGAATTCCGCGAACTATTGCGAAAGAGGGAACGAACACATTATGATTTACGAGGATTTCTTTCGCATCAGTATTATCATACCAACGCTTGTTAATGCTGTACAACAAATGAAACACAGGAACCCTTTAACGCGTTCAGTAGTTCCGAAATTTCTATTGGAAAATTTTTTATTTTACTTTTCTCTATAGAGCTTACACTCGAAGGGCACCACCAAGACGGCAGAAAAAAGTAAATTTTCTTCATAACGGACATTTCTATAAGATCTGCTGGGTGAAAATTTGAGAAAGGAAAGAATTACGCCGAGCTCTCTTTCGAATGACCAATTAATTAATAGTGAAATTTAGTCATATTCATCGTATTTTGAATTTTTCGTTGTTACAAAAAAAGCTTAAGACGTCGATTAAATTTTTAAAATTTCACAATATAATCATCGACTTCACCGAGAACCAATCTTATACGCGCACATGCTCAGACGACTCCGGGTAAATGTTACAGACGTTCATTATTACACTGATGCGTAACACTAATTGTCTCATTTATTTGTGAAATATTAAATAAAATTACTCCGCACGTAATTATTTAAAAATAAAGCTTAATATTTAAAATAGTTGAGCTATTTGCGAAGCGCCCAGTGTATCAATTATCGCTTTGTTTTTAGTATTTCGCAGTCATTATAACCAAACAGTGTTCGCTTTACCGTTTGAATTTTGAACGGCATATATATTTGCTAAAATTTTAAATATCGAAACGGATCAATCGACATTTCTATCCGATTCGTGATAACCCCTACTCAACTCCATCTCATTTTGAATCTCTTACATCCCCGCATCTTCTTCAGAAAATTTAAATTATTTTTTTCCGGTTCCC
This sequence comes from Icerya purchasi, assembly GCA_039619475.1. Lineage (NCBI taxonomy): Eukaryota > Metazoa > Arthropoda > Insecta > Hemiptera > Monophlebidae > Icerya > Icerya purchasi. The sequence goes on from CM077116.1 coordinate 286,306,441, forward strand.
TTTGCTTTGTCCGTCAAACCTTCTTCATTACGTATACTGATCAAAATGTCCACGCCAATTTCCAACTTAGAACTGACATTTAGGTACACTAGTGTATTAATTCGAGAAGGGAAAACACGCTTAAATTGAAATTTAAAGGTCAACCTTCAGTTCGCGAAGTGATATGGCGCGAAAAACAAATTGTGAATCTGCTTGAAAATACGCGAGCGTCGCAGTTGTTGTTGTAGCGCTGCTGCAGGTACCCTGCCAAGAAACGAAATAAAATTCGAACGATCCGACGTTCGAACTGTGTAATCCGAAGAATAATAAGTAGTGAACATGTTAAACTTAGTGCAACATTATAAACGATGAATTCATTTTTGGAAAATGCTCAATGACGACTTGAAAAGACGCAAAACAGAACGGAGATGTGTGTGTGTGTGTGTGTGTGGAGAACAAGCTCTTCTAAATATGTAATTATGGAAAATTACCGTGTGACTAGTTCACAAGCGAGATTTATGACGTATCATTCTGTGTGCGTAAGGTATAGAGAACTATGTGCCAGTTGTTGATTTTACACATTTCATAAATGATGACTATGTTGGATCTTCAGTTGAGCGAAGCTGTTGGTTAGATCACGACAAACATACGTTATGGAAATATCGAGAATTTTCAGCTGAACATGAAGACAGTTTTTTATTGGAGGGTGATAAATGTGTTTTTTAAAGTGAGAACGGTTCTTTACATAAATACATTCATTAAAAACTTCTTCAAAAAGAAAAATAAACATTGATTTTACTCAATACCCAAGGAAGCTAACGGGAATGTAGAGAGACAATTTATAGAATAAGTGAACGGTATAAGAGAAGTGGAATAGATAAGGATTAAAAACCAAATAATTATAGTGATGAAAGCAATTTGATTTTCAGAAATAAAGCTTAGTTGACTTAAATGAATATTATTTTGCAGAGGACGTACAAATTGAAAAAAAAAGTGCCCAATATAATATATATGTAAGCATAAATTCTAGATAAAACAAAAATTTTTTTATTCATTTCTAGATACAGACTCAAACGGTTATTAATTGAACGAAGCCGTGAGTAACTAACGGTTAGTATATATATATATATATATATATACATGTATACAGGCTCGTGCGCAGAATTTCGATGAGGGGTGGGGAGGGCGGAAATTTCTTCACATATTTATTTTATTAATAACATTTGATTTATATATTAATAATATTCATAAATGAATTACCGTATAAACATTAATAAAAATTACATATTCTTAATAAAAAATTTTGCATAATTATAAAAATATATACTAATTGTTTAAACTTCTAGTTTCATTTTTAGTTTTAAAACAAATATTATAATTTTGATAAATAACTGTAATATATTTATGTTCTTATTTATTTTTTATTCATTAAAAATTGATTCTGGCTTTTGCAATTTGCCAGTTAGCTCAACTTTCAGTGTAATTTAACATACTCCTAATTGTCTATTTACATTTATGATCTTTCATCTTTCTAGTTTTAAAAGAATTATGTTTATGATCAAACGTGTATTTTTTACCTCTTGACATAGCGACAACTAAAATTTTTCTTTATTTACAAGTTATTATTTTTAATAAAATATTTCGCTTTCATATACATCGATGTTAATTCCGTGTTATCATTAATGTTAAGCAATTTTATCAATGTTGACAATTTCATTACGGGGATGAATATTTCTGGAACAGTTGGAATTCTCCAAAACCGCTGTAAAAGAACAATTCTGAAACATCTTTTTATTTCCTACGATTAGAAGTGAAGCAGTAATTTAAACAGTCGAATTACTGTTATGTACCATTGCAAGCCGGATAATTTTTGATGTTTTTTTATGAGGAAAAATTATGACGGTTACACATTTAAATGTGAAGTTATGTGCAAAAATATTCAGAAAATGCATAACTTTCGAACAGCTCTTCTAACCCTCGAGCGCTAAAAATTTTTCAAAAAATTAAGAATGTATAATGTGACGAATTTAAAAAATTACCTAAAAATCACTTCAAAATGCGTAACTCGCCAACCGATAATATTATTACTTCTGAAATTTAAAATATGCAACAAATAAAAACTTTGCATCGCAACAAACATTTTCAATAACCATTTAATTTAAACCCCATTCGAATCTAAAAACGGCAAAACTAATGTAGTTTTCGTAAATATATTTAAAGGGGGATACTTTGGAAACAAAATATAACGATATTTTAGCTTCAAATTTAAATTACCGGAGGGTGCTGGAAACTTACAAGTTCAAAAGAATATTTTTTTCCCCTCGGACCAGTTGTGTATTAATGGAAAACACTACATGGAAGTAATGAACGCATATTTCAGTTTCATAAAAGAACTTACAGAATTTTCAACAAGTTTTTAAACTTAGCAAAAAAAAAAAAAAAAAAAAAAGATTTCCTTAACGACAAAGTGAAATTGTGTAAATAATATACAATCATTATGTCAATAAATGAACAGAAAAATAGAATGAACCAATCAGACTTTTTATTCATATATAATAAATAAAAATGTGAATTAAATTTAATATAATGAATAAAAATTTATAAATAAATATAAACATTGTCATAAAATTTAAAATAAAACGATAAATAGACTATTGCGGCGTAGGGAACCTATACAATTATTTATAATAACAGCATTTTGCGAAATGCAACCTATCCATTCCCCAGTTTGCTATCAAGCTAATTCCTCTTGGTTATAAGTATTCTTGTTTGTATTGTATATTTTTATGTTTTGTTAGAATTATCCGAAAACTATTAATTTTAATATACGTGTCAGTTTATACTAATTGTAAATTTTTATGTGTTGTCATTTAAAATTTAAGCAGAATACTATACATTGTTAAATGGTACACTAAATGAAAAAATTACGATTTTCAACAAATTTGATACTAATTCAAATGACAATTTATAACTGAAACCTAAACACTGATTGATGGGTGAAAGATAAAATCAGAACAGAAATTTTCTTCCCGACACTTGATTCCCTCAAACTCTAAATAACTTTATATAATAATAATAATAATAATAATAATATGTAGATGCTTAATTTGTCCAACTCGAAAATTTTATATGGTCTCATTTGTATTTTATGTAAATTAATCAGCCGATACGAAAGTATTTTGTATTAATGTGAAACATATGCACATGATATACCGTGCGCTGAAAATTCAGCTAGAAATTATTGTAATTTACATATTATTTTATATAATATTCGCGCAAAAAATTATTCTATTTTATGCAACATTCCCCTTAAATGTGTACGTTTCTAGATTATATTAAAAATATTTAGAATAAGAACCGTACTGCTAACGAGATGATAGTCCATTTTTCGCAAATACTTAAGGAGGTTTTTTCTAAGCAACCGAAATGTTATTCCAAATAGCAAACGTTCCATCGAGATATGACAGCACATCTTGGAAGTCACTGAAAGAGCATTTCTACTCATTTTATTCCTTCGTGGATTTTTTATAAAATCAGAGTATTTTTTTTAAAGCCGGTGCGCAAAATTGGAGTTCTCAGCGGGCGGGCTATTTCGGGTCGGTGTGCAATTCGGGCCCGGCTTCCCGCTGCGTTAAGGGTTGGTGCGGAATTCGTGTTTCCTCGTAAAAACACTCTAAAAAATTATCATTATTTATTTTAAATTTTTGATTTTTTTCCCGATTTTTGTGTATTTATAATAACTATTTCAGTTCTCAGGGGCGGGGCGGGGGGTCACCTCACCATGGACCCGGCCTTGCATATATATATATATATATATTAAATTTGCGTACGTATTTGGCGTTGGTTATAATTATTATTACTGTTTAATAATTAAGTTCCAACTACAGTGTCATTTTAATGATTTCTGTTAATCAACGGAATACGAAAGTCCTAATTTATAACGGTATCCCTTTAAATTTCTGTCTTAATTGTAAATTATCGTATGACTAACATGTGTTTCACACGTGTACCGTTTATATTACTAGAATTGATGTTGTTTTGTTTTGTTTTTTTTTACAATTTAGGGACAATAATTTGCTTTTGTTCATTCGCAAGCATTTTCAAAAGATTTCTCTTTGAATCCTCGTCCTAACGAGAAAAGTATTGTAAAAGTCGATGGTACACCTAATTTCGTGTTTCGAAAAAAAGCAAGGACAAGATGTATAGTGATTTTGATAGAAGAAAGCTTGAAGAGCTGTCAAATGAATTCTTAAGTCCTAGACGTTTTTGATTGCTGTTGCGTTTGCGTGTTTGAATCCGGAGCAGATGAAAATAATCCATTTCGCGGCGAGCCGTCTTCTCGTTTGCTGAACCCGTACAGTTTGCTCGGCGTTAGGGGAATTTCTAAAATTTTCCGTGCGCTTTAGCAACGATTTACATCGAACGGCGTTCGTTCGTTTCAGCGGAGTAACCATTAATTTTCTCTTAGCATTGTGAATAGATTAAAGCGAATTCGACCTTCGTAGACCATATTAAATGGGCATCCGTGCTGAAGATGCGGAATATCTTTTCGTCTTCATAACTGCCAAAAGTCGTTCGCGAGTATTATTAATTATTAGCTCATTCGCCGTCGTCGGAAGCGGTCGTTATTGTTCAACCTTGACTACGTTTCTGCGTTTATCGCTTTCGAAAAACCCTTCTTAATGAGTAAAATCACGCGTCCCGCTACACTCATTATTCAGTCTATTGGCCAGCAGAATCTTTGACGACACGATGATAACGTGCTGTCAGGCGAGCCAAAATAATCGGTCATTCGTTTAGGTCGCTAAAATTTTTTATAATTAGAAGGTGGAAAATTTTTGGTTGCGAACGACACTTTTGTTTACTTGCGAAGATGCTGAAAAATCCATAATAGGATCTATTTCTTCTTAAACCGATGATATCGGAGTGCTCGACTAAATTTTGAAGATAAAACTGGTTCGCCGTAATTTTCAATAGCTTTTTTAGTATCTAATTCGCTTAAACGTTGGCAAAATTTTTCACGAGCTGAGCAGATTTCCTGAGTATAACACTTCAGTGGACAATCAACATTTCGACGGAAAAATACATCTGTGGAAATGGTAGGACCTACAATTATGGCTTGAAATCGCGAAAAGGAAGAAATGAATATTCGTTTATGTCGGAGCAATATAATAAATACCATATAGTACGATTAAGTTAGCTTGATTTTTCTTATTTTTTGTAGGCATATCAATGGTATATAGATGTATTAACGGCGGATGAAGTTAAATAAGATTATGAAAGAATCAAAAAGTAGCCCCCCCCCATACGTGTTTCTAGAAAACAAAAACACATTTATTTTTGGGAATTTCAGCCAAGAGCGCAAATTCGGAAACAAACGGAAGGGAGAAACCGTTAGCTACATTCTGATTCGGTCAGGCATTGACAATATAAGGAAATTAATACAGCAAATGTGTTGGACAGAGTAAGAAAAGACAGAATATAGGATGTGCAACACAAGGAGCAGGTCGAGTTTCAGCAGATGAGAGTATGGAACACGGTTTCAACAGAAAGAAATTATTACATCCTACGATGTAATCAGTGCTGCAGGCACTACTGCTTCATATGGCGAGGGGGAGAGGAAACAAGCGGAAATTAGAAAAAGATATTAGCGTACGGTTAAAACGCAGGCGAATAATAGGAATGACAACAGAATAAAGAAGCGAAGGACACTCGAAGTGAACTAGGAAACAGAAGGAAGATTAGGTCGGACAGATGGATAAAAAGAACAATTGTTGCAAAAAGAGGATTAACAAGTGACCAAAATTTAAGGTAGAATTTTTTATACAAATGAGATTATAAAATAGGTATTTTTATAAAAGAAAAAAACAGGAAGCAGCAACTCAAGCTAAAAAATCGTTCATATTTCATTAACCATCAAGGTGTCGATGCGACTGGGAGATCTGTTGAGCAGAAAGAAAATGAATGAGTTCGCATTTAAACGTAAGCATAGCAGCCTGTTCTTAAAGATAATCTTATACAGAAAACATAGCTAGATCTCGAAGGAGTATTGTGCGGTTACTTTCGTCAGGTTATCGAAAAACTCGTAACAGATCGTTAAAGGTCCCTATCTTATGAAACGTTGTATAAGTGTTTGAGTTAATCCCCCCCCCACCAGGGATGGCAAATGAAACGTTACCGTTTACTAGTTCAATCCCACAGGTATGCCAACCACGAGGTTCTACTCTCATGGATTTTATTTGTTTAAAATTTTATTTTTTGGTTTTATTGTTTATGATTATTATTATGATTATATTAAATTATCCGATTGCATTTTAACCAGTATATTTTATTATCCTTTAAACCTATCTTTCTGTACCGGTCGACCACTGAAAAACGCAGTAATTAACTAACGAAATATAATACAAAATTAATTAAATATAAAAACAAAATTCTACGTATCACTGTTATTGGTGGTGATCCGTGATCCGTTGGTTGGCGGTTCGCTGATCGGTTGGTACGAAAAAATCGGGTTAAATATTAATCGAGCCTTTGCATTCGTGTTCCGCGGTTCGTCACACTCTACCGGACTTAATAATTTCGATAACTAACGATTCTAAATCACTAATACTGAGGATACCGAATACTTTATAAGACGATAGATCGCGACACAAAATTTGTAACTTTATCTTGACTATAAGACCACAACTGCTTTGCCGAGACTGATGGTTAACGTCCGACTGACCAGCGAGAAGAAGAGTAATTAATTTCAGCAAAGGTACAATAAAACACAACTGACTTTCTATAAAAATCATTTGTCCGTTTTTTTCTAAATTCTTCCGCCCTTCCACCAGTGACCGCTGGAGCTGACCCTATCAGGTAGACAGTATTTTCTTCATGATCGGTGATTGGCTACCCCAGCCGACAACAAGATTTTAAACATGCGCACATTTACGCCCGCACCACCCATTCTAAATTATGTTTTATTTTACATTATTTTACTTTTTATTTTCTTTTTCTTTGAATTTTATTTGAACCATGTAATGGGCACATTACACTTTTTATGGAAAATAAAAATGGCGGCCAGTTAGCGCGTTTTTTTCCGATTCGAAATTGCCGAGTAGTGTTCTTAAAGGAATTTACCTGTCGCAGATTTTTCGATGACTATGGCTCGCCTTTGTATAACCTTGCGAATGCGTTATAAACATTTTATCGTGTCAGTGAAAAGTTCCATAGGAAAAGTTTTATTGTAAATAAAGGAAAAATTACGGCCTTAAATTCAAGAAATGTATATAACTTTATAATAAATATACTAATACAAATAATTTAAAGTATTACTGAATGTTTGTGAATTGAACAGATTGTAATAAAAACCACTTAGGTGGTTTTAAAAAAAACCAAAAAAAACCAACAATGAACATATATGCAACAAATACTCAAAGCGGGATATGTTGAAAAAGCGCAAATACTGGTAATATAAAACGGGATAAAATTAGATTACTCGCGACAGAGAACGTCTGCCGAAAATTGTTGCGGAATACTTTTCGTTCATGTGCGATGATAAATTCATGTATTTTTGATAGACCCCCCCCCCCACCAAAAAAAAAAAAATCAACAAAAAGCAATAAACGGTTGTGATATAAACGCTGGTGTCTGTTAATTCTAAAGGATAACGTAAGTATAGATTCGTTTCGACACTTGCAGTTTTATAACTATTTGCATACATACGATAAAGAAAGATTTGATCCTACGATAATATTTTACGGTGGGCCAACGGTTATAAACTGCATAGATGATTCATAATTTTGTGGTTTCAGTTAGGATTTTCAATTGCAAAAGTGTCGACCGTTAAGGGTAATTTAGAAATTTGAATTTAAGTATAATTCGTTCTACAAATTTTGAACGGTTTTCGCTGAAATTATTAAAAACGCTTTCTTAGCGCGGTGACTGAAAATTAAAATTTTGTTTTCCGCGGCGTGCAATGCGATCTTTAAAATAAAATTTTAAGCGAATGCGCGCAGCTGTCGTTCGTTCTGAAATCGGTTTGACAGCGGTTGTTTATGCTGGCGCCTTAATCTGATTATGCGGATAAACGAAACGTCTTAAAATGGGTTATCATAACTCTCATTGAATCGCTATAGGTTGTCTGTCGTTCTGTAGTTGTGCATTTGGCACGATTTTGCTCAAAAACTATCAAATGAACTTCAGAATTTTGATGCAGTTTCGTAGTTAAGTACAAAACGTTTTGTAGGAAGTTTTATGACGAATAATATTTTAAGCGGGCAAGTGTATGAAAAAAATTATCAATTATTGCGAATTATGTCGCACATAAGTCTAATTATTTCACGAGAAAAAAAAGTATAATGTAGTTCTTGCATAGTGATGTGAAATTATCTGTTCACTATACTGTAGGAAATTACGGCATTCGGAAAGTATTCCCTTTACGTTAATGTGTGTAATTGAGACCTTTGGAACGTTCTATCCTTTAGAAATCCACAATGTTGTACTATAAGCAGCGATAGGAAAATATTTTAAAGGATAAATTAAAGGATATTATTAAACTGGTAACATACTACTTCAAAGATATATGTATATGAAATGCAAATGTGGCTTTGGAAAACGTTTAGTCCCCATCATGCGGAACATCTGAGTTTGGTGTTCATGGCTTCACATTTACGCGTTTTTTGAACGATGACTGTTTCTATGTTGAACATTCTTACTTAGAAATCGTTTATTTCTATGTATTAATTTTTTCCCTCTTATCACTTCCGTACGTCGCTCTGACTGCTGCGGCTATTGCGATATTTCGGAGCGGTAGTTTTGTGCGCCTGATTATGTGCAACTAACAGTTACTCGTACTTCGTATGTGTTGGTCGGATGGTTTTAGTGTGTTTCAAACCGAATGAATAGGCTCGCCGGCTATACCAAGTCTCCTAACAGATGATAGTACGAATGAACGAGGTATATGTACGTCAATCTCAGTCTACTAGAAATTCTAATTCTTTGCTAGAGTCCGCACTATAAGATAAAAGATTTTACGTAGCAATCATTTTGTCATTTTATTTTACAGTCTCGTTTACCAAAAAATTAATTAAGCATTCGAATTTTTTGTGAGAGGTTTTTTTCGATAATTAAAAAAAAATACATTTTATATTTACGTCGCCTTGTCCTGAATTGTGAAATTGTTCGACAGGAAGATGATTTAGCATCGGGGAATCCAACATAAACCGTGCTACCCGGTGTGTCTGTTTATTATCAAGAACAGCAGCGTTACAGGTGATCTACACAATTTTCTTTACCAGTGAGATGGTCAAAGACCAATACTATGAATTTGCCCGAATTGGCGGCTAGGAGTAATTTTTGAGACACCCGAATTAAAGTCAGCAGCTGTTATTATATATGTATATATATATATATATATATATATTTTTATTTTTTTTTTCGAATTGGCCATCTTAGGACCACGATATTTCAACTGTTTGAACTTTTGACTTTCTTTTGTAACCAATATTGCCGCATTAGCAGTCGATGTTGCTCTTTTCTTTCTTCGGTCCACTGTTTTCCCCTTCCTGATTTCAGTTTAACCTTAAAGCTGACATATTCTGCCAACTTCTTTCTCAATGGGTGGCGGGTTTCAATATCACTTGATTCTTTTCCAATTTCGTTTAAATCGCTTTCTACTTCCTCAAACCAACTTCATGCCACTCTAATATGATCGGTGTATCTGAATTACGTTCTAACACTAATTCGACAATATTGAATTGACAAGGATATTTCAAGGAAGGTGCCAGCTTTTATTTTAAAGAATTGTAAATTAAGAATATGTGGTTCGGGATCCGGTATAGTAGAAATTTTATGTTCAGTAAGGCAAGAAAACTGGCGCAAGGGGTTATTTAGGAAGTTAGGGATTAAAATAATCGCACTTGTCAGCGATTTAGCTGGATATGAGAGATTGATATGTTTTTTGGATACGCACGTAATATCTTTTGCAGAAAAGGAGAAGATCCGGTTATTAGTAATAGTAGCGAGCAGTGGGCTTTTGCGCATACCACTAGGATTATTCGGAGGGCGTGACGATTTTAGTTCGGATAAACTTTCTCATTACCACGCTCAGTACTTAATTGTAGATGGGATGATTGATTTTTGTATATACATATTTGGGAAAAAATAAGAGGAAAAGTTACATCTCGGAGGACTTTTGGTGTTAAGACATCTGACATGTAATTCGATGTTGACGTCAAGTGAGCTTCGAATCGAATATGACGAATTTTACAACATCGAATGGAAACGGAGTTGTTCACTTTTGAAGGAATACTGTGAAACGCATTTCAGCGCTCTCTACAGAAATCACTGGCAGTTTTAAAAATAAGCCGGGGCCCGTAGTTTACGGGGGTGTTTCGTTTAATCGAAGAATTATCACACTGTTGTATAATATCTCAAGAGTATATAGAGACTTGGATCAGATATTTTCAGAGAGTGGATACACACGAGTGTGTTGATGTTAGGACGTTTTACACTCAACGTGCGTTATTAATTGTATACGTACGCGTAAGAATATTTTTAACTGCTGATAAGATATTCAATAAAAACTCGTTCCTTTCCGTATTCTTATCTTTTACATCTATACCTCAGTGATTAGAGCGCTGGTCTAGTTAAGTAGAGGTCTTGAGTTAAATTCCTCCTGTAGGCTTTACTTCTCTATAATATTTGTAGTAGCCAAATGGGCAATAAGTCTGAACCCAAAAAAAAAAAAACAAAACAAAAAACAATACAACTTGGGCTTCCGTTCGTTTTGGGTCCCTTATATTGTCTCTTCTCAGCCTACAATTGTCTTTCCATATTCATACTATAGAAATCCATTATGACAGCTTTTAATGCGTTTGCTGTTTGGCAGAAGTTTTATTTTAAGCAAACACCCCTCTCTCATCGGCTGAACAAAAAAAAACGTTTCAAGTAACGGTAAAAATTATATTAAATACACGGGGGGGGGGTTATGCTGGAATTAGCGTAGAGAATGGAACTGGACGAAATGTTTGAAGAAGTGTTCTGTAATAATTTAACCATAAATACACCGTGTCGATGCTTTTAATAACTCGAAAACGGAAAATTGAAATGACACGGATGAACAATCTACTTACAAAGCACAAATGATTACCATTCCATAGCGGTGTGTTTTTATTCTGAATATTCTCAATGCAATTAAACGTTCTGGTTTCGCTCTGTGGTTCTCACGCACCATCGATTTTTTTGTTTTAGGAAATACGTTACATCGGGAAAGATTGTTTTAACCAACTTCGGATTTGTATGACTTTTTCATTGCAGTTTCTATTTTCTGGGAAGACCTGCAAAGTACTTGAAATGCGATAATTCATTCTGCAATCGTTATTATTTCATTTCGGAGTAGTTCGCGATATTTGTCCATCGATGAACTCTTCTTAAACTGCTCTTGTCAGGAGCGAGTTTCTAATACCTGAAGGCTATTGCTTAAAACTCTTTCACGTTCACTCTCGTCATCGAAATTAAATTTTTCGGCTAAACTTTACCGTCGTCTTTGGTTAATTTCTGTTTACCGCGCCAAGGTTAGCTCTAGTGGTTCGTAGACCTAAATAATTGTTTCGAATTCGGCCACTTCGGTTCTTCATGTCGGAACAAACCTACCTGTTTATTTCTGAATGCTCTATCACCCAACAGAATAATTCGTCTAATTTTCATTGCGGCGAAAATTATTCTGCCTTCGCGACCTTTCTTGTTCGGTATTTTTAAAGACCAAGTAAAAATATGTACTAGTCGTCCCCAAAATTTTTTATATTCCGAAGCTAAAAACATCAGTCAAGGAAAATTTTTCCAACTTTCACTTTTGTCGACATTTGTAATAATATAAACAATTTCTCCACCTTACGGGACTTTTATCACAAAATGGAAACGATAAAATTATTCCAATACTTCCTCCTCTTCGTATATATTAATATCTTTCCAAAATCATCATACGGAAATCGCAAAATCCTTTTAACAAATATTATTCCAATTTAACCATTAAAGCTGCTTGTAAAGGTCTACGGTCGGTAATTTTTGAACATTCGAATATTCCACCTTCGAGATTCCACCTCCTTCCTCTAAGTCAATATTGGCATGTGTCCGGCCGTTAATAATACTGGTTTTCATAGAGCGGACTGTGTTACCCTTATGTGTGTTTTCTGGACGTGGTCCACCCAGTCTGTATCATCACGTACGTGTTTCTATCGGACGTTTAAATTTCACTTATGGATAAAAAATTCTTGACTGCTGCTTCCGTTTGAACTATGCCTTTGATAATGTTCATTTTCCTACATACTCCTTAGCGTAATGCTCTTAATTAAAAATTCCTGTCCACTTTGCTTTTATTATTATCCCTTTCTTGCAATATAGAACTGTAATTCTTTTCTCTCCCCACTAGCCTGCAACAGGTTGTCAGTGTTTTAGTGTTATCTCAGGGCTTTAATCCTACGCTCATTAATATTTGCTTTATTAAAATCACTATTCCTCTTAACTTTGTTTGTTTACTTCTTCGAACGCAATATTTCGTTACCTAACGCTCCCATTTTTTCTAATATTATCGAAAAATGCTTTTTATTGTTCCTCCTAAATGCTCGTCTTTTGTATTTTCTTTTTGTTCTTATGATCCTTTTTTGGTTTAGTCTTACTCTAAATAATAGCCAGATCCTTCTTGTAACCCTTTCCGTTATTTAGAAATCATCTTTCTCGACAACCGTCTCTGCTTTCGCAATCACGTTAATCATCAATATTTATACAGTTTTAAACTTCGATGTTCATCGATGTGTTAATATTTTCAGTAAAACACACGTCAGAGATATTACGTGTTAACGTTTCGAACAGATGCTGTCCCCATCTTCAAAACAACGAATCTGTCTTTATCTTCTCCTAAAGAACTCGGATCTGTTAAAATTCCTCCCACATACTAATTGCGCCAGCCATTCCTGAATTTTATTTGTGTTCTATAATTCCTTTATCCTCTCTATCCGGAATTACTTTTATTTTATCTATCAAAATTTCTGCAATATTAGCGCTGAAAATACACCCGCCTTTGTTTTGTCTTGCTGTCCGGAGATCTACGCCGGTTCCGATCATCCTTGCTGAATTCCGTACTCCTCTTTTTTATTCCTACCTGGGATTATTATCGTTTTCTGATCAAATGCGGGCCTATTTTTTTTTTGGGACGCTTTTAATTGCCAGGATTATTGCGCTCATCGGATAGGTTTTAGATTAGGGAGTAAAGGTGGGTTTTTTTGAGAAAGGTGATCAATGAATTTAGTTGTTCTGAGTCATCAGATATTGACTGAGGGGTTATTTTATGTTGTAATCGTTGGGCAGAGAAGGAAGGACAGGAGAAAAGAAGGTGTTTTATTGTCATGATATCTGAGGAGCAGTAGGTGCAAGTGAGGTTTTGTCGAATTTCTTGATATAGGTGACCGTGGGTAATTTTGGTGTGATCAATACGAATTCTAGTAATAATAATTTCGTCGGTCCTATTGAGGCTTGATAAATGTTTCCAAGGGACAATTGATTTTTTGAAAGTATGAAGTTTGTTGGTGTGTTGTTGGGACCATTCTAATTGCCATTTGTTTTGAGTTTGTACACTTATATATGACTGGAGGTCTTGTGGTATAAAAGGAAGGAGCGGAGAAGAACGGTGTGCGGTTTTTGCAAGATTATCAACATTTTCGTTACCGGAGATGCCAATGTGACTCGGGATATACATGAAGCTGATTTTTATTTGTGATTGGAATGTGTTTCCTTTTACTCTCGTAAATGGCAATATTTTTCTAATAAAATTCAATTTTATTTCTTATGTTCGCCTCCTTCAACTTTTACTATATATTTTCATTCACGATAAAGCCCGTTATTTTTCTTTCAGTTTTTCCAGTTGCCTCCATCTTATTAAATGTTTTTCTTCGCCGATTCGTTCTAAATCTCTGTTTCACATCATGTCGTTAGAATATTGAATTTTTCATTGCTCTAATCTCACATTTTCCTGCTTTTACCGCCATCTTCATTGACACCTTCAAAGAGTGTCAAATTTGGTTTGATTCTGCTTATCTCTGCGCTATCTTGTGAATAATTACTAAACTACCCTCCTAATGATTAATTTTTTACGTGAATCCACTGTGCTATCTTGTGCGCTGTTTTCTTCGTTTCGGCACAACGTTTAAGGCCTTATTAATATTTCGAATTAATAAGAACTTCTCTTCGATGAGTTTCTTCACATTTATTAACCGACAAACAAAGGTCATCCATTAAAATTTTGTTTCTAGTGCGTTTTTTATGTCTGGTTTACGCTGTTGGCGGAATTTCTTATTAAACTAATTGTATACGAAAGACGAATGTTTTTTTTTTTTTTTTTTTTTTGGGCAGCGTATTAAGGAACTTTTTATGAGATTAACACACGGTCGCTTTTGCGTTTTACGTAGCGAATGTTAGTAATAATTCCAGAAGATAATCCGATCTTAAAGAAATATAAAAAAATCACCAACCGTTGGGCTGACAAAAGCCCCGAATATATTTTATTAATATTTGCCTATGCAACGAGATAATGAATTCGTTGGTCCATTCTTCTGTTTCCAATGGCACATTGTTGGGCATATTTTTGACAATATAACTTTTCTTTCCGCAGTGGCTTATTCCAGACTACGGCTCAATTCATATTCTTCTTCATTTTCTAATTACAGACCCTCTCCCTGTTCTTGGTTCTATTATTTTCCTACCCTTTAACGTTTTTTCATTATTGCTATCTGCCGTCTGCGGTTCAATCATACTTTGCTCCCAACCTCACGATATCGTTTTGCTCTTTCCTCGTCCCCTTATTGTTCTTTGCACTCTGGCGACTTTACTTTCGTTTGTGATCCTGACCACGTGCTGTTTGAATGTTCCAATCTTTCCTCCGAACGTAATATCCTGTACAGCTATTAAAGATGAATCTTCATATTCCCTATAATGCTTTCTATATCTTAACTTTGCCGGGTTCCGATTTTTGCCTCTTTTCTTTCATCGATTTCTGACCAGATTAAAATTTAATCTCTAATATAGTCCAGTTGTCCTGGGTAGCTGCCCTCAGTTGGCCACCGTCACCTCCAAAAAAAAGAATTGGCTTCTCATTTAATGATTTCTTCTTCCGTGCCCACGGTTCCTCTAGACTTCCCCTTTCTTAAACACTTCATGATAGCGGCTACTTGTCGTTTGTGTTTTTTAATCGCAGTCTCCTTCTTGCATAATTTTCATTTTCATTTACTCCATTTTATCTTTTTCATTCCCCCTCCAATTAATTTCTTTGTATGATGCTGATTAACATTTTGTTTAAATGTGTTCGGCCGTTTCTGCTGAACAATTGTCCTTTTATTCGTCTCTACTAAAATATTGTATCCCTCCTCATCAATAGAGTTTCCTATATTCTCCCATTTTCTTCTGTTATCTCTGTCCTCGAATTATTTCTATCCTCTATCCTTAAACGTTTAAGAATACAACTTCATTTTCCTCTTCTTCCCATTTCCTGGGCTAATTATACATATATAAAAAAAGAAAAAAATACATCATTAATCAGTTTAAAAAGAGAAAGTGATCAAGCAAAATTTAATCGACACAGCTAACTTTTTTTCCTTTTTTTGCTATTTTTCGTAGTTAATCATTATAATAACGTGCCGACAACTTGCGGTGCTTTTGTTTTAGAAGGCATACTGGCAAAAGAGTTTATGTTATTTTATTAAATCCTTTTCGTTATTCTTCTACCATGGCTATTTATTAAAATTTCAAATACGAAACATACTACATATGTATGTGTGTACAGATGCCTTTAGTTGCAGCCTTCTAAATGAAATCTACAGAATACTTTATTATTTCGGGTAATTTATCTTCATTGTACGTGAATAATAATTATTGCGCCGAGAAAGATCTTTTCAGTATATTATTTTTTTTTTGTTATTACTTTTTAAAAAAAAAATTGTCCCTAAATAAAATTCTGAATGTTCGATTGAATAATAAGACGTCAATTTTTTTTCCCCTCAATTACCTGCATTATCTGGGCAAACTATGAATTATCGAAACGATTATGTAGAGAATATATTTAAAAAAACTAAAATACATTTTTATCGTTTTTTGACGCGTGACTTTTTTAAACAATAAATTAAGAGAAATGGTTTTTAGAACGTTTTCACGGTTCAACAAAATTGAATTAGCGAATCTTTTGTGGTTTTTTTTTTTTTTTTGCGTTTTCTCAAACAAGAAGGGTTCTTTTTGGGGAGGCACCCTTTTACTATTGATTGCATGCAGCAGAATAAAGTAACCCTAGAAAGATAGGTCGAGGGACCTGTTGCTTTCAACATTTTTCGTTTCATAGTTCATTTGACGTTTGTTCGACGTTGAACAAATTGACTGGAAACGTATATCGTTGATGTCGCGAGCTAAACATTTTTAACGATCAACTTTACTTCTTTAAACTCCCTATCTAAAATGGAACTAATAATAACATTAAAAATTCGCAACCAAGCGGGTCAGCGTTTATTAAAACAAGCACCGTTTCCCGTTGCTTTACTTTCGAAAAACCACAAACCGGAATCGACTCTTTCGTCTGCAATATTGGCAGTACATATTAACAGAGCGTATCAAAATTTTTAAACGAAAATGGATAGAGATTCGAAAATAAATACCGTAAATTGCATTAATATTCAAACGGTAAGAAATCATGACGATTGTTCTAATCAAGAAACCTATGTGTGATATTAAAGTTTTAAAAATTATCGAAATATTGACATATGCAACGTGTAACACATAGACTATGTATATAAATATTGGTTTCTCGAAATATTAAAGATTTATCAACAAACGTAAAGATTTTAATATTTATCGTAGGTATTGCAACAGTTGCATTAAAATTAGTACTCCAAACCATGAAGAAGACATAGAAAAATATATTTGCAGGTACCATTTCAGGTGTTACTCCCGATAAAGCCAACATCTCCCCTATGGAAGTAAAGGCATACCTACAAAAACATCTAAATCCACGAAAGGCACCGGAATATGATTTAATCACAGCTAGTAGTATAAAGAGCATGTCAAGAAAAGCTGTGATATTGTTGATGCATATTCTTCGAATTGATTATTTTCCGATACAATGGAAATTCGCTGCAATAGTAATGATCCCAAAACCAGGAAAACCTCGACATGAAACGACTTCTTACAGACCTATTAGCTTATTAGCAAATTTTCTTTTAAACTCATCGAATAAAATCCTATTCAGAAGAATAAAACCTATTCTCGAAAAAAAGTAGAGTAATACCTAATTATCAGTTTGGTTTCAGGAACCACCACGGTACAATGGAGCAAGCGCATAGAGAATAGTCGGCATCGTAAACAAAAGCTTTTTGAAGTAACGAAATATTGTATTGCGATTTTTCTCGACATTGAGAAAATTTTCGACAAGGTTCAGTATACTGGATTACTGCATAAGCGGAAACACCAACTGCCTCATTTCTACTACCTACTAATAAAGTCTTACCTAACAGAAAGACACTTTCACGTTGATATAAATGGTGATTGTTCACAAATGTGTACACCCTATAATGGATCCAGCATTGTATTAGATTTATACGCACGACTTACCAGAAAATATTAATACAACTACAGCTATGTTTACTGATGACACGGGGCTTTTCTATCAACTCACCGTGATAACATCAGAGCCACCGAACAGTTTCAAAACCATCTGTTATGCGTGGAGAAATGACTTAAACGATGAAGACTTGCAGTTAACGAGAGTCAAAGTCTAAACAGGGTTTGTTTACTTTGAAAAAAGGGCGAAATTTGCCGATCCAGCTGAATAGGCAGACAATTTCCAAGTCAGCTGTCGTGAAATATCTCGGATTACACCTTGACCAACGGCGCTCACCTTCAAGGCAAAATGAAAGCAAATAGACATCAAATACCGCAACCTGCGTTGGTTAAGGAACAAAACTTTATTTTTATCAGTTGAAAATAAAGTACTACTATACAGAGTAATCTTAGAACCTGTGTAGGCATACGGTATTCAAATCTGGGGAACGATGAGGAATTCAAATTTAAACATTATACAGAGATTTCAGTGTCCTACAAAATATTTTGGCGGTACCATGGTTTGTCCGTAACGATGATATATACAAAGACCTACACATCCTAACGGTTAAAAAAGTAATTACGTCCTCTGTTAGAAGATACTTTCATCGACACTCGAGAACCACATCAATCCGCTAGCAGCTAATCTCTCACAGAATAGCGTACGATTCAGACGATTGAAACGACACGTTAGTTGAACTGGAGTTTCTTCTGTAGTCACTAATTTATGTAACTCAATAAAGTCCAATAAATAACGTATATACAAACAAGGAATGGCGACCACCGGGAAATGTTCCATCATGGTTTACATAAAATAATAATGCTACTTATTGTTCGACTAAACATATTGTAAGCAGATAAAAGAGGGAAAAAAATCTCCCTTTTTATTGTAAAATATTTATCCAGTTACATATATAATATTTCCATCTTTTATACCGAATCGTATGAAAATTTTCTGTGCTCTTCTCTTTATTTCAATAATCTTCTAATCAGGAGGGTCCTAGAATCCATCTGTTCATCGCGCCCTTCTCCATCTTTTGATTCAATCATTCTCCATATTCGCGCAGTTATTACCAATTTATCTAGATTCAACTCCATACAGGTTGGTTTTCTGTGGATTCCCGGCCATTCCGGCATAGACGGCAATGGAAGTGTTGACTTACTTGCTCATAATGCTGCACAAGACGATAATGCTATTAATATTTTTTCGGCAGATAATATCATTTCCATCTCCAAAAAGTTTCATTTCAAGCTTTGGGCAGACACTTATGCTTCTTCTTCCTCCAATCGTAACTCTTTCTATTCGACTATTCAACCTACTCTTCCCCAGAAGACATGGTTTTATTTCTTCCCATCGCTCCGCCGATCCGTAATAATCTCGATATGCAGGTTGCGCTTCGGATATAGCTTGCTTCTCTCCTCCCGCTACCGTTTTTCTCTTTCATCTACTCCCTTTTGCCCACTTCACCACCCAAATGCCAACTTCTACTGTGATGCTAATTATGTATTTTTTGAGTGTTCCTCCTTACATCACGAACGATCTCTCTTATACTAAAATCTTCTTAGAGTTAATATTCCGCCTCCCTAAAGTGCTTCTTTTCTGCTTGCATTCCCTCACCCTTCAGTTGTTCCAATAATTGCTTCCTCTTTGTCCTCGGTATCTTGACCTATTCGATTTTAATTAAATTAGAATAAGTTATTATTTTGAAATGAGTCAATGCCTATATTAACGGCGAGCCTAAAGAAAAAAAGCAAATATTGTATGTGCTTAGCGTGATGTAACGATTGCTGCAGTTACAAACTGACATGCGAATATATAATTATGAAAAAAAATAAAAAGGTTTTTCCTGTCTCAAGAAAGATCAAGTCAAACCAGATAAATTTATTATTATTATTATTAATAATATTTAACATTTGATTTTTTCTTAATTCTTTTTTGATCGGTTTCATTGTTTTTCTTTGCGTAAATTTATTAATTTTTAAAAATACATTATTTATGTTTATTGCAGGATTTGAAGACTGTATCAGTTGGCCTTCGAAAAGTTTTGCATGAAATTTAATCGGGTAATTATATGCATTTTTTTTTATTAATGTAACATTAATTAGTACCCTTATTTCGCTGTGCTGCCAACAGCTGAGGTCAGTTCATTCAACAAAGTTATTATAATGGCATTTTCAGTAAAAGCAAGCAAGAGTACAATGTTTTAAATGCGTCTAAACGTACTCTCATATTGAGAAAAAAAAGTCTAAAATGCAGCAAACTGAACCAATTAATTATATTGGTATTCGCCCATTGGTCGAAATTCGACTATAATTATTATTAAAAATTTGAGAAAAACATATACGAATTTGCATATTTCCAAGAAAAAAAGTTCTACTCTTATACATTCGTTCATTGTATATCTGAGAACATACATTTTTATATGTACTTACAGTACAAAACAGCTCAATCCCCCATTGTAATTGAATAAAATATGCAATAAAATAACAGTAAATCACAATTTAAAAACCCTCGTTTATTGATATTAAATGACACCTTAAAACTTAGTGCACTGTAAAAAAGCCAATAATAATGATTACTGGGAAATATTAAAACATTTTAACAAGAATTACTGATTATACCAATTTTTTTTTCCAGTTTTTGTGTTCATTTTTTATAAAAATTAACTTTAAAAAAGTTAACTATTTCCAAAATTTAAAAAAATTAACTATTTCCAAAATTTTTTTACTGATAACATTAAAGCTGCGAAACAAAAAAAAGAAAAGAAAAGGAAATCGATTAATACACAGAGGAAAAAAAGGTACTGAACTGTTTTATCTTTGCTTATTTATATATAGATTAGTTTTGTTTATAAAAAAACTTCGCAGTCTATTTTTTATAAATAATATGGACGCAGAAGCGTGCACAGTGCTTAAAAGCGACACACTCTTTGCCGTTAGATAAAATGTTACCTTTTTTTTTTTTTTTTTCTTGCCCGGCGGTAACTTTCATTTTTTTACTGCAAACAATAATTCCTAAAAAAAAAAAAGAGAAAGCATTATATTTAAAAATAATTGGATAAAACTTGAAAATATTTTTTATTTTAATTAAAATAAAACGTAGGTATGTTTTATTTGACTATTTTTAAATACGAGTTTTTTTTTTTTTATATATATATATATATATATATTAACACATCAAAAATTGGTTTCAGTTAACAAAGGAATCCTAAAAGAGCTGGAACATTATCAAATTTTCTTGAAGATTTCTTAATACTCTTTCTTTCTCATTATATACTTGTGTGTGCATTTATCGTATGTAAGTTAAAGTTGTGTCTATGGGTTGAAGTAAGCGGTAGCTTATTTTTCATCATTCAGGTACATAGTTCAAATTTTCATGAACAGGCGGTGTGGTGCGATATCGATGCTTCTACACCCCTTAACGATGAAAATTAGAATTCTAGGCCAGAATGAACAAAAATAAGCTACTGAAGCGGTAACCCCTCATCTCATTAAGCAAATTTGTTAGGGAAAATTGATTTTAAATATAGAAAAAAATAACAGATACACGTTTCTTAAATCCAATTTTGAATTAATAGTACTAGAGGGACAACATAAGGTTATTAGGCGCTTTTCAAATCATCATTTCATACGCATCAGTTTATAGAACCCCAGTTGTTCTTAGGAGGCAATAGAATTAGTAAAATAATAAAGTTCTTGTGCTCCGGAGAAAGCTGCATTATTTTTAATGGCGAGACTATAAAATGGATACGTAACTTCTGAGTTCACAGTTTCTTTATTGGAAGAGTTTCTGATTTATGGATTGGTATAATTGTGTAAGAGTTCACGGAAACCTCTCACTCGTGCAATAATTAACCGTGACGAGGGCAAACAAAACATCATAGAAGGAAAAAAATATTAAATTTTTTCATAGTTATCCGAAGTTATTTTACTCGTATTCTATACACGCTCACTTTGATATTGTAAAAATTAATGGTGAATTGTATAATATGTTAATATCACAATACTTCCCAATTAAAATAGTTTCGGATTATAAAACTTTTTTGAAGTCTAACATATTTGTATTTGTAATCATCGGTATGAATTTCGTAGGTGGCATGAGCGCACAACCCCCCCCCCCCACGCAAAAAAAGAAAAGTTTTATCTTGTGGGTTAAACTGGTAAATCAAAATAAGGAATATAAAAAAATCTGAATCAAATTTTATTTCGTTTGTTTCATGTAAAAAATACAAAACAAACGTGATTATTTAAATATTTCGATTTTAATAAAATTATGCGAGTTCGAATTATCGTATAGAGTATAATATTACGAGTTTCAAGAATATTTCTCATAATTTGCCCTTCTCCTCTCGGTCTTTGTAATGCATGACTTTAAAAGATATTAATTACAATGGCAAAAACAAAAAACTCCTCGCGCATTTTTATATTGAGATCAATTACAAAAGCTTTATACTTTCAAGTATGTATATTCACAAAATTAAATAATTTCTTTCAAGCGCAAATATCTTCATTTACAAAAACTAAAAATTTAGCGCTGAAACTGTGCAATATTTGGCAGCTACTGCATCTTTCTCAAATACGTAATATTCTAAATTACTATATTAGGGTTTTAAAATGTGTTTCGGTTCATCTTAGTTTTTGTTTAATTTTTTGTATTTTGTTATAATTTTTGGTATTTTGTTATAATTTTTGGTATTTTGTTATAATTATTCTTTAAGTTTTGGTTTTATATATTCCCATCGTTTTAAATTTTAACTTTTTACCTCCTCTTTTCTGTTGTTTTCCATTCTTTACTTTTATTTGAATAATTAATCGATTTTGTTAGTTATTTTCGCGTAAACCGTTGAATTCTCGTGTTTTTTATAGTTTGTTTATTTAAATAAAACTAAATTATAACGCCGATACGACCTGGAGTTCATTTTCGTGTAGATATAAATTGCACGACGACACGTGTAACTCGTGTAAGGGGTCAATTTTAGCATTACAATTCATGTGCGGCTATATTCTTTCTTTGTGTTAGTGACAATTTGTTTGTTGAACTAAAATTATCGCGAAAACCAATCACGAGTATAGTGTAATGTTTCAATTTTTATTTCACCGACAAATTTATAATTTAACTACATAGGATCTGGTTTGATTTCTCTACGTTGGTTTATTAATTAATTCTTTGACTGGTTGAATACGTTTCACGCGTTTTTCCAACGAGCTAATTTTTTAATGTTTTGATTCAAATTGCTGGATTTACTTTATGATATATATTTTATAATTTCATTATGATTAGTATTATTATATCAATTTCCTAGAACTTTTTGATTTACTTTCATTCGACACGATTTTGTCATATTTTCGTTCTATATGGAGTTGTGAATCGTTATTTCCTTTGGATTGTTATTTAAAGAATTATTTTACCGGCAATTTTTTTTTTTTTTTTTTTTCGGAGCAAATAATGAACAAACGGATGTGCATTAAAAAAAAAGAAAAAGAGAAGAAGAATCGAATAAATTGTAAATATCGAATAATTTGCACCTGATCGCTAACGGCACCACAGTCACGGCCGCTGTCTGTCTGTGATTTGCGAATATTTTCATTATAATCACAGAATCGGGTTATTTTTTATCGCGCATAAACAGAAAATCTATTTTTTTTAATTTTTGCTTGTCTGTCTGTCTGTCTGTTCCGATTTAACTCAAAAACTATTACAGCAATAGTGATGAAATTAGCACAACTTATAGCTTTATATTACCGGATTCGTTCTAAGCTTTGTTTCACATTGATATCACAAATAGTACACAGAAATTACAACAATTTAAAGTTTAAAAAAGAAAGACGATTAAAATTTAACAGCCGGCTAAAATCGGAAAACAATATATCCATTAGCCAGTAGACCGTCTTTAAAAAATCTCATCTCCATTCCTTTCTGGGTCTGTTGCTTTCGTGTAATTTAAAGTTGAATAAAGAAAGAGATAGCGATATCCCTGTCAAATCGTTTAAAAGTTAACAGCCGGCCATTGCCGAAAACATAAACAAAATCAGAAAATATGCTGTTACTGTCATCCAGTAAAACGTGAGCATTACGCGCTGTAAACACATCATATATGTATCTATGCAGTGTGGTAGCCAAATACGATGACATGTGGATTAGTGATATTTCAGTTATATTAGCTGGGTAAATATGTAAACAGAATTTCCTAAATTATTACTAATATAAGTTTTTGAGGTATAATTTCTGCGTGAATGTTTTTTTTTTAATATATATGTAGCAGATACATAGATTACGAATTTTAAAAAATAATTACACAAGTGAAGCCGTGGGTAACTTTTAATGTGTTTATATATATATCGTGTGTGTGTGTGTGTGTGTGTGTATATAATTTTTGCGTGATAAATATTTGCACAAATGGTTGTCTTACTTCACATAAAGGTCGTTCTATTAGCATGTACTTTTTAATCTAATCGACTAGCCATGTAATTAAACTTTTTTTTTTTGAAATAAATTGTACATAAACTAGTGTGTAATGACGGGTCTGATAGGTTTCACCGTTGACATTGAATAATGTAACGACATCATAAACGAGTATAATCAATTTTTTGACTATGTGCAATATTAAGAAAAATGAAGTTTCATCATCATCATCATCAAAAGGCTGTACACGGTTACCGTGCGTAGCGATCACAGGGGATGTTGATCATATATCCCTATTTCTGGCAGCTTGAACTAATCTCTCTACAGATGTTATTCCGGTCCATTTCCGAATGTCCTGGGTCCAAGATAGTCTGCTGTGTCCCACTCCTCTTTTTCCTTCAATTTTCCCTTGAAGAAGAAGCCGGATGATTTCATATCTTTCTCCTCTGATTATGTGTCCAAAGTATCTTATAATATAAAATATCAGGGAAATAAGATTCAGTTATTGTTAAATGAAAAAAAATCAATTAAGAATGTGTTTCATCAACGCGTATTGTTTAAGCAGTAGTGTATTTTCCTTCTTTTTTTTTTTTTTTCTGGCAACGTCAGCAAAGGGACCTTCGCTCAGAGCATATTTCCAATTAGTAATTAAAGTAACAAACTGTTTATACGACCTAAAAAGAATTTTTTGTTTTTCCCCTTAAATATCATTACATTATTTCCGTACCCTATGTTTAACTACCCAGCTATTGCAGTGTACGGAAAATGGCTAAATTTTAAAGATGTTTACTTAATTTATTTCGTATGAAGAAATCGATTACAGATGCTGCTGTTGTTGGAAGAAGATGATATGATCTGTGTATTTATTTATCAGGTTTTGTACTGTGTAAGTAACACAATGTTTAATAGGCATTTGTTTATGTTGAGATTTGTAAACTCGTAATGTGGCACCGGTGCGCTGCGTATTTGAGCAGGAAAATTGTTATTTACTTTTAAGAGTATAAGGATTTCAGAGAATGCATCACCGAGGAAATTTGGTAGATTAGGCATGGAGTACGCTTCGAAGGACGATTTGTAGGTGCTTACAGATATGGTTCCAGAATGATTATAAATTTCATCGAAACATTTTCTCACAATATTGAAATTGCGCATCGGTTCAACTCTAAGCGAGCGAGGAATAAATAAAAAGTCAAATGTCTGAGAAGTCAAAGTCTAAATCGGGAAGTTTTTCCCCCGACACTTTGTAAACATTCACCGTTTGTTACATCACCGGTAGTGGTAACACGTGGAGCGGCTTCTCATAATTCACTGTCCGTTAGGTGTTAGTAAAAGTTATAATAATACTTTCCAAGCTTAGATTTTTATCATCATCATTATCATCATCATCATCAGCTTCTGAGCGCTGGCAACTACCACCTATTCGTACATTCTAGCTGTACAGACATAGGCATAATAATGTTCATAGCAATTGTTTATATGCAGTTGGAATTTTTGTACACCAAGACTACACTTGAAACTGATATTGTGATTGTTTGATTTATACAAATGCAGTCCTGCGTATGTCCATACTAACTAGCGTGCATATGATGGTATAGGTGATGGTTTGCCATTGACTTCCATATGAATCTATTAGCTAGTATTTTTAATTTTGATTTTTCGTAACCCGAGACTTCCGTAACGGAAGCCAAACGCTCTAACAACTAGAATATCGTGACGAATAGATTTTTATAAGTTCTCAAAATCTAACCGTACATTAATAAAGTTAAACGTTAACCTCATGGTGT
This sequence comes from Icerya purchasi, assembly GCA_039619475.1. NCBI lineage: Eukaryota > Metazoa > Arthropoda > Insecta > Hemiptera > Monophlebidae > Icerya > Icerya purchasi. The sequence goes on from CM077116.1 coordinate 286,332,220, forward strand.
ATGATATCCATGACACGCGGTGTCTTTCGAAGGTTGATACACAATCAGATGGAACAATTCGCCAACAAGTCTGCCGCACGTATTTTCGATTTTTGCTAAACGCAAAACGTTGCATGTACACACAGTTCCAACAAGAACCGCCTAAAATCCGAATATTTTTTCAATTTTTCAAACGTCCCATGTAAGGCTGGCGTAATCTTTCCACTGCAGCTAAAGCCAGAATTAAAAATAATTCCGGTTTATAGAGAGAGAGAGAGAAAAAAAACCCCCAAAAAACAGCAAAACAATCCAACGACAAATCAACAAGTGGCATTGTATTTCTATTAACTGTGACAAATTACAATTTTACGGTTTCATTATGCTTCTTTTTTCTTAAATTTCAATTTTATTTTTTATTTCTCTACTCTGTCTTTTCTTTCTTTCGTGTAAAAATAGAAGTGGAAGAAGCGAAATCTGATATCTGTGCATTGAAAAAGAAAACGAGGTGTACAGTAGCGCCTGGAACGGTATAAAATAAAAGTGAAAAGGTGCACTTCTCTTATCTGATATAAAGTTGGTTCTCTCATCTTATTCTTCTTTTGGTTTTGTTTTTTTTCCCTATGATGCGGCGAATTTTATTACTACGTAGTGGCACTAAGTGGGAACGAACGCGAATGTCGCGAGTTGCGCGAACACTTTTTTACTGTAACGGTTTTCGGGGGAAATAGTTATCTTCTGAACTTCCATTAGCGGTTTTCGGAGCATCGTTCGCCCGGCAACGATTATTCATTCATATTACTACGGCCGTTGAAGAAATTAATATTACGCTTCTCAGGCATATTTCATTTCGTACTTTTTCCGCCCGTCGCCCCGAGATTACTTCTTGCTCACCGTTCGAAAAAACTGCCAGGACAACTTCTCGCAGCTCTCCTGTTCGAGTAAGCCTTATTGTTTCTCCGTCTCTTTCCCTTGTAATTCTTTCGGCCTTTTTATTTACGTTCGGCGAAGCGGAAAGAATGAAAGTTCGTCGCTCTTCGAGAAAATTATGATTAGTATGTACTTTACCGATAATAATATAATCTTTTGTTGGCTGCTCAATTTTTAACGTGAAATTCTCCGAAACTTTTACTTTACTTCGCTTTACGTTTGTCCGATGGCACAAACATTAGTCGGGACAGGAGGTTGAGGGATTTTGGGAAGATATTTGTTAAGGAATAGCTGTGGAAATTTTAGTATTTGTTCGTTAGATGTGAAAAAGTGGTGCGAAGACGTAATTGGACCGAATACGGGAAAACTTCCAGCATTAAAGAACGATGTGTTAGGAAAAGGAGTTTTTCTTTGACGATGTGGGAAATTTTAGCGGGCTAATCAGAGTGTCCGGGAAAAGAAGCCGTGAATTTTGTTGTAAAACCGAGAAAAATCGAGTAAAAATAGCCAAACGCGATATTTTTAATGAAAAAAAATCATTTGTAGTGAAAAATAACTGTTTTTGTTTTTTTTTTTTTGTTTTTTTTTTAACACACTTTACTCAACAATAAATTATAAAGTTCTTTTTTATTTGCATAAAATACGATTGCACGTTTGTTTCAGACGAACGATATTTAGAACTGTTTGCAAAATTGCTGCAGTTCTCATATTAGCGAAAAAAACATGAAAATTACTTCGACATCAGTAGAAGTATTTTTTCAGCTCTACAAATAAAATCATCCCATTTGTCCATTATAAATTTATTTATTTGATCTTTTTTTTAACATCAAACGTTTTTAGGCTAGGGGTCAGGAGAAATTTTGCAAAACACTTTATTTCATCGAAAAAAAGACTGATAAAGAAAATAATGCACTTACGTATTTTATTTATTTTATAAGTACCGGTTATCAGTAGCAACAAAAAAAATTCCATTCTTAATAAAATTTGCCTCTTCGTTTTTCCCTGTCTTCCTCGCCCGACTAGCCCCTTCACAGTTCTATCACTACTTCCATATGTGATGTAAACTACATCTTTGAATGTTTTGCCAATGCTTCTGAACGCTCTGCTTTGTATTCCAAAATCGTAGCACTAGGTCTTCCTGCTCCTTACGGATTCTTGCTTTATTCTTTCCTTCTCATTTCCAGTTATAATACCCGTACTTCAATCTTTCCTAAGCTCTATCTCTAATCGTCTCTCAATTTAACCCTTTCTTTTAATTTTTGTAGTTGTTGGGTCAAAAATGCCTCTGATCTTTTTTTTTTTAACAAAGACATTCTCTATAACGGCGCAGGAGGTCTATTTTCATCATGACGAGTAACATTTATATTTATTAGCGGCAAAATTTTAGTTCAAATTTTAACAAAACGAGTAAAAAAAATGATTAATTATGTATTTCAGTTTATTGAACTCTCTCGGTAAAACTACTTTCGGAGGGACTTAATCCCCTCGAAGTAAGCGCGTGTCATTACAGATGTTAGACGTGAAATAAATTTTACAAGTCGGAACTATTTAAATACTACGGAAACGGATAGTAAATCAGCCTGTTCTTCATTATTGTACTAATAAAGTAATCATATATCGCTCGAGTTAGTTAGCGGTCGTTACAACGGTGGTAAAATGTTTAAAATGCGAAACAAAACAACTTCAAAAAACTAAAAAAATTTAATTAGCAATTTCTTTGTTTCTACACTGATATTTTTTAGTTGCCTTCGCTTCAGTTGGTTCGGTTCCTTATCGTGCAAGCTGGGACGCTCCAAAAAAAGTAAAAGAAAAACGTAATCATTTTTTTTTTTTTATTATCTGTATAATAATGTATAGTATCTTTTAAAAGTTGACGTGAGATTTTCGATTATTCCACCCTAGGTTTAATTGATATTTAATGAGATTTTGCTGGACCCGCCCGCCACCATTTTGAGCTCACCTAATTAATGGATGTCTCCTTATACAATTCTAGTGGGGTTGACCGCGGAATAAAGCGGGAATTTAACAATTGTATTTGAGTCCGCTTTTTCTGCTCTGTTAGTAGTCCACCGTGATGTATTCTGCAGTCGGTAAGACCAAGTTCGTATAATTTGAGGAATAACACAAATTATCGACCGTGTTTAGTGTGCTTACTGATGTTCTAACCAGCGTCGTAAAATTTGATAGACGGATAATGCGCAATGAAAAAGCACATGTTCACATTTTAATGCCCCTATAGCGTATACCCTGACAATCAAAGTCTGCGGGATAATGACACGAGATAACGTGGTGCAATTTTGAGTTGCTGTTAAAAGAAAGTAAGCTGCAGACGAGAGCGCCAAGGTTAAAGTGAAAACGTCAACGCTAAGTTTGGTACCAAAAGCAATTCTACTGAAAAGATATTTACCGGAAAATTATGGTATACGTCTGATGTGACTGTGGAACCAGTTCAATCTAATTCGGAGCCGTGCGCGAAGGTTAGAATAGTTTGATATTAAATTTTGGTGGGCTAATCGTCGTGACATATTTACCAACTACCATGAGTTTTATCAACGTAAGAAGGCAACAATTTGGAACAATGGAAGGAGATTGGTTTATCATACGGTTTAGGGGAATGTATAAGTAAAAGTTTAAAATCTTTATCGTGCAAGATGCAAATGAAAACGTTTTAAGAGAGGTACGTGTTGAAGAATTTAAGGAATAGGATCGGTGATATGGAAATTTCGCATGAATCGGCACGGATGCAGTTGTCAGAAATGAAAGGGTCAGTCGCCACTCTTACTCAAGGGGGGGGGGGGGGGGTATGGGATAACGGGTCTAAAAAAAGCGCTTTTTTGAGAGTAATTTTTAAAGAGACTATTAAAGTTATTTCATTAAAGTTTTTTGCACATAGTTATATGACATTTCAAGAACATTCAGTAATTTTTTCGTCAAAAAATATTCATAAACAAGCCAGTGAGAGCGAATTGACGGAGGCCATTTCAAAAAAATACGTTTTGCGGTGTCCGCGATAACTCGTTACAAAATCATCCGAAACACGAATAGTTGGAAAAAATGGTTAATTTAGAAGTAAATCTAAGTTGCAACGTTGTCCTTTAATTTTTCAATTTTTTTTTCAATTTTTGGCAGTTGGATGAAGTCAAAAACACGATATTTACCTTAAAAATGGCGCCATTTTGTAGCTGTAAAATCAGTCTCAAGCGAAAAAAAAAAAAGAGGAAGAACGTTGCGACCTAGTAAAATATGTATTATAAAACTGTGTTCAACATGAATCGGATCGGTACAGAAGTTTTTGAGATATCGTGTTCACCGACTTCAAAAAACTCATTTCGAGAAAAACGCGTTTAAAGTTTTAAACTATGAAAATTGGAAGAAAAATTTTTTTTTTCTCACTTAAACTGAATCGTCGATGCCAGCACCATAAAGCAAGGTACCTGCTGCACTTACAATGTCCAAGGCTTCCTTTTGCTCTATTCTTTCCATTATTCTAGCCTCTTTTGTCTGAAGCGCAGCTTTTTGTTGGACTCTTTGAATTCGCGTTTTATCGGCTGTTTGAAAGTACTGATGAGCACTTGGACCGACGCTGATTTTCATCTCTTGTAGGAAGGTTAGTAATGCAAAATTGCCTTCATTGGAAAACATTTGTTGCAATTTCTACTAAAATAGGGCTACTGGATAAAATTTTTGGAGTAATCTTCCAAATAAGTTAATTTAGGCTTTCGTTATTGTTTTGAGTAAATCCACCAACACATCGCCCTAAAAGCTCGTCCTTGCTTAAATCTTCATAAATTAGCTCGATTGCTTTTGTTACATCATCCGAAAAAGGTTCATAATCGTGCTGGAAATTTTCTATTCCGGTGGCGGCCAAAAATTTTTGATAAGCGCACCACAAGTCAGCGCCGGCCGGACACTTACGGTGCTGTGGATTTTTGTTCGTTGATTTATAATGGAAAAAGGTCGCTGAAATCGCATCTTTCATTTTTTGCACTGAATCACAATTTCTTTCGATTGCTAATCCATAATACACCGTTAATTTATCAACTGTTTTACCAGTGAGTTTTCCTTTTCCAGAGAGACTTCTGCTTCTTCTAACATAGTTTGTCCAGCCTTTTTTTTTCCGGTTTTTATTTCTGTTTCTCCTGTTGTGTATTTTACAAGATCACGTAGCCGTTTGCCGATCCTTTTTTGAACGTGGCCGACACATTTTTATTTATTTATTACCAAGTCTTCGCCATATGGATGGCATTGAATTACACCGGTGTACGTTTTACTATCACCGTCGCCGATTTAATTTTTATACTTGACGTCGTACTTTTCCCCCGATCGTTGAAACATTTCTTTTATTACTGATACTTCCATGTTTCCTGCAGGTTCAATGTGATTTACTTCACATTCACCATGTTCCACGTGCTTGGTATGCCGTTCTTCAAATTCCATTATATTTAATTTTTTCTCCCAAGTTTTATACCTTTAACAGTGCCCACTTTTAATGCAAATACCTATAACTTTTCCAGTGTAATATCCTATTAATGAAGAAACACCATATAACGAAAAGAAACCTCGTTTTTGCCAGATACCATCACCGGCTAGGCCCTTTGAAAGAGAAGGAAGCAGCTGCTCCGGTTAACTGCCAGCCGCTTTCGGTCGGCTCAACTTAATGAGTTTTACTCCAAATGACCTGAGGTTTTGGGAAAATATTTCTAAGAATTTGAAAATTTTTCAAAAAAACGGATTTTTCAAAGTGGTTATCCCCCCCCCCCTTCCCTTGCACTTCCAAGAAAATTTTAGATGTTCCGAAAATCCTTGTTTCAAGATTATTCGAACACGTTTTTCTAGGTGAAATATTTTCATCAAGTGAGATTGGTTAGCTAAATTTTAAAGTACCGTTTCTATTATGAAGAGATGAAAAAGGAATGCAGTCTTCTTCTTATCGCATCGGTCAGCATTATAGTTCTTTCTTCGCCCAGTAAGCAACAACCTGGATCGCATTTTCGGGTATAGTTTTGGACACCGTATCCTCAAATTTGCACTGAATTGGCAGTAAGGGGCATGTAAATAAATGATCCGAGTCTTGTTTGATTCCGCAGAGTGGCAGGGGGCGAGTGTTTTACATACATGTATATATATAAAAAATAAAATAAAAATCGAAGAATACACGTAAAATTGCAAATCAAAAATGATATTTAGCTTTTACGTAATATCGACTCTACGTATTAATGTTAGAATAGACGTAGCAACGCGCTACAAATGGGAAAAATATGCAGAAGTGATGTTCGGTTGCTGTAGTTGTTTCTAGTTTATTAGAGGTATTTGTTTCGTCGTCTGAAGTCACTCATCCACAGGTGAGCTGCTCCACGTATGTATTTCAATTAGTACGTGAAAAAAAGAAAATGTAGACTGATTATTTTCGACGAACGTTTACACAGTGCAACTGCTTTACATTTTGTAGACTATATTGAATGACGTATTTCGGTTTTGGTCAGGCTACAACATCTGTTCGCTTTGACGGCATCTTCGAAAGGGACAATTAAATTGGCATCATTTTTAAGTTCATTACTTTTCAACTGAAGCCGATAAATGATACGTACAGTATTACCATATGCCCGAATGGCAGTGCATAGCTGAAAATTAAATTGCCCGTTTTAAAATCGATTTTCTTTACACTTTTCCCGTAGTTTACATATTTTGCGGTAGAATTATTAAGCTCTTCGGTGCAGCGCAGATTTTGCCGCTAGTAAACGTTGCTGTTATTACTAGTCTTGGTCCGGTGTATAATATGCCATTTTGTAACATGGTTCTGGCAAATCTCAATCGGCTGTCGTACGTTACGTTCGGCAAGAGCATTCCTTTGTAGATTTTTTTCTTCATTTTTAATTTTTTTAATTATCGTTTTCTTTTTTTGTTTTTATCTTTTTTTTTTTTCATGGCTAACATTAGCCTAATTTACCACTGCCTACTCCAAATCTTTCCTCTATTGTGTATTCCTTCATACGGCTTGTTCATAAGGTGATCCTATTATAAACAGTTGAATGCTGCTTTCTTTTGAGAGCAAAAACTGTATGCCTCTTTGAAGATTTCCCTTTGCCCTCTCCCATTTTCTCCGTCAGCCTGAATGTATCGCAGGTACATTAGTTTTCGGTGTCTCCTTAACATGTTATTGCTTTTACCTTCAGTTTAACCGTGTTCTACAGTACACGTTCCTTTTTCTCCCGTCCCATTATTTAGAGATTGAATAGCTTTTTTTTTTCTTTCTTATACTAAAAATATTTATTAGTGTTCGCCCATTGGTCGAAATTTGACCATAATTATTATTAAAAATTTTAGGAAAACATGAATTTGCATATTTCCAAAAATATTTCTTCTACTCGTATACATTCGTTCATTGCATACACCGAGAACATACACTTTTATATGCACGTACAATGCAAAACAGTTGAATACCCCATTGTAATTGAATAAAATATACAATAAAATAACAGTAAATCACAATTTAAAAACCCTCATTTATTGATACTAAATGACAGTTTAAGATTTAGTACACTGTAAAAAAGCCAATAATGATGATTATTAAGAAATATTAAAAATTTTAATAAGAATTACGGACTGACTATTGCGATTTTATTTCTAATTCGGGTAGCCAGCTCCTGCGTAGTCATCTTCATGATCTAGTCTGACTGCGCTATAGCCTTTTATTTTAAAATCGATACCATTTTTCAGTCTGATCTCTGAAAAGTCATGTTAAGCTGCATTGACTTAACAAATTTCTCAAAGGCGTTTTTATTAACCTTAAAATGTTTCGACAGTTCCATTATAAAATTCTACATTTATATGGCATTGTAATAGAGAGAAAAAAGTAATGTACAATGAACCACAGTGTAAAGGTTAAAGAAAGGAGCAGATTTGAAGGCAACAAACAACATCTTGCAATTTTGCAGGGAATAAGGGAAGGGAGAATACATGTTCACTATACATATAAAAAGATAAAAAACTAAATGATTTAAATAATTATTAATATGCAAGCGAAGCCGCGGATAATAACTATTATATATATATATATATATATATATATATATATATATATATATATATATATATGTGTGTGTGTGTGTGTGTGTGTGTGTGTGTGTGTGTGTATATATATATATAAACTCGGCCATTTTGGCCTCGGAAGGGGCTGTGCCCCTTGACCCCTCTTGCTTTCATTTGTGTCTCTTTCTCTTCTATACTTTGTATTAAATGATCAATCTAACGAAATATGTAACGAAAAAATGTCTTAATTTTATATAATGAAAGTTAAATGTTAGGATAGGATTTTTGTAATTACGTTACTTTTTTTTGTATTGATGCCAGTAAGAATTACATTGCAAATGTTGATCATTTTATACCAAATATAGAAGAGAAAGAGACAGAAATGAAAGCAAGAGGGTTCACTTGCGAGGCCAAAATAGCCGAGTTATATATATATATATATATATATATACATGTAACTCGATCCTTCAGTACTCGGAAGGAGGCAAGCCCCCTTCACCACCAGGTCTAGTTCTTCTATAATTCTTATAGAAGAGTAAACTTTTTCATTGGATACGCCTTCGACAAAATTTTTTCGTTACATATTTGGTTACATAATTCGTTACTTAAAATTGTTACATTTTTTTGGGACAAATTTCGTGACAGGATACTTTTGCTGATGACCCCTATCGTAAAAATGGCATAGCCATTAATATATATATATATACAACTCAATCCCTTGGACCTTGTTATGGGAACACTCACGGCAAAACCTTTAGTTGAAAATTTTTCTATAATATTTATAAAAAAATAAACTTCGATTGACTACATTATTTTTAAAAACGAAAGCAATAATTTATGGTTTACCGTTGTAAATTAGTTTTTCATAACGTTTTTTCCTTATTAACCTGCGCACAAGAATGACATCATTAATATATATGCATACGTGCGTGTGGGTGTATGCGTATACGAGGTCGTTCGAAAAGTTCTCAGCCTGACACATAGATGGCGCGAGTAAATAACTATGATATTGTTTTAGTACTGTCCGTTAAATGGCGAGCAGCAAAGTTTGACACGACTACATTCAGTTGCTTGTTTGTAGTGGTCGATTAAACAACGAAGCTTCAGCGTTTATTGGAAAAATTGATAAAGTTGAAGTTTCGGCTGTTATGATGTGTTTTGTTTTAGAGGGCTTAACTACAACGGACATACAAAAGGAGTTGGTTTCCCACTCTCGGAGATTCTTCTTCTTCATTTTCAGCAGTAAAAAGGTGGGGTGCAGAATTAAATGTGGTCGTACATACAAGATGATGAACGTTCAGGACAACCAAAATCCGCTACGACTGAAGCAATTACTAAAAAAATCCGCAATGCTGTTTGTTAAATGACGGGCGAATAGTGTGCGAACTTGCGGATATAGTAAGCATCTCGATTGATAGTGCTTACCGTATTTTACAGGACGTTCTTGGCACTAAATAGCTTCCTGCATGGTAGATGCCGCATTTGTTAGCAGTCGATCTCAAAACTCATTCGAATGAGAATTTTTAGACTTATTCGAAGATAATTCTGCACCAGAGATAAAGCGGCAGTCTAAACAGTAGATAGGGACCAGATGACACCAAAGAAATCGGAAATATACACAGGAAAATTCATGAGTACAATTCTTGTGGCCTATTACTCGTGGACTATTTAGGACAAGGAAAAATCGTGTCACGGGTTGTATTAAGCTTCACTATTGGACCAATTGAACGATACGATTAAGACAAACCACCCTCATCTGACCAGAAAGAAAGTTCTCTCTAATTCGTTTCTGGCATTGTTAACTCCATGACCTACGCTTCGGATTGTTTCCACATGCCTCATACTGGTCAGACTTGGCTCCTCGCGATTACTACTTACTTCTAAACTTGAAAACCGGACAGAAATTTGCTTCGAACACCATGAGGTGAAAACAGAGATGAATGCTTATTTTGCAGAATTTAAATGAAGGACATCAAAATGTTGAAGAATAATTAGTATAAATGTACTGAGCCGCTGAAAAAATTTTCGCAAAAAAAGATTAGTTTTTTTCTTTGTTCGGCGGAGAACTTCTTGAAAGCAATCCTCATACATTGTATGATTTCAGTCATCATCATCATCTTCAGCTATATTCAATCCGCTGTTGGATGTAGCTCTCTCGAAGTTCCTTCCATTTTTTCTTGTCTGTCGCTTTGCTCGTCCAGTCCTTTTGAAACTTATTTATGTCGTCCACCCAATGCGTTAACGGTCTGCCTCTTTTACGTGTTCCGTTTGGCACCCACATTGTCATCGTACTTGCAAGGAGTTCGGGCAGTCTTACGTCTGAATCGGTCGCCGAAACTAGAAATATATTATTTTTTTTCATTGAACATTTGGACGCGATTTAGCAAATGATTAAGCTTAAGTAGTTGAAGATCACGAGTAAAAAGTGTAGAAGCCGTATTAGAAATTTATGAGCTTATTTTTTTAAAATCCGAATAGAACTAGTTGAAAATTTGAACACTTTTAATTTTTATCGCGTGAGACGAGTCAATTAAATTCATCGCGATGAACTAAAGCTCATGGTGGAATTTAACGAATGGTATACACATATACTACGCCCGGGGGGGGGGGGTGTTGAGAGAATAGTAGAAATCACATTATATTCGACCGATACACTTTCATAATAATCGTCCGTGTTAAATGGGAGAAAGTGCTTTCCATTTAATCGAAAGCGTACGTGTTTTGCGCGGAGAACTGCATTCACAGAATTAGGATGACAGATCGATCAGTTTCGAATTCGACAGTGCGTCTTTGCTGCGACAATAGAAAATACTGCTCGGTACTTGCTACGTTCAGGTATGCGTACGCTGCAAGACATGAGAAGATTCACACTTCGTTAGCTAAAAGTAGACCATTGGACGGAAATTCACATACGAAACGACTAATCGGATACCAGACAAATCAAGCAAAGTGGCGAGGAAACTTCCTGTTTTTTGACAGTGAACTTGGTCTTGATTCATTCACACTCGTCGCTAGAATCGTTCTTGAACTAGTAACCGAGCCGGCTTGTCCGAACCCTCACTGATCCGGTTCTTCACCTGCACTATTACATTCGTCACGGATAATTCTCCGTTTCGATTTTACCGCTTCGAATTATTTCTCGCACGACGAAAAAGACGAAAATTATTGTGGCGACTTTGGAAGTCAAAATGTCAACAAACTCGGAACCTTCCAGAGGAGACAGTTTTTACGGAATTATTGCGAGCGTCATGATTAAGACAATCTTGTTCGACAAAAATGCGGGGTGACATTCTTCTTCGAGCAGCGGGTAGGTCGACCTTTTTTTTGTTCCTTCTTTTTCCCATTTTTTCTTCTTTTCTATCGCTACATATTATTTTCAATGGCGTTCGTAGAATTCGACTTACCTATTTCTTTTCATTATCATTACTATTATCAAGGCCTGTAGTTTTGTGACGAATTTTAGGAAAAAAAAAAAAAAAAAGAGCGTTCAATATGACTTTCTACCTGTGTACAAGTTGCTAAATCGAATCTGAAGAACCATGTGACGTCATAATTTTCAAAAGACCATTTATCGTAGTCCATTTGATAAATATGATGCGTGAAAAAGAATACTAGTTTGACTTTTATTTATAAACTATGTGAAACTGTTCGTCCGAATGAAACTGCAATTTGTTGTTCGCTACTTAAACACTGCATGTATTATGTACCTCAAATGTTCCTTTTATATTTCATAGATCCCGAATATGATAAAAATTATTATTAACCATTTAGAGAATTCCATCTATAAGAAATTTGATAATCTATGAAGCTGTACATCAGTGTGATCGACACTAACTTCAGACTACTTAATATGAAAATCTTAAAATGCCTATACGTTCGAGTGAGATTAAAAAAAAAACGTTAGTTGTTAAAAGCACACTTATACGGCTTCAGATTAACATTCATTAAGCTGGTTCGCTAGATGTGCTCAGGGTGAATATCGGAAAAATTAAGTGGTACGGAGCCCCGAGACGCTGGTAGGTCCATTATTAAATTGAAATAAAATTTTTTCCGGAACCTCGCTATTTAGCTAATATATAGAATAGGCTTGATTTTCGAAACATTTTATCAGGATTATGACTTATTAAACAGATTCACCAAAAACCGCATATTCATTCATTTATCCCGATTGCATCGACGTTTTTTAAATCGCGTCATTGGCCTATTTTTTTCGGATTTTCTCTGAATTATTATTATTTCTTTTTATAACTTTTTTTCGATTAATTATTAATGGATATTTTAAAAAGAAAACGGAATAATTATTACGTTGGTTGTAAGTATGAATTTTTCAAAACACAGTTTAGCGTAAACATTTTAGTACGTCTATTTTCAAACATCCGCGCAACCCCCGGTACACTAAGTAAACTCTCTGTTCGATTCGTCTAATTAAGAGAAGCGCGACGAGAATTAAGCATTCTTGTGGAACGGCGTGTTGGCAATTGAGCGGCGCGGATGAAGAAAGTGACGGGAAAATTTATTAAAGAGCGCGGTGGAACTTCCGGAAGGTGTGCTATTGAATAGGTTGAAGAAGAACATTCCCTCGACGATAGTTGTAACATCTTAAAATACTGTCTCTCATCCGTTCGCGTCATGAAGTGGGTCCTTGACGGAGAGATATGCCAGTCTGCTGTCTCCGTGCTGCACGATGGTCCTCAACTGAAATGCTTAGGTGACACGCCTAGTTTGCTTCGTAGTTTCTGATACTCGAAACAATTTTAACTGTTACTGTTGATACTTCTGTTGAGCGATTCTTCATATTTCAACCAGCGTGTGCTCGAACGATTTCTGGCTCATTATTATTCACCAAAATCAGCGTTCCCAATTTTATCGCCTCCCCCTTATTAGTATCTCCGGAAGAGTTCTCTCGTCGATGGAATTTTTCGCTCCTTCATTACTAGCCGTTTAGAGCGATGGAAATTCAATTCGTCGAGTACTGGAAAAATAATGAGATAATTGCTTCAGCCTAAAATTAACTCGCACCCTCGGCTATAAAATGAGCAAGTTCGAAGCCGGCAAGCTACCGATCGAAATATTCTTCAACAATTCGGACCCCATTCTTCTTGTCGCATCGACACACAGCATGTCTAAACGTTGATTTTTTTTTTTTTTTTTTTTGCGTTACTATTTTACGTCACGTTCCGTTTATCAACCGTTATAACAGCTGTAGAATTTTTTTTTTTTTTTTCGTTTTGCACTAGCCGTGCTATTAAATTTTTTTTTTTAGTTTACGATTTGATAATTTATTTAGAAACGATTTTTGTAGGAAAAATTTTAAGTTTTAGCCGTTTGGACGCGATTGCGAGGTTTCTTGGTTCGCGGAACGAAAATTTAAAAAGTTTCTTATAATTCCAGCTCTATCTTAAATTTTGATTATTTTGGACAGGCCTCGAATTCGCAAGGATATACCGTAAAATCACACGTCCGGATCTCAGTTTTATCGATAATATAAACGGCATTGCTTCGATTCTAATGGTTGGACGTTATTTAAATAATTTACCGGTTTTGTCTCGTTTTTTCGTATTTGTCGCTTGCTCTTTTGCGATTTTCCAGTTATAATAACGTTTGATTTAGCCCAAAATTAGGATACTTGAAAATATTTTCTCCTTTTCATTTTATTAAAGATGTTCTTTTTTCTGTTTTTTTTCTATTTTTTTTTTTTTTAATAAAACTTTTTTTAATAATGTACAAAATAAATTAACATCAGCGAGACACAACTAAAATTATATAGACTGCGTGTTTTAGATTGTAATAAAAAAAATAAACACGTCGTCCCACAACGAAGTGGACGGAAATTAAGCTAGTTCTGAATGACTGCGTTATTATTGTCACCTTTAGATCAGAGACTACTACTGGAAAACGTCGGCTACTAGTAAATAAACCGATTTGTTTTTGAAAACAGCTAATACCGAAGGCGAAGAACTTTTTGAATTGGTCCGTTACGTTTTAAACAGAAATGCCGTTCAGCGTTTTCTGCATTTGTTGTTACGTAACGCGCCTTCGAATCTGTTAAAATTCGGTTTGTTTTTTTTTTTTTTTTTATTGTTATTGTTTCTGTTTCTTAAATATCGTCATTAAAGCAATTTTAAGTGTATCATGTCGTTCGTTGAAAATCGTTGCTTCAACAAAATTAAATTCTACCAACTGAAAGGCATATTTAATCACGTTCTGCCGGCATCCTTTTACCGAACGAATAATTAGCGGTTAACTAAGAGCGTAATAGTTACGGTGATTTCGGCGTCGAACAATACGTAGCAACCAGAAGTCGAGGGTCAATTAATTAATTGTGCGTAAGTCATCGTTATTCAGCGACGGTGGTTTCCGTATTTTTTTCTATATCAGTTCAATGCGCGTTGTTCTTTGTACGATATGCCAGTGTCCTGGTCTATATACACACATGCCTTAAAACGTTTGCGACATTGAAAAATGTTCGCCAGACTCATCTGATAGAATTAACGTGATTACAATTATCACCGTTTATCTGGATACGCACTACTTGGCAAGTATTTTATTTTAACGATAAACGAGTTTTTTCGTGATTTTTTAACATTCCGAGGTTGAGGATGTGTGATGATCACTGCGAAAAATCGCAATTGAAAATGGCACGATTTACGAGTATATATTCCAGTACGAAAAAGAGAAAACACATTGTAAGCAAATGTTTTGCACGCGTGCGTGTATTTATAGAAGACTGTCTACTCGTATGTAGGCTTGTAAGTACAGTCGGCAGAATTTTGTGGCTCGTTTGCCTTTGAAAACAAACGATGTTCTATTTACGTTCGATTTATGTCGTTCGTTGCGGATTGTGAACAAATTTTTGGTTCGTGTTCGTTTCAATTTGAAAAAAAAAAAAATTTAGTTTCTTCTTCGTAAAAACAAATCGTTATACCGAATGAAACACAAGATACCGATCATTTTAAATTCAGGACATGTGCCTGGTGCAGTTGTGAAAAGAATTAAACAATAGGTTTGCTTCGTTTATTATTTTATTTTATTTTTAAGTAGAAGGATTATTTTTTGAGTTTATATGTGTACTAGACAATTATTGAATGTAATGCGGGTGTACACGCGCAAGACTTCATTCGGAACTGATTAGTAACCGTTTGATTTACATCGTTTTACAAAAGTGCAGTCCCCCCGTGTGTGTCTGCTGTGTACTGACCTAGCGCGAATATGATGTTGCACGTGGTGGTTTGTCATTGCCTTCCACGTGACTATTAGCGAATATTTCAATTCAATTTTTCGTAATAACTTCTGTCGTCGCCCGAAATCGAACCCCCCTAGAGACTTTCGTAACGTAAGCCAAATACTCTAGCAACTAAGCTATCGCAAAGACATTAATATATATATATATATGTATATTAAAATAAAATTCCATACCTTCGAAAGGATGTCGGAGGTTAAAAAAATATATTTCGTATAATAAAAATATCTACAGCCATCCTTGACTGTTCGTTTGTCAGTTTTAATTTCCCGTTTATACTTTTTCGGCATTCTCCTAAGTTCTGCATTAAATCATCCACCGGTCATGTTTGTGTTTTATTGTATCGTGGAAAAGTCTCGCCCGAATGAATCTAATTTTTCTCTAATTTTTTCTTTTTCCTTTTTTCTTGTGCGTTATCTATCCTGTTTCGTCTTGATTTCTATATTCGCTTGTTGTTGTTTTTTTGTTTTTTTTTAAATCGAATTAATTCAATTTAATTTATTTTTTGAATGAATTACAAGCAAGAGCCTGTCGGTGGATAGATGATTTTGCACTGGGCCATTAGGAAAAAACAAATGAACAATAAATACATGCATAATTAACGGACCTAATAATGATATTTTTCTATTATTTTTGCATGATTACGTTATTTTTTTGAAAAAGAAGGATAAATGTCTTTTAAGCGCGATGAAGAAAGGTTTAGAGGATTACGGAATATTCGAGGCCGTAAAGTTTGGATACGATCGATGCAACAATATTGATTTTTCATATTACCCTCGCGGTAAACGTAACATATTAATTCCACGGGGACTAATATGAATATCCTTTTAGTTTAGAAATCTTGTTACGTTTTCACGTTGTGCCAGTCGTAATAGACATTGTTACTGAAACCGAAAAATTCAACGGTTCTGTTTGGTATTATTTTGCAACAAGTGGCCAATTAAAAGTGGCCAATTAAAATTGGCTGTTTTATATAAGTTGTTGATCACCATGGTCCAAAAGATTCAGTTTGTATACTTCTATATTTACATATATGTATATTATGTGTATATATGGGAGCAACTTGAATTTTCGGAGCGAGGTACATTTTTTTCCCATCATAATAATAGTCTAATATTTGTTCTTTTTTATTTATTTTTCATATCGGCGTAATTCAGACCTAAAATTAACGGTTAGCTGAAGATACAGCAAGAATTGCTCTCGCTCGCACGTGTACACATCCCTGTGTTTTTCGTTTAATTTTAAATACGACTGTTCCCCATTCGACTAGCTAATTTATTAGTATCTCACGGGCGCGGTGGTATACGTAAAACAAGATAATTTCTGGACGATCACGAGTTAAATTTGAAATACCGAAAAGCCCAAGGGTAGCTTTGTTAATTTGAGAGAACTTACCGTTGATTATGTACATATATAGCTCGCAGAAAGAAAATCGAAAGTTTGCGGAACTTCGAAAGGTGGTCATGCGATTCTGATACGGCTTTTAAGTTGACCGAGAAAATGAGGATTGTGTTTTAAAAACCCTTACTTTACAGTAGCAGAGCCAGCGCGTCGATTTTTTCCGCAGTCGGCTTTTACTTTTTTTTCAAAATTATCGTCATCGCAGTTTCGGCATATGGCCCGCGAAGCCCATTGATGTCGCAAATTACGCTGATAAGATTACTACACGTCGTATTTTGTTCACGCGACTCGGAAGATTATTTTTCCGACTACATTTCTTTCAAATTTCCGAAAGCGTTCCGCAGCAAACGACTGGCACTTGCCATCCAAGATCGATTTTCGATAGCGAACGGTGGTTTCGAACATTTTTGTACGTAACTGGTCGACTGTGCAATATGAACAGCATTCCGTATCTCCGAGTGCAGATGTGTATTAAACGGTGTAGCGCGAAGAAATATCATTTTGATATAATAACACTTCAAAGCGATTTTCGGGAAACACTTTATTCTCAGAAGTATTATAAAACGTTCTTTTAGGGTCGGCGCGTTGACTTCGTTTTTTACGTCACGTCTGAACGCGGACGTCGACATCAGAACGATCTAATTTTTTACCGAAATACTGCGAATCAGAAATGATTTCCTAAAAATTAATCTACCACCAGCGTGGTAGAATACTGCTAAGAAGCAAAACATTTTTCGGTTATATACAGTTGTAGCCGGGGCTTTTCGACAGCATAATAAGTATTTTTTTAAAAACTGTTAACAACATCGATTAGTACATGTCTTCGATGTTTTTCGTAGAAAATTATTTTAAAAAAGCGGAACTACAGCTGTTTTCCAGGAGTGCCTTTTTTGAGCACCACTTGCGGTGGACATGATAACTCGAGAACCGTTTATCTGAAATCCGAATTTCGAAAAAAATGTCTTAGTGTATTGTGTATTGTCTAGTCGCTGAACGAAAGATTTGTCAAAATTTTAATTTTTAAAGAAAACGGCGACGGTTTTTAAAGAAAAATTTAATTTTGTTAAGGTGATAAATTTTTGTTTTTTCGCTCTGAAAAATAATTTTTTTTAAAAGAAACTAAAAATCCTTCGGTTAGCGACTAGGTATTATCATTATAAATAAATTTGGTTTGGATCGGGTTCGTTAATAATCGTGTCCACCGCAAAGGTACTTTCAAAAAAAGCACACAATTCTGAGATAATCGCGTTTAAAGTTTCAGGTTTATTTCATATGAATATGCTGGACATACTCGCACAAAGGAATATAGCGCTGCTCGCAGTTGTTGCACATAACTGCTACTTTAAAGTCAAGCCCACGTGTGTCGACTGGTGCAGATTTAATATTAAGAATGTGATCACTCTTTATACTAACTCCGAAATTATCGTAAAAACCGAAATAAAATATTTAAAATACGATACCCGACAAAATTACCTCCCTTCACGGTTTGGTCGGTCTCTGGGATTTTCGGGTTGAAATATTGTTTTCTTCGTTTTTTCGTCTGTCTTTTTGCGAAATCCTGTACATACTCATCGGAGACATACTAATAATACAAAAAATTTGATATTTTTCGAGTGAATTTAAAGAAACTGTCGCTTTGATGTTACGCGTCCGAATGTATATACACAATTGCTCTAGAAGTATATTTGATGTTAACTATTCCAGAGTCTATTGTTCCAGACTTTTGAGGGCATAAATTTCGGAAGATACAAAAAAGAGCAACGGAAGTCGACGTACCGGTTACATTTTATTATACCGAATCACAGCAGCATCACACGCAGCTGCTCGCTATAACTATAAATAGCTCAAATTTCGGATTTAACGCTGCAATCATCATGAAATTTGATGACAATATTCTTAAGATAACGTACTTAAGGAGTATGCAATAAAAAAAAAAAAAAAAAAAAAAAAAATCGATTTTTCCAGCCATAAAAACTGTATATAACTCCTTAAATTTGTTCTTTCGCCTGAATTCGAGTAAATATATACAATTATTCGGGAAAAAGGAGCCGATTGGAAACGATTGTTTTTGTCAACTATAAGCAGAAAAGATTTCTCAGCAATGACGCCTGTACGATATTTAAAAGCAATTTCATCGACTACACTGTATAAATAATAGAGTACAAACAAATAGCAGGTGTTCCGTGTCTAACGCTTTATTCTATTTTAATCGATTTCTTCGAATAATTTTCCTCCTTTAATTGTAATTTACCGCATAAATAATAAATCAATTATTTACACTATCAAAGTTCCGTTTAGTTACATTGTTGATTTTTTGTTTTTTCCATTTTTAATTTTCTAAAAAAGTACGTTCTTTTTACTATCAGTGAATTCGCGATTCGCTAAACAAAAATGTACCATTAATTAATTTTTCAAAATTAAAATTATCCCGCAAATATGATTACAGAATAATTTCCGATTTATCGACTGTAATTCCTATGAGCCTTAGAGATATTCGGTTTTATGAAATTTTCGTATTTGTTTTCGGGTAGAATTTATATAAAATTGTGGCTTTTTCTTATTATTTATTGATTTCTTTTTTTTTTTTTTCGCCTAACTTTACATTACTATATATATATATATATATATATATATATATTGGACACTTCATGAGAGGTGAAAAATACAAGTTACTGCAGACAATAATAATGGGCATGATAGAAGGAAGAAGAAATCCGGGAAGAAGCTCTTGAATAGATAATATAAAAGGTTTATTTATGAACGAATTCGCGATCACTGCTCAGAAGAGTGAATACAATTAATTTATTTCCCAGCCGCACCAAATTAGTTGAGAAATTATTTACCAATAAGTATAAATTTTTAACCGTTCTCAATCGGTCTGGTAACTTTTGGGGAGATGCAAATTACTCTTCAAAGTCGCATTCAATGTGACCGATATTTCGAAAATATCTAATCAGATTGATACGAGATTTTTTCGAGAATTGAGTTATCCGTTTTATTTCCTTTTATTACTCGTACGTTATTAGCTTTTTCTCCTCTTCTGAAATCGTTATTTCGTACCCAGAGAAAACCGCATGTTGTTTCCAAAAAAGATATTTCTTTTATTCGGTTTTCCTTTCTTTTCTGAATATTACTAATTACAGAATATTAAATATAATAAATATGGCACCGACGTAGCGGGGCGTATGCAGAATCACTTTTTCAGTAAAAATATCGTTTTGAATTAAGAATTTTAAGCATTACCATCTTATCTCTAACATCCTGCACTGGTTAAAGCCCGTTCGAGTATTCCTTTGTTTAACGCGTTTTTCGACTCCATCTTTCATTTTTCATATCATTTCCGGTTAAAATTCAATAATTATTTATCGGGCAATATACAATACAGTTCATTTATCAATTTCCGATGGATAGTTGGGAAAAAGTTTTTAACACCGAATATCTCGTTCAAAAGTATTTTGAAAACGCTTTTCCATTCTTTTTGATTCTGCGGAAAAATTCTAGTAAACAAGTCGTCAATGTAGGCACAGTGAAATGGATCGGAAATTTGGACTTTGGTTAATGTATTAGCCGAAGAAACCTTGGTTCCGACGAAGAGAATTTTCGCCAGCTGGCCGTCTAAGAACGTCAACGCCAACGTCAAAGTAATTATGGAAATTTCTTCAACAGTTATCGCTAGTATCGCGTTTAAACCGTTTTTGCATACGCAAAAAAAAAAAAAAATCGATTATTTTTTCCAAAAAAATCTATCGAGGCGAAAAACATCCCAAATTTCAAGCAAAATTACCGCGTTAAGGAATTCGCAAAATTGCGTAAATTCACAAGCAATAATTTATGTTAATTTTGTTTAATTTTCAAAGCTGTGCAATGCTTTCTATTTTCATTTTTCCGTTTAACCAACTCGGCAGAGCTATCGAGTGTGTGCGCTAAGACGACGTTTAAAAGTAAAGAAAAATTTATTCTCGAGTACGCATCATCAATCTGTCTTTTTCCAAAAAATGAAATAGCGCGAGTTTTTTGAAATGAAGCCAAAAAAAAAACAACTTCTATATAGTATTGCAAGGAAAACTAAAGTTTTCCTAGTTCCAAATTATACGGGAAATTGTTAAAAATCTTCGAAACTCAACATATTTGGAACGGAAAATTTAGAGGAATTTTTCGCAGCACGTTCTTACAATTTTGTTTTAAAAGACTTTTTTTAGTTAAAAACCATTTGTCGAATAGGCGCAGAATACCAAAATGCAGAAGAAACAGCAATAAGAACGAGTAAAAGAAGAATTGAAATGTATCGGAGACCGCTGAAATTGTACGTAGCTAAACACCTGAAACTTGAATTCTACAGAAATTTATAAAAACTGCGTTCAGTTTATTCATTTTTATTATTAAATTTTTAATTGTTTCGAAACAAATTCTATCTAGTCAGTGAAACGTCTTCATTAAATGCATCAGTGTATAGCATCAGTGTATATTATGTGAGTACATATGATGAAACCACTACCGAAACATAGAGTATCATCGCGAAGTAACGTGTCGTATCTTGTAATTCTATATTTCGCTGATAAATTGTTTTTAACGCAATTAATATATACACTGTTTGTAAAGAAGTAACTCGTTAAACGGGAAAAAATTAATAACAAATTTATTACTGCAAAATGGCGCCAATTATATTTTTAAAGTAATTTAAAAAAAATTTCCTCGGCTATATTTAAGCCCCTCTAAAGGGGTGTTAACTTTGCTGTAAGTACGCAAAAATCCATTATTCGCGAATTCTTTAAGAGCGAAACATTCACGTTTCGAGATCCATGTCTGAACGTCCGAAATTTTCGCTTATTCAGTATCATTAGACTTAATACGGTTTCTAACCCTCATTACAAACTTATTGTGTTTTGCTTCTAACCATATGTACACGTCTAATAATATCCGAAATTAAAACCGGTGTTTGATACTTTTTTCTTCGGTTCTTTTTTTCAAAATAAAGAACAAATCGTTACATTTTTCATATCATCGTCGATGCGCTGTGTCTTTTACAATTGCAAATACACTTTCTAACTTCCGATTAAATTTATTTAATTGTAATTACGATTATTTTGCAGTTCCTACACCATTTGCTCAGTAATTTCAAAACAATTGTCGCTAATGATAAAACAGCTAAATAGAACCAACTTCAACATTTACTCTGAAAATTGAATAAAAATGTACTTAAAAGTAAAAAATCCGATAAAAAATAATATATTTCAAGGTAGTATATAACTCCTTAAGGTGATATTATCGAAATTCTTACACAACGTTAATGCTTTAATTAGAGCCGGGAATCGAATTCAAGTTACAGTTATACGTTTTAATGAGTGTAATATGCACCGTAGGCACATGCATACACTGTGAACCAGACATATACATAAATTTCGTCAACGCCACATTTGTTAGTGTGATGGTAGCTTTAGGTTCTTTATGCCCCCACCGCCACTCGCTCTTCAAAAAAATGAAAAAGAATAAAAAAGAAATTACAAACATACATGTTTAAATAAACAGACTCGATACATGTCAGGAAACCTCAGCTCTGGTAAAAAATGTTTATCAAGCACGTAAACATCTTGCAAAATTTGCACATCAAAACATATCTTCTCTCGCATGCATTATTAGCACGATTATTTCGGTTGATACACGCATAGATGCTTTTGTTAAATCACATAAGCACATCAAATACCTCAAACAGCGATGAGTAATAAACACCGATACTTGAGTAATCTAATTTAGATTAGATTGCGCATATACATACATTCCCGGAAACTCGTTTATTCGAACAAACATAAGAAGCGTAGTGATATCTGGTTAGCATATTATTAGCAGCGGTCAGTTACAGGTGCAACAAAGCACATCCTTAAAAACATACACAGGTAAAAAATCATCTGCAAACGTGCAAATATACAAAACCGTGTCCAGGTTAGAAAAATTATATTACATCGGTGTTAGACAGTAGAAAGAGCATTGTCGAAGCATATGCGAAAACACATGAACATAAAAGATGCGATCGCACCGGTTTTTCATTGTTCCTTTTTTTTTTTTCTTTTCCTTCGTTAAGTGCTACAGAAAGCATATGCTAAAAATAAGTGTGTTCTCGTAAAAAGAAATGTATGATGTCCAGTATGGGGAGATTTGTAGAGTTTATTCTGATAATTAACTAACGTGACATGTTACGTTTTCCCTGTAAGTGAACTATTATTTAATTAAAAAATTTCTTAATTGAGAATACCTTTCGTACTGCCGACATTAGAAAATTGCGGGCAAACCATCCGGCATAATATATTCCAGTATTACGATGGTTATTAGTAGTTCGCAATTCGCCGGTTTCTCTGCTTCACTAGAAAAAAAACAAAAAACAATGAGACACGTGTTTTTGAGCTTGAATGGTATATAGAATTCTTCGCTATATCCGTGTTCGAATGTTTTTACGTGGAACGGAGAAACTGGCGAATTACAAAGTATTGAAATTAATTTCGCCTTAAATGAAATATAATACTGATCTAGTTGTAATAATATACATTTAGCGGTAATGCATTCAGAAAGACTACGAGCTATATACCATTCGATGGTGTATAGTAGACAACAGAGTAAACACGATGATATGAAAAGCGCGAAACGTCTTGCATTCGTGTTAACGTGTGTTGATTGGCGAGAAGAATTAACCATCAATGTGCTCTCCTCGGGGTATCGATTCGACTATCAGTTCATTCGGATGTTACACACATCTTCGTCTTCGATCGTAGGTGCCTCTCGGTCTTCCCTAAGAAAGACTCGTCGATCCGGATTCCGTTCGTCCGGTATAACGGTTTGTCGACTAAGTACCGCAGTCGTCGCTTCACCGTCGATGTTTTCACGTACCCGGGGGGACAAGTAAGACGATTTACTTGTTTGTATCTAATATGACGTTTTTGATGTGACCGCTGAAAACGAAACTGTCGTCCGGTTAACGAGAGACAGATTATGTATCGTACTATTCACGTCGGCGCGAACGTTAATTACCTGCCCGCTGGTGATTCCTTTCAAACGGTGCACGAAAAGCACATATGTATGACGGATTTGCATGAAAATCGTATTCATGGAGGTCGAGATGTATTACTATGTCCGATAGGTGCGATGGACGTTCTGGGTAAACAAAACTTTGCTCCATTTCGACGGACGAGAAAGTGACGACTTTTACACACTCCGTGAACTCTCCTTCGTTCGGAAACTATTTGAGTAATAGGTTCGCGCTTTTCTTGAACGGCACACATCTGATTCGAATCACAAACGGTCGCGTATACACTGGCCCGAACTGATTCTCGAAAATCGTTTCGAAAATTCCACATCAGTCCGCGATCCGAACGGTACGAAACAACCCTTTTCAATATTTTTCACGTCATTTTTCTGTCGGACATTATTTTCCGTTTCTGATTGGATCGATTTCGCCGTCGTACTTGCCTCTTCGATCACCTAGTCGCCTTTACATCGAGATTAGAACATTTCGAATTTCTGTTGTCAGTCATTAACTAAATGCCGCATCGATTGGAAATTGTTCATCTTGGACGCGTTCACTTTCGCGGTACGGTCTTGTCAGCATTATCGAGCAAATAAAGAATGACACTTATTCAACTGACACGATACAAACGTGATTCTGTAATTCCTCTGCAGAGAACACATTCGCTTTTAACCATGCCGTTATCTTCGTTTTTTGTTTTAGCGACTTATAATACCAATCTCCAGATACACTCTAAACTCCTGTGGTTGCCCGGTGACGCGAAAAGCTGAAATGACGGTGTAAAAAAATTCTTGACTCCGGCCCAAAATCAAATCTATGTTAAATTTTACGTGCGGCATATACGTAGAATTTTCATTTTTTATCGATCTTTATAATCGATGATATTAATTGATTTTTTAAATTTTAGACACCATCCGGAATGCATGAAACAAATAACAACCTTCGAGAAGAAAAGTAAAAATAGCCAACTTGACAAAAATCCTTATCGGTCAGCTAAATTACACTAAAAACTTACAAATTATGCACTAAAACGTTCGTCAACAATTAATGTTTACTCATTGGTACAAACTAGGACAAAATCGGTTTGATAGTGCCTGAGATTAGTGCCTACTAACAGGCAGACATCAAAAAACGTCTTTATATTATGCATGTAATAAAACAACAAAAATTCTGTACATATTTTATATACATAATATGTATATATATAAATATATATATATATCAGTGCGGTTCCAGGCGGAGGGATAGGGGACATTTTTCCCCACAAAGAACCAAAGCCTCTATGAAAAAATTTGTTATAACAGGGAAACTTAATTTATGCTATAAAAGATTTGTATGAATGTTACACCTATGGATTTAATAATTAATATTTAATACTGTTTTCTGGTAAAACTATTAATGTTTCTTTTTTATTCTATTTTAAATATCATCGATCTTTAGCCATTTTTATTTATTCTTAATTTTGATTTTGTAATTTTAATTTAAAATAGTTCAATGAGAAATATATACGTATGTGTATTTAAACTTGCTCGCGAACAAAGAGAATTCAGATCGGATTACTAACAAAAATAAGCGAAGTCTAATTACTGCCTACCGTAGAAGATTTTACGTAATTATATAATTTCCCCTCCAAAATGTCCATCTGGATCCACCCCTGTATATATAAATATATATATGTATATGGAAATTACTTCAACGATTTTGATGAAATTCGCAAATTAGGAGTTTTTAGGGTTTAAATAAACTGATTAGTTAAGGTATTATCTTTGAAAACACTCTATTAAGTGAGTAGTATTAAAAGGGAGGCGACCAATGTCGCTCATCATCATCAAAATGCTGTACACGGTTGTCGTGCGGATGTTGATTGTATATCCGTATTTCTGGCACCTTGAACTAATATCTCTATAAATGTTATTCTGATCCACCTACGAATGTTCTGCATCCAAGATAGTCTGCTGCGTCCAACTCCTTTTTTTTCTTCAATTTTCCTTTGAAGAAGAAGCCGCACGATTTCATATCTTTCTCCTCTGATTGTGTAATCAAAGTATCTTATTTTCCTTTCTTCGGCTATTCGGTGGATCATTCTTTTTTCTTGAATAGTTTTTAGGACATCTTCGTTTCTTATATGCGCTGCCCGAGGAATCTTAAGCATACGACGATAAAGCCACATTTCGTATGACTTAAGGCAGGGGCTGATGCAGAAGGACATTTTGGTGGGGAAATTGTATAATTACGTAAAATCTTCTACGGTAGGTAGTAGATTTGAGAAATACTCTTTGTTGTTCATAAAGAAAATCAAATAGCAACGACCTTTACAGAAATTCATAAAAATTCTTTTAAGAATGCGTAATTATTATAATTTTTAATTTAACTTTTGTTTTAGGAGTGAAAAATAAAACGAAATTATAAAATTATACCTAAAGAATGGTAGTTTAGAAATAGTAATAAAAATAGTATTTTTATTAGACTTCACTTATTTTTGTTAGTAATCCGATCCGAATTCTCTTTGTTCGCGAGCAAGTTTAAATATATATATATATTTCTCATTGAACTATTTTTAATTAAAATTGCAAAATAAAAATTAAAAATAAATAAAAATTGCAAAATAAAAATGGCTAAAGATCGATGATATTTAAAATAGAATAAAAAAGGAACATTAATAGTTTTACCAAAAAAACAGTATTAAATATTAATTATTAAAAATCCATAGGTGTAACATTCATACAAATCTTTTATAGCATAAATTAAATTTCCCTGTTATAACAAATTTTTTCATAGAGGTTTTGGTTCTATGTGGGGAAAAATGTCCCCCCTCCCGTGGATCCGCCGCTGTTTAAGGTAGTTGAGTGCTTTGACAGAATATGTTGTAGTTTCGAGCTCATAAAGCATTATAGGCCAAATACAGCCTTTCATTAGTCTTTTCCGAATCTCCAGGTTTAATGACTTATCTGTTAAAAGCTTTTTCAGTTTCCCAAAAACAGTGCACGCACGTTCGTATTTTTGTTTTATTTCTATCTGAGGGTTTAAGTTCTTTGTAATATAGCACCCAAGATATTTCAATTTTTTAACTTGCTCCATTCTATGATTGTTCGCAGTCAGGTCTAATTTAATATGGTCACTTTTGCTTACTACCATAGATTTCGTTTTGGAAACGTTCAGTTGAAGACCATATTTCTGACTGCTGTTAATTACTCGGTTGAGAATAGTTTGAAGATCAGCAGCTGAGCCTGCAATCAACACTGCATTATCAACATAGCGGATGTTGTTGATGTATTGACCATTAGCACTTTAATCCCAATAGCTGTATTAGTTAGTGCTTCATTGAAATTCTTGTCAGCATAAATGTTGAACAAAAGTGAAGAAAGTATGTATCCCTGTCGAACACCTCGCTTAATTTGTATGTGTTCCGAGAATTGATCTTCTACCGTGACCTTTGCTGTTTGTTGCCAATATAAGTTTTTAATTATTCTGAGATCGAAAGTATTGATTTGTGCGTTTCCAAGTATTTTCAGTAGTTCTTCATGACGAACTTTATCGAACGCCTTGTGATAATCGCTACATAGTTATGTTGATGATAATTTTAATAGTGTTTATGAATATTTGTTTTTCTTTGTGTGCAGCGAAATAACTTCAGTTTCAAAAGAGTGTAACGTAATGCACATAAAAACGTAGTTTTCATATCATGTGCATATTGGTGCCATATTTATTTGTAAAACTCATTGATATATTGATTGATTTGTATGTTCAGAATAGACTCGAGTAAAGGTTAGTCATCGGGTATATTATTAAACAAGCAAAATATATATATATATGTATATATATATATATATATATATATATATATATGTATATATATATATATATATATATATATATATATATAAAGTAAATAGCATATCCTTGATAAGATGTCATGGATTATGAAGTTACGGTTTATAATGTACTAAGCCCAACGACGCTAGTGAGAGTAGGGGGGTCAGTATATTTCTCATATTTCTTTGGTACCTAGTTATTTCAGCCTGAGTAAACCCTTGGAGCGACTTGGATCCGGAATGAAACGAGTCTCGAACCTGTGACTTCTGATCCAATAGCCAAGCATGCCTATTTACCATGCTAATGAGAAAACCAAAAACAATAATGGTATACGATATCTTTGTTCCGCGATGAAATTTACGGTATTTTCTTTTAAACGGCTTACGAATGTTTAGTTATATTTCGTGTAACGTCGGAATATTTCAGAAAAATAACACAATGTGTGCCAGTGTAACGTTCACATTACACGCGTAATACTATGGTATTTGTAAAAGTCACTAACACTTTGATCGGTTTGCAAGTTTTTAGAATTGAGCAAAGTTTGGTTAGCCCCAGAATGAAAAGCTACGCCTCCAATTAATTTTAAAATTCCAATTTAAAATAATGTTCGCGAGGCATCTGCGAAATGACGAGCTCCGAAACAGTATTGCACCAAATATCTCTCTTCATCCTTAAAGAAAAATCTTGATGTAACGGCATTATTTGTAATTTTTAAAAATGTTTAAAAGCAGTACTCGCTCGAAGCAAATAATGCTATCTCATTTATGGAAATTTATCGCAATTTCCATTACAGATTTTCGCTAATTAATGATTTTTTCCGAAAAAACCGGTCCCCCCGGGGGGGGGAGGTAACGGGAATTTATATTAATGCAACCGGCGCAACTCTAATTTTAAAAGATACAATAAAGAAACGAATCGGACGAGAAGTATTATTCCTTTTAATAAAATCCGTAACTGGGGAAGATGGGAAATAAAATAGAATTCCAAATAGAAAAAAAAAATCAAATAACAGATAAATAAAGGAAAAGGAAAAATCAGTTTTGTTTTTGTGTCCTTTTAGCGTTTCTTTTTTTGTTTTTGAGATTTTTGTTTTTTAATAGAAAAAAAAACACACAAAAAAAAAACTAACGTAAATTTTTTTCGTCTAATACGACGAATACGGAACGAACGGAACGGAGCGTCGGCGTTGAATAAATTAAAAATTAAATATGTTTTCGTTGCCTTTTTTTATGTATTTTCTGGAAAATCTTATTAATATTTCTGTATTAAAACACACGCAAAAAAAAAAAAAAACAAAAACAAAACAAGAGAACAAAAATATATTCATCCAATTTAAAAATGAAAAGCGCTGTTTAAACAAATATCTGACGTTTTATTTTAGTTTTCTGAAATGGTGAATAATAAAAGACTGCAGTGGAATATGAAATGTTCGCCATTCGCCCTATTTTTCTGAACTCCGCTACATTTCCCACGCTACGTTTCATTGATCACTGCGGAAGAACGGTTTCCAATAGTAGCTCGCTGTTCTCTGACTAATTCTCGACTCGTGAATTTTCCGCCAGTTTAAAATAGTTCAGAATAACCGATGAAATAGCTGCTGCGTCCGTTTATGACATCTGAAACTGAACAGTTGCAAAGAGAAGACCGTGTGTTATGTTAACATTTCGTGTTAAAAAAATTGCGTAAATAATTCGTATTGCGAAAAAAAATAAATTATAATAGTTTGCGTAAAAATAACAACTTATTAAAATTGTCACCGAATCCATTTGTCAGTGAAGATGGAGCTTACATAACCGAAATATTTTCCCGACCGATTTAGGCTGTAATTTATATCGCGATATTTAGAGCCGGTAAAAGTTAACCCGCGGATGTTTATGAATAAAATTAATCGTTCCGCTTAGAGATAAATAGAATAGAACAAGCCAGAATAGACGAGGAATTTAATTTGTGACGGGCTATTTATTTATTTGAGGAATTTAAACTTCCTGCAGTGCATAAGCGAAAGGGATTGGAAAAACGCTTATGAAGATAAAATTTCATTTTCATGGCGATGTTGCTTTTATATTATTTTCTTTCCCTCAAAGGTATATAAACTTAAGGGTAGCGTTAATTTTTTTTTTTTTTTTTTTTTTTTTAGGATGGGTGATTATGAACGGTGAATTTTTAATTTTTTAGGGCATACAATGAGAATAATCGATATCCTACTTTCGGTGTAGTTGTGGATTTGAGGGAATGCCGATGTGTTCAAGCTTGATTTTCTCGCACTAAGTATTTTCGAAAAAGATTTGGGGGGTGTGGGTTGACAATATACATGGTCTACATAAGAAAGAAGGAAAACTGCGTACGTCTAATACAAGCATTTGCTACTGTTTGACTAAATTAAAAAAAAAAATAAAATAGAAAGTCAGTTGTAGAAAACCATTGCCTATTTAATCTCGTTTAGGGTAAATTAAATTACCGCGCTTTTTCGGAGTTTAGCAGATGATGATATTTCGTAGTGTTTCTTCTTTCGTTCGGCTAATTGGCGCGTTATCGAATATAACCAATAATCGGTCATTGTGACGCATTACCTCGTTTATAATAGTTAGTGTAACCGGTTGCGGTTTCTGAACGGTAACCGCTGATTTCCACCGTATACGTACCACTGAAGCTTAGTCTGTCTTCTGCGAAAATCACGAACTTCCACTCTACTGAGAGTATAATGTGTTTCACCTCGAGTAATATTCTTCCGCAGTAAACAAAGAAGAAGGAGATAAGTTATCCAAGACGCTGGCGAATGTATCGCATTACATGAACTTATTATTATCGCTGTAGGTTTATTAGTCGTTTGAATCAGTCGGCTTGTCTAAGAAAAAAAAAAAAAAGTATACACATATACGCATACATGTATATGTATATATCGGACGGTCGAATCGATTTAGCCGGCATGCGACGAAGTAATGATGAGTTAACAACAGCGCATGAACGACGAGTATGAAAATTATGTTTCTCTCTGAACCAGTCGTCGGAAAATTGAATCATTCAGCAACTTCAGATGAACGAAAATAGCGCGAAAATTTCACTAGCAGCGGAAGAAGAAAGAAAAGAAAATGGAAAAGGCTTTATCGGATTTAAAACGGATTATTCTGTGTTTTAATGTCTTTTTCCGTGCGAATTCCGGGAAATCTGTCTAAAATTCGCAGACCCGACAAGTCAGACAAGAAATAACATCCTACACCAGAAAATATTTCTAGGCGAGTGCACAGTGTTCCACCGATCGTTATGTCCGATTAT
Source organism: Icerya purchasi (assembly GCA_039619475.1). Taxonomy (NCBI): domain Eukaryota; kingdom Metazoa; phylum Arthropoda; class Insecta; order Hemiptera; family Monophlebidae; genus Icerya; species Icerya purchasi. The sequence goes on from CM077116.1 coordinate 286,362,894, forward strand.
TTCCCGCCGGTTTTTATTTCTGATACACAATCGCCCAACTGTTTTTTTGTTCGTCTAGCGAATCGGCAAACAACAGGCATTCACTTTCGTTCACATTTCTCAGCTACAAGTAGGAATTTGCTTCTTCCAAAAAAAAAAACAGTCCCCTTTTTCAGAACCTCTTCATCCTTGCAACATTCGATTTACTACGTCACTGCGCAATGCATGGCGTGTGAACGTTTCTTGTGTGTCGTGTACGAAATGTCGTTGAAAATGGGAGCGAAAAAAACCTATAAACCGCCATTGGCTTTTATTCTCTGTTTACCCTCCTTCTTTTTTCTGTAGCACGATGATGGTGTTTCCATTTAATCATTGCCCAGGGCCCAGTCGTATATTTCGGCCGCGGGACGTTAGCAAAGTAATCGGAAAATTCTGCAATTTTCTAACAGTTTTTTTACTCGGTTTTTTTTTTTTTTTTTTTTTTTTTTTTTGGTGCAATAGTTTTTACGGTTTATTTTTCCCATCAACGAATGAAAAAATTCTGCCATATTGTTTAGTTTGTTAACAAAATATATGTACCTATATCTATATCTATATCTATACATAATCTTTTTTTCCAGATAGCCTATAAACTACAGTAGGTAAATAAATGAGAGAATCAAGGAAGTCATAAACTTGACGGCAGTATTTATAACAAGTGTAATTGGGTGAAAATAATACAAATTATTAAAGCAACATTTTATCATCGAAAGAAAAGATTAAGAGAAGAATAATTACTGTTATTAGCGGCACCAACCAATAATGCTAAGAAAAGTGAAAAGCCAAGTAAAAAATGAGAAAAAAAAAGCTGCACCTAAGAGATGTAGAGTGCCTCGAGAAAATTATAAGGACCGAATTAGAAAAAAAAAGAAAAAAAAGAAATATAAGAGAGTAGTATGGTCACAAAACGTGGAATTCATAACGATATGGATCTGATCAACCCACATCACTTTAAGTTCTATTAGTGGATAGCAAATGACACGGAACACAACCACAGTCAAATAGAGTCCACACTGTTCCAGAAGACAAAATGTTACGGGCCAGTTTTAGTAAAAACAAGGAAATATGAAACGTAAAGACTAAGGAATATCAAAATGTAGGAATCACATGCTGAGCAGTAGAAGAAAGATCGGTTAACAAAAAATTTGGGTGCGGCTGTGCTTTGGCACAGGGCCGTTGACTTAACGTGAAACGCCTATATCAGTTTAAGTATATATATATATATATATATATATATATATATAGATAGATAGATAGATAGATAGATAGATAGATAGATAAATAAATAAATATATGCGGTGAAAAATAATAGTCGTTACATTGCGCGATTTTGTTTCACAAGAAATTTTCAAGACGTTTCAGATCAAAAAATATTATCGCGTTGCGAAGAAAACAGAGGTATTTTGGAAATATTTGTACAGAAACAAAGCCGCAACCGAAAAATTATCAATAATATCGAAAGCGTTTTTTAAAAAGACGAATGCAATGAGGTGATCTCCACCGCGCTCTTTTTATTTTTTCATATTTCTTTTTGACGCCGGTTGAACTGTTTCAGTTTTCTCCAAACGTAACTGCTTCCCTTAGTTAATTAACTTGTTATACCAGAACCAAACGACCGCCGAATTTGGAGTCATAAAATTTGGTTGTTTCTAAAAAATCACTAGAGGATCATTTCGGTTAGCCTATGACACGCTTTTCATCAGCATACATTTTACAGTTTCATTCTAAAAAATTAATTTTAATCGTTGACCGGGATCGCGGTACTACTAATCGTTACCAGTTGATAATTCCGCTGTGTCCAGGAACGGCCGATTTAAACTGTATTGCATTAAACACTTCCTTTAATTTATCATGCATCTTTATTACGCTTCGTCGAATATTATTATTATTTTTTTTTTTTTCTTTTTTTTTTATATATATATACTATCTACTCGCTTGCCGTGTATAACTGCCGGGGTCATTACGGCACGGTGAGTATAGGAGTTATTATAATTTACCTACAAGGTTATTTATGTTAAGGAAAGATAACATTGTTTGAACCTATTCTGGGCGATTGGACAATAGAATGTGTAGCGGTTCGTCCTTATTTCTTCTTAAACGATTACATTGTTTCAGGATTTGCTCGACAGAAGGTACCACTGCTGCATTGCAAATGAGCAAGAAATTGGCGAAGGGGATTCCTGAAGGATATGATTATGGGATACGGATGTGTGTCCCAGTCTCAACCTAGTAAAAACAGAGAACATTTGGATCGGTGAAGGAAACTATTTCTGGAGATGGAACATTAAATGGCAAAGGGGCAGACAACGTTGCCTTGACGACCCGGTCTACACATTCATTTCCGGGTATTCTAACATGTACCAGCACCCAAAGGAACCCTACTTTTATCCCCTCTCGGGTAAGGCGATGCGCCGTAGTTCTTATTTTGTATACTAGTGGACCGGTTATAGTGAGTGACTGGAGCGCTTGAAGGGAAGCCAGAAAATCTGTAATAATTATATATTGTTTGGTATTGAACTCGCACCTCTCGCATAGTTCCAATCCAAAGAGGATTCTATATAGTTCAGCTTTCAATGCAGACCGGTAATCATGTAGCCTCGCTGCTTGAACTTCACCTGAAATTAGGTAAGCACATGCTGTGGGAGTGGACACTGTCCCGGCGACATCTGCTTTCACTCCATCTATATAAACATGTGTATTGTGTGTGTGTAAGTTTGTATTTTTTTGATGCCTTTCTGGCGAGCTGTATATTAGTCTTCATTAGATGTACGATGGTTCAAGAGTGATAAGTCTACATTCAATGACGAGTATTCCCATGGTGATTCTCTTGGGAACAGTAGGAGATCCGAATTGTATTTGATGTTTTTTTTTTCAGCCAAGGAATTTAGGATATCAGGTATTGGGTCATTTTGAAAGGATGGAGGAGGAGTGGTAGTGTTTCTTGAGGGAAACTGGTACTGTTGGTACCAGTATAGGTGATCACGAGAGGTGTAGAAGTTAAATATATACGATAATGGAGAGATCCTTGCTAGCACACAGACACCCTCCGTGGGGGATGGTCAATGCGCTCCAAATATAGTTCTTAAGTCTACGTTTGGAGCGCATCGAACATCCTCCCACAGAAGGTGTTTGTGTGCTAGCAGGATTAAACATTCGAAATTTAATAATTAATTTTTAAAAATTTAAATAACTTTAAAGTACAATTACACTGTTATGTATTTTACTACACGAACAAATTAAGTGTTCACAATTACATAAAATACATGACGTTATTTATATTAGATTTTCGTTAAAACATAAAATAATACAATAAAATAAAATTAAATTCACAAAATATATAAAATAGTCCGACCGGTTTCGTCTGTTTTAGACATATTCGTTTAATTTAATTTTATTGTATTATTTTATGTTTTAACGAAAATCTAATATAAATAACGTCATGTATTTTATGTAATTGTGAATACTTAATTTGTTCGTGTAGTAAAATACATAACAGTGTAACTGTACTTTAAAGTTATTTAAATTTTTAAAAATTTTACATTAAAATAAGCGGTTACGTAGAAAATTACATATAATTAATTTTTATTAAAGACGCGAGCGAATAACAAGAAATTTTTTTAAGCAATATGTTTTATAAATTGCTATCATCTCCGCAGTACACAGTGAGCTTAATCTCTAGATACTTTAAATGTTCTTTTGATGTCGTAATTCTATAAAATGGTGCAAATTTTTTTAATTGTATCCACGGAATAATCGTGGTACAAATATGTGTTGGCAGTTAGGAAATTTCTTCGAAGTAACTTCCTTTAAAAATAGGGGTTTTAATTTTATTTTTGTCAGGATCGAAGAAGGTACCCGTAAAAAAATTTCTATGCATTTCGTTAATTATATATCATATACTATAATAGAGTATTCTATTATTTGGAATGATTTCAATATAACTTTTACTACAAAATCGTATGCGAGTCTTCATGCCGTTCTTTTCGTTCCACTTTTCTCTTACGGTAATAAATGTCTCATTTGCTTTAACATTAGAAATCTCCTACGTATCCTCCCTTTTTCCAATTCTCTTTATACGGCTACATTTTTCATTCGCTTCTTCATAAATTTTTTATAAACCCTTCCTTAGCGTTCATTCTGTCCAAACTTTATTTTTTTGGGTTCGCCGTCATTGATTTTTCTTGTTTTAATCGTTTTCTTATTTCTCCTATAATAAGAGTACGTCTGCGTTAAAATCGTAATTGTCTTCTTTTACCTTTTCTTCGTTTTATTCATCGTTCATATTATTACCGCATTTTTAATATTGATATCGTATTCTTTTCGCATGTTCTCTACTTTAGCAGGAGCGATCTCTTCTGTACACTAAGTTCTTACCTCTTAGACTTCCTACATCTTATTATTCTTTTTACATACTTTCACTTTCGCCACTAGATGTTGTTCCAGTTTTAGTAGAGTTTATTTTCTCAATTTCCGCATGTATTAAAATTTAATCTTTCTACTTCTCAGTTCTTGGATGTTGGGCTGTTGTCTTTGGATGGTGTTCTAAATAAAAAACCAAAAAACCATTAACTTTTGAAAGATACAGTGGTCACGACGATTGAATTAAATACGAAAGGGGAGTCGTGGTTGCCGCTCTGTCCTACAATTAAGAAACGAGTTGAAATTTAATTTTTTATCCGTATAATTTATTTAAAACCAAACACTAAATAATGTGCGAAAGCATTTCTATACAGAATGAAGGTCAGCCTCACATCGACAGGCACTGGGTGCAACTTAAAACATCTCATCTTCTTTACTAGTTTCCGCTGTTAGAGTACTATATAAAACATATGATACGATATAACTGCAGAGGCCTCTCCTTTTCATAGCTAAAAGTTATTTAAGTGATTATACAGTCTTGTAATTTTTAAATTAGGTGAGGTATAGAATTACGCGTTGAAGTATTTATTCTCAAGGAAGATGTGGTCTCTGGATTGGCAATGCGACATATAGGCCATCTATATAAGAAACAAATATACTGCGTTTATCTAATATAAGTATTTACTAATGATAACTAAAAATTTCCTATTCGTATCATTAGGGAACGGTATGTGAGAATACCAAATTAATTATTAAAGGTTAAAAGGATTTGCAATATATTTACTTGTAAATGGATGAAACCAGACAGGATTCTAATATTTCTGTAAGAAAATCAGCGTGGTAGATTCTTTTTGGTTCTGAAAGTACTTAAAAAAAAAAAAAATCTACCGGTACTTCTCTGGCCGCAAAGATTAAAGTTAAACGGGCAATTGTTAGTTTGCTAATAGAAATCTGAAAAGCCGCTATTTGTACATGCAAAGAGAAATGATTGGCCTCTGTAAGGCTAATCGGTCTATCTATGTCAAGTTATAGTTGAATTTCAATTTAATGATCTGTTCGATATTGTGTTCGTCAGGAGCTGTGAGCACTTATTCGACATTACGCAGTCGTTAAAAATGCCTTGAGAAGCATAAACAGCCAATCAGATCGAGCGTTTAACTAACCGAGTACTTTTCTACTTCAAAATAGCAATCAGCACATTGTACACTGCACATGTTTTGCTTCGAACTATTTTATCATAGCGAAATGACATTTGCACGTTTAATATGTAAGTACGTTTGATGAAATAAACCGCCACAATGATAATCTGTTTATTGCCAGTGTAGCGAACCAGTAAAATTAAATCGGTAGTTTAGCAAAGTTTATTAATGCGAGCAAACGTATTGATTTCACTTTTAAATGAATTTCTTAATGATTAAATAATATATTTCAGTTTCTTTTTGTCTTTTAATATAAGACAAACGTGCTGCATGCATTTCACTTTATAAAGTTTATCCTTTTTATATATTGATTTATTTTCTTATTTCATTTTGCACTCTATTCCTTTTTGTTGTTCACATAAATTATTTATAGTAGATTCATTTCCTTTATCAGAAATTTAAATTAAAATTTTTTCAGTTTTTTTTTGTTTTTTTGAATTTAAAAAAAAAAAAAAAGAAAAAAAAAAGATGCCTTCTTAATCGGTTTTGTTTGTGTCGTAGTAGTGCGTGCGATTTCTTGTCGAGTTAATTCTATTTCTACACTGGAGAAAAGATAAAGATTCGCCACTGGTAAGACTTTTTTAAAAATAATTTTGCATCGTTCAATTCATTGTAACATTTTGCTCCCGATAATACTGTGCTGAAATAATAGCGCTAACTGGCCGTGTAAATTAAATTTCAAATTTTTTAAAGTATTTACCGTGCTTCGAAATTAAAGTTATTCAGAGCTAGTTTTTAAAGATGAAACACGTAGATTTAACGTGAAGAATGATAATGTCACGATATTTAGCATCCGTAATATGATGACACCTTTCGTCATCAACTGATAATGGAGACTCAATAGGCGATAATGATACACTGCGTCATTATCGTAGCCGAGGTCCGGAAATTTAAATTGCAAATCGCATAAAAATTCATCGGTAAACTTAAAATTTGAATACGAGACGTGTGGCGAGATTCAAATTTTGTTTGGCAATATCAGAAACTGACGAAATTGGCCTCGCCAAAAAAATCCTTACGTTCCGCTTCGACTTTGATATCTTGACAGTCTAGCTTCAATAATTTCCCCTATTTTTCCTTTAACTTCTCTGATCTATGTCTGCTTGTTGTGCTGCTCGCCGGACAATAGGCCAGCGCAATGATAACTTTTTGGACTCTTAACGTACAGTAATGGGGATAGTTCACTCCAACGGAACATTTTTAGCTTTTTGTTTTTTAATATATATATATATATATATATAATATAAAGTTGTAAGAAAAAAAATCGTACAGACCGTTCTGGCGGAAAGTCTGGAAACTAAAAAGAAGTCCACTGATCTTTTCATGGCAGCTGGAGGGTCATTCCTTTTTTAAAATAATGTATTTGAATCGCTAGAATATAGGAAAAATACGAGACCCCGAAAATTTTAAAATTAAAGGGCCCGAATTTTGAAAAATAATTTAAGCATACGAATTCTAAAATGATTGAAGTGATGGTCAACAGTGACTTAATATATTATTGCTTAGATTCTAATAGAAAATAACAAATTTCATCATTGCATTTAAAAAAATAAATATTGTTAATGTCTGATTCTAAAAAGAATTAAAATTAGCATATTTCTCTCACATATATTATCCTGTTAGTGGTTTCAGATATTTTAATTTAAACTTTATTTTTTTGATGACGTATTCAAAATATATGTGAACGCTGTAGTTTTTATGAAAATTTACAAAGTAAAATAATTTAAAGTCCAAAGGAATGAGCCGCGAAGCGGCCAGTGAGACTAATACCCTATTTTATATATATACACACACACATATATATATATATATATATATATATATATATATATATATATATATATGGTCTATGTGCTGTATGTAATTGCAGAGATTATTACAGCACATGGCTCAATGTAAGTTTAGAAATATTTTAATAGGTCGGCCGCTCTATATCCCGAACCTGTTCCGGTTCGTTTGACAACGCAACCGTCGGTAAGTTGGAGGTGCCTGCAGGCAGGCAATGTTCCAGAACGTGTTCAGCGGTTGGTGAAATTGGGGAATTGCATATGGAACAGGCAGAGGGAGGAGCTGTTCCTTCTAACAAATAGTTGCGGGATATTGCTGTGTGCCCTATACGGAGTCTAGTTAGTGCAACAAACTCTCTGCAGAACATGGATATCGGTGCCCGCAATGGCTCAATGCACACCTTGGTGGAGGTCGCAGCCATGACGTGTGAGCCGACCACATAGTTTCCCATGTCTCTGCCTTATGTTGTTGAAAAAAGGTTGACCCCTGCTCAGGAAAAGAAGCGCCTTCGGGCATTGGACTACATGTTACTGCCTTAGCAACCAAATTCACACGCTCGTTCCTCGATACGCCGGCATGATCCGGGACCCACAAGAACGTTACTTGTGCGCCAGCTCAAGAAAGCACGTTAATGATGTGTTTTATTTCTCGAGACAGTCTGTGTGACGCTTTTGGTGCCTGGTGTACCCTAATCGATTGCAAAGAATCTGTGATTAGAAATGCATTTTTGCATTAGGGGTAAAATTGCAGATATTCCCTCAAGCGGAAGAAAATACCGTACAACTGTTCTTCCAACACTGAGCAGAAGTCGTGAAGCCGAACCACATGAACAACTTTCTCCACCCCTTGAGGATGTTTGATTTGGCACCATCTGTGTATAGCTGACTGTAGTTGGGAAAAAGTTGCATTTTTTCCATCGATCGTTCATCAGGGTTCAGGCTGCATCAATCGGGGTGTCTACTCCGGAGGACTTCAATATAATGATGTGTAAGGTCAAAGTTCCAGTTAATTCCATTTTTCTTAAGGAAGAATAGTATACACTGGAGAGGGAATCGTTTGGAAAGGACGGTAGTGAGTTTATTAAATTATCATTGCGGTGTAGCTTAGCTTGGTACCAGTGAAATAGATCGCTGAATTGATAGAAGTTTCGGATAACCGTTAAGGGTGGTATCCCCGCTAGTGAACAGATTTCCAACGATGGCGACGTCCTATGCGCTGCCAAGATAATGCGTATGGCAGCGTGATGGATTGTGTCAAGTGATTTAAGGAGTGCTTTGTTCGCTGAGTAATAAACTTGACATCCGTAGGTTAATTTACTTAAGGTGAGAGATTTGTACACAGTTATCTGGGGCTTCTATGTCGTATTTCAGATTTCACAGACATTTTAGTATATTCAATGATTTTATTTTTAAGATGGTGAATATGATGTGACCAGGACAGTTTTTTACAAGCACAAAACCTAAGAATTTAATTGTGTGCAGAAACGGGAGTGGTGAATTCCTTAGGAAAAGAGTTATGTCTGAATCGGGATGACACAGGCGTTTCTTGTGAAATTTCACACATACAGATTTTGTCGGAGAGAATTCTAGGCCATTGTTATCAGCCCATATTTCCGGATTATTGATTGTTGATTGAAGGATTGATCTTGCATTGGACAGAAGGTTAGAAGGAAGGAAATAGGACTGTATTTGTGTAAATCAAACCATCACAGTATATCAGTTTCAAGTGTAGTCATCTTTTGTGTGTATATTCTCATTGCACATAACAATTGCTATAAACACTATATGCTTATATCTATATAGCTGGAATGCATGAACCTACGATCTGAAACTAAGTATGGCACTGCAGAGAAGAAGATGCACGTATGGATATTTAAAACGATACATGAGAAAATTTCGCATCGTTCGGCAATAAGATTACTCATCTCGACTGCAGTCTACGGAAAACACTAACCAATGACATGCGACAAATGTAATTATTAAACTAATTATTAAAGCGTACTTTTGTCGTTCTCTAAGCTGCCCGTCTAATAATTTGCGGGCACTGTAAGGCAACACGAAGATACACGGAGCTTATCGGTGAAAGGCGGATTTTGAACTGAAAAATACATATTACTAAATGTAATAAGAATTATAGGAAAAAACTTTTAAATAAATAGCGACTGCGCACGAATCAAGCGCACTGGTGTTGTAGCGAAGGAGGAGAGTTCCACATTCGGAGAAGTTTGTAAAGCGATAAAATATAGCTCGAAGAAAGTTTACCGATATGATTAATGGAGCCTATAAAATTAATAATGTATCGACAGCGAAGAGTTTTATAATTGCCGAGTTAGGTCTAGATTCGAGTTCCATTAATAATTTAGCAGCTTAAAAAATTCTCGACACATCTTCCAGTAGCGTTTTAGATAAATCAAGCGGTTGCGAAATTAGCGACGAGTGGGAAACCCTGTTTTCTTTCTCTTTTCACGAAGCTTTTACTTTGGTCCCCTTTTTACAACTGAATTTCCAATACGAACTTATCCTACTAGTCTCCTGTTCGCCTCGAAGGGCACCAGAAATAAGTGACTAAATCTGCGCCATCATTCGAAATTTCAGCCTGTGATATTTACGGATTTCTCCGAATCTGTTGCTTTACGTTATCACGGGTTTTCGGTCTAATGCCTCGGATGAAATGAAATAACTGCTCAACTGATACTACATTTTCCGACCAGCATCGTCAGCTCGTGCTATCCTCGTCACTTCTAAATCTCGTCTTATTCGAGGACGGCCTCTTAACGAATTTTCCTAAGTAAAATCAAGCTTAGGACCGCGGCATTACTTCTGAATCGATAACTCCGTTTCGGTATTTGCGGTACATATTCCTGATTGGAGATTTACGTGTTTCGCAAAACTCGCTTTATCCCTTTCCCATCGTCAGTCGTATTATCTGTTTCTCTTCCTCAGCTTCCATCTCTCGTCCTAAGTTTGTTTGTGATCACTGAGTTACACAAATTTAACTGGTGGAACGTAATTTTAGGACATCATCAGTTTCGACGTGTTGTATTGCACTTCCATTTTAAGTTTACGACGGCAATCGGGCTTTTTTGCTTACTTCGTAGAAGTAGCTAACCACTAATTTTTCCTTTTTTCGGATCATCGGTTCTTAGTAATAGCGCAAAATTGTGCGGGAAAAAGAGTGACTGCGTTATACGTTTTGTAAAGTAAGAATTAAATTCAAAAAAAAAAAATAAATGCGACAACGGAACTCAACTCGGAAATTTTCTATAAAATTTGCGTTGTAAGTATCGAGATTCGAACGTTGTTAGCACTCCGCCAACATTTCAGGCCTCCCATCCTCAGCAAATTAAAATTAAAAATTATGCCACACCTATTAGATGCGGGGACTTGTATAACACGCTTGTGTGACGAAAGTATGCAGTGTGCGTGAGAACGTGTGTGCGTGTGGCTGCACGCCGATCGGATGAGATAATTTTTAGAACCCTGCTAGAATACTCATGTCCGAGATTTCGAAAGAACGCTATAGCGATCAATGGGTGAGAGTCGTTGATTGGTGGACGAATATATCTTATTTTCTATACGTCTTGTAAAGTAAAAATTAAAAAAAATAAATAAAAAAAATACCGGAACGGAACGCGACTCGGAAAATTCCTTTAAATTTTGGGTTCTAAGTGTCGAGTTTCGAATGTTTTTAGTACTCTGCGAAAATTTCGCCCCTCCAGTCCCAGGAAAATTAAAATTACGCTACATATATTGCAAGCAGAGACACATGCGCACGACGATAGAAGGCGACGCCCGTAGGAGCGCGAATGCGTGAGGCTGCGCGGGCGGTCAGATGGGCTAATTTTTGGAACCCTGTTAAAATACTTAGGTCCAGAATTTTGAAAAAACGCGGTAACGACCGGAGCGCGCGTGAGAACGGAGGGGGCACATTCGCGACGGTAGTGGGTGGGAGCCCCATGCGTGGACGGACCGATGGACAAAAATCGCTCCAGTTTTATCTGTTATTAGACTCAATTATCTGTGGGGGCACCTTTGTGTGCTAGCTGTAACCTAAAAGCCCTATTCTCACTCGCTTTTGGCGTTTCGTAGAAGCGATGCCGTGGTAGTGGCAATGTTTAAAAAATGTCTTTTAAATTAATCTCCTTCGAAGCATGCAGCGATGACGCGACAGTTAGTCAGCTTTCAGCATTTTCTTCACCTATTTTCAGCGGAAAAGTCTTACGACGATCGCGGTGCAGAAGTTCACAACTGGCTTGAACCTTTTACTTGAGCTGCTTTTCCTTGTACGGAAAATGCTGGAATAATAAAAGTTTATCGCGAGCCGGCGCGATATATTTATTTTATTTTATTCACGCGGTGTATCTTCCAGAAATGGCAATTGTCGGACTAAATCGTTCCGAGAATATCAACTAGCTACCACGTCTAATCGCAGCACGTTGCCAAAGTCGTATTTTATTTGTCTTTCACTGAGCGACAGTTTTATGCAAATCGGACACGCTTTGTTACGGAGAAATAAAGAACTTTCGCAGTGTTTTTTCTTCATCTTTTTTTCTCCTTTTTCATTTTTATCGCTTCCAGATTTTTCGCCGAATTTTCTGTAGGATGAAATTATTCAGAATCTTTTCGTTTTTATACATCAGCGAAAAAATTTCTCACCTCATTTTGCGTAAAATCGTCAGCCAATATCTACGTCGTAAGAAAAGTAACTTTTCTCAGGTATATAAAATATTTTGCAGAAACGAGACTTTGGCGCTAGAGTGCGACGTTTTGTTAATTTCTTCAAGAGGTCCCAAGAAGTTGATTAAATGTTTTTCACGTTTTGGTAAAATTTCGAGATGAACAGCGGTTCACCTCAACGTATATCATAATAGAAATTAACATGCAGACTAGGAACCGTTAAATTCGAACGGTTAGTTTTTAAGTAGTTTTAATACTTTTTTTCCAATTCCCGCCGTATATACATTGATCCTTTGCGTATCTACCGCGTATACATAAATAAAATTAACAATTTTTAAAAAAGTTTTTCTCATTTATAAGAAATTGTTTTTTTTCATATCGTTTAAATGCTACAACTTTTCTTTTATTTATAACACCCGAATATTTCTGTATACATATATATATATATATAAACTCGGCCACTTTGGCCTCGCAAGGGGCTGTGCCCCTTGACCCCTCCTGCTTTCATTCCTGTCTCTTTCTCTTCTATACTTTGTATAAAATGATCAAAATTTACAACGTAATTATTACTGGCATCAACACACACAAAAAATAACATAACCACAAAAATCCTATTCTAACATTTAACTTCCTTTATATAAAATTAAGACATTTTTTCGTTACATTTTTCGTTACATATTTCATTACATAAAATTGTGACATTTTTTAAATAACAATAACAAAAATCCTACAAAATATAACAAACGTTACATAAAATTGGGACATTTTTTTGGGACATTTAGCGTTACATAAAATTGGGACATTTTTTCGAATCTATATATCATCGGAATTTTCTTTTGAAAAGGTCGCTATCATTATTTCCACCGTCACTTGTATTTTGCACATACGATGGAAAACACAGGTGTAAGTGACCGCGAAGATCATTCTGCAAACACGTCAGTGATAACGTTCTTTCTCGTGTTTATATATACGTTGAAGAGATAACGCAATTATCATCATTTCTAAAACAGTAAGTAAGCTATTGAATACTTTATTTCACACAAACGGATAAATTAAGATGCAGAATTATGTCATCCTCTAAGAGTGTAGCAGCGAATAAAAATCAAAATAAGCGATTTATGAGTGGCAGCAGCGAACAAAAAGTACCCAAAAAAGGTGGGAAGAAAAAAACAGCAAATAAGAAGCAAGAGGATTCTGACTCGGACTGCGATTCGTCGCTGGTGGCTTCGCTGGGAAAGGAATGGCAAAATATGTGCCAAAAAGGAGACGGAAGGAAGAGCGCTTCATATCGGAAATACGGACGATATAAATAAATTAATTTAAGTTCTACAATATAAGAAGTTTTCATTTAGTTTATATTCTCGCTTTTATTGTAACACGTAGAATACATATGAGTATGTGGTGTGGTATATGTGGATGTGTGGGTATAGTATATATGCGAACGGGAATATGCGTGCGAAATGATTTAATACGGCAGTTCGTTAACAGCTCTTATTTTCTAATGCATGGTAGTATTTCCAAATGTATGCGTGTGCACATCGGAATTAATTTATATTGGTTAGTATGGACAGAAATAACACTGATCGGAAAGGAATTATATTCCGCGATAAATGGTAACCGGGTGTGCGTTGTTGGTATGGATGTGTATATATGCGTCGTTATACGTTGCCGGTTGGGTAAAAATGAGGTGTATGTGCCGGTGGGTTTGTTTGTAGTGGTAACGAAAGGTATAGATATTGGTGACATGAAAGTTGTTGGTATGTGTGTACATGTTGTGTGGATATTGGTATGCGGAAAGAGTTCAGTCAGTGTCGTTTGTTGTAAAAAGATAGGGTTGCTGGTGTGTAGTTTTGATAGTTCCTTTTAGTGTTAAATTTGCGATACAGTGTAACAGCTTGAGTTGCGGTGGTATGAAGCGGAATGTGATCGGTGTGTGAGATAGCTGTGAGTGTGCACTGCTGTTATGTGCATACACTGAGCCGGAAACGTATTTGTATTTATAAGAAGTATTTTCTGGTGGTGGTGTTAGAGTGGCTGATATTTGATAAATCGTATCATTTCTTTTGTTTACAGTTAGCTTAGGTTACTTTATCTTTACACGGTTCGCTATGTGGTCAATTGCAAATCGGTGTGTATGATAAGTGCGTCAGGCTTGTCGGTTTCGATCAATGTAGCAGCGGTTCGCGTACAGATATATGTTTGATTAACTAGGTACGCATGTGTGAGTGAGGTAGGGTGGCATGTGTATGAATGTAGAATTGTGCATAGATTTAGATATAAACCCGGCGAAAATTAAAGTTAAATAGCGATAATCGCGTCGTGACTCTTGATAAATCAACGTGTTCGGAATATGGTCAATTCTATATTATCGCACCAGTGTTTAACGCCCAATAATAATGACTTGTCCGATTCAATTTTGTAAGAAAATTAACTGCGCTAATTACACAACAATTGATGACTGGGAGAGGGGATGTATGGGACTATTTAATATCGACAAAGGGTGTACAAAAATCAATAAAGATCTATTTCACGTACTGCATCTAAACATTATTAGCCTAAGAAGTAACTGGGATGAATTTACGACATACATTTATAAATCACTTGTCAGTGTGATCATTATCACGGAAACAAATGTGAGAGAAAACGAATTAAATACAACATCCCGGGATTCACCAGGTATAGCAATAAAAAAACAGATAAATTAAATGGAGGAGTTGCTATATTTGTCAATAATAATTTTAAATCCAACTTCTATGCTGAATATAATAATAACGCGTCCGACATAGAAATACATAGCAAGAAAACAACACGAATATTTGTATTTTACCGATCACCAAGCCGTAATGTTAATGAATTCTTTTATGAGCCAGATTTATTTACTAAACAGATTAAGAATAAACAAGAACTTTTAATATGTGGGGATTTTAATATAAATTTATTAAAACGTAATACTAAATCGGAAATTTTTTTAAATATTATGGCGGGGTGTGGGTGTATAAGATTGATTGATGATGTAACGCGAGAGGAATTTAGAGATGGTAAATTAACTCAGTCGTGTATAGGTAATATCTTTATTAGGAGCTCAACGGAAGAAATTTATGCAGGAATTATTAACTCAAAAATATCCGATCAATAGGTGCTCTTATCAAAACATGAAAGGACAAACAAAAAATAGGTTAAACGAAATGTGGCTGAACCATAAACTTAAAAGTTATGACTGGCATAGTCTAGAAAAGAGTGGCTCCATCGAAAATATCTGCTCGCAAATGCAATCTAAATTTAATAGTTTATATAAGGAATGTAGAAAGCAGGTGACGTACACAAAGGAAAATAATTTTTCATTTAAAAATGACTGGATGAATATAAAAATTTTAAACCTGATGAAAATTACGGACATTTACTATAAGCGCAGTAAAAATAATACAACAAACGCGAGGTATAAAAAATTGTATAAAACATACAGAAATATGACTAAAACCGAAATTAGGAAAGCAAAATCAGTATATTACAATAAACAAATGCAGCATGCTAATAACAATACCAAAAAAGTATGTCAGATAATCAATAATATAGTATACAATAAAAACAAATCCTCAATTGATGAGGTCATCTTGAGACATTTTGCAAGTGCAAGACTTGTGGGAGTAATTTTATCGATCACTTCTCCCAACCAAAACAGCATTGTGCTCAAGCGTGTAATACGCAATTATTGAATAGCGATAACTTAAAGCAGACACTCACGTTATTCTATATTCCAACAGTTACATACAAACAAGTAGAACAAATAATTAACAGATTACACAAAGCCCCAGGATGGGATGGTATTAGAGCTTCGGATATTAAAAATAATGTAGCTATATTTACCACCCTACTTACAAAGATAATTAACGGTTCAATTCAAGAAGGTAACATTCCTGAGGGACTAAAAACTGGTGTTATTAGACCGATATATAAAAACGGATTGGCGAGTGCTTGTGACAATTATAGACCAATTACTATAATCTCGGTTTTAGCAAAAATTCTCGAACAATACGTTGCGTTTCATTTAAGAAATTATTTGGAGAGAAACGAGTTGCTGCATAATATGCAATTTGGTTTTAGAGAAGGAAAATCTGTCTCTTTGTTAAGAGTATTAACAAACAGGATAAATAAGGGATTGGCAAACGGCAAACAATTTATTATAATTTTTATAGACATTAGTAAAGAGCATTCGATGCGGTAAACCATCAAATATTGTTGCGAGATATGAAAGGTATTGATATTATAGGCAAACAAAATAAATGGTTTGAAAGCTATTTGTATAAAAGGAAAAGCGTAGTAAAAATCGATGAAGAATTAAGTAGAGAAGAAATTGCATTAATAGGGGTGGGACAAGGAACTATTTTGGCTCCGTTGCTATTTTCGATCTATACCAACTCCCTTCATAAATTCGCTAAAAACTCGACAGTCTTTGCTTATGCGGATAATGATATAGCCCTCGTTATCGAGCACCGCGACATCCACGATGCCGAAAAACTCTTGCAATAGGATGTGAATAGTATGTGTAGGTGGGCGCATGATAAACATCTAACTATTAATATAAAAAAATCGAAGGCTTTGTATATAAGAACGTCCAGTAGATATAGAAAACATATAAACCATCTATTAAAATACATAACAATAATTTTTTACATAATTACTTGACTTCTAATTCGAACTGTGGGTCTACACAACTGGAAACGACAGAAGAGATTAAATATTTAGGATAAATCATCGACAGAATCTTGGGACAAGCATGTTATAAGTTTATCTAATAAAATCAGGCAAATGATACCGGTACTTTATAAATTGGCTATTTCAATAACATATGGTAGTCTGCGTGTATATTATAACGCTATAGTATTGTCTAGAATCATGTATGGGATATCAATTTGGGGTGAAGCAAAACTGACAATAATCAAAAAGATTAGTAGTCAGCAAAAGAAATTCTTAAAGATAATATTACCTAATAAAGATCAGGTTAACAGCAATATTAGCCGATGGAGAGAGAAAAATAAAATGTCTCCAAGGATGCACTACTTTTATCACCGATTACTTGAATATAAGACACCACAAATATATATCAATAACTACAATGACAAGAAGTAGGACAACGAGGAGTAATAGGGAGAAGATTGATAATACTGATGAAATAGTTTTAATTAAGCTTCTAGAACGAATCCCAGAAGGTATAATGCAAAAAGAAATAGAAACTTGGAAATTATTAATTAAGCAATGGTTGATTGATAACATTGAGTGACATTAGATTAGATAAATTGGGGGAACTGGCTGTAGAATCGACCATTCCTATATCTTTGTCGAACATGTGGTTATGAAATTGTATAAATAAGTAGTTTTTCTTTGTTTTTATCCTTTTTGGTCGTGTTTTATTATTAGTATTTTATTTTTTAGTTTACATTTTCTCACTATTTATAAGTATGAAAATTAATAGTATAAGTAAAGAACTATTGTAACACATTTTAGCAGAACGCTCAAAGAAAATGTGATTAGCATCACAAACAAATGCTTTATCAGGATGTAGGGGCAATAAGGAGAGGAAACCAAAGAGAGACGAAAACGGGAAGAGGTTAGCGTAGGCGAATAATAGGGACAGTAACAGAACGTGGAGGAGAAGGGAATTCTGAGAACCAAGAATTAGTAGGGAGGTTAGGTTGAATTGAGAGGTATGTAGAAGGAACTATCATTGGTAAAAAATTCGTTACCACATGTATAAAATTTATGTGATCTTTGAGTGTTTGTCTCTTTCTATTGAGCGCACTACTTCTTACATCTTGTCCCTCCCTTCTCCACATATTATTCTCACTGTCCGTTCCTTACTACTAACAATATTTGGTATCGCGTATTAATGTATAATTGATTTCTTCTTTTTCTAATTGTGTCTAGGTAAAGATGATCCTCCAAAAAAAAAAAAAAGTTAATAGCTTTTTTTTGTGTTTAAGTCACACTTATAAACATTTATTTTGCGAAAAATATCATGTTTAATTAAAACCGACTCTTCTATAATAACTGGAAAAATATTGACATATTCGCCTGAGTGTCCTCGCACTATTCGTGAATACTTTGCACGAATACATAACTCTGCTGATGTTGTTCAAAGGGGCCGCATCAAGTATTGTTACTGATCGCTATTCCATAATTTAAAGTTAATCACAAATATTAATAATCAGCTCTTTCGTAAATTGAGTTTTCCACAAAAATAGGTTTTTAATTTTTTCACACCAAATCGAAAATTTTGTATAAACCGAGTATAACATAAAAGATGTTTGCCGTTAAAATTTTTAACGATTGTAGAAATGAACACGGTTGAACAAAAAATATTTTTAATTCTTGAATACGTTTTTATATTTGGGAACTGTAAAGATATTTTTAGACAAAATTCATCGTTCGTTAATTTTAATTTTTGCTATTAAAAAGAAATAAAAACTAAAAAGAAGCTTTTTCTTCTTTCGAATAACCCGGAGCGGAAAATATTTGAGATTAAAAGCACGACTTGATGTGAATTTTTAATTTTTTATATTTGGTACCGAAAAAATTCCCCCAAGTCTAGGAAACGCGGTGAGCATTCGAAGATCTGGCATGCTTGTCCGCCTATACCTTTTACCGCAGTAAATCGCGAGTCTGATTAAAGATGTTTTTGCTGAAAACCGTGGCTGTTTATACGAAAGTCGGACTGGCATTGTCTGAAGAAATTTCAAGCCGATCAAACGGGCTGGAGCAAAAAAAATTCAAAATATGTCGGAAAGGCTTCGGACAACAGTGATTTAAAGTTTGCCGGGGTTCGACTTTTGTATAAATTGTTCAGTAGGAGGTTATGTGTGTCAAATATGAACGACTCGTTTTCATCGAAATCCCTCTGGGAACTGTTATGAACGAGATACATTCAAAAATTCACTCTCACCTATCCGTCTTTGCGTACGTAACTTTACTGTCATTTATTTCCTACCGAAACGACGGGAAGAAAAAAAAAATTACCATTTAGGGTTTTATTGGCTTATGTCACAGTATAATACTTTGACTTAAAAGGAACAGTTCAATATAAAAAAACTCCATTTAAGTCCGAGCTGTCAGTTTTTTTGAAAGCCGGCAACGATCATCTCTCCTTTCGTAAAATTATAATAACCGAACTGTTTTTCTCGTTGTAGGTCAACCGTAAAAATTACGCAAACTCGAAATCTCTCCTATTTGGTTTCACGAAGAGCGTAATGGCAATTCTGTCATTTGTATTGCCCAATTGATTTTGTTCTCTAAAATTACCGATTTTTTTCGAAAGATATAAAATATGGCCCGCTTTTTTTCTTCGTTTTTTTTTTCTTATTTTTATTCTATTTGTAATTACATTACCCCCGACGGAGTCAATTCGAAACACTGAGGCAAACGAAATTTTATAACGCGTTTATTTCGTTGTTGATACCCGGGAAAAGAACGAACTGACCTAACATTCCCTAGTGTAGTTCCGGCAAATCCAATTTCAATGTTCAAGAATGTGCTTCGCAGCAGGTGTACAGCTGGTGTAATGAAAAATGTGCCTAGCGAAGGAGAAGAGGCTCCCTCAAAGGTATAGTTGTGTGTGATAGGCGTATTTTAAACGCAATCCAATAGATGCTGCGGAGAATTCTTTTCGCGACAAATGGAGCGATGGCCGGGGCTACGCTCGATCTGATAATACTTGAAAAAAGGTCACTTGCTGCAACCGAGGCGTAATTCACTAATTTTTTTTCGTACGTTTATGTGCAAAAACGGAACTACTTGTGGGGTCGGACCATCGGACGACATGAGGAAAGATAATGTTGGTTCGACGGGTCGAGTCTGCGCATTCGTTCGAACGTGTGCACCGAAAGAAAATCTACACTCCACTAAGGTGTAGGCGTTGAGCCGTGTTGTTCTTATTTCACTAAGGCCGGTGATTGACTAGGCTGAAGATAAGTCAGCGCATCTGTAATAATTAGGTATCGTGTAATAGCAGAATCGCACAGCAGCCGTGCTTCGGAATTTCGTATAATTCGGTTTCAAACCTAAAGTAGTAATCATGTAGCTCTGCACAGTCTGAAACTTTATTGTGAAATTAAGTAATCGTATTCTGTAGGAGATTAAACAGTATTTCGGACAGTTACTTTAGCTCTTCCTACACGTGTTGTACAGTATTTTCTCCGTTACCTTTTAATGTTCACCATTATTAGATGCGCACGCACTTATAAGCGATACACATCTGCTACTCGAACGTAGCATATTCCCACGGTGGTTCTTTTAGGGAGACTAGGACATTCCGAAAATACAGAAAACATAATTTAGAAATATATTGCTAGAGCGCTTGATTTCCGATATGGAGGTCACGGGTTCGAGCGACGACGAACTTATTACAAGAATTAAATAAATAAATAAATAATCGCTAATAATCACCTGGAAGGCAATAGCAAATCACCACGTACAACGTCTTATGCGCGTTAGGTCAATACACAGCAGACCCACACGGGACTGCACTTTTGTAAAACGATGTAAATCAAACGATTAATAATCAGTTCCGAATGTAGTCTTGCGTGTGTACACCTGCGTTACATATAATAATTGTCTAGTACACTATGCCTGTGTCTGTACAGCTGAGGTATACGAATAGTTAGTACCCGCCAACCATTAGGTTGAGGAGAGAAAGAAGAGACTGTAAACATAATCCAAAACAACCAATATGCAGCAATTTTTTATATTGTGAACTTGACAAGATTTTACCGCAAAACATTATTGTTCTCTCATGATCCCTGTCACGCGTATAACATTCCATCACCGATTACAGCCAGACTCTTTTCGCAGATGATTTAAACAAAGGCAGCGTGGTAGCCTAGTGGTTAAGGAGCCTGGCTACGAAATCAGTGGTCACAGCTTCGAGACTCGTCTCGTCCCGGATCTAAGTTTACCGAGCCTGAAATATAATTGGGTACCAGAGAAATCTGTGAAAGCAAAAGGCGGATTCCAAGTAGAAAGGAATTGGCTCCCTACTCTCATTAGTGCCGTTCGGCGTAGTACATTGAACTTCATAATCCCGACACCTTATCAAGGGTATGGGACTTAGTTTACTTTTCAAAGAGCAGATCTACGCTCAAAGCCCGTTAACGCCTTTACAATCATAATCGTGCAGTTCAACTACCGACTTTCGCAGTTGTCCGAGTACCCGCATATTAAAATATATTTTATAATTTAAATTTATAAAATTGCAATTTAATCAATTCCTGTCGCTTTCTTAGGATTGATGCTTCTATCGATTATTTTAGCCATCTCTGTAGGAGACATGAACTTTATAGGTTATTGCCGTTGATAGGTTGTGGAGTCTTATCTACATTTGATTGAATATGATGAAACACTGTTGCCAGATATTTTGCAAAAAATTCTGCTTATCTTCATTTTCAAGTGGGGGTCGTTTAAAGCGTCCAGTTGCCGGCCACATGTAATAATCTTTGTCAGCACTCGGACCCGATTCAAGACATCTTCGAAATTTCTCCTATCGATTGCTGCAGTTAACTGGCGCAGTAGCTGATCCAATTGAATACAGTATCGTCTTCCGTTCGTTTCGTACCAATTGTGCCGTGCTTTTCGTCGTTGCTTGATTAGCAGTCTAACCTGCAACAGGTAACGCTTTTCTTGAACTGTTGCGGATTCGAAGACTGGTGCAGCAATTTTTGCAGTCTTGTGAATTATTTTAAAGAATCAATTTGCGTTTTCAGTTTGTTTTTAGTCGGACTTTCAAATTTTTATATTAGAATCAAGTTCTTCTCGAAACTGTTGCCAGTTATAGTAAACTTGTTAGTAAGATTATGACGTGCCTGCTTCCGTATCACCGTGTCACTGATTATGAGTGTAAGAAGCATCGGGACATGGTCAAAAGTAAGTTCCTTATTATAGTTCTTAACTTCAATGCAATTAGCCGTCAGTCTACGAGTTATGTAGAAGTCAATGAGATCAGGAATTTTATCAGAATCTGTTGGCCAGTATGGTTTTAGATTCCTGGATGTATGGAACTCGCATAACTTCGAGAAATTCACTACCTTTAATTGTTGAACCCCGTGGAATGTGTTTCGCATTGTAATCACCTTCGAGGATTAATCTACTAACGAGAGCTCTGCGTAGATATTTTACTGAATTGTTCCTGTTGCGCTGTATGTTTCGAAGTACGGTATGTTACTGCGTTGTTAGTAAGGTGTGTAAAACTACACTCGTAATTTGAATTTAATCTTTGTAGATCTCTTTGTTAACGTGTAGTGTTTAACATTGTTTACGACGATTATGTCTGTGCCAGCGTGCGCAGTTCGATGTGAAATGAATTTAAGTCAGTTCGTTTTAACGCGATATTAAATTTCAGTGTTAGATCAACGGTCAAACAAATTTACATAAAAAAAAAAGAAAAAACGATATAAACGAATGTCATTTTGAAAATATTTATGCGAGCCGATCACGCCGGAGCAAACCGGCTGGAAACGATTTTATTTTACTGGTTATGGAACATGTCAGCGGCGTTGATTTATTCTTATTTCGTGTACCCGCTAGAATCGGTGTACTACTTTTAAAGGTCCAGCATGCTTTTCCGCCAATATTTCAACAGATTAATTAAGTTCGCGGAGTAATAATATTCCGAAAATGCGTGGAATCGTTCTTAATACCTTACAGAACCGATAATCGAAAGCCTGCCGTGCTACGGGTTTTTTTCCATTGCTCCGGCAAAACGTTTTAAAAGGCCGACTTTATGTGTGCCAGCAGTTTCACTAATAGCTGCGGATGGACGAGCCGAATTAGGAGAACTCTACAGCCTTAAAAGGAGCCTTTCATCGGTAAAGTCGGCTGGTATAAAAAAATGGAAGCAGAAGTGAAAAGGAAAATCATAAAAGTGATAAAAGTGAATCTTTGGGAAGAGGTAGAAGAGAGGCTTAAGAGCTAATAGCGGTAACGGTTATTACGGATGTTGTTGAAGTAGCCGTACTGAATTAAGAGAATATGCGGGGAACGAACGAAGCTTTGTATCGCATTAGGCAATTTCTTGGCGTTGCGTTGTCGCAACCGAGTTCTCTGTTTCGTTTAATCGGACCGGAAAATCAGCTTAGCGTTCGGCGCTGCGTTACATTTCACTTGAAAGTTTCACAAGCAGATCGCTGTACCGTCGCAAATTCTTTTAATTTTCTTCTTCCACACTGACGATTGCGCAGGTGAGAAGATAACTTCCAGTTGCTCGACTAACGTTTAACAGTCAGACGCATCGACCGCCGTTAAACCGATCAAACGGATTTGCACTTGCTAGAATTCCGCTTACTCTACAGCTTCACCCCTGTTAAGTCGTCCGCGCAGCTACCAGCTGTGCACGGTCCAGAACGGAGTAGGCAATAGAATCTCGCTGTTCCAGCCGAACGAATTTGAAAATTAAATTAAATTCGCGCAATACTTTGAAAATTTTTGAAGTGAAAACTTCTTTAGGCGCGTTTCGGTAGGGAATAAACTTATAGATTCGCGTTACGCGCGTCACGGACATGCTAAACAGTATCGACTAATGCGAGAAGTAAAACCGCTACTAACGCTTCTCCTTCACTTCTCGCTACACTCAAGACAGTGTAATCGGTATAGTAAATTACAAAAAGAGACAGAAAGATTTAATTAAGTTTACATTAGGACCAAGAGGAAACAATAAAAGTTAAGTTACAATGCCAGTAAATATTATCGTGAACATTATTTAATAATGAAATATTTTAAAATTTTCATAATTACTATATTACTAATTCCATAAAATAATAAATACTGGTTGAGACATTGCTGTCTCCGTTTTTGTCGATGTTATTGTTTGCTATTATTAAAAAGTGGCTGTGCAGCAGTGAAAGTATTTACTTAATTGGTTTCATTGTTTAATTGTAAGATCGCAGTGCAGTATAACACTGAGTACTAAATATTTTAATATTTTTATATAGAAAGATTAATAATAGAAACGAAGAATTTCTTTTCAAATATTTCCAATATTCGTAACAATGTTAGCGTTTCAAAACTTTAAAAATTACTTACTTTTTTATTTATTTTAATATTTCACCTTTGCAATACATCGCGAAATGAGTATTTCAAAGTGTCTTGTCGCGGATTTTAAAATGAAAAATTCTATAAAATTTTATAATAATTTAAAATTTTGTATGTTGAATTTTGAAAATATGATTACTAATGAAAAATTATGATCTATTATGTTTTATATTGTTGAAATTTCTGGTTTAAAAATTGGTAAAAAAGGTTGCAATTTTCATTTCAGAAAATAGTTTCTTTTATTGCAAAAATTAATTTTACGAAATTATTGCTTATTAGTTTAAATTGTCGAAACTAAAATAGGCGCTTTATTATTTTTTTATAAAATTATTAAATTTTAAGTTTTCATTTCTTCGGCAGTCGCCATGACTGTATCATTTTTTATTTATTTATTTTTTTTACGCCGCCTCTGTTCATTTTAGCTCTTCACGGGTATGCCGGATTTGACCACCATCGTTTCAAGAAAACAGACTTTCATCTCGCACGACTTGATTATTCTGAAATTTCTGTAGCACTTATCGATTTCCAAGAACTGTTCATTTAAAAAATAGTAATTTCGGTTTGATAATGAAGATCGATAAAATCGAATTTCTTTACTTTGTTTAGCGTATTGCTCATTTTAATCGTAACAAATATGTTAACTAAAGGCTGTGTACAGGCGGATAAACATGCCGAACTGCCCGCGCGGCTTTTCCGGTCGACAACTGGGCAGATTATTTTGGCGCCAAATAGAAAAAAAAACAATTCCACACCGATAATATCTAAAATTTATATTTTCCGCCCGAGTTATTCGAAAAAAAACTTTATTTTTAATTTTTCGTTTATTTTCAATAGTAAAATTGAAAATTAACGAATGACGAATTTTTTCAAGATACTAAAAAGTAAAAGACATCAAAATAGAATACTTTTACGATTCTCAAATATATAATTTTATTTCTAAAAGATTTTTTTAAACTACGTGTTCCTTCGGACATGAAATCATCGAACAACAGTGAACAGCTTTCATTTTATGTTCAGAATTTTTTTTCAAATTCTCCGATTTGGAGCATATTATGAAAAAAATTCAAATTGAGCTTTTTGGAAAACTTTTAGACGAACGAATATTATTTTATCGATAAAAAAAAATGACATATTTAGTGAGATTTTTTTTCATAATAAATACGTATTACACGAAAAGACATTAATAAATATATGAAACAAGTTAGAATCTTCGTTATACTAGACCGATTAATTTGTAACGGAGTTTTCTCTATCATTTAAAATACGACTAAAAGTTTCTGTCCACCTAGTACTGTATGTATTTTTACAAGGAGAAGCAGTTATAATGTTTGAAATAAATTTAAAATTAAATTGTATACCATCGAAGAATTAATCGGTTTTGACAACTTTGACGTACACTTTATTGAAAACGGTAAATATGCCAGTTAAATATAAAGAAGAAGAAGGAATATCAAATAAAATAAACAAATGCAAGGCAGAACGAAAAAAAAGTGGAACATATTTATTGACGTATTCACGTAAGTCTTCGTGAATACCTTTCGCCAGAACGGCATTCACGTTTATCGCGGAGAAAAACTTCGCATTTGCAACTACGTGAACTACGAATACCGGCCGACTCCGCTGATGGATATTTTCTGGTCAAAACTGTCGTCAAATGTTGTTACTCATCGCTGTCAGCTGCTTTGAAATTTAGTTTAAATATTCATTCATTTGTTGAACACTTCTCTGTGAAACCGCCGAAGAATATTATAAATGGCGTTCGCCGTTAAAGTTTGTTAATCGTATGAAGGAACACCGGCTAAAATATATCATTTTCGTTTTATTTGCTTTACCAAAAATTGGCTTTATATTTGAGAATCGCAGAACAATTTTATTTTCACCTCTTTTCCGCTGTTTAGAAAAAAATTCACCGTTCGTTAATTCTCGACTTTTACAATTAAAAAAAATAAAATCTAAAAATAATATGTTTTTTTTGTTTTTTTTTTCAATGACCCGGAAAAAAAAATTGAGATAGAGAGAGCGTGTACTTTTTTATTCGCTACCAAAATGATTCGCCAAGTGCCGATAGAAAAAGAAAAGGTGCTAGATTCGGCATGCTTATAAGCGCATTGATAGAATTACAAGTAACGTTATGGTTATCTGTGACGATCGTTAATGAACCGTAGCAGCATAATTTTCGATGTTGTTGCGGTATGAGTGCAGTAGATTTTGTTTTTCGTTTCTTCATTTTAGTTCTGTTGTCTTCGTTCCATTTCTGTTTTCTCGTTATTTTCTTTAATTCGTCGTTTGTAATTCTTTTCTTTTTTATTGTCTCTTTCGTTCCTTTGAAATGGCGTTTTCAGGACTTTCTTTGATTTTGTCAAACACAATAACTTCCGATTGGCGAATTTTTCCTTCGTTTAGTTCGATTTTTTTTTTTGTTTTCATATTCAGTCACTAAATAACTTTAATCTATAAACCGATTACACTTACCTATCCGATAATTATTAGCAGCAAATTCTTCTCGTTTAAATTTCGGATAGTGTCTATTTTTTGAAATTTTCTAAGAACTTTACGGTTGCTTTAAAACCTCTCCAACACCATTTTTTACTAATATACAAATACTCATATAAAAAACGGGAAATTTTCGCTTATTCTTAAATCATCGGAATAAAATTGCAAACACTTTTTACGTTACATAAAAACTTCAAACGCCCACAATTTTTTATTCGAAAATCCTAGTGAAATCGTATCGCAGCCAGCTGCTGATGAGCTCGTCATTCTTGCACCGGGACTAATGTGAAAAACCCGGAATTCGGAAACCCGTCACAAAAAACCGTTATGAAACATGTAACTGAAGTTGCGTAACAAAAATTGTTGCGCCAATCGTAAAATAATTTTTTTTTGCATCTTATGAATGACCCGGTCAATTGAAATTCACGTTTCCAGAAATATTACAGAAGAACTTTCATGTCCCGGAAGCTTGCCTGTGTCGTGACCCGGAAGATGATTTTTATACGTCGCGATAGCCTAGTTGCTAGAGCGCTTGACTTCCGATATGGAGGTTACGGGTTCGATCCTGAGCGACGAAGGAACTTATTACAAGAATTAAATAAATAAATAAATAAATGAATAATCGTTAGTAATCACGTGGAAGGCAATAGCAAATCACTACGTTCAACATCATATGCGCGCTAGGCCAGTACACAGCAGACACACACGGGACTGCACTGCTAGCGCGATAACAAGCGGCTACTATCAGTTCCGAATGTAGTCTTGCGTGTGTACACCCGCGTTGCATATATAATAATTGCTTAGTATACAACCTATATCTGGACATCTAAAATGTGAGAATAGGTTGTCCACCAACCGAATGGTTGAGGATATAATGATGATGATGATATATATTTATACGCGAGCAGTAGTTAAATTTTAAAATCCGGGGGTAATTTTTTTTTTTTTTTTTTTTTTCTATTTTTTTTAAGTGTCGTGTACAGCTGCCGGGGCTATTACGACACTATGGCAATCGGAGAGTTAAATGGTTGGAAATAGGTTAGTTGTATGAAGAAACCGAATAGTGTCTGCAATGTTCAAAGGCGAGTTGGCCAAAGACGACTGCAAAGACGATATCCGGTGCTGGGCGCGCTGGAGCGCGAAGGATAGGCACTCCAGGAGCAGGTGTTTTACTGTAGGAGAGGGAGGAAGGGAGCAAAAGGGGCATTCGAAAGGGGGCTCGTAATTAAGTAAGAGATGATCATGAGTCTGCGAAATATGTCCAATGCGGAGTCTTGCCATAGCCACAAAGTGGGTTCTGGGGAGGTCAGAAGGAGGGAACCAAGGGTCAATTCCGTGTTTTATCTCTCTTAGAAAGTAAGATTGTCTAGTGAGCCAATCTTGCTTCCATTGGGATTGCACAAGAATTTTTATGGATTTTACTATGTCGGTGCGAAGAGGAGGGGAACAGGGCATGGGGCACGACAGTGTTGACTTAGCAGCGATGTCAGCTAAGTAATTACCCTTAAGTCCGGTGTGGCTTGGCACCCATAAGAAAGTAATTTGGTGGGAGGATGATCTTAATTTTAGGATTAGGGATTGTATAGAGTTGGTTATGTAATTCGATGGGGATTGTTGGGGAAGGGACTCCAAAGCTGCTAGTGAATCAGATACAATCAAAATGCGGCTGTTGGGTGGAGGGGATTTAATTGTGGATTCGAGGGCTAGGAAAATGGCATAAAGTTCGGCATCAAGAACGGAACAGTGGTCATGGAGGCGGGCGGACGACGAAACTAGGTTAGAGTGAAAGGAACAAGCAGTAGGAGACGATTCGGAAACAGGGCATGATTTCGCGCCGTCAGTGAACTAGGCTCGGTGATTTGAGTATTTTTTAAGGGTTGCGAAGATTGTGGTGCAGAGGAAGGAGGAGGAGATTTTCCCCCTGGAGAAATGTACAAGGGAATAATCGATTTCAGCTGGTAGGGTAGCCCAGGGTGGAAGAGGAGGTGGTGTATTGAGGTTTTTTGAAGTGTTGGAGGTCGATGTTGGAGTCTAATAGGATTTTTGTTAGACGGGGGAGCGCGCCATTAGGAGGTGTAGGGTAAGGATCACAAAGTCCAAGAAGGAAGACTCTTAAAGAATCGCGGAAGGAGTGTAAGAATCTTTGAAAGTGTAAGGGTGGAGAACCCAATAAGGATTGGAGGCTGTGCGTGGGGGACGTATGGTGCGCACCTAGTATTAATCGAAGAGAAGAATTTTGTAGTGGGTTCAACATTTTGAGAAGGGATGGGGAGGGGGTAGAATACAATGAGCATCCGTAGGAGAGACGGCTGAGGATAAGGGATTGGAAAAGTGTTAGCAGAAGCTTGGGGGGAGAGTTATGGTTTTTGTGGGATAGATATTTTAATGTAATGATATATTTGCTGCACTTCTTTTTAAGAGATTGCAGGTGAGGCCGCCAGGATAATTTGCTATCGAAAATGATCCCGAGGAAAGTTGCTGTACTGGAGTATGTGAGAAGAGAATTATCTAAAAAAAGAGTTGGAGGAGAAGTAATTTTATTTTTCCTATTAAAGTCAATACATTTCGTTTTAGATGGAGAGAAGGAGAGCCCATTCAGACTAGACCATTCTTCTAAGTTTTTTAACACATTTTGCAAGGTGTGTTGGGCATAGGAAGGATTCGATGTTGTTAGGGATATGTTTAAGTCATCAACAAAAAGGCGGGCAATTACCGGAGGGGGGATGTGATCCACGATGTCGTTGATATATAAGTTGAAATGGGTCACGCTTAGGGCCGAGCCCTGAGGGAGTCCGTTTTCTGGGAATTGCGGACATGAAAGGGAATTAATTATTCTTACCCGGATAGATCTGTCATGGAGAAAATCTTTTAAGTACGCAAACATGTTCCCTGTTACATTGTTCTTAATAATCTTCTGGAGTAATCCCAGGCGCCAGACCCGATCATACGCCTTCTCTATGTCAAAGAAAATTGAGTAGGTGTGCTGATTTTCTCTTTTGTAACAAACTCCGAAACCATTTCAATTTTGTACTCGAAAGTTTTCTCATGTTTGGTTTTTAATTTATTGAAGGCGAAACATCTAGAAGACGAGCTTCAATTTCGAGGAAAAAAGTAATTAACGGAAAAAAATTCCGCTTTATGTAGTGATTCGTTTGTTTTTACAGATTCAATTTGTTATTCTTTATATTTTTATATATATTCTATTTGAATGACAGTTTGAGAAAACAGTGATACCGAAATGAGTCCTATTAGAGAGTCGGCAGATTTAAAGTAGTTTGAAAGTTGTGCACTTTTTCATCGCGCATGCATACATTTTAATTTTAACGTAGAATTAATATCAGATCTCGTTTGCTTTTGAGGAAAATTAATTGAACTAGGTAAGAGATTGACTAAATCCGCGGCCACTTAACTCACAAAAATATCTTTGATTTATATAATTTTGTTGCTAAGATATTACTTTTTTTTTTTTCTTTTTTGAATGGGCGATCTATTTTTACATTACCGGATATTTCACTCTTATAAAGAGACCCGTATCATTTTCATATCAAGCTTCCAGCATTATGCCTGCGAAAACATGTATACACGGGTGTATGTACACGCTTTTACTTACGAGTGTGGCCGTACACGCATGTATGTACATCATTCGTTGAACCTAGTCGCGGTTGTGAAGTTCTGGTGACGGGTTGTGTATATTGTGCGTATCGCTCGTCTTCTAAAAGTGGTTACTCGAAAAATAACATTCTTACGGTTTGTAAAAAATACGAACTAAAGTGAAATTGGATTTTTTCAACGAAATTCTTAACCGATCGATGAGAACCTTTTCCTTTTTTTTTTTTTTTTTTTTTTGATTGGTTTATCGTCGCACAGAGAGTACGGCAACATATTTTGTCAGTGTAGTCAGATGCGGAATGTTAAATATCGAACATTCTTATATTAATATATTATCGATCGCTATCATCTTTACACGTGCCGTGTTTAATAGCAATTAATGAAGAACGATCACATGGAGCGACAAATAAACGTATCTTCTTCCTCTACACACATTCACAAGTTGCTGGTATCGCTATGCAGCAATGTCAGCAATAGCAAGCTGAAGCGAAACAAAGAGAGCAGAAATATATACACCAAATAGAACAACTTCAAAATCAGGTCACGCTTTTAAGTAATAAGTTAGGAAGTAAAGGAGCCATTAGCTCACAAACACGGTCGCAAGTTACTCAGTGCACTAATACGAATCTGCAACAGTTCAAGAAAAGTGTTACTAGGTTAGACTGCTAATCAGGCAACGACGAAAAGCACGGCACAATTGGTACGAAACGAACGGAAGACGATAATGTGTTCAATTGGATTAGCTACTGCACCAATTAACTGCAGCAATCGATAGAAGAAAGTTCGAAGATGTCTTGAATGGGGTCCGAGTGGTGACGAAGATTATTACATGTGGCCGGCAACTGGACGCTTCAAACGATCCATGGTCCAGGTACCGCCACTTAAAAATGAAGATGGTTAATGGATGCGTCGAAATGAAGAGAAAGCAGAGTTTTTTGCGAAATATCTGACAACACAGTATTTCAGCCAAATAATATTCAGTCATATGTAGCTACAACTCCAGTTTATCAACCACAACAACCTATAAAGTTCATGTCTCCTACAGAGGTTGCTAAAATGATTGATAGAAGCATAAATCCTAAGAAAACGCCAGGAATTGTTGAAATTACTCCCGCAATACTTAAAAAGCTGTCACATGGAAAGCTGCACTGTTCATAACATATTTGCTTAACAGTAGCTCGCGTCTTCAACGTGTTCCTACAATATTTAAAGCGGTACGACAATGCTGAAAAAACCAGACGGGCCACCAGAATTGGTAACGTCTTACAGACCAATTTCGCTGTTACCATCGCTGGCTAAATTATATAAAATGTTGATCTTAGAACGACTTAACCATATATGTATATATATATATCAGATAAGCTTCCAGATCATCAGTTTGGGTTCCGTAGTTACCACTCAACGATTGATCAGGTACATCGTGTAGGTACCTTATGCAAGCATTTGAAAAAAAGTTGTACTGTGTCGCTGTATTCTTAGATGTTGCACAGGCATTCGATCGAGTCCGGCATGAAGGTTTAATTTATAAATTAAGCACAATCTTACCCGAGAACTTCTGTAAACTTCTTGAGTCATACCTAAAAAAAGCTGCACATTCCGTATTGCTTATGAAGATGCAAAGTCTGCACTTCAGTCCATACAAGCTAGTATGCCACAGGACAGTGTTCTTGGACCGGTCTTGTATATTCTCTATACTTCTAATATTCCACTCTCAGACGATATCTTTACAGCCACCTACGCTGATGATACTGTCATCATGGCAACATGCTATACATAAGCCGAAGCGGCAATGGTTCCCCATCATCATCTAACCGAGTTGTGTTGTGGATGCGGGATTGGAAGAGAAAGCTGAATGAGCAGAAGGCGGTCCACGTTACATGTACACTTCGCCCAGTCGACTTATAGCATCAGATTAGTATTAATGACATCCAAATACCTCAGTCTGGATCAGCGAAATATCTTTGATTGAATCTCGATTCGCGACTCACGTGGATGACACATATTGAACACACAAAGTTACAAGTGAAGCGAAAAACTTACGTCACATGTACCGTCTAATTGACGGAAAATCACCACTTAGTCTACGTAATAAACGTCTTCTATATCAAGCGATCCTGCGTCCACTTTGGACATATGTATGCAGTCCAGTTATGAGGATGTACTTCTCTATCGAACAGAAGTATCATCCAACGTCGACAAAATATTACTCTTCGTGCAATAACGAACGCTTGTCGGTTTCAGCTTAACGAGAATATCCATCGTGATCTAAATGTGAAGTTGGTTTTTTTTATTTTTATTTTTTTTTTTTTTTATTGACCTGAACAAATACAGTTCATTTGGCCAGCAAGCTACACTATGAATAGATGTGGAAAATTAATATTAACAAAAAAAAAAGGAATAAAAAACAGAGAAGGAAATTTCATTCTAGATTATGGCCGCAACTACAAAGTAGTGCCCACAATGATCAATGAAATTAACCAAAAAGAAAAAAAAAAAAAGAAAAATAAATAAAATAAGAAATCAAAATAGGTTGTCATTCTACAATATGGCCGCAACTGCAGAGCAGTGAATGCCTGATGAAACTTAACAAACAGAGGTAAGATTTTTCTTTCAGAGGAGAAAACAAAAAACAAAAAAACAAAATAAGAAATACAAATTGAAAAATTGAAAAATTCCCATCTTACAATATGACCACAGTTGCCTGGCAATGTTCACAATGCCTGATGGGAAAAGGAAGTTGTAAGAAAAATAAATAATTGAATAAAGAATGTAACAAATAGATTGATAACGATTAAAATGAAATAAAACTAACTGACTTCATCAATAAAGTAATAAACTTCAATAAATAAGAAAAGGAACGAAAAAAAAAAAATAAAATAAAAAATGTCCGGTTCCTTTAATAAAATCTTTCCTTAATTTTCTTTTTCCTCTAATTATTATTATTTTTTTTTTATTTTTTTTTTCTCTATTTACTATTATTATAATTAAATCAAAATGTTATTATTAATTATAAAGCGAACCATAATAAAAATTGCTGTATGTCCAGAACAGAGTAAGTAATGAACACTATATGGAGGGAACAATCCGCGTGAAGTTAATTCTTTATAAAACCTTTTCCTATTGTGCTCGTATTTGTCGCAGCTGAACAGCAAATGATTAAAGTCATCAATGAAGGTAGACCTAGTATGATTACTGTTGCATCCAGAGGAGTCTGCAAAATTTAGAGGCACTCGGGAATGCCCCATACGCAATCTACAAACTAGTGTGACATACTTACGAATAAGACGACCGGAGATAGACTGTGGAACATCGAAATACCAAGGAAGTGAAGTTGGTTGACGATGATGATTTGGCTATCCAACACGAAGAGCGGCTGCATGGTCACATAAATATAGAGGCCATTCAACTACTTAACAAGCAATGACGATATTAGGCGCCTCAAGCGCACATATCCTCTAGATTTAGTTATGTAATTACTTGTAAATCAACTAATTAATAATAATATATTAATGGTTTATAGGTACCGGTTATTTAAGTAGAAACTTAAGATTTCAATAGCACTTTGACCACTCTCTTAAGGGGTGGTCTATTAAAAAAATAAATAAATAAAATGTATGTATATATTTTTCTGTAATTATCCTAAATTATCAAACGGAAATATTTATTTAGATTTGCGTTTATTTTTGTATATTACTTCTGTTATGTTAATGGAATTTTCGACATATTGTATATATGGTAAATAAATTATGCTGCCGATGCTTAAACAGAAAAAAATCTGCGTTTCATTTATATCAGATACCTCAGCGTCAGCGTATTAATAACACATTTTGTTTAGTAAGACAGTTTTTCTGCATCAACCTATTTGATAGCCCGCACTGAGTGAATAAATGAATGTTTATTTGATGATACATTATAGATTACAACGCAACTTTGTATGTAAAATGTGTTTCACAAAAGGCTCAATGTGAAATAGAATTAAAAGAAAATTAGTAAAAGCGATAAGAACTTTAAAACGTATTTATTATATTTATTATTACGAGTGAACTCGGAGTAATTATTTCAGCTCAGTCAATGAACAAACGTCTTACTAAATTAAATCCCTTTCAACGTTATGTGTTTTTTTCTATGGCCGGTTTTTAAATTGGTGCTGTCAACAATAATCCGCGGTAAAAAAGCTATTTATAATAAAATTAAAATTACAATTTTCTCGCTTAAAGAAGAAACATTTACCTCCATTTTTACTCCCGAAGTAATTTACAGAATTCACCTAGTCGTTAATTAAAAACCATCGAAAAATAAAAAAAAAAAAAAAAACCAAAGCAAACGTAACCTCTTTGATTTTCTTCATACTTTATAAGAGCTCGCATCAGTCGGACGAGGCTCTGCGTTTCGAAGCTAACACTTCATTATTTTTTGTGAATATACATAAACAATGAGCTTAATTAATAAATACAGTGAGTTGTAAATGTTTAAGTCCATTTTCTGTGTTATTCCTTCATTAGAAATTTATAAAAACATGTGTTACAGAAAATTCTACTTTAAACATATTAAAAAGAGCCGACATGTTTCGGAGTTCGGTACTCCACAATCATGGAATTTTAAAAATTAAAAATGATATCATATTTGTCAATTAGTTTATAAGATTGACAAATATGATATCGTTTTTTAACTTTATTTATTAATGCCATGATTATGGAGTACGTAACTCCGAAGCATGTCGGCTCTTTTTAATATTTTTAAAGTAGAATTTTCTGTAACACATGTTTTTATAAATTTCTAATCTTTATACTTGTTTTAAGTTCATGCTTAACTTTTTTTTTCATTACTCAACACTATTTACATCATTCTCGGAACAGATTAAAATTATACATCGTCTTCTCTTGATAAACGAAAAATGTTATCAGATTTGCTCTTATATTTTCAGAAATGTAATTTAATTAAAAACCTCGATTTTATCGCAAGATTATGTTTGAAAGCATAATACATGTTCTTACGCTGTGCCGCTACCGATCGACTTTCTTATCGACAACTTTTGTATCGACTGACTTATTGTGGCAATGCGTGACGGGATTTCGCGGAGCGTTATTTCTCGGCTAGTCGCAAAAGCATGTATAGCGATTAAATTTCGACCGCCGAATGAGTAAAATTTTTATTCTTAAGCTACCACGACGTGACCGATAAGTTATTCTCGGCGTTCACTGAGGCCTAATTAAAATTTTAATTTCTATCAGAAAGTTCCTCATTTCAGCGTTATCATTGTCAGCAGTTCTTAAATGTATTTGTAATATTTCTCTCAATTAACGAAGCTGTAAAATTCCGCTAACGGGAATTCGTTTTCGAATTAATATTTTCCATCGTTTTTCAGTGGGATTTTCAACGCGTCAAGTTTTTCACAGGCGACTGTTTTGATTTTGGACGCACGCTTTTTATTTTGCCATCTGTATTATTCGGAGCGGTTTTTATCCTTTTCGATGTATTCTGGTGTGTCGTAAATACTTTAAAAACGGGAGCGTGCAGCGTTTTGAAACTCTCTTAGATGGAGAAACAAAAGGTCGTACGTGTAGATTATTTTAAGTAGTTTCGAAGTAGAGCGAGGAGGGTGGCTTGCAAATGTCTAGTTTTTTCCCGGGTTTTGTCTTGATTTTTATTCAAGCGAATAAGAGGACGCCAGAGGGAATTTTTCTATTATTATTTGCTCGAATATTATTCAAATTCAGCTAAATCCGCGACGAAACGCCGCTATTCCCTTCTGGCGCGAAAACAGCGCAAATATAAAAAAGTAAACTTATCATTGATAGCGGTGAACGTTGAGCTGATTTCGATTCGGCATTATGAAGTGCTTCTTTCATTTCTCGCGTAAACGAGGCCGAAAAATTCAGCGAATAAATTAAAGAAAAGCAGTTGTGTTTTTCATCAGTCTAACTTGTTTCGCTAGAATTACCAAAAACAAAGGCTATTTTCGTATTATGTTTTTTTTTTTTGCTGCGAATTGCATTTTTCCAGCGTTCACTGTTTACTCCGGTACTCTTATATACGAGGACTCTTCAGACGAGTTATTTTTAAAAAATAACGATGACTAATAATAACAATAATAATAATAATGATAATGATAATTTCAATTCAATTTTTCATTTTATTTCTATAATACCACAGATGCGCACAATTGCGAAAGTAGTGGTGTGTAAAAATAAACATATGACAATAAATATATATATATATACACACATGTATGGAAATAAACAAAGTGTGCAAAACTTCTTAAATGATACTTCTCGAGACTCGAATAAAAATATTCCTTGAAAACAAAGTAAATTAAAAGAGTGCATATAAAGTAGTGGTTTACAGTAAGGCCGTTTCTGTAAATTTTTTTTTTTTCCTTAAATTTATATGGTCCATGTGCTGTGTGTAATTGCCGGGATTATTACAGCACATGGATCAGTGCAGGATCAGAAGTGTTTTAATATGTTAGCCGCTCTAATATGGTTTAGTATATCCTCGACCTGTTTTGGTTCGTTTGACAACGCAACCGTCGGTAAGTTGGAGGTGCCTGCAGGCAGGCAATGTTCCAGAACGTGTTCAGCGGTTGGTGAAATTGGGGAATTGCATATGGAACAGGCAGAGGGAGGAGATGTTCCTTCCAGCAAATAGTTGTGGGATATTGCTGTGTGCCCTATGCGGAGTCTAGTTAATGCTGCAAACTCTCTGCGGGACATGGATATCGGTGGCCACCAAGGCTCAGTGCTCACCTTAATGGATCGCAGCCATGATGTGTGAGCCGACCACATAATTTCCCATGTCTCTGCCTTATGTTGCTGAAAAAAGGGTGGCCCCAGCTGAGGCAGAGGGGCACCTTCGGGCATTGGACTATATGTTGCTGCCTTAGCAGCCAAGTTCACACGCTCATTCCCCGGGACCCACAAGAATGTTACCTGTGAGCCAGCCCGGAAAAGCACGTTAATGATGCGCTTTATTTTTCGAGATAATATGTGAGAGGTTTTAGGTGTCTGGAGTGTCCTAATCGATTGCAAGGAATCTGTGATTAGAAATGCATTTCTGTGAATTGAAATAATTGGTAACAAAAATCATATTCTTACTAACACTAACACGTCGCTGAATAACATCGCGTCCGCTAACAATATTCGAAATCAATCTGATAACACGCCAACCCCTCGTAATAATCCCCGCGCGCAGAAACTAAAATCACCGATCTCTCCCATTTCAAACTTTCAGCATCCCACCGATGAACAGGGAATAATATTTCCCGCTTTGCCGCAAACCGAATTAAAAGACTACCTACAGGCGCTAAAGCAAAAAGTCGGTGGCGCGCGGAATATCATCGCCGCATCGAAAATCAGTTTAAACCGCATCATGATATTTCCATCTTCCGAGAGTGTAACGGACAATTTCATGCAAACTGACGGAACCGCATCTTCCTCAACAACCGACAGATCAAGGCAATAAGACTCAAAAGTCCTTTGCAAAAACTGCCACTTTCGAATGTCTCCCCGACAATCCCGAACGAAATCATTCGCACGTATTTAACAAACAGCCTCCGACTGAAAATCGTCTCAGCAATATCCTTGCTCCGAGCGAGTCCCGCAGACGAAGAATTTTCGCACGTCATCAGTTGGAGAAGACAGCCATACGTACAGGATACTGTGTGCACAGATCTCCCAGAAAGTTTCATTATTTCGTTTAAGGACAGAGAATATCGTATTTTCCTACAGCTTCCAAACCACACTTGTCCACAATGTAACACATCGAATTCCGATCCCACACCAGCTGCTCCATCATCCTCTTCCCACCAATACCAAGATCCCCCGAATCCTACTTTATCAGAAATCGTGACGGACGTCATAAACCGAGGGCTAAACACAACAGAGACGTCAATAGAGCCACCTTCTGCTGCTAAGCGACCTGCACAAAGCGTTTCTATTACCCACTCCGCAGCACAAGACTCCAACGCACCTCTATCTCCAACATCAACTCCGCCGATTTTCAAGAAAGCGAAAAGTATCGAATCAGATTTTCCCCCCAAGAAAGCAAAAAGTGTCGAACCAGATTTTCCCCCATCAGCTGGCGCAGCGGCAACGGAAAGCGAGCACGTTCTCGCAAATCCTCCTACGAACAGTGGTACCGATGAATCCATTCTGAATAAAGATAACTAAGCTCAGCCGGTGGATGCGAGTAAGGATTATAAAGCCATCCAGCAGCAGCCAATTAGTATTATCCGAACAGCGCTCCTTCCGCTCAAAGAACTTTACGAAAGTGCTTCTCCGCGTTTCTTATTGACCCATGAGCAATTCATATCCTTCTTAGAAGCAGCACTAAATTCCAAGAACCCGTTGC
Organism: Icerya purchasi; assembly: GCA_039619475.1. Classification (NCBI taxonomy): domain Eukaryota; kingdom Metazoa; phylum Arthropoda; class Insecta; order Hemiptera; family Monophlebidae; genus Icerya; species Icerya purchasi. The sequence continues at coordinate 286,401,457 of CM077116.1, forward strand.
CTACTTTCAACAAATTCGCCACAGATCCTAACCATCTGATTACCATTATCAACTTCTGCAAACCACACATCAAAGATCCCCAAATAAAAACAAGATTCACAAAACTCGTCAATAAGGTTACAAAACAGCAACAGTCCAACAACTAAGGCCATAATTCGCACGACAGCACTAAACACGGCAAGCGTCAATTACATTGTGTATACCGTTCGTTTATGTTTAAGCACTGTTATATTAATTTAAGTTTTCTCCCTCTTCTTCTCCTATTTCCTTTTCAATGTATAAGCGACTAGCGGGCACCGAATGAATTGTTGTAATTCTTTAATTATTCAGTGGAACTGCAGAGGTTTCTCTCCCCGTCTCGCCGAATTAGAACTTCTGATCACCCAATATTCTCCAGCTATTATATGCCTGCAGGAAACTTTCCTCAAAAAATCCCACCACCCCTATATTAAATCCTATCATATATACAACAATCCCTATCCCCTTGCAACCAAAGCCAGCGGAGGCACTGCAATATTAGTTCACAATTCCATACATCACAGCCCCCTAACAGCACCAGGCGTCTTTCAGTCAACGGCCGTATCTGTATACCTTCCGTCCCTATCGCGATCACTTATTTCGATGGGGAGTATGTATATTCCTCCCGATATGTCCATATCCACCCACCAGCTTAGCACTTTCTGCACCAGCCTACCCAATCCTGCTATGTTTTTTGGGGATTTTAACAGCCATTCTTCCCATTGGGGATCCAATACCCATAATTCAAGAGGAAACGTCCTCTCCAAATTCATATTAAATAGCTCGCTCCTGCTGCTTAAAACCCCTACACCCACTCACCTCGATGCTTCCTCCGGTTCGTTCTCGACTATTGATCTTGCTCTTATATCTCCCTCATTCTATCCTAAAGTTGAATCCACTGTTCTTCCAGACACCTTTTCTAGCGACCATTTTCCCATCCTTATAACTTTTGCTCCCAACACCAATGTAACTCCTCATCTGCCACCCCCAAAATTCAATCTTCAAAAAGCAAACTGGGGTATTTTCACTTCCTTCCTCGAAACCATGCCTCTTCCTTCTCCCTCAGTGCAAGAAAATATTACAATTTTCACAGAAAAATTAACTTCTGCTGCCAATGTATCTATCCCCAAATCCCGACCCTTTTCACTTCCACGCTACATTCCTTGGTGGTGCACCGAAGTTCGCTTAGCAATCACCGCAAGGAAAAAAGCCCTCCAAAGATACAAATCCACCCACCTACCCTCTGATCTCATTGCTTTCAGGAAAGTCCGTGCAGTTGCACGAGATGTAATCCGCCGAAAGAAACAGGAGGCATGGACAGCCTTTATCTCTACCATAACACAAAGCACATGCAACCGAACAATTTGGCGTAAAATTAAATTAATAATCGGCATCCCTACCACCCACCAATTCCCCCTATCATAATTAACAATAATCCAATAATTGAACCTCCTGTGGTACGCGTTTGCCACACACTTCAGCCACGAATCGTCGTCCTCGGTTTACTCACAAAATTTTCTGACGCACAAATCTAACGAAGAAAAAACTGCGATAACTTTTAATATTAATAACACGGATGGATACAGCAGCCCTATTACATTAAACAAGCTTAATTATCAGATAAAATTCCACTCTAAAAACTCAGCCCCCAGTGCCGACGGAATTCATTCATTGATGTTAAAGCACTTACCACCACCTGCCCTTTCATATCTTCTAGCAATCTATAACCAAATCTGGGCTCAAGGCTCCATACCGCTATCCTGGAAAGAAGCTATCATAGTCCCTATCCTCAAACGCGGCAAAGATCCCACCCTTCTCTCAAGCTACAGGCCAATTTCTTTGATTTCGGTACTGGCTAAAACTTTGGAAAAAGTGATCAACAGAAGACTGTCGTGGGTCTTAGAAACCCGTGGACTCCTCTCCTCGTGCCAGTCTGGCGGACGGAAAAAAAGATCGACGCTAGAGCATTTATCCAGTTTGCACAACGAAGTCAAAGCAGCTTTCGCTAACGAGAGCACACCTACTCAATTTTCTTTGACATAGAGAAGGCGTATGATCGGGTCTGGCGCCTGGGATTACTCTAGAAGATTATTAAGAACAATATAACAGGGAACACGTTTGCGTACTCAAAAGATTTTCTCCATGACAGATCTATCCGGGTAAGAATAATTAATTCCCTTTCATGTCCGCAATTCCCAGAAAACGGACTCCCTCAGGGCTCGGCCCTAAGCGAGACCCTTTTTAACTTATATATCAACGACATCGTGGATCACATCCCCCCTCCGGAAATTGCCCGCCTTTTTGTTGATGACCTCAACATTTCCCTAACATCATCGAATCCTTCCTATGCCCAACACACCTTGCAAAAAGTGTTAAAAAACTTAGAAGAACGGTCTAGTCTGAATGGGCTCTCCTTCTCTCCATCTAAAACAAAATGTATTGACATTAATAGGAAAAATAAAATTACTTCTCCTCCAACTCTTTTTTTAGATAATTCTCTTCTCACATACTCCAGTACAGCAACTTTCCTCGGGATCATTTTCGATAGCAAATTATCCTGGCGGCCTCACCTGCAATCTCTTAAAAAGAAGTGCAGCAAATATATCACTACATTAAAATATCTATCCCACAAAAACCATAACTCTCCCCCCAAGCTTCTGCCTACACTTTTCCAATCCCTTATCCTCAGCCGTCTCTCCTACGGATGCTCATTGTATTCTACCCCCTCCCCATCCCTTCTCAAAATGTTGAACCCACTACAAAATTCTTCTCTTCGATTAATACTAGGTGCGCACCATACGTCCCCCACGCACAGCCTCCAATCCTTATTGGGTTCTCCACCCTTACACTTTCAAAGATTCTTACACTCCTTCCGCGATTCTTTAAGAGTCTTCCTTCTTGGACTTTGTGATCCTTACCCTACACCTCCTAATGGCGCGCTCCCCCGTCTAACAAAAATCCTATTAGACTCCAACATCGACCTCCAACACTTCAAAAAACCTCAATACACCACCTCCTCTTCCACCCTGGGCTACCCTACCAGCTGAAATCGATTATTCCCTTGTACATTTCTCCAGGGGGAAAATCTCCTCCTCCTTCCTCTGCACCACAATCTTCGCAACCCTTAAAAAATACTCAAATCACCGAGCCTAGTTCACTGACGGCGCGAAATCATGCCCTGTTTCCGAATCGTCTCCTACTGCTTGTTCCTTTCACTCTAACCTAGTTTCGTCGTCCGCCCGCCTCCATGACCACTGTTCCGTTCTTGATGCCGAACTTTATGCCATTTTCCTAGCCCTCGAATCCACAATTAAATCCCCTCCACCCAACAGCCGCATTTTGATTGTATCTGATTCACTAGCAGCTTTGGAGTCCCTTCCCCAACAATCCCCATCGAATTACATAACCAACTCTATACAATCCCTAATCCTAAAATTAAGATCATCCTCCCACCAAATTACTTTCTTATGGGTGCCAAGCCACACCGGACTTAAGGGTAATTACTTAGCTGACATCGCTGCTAAGTCAACACTGTCGTGCCCCATGCCCTGTTCCCCTCCTCTTCGCACCGACATAGTAAAATCCATAAAAATTCTTGTGCAATCCCAATGGAAGCAAGATTGGCTCACTAGACAATCTTACTTTCTAAGAGAGATAAAACACGGAATTGACCCTTGGTTCCCTCCTTCTGACCTCCCCAGAACCCACTTTGTGGCTATGGCAAGACTCCGCATTGGACATATTTCGCAGACTCATGATCATCTCTTACTTAATTACGAGCCCCCTTTCGAATGCCCCTTTTGCTCCATTCCCTCCGCTCCTACAGTAAAACACGTGCTCCTGGAGTTTTAGCCTACTCTTTCTCCCCGTTCGTGGTTTCTTTTGCATCCCTCTCTTCGACGTTCGGATGTTGTTTCCATTGTTCGTATGCGTTTCGGCTATTCTTTGCTGCCGTTCTCCAGATTTCGCTTTTCCCTGATTTCTTCCCCACGCTGTCCTCTCCATCCTGATGATGCAGTTATTTGCGACGTCGATCATGTGTTCTTCCAGTGTTTATCTCTTTCTGTGGAGCATTTTGTATTCCTATTTGTGTTAAGGATTGGGCTTTCTGCTCCTTATTGTGCTTCCTATATCCTGTCCTTTCTTTCCCCACTAGCTATTTCTGCTGTTTGTTCCTTTTTAACGAAGATTTCTGATCGGATTAAAATATAACCGATTTCTTTCCGTACTTTTTGTTTCTAGGTGAAGGTCCTTGGTTGACGAGCACAAGATAAAAAAAAAAAAAAAAAGGAAATAAAAACGGTTTAGAAGTTGTAGATAAAACTTAAAGCGTTCGACAGGTACACAGAGGTACACTCGAAGAAAATATAGTTTGTAACCTAAATGTATAGAAATTATCAGGATGAAAAGAATAAATAGAAAAACAGAAAGAAGGCGCTCGAAGTTGACTACGATAAAAGCGAATCCGTCAAATTGAAGAGATGTGAAAACGAAAAAGATTAGGAAATCGCGATACCGAACAAGAAATAGTACAATACATGAATGTTGGATTAAAGATAGAAAGAGGATAAAGAGGATAGTTATTGTGCCGCTTCTAAAGAAAACATTAATATTAGGAGCCCAGAATTTGTATAGAAATCGACCGGTCTGAGCGATGGATCGAACCAATGAATCAACTTGCTCACTGTCCGTTCAATGTCGACGTGAACCAATAGACAATAAAACGAACAAGCGGAATTGCGAGGTTTACGCTGTGTAAAGGAAGAGGCGAAGAAATGGGTGGTAGAAAATGTTGAAAATCAGAGTCTATCGGAAATTCATTAACACCATTAGTAAATCAATGTATAGGAAAGCAGAAAGGGCATTAGTGAAGATCGAACAGAAGGGAGGTAGCTTGAACGATTCAGAATAGTTAGTAACGGAGCCGTGAAGACCCTCTGTGTACTTATTAGTAAATATAAAAGCGTTGGAGATTAAAGTCATATTCTTTCCTAAATACATGAATGGGAAAAAATTTAAGAGCGGAAAGAAGAGAGAGTGTATTAAGAGGGTATGATTGTTACGATTAAATGTGAAGCAAGTTCTCTGAAGTAGAAAATGTAAGGTGAGAATTTAGTCAATCTTGCAATAAGAAAATATAAAAGTAAGTGCGAATAGGGAAGATAGTGGAAAATGTCGGTTAACTGCTCGCAATCGTGACATAAATTGCATCATTTATTCAGACTATCGAATTCTATCTTTCTTTATATATGTAGACGCGAGTTTTGCAGTTAGTTAAATTGTTTGAGTTGGTCAATTATGCTTCAAGAGAGTTAAGTACGATCGCCACCTTTGGTTAATCGTGCACGAAGAAGCGAAACAGCGTTTATTCGGTAATAAATATAAAATTTAATAGCGCAAACTTTTAAACTTCCTCACTAAAACGCTGCTGAAATTAAATTTTTGGCATCCTATTTAATGATTATTAAATTAATTATTACAAAACTTAATAATAAACGCCCAGAATATATAATGAATACCAAACAAGCTTGACAACGTTTTGTTTTACACTTGTGTAGCATTCGTATATTTTTTAGCTGATGATCTCCCTGAAAAATATTCCCAAGATTAAGGTATTTATTACATTTTTTTTTTTTTTTTTGAAAAACATGTATTTGTTATGTTTTACATGAAAAGTCGACGAATTATCCTATATGTAGGTGAATACATCCTGTTTGTTAAAACTGTATAATAAAACAAACTTTAATAACAAACAATATAGAACAATAAATTAGATAAATACCTATTTAGAAACGTTTTCGGGCATAACCCATCATCAGCTAAAACTAACTTAAAGGAAACTTAAAACATACTGAAGTGAATATAGGGAATACATGTGTATATATAGTAGATGTAAAGAGGAATAAACATAGCAGGTATAAAAATCAATAGGTTGAAAATGCTAATAATTAATATAAAATATAAAATAAAACAAGAAGACAAAAAGTTAAATTTTTATATTAAACAGTGGATTATTATTATTAGGTGTTTGGTCATTTAAAATATTATTTTTATATTTATTTATATAATAATTTTCTGCAATGTTCATATTATTACCTTTGTGATAAGTGGCCAGGATGGTTACAGTATTTTACTATCCTGGCCACTTATCACAAAGGTAATAATATGAACATTGCAGAAAATTATTATATAAATAAATATAAAAATAATATTTTAAATGACCAAACACCTAATAATAATAATCCACTGTTTAATATAAAAATTTAACTTTTTGTCTTCTTGTTTTATTTTATATTTTATATTAATTATTAGCATTTTCAACCTATTGATTTTTATACCTGCTATGTTTATTCCTCTTTACATCTACTATATATACACATGTATTCCCTATATTCACTTCAGTATGTTTTAAGTTTCCTTTAAGTTAGTTTTAGCTGATGATGGGTTATGCCCGAAAACGTTTCTAAATAGGTATTTATCTAATTTATTGTTCTATATTGTTTGTTATTAAAGTTTGTTTTATTATATAATTATCCTATACTTAAAACACTTAAACATTTTAACTTGTACATATACCCCCTATAACTTCGTGTAATATTTACTAACCTTAATCGATCTTTCTACTTACCGATAATTACTAATCTATTTTCTATTCTTTTATACTCGATGTATTTTTTCTTTACTTTTTTTATTTGGGCCTTGTCATTTTATTTTATGTTTATTATTTTTTTTATATTTCCTTCTTTCTGAAGCCGTTCCTTTATTTTCCTTTTCCTTTCCCCTATTTTTTCCTTCTCTATTATTTCCTTGGGTATTTTATTTAACATCTGAGTTATGATATATTTGTCTGTTTGCTGCCCCATCTTTGTTCTTGTTAACGGCAGTTGGTACGAAAGTTTTTTCCTCAGCTCGTATTTTGTTTTTATTCTTTCCTTCAATTCGATTTTCTTTTTCATTGATATGTATTCCCATATTTTCAGTAATAAGTACATACCTCTTATGCTCATTACGTCTTCTTTTTTAATTTTTTCACTTTCAGTTTCTCCCCTTAAGGATTTCCTATTAATTTCAAACATTTAATTTTGCAGTTTATTTATTTTCCCTAAGTATACTTTTCTCGCCGTTCCCCATTCTTCTTCTTCATACGCCATCTCCGCCTCGGAAGTTGGCGATCCACGTTGCCAGCATGACCTTTCAATCAACGGAGCGGAACAACTCAATTGATGTGCATCCAAGCCATCGGCAGAAATCTTTCATCCAGGAGTTCTGCGGGCGTCCAACAGATCTTTTGCCCATTATTCTTCCTTCTAGGATGACTCGCAGGATTTCGTACTTAGGGCCTTTCATTATGTGGCCCAAATACCGTAGCTTGCGTTCTTTGAATGAGTTTAACAGCATGGGTTGTCTTCCAATTCTATCTAGTATTTCCTTGTTTGTGATTCTTGTGATTCTTTGAATCCAGGATACCCGTAGCATACAACGATAGGTGTACATTTCGAAAGCCTGTATACGTTTTCCCAGTGTAGAATCCAACGTCCAGCTTTCGCAACCATACTGCAAGATCGTAAACACGTAGCAGTTGAGAAATCTCATCCTTAGATCAATGTTCATTTCGCGTCTTGTGAAAATAATTCTCATAGTTATAAACGCTGCTCGAGCCATCTCTATTCGAGAATGAATCTCTTTCTTTGAGGTGCAGCTGTCATATAGAATGGTGCCTAGGTATTTGATTGTCGTGACTTGCTCTATTTCTGCGCCATTAGTTTCCAGGGTGCATTTGGTTGGCTTTTTTGAAAAAACCATAACTTTTGTTTTCGAGGTGTTCATCAGAAGTCCAAACGCTTTACTATGCTCTACCAGCTTGTCTATCATCTGCTGCAGTTCTGCTTAGCTACTGGCTATTATAAGACTGTCGTCCGCATAACGTATATTATGAATTATTATTCCATTTAGCTTAATTCCCCCGTCGTTTACACCAAGTGCCTCTTCGAAAATCGCCTCCGCACATATATTAAAAAGAAGGGGGGACAAAACGCATCCTTGCCGAACGCCTCTCTTAATAGTAACATCACCAGATAGGGAGCCGGCGATTCTTCCCGTCGCTGTCTGATTTCAGTATAAATTGCTGATGATGCGGAGGTCTCTTTTGTCTATACCCAGTTTACTGAGTATCTGCATTAGTTTATCGTGTTGTACACAGTCGAGTGCCTTTTTATAATCAATAAAGCACGCGAATACAGTCGTATTGATGTCTCGGCACCGCTGTATTAGTGTTCGAACCGCAAGCAGGGCCTCGCGGGTGCCCATGCCATTTCTGAAACCAAACTGTGTATTTCCCATTCTTGTTCCCCATACATGAATTATATATCTAATCCTCGAATCTACTAGCGCACAATAAACTACTTTTAATGTTTTATGTGTTGCATATTTCTTTAATATATATAAAGCTGGTAAAACTGCTCTTATTTTCTTTGCAATGTATTCCATACATATGTCTCGTCTTAAGTGTTGGTCTATCATTAACGTCTTTCACCTTCTCCCTTTTGCCCTCTTCACTCAACTGATCCTCCCTTTATATGCGACCCCAACCATATGCTTTTTGAATGCCCTGCTCTTTTTCCTGAGTGCTCTCATCTATACGCCGAACTTTTGGCGTTGGATCTTCCTACCCTTTTGAATGCTTCCTTTGTCCTTTCCTTCCCATCTCCAGCCGTTATTCCCCTTCCTCTTTCCTTTATACTTTCTATCTCCGATCGCCTCAGAATCTGAGTAGGTGATCTAAGTCGATGTAGTTGGGTCAATGTTAACACCGAGCCCATTTAAAAAAAATACGCCTAAATATTTATACTACGTTACTATCTCTAAATTCGGACAGTCTTTCATTTCACATTCGAGTCTTACATATATATATATGTGTGTGTATATAATATATATATATATATATATATATATATATATATATATATAAATACTATTGTTAGCTTTTATATAGCACTTATTAATTTATCAATAAAAATAGCAGGACCTACGAATAACTGCGTCCGCGAGATTGGAACGGATATTTTAGCACAATTCACTATTACAATTACATTGAAATAAGAGGCGGGGATCAGTGATTTTTAACGTTTCATGATGAAAATATTTAAATAATTTTAAATTAAATAATACATATATTGAAATACGAAAAGAGATGATCGAACATACACACAATGGCCCATGCTAATATTCGACATCCACGATATTTACAACTACCTATTGTAAATTAAAAAGCCTGCCGTCAGCCGACGGGAAAAAGGCTCCCCACTTCGCGCCAATATACGAACTAGTCATAAATATTTAAGAAAGAATAAAATAATTGTTATATAAACGAACTTTAATGAATATTGAAAGAAACAAAATAGAAAAGATATTTGAGTTTAATAATTTCGAATATGAATAAATAGAAGAGGGATGTTAAATAAGCGAAAGCGAAAAACGGAAAATGATAACTAAGACGAGAGATCAGGGTGAACAGAAAGAATCGAAAAAATAAATTGACGACAACAAATAATTGAGGCGAAATTAGTTTTGAATATTTTTATTTACGTCGGAAATTAACACTCGCTTTTTTTTCATTTTCTAACAGCCGGTGTACACAGAAAATTTCAACTGAAAAGTCGACAGATGCAGACCGAGTCGGATTCAGCGCGATCGATAAAAACGAAGACAAATTTTGATTTTTATCGATCCGGTAAAAATTTATTCCAAATCCTCCGTGCTATTACCTACCAATAATAAAATTTACGACGGCAACATTAAAAGTATATCTATCAGCTTACCTCCGTGCAGCGATGAACTGCGATAATTTTTTTCGGAAAAAGCTTAAACCGAAAGTAAATTTTTGAATATTCAATGAAAACATCATCCAGAAATTATGGTGTTAAACGATATATTATCCGATGGCCAAGGATTGATATAATATAAAATCTGGGCCTGATTTGTACATCCGAAAACGGTTTCGCGTGCATACACGTATCATTTATTTATTTTTATGTTTTTTTACGGATCTGTGGACGTATTAAGGCGATTTTCCACATTTGCAGCGGCATTCGAAGGACCGCGCAATGACGAGTGACTTAACGGCGGTCCCAATCGAGAAGCTATCTGTCAAATTTGGCGACGGAATACGTTCGAAATATACCGCGCGTGTAGAAAATATTTAAGCAGTTAATTACGTAATCGTAACGAGGAATAAATTGAATTTTTTTCCATTGTTTCCTGAAACCCGTCCGACAAAAACGGAATCGGCCGGAAATCTGCGGCGAAAATGTTTTTTGGTAATTTTTTTTTCGCCTTTTCGATGTTGCCGAACAATGAATGGGGGGGGCGCTGTGCGCGCTAAACTATTATACGCAAAAATTCGGCGCGTTCGGATTAATCAAGAAGGCTTTACAGGGAAGCAGCTTCGAAAGGTTAACACAGCGAAAGGCAAACTTTGAAGACGAAATTTATACGTGTATTCATTAAAGTAGAATGGGTGGCGGCGGGGGGAGTAGGGCGAGGAGGGTTGTTGAAATGATGGAAGACGAATCGGCGTACGTATGTGCGCATGTATTTATAATGCGGTAGGCGGAATGTTGTAATAGCGGCGGCGGCGGTGGAGGCATCGTCAGATTTGTTCGAATTATTATTTCCAGTATAAACGAGCAGTTTCTCTTCTTTGGGGTCATTTAGACATTAATAAAATTTGCATATCGTTAAAACTTCGTCACCCATCCGTGCATAGAACACTCTGCAAGCAGCTCGTTTCTTTTCATGCCACTCCGTTGGCACCGTGTAAACAGACGGCATCCGAGCTACCTTTGAAAAATATCACGGCAGCGGCGCTGGCAAATTTCCTTTTATGTCCCATAAAATGACTTCGCAACGAATATCGTCTTCCCGCGCCGTAAAATAATTCACTGCCTTTGGCCGCCGTGTTCGTGCGCAGACACCTAGCAACCAAGTTAAATTACGCTTCCTTCATCTCGGAAATAATCGAATTAATCATTTTCGCAATAACGTTCCTCCTTTGTTTGTACCATTAGTCCAGCTTATCTCGTTTACTTTCCGAATCCTTATTATTCACTACCAATCTTTACTGTTCATTTGCCGCTGCTTCTTCCTTTCACTTCTCAGAAATGCGCCTCTAACACTTCTTAATCACTTTCCAAACATGTTTTTCCTTCACCGCCTTCGCCGCATACACTTATCTCGCGCACTAGTGCTGAAATAACCCGGTCGGGGACTACTTAAATTGTTTCTGAATATTACCAGAGACCACTATTTTCCGTCACTCCGTTCTCAATAGTTCCGCGCTGAAAGTCTACTACGCGTCTATCAAAAATTGCGCTATATTTAAAATTCATCGAGGAAGACACGGATTCGCGTTCTTAGTTGCTAATGATATGCGCTCGTATAACCCCGGTTGCCATGCGCGTAGTTTTACTTTCAGATTCACATTTCATTTTTAATATTCATCTTATTTCATTGTACTAATATAGTATGCGGCCGCTCCAACTTGTGTGCTAAAAATGTTAAAAAAAAACATTGTTAAATGAGAAGACTGCTAAAGATAACATTGGTTTCAATATTAGCAATATTAGCGAAACTTAAAACTTAAAATTATTCCCGAAGTGATTAATCATTTTTCCTCTAGGCTTAACCGAATACTTGATGAAATAACGAAATCGACCGAGTCAAACATGAATGTATTAGAGCAATATTTTCGGAGAAATGCGTTATGTATGTATGGAAAATAGAAGGAAAAAGGGCACAGATGAAGTAGTAGTATTGAGCTTGGAAAGAAGTTTTTTTTTTTTTTTTAATTCTCCCCAATTCCAACAAGTAGATGGGGTAAGTATATTTTATTTTATAATGTATATAAAGGGGCAAGATACTAGGATAGTTTCTTGCCAAGTATACTTAACTTCCAGAAGGCGATCTCGGTAAAGTTTCGACCACGGTATTTTCATAAACTCGCCGATTTCGGATTCCGGACGAATTATTACAGTTAGTTGGCTCTTCAGAGGTAGCAAGCAATATGTTTTCAGTTCAATATGCAAAATCAGCGTAATTCTTTTGCATATCTCTAGAGTTCCGCGAGGTTCGATTTTAGGAAATTTCTTGTTTTTATTACGTATCAACGATTTATACTCTCCCAAGTAGTGCAGCGTTTTCATGTTCTTTTGCACCCGAATGATGCGAAAATATTAAAAGAAGTAAAAAAAATATCAATGACGAACTATTATTACAAAAAGATGTCGAAAATTTCAAAATTTGAAATAAAAAAAAAAAAAAAAAAAAAAAAAAGATTAACCCGTCAATACATTAAATGTTATCATATTATTTTTAAGCGAAAGGCAATTAAGTCGACCTACACATTACAGAAGCTAATAGTAACAATGTGTCGACAAGTTTCTGTTAAATTCGCTACGACTTCTAAATGTTGAACGCAAATTATTTCGATTGCTAAAAACCCCTCCGGTAATGATTTTTCAACAAATTTTTCTCTTTCTCATGCCAATCGAACGTAGTTTTTGATAGTTCTAGTAGTTCTTAGTTAAACTGACAAGACAACAATATTTAAAGGATTATTCGGAAGAAAAAAATCCGGAAAACAAACAACTCTTTATTATACACCATTTTGGGATAAATGGTACATTTAAAAAAGGTGCCCAACTAGCTAACATGGCGTAGTTGGTAAGGGAGTGGTGTCTTGCTCGGCTGAAATATTCCGCTGCCGTGTATTGACACTTTCAGAAACTTCACCTGCGCTGTGGGTTAGTGTCCACAGCTGGCGCGCCAAAAAAAAAAAAAAAAAAAAAGTAAAAGAAGTGTTCTACTAAAATTGACTAAAATAGAAATAACAGTAAAAGCAAGAAAAAAAAGATATAAAATGAAACGAAGTATATAGAAGAAACCGATGAAGACGAAAGAGAAGAAGAGAAACGATCGAAAAATTAAATTAATGACAAATGGCATATAATTGCTTTATTTTTCTATTTCTGATTTTCTTTTGAATCGTTTTCTCAATGTTTCCTTATTCGCAGCAATACATTCCATTAGCGTCTAGTACCGGTTGTATTATTACTTTAATTTACCAAAACAACTATTGATGTCGTTAGGAACGGAATACTTTAATGCTGTAGCCTTTAAGTTATTAATTGCGATATGGCTTGAATGTAGTTTACATTTTATTCGGAACCGTTTTTTCTCCTTTTCAATTTAATGCGTAGTTGCGTCCCCCCCCTTCTCAATCCCTCTCTCTCTCTATTAGAAGATTTCATCCAGAATGCATTGAAAATTTACATTCGTTTCTTTTTCTTTCATTTTCAAATAAAAATCGTTTTTCTGTTTATTTAATTATTACTATTAGTAGCAATATAAAAAGCGCTCGGTTAGAAAATCGAATGACAGAAAAATAATAAAAAATTTAAGCATATAACTAATTTAATGATTAATGAACTTTGCCATTTATAAATTCTTGAAATACTAGTAATAGCTTTTATTTAGAGTGGCAAAAAAAAATACTTGAATAAACAATTCCGACTAGTGCGAGTACATTATAAATATTAGACTTTGAAATCGGAAATGTAAGGAAAACGAATTATTTTAATTTCAATAAAAACTTTTTCAGAAGCTTCATCATTATTCGCTTTCCTCCACCTAGTTGAAAGTGAATTACCGAGTGCTTCGCATTACATTTTATCAGTGTCAGTAAGGCCAATAATTAATTCTAGATGGATAGTTGTGCGGCATACAGCAGCAGAGCGGTGAGATACCAGTTATAGATAAGCATTATGCAGGGAAGTGATTAATACGAGTATGTGCATATATATATATATATATATATATATATATATATATATATATAAAATATGTGTATATGTGTGTGTGTACGTATGTAATACATGTTTATAATTTTTCCGAGTTGTTCTCATTTTCCCGGGTATTTATATTCTATATAAGTCTTATAATAAATGTGGTAAAAGTGAAACGTTTGCATTCTAAATGTGTCTCCGCTGCAAGCGTCGTTATTCGAAACAAGCTAATCATATTGTGAAAAAAAAAAGTTTGCGTAAACATAAGTTGACAATAATTTTTGTTGAAATCGTGTACGTTTCAAAATGTTTTCCTCAAAATAATTTCACATGCTATTTTTAAAATTTCACGAAGAAAGCCAAATCTGTAAATCAATAACATCTATAGAAACTATCGAAATAATGTAACATTTTCATATACCATTCCATTATTTCTATTCTATTGTATGACCTGGTTTTTATCGAAAGCTATAATAATAATACGTAATTACATCATAAATGAATAAGTAAATGCGCACCGATAGGTAATACTCAACGTAAGAAATAGATGTATTGTGGCGAATTGAAAAAAATTTCGGATTCCACGTCTGCAAGAAATTATTTATAAATATGTCTGACACTAGTAGCAAATGTGTGTGTACGTAATATTTTTGTGTTCATCAATTTACGGACTTAATAAGTGAAGTAAAAATGGATTTGGAAATCTAAAGCCTTTATTAATCAGATTATTTCTATCAAAACAGTATAGGGGACGAAACCGTTTCACAATAAATTTTTCTGTTCCAAAAACTCCCCCTAAATAAACCCTGCCATTGATTAACGCAAACACAGAAAATTGAATAAATTACGTTTTTTTATATTTTTCCTTGCATATATGCGAAATGGTGTAAACTGGGAGCGCATGGGAATCACTTGTTTATAATCTAAAACTCTTTAAAGTATTCGCGCTGTGAACGATTTTTTTCAGTTACATTACTAGTGTCCGGAACACCTTAAAAATACCGGTTATTTGATAATTGTATCGCTGATAATAATACTTTTCTATTAATATCAACATTAGATTAAATATCAAAATGCCGAGGGTCTAAGTGTAAAAACATAGTCGGTGAAAGTTTTTATAAATACATTAACCGAAAATTTTCGAGAAATATTTATTAATTAATCTGCCGGGCGCGTGCCTAGAAAAATAAAGTGATATATTCGAAACTGAGTCTAAAATTTTCATTGGATTGGAATTTGAATAAAAACAATTATTTTCGTTTTCTGCAACGGAAGTTAGTAAATGATTACATGGTCATTCTGTCGTTATTTCGATTTCTGGCTACCGCGACTATATTCCTTGAGCTACTGCATGCAGTATTATCATTTCTAGCCTTCTTCCTTCTTTAATCAGTCTCTGTATTTTTCAGTAGCCAACATAAAAACCTATTCTGTTGCTTTTGTTATGTCAAATCTACCATGTATACTGTTTTCCTTCTTTTGATTTCTGTCAGTCTTATCACAGACCAAGGCATATTTTCAAGATCTTGAAGTACCATCGTATTTCGAAAGCTCGTAACCTCCGTTCGTTTTCCGCACTAATTGGCTCATCTTTGCTGTTAGCAGCACCGGCCGCACCGTCGCGGCATTCCTTAATCTAATACTTCTTCTTTTATTGCATAGTACGTTATTGAGACTGTTAAAAGCCTGCTTTGCCATACCTATTTTAGTCCATCTTTCTTTTTGACCTCGTTCGTATTTTGCATTTAATACGCCGAGGTATTCAGACACGCTCTCGACTAGTTTGTTTCCCATTCTAATATTTAATACCTTCGTTTGTTCTGTGAATTTCACAATCTTCGTTCCATATTTTATTATCGCATCTTATTAACTCTGTCTACCGTAACCCGCATTTGTTTTTCTGTTTCCGCGAATACGATCATCGCTATAGAGTTTATTGAATGCATTCATTTCTCATTTATTTTTATACCCATTTCATTAAATAATTTAGGAAGCAACGAATATCATATGGAACGAATTTTAGCAGAGCAATAATAGAAGTAAGTATTATGGGCTTCTTCTGGTTCCGTGGAACTATGGACTTTGTTGACGACTGATGTGTAAGTTCGTTACTATACTCTGCAGATTAGGTATGGCTTACATACGCGTAACTCTTAATTTTGTAGACGGCGATGTACAGAGAGACCCCCCTCCCCCTTTTTTTTAAACCGCCCCTTTGGGCATGTCGACAAAGGATCTTCGCCCAGAAACGACACGAGGGAGAAGGATCAGTTAAATGTAGAGTCGGTGTCAAATATTGATAAGATAAAAGAACAAAGGATAGGAACAACGGAGATCGACAGAAACGATAAGATACACGAGGCACAATAAGGAGTAGGGAGTTTGAGTGATAACAGATTGGAGTACAAAGAAGTGCGTTCGTTCACAAGGGATGAAGATTCAAAGAAGATGTGGTCAGGATCATAGACGGCTTTGTCGTCAGAATGAAGAGAATAATTAAGGGTATAAAGCGAGATGAAAACGATAACGTGAAGAAGGAAGAAGAGTATGATTCAGACGTAAACAGATAATAGGGACAATAACGGAGCGGTGAAGCGAAAGAAAATCGTAGAACCAAGGCCGCGTGTTAAGATTAGGTTGGATGGAAAAACTTAAGAGGAAGGTTGATTAGAAAAGGAAGAAACGTAAAAATCTGACCAAAATCTAACATGAAACTTTTTACACAATGGGAGTAAATTAGAAACGGAAATTTTAGAGAAAAAAAAAACGGGAGGATACAGCAATCTGAGCCAAGGAATCTGCATTTCATTACCCTCTATTCCTCTATGACGAGGGACCCAGAGCATATAAATGCGGATAGCATGAAGAGAGAAAAGAGTGAGAATGAGGGAGCGAATACGGAGGATAAAAAGATCAGAGGAGTGCGAGGGGAAATGTGAGGAAATAGCTTTAAGAGCACACATGGAGTCAGAGATAATTAAATATTCCGAAGAAGAACGATGAGAAGAACTATAAATTATGGAACGTATAATGGACATTAACTCGACCGTAAGGATAGTACAAAAGGAAGGGAGACGAAAAGATTCGGAGAAATTAATGCTCGGAAGGATGAAAGAAGCTCCAACTCCGTTAGGCCTCTTCGAACGATCCGTAAAAATAGTTATATGGGAAGCAAAACGGGATTCGATATAACTATGGAATTCCTGTATACTGTTGCATGGGAAAGGGATTTGGAGGACAAAGGAAAGTAGAATACATTGGGAGGATTGGAGAGATCTGAAAAATTGAAAGAAAAGTAAGGGAGATTGTTATAAGAAATTGTGCAGGATAAAAAAGAATTCAGCCGCAAAGCAATGTGGGCTAGGATAGGAATTTTCTTAAGGGTAAAACGCCAGTTTTGCAGAATAGAAATATATGAAGGAATATGTCTAAAGGGTAATAACCGTAAGCGTTTACACAAGAAGCGATATCCTAAATAGGATCTGCTGATGAAAAGGGGAGGCGAGTTTAACTCAGCGAGAACTGCTGGTATTCGAGAAGATCTAAGAGCACAAAGGCAAAGACGAATACAAGAATTTTGGATTATATCCAGCTTGGAAAGAAGTGATTTTGAGGCAGAGCCATAGATAACGGAACAGTAATCGAATTTGGAACAGATAATCGATCTGTACAAGGAAATGAAGAGAAAAGGATGGCCTCCTCATTTTGTTGGGAAAAGAGCTTTCAGTAGCTCAATCTTTTGAGGGCAGATGAGGAAAGGAAATTAATATCTTCATATAAGAACAGACGACTGTTAAGGAATACACCGAGATAGCAAAAGCAATTCCTACTAGGGATAAGTTGGAGTTTAAGGATACAGAGAGACCTTGTTGTAACTATGTCTTAATCAACTTCGTTGACGTTGCTAATCATTTGTTGTTCAGCTATATTAAATAGCGGAGTGATGTTTTACAATAAATTGTTGGATATGAAGATTTTTCCCGCTATATTTTTTTCATTATTTACTTTCTTGTAATGATAGTTCAGTTTTATCTTAAACAATAGTATAATTATTTAATTTATACGAAAAGGGTTGTTGTTTTTATCGTTATCATTATTATTAGTATTTGCTTTTATTTTGTTAACGCGTTTTCGGTTTTAGTTTGTGTTTATGATTTTCTTTTTCTTTCTCTTTAAATAAAATTTTTGATTTTTGTAAGTTTTCTGGTCTACGTTGACTCCCCCCCCCCTCAAAAAACAAAAAAAAATAACCTCCGGATTATTTGTTTTTTGAATATTTTCCGTTCAGTTTTACATTCACGTACTAACTTCGGTAAATTTTTTTTATCAATCTACACTATGTAAAATTTCTGTAACATCGTGATTAATTTTTTATGGCCCACGCAATTGAACTTTTTTTTTATGATCTGTGAAACATGCAATGACTTCCATTTTTTGCACTTAAAGTTCTTTGCAACATCATCGCGAGGAGTTCTGTTGCATTTTTCGACCCTTTTTTTCTGACAAATTCAAACTACTGTTGGACTTATTTCGATTTGTATCGAGCTTTTTTTCTAATCTAGAATTTATGATTGATTATAGAACTTTCAGCATAAGGCTCATTAATGCATTAAGGCTGCATTCAGAACATAAATATGCTACATTTTTCTTAGATATGGCCGCGAAAGTTAAAATCTGGAAATCTTGTGGTATAACATCATCTTCATATGTTTTGTTAAAAAATTTCTTACATTTTAACGATGTTAATTGTTTTTTTTTTATGTCAGGAGCTACCTAGTCCGCATAACTTCTTGTTTCTTGTGCCATTTTCCAGTATAGATCTATTCTTGCTGTCGTTCTGATCACTTGTATTTCTCTTCATTTTCATATAAAAACTCGGCCCTCCATGGTTCAAAGGGGCTCCGCCCTTTGACCCCATTTGGGAACACGGCCGGACCGCCACCTCCATCACTTCTGCACTTCATATGGAACGGGGAAAATTTACAACGTCATTCTTTCCGATTGCGCGACCAAAAAAATAAATTTTCATTTAATGTCACGTTGGACAAATTTTTGTGAAGGAGAAAGTAGTGCTGGTCAGGCTAAGAATTACGTCATTAATATATACGTATGTATATATATATATATATATATATATATATATATATATAGAAGAGTCGGTTTCAATTAACTGTGATATTCATCGCAAAATCAAAAAAGAATTCAAAACTAGTACATTTAATTTATAGAAATGTCTGTCATTACTTCCATAACGCAAACAACGTTACATAGTTTTGGGGAAAAAAAGGTAATGGGGGTCGAGTTAAGAATGACGTTGTCATTAATATATATATATATACATTTTTTTTGTTAAATATTAATTTTTCTTTATAATTTAGGTAACGTTTGTTTGATTGGCAAAAAAACATTTCATGTAATTTTTTTGCTGTTAAAAAACAGTTTCTAACAATAAATAAACAATATAGGTTTACTTCATTAGATCTACTTTTTGAATTCCTTTCAATTGCTTTAGAGATAAGTTTTTAATAGTCAATTATTCTCAGAAAATAAGTCACATTATGACTTTCTACATGTAACTCATCATTTCTACATTCCATCCATGTGTGAGTGTGTTCATAAATGAAACAATTTACAAACGGAAAGGCTACTTTTTTTAATGCACTATTTCATTTAGAAACAACTTCGGTTTTGATGGAATTGTTTGAAAAGAGCTCATGAATTGGGTCTTCAATACTTGATAATAAGATTATTATAAAAGCGGAAACGAAACTAGTTAAATCGTTATAGAACGCGTTGTATGTTTTTCTTGAGATCTGTTTTGTTTTATCACCTCTAGCGTTTATTAAAATTTTCGCGGAAAATATGAATTAAGTACTCCCTCGCAAGGGCAGTTCCTGATACTTCTGGTAAATTGTCGTAAGTGTTTGGGTATTACAAAAAAAGAAAAAAAACAAACAAAAAACAAAACATACATCTATGTATATGTGCACGAAATGGTTTCACGGGAAAAATAGTTTTTTAAAAAGTCAGAGAAAGAAAGAGAGGGCTACGTTGAGAATTGAAAATTTCATTTTAGACTTTCAGTTTATTCCGCCTGTAAAATTTCAACCGTGCAAATGTCATCAAAAGACGATAAAGAAAAATATTTCGGTACGCTAGTTACTTGTGCCGGTTTTAATGAGATTGCCGTAATGCAATCGGACGATGCGCAGGAGTAAGCGATTTAACGAGCGGCATTAGATTTTGAATTTGCAAAAGAATTAAATGTTGCGCCTGAACGTACTGGCCTGAAAAACGATGACTCCTCCCTAAGCATTCCGGCTTGATTACTAAGGGCTAGTGTATTGTATTGATTGTTCTCTGGGGGTGAATTAGTGGCAGGCTGCTTGTTCTAAGCCGGATTGAGAATACTGCTCGTGTTAACTTTCGGAAAGTTAGCCGGATTGTACCGAAAACGGCTCGGACTGTCTTCTATGAAAAATATTCGCTTTACGACGATGCAGCGTGGTCTGCATTCATTTGTCAGCGGCGAAACGTTGCAACGGTAATGGCGACACAGCAAAGATATCGTATCAACATTTTTGAGCGGGAAAAATTCTCAACCGCGATAAACGGGCTGTTTTATCTTAATAATAATAGCGAACAAACTGCAGGAAGCTGGCATTTATTTTGCATTTAAAGTGACCGGCGAACAGGGCGACCTAGTTCAAAGAAAACGAGACAATTCTTTTCTTATTTCAAATACAGCGGAATAGTTGCGCCTTGTAAATAAATAAGGATATCCGTTACGTTCTGAGGAGTAGCTCGCTTTTAATATTTCAGCCAGTCATTCGTTTTATTGCGAAACTCTGATGTGGAGTTGTGCAGTCATTCCTACTTATTTTGCGACGTTCTCGCTTCGTTTTTTGCGAATGGGGAACAAAAAAAAAGCGCATTGAATTAAAAGCGAAGTATTCCTCCGGATGATACTGAGAGGAATGAAAAAGGGTCAATGGCTCCGGTCTTGCAGTAACGCTACTAATGGACACTGTAAATCGAAATTCTTCTATGTAAAATTACGCTCTATTTCTCGTCCCTTTTTAATCAACGGTATATGGAGACTGCTCTGTTGTTGTTCCATTTTGGTTTACGGCTTTTCTTCCTTTAGATGTGTCTTGTCGCGATCCTTGCTTCTAATGCGATGCGACTGAATCTGAGAAGCAAAAAGTGGAACGTCATAAATCAATTCTTCCTTGTTATTTCCTGCTGGTCTTCCATTGCTAATCGTACATAATTACGCAGAATACGAATGTATATTTTATGTTTCGTGTCAAGCACTAAATCGTCTCATTATGTATGTATTTTATTCATTTCTTTAAATTGCACTCACGCGGAAGAAAAACATTTTCAAAGGAATAGTATTGAACAGTTCAAATAGCTCTTACATGCGGGCGTCAGACAAAAAAAGTTGCGTATTGTCAAACGGTCCTGCAGAGATCGATATTAAGTTTAAAAGTAATAGAATCAATTTTTTTTTTTTTCAAACTAAAATTGTCTTGTCGACGCAGCCATTGCGTTCTGTCTATAGCCGTTGTCCGTAGATTTACATATTTATTTATATTTAATCTGTTATAAATACTGTCCAGTATAAACGTCCGTGGTCTGCCTCTTTGCTCTTTCCCTGTAACTTTTCCTTCTATTATATTCTTTAGGAAAATCATTATGTCTTAATATATGCCACCTAAGAATTTCATTTTCCGTTTTTCAATATGACTTAAGCTTCTTTCTCTTCATGTATTTCGTCTAGAATTTTATCATTCGTTTTCTTTTCTTTCCAGCACATGTTTCTATTATTCGGCGCCAGATCCACATCACTACTGAGCGAAGTTTCCTTTTTTCCTGAGCTGTTGGGCACCAATTTTCATAACCCGAATTTTAGTACACTCCAAGCACGTATGATTTTACAAACTTTTTCTGACGTCTATGCTAGTATTCTTATTTGTTAATATTGACTTTTTATTGTTGAGTGCATATTTAGCTTGTCCTATTCTTCTTTTAACGTCTACTATATTCCTATCATCATCAGTTATTACACTTTCTAGATAACGTATTTCTGTTACTTGGTCTAATGGAGTATCTTGTATTTTTATGTTTGTCTGTTCCTTTGTCGTATTTTTACTAAACTTCATTTGTTTTCCTTTTATTAATATTTATTTTCAATTTGGCTAATTCTTCTTCCGGTAAGACTGATAGCATTTGATTCATATTCTTATCCGACTCCGCTAATAATAGCGCAATATCATCAGCAGAACGTATGCAGTTAAACTCACTTTCAATGCTCATTTATTACGTACGATTAGTAAGGCAAGAAGGATGTGTTGGGTTTTTTATTCAGAAATTGTAAAAACTATGTTGCTGAAGATACACATCAGTCATATTATATACCAGTTTAGTCCGCTTAATATTAGAGTTTGCAGCTATTATTTGGAATTTCTCCTCAAAAATAATGATCAAAAAAATAGAAGCAGTCCAAATGCACTTTTTAAAGTATTTATTTTTTAAACGTATCAGGTATTTTCCAACTAATGCAGTTTACACAGATTTATTAGATACATTTAATTTTAAGACTCTTGCGAGTCGCAGACGTGTTGCTTGGGTATGTTTCTTGTATTAAACACTTCATGGAAAGGTAATTTCTCCATTTTTATTGGAAAGAATCGGTATTCAAGTTAAATCATTTAACTTCCGGAAAAATGCATTGTTTCACATGCGGAAACCTAAAGCACTTTTCATGTTCTTCAATGGAAGCATTACCGATTGCGAGTGATTAAAACAACATTTTAGATAAGTGCAACGTGACATCATAGCTTGCCATAATTTTAAAGATATTAGTCGACTATTGAGCACCATAAACTGAACTAGAACTCTATTTCTCCGTTCACATATCTACTGAGCTTATATATTGGTGAGACTGTGCTGTTCGTTTCTTTAGAGTACATTTAATACTCTTGTATTTTCAAATTTTATAACTACTTGCCAGCTGAAGTTTTTCAGGAACTAGAATGCTATTATGTGTACATGGGTTTGAATAGGTGTGTATGACTGAGTTTGAATGTAGATGAAATTGTAAGTTTTGAGAAACATGTCGGCATATTATGGATATTTACCACTATAAGTTTGTTCGGTCATATTGTTTTAATCTGCCAGTATGGGTTTATGTGAGTTTGTTTCAGCTAGATTAATAATTTATATACCGTTGTTTAGCTTTATAAGTGCAAACTGTAACTGGCCGAAAAGTTGTTGTTTGTACATTGTTGCAAATAAATAAATAAATGCCGGAACGCGGACATTATCAAAAAGTTTCTTACGCCCAGCTTAAGTAACTAAGGTCAATTTATAATTTTAATATTAGTAGATGATGTCCGTAAATTACGGTTAATAATAATAATAGTAATAATCAAATCAAATTTATTGATTTAACAAATTAGTATAAGAATACAAACTACAAAAAATATATATTCCACAAATGCGCAAACATCTGTTAATAATTCGATAAGTATATGCATGCTCTGTATCTACGGATCCTATAGTACACCAAATTTTACATTCATCCATACACCTGTAATTACTCCGAAAGGAAAAACAAATTTTACCCATTCGTCAGTAATATTAAGATGCTAGTCCAGAATATGATATACTAAATTATTACCTAGCATGTTATAATCATTTTCACTACAGAAATTTTAATTTAGTAACACTAAAAATTAAAATACTAATAATTTTACAGATTTCCAAATTGGGGTGTAATATATGGATTTATATTTGAAACGAATTAAGTGCAATATGGGAATTAAGCTTCTTAGCCTTAATTAAGAAGTATGTTTTCAGCTTTTTATGCCTTCTCTTGTAATTTAGTATTCATATATTATGTATATGTACAGATAGTACATTGAATAATAGGCATCCGCTATACTGAAGCTGCTGTCTGGAATGATACTTATTAAAAAAAGGGACCTTAGCAACTAGTAATAATAATAATAATAATAATAACAATAATAATAAATTATGTATGTAAATAATTTATTGAAACCTAAATTTATTTTCAATCAAAACCAGGGTTTTTGTGACTTATGTAATTTTTAATTCCAAGACCAAAATTCCGACTTGTGATAAAACGAATGTATTTGCATTAAAACACCATTTCCATATTTAAATGACTCCAGTATATCTAGTGCACTTGTTCGAGATAACGTCGAGTTATTCAAATATAAATGAAACGCATTCAAATTTCCGTTAATACTACGAATCATGATTTACGACGTCACAATTGTCACTCTTCAGATTTAGTTTTCGGTCTACATCGACTTCATTTCGATCATTCTCAATTTCTAAAATACTGTCGTTTCAGATTATCCCCATACCTTACACACACTCCCGATGATAAAAAAACAGTATACTACTGATGACACCATCATCAATGGGTCGTGAATTCCTCGTGGAGATATCGTGATTACGATCTGTCCATGTGGTGTATAAGATGTCGTCAATGATCTCTGTTGTGAGCCAGTCGAACACATTCTACGAAGCTTTTTCCTACAGCTGTCCGGATCATGTCTGACCATCTGATTGGAACGCGACCACGTTTTCTTTTTCCTTCTACTTTTCCTTCCAGAATTCTCCAATAATCCATTTGCTCCTATCACATGACTAACGGGTATTTCACAGTATTCTTCTAATTACTTCCGACAGGATAATATTCTTTTCGTTACGTCTATTTCTTGTGCCACCGAGCTGTTCGTTCTTTTTTCGATCCATGTTATTCATAATATACCTCTCCAACAGTACATTTCTAACGCAACTGATGACACCACTTCTTTTGTAATCGTGCTCCGCCGCCTATCGATTTACTTTTTCCAATGATGCTTTCGTCCGTCCACTCTCTTTTGCAATAATTCGGTTTTTAGTCTTTCCAGCATTTCCTACTTCGAAGAAATTATTTTTATCGATAGACTGGTCTAAACGCGGTGAGCGATTTTTACTTCGCCCGGTGGAGAATGAGCTGATGCAATCCTCTGATAGTATATTAATCGTTTTTCGTCCATTTACTCAGTTGATATTTTTTTTTTTGCGCTCCCTAGGGTTTTACGCTGAAAGTGCGCGAAAACCAGTGTGTCGATTTTTAGTCGCAGATAGAATGTGAATTTGGAATTTTGCCTTTACCGGCAAAGTGTTTTAATTAGATGCTACGCGCGCAGTCGGGGTTGTGTAAATATACCGGCTACATAATTATTTATGAAACGGGAATAATTAATCATATCTGACGTGCTTCAACAAAAGTGCTCTATGCTCGCGATCACTTGAGAGGCCTGTGATGCAACCGAACTGGCGGATGCGTGATTAGCCGAAGTTGCGATATTAACGAGCTCGTTGTCCTAAAGGGGTCTCTACGCAGATGATCTCATATACGTGTAACATCCATAATGTATGATGCTAGAAGCAGCACTCCTCTCCCGATAACGAATGTTCCTCTGTACTGTGACCACGGAGAACTGCATTAATGAAAAACCAAAATCCTGCGTAATATCCACCTCTTAATTTATTTAGGTGGCAACGCGTTTTATTGTTTAATTACAGTTTTTCATATTGTTCGCCTAATACTATTATTATTATATTATTATTATTATTATTATTATTATTATTATTATTATTATTATTATTATTACTATTATTATTTTTTGTTGATAACACGAATAAATTTAAAGTCTTCGAATCACTAGCTGTAGCGCAGTTTGTGCAAAAGGTTATATTCATATGCGCATATGGGGTTCAGTACATTTTAATAGATCCTGCAAGCTCATTAATCATTTCAATTACCGCGTAGTAGTAGTATAGTACTTAGTAAAAAAAAATTTGGCACGGCGCAATTAAAACGCAAAGAAAGCTGTAATTAAAAATTTGTTTCATCAAAATACTGTCGAACCTCAGTAATAACCTATCTAAAAAAATAAAAGTAACATAGAGCAACAGTGCTAAATGCTAGACCAAAAAAAAAAGAAAACGAAACCTCGTAAAACTTACTGGTAAACTCTTAATTTGTAGCAAAAGAAACAATTGAAGTTAACAGAAAGAAAAATTAGGAAAATATGAACGCGTAAATATTAAACAAATTCAGAAATAACTATTATTCCCTGAATAGTTGTTCAACATAACTAATAAGTTCTGTTAAACAACTATTCAGAGAATGATAATTATTCTGAATTTCTACATTTTCATATTTTCCCACTTTTTCTTTCTCTTACCGCCCTAAATTATTCCCCTACTAATTAAGAGTTTACTTTTATTGCCTATTTTAATTTTTCTTCCTCCGTTTAATTTGTATTTTAGGCAAGTATAAATTTTTCAAACAGTACTATTCTAAAGTTCACGCGACTGCATTATTAAGCTTTAACCGCTAAAATCATTGAAAGGTAATGTAAATGAAAGAACGTCTGCTACTACCATCGACTTTAGTATTCGAAGAATTGATATTAGTAGTGAAATTTCCCGAAAAAATAGTTCGGATGCTGAAAGAATCACAATTTTTAATTTAATAATTGATTTAAATCTATAATAGCGCTTTTATTTTTTTTTGTCTTTTCCATTATTTTGTTTTTTATAACTTTTTATAAGTTAAAATAAAAGGGATAAAGTTTAGTAAATAGTGTAGCGATGTTATCGTCCATGAGGCAAGTTACTTAGAAAAGGACTTGGTGGGCGACAAAAGTTAATACCAATAATTGTAGAACAGTAAAATAAAAGCCGAATGTTGGACACCTGATTCTGGTCATCGTTGAATTAAAAGAATCAATAGCTTCAACGAAATAAAGTAATAGCTACAAAAATGTTTCGCAAAAAAAGTTTAAAAACAAAAAAACTTTCAAAAAATTGTATAGCTTTTTTATATATATTTTTCGGGAATTTTATGTGCATGTATATACGCACCTGCGCGCGCGCATATATATATCATCATCATCAGTGTATCAGCCTGTCGGCTGGTTCGTCTCATGTATCAATTTCTTCCATTCAAGCCTGTCACAGGTTTTCTTCTTTAATTCCGGATAAGTCGTTATTCCACTTTCTTTTAGCATTGTGTCAATGAGTGTTATTCGTAGTCTTCCGCGTGGCTTTTTCCCCCATTATCTTGCCTTCGATAACATCCGATATTTTGGTTCTGACGGAATGCATGACCTAGCCACTTAAGTCGCCTCTTGCGGATATTTTGTAGTATACTTCTTTTATCCTTTAATCTTTCTAGTACTAGTTTGTTATTTATTTTCTCGACCCAACTAATTTTCTGTAGGCGCCGCCAACACCACATTTCAAATGCTTCTAATTTTTCACGATCTCTCTGCTTCATTACCCATGATTCCGCACCGTATAGCGCCATTGACCATACCAAAGTTTTAACCATGTTTTTGCGTATGCTGTCGGACATTGTTTTCTACGTAATAAGTGTGTATTTGTCGTTGAAAGCTTTTTTCCCCATTGCTATGCAATTGTTAATCTCCTGGGAACACAATCCATGTTATGTGTCATGTACTGTCTTAAATATCTGAATGATTTTACCTGTTCTATTATGCCGTCCCTCAGTTTTATCTTTATTTGCGGGCAAGCCTTGCCAGTTGTCATCACTTTTCTTTTCCTAGTGTCAATCTTCATACCGTACTTTTCCATTACTACATCTAATTTACAAATCATTTCTGCAAGTGTTTTGGAACTGCCTGCAAGTAATACTTGATCATCGGCGAATTTAATTACATACAATCTTTTGCCTCCAATTTTAATTCCCTAGTTAAATTCGCTAAACGTTTCATTTATAATCATTTCCGCAAATGCTTTAAATAGGTCAGGTGATAGCGAAAATCCCTGCCTCACTCCTTTACTTTTCTCTGTTTTTTCCGACTCGGTGCCATTGGTTTTAACAACCACTTTTTGTCTGCTATATAAGTTATAAATTGTTGTAATTAATGATTTTGAACATCCTATTCGGCTTAGCAACGGGAAAAGATCACTGCAAGGCACTCTGTAGGAAGCCTTCTCGTAGTCTATGAAAGCTACATATAGACTTCTGCCGCAGTTTATCATGCATTTTCCTGCTATCCGTAGTAGAGCAATTGCGCCTTGATCTATTTATATATATATATATATATTACTATTCCGAATTCCGTCTAGGGATCAGATTCTTATACAATGAAAATAAACGAAATTTAACGAAAATTTTATTATTAAGCCATAAATCTTGAAGTCCTAAAAAGATTACGACAAGAAAATAATATCGAAAATATCTCATAATTTAGAATTACGTAAGATGAATGTTTAATATTTGTGAAATACTGACGGCAACCTTGTTTAGATGAAATTGCTTTTTTAAAAAAAAATACCGATTTCTAGATTTTCTCTAAAAATTGAATCGCCAAAAAGTAAAAAATAATTTAAAAAAATATATTTTACTATAAAATATGTATAAGGATATCACGATTATTTTTAAACAACATTAACACTTATTAGATAGTCGCGGTATGCCAGATTTTGTTATATTAATAAACATTTCTTTAAAGAGATGATCCCCTTTTTTAACGTTTATTTTAATGACCACTGAGTAGCTACGCTCACTGATATTCATCGGAACCGATATGATACACTCACTGGCTGGTACACCTTCGCATGATCAAAGAAAATCATTAAAATCGGTCTAAATAATCAAAAATGATGCATGAACAAACATAAGGTGTACACATGCATCACGCACAATGACTTCTTCTTTTGTAGTCAGTAAAAATAAGCAAGCTACGGCAAATGCTGTATTTCCCAGATGGAATATACCGAAATATTTATTCTCAATAACTTTTGATAGCATGTTATGAGGGTAATCTTTTTTTCTTTTTTGTTTTTTTCGTATGTTGGGCTTTCAACCACAGACATATTAACTCAGCGCAAGTGGAACTTTTGTTTCAATGTGCGCAGCGGGATTCAAACCAGGTGCTATCTGAACGAAGCGCCACTGCCCAGCCAACTAGAGTATGGTTAGCTAGAAGGTAATCTAAGGCGAGATTTTAGTATTTCGTTTATATTTTGTTTCCACGATATCGCACTGCAGAACGAAGAAATCTATTGAAAAAAGAAATGAAAAACGTTTGAATGATAGTGTGGTATTTTCGTAAAACATCGAAAGTTAAATATATTACGACCGATAGAAAATCAGTGATATTAAAGAGCAGATGACTAGCTTAAAATAATTTATTAAATTTTGCAGGCACAACTCACTGATAAACATCATAACATCGTTTTTCTGAAAAAAATTTAAAATAATCCGTCATTTAGTACTTTTAATTAATTTTTTATTTAAAATTTTTTTGGCGTTTTTTATTAAATTATTATCGAATTCAATTTAATCGATAAAATTATCGATTTTTTTCGTTTTTTGATTTTGTTGAATTGTTTTTAGTACGAATAAGGGGAATTTCTTGTTTTTAAGTATTTCACAGTATATCATTTTCGTTAATTTCACCATCTGCAATTAAGTACTACAAAGAGAAGCGCCCTAGGCCTAACGGAGATGAAATATGAAATAAAAAACATCTTCGAGAACTAGCATTAATGCGGAAAATAATTCGATAAATATATAGCGGACGACAACAAAAAGTGGTGAACAAAGACACAAAATGAGATTAACGCGAAATATGAAAATATGTGGTGGCTGATGAAGGAAAATGATTGGCCGCATGCAGTAAATCACTGAAGAGGGCTCGATATGAAAGAAACGCTCCCTATTTGTGACGTCAATTAGGGCTTCTGCGAAAGTAGCTTCTTTCGCAACTCCTACAATATCTTCCGAGAACCTCGTTCTTTTTGCAACTTGGAAAGTGTTTTTTATTTCTTTCCTCTTCGATCTGGTTCTTGTTTCGCTTTCGGCACTTTGACGTCTCCGGATAAGTATCTTTTGTTGTTTTTTTTTCTTGCAAGTTTCTGATCTGACATTAGCCCAAGATAAATCTGCGACGTCGTAAGCTGTTAAATCAAAAAGTTATCGAATTTTTAATTATATAGATTTAAATTATTAAGGTTGCAAAATAAATGTATTTACTGTAATTAGTAGAACTGTTCTGGTGCTTCACTGTGTAAATTTGTAAAATAATATTTTTAGCAATATTCTAACACAACCGCGATTAAATACTATTAGCTGACAGTTAGGAATGTTTTCTTGTTACCTATGTAAACATTTTTTAAGTGAACTATATATTTCTGCTAAAGATTTAATTATTCTATTCAGTTTTCATCGATAACTAAAACAACTTTTAATTACATTCCACAATAACGCATTACAATAGTTGGCGTGGATTAAGATTTAAAAGTAAATAAAAGTTTCCAGTATTAAAAATGTTCAAACTCCCATCGCAGGTTTATTTAATATAACTTCTCTGGAATTTAAGTTTTTATAATATTTTAAGGGGATAAACTTTTTAATGGAATATCATGCAGTTCTCGAATTATTTAAAGATGTTAATAAATGTTACCGTAAAGAATTATTTATGTTGTAACGTGCTAACGTAAAATTAATACTTAAGATCACGTGGTAATTCAACACCACGTCTCTATGTTATAAAGCTGCTACCCGCGGGTTTTAGCAAAAATTAATTTATACGTTCTTTACCAAAATATTTATTAGAGTCTAGTGAGTGTTACTGATGGAGATCCCATTGATTTCATCGTTGCAATCATCTGCTTTTCATTTCTCATTCACCATTTTCATCATATCATTTACTCTACATACCGTACATTTATTTACCCGCTAGCCGTTGGCTTCGCCCGCGTATGTTTAAATCTTTAATTTTTTCCCTTTTTTTTCATGAGGTGGACTCTATATTTCCACTACAGATTTATTTCCTTTATTTACAAACTGCAGTAGTTGAGCAAGAAAATAATACTTTTCCGAGAGGCAACAACTGTTAAAACGGCTGTTAACTGCAGGATTTTTTATTAATTTCTTCGTAATTTTAATTTCTAAAATATTCTAATAAAATGATTTTTTTTTGTAAAAACTTACCGATACATTGCTTTGTTATTGAATTCCGTATAGAAATATTTTTAAAAAAAAGTTAAAGATATTTTATATAATTAATATTCGCGGTTATGCGATAATTCAGTAGAGAAAGCAACTAAATTTGAAATGTTAAGAGTACTCTAATACTTGGTATGTATATGTCGTTGTTACGGTTTATGTAGGCGACGGGACATTGACATTTTCTGCATATTTCACTATCTCGAAATGCTTAACAAAATTTGCCCGATATACACCGTTTGTAAAACTTTATTTTAAGATAAAATACCACGAATGCTCAATGAGGCGAAGTCATGCGATTACGTAGGTGTACACATTCGATGCGATATATTGTACAACATTCTTGCATTTGGAGGCTAGTGCGTTTCGCTGGAAGACGAACTTCCAGGGATAGCGCTTGGATGCCAACACGGCAATGCATATTCCCGCTATCGTTTTCTCATCAACGAATGTCAACTTTCAGCTTTTCCGGTTACATACAGATGCAAAACTACCATATTCCATCTGCTATACATTGCTATTAGACGCATGTTGCGTACGTCGCGTGTTCGCTTTCCTTCAGATCTTTGCTCCATTCATAACGCTGCTACCTACATCTTGATAGTTCGATCATTAATTGTGATCCAAATTACACGTTCTTTCAATGTTCCTGCCTATCTTTTGCACGCAATGTTTTCTTTATGCTCACTTGTTAAAATTTGAACTTCCTACTCTGCTTTCATGCTTCTTATAACCTTTCATCGTAATCTTATAAGAGATTCAGCATTACAAAGCAACTGCATCGTTTGAATGAAAAATGCAAAGTGGGAAAGAAAGTAATGAAAAGCGAAAACAGGAGGATGTTAGTGGAGACATAATGCAGGCGAATGATAGAGACAGCAGCAGAGCGCTTAAATGAAAGAAGTAGAGGAAATTATGAATTAGAAAGAGGAACAAATTGGACAGACGAATGAAATGAATGATTATTAAGGAAAGGAGGAAGTGTGAAAATTTTACACAGCGATATTTGAAGGATGGCTTTTTTTTTTTTTTTTGTTTTAATTGAGAAGGAGCAAATCGGCAGAGCCGTCCGAATGGTTGAGCACTCGCTTAAAATCAATGCGAATCGTACGGGGAGAAGAGATGAACGAGTATATACCAAGAATAAAAAAGTAACAAAAGAATAATCAGGAAGAGAATGATAAAAACTACTTACTATCCTATACAACTAAAGTTCGCTCAGATAATCGTGATACAGAAGCCAGGCAAATCCCCCTCTGAAATGAAATCTTACAGACCGATTGCGCTATTGCCTATAATTTCAAAGCTATATGAAAAGCTGATATTAAAAAGAACAACTGAAATTATAATTGAAAAAGAACTAATACCGGAACATCAGTACGGCTTTAGAACAAATCACTCGACTATTCAGCAGATACATAGAGTTGTCCAAAAAATAGAACGCAGCCTGGAGGAAAAGAAAGTCTGTGACTCGGCATTTCTAGACACCAGCCAAGCGTTTGATAAGGTGTGGCACGAAGGACTTATTCACAAAGTAAGAGCAAAATTTCCATATCCGTACTATAAATTAATAAATTCTTTTCTCCAAGAAAGACACTTCCAAGTAAGAATTGGAAATGAAGTATCTGACATCCATCCAGCTACTGCTGGAGTCCCACAAGGGAGTGTGCTGGGACCACTCCTTTACTTAATATATACCGCAGATCTCCCAGTGCTCGAAGGAAGCCTAGTAGCGACGTTTGCGGATGATACAGCCATACTTTGTGATAACCTCTGTCCTGATGCTGCTTGCAACAATCTCCAAAGTTCAATCAATGAAATATCCGCATGGTGTAAGCAGTGGCGGATAAAAATCAACGAGGAGAAATCAAAACGTGTACTTTTCACCAACAGAAAGATCCTACCTAAGGACGTTACCATCAATCATAAAATATTGCCACCAAGTGACAGTGTCAAATACTTAGGCATTCATCTTGACAAAAAATTAACCTGGAAAAAACACATCCAGACTAAACGGAATGAATTACAATTAAAAGTACGGCAGATGTACTGGTTAATTGGACGCCGCTCTAAGTTATCATTAGAAAATAAAATGCTAATCTATAAACACATTTTAGCCCCAGTATGGAAATATGGATGTCAAATTTGGGGCTGCAGTGCCAGGACAAATTTAGCAGTAATACAACGGCTTCAAAATAAAATATTAAGGATAATGGCAAATGCTCCTTGGTTTATATCCAATAAAACCCTTCACAGTGATCTAACCGTTTCGTATGTTGCTGACGTTATAAGAGAAGAAGCGACGAAACATGCTATGCGATTACACGATCACCCAAACAGGACAGCAGTCAATCTGCTCGATAATTCAACTGAAGTACGACGGTTGCGGAGAATAAAACCACTAGACTTAGTAGAATAAATAATTAGGTATCCCTTTGCTGGAAGGAATGCCGTTCAAGTGATTTAAAGTCAAAACTTCCTCTGATAGCTCTAGCAGCTAGGTGTGGAAAAAAAAAAAAAAAAGGAAGAGAAGAATAAATTGAAGGACGCTCGTTGAATCAGAAATAAATATAATTGACAGAAAGACGATTGAAGCAATTAAAATTAACATATAGGATAGTCATTAATTCATTTGTGAATATCGAACAGAAAGAAAGAAGAGTTCAAATCTGGAAGGATAAAAGAAAATCCTACATCGCTAGGGAGCCTCCTTTTCGAATGAAAATGCTCACATAAGAAGGAAATGGGGAGTTAATAGTACCGAAGACTGCTTCATTACAATCTATAATACATGGAATTTTGAAAGTGAAGAAAGAAAAAGTACATTTTGCGAAAGATCGTCAAAGTTGTCGGAAAAATAGAAGTGATTCTTAAAAAAGATTGTGCCGTGCCGAAATAAATTGAGACGAAGGCAAAAAAATAAGAGCTAAAACAAGGATTATTTTCGGAAGTGTAAAGGCCGGGATATCGAAAAGTACGAGTGGATAAGCGTAGAGAGCGAAGCCGTTAAACAAGAAAACGATATCTGCAAACATGCAGGGGTGGCGTATTAGATTCGACGAGAATTTCAGAAAATTTTGGTTTATATCTAATTTAGAGAGTCGGCAATAAATAAAAGAACAGTAGTCACATTCGGAATACAGACGTTTATGGAGGTAAATAACAATGTGTGTCGATCACTACTTCTCAGAATTAGCCTTGTGATGGAAGAGATAAAGTGATATACGTTCAGAGAAGGAGAAATGGTTGTTACAGAAAATATCGGAATGACCAAAGCAGTTAATATGCGAGAGACTTATTAAGAATAAATTAACAAAAGAAAGATTAATATAAGATCGCAGGAGAGCGTAAGAAGACTTCGAAGGACAAATCGAAAGATTAATTGAAGAAAGGGAATTAAGCGCTTCATTGTAACAATATCTTGCGAAGGGGTGAAAAGTAACATTTTCAAAAAATAAAGAAAAAGAGTACAAAACGGAGAAAAGAATCAACGCTAATAGTGTAGGTATCGAAAAGAGCGGAGCTGAAGAAAGTATCTTGCGGACGATTCGGAAAAACCTTTTTCGAAATGTGTGATGAGATAGAACGAAGATTAAAGTTCCCCGAGTAGCTCTCCTCGTTCTGATTCGGGGTAATTACTCTCGGTTGGCTTAACCGTATATATATATATATATATATGTGTGTGTGTGTGTGTGTGTGTACACGAAAGAAAGAAGAAACTCGTTAGCTTCCGAAGGGTTTTAACATCACGTGTGAATCTGGATTTTGAATTCTTTTGAAGTAAGTAGAATGATTTAAAAATAAAAAAAAAAATGTTCCCCCGGATTTCATTTTTGTTTGAAAATAACCACGTTTTTACTGAAAAAATTATCTGCTTAAAATTTCACAATTCCTATTACCTACTTTTCAAAGTGAAATGAAAGAAAACAAAAATCTAATTAATTATTGTTTCCAAATTTGAAAATAACAGAATGTTTTTACCTTTGGCATAAAATGATTATTTTAATAATTCCTGATCACTGTAATATATAAATCGTTTAGTTTATATATATATATATATATATATATATATATATATATATATATATATATTATTTATATAAAAATAAACTAATTTACATATAAACATCCTTCAACGGTAACAACTTATTTCAATTAAAGGAAAAAAAAATGGAAGTAAAAAAAAAAAGTGAAACGAATTTAATTTAAAATGCATAAACATCACAATAGCGAAAAAAAGCAATTAAAAAAAATATACACTATTGTCTTTTTCTAACAATTAACGATTGTATCGAATGTAGGAAAACCCATTCCTTAAAAGAAATATACGGTATTATTTCACGTGTAAGTACAGATGAATAAAAGCACGCCGTATGTATTCGCAGGATTTTTAATTAAAATAAAACACAATTTTTACGAAACTCCAGCCGGTTTGGGCATCATGTAAAAATTTGATATTCAGGTCGGAGTATTTTCAATCATCAAATAACAATAACCTGTTATTTTCTCATTATAAATACTGCGACCTGAATATGGATTTCTATATATACATGTAATGTCGGAATTAGTTGGTATTTTTCACAAATTTCTTTACTTTATTTTCATTGAGCTTGCGAATAGTCTGCAAATATTCATCAACATAGCGCACTGAGCGTGATCAGAAATAGCGTGATATTAATAATAAATTTCACGCCGAATTACAGCGCGAGCAATCGAACATGAAATATTTAGCGATAAATTAATTAAGCAGCGCCCGACAGCGTACAGGAATGTGTGAATAAAAATTCCGCTCTAAAACCAGTTTTATGATTTTAACGCGTACAAAAAGAACTCGCTGAAACGGTTGCGATAATTGGTTTACCGGTTAGTAGGTGCGTGTGTGCGCATCACGATGTATTCTGTTTCGTTCATCGAACGTAATTATGTGCTAGTTCATTTTTTGTCATTTCCTTCCCGCGTTCTAACCTTGCATTAGCGTACATTGAAAGCGGTGCAAGTTCAAGTTTCCGTCGTTGGTTAGATTTACTGAACTAGTCGCCGCGGCGTAGCGGTCGGGCGTTCTAGTTCACGCAAATGCGATTTCGTTAATTCAAAGAGATACCGTCGAATCAAAGTTCTTAATGGAAGCGGCTCGACCGTTTTATTGGATCGAAACGTTTCACGCGAAAAAAAGTATACGGCCGTCGCCACTCGTCGATAAAACACTGAACATACTACACGATATTTAAATTCCCTCGAATCATTCTAGTCGAATTTACACAATCCGCACCATTTATACCGGGTGTGAACGCCTTCAGAACATGTATGTGTGACACTTTCCAGTAGTCAAAAGGCTGGAGTCTCTATCTCCATTCGAACGTTTCAAAGTAGTAATCCCGGTAGCGGTATTCGATTCGTGAATTCAGTAAAAGAACAATGTTCGATTTTAGATGAAAGGTAAGAAAGCTTACTTTACCGAGGGAGGGGGATTAATAATTTAAAACGGTCTATCTGGCGAGAAGGCACCACACGCTCGGATACGCAATGTACGTGTATGATGTATGTGTGCGCGTTCGGAAAGTTACGAATGCAAGTTCACCAGTGTAAATGCGAAAAATAAAACTGTTCGGGAAATGGTAATTTTCTTTCATTTCATTACTTTCAAGGGGCGTGAAATTTTTTAGCGACTGTGTCGACAAACTGAAAACGACTAACCGGTTTTATTTCGAACTGGTTGCTTTAACTGTCGCGTGTTGTGCAATTTTCCGAATCTCTTTTTTTTAAATAGCTTCTGAATTGCGAAAAATTTAGATCAAATCAGCTATGGAGTAATCCATCATTACAATTCATTTAGTTCAAATTCGGACTCGGCTTTTAAGAATTTTTTTGTTCAAAAAACAGAAAACTATTTTTCTCGGAACAATTTTCTTTTATTTATTTTTTATTGCAGTAGAGGGTGACTTCTGCTCATGACTAAATGTACCGTCGTAATAGCACATCAAAAAAAATAAATAAAACCGTTTCGCTAAATCGTTTGAATATTTTTTGTATTATTCCGGTGTAAATTTTTGCACCAAGGAAAGAAATAATAAAATTTTTCTCTTTTGCCGTCCCAATTTTTCATCGAAGTACTCTAGCCAATTGCTTATTACGAACCTCGCCAATCGCGCGCGGTTCGATTTGCCTGCTAATCGAACCGCGGACGACAACTCTTTCGGATCATGTTGCTTTCAAGGTTTTTAACAAGTGGTTTTACTTTTTCCCCCTTAACTATTTCAGTGTGGAAGAACTGCCAGACGTTTTCCGGCGACTTTTCCATCCGAACAAATATCCCCTTTGCGCTCATGAAGTTTCATCGGATACTACTTGTGATAAAAGGGCTCAATTTCACCAACGTTAGAAATCATATCAGGCTGAAATAAAGTCGATGATTTTCAGTTGTCATTCATTTGACGTTGCGACATCGGTAGGTCTTTAAATCTGTGGAAATTGCTTTTAAAACAATTTTACGTCGTACCCGAAAGCTGCCAACTACGTTGATAAGACGATGGTACTGGATTTCATCGGCAACTTCCTTTTGCGCTTTTTCTTTGATCACTGTTCCAGATTTTTACTCGATTAAATCATTCCGAAACCGTTTTACCCATTCGAACTTCTTTCAAATCGACGCGAGTGTCTTCACTTGCGCAATTTTTACAGCGTTAAAAATGTATTTGCGTTCTTCAACGTATCGAAAAATTGTACCAATTTTGAGTTTTTCTGCACAAACGAAAGAGCCTATGTTGTTATTTTCACGATGAATTATTTCTATTTTAAGCGATTTACGTGATTTGACTGAAATCATAATGGAACCAAAAAAAGGTGACTAAAACACTTCTGCTTGTGTGTGTGTGTGTGTGTGTGTGTGTGTGTGTAGGCACGAAATTAATAAACGATTTTCGGTTAGTCCAGACTAAACGGATGTCTAGTTAATATTTTTCTCCAACAACGAGAAAACTTGATATTTTACTTGACTCGTTTGCCTTTAGTAAGTATTATGAAATAGGTATTATCTCTTACCATGGACAATCACAACTTCGGTCTCTTTTTTTGCCTTTGTTTTTTCCTTTCTTTTATCGATTTAGTGCATTTCTCGTGGTTTCCCCTTCATTATTAGGTTCTACTTTTTTCCTTTTCCAGTATCTTTGGTTATCTTATCTGTTTTAGGTTTTCCAGATGATTTTTTGCGCATGGTGATGGGTATTCCGACGTCGACCAGCCCAAAATGAAAAAGCTAATTGTTTTCAGGGAAAAGGAAAAACAAGTTTCACTTCAGCGTTAAATTTTTTCGCCTTTAAATTTTTATATTTGTCTGCTGTTACGTTTATAGAATTCAACTGTGTTTTTTTTCTTTCTTTATCTAAGGTAGTTTTAAAGCCTAACACGGCTATTGCACGATAATGAAGACGATGATACGGAATTAGTCGTTTTGAAATGCCGATTCTCGTATATATTCTTAACACCCTTTTTTATATTGTGTATTGTAATTCGTGCACACTGCACCGTGAGGTTGCGACATCAATAGAATCGATAGATAATATTTAAACAGATTCATCGTCGTAGATCTTTCTCACTTCTCTTGGTGCTCCCACGTTTCTCGTGTGTTACCCATATCGTTAATGATTCAGCTTTCGATTGCGGCCTCATAGCAATGACCGGATGCACAGCTTTGGACGAGCTTTAGAGTCGGTATCTTTTTTGTTTTTCATCGCGACTTATTTTTTTAACAATCAATAAGTGGTAGCTAGTTTTTCGGCGGCTCATTTTAATCCTTGGCATGCGGTGTCACCATTTCGCTGCGAGAGATTTACAAAGAAAAAATACTCGCTTCAACGATGTCTGTTCTGTCGTTGTTCGCAACGGTTGTGCTCATTTTATTGCGCTGCGCCTCCGGTAACTTTAAATTCGCTCGCCGTAAAACTTATTTAACGGTTCGTTCGTAGTCGTTTTCGTGTTTCTGCTATCAAGATTTTATCGTCCGGGCGAGCTAACGCTATTTAAAAGCTGCTGCTCCATTTACGTTGAATGCCGTCTTTTGAAATACCCGTTGTGTCGCCTCTCGTTGAACTGTGATTATAAATTCAGACGAATAGAAGAAAAAAAAGTAGTTGAATGTGTTTTATTAATTTTCAGGTGCGTGTTCACGTTTGCGAAGAGTGAATGTTATAAACTGCATGAAAAACTTTCAAGTATATAACTTAATATGTATTATCCATTATCCGCGCTGACGTTCAAATGAAATTGTTTTCGCTCCGCGTGGCGATTATTCAAAAAATAACGAATAAATTGAATTAGACTTAAATAGTCGGTTGGCGCAATTTCACTGAAGAACAGTTTCTAACAGTCACTGTTATTTACAAAAAGGTAAAATAACGGACTAACTGACTAAGGGGCGAAATTGTTCTTCTCCAGAAGGGTAATTCGATTTCTCAGCGGAGTACTTGTTAAAAGAAAATTTAAAATTAAATAAATTTTGTAAGAAAAAAACAAAACTCGAACTTTATTTATTTAAACTGTAAAAAGGAAAAAATGAAAACTTACCGAAATTGCGCATAATTCAAAATCGCTGCATTTAACATAAAAGAACTTTTTTTTTTTTTCTCTCGTGCATTTGGGATATATTTTACTCCGAGATACAGTGCGCTTTAAACGTAAAGCATACAAAACACTATTGCTTAACCAGGTATGCTATAACGACTGGCTAATGAAAAAAATTGTCATTATTGTCTATTTACTCTAGGAAATTACCTACACGGTGTAATAAGGCTTAGGATTATCCTAAATCTTATCGGCTATTTTTTTGCGGCTCGCTAACCTATAACTCAGCATTAGATTTTATAGAAGGAATGAAATTAGAAGTGAACGATTCCGTAGCAGATAGAAGAAATATGAAAGATGATGATAAGCGGAGATGGAAATGAAATAATAAAGGAAATGTTGTAAGACGTCGGAAAACCGAGATTCAGGAATTCTAAATAAAATCGGAAGAAATCTGCGGGTGTAGGCACGAACGCTCGAAGAAGACGAATTTATATCGCGAAGTAAATTAAAATCATGGCAAAAAGGACGTGAAAAACTAAAAGAAGGTACGGGAAATCGAGTGTGATCAAAGCGATTTAGAGAAGGTAAGAAAGCGCGAGCGGTGAGAATAGTTGCTGTACAAAGCATGAGATGGAAGGAAAGATTGAATAGTACGATAAAAGGATTCAGAATTGGAAAGGGAAGGAGGATAATTAATATTCCGTAGTTTAATGGGAAGAGTATTAATATTAGGAGAAGAAAATTGAGAATTGACAAGTGAGAACGGCAGAGCTAATGAATCAGAGCTTGTTCATTGCCGCCAATGCAGATAGGACTAGGAATTCACAAAAAAATAAAGAAAAAGAAATCGCTCTGCATGTAATCTACCAATGAGTGAACAAGTGAGGAGAATTGTAGTTTACGGAATGTGAAGGGAGGAAACGGTCAACAGAATATTTTTAGAATCGCAGACCAACGAAAATTTGTTAATGCTATCGGTAGGAGCAATGAATAGGAAAGCCCGAAGAGGATGGCTGCAGATTCCACGATGAAAATGGAACAGTCAGAAGGCGGTTTGAAAGATTTAGAATGGCTTCCCAACACCTGCAGACGTTTCGGGAACCGTAAGTGAAGAAAACAGTGCAGGAAGGAAATAACGAGTAATGAAGATATTCTTGTTTATCTATATTAAGGCAGAAAATTTAAAAGAAGAAGAAAGAAAAAGTACATTAGGAGGGTATAGAAATTAGGCACAGTTGAGTGTAAAATAAGAGAATTTGTTAAAAAGGATGAAGGGAAATGTGACAAAAATAAGACAGAGACTTTGTATAAAAATTTTCTCAATTTTAAACGAGACAAATCAGTGATAACGGAATAATGCAACGGGCAATGATTTTAGGGTGGCGGTTTTAAATTTCTTTCAATTAATAGGAGTTTGAAATTTTATATTAAATCGGAGAATGGCTGTTATATTGGATATTTGTTTATATAACGCAACAATTTTCTGAGCTATATTTCAGTTCTTTCTCTTACCCGCCGTAAACTTCACCCATGTTTATGGTTATTTTCCCTTAAGGGTCCGCGCAAATAGATTTCGCATTTCTTCTTTTAACTTTATTTCGTTATTTTCTTATTGGTTTTTCAATTTTTTATACACTATTCCTATTGGCTGTCTAACGTTAATAGTTTTTCTATGCTGTATTTTTTTGTTTTCCAAGCGTCATTACGAGTTAGGATTCCTCCGGATATTCAGATATCGTATATATTTTGCATTTATCTTTACTGATATTTGTTTTCCCTAATTAGGAGATCGGATAATAATTGTGCCCTCCTTCAGATATTCAAATAATAGGTACTGTATTTTACTAATATGTGTGTTTCTACTATCTATTTTTGCATTAATATAAAAAATATTATATTTAATGTTTATAGCTGTTCGTGATTTATACGAACTAAATAATAAACAGGATGCTATCGTTACAATTAATGTAATTTCATCGTTATAGCAACGATGAATTGAGTATAAATGTTCCGACTAATTTTTTCCCCGGCAAATGTTCCGAATTTTTATATTGAAACCGTTTACTTTTAAAGCGCTGTATCTCGGAGTAAAATATATTCAAAATGCACGAAAAAAGCGAAAAAAAAAACAAAAAAATGTTTGTTCTACAGTATATGCAGCAATTTTGAATTATGCGCAATTTTAATAAGTTTTCTTTTTTTTTTTTTTTGTTTTTAAACAAAATTCGAATTTAGCTTTTTCTTATAATTAATTTAATTTTAAATTCTAAAAAGTACCCCGCTGAGAAATTGAATTACCCCTCTGGAGAAGAACAATTTCGCCCCTTAGTTGTTTAGTCCGTTATTTTATCTTTTTGTAAATAACAGCTACTTTTAAAAACTGTTCTTCAATTTCACCAACCGACTATTTAAGACTAATTCATTTATTTATTATCTTCTGAATAACCGTGTTTCTCATGCTAGTGTTTATTTCCGAATATTTACCGATGCACCGCAATTGGCGTTAAGCTTTAATGTGTGTGTATGGCCCAAATTGTTGTGTTTTACGCTGAATGTTTAAATCTGTTATTATTATTGTTTTTTACTCGTTTTTTTTTTAATTTTTCAAAGTCTAAAAATTAAAAGATGCTTAAAATGGTTAAGGGTTG
This sequence comes from Icerya purchasi, assembly GCA_039619475.1. NCBI lineage: Eukaryota > Metazoa > Arthropoda > Insecta > Hemiptera > Monophlebidae > Icerya > Icerya purchasi. The sequence continues at coordinate 286,443,600 of CM077116.1, forward strand.
GTCAGCTACTTGGTTAGGCGGTTTTTGAGACCCGGGTTCGATTCCCGCTGCTGCGTATTGAAACTTACAAAAATTTCACTTGCGTTGGCTAAATGCGCGTGGTTGACATGTGTCCAAAAGAAAAAAAAAAAAAAATGAGAAAAAAAACGATTAAGGGTTTTTGAAATTTACGGAATCGGTGCGGTTTTTTAAGAACTTTTTTGTGCAGCGGTTTTCGTAAGTTTTCTTTTTGCAATTTAATCTTCAACTGTTTTCTCAGAAAACTTGTTTGTCTTCTTCCATACTAACTTTTTTTTTAGGCTCGCTGACAAAGAGCATTAAATATTATTATTATCTTTTTTAGTTTTTATTTTAATCTATTATGAGTTTATTAATAATAATCGTTTAAAACCGATGAACTCGTTGTCATTAGTAATGTCGATCAAAATTAACGTGAGACTTTTTGCAAGAAAGTTAACGATTTGTCGTATTTTTTACATCTTCTTGACGGAAATTTTTCAAAAACAAGTGGATACCGATTGAAAAATTCATTCAATTAATAGTGTCGTGCGGTGTAGGATTAAATTGAAAACCAAAATGAATGAAGAATCTTTCTGTAGGTTGTAAATTTTAGACATAAAGAAGTCAAAGGTGCGTTAAAGAATGCCAAAAAAAAAAAACACGAAAGAAATGATTTAAGAATCTTCGTATACCAGGTTGTTATACCAAGTTTGTTCAAAAATGTTCGGAAGAAAGAAAGGAATATTCGAAACAAAAATTGATTTATCCTTAATTCGTCACACGATACTTTGATAGCTTTTCTATTCTGAGCATTAAAATTTAAAAAACCGGAGAAAGTACTTTAATCTCTTCTCTGGTAACAACGGCTTTTCCGTTCCTCGTCGGAGACAAAAAATAAAAGAAGCATTAGCTTACATCAATTTTTTGGATTTGTACGCGATAATTTTCACTTTAAAATTAAAAGACGCATGCAGAAACTTTTACAGCGAGTTGTTCTCAGCCGACGTGATTAAGTTCTTTGAAAAATTTACTTCACGTCCTATTTCGAATCTTTATGCGCCCAACATGCGCGCTAGGAAAAGAAAAACTTGCAACCGTGCACGGAAAGTTCACAAATGTTTCACTAGCGATTCGCCGAAAATGTCTTTACTAGTTAATTAATTATTTCGTTTATGATTTATATCTTGTTCGCGAAAGACTTAATTAAAAGTGGCCGTCGCGTATTCTTCTTTGTGAGACTGTTCTGTGGACGCCGAATGCAACGGCTAGTTGACAACGAAAAAGTTGTGTGTTTATTTTTATTTCGCTCTTATCAACGGCTACATCACAGGCCCTGTCATAATTTTCTAAATTAATTCCTCTTTAGAAACTGCACACAGTAGGACGACACACTCACACAACTAACGAACTAAATCCGTCGTTCGCGCTTTCTAGTTTCTTCAGTTTCCTTTCATCGCTTTTTCCAATTAACTATCCGCATCCATTGAAGCAAGCAGATTTGAACGGAGAAAAAGGCAGATTAAAAATAGGCCGTTTACGCGGGACAAAGTGAACTTTTCAATCAGGGGCCATCGACGGTGATTAGTTCGCTTGATCGCAGCGTTTACGCGACCTACATATTAAAGTAATAAAATCGGCTGCAACTTTTTTCCCTATATATACGAGTATATTCCTTTTTTCTTTCTGTTTCCAATCTGAATGATACTATAAATCGGTAACGTTCAAAACGGCCACTACTTAAGAAGAGCTATAACCACACAAATCATCAGCAGCACATTACATGAACACGAGATACTTACCAAATCGATTTTGTGATGGCATTAGTTCTTCACATTCTAAATATTTCGTAGAAAGATGCATGTTTAAGTAAGCAGACTCAACATATGTCGGAAAGGAAGCCCTCTGGTAAAATTCACATCAAACGCAGCCTTTGCAAGCAAGTGAATTTAGTAGGCTAACCAGTTTTAGTTCAATGATCAACTATGAACTCTTAAGAGCACACTGTTAAAACGGTAGCTTGGTAAAGATTATAAAAACCTGTGGCGGATCCACGGGGGGGTGGGGGTGGAGATAGGGGACATCCCTTAAGCCTCTATGAAAAAAATTGTTATAACAGAGAAACTTAATTTATGCTATAAAAGATTTGTATGAATTTTATCTATGGATTTAATAATTAATATTTAATACTATTTTCTGGTAAAACTATTGATGTTCTTTTTTTATTCCTATTTTAAATTTAATTATCATCGATCTTTTGCAATTTTCATTTATTTTTAATTTTTATTTTGTAATTTTAATTGAAAATAGTTCAATGAGAAATATTTAAACTTGCTCACGAACACAAAGAATTCAGATCGGATTACTAACAAAAATAAAAAAATAGTATAGAGTCTGATAAAATACTATCTTTCTAAATTACCATTCTCGTTTTATTTTTCGCCCCTAAATATAAGACAAAAGTTAAATTAAAAATTGTAATAATTATGTACTTTTTTTTTAAATTTCTACAAAGGTCGCTATTTGATTTTCTTTATGAACAACAAGGGGTATTTCTCAAATCTACTGCCTGCCGTGGAAGATTTTACGTAATTATATAATCCCCCCTCCAATGACCTTCTGGATCCGCCCCTTGCAAAACCATCTCATTCCGGTTATTCGACTCAAAGTATCTCATTGCAAAACGTGTGGATGAGAACAAGAATAAAACCTCGATAAAGGTTACTATTACGGCTACTTTGGTTAGATGTTTGTTAAATATGCTTCAAAACATACATGTTGAAACATATCCTCCTTGTAGAAATTAATACTATGGTCATCATTTTGGTTTTGTAAAAATTAACGCATTTTTTAAATCACATAAACGTAAACCGATCCTTCAAACAGATGTGAAACACACATCAAACTATATACTTAAATTCACATTGATAAAACAGAGATCAGTATGTAATCTAATCCGGGTTTTAAACACACATCAAAGTCATTTCAGAAGATGCGTTGATTCAAACAAACGTATGAACAGCATAGCAGTATCGGGTTAGCAAGTTACTGGCATTGCCGTTTATGGAGGCAAGAAAACATCCTCAAAAGTATACATACGTAAACAAAATTTTTTGATATCGGTTAGGAACGTGTTAAATTTGGTTAGTTAACAACAAAACGCACAACCTAAAAAGCATCTACAAACATTCAAAAACGAGTTACGCATTGTAGCAGTGTCAGTTCCTTGTACTACCAGAGCGCCTGAACAACACTAGTGATACTATATAATTTAGTGGTCTAGAATAGTTATTGACATAATTACGCAATAAGGTGACATTAGCGCACACCCTATAAAAGCAAATGTTGAAAATATATCCTAGAACATACAATAACTACTGAATAGTTGTAAATTTTGTCAAAAGTAGTAGGTGGGTTAATGTTTTATATTTACTTTTTACATTGTAGTTTTAGAGATGTTCTATTTTATAGTCTCTTATTTTTTTAACAAAATTTTCATTTAGTAAAAAGAGATATTGAAGACTTTCTTTTTTTTGGTAGATTTTTCATTGTTTATAAAAGGTAACATTTTGAATATGATGTACGCGGATGAATATATCTAACAAGGAGAGGTCACGATCTGCGGGTCACCGATTTTGATGAAACTTCGCAGATCGATAAAAGATCATGAGTATATAAACTGTGTAAAATATTAGAGTGCAACGTTTTGATTTACGCGAGAAATTAAAATTTTTAAAAGCCGAATTTAACGGATGATATACATAGCCATTTAGACAAAAATATGCAATAAATTCCAGATTATGTTTATATTTATTTTATGCAAATAATTCGAAAGACTGATTATTCCAAAATGAAGTATATTAAATAAAAATATTATTAAAAAACAATAAAATAATTTTAAAAATTAAATTTTTAATTGAATAAAAATTTAAGCATGCCATTTATTATATTTATATACAATAAAAACACAAGTTGCAGTGTATGTGTTTTGTGGTGTAGCGGCGAAAGTGACGTCTATTTGTACGTTACTTGGAACTAAGGTGTTTGGGTTCGAATCTCCACGGCGCGCAGTGTGTAATATAAAATTTTTTTTGATTCTTATATTTTAAATTATTAATTTTTAACTAATTATTTCAATTCTTTATACACAACTACATAAATATAATAAAGCGAAAGATAAATATGTTTTATACACAACGAATTCATTATATACATATGTATATAAATATAAATAAAAAAATATACTTATCTACATATAAAATAAAAGAGTTGATGAATATCAGTTATAATTAAAATGCTACAAACTTAATTTTTATTTACATAATTTGGCGTGACATAGATCATAAAAACAAATAAAACAGCAATTTTTGCGACATTTACTGCAACATATAAATTAATTATTACCACAAGCGCAAAATTCATTTTTCAACAAATTTCATTTACATTTAAAAATATTTCACGTTTATCTGGATGTTAAGAGGGAAGCCATGCACAAAAACAGTCGTTAAATAATTTAAATGTTTAAAAATTGTTATTATATTTATATAGGTTATGTATAAAGAATTGAAATAATTAGATAATAACAATTAATAATTTAAAATACAAGAATCAAAAATTTTACATCGACACCGCCGGGATTACGAACCCAGACACCTTGGTTCCATTATGTACGAATAGACGTCACTTTTACCGCTACACCACAAAACACGTACACTGTAATTTGTGTTTTTATCGTATATAAATGTAATAAATGGCATGTTTAAATTTTTATTAAATTAAAAATTTAATTTTTTAAATTATTTTATTATTTTTTAATAATATTTTTATTTAATATACTTCATTTTGGAATAATCAGTCTTCCGAATTATTTGCAAAAGGTAAATAAATATGATCTGGAATTTATTGCATATTTTTGTCTAAATGGCTATGTATATCATCCGTTAAATTCGGCTTTTAAAAATTTTAATTTCTCGCGTAAATCAAAACGTTGCACTCTAATATTTTACACAGTTTATATACTCATGGTCTTCTATCGATCTGCAAAGTTTCATCAAAATCGGTGACCCGCAGATCGTGACCTCTCCTTGTAAGATGGTTTCACACGCATCATTTGTTTTGTATTCTTCGTATATATTTCGGTCAAGAGGGGCATGCGTTTAAAACCATAGTGGCATACAAAATTAATGATAGATTAAGCATTATAGGTTTATATAGAAGTTTTTAATTTTATTCTGAATGTAAAGAGGTAGTTGTGATTTTTGTTTGCGGTGTAGTGAGCATATTTTTTTTTTTTTTTTTTTTTGTATGTAAGCTAGATGCCGGAGATCAACTTACCGATATTTGATCAAGCTGTAGGGAACGGAAAGAGTTGATCCTTCGGTGAAGATTATACATATTTCGTTTTATTAATTTTTATTTCGATATCGCATTTTTAGGATTCCACGTAGACGTACAAAGTAACGACATGGTTGCGATATGGTAAAAAAATTAAATTATATAAATTCTCTTTAAGACGTATAACATTTAAAAACAACCGATTATCCTGCGCACCAAAAATTATCAGGAATACATAAAAATAAGGCCTAAAAAATCGCTTAAAAATTCATAAGTCGCCACCATCGTCGAAAAGGAAAAAAATCAAAATGGGGCATAACAAAAATCAAAAAACTTTTTTAATTCAACAAAAAAATTATCGACAAAGAAATTAATAAAATACCTCTTTCGAGTAAAAAACTGCAATTAAATAGTAAGAGTAAAAAGATCGAAAAATCGAAAACATTCGTTAAAAATGAACATAAAGAAGCGCTTTAGAGGAAAAATTATAGCTTTGTATTTGGACCTTCGTGCCGCCGAAAATCCCGAAATTTAGATTTTTTTTTTTTGTTTTGCGATTGTGTGACATATCGAATGAAAATCTCTCATTATTTGGAAGCAACGATACAATATTTCGTTTCTTCATCGCAATGCGACCTCATCTCTTTGGTGGAACGGGTGTAACGCCGCATTTAACCATTATCGCTTCACCTTTAGAACCTACCGCTCTAATCCTAAACCCAGAATTTTCTGGATCATAAATGGGCCAGCGCTACAGCTAAGTTTAAACCTCTTGGAAGAATTTTTGTTATTAATTCTTCAGAATTACTCCTCTTTCATATATTTGGAGGATGCCTAGAGCTTTCAAATTTCCATCCTCCGAACGTCCTTCCTATTCTAATGTTCCTGTGGATAGCCTAATATTCTTTACTGATTCTGTCGCTCCTGCTTTTATGTTGCTTCCTTTGATGAATTCTACTCCAATCCATTTCCGTAAAACTCTCCTTCCCACTTCCAAAATTTTCGATCTTTTTGAATTGTAAAGCCTCTTGGAACGAGATATTTTCAAACGCCATAATACGTTTGATTTCTTTTTGTCTAAGCCACTCAGGACAAGATCTATCATTGGCACGGTGTGTGCCCTTACAATTACGGCAAGTGGGAGGCGTAGGTTGCTGCATTCGGAGACTGGGTGTCTGGAAGTACAGTGAGAACAGATGATAGAGGAACCACAGCAGTGCTTTGCGATGTGTCCAAAAAGAAAACCTTTTATTTTATGTTTAGCGAACAGTTTTAAAGACTGCGGAAACGTTGTTTTACATTTTGAAATAATGCGATGGAATCGGTGTCACTTCTTATTCAGACGCTAAAAGTTATGTAATTAGTCGAATGAAAATTATTAACTTTAATTTTAATAAGGAACACTCTGAAATTGCCTATTGTAAGTTAAAAGGACGTATTGCTTTCAACTAAAAGGAGTTTCTCGCGGAAACAAATTTTGTATCCGCGAATTGCGCATATGCCGAACATCTCGGTGAAACTAATGCAGTCGTTCAACGAAATCGAATACGTTTTTTTTTTTTTTATTTTGTTTTCTGATTTTTAATCGTATTGCTTTTTCAATTACAGGTTGTAAAAATTTGAACAGAAATTCGGATGTCCTCCAGCCGTTAGAAGTTAACGACCGTAAGTTAAAATTGCTTTTTTATTTTTTTTTAAATTTAATCTTCCAGCACAAATCAGCTGGTTCTAAGAATATAAAAGTTCGTTTTTTTTTGTTTTTTTTTCCATTTTTTGGGTACGCTAACAAAGAGCACAAAGGAGCATAACATATTTGATTTTAATCTGGTGCGAGATAGAATGAATAGAAGAGAGAATGTTCTGAAGAAAGTGAGGAACATTCGAAGAAGACATGATTGACATCACGCAGAAAAAATTAATCTTCTGGGTGAAAAGGACACCGCGAGGAAGAGACGAGGGAAAAACAAAAAAATGACGAAGGGACCAAAGAAGACGACAGATGGAAGTGATCAGGGGACGACGGCAAAGAGAAGGAAACTTGTCAAACCAACTGGTCAGAAAAGGTAAAGACTGCACGGAAAGATAAAAGGAATTCGGAATGGAGAAAAGGGAAGAATAAATATCCTTCCATAATGTAATATGGAACTGTTGGAAATATAATTAATATTGCGAGCAGGAAATTTATGAAGAGGATATTGGAAGCTCTACGGAGTCTATGAATGAAATGAGACTATCTTTCGGGATATTAAGATAAGAAGGACGTTCCGATAAAGGAGTTCTAAACGTTTTAGCTATTTTCGAGACATGTGACATCGGAGTGGAGCGGGAGAAAGAAGAACAGAACTTTATCCAAGCGGCTCTTTTTGAGCGTTTAAGAACGAACCTAGCCTTAGCATTAGCTCTTTTGTGTGCAAGGGAGTTGGGAAAAGAAGGACAGCAGCAAAAAGATCTAACGAGTTGTTTAAAAAATTCCACTCAAAATTTTGTTCATTCCATTGATATCGAAATATTTCGAAATTGGGTTTTTTATTTCGTTTTTCATTCGTTCGTTTAATGGAGTACAATCCATTTAATTATTATTTTGATATCACATTAAATTGCATTTTACAATTTTTCTTTTTAGCCCGCTGTGGCGTAGTTGGTTAGTTAATTATGTTTCGTCCGGGTAGAATATTCCACTTGCGCTAGGGTAACGTTCGTAGTTGACACGCCCAAAAAAAGAAGAAAAAAAAAGAAATTCCGCTAATTTGATTTTCTAAAAAGTCGCATTCATTTTTATTTATTCTGCATCGGGGTGAAATTTTTTACCTATTTTTAAAATTACGTTTTTCGTACACTTTACTGAAATTTGTGTATGTGACAACCGGTAATGTCGGCTCTACACAATCTGGAATAGCCGATACGTTTTTGAAGCGGTGACAGATGTTGTCATTGTCCAAGTGTCGAGGGAAACGTTTGATATTTCAACAAGAAACTAATTTAACACTGGGAAATTCATCATTGCAAATTTTTGAGATTTCGTTTATTATGTTATATATAATGGAGACTTTGTTTTATTTATTTTTTCAATTATAATTTCACAAAAATTTATAATTTTTTTTTTCCCTGTTTTAAATTGTGGGTTGTGTACAGCGATTTAGGTTAGAAATGGAACTTTATATTTTCTTAATCAGTCTTGACTTTTTGAAATAGGAGAGAAGCGATGGAGTTAAGAGATCAACTCGCAGTCGGAGTTTGAGATTAAGGGTGTGTAAACCTTGAAATAAAAACATTCAAGGAGGTAATTACAGAAACAAGAACATTATTTAAAGTGTCAACGGAATAGAAAAGGGTCCAGGCAAAGCCGGACGACGTAAAGCACGTTGTGAGACACAATGCCGCGTGCAAGTGTTGCCTTTAGTAAACCAGAAGGTGTGGTCGACTGCGTCCGTTCGTCTCGCCATCCAGAAAAGCTGCTTAGTTGGTTGTTTTGTTGATGATCTTTCAGTCGCGATAACTACCGAAATTTCCCTTTGTTCAATTTAATGTTCATAAAAATTATAAATGCGATCTAGTCAGTTCTTCGGACGACTCCTTATTTTTGAATAAATTAAAAAAAGTTCTCAATTCGTATAATACGTTACAAGCGTTCAAATTTATTGGCCTACTGTGTAAACTCCTAATGTATTTTCCATTCGATAGATGGGAGTTTACGTCAATATTGTGAGGTTATTTTGATTGGTGCTCTACAGGTTTATTATTTATGTTGCTTCACTCTTTTCTGTGCAAACTAAGAACGATACATTTTATCTTAGCCGCGCTGATATTTACCACGATGTCGATAATATCATCAATCAAGTTGAATACGCGCAATATAATTCCAGAAACACTTAATATGATTATAATGTTTGATTTATTTCACGTACTCCGTAGCGGTTTTTTTTTTCTTTTTTTTTTTTTTATAGCTTATTAATTTATTAATTGGACGGCGCATTAGGTCTGTCGTTTTTTATATCATTGTGTGTGTATGTGTTTTTCGATGAAGAGTAATCGCAATCAATTAAAAGTGTTCCTTAAAGTGTGTAGGTTGTTAAATCTATATTGAATAAATAAAAATCGTTTCGTTATGGTTGTTATAGTCCCGAGGTGAAATTTAGTTCAATCTGAGTGTAGCGAGGCCGAAGGTAATAGAGCGATTAGTTTGACATCCCACACCACAAAGAGGTAGAAAAAAAAAAATCGAGGTAAGAATTTGTTTTCTTCGGTATTCAAAATTATGATCACTCTACTGAAAACAGTTTTAATGCCGGAGCGATGCAGAACAAAATATCGCTGCACGGCATTAAATCTGGAGAAAATTTTCAACAACGAATAAATTACGAGCAAATAAATTATATAATTATTATTAAAGTTAGTTTCGAAAAACGAATCATCATTATGAAAAAATACTTGCTCAACGCATGCGCTCCCCGTTAACATACACGAATCTTCAGCGACGAATCTGCAACAGTATATAAATATATTTTCCGAAATTACCTATGAAAAGTTCACCGTTGTTCGGCGGAATTCCAACAACAGCCTAAACGATGGTACTGTCAGCCATCGCAAAATATTAAAAATTTATATTTATATCTCGGTACTATTAAAAAGGTTGTTACATCTTCTTCTTCTTTAAGGTGCCATATCCTCATCGGACTTCAGGCTGTTGACATGAAGATAATTCTTTTCCATTTTTCCCGATTCCTGGCTGTAGGAATTATTTCTTCTGTTGAATGTTTTGTCCAATTTTTTATGTTTTCAAACCATGTCGTATAATATTGTTTAATTAGGTATAGTTATAGCCGGAATGCTATAAATGCCTACGGTTAAATTACAATAAAAACAATATCGGCAGCATCATGTTCAATATTTTTCCGGAGTCATCCTTGACTGTTCATTAACTTCTTTTAATTCCTCCCCTTGTCGGCAACATTTTGCCTTCGCTATAAAAGTTTCCAAGTGGAAAATGAACTCTGGCTCTTGTTTAATTTATTAGTGGAAATATTCTTACAGATCGTACGAATAAGTGAAGTCCTTTTATTTGAAATTTCGATACGGTTGTGTATGTAAATCGAGAGGAAAAGTTTTAAGTTGATGTAGAATTAATGGAAGTATACTTCGTACCGATGCTAACATTTCTCCGTTAGAAATGTGTATTCTCAGCTGGTCGAACAATTGCTCCACTACGACGTTTTTCCGACTGTTCGAGAGTGAGGCGGTTCTGGGCTCAGATTACTTCCAATGTATCTTTGATTATCTTAAAAGGCAACGGTAGCCGAAAATTATACCCTGCTTTTATCATAATATAACACGTTAATACGTGAAATCGTGATTAGTAGCCTTCCTTATTTCTGTTCCATATTCACAGTCGTCGCTCTATTATTTCATTTCCTTGAATCGTTTTTCCTCTAAATTTTTAATTATCTCTGACTCTTTGAGCGCCCTTCAGGCAATATCCTTTCCCCTTCCAGATCATTTGTTATCCTCCGTACATGTTCACTCATTCACAATCTTTTCTATCTCCGTTCAATCAATATCGATTTGCTGTGGGTACCTAGCCACTCGGCCATATTTGGTAATGAAGCGGCTGATGTTCTTTGCTGCTGCTGCTGCTTCCTCTCGTTTTTTTCTATTTTTAAAATTCCATCCGATAACCTCCTATCAATTTGTTAAAGCTTTCATATCCGATTTCGGTCGGACACCTATGTTTCCTCCTTTTCTAATAATTATTCATTTCATCTGTCAGTTCAGCCTACTCTTCCTGCATATTCATGGTTTCTTTCGCATCCCTCCCTTCGGCGTTCTGATGTTGTTTCCATTGTTCGTATGCGCTTTGGCCATTCTTTGCTGCCTTTCTCCAGATTTCGTTTTTCCTTGATTTCTTCTCCACACTGTCCTCTCCATCCGAATCATGCAGTTATTTGCGATGCCGATCATGTGTTTTTCCAGCGTTCATCTCTCTTCGTGGAGCGTTCTGCCTTGTATTCTTATTTGCTGAAGCTTGCACTTCCTACTCCTTACTCTGCTTCCTGTATCCTGTAACCTTCGCCACTAATTATTCCTGCTATTTGTTCCTATTTAGATAAAATTTTTGATCGGATTAAAATATAACCGACTTCTTTCCTTACCTTTTGTTTCTGGGTAAAGGTCCTTGGTTGACGAGCCAAAAAAAAAAAAAAAGGTGATTAGTAGCATGCTGTTTAATCAAACGATTGCTTTTTATGACACAAAATTGTATTTGATTTTCACCGTACTTTTCACTCTTTTCAGTGTTCATGAACTAAATCTAATTACACTTTACGTACCTGAAAAAAAAAAGAAATCCTCTGTATACATTGAAAAAGCGCAAAAAAAACCAAAAAAAAAACCAAAACAGCTGCAAAATATTTCATTTTAAATTATTTGTTTTACGTACCTTATGCGATTAGAGGATGTGGTCAAAATCGATTAAACTTCTCACGCGGCAGACACTCTCTTCTCTACGTGCAGTCGAGAGAGAGAGAGAGAAAAAAAAGAATGAATCTTTTTACGTTTTCAGATGTACTTTTGCTTTTTTTCTTTCCTTCAATATAATCTGCCGGAGCTGGGAACAGTGAAAATGTTTTAAAGGTTTATTTACATACATCACAGTTTGAAACTGGTAAAAGTCCATTATCGGCTACATAAAGTAAAACCTCTACATATATGTATATCTGATACCAATACGCAATACTACATTGCAGTTTAAAGAAAAATTTGTTCGACAGAAAGGGTCGTTCGGTAACAAATATATGTACATATATAATACATATATGTATATATATATGTGTATATTATTTTTTTTTTTGTTTTTTTGAGCGCGTTTCAGCCATAATCTCACCGTTAATGTACTAATTTACAGTGTTAACGATAATGTCGCCGCTATGTTTCATTGGAAAAACCATTATTATTTTTTCTCATTTATTTTTATTTATTTATGTAATTCGATAATATATAGAAGAACCTGATAATTAATTGATTTTTGCAATTGTTGACCTGATGCCGCCCTCCCTTTCGCGTAGGGTATTTCATTCTCTGTATACACAGAAGTCGCCGTGCATTCAATTGTATCGGCGACCTTCATGTAGCAGCTGTACGCGTGTTGTTTTTACGCGACTTACTCCGATTTCAGATGATAATGTTCCACCCTAATGTTTTCTTTCGTTCACGATCGACTGCTGGGGAAATACGTGACATGTTTTATTTCGGGGAACGTTTAGTGCCCGCTATCATCGGTAGGTATTGTTCCGTTAGTTTGGAATTTCCTTCGTAAGTTTTTCCGAAATACTTTCGGAAAATGCCTCGTGTGTAGACATGACTTTGTTCATTCACCCACAAAGAAGGCGTTGTTCTTTACGAATTCTATTCTTGAACGGACGGTATGCGTCTGCAAAAATAAATGCCAAATTTATGTAAAGTTACAAAATCCGATCTCGAATATTATGAAAGATGTTCTCCGTAATTAACTGCGATGATATAGCTCTTTTTCGAATGGTGAAATTATTCGACGCGAAACAATTAAAGTAACCTTTTAGGAAAAAAATAAAAAAAGTACACACAAAGTATAGCAACCGTACAATTATTAGTATTATTAAATTTTACCTGCTCAAACGAAAATTCAAATTTTTCAGCAAACTTACTGATAAAATAGCGCCACCCCGTCTAGATGTTTTAGCGAAGATTTTCAGAGAAATTGGAATTTATCCAAAAAAGATTCGATTGAGTAGCAGAAAAATCGATTGCAAGCAAAGCCGCCGAAGCGCATATACATTAGAGGGCGCCAAAACTTTATCACGTCGTTATACATAACGTTTCTTGTTTCGAATGTGGCTTGCCAATATTGCACCTATATATGTACGTATGTATGTACGTATATGCCTGTCATAAATGTATATAATAAAGCGAAAATGCACGAGTTCAGCGGGGATATCGTGATTATGCGATATATATGTATATATTGATACGGTCATTGTTGCGTGCACCGCGCGGTTAATACGGAGAAAACGTTACGAAAAACCGTTGCAAAAAAAGTTTTCTATAACGAAAGTTGTAATAAAACTAGTTCACTTTTTTTCTCAAATAAGTTTACAACGGAAGAACTATCATGTTCGGGGCCCCGTGACATGGTTTTTCTTTATATTTTTTTTATTCTTCTTATTATTTTTGGATTTGCCAAAAAATGGCGTCAGTCCAGCCGACTTCATGATGTAGTTCTAAGGATTGCATTTCAATACTAACGGCAACGTCAGTCTCGCGGACACTATAAAAAAAAAAAGAAGAAAAGTCTAATTATTATCTAGCTTAGAGCGAATAAAAAAAAAAGTCAAACAGATTGTAACACAGCGTTCAATTTTAAAAATGTCGGTAAACGATCGAAAAATAATTTTGAATAATTTATATTCTTTCATCTTTTTTTTTTTTTTTTTTTTTTTTTTCTCGTTTGATACTTATTAATTTTATACTTTTCACTTACAGCCTCAAACCATCCGTCATGTTAGTTCAACGCTTTTCTCTTCACCAGAGTCAGGCTAACGTAGGATGTATCTATTCCGTAATCTCTCTAGGCAGAATAATGTATGACTACCGCACCGCGACTGAGAGACAGAATGACCAATCGAGTTGCTAGAAGTGAAACGAAATTATCTCTGTTCCGTTTTTCGTCTTCTGCTCCACCCTTCAATTCATCTTCATCTGTATCCGCGCCTTCTGTTAGGTTCCGCGTCTCATTGTCTGTTCCAGTTTTGATTATCGAAAACTGCTTAGGAAAAATTGTTGCCGGGTACTAGTCGGTTTCAGCTGGAACATTACTCTGAATCAATGCGTGCTATTGAATCCGGAAATAATTTTCTAACGAAAGTTTCCACGGTGTGAGATCCATTTAAAGAGGTGTTTGGTTATTGTGCCGAATTCGGTCGCTGCAATTGAGCGAAAGTTTCAGAATCGGTTGACAGTTTATTTCGTCACTATTTCGCGTCGTCTCTAGATTGCGTAAAAGAAAGTTTCAATTCTACGTGTTTAAGAAATAACCTAGTCTTCGAGAATAATTCTCTACATTCGCACCAGAAACAGCGGAAACTGATGGAAACAACTACTAACTTAAAATCCATTTCCATTCTCTTTCGACCATACATTCGAAAACTATGACGATTTTGTGACTGGTATAATAGGGTATAACGTATAAATTTTATCCATAGTTCTCGATAATTCGACATTTTTTTTTTTCTTCTTTGAAATATCGACTGTCGAAAGAAAAAAAAAATCACTATCGGATTGTGACGATTATCGATCTGTAATTTCTTTATTATTTCTTTATTCTTTTTTTATATCGAAAGCATGAAGAAATATCCGACACTAAAAGTACGCGTTAAAGAAGAAAAACGTATTTTTTCAATTATGTTTAAAGCTAAATTTATAGCATTACTATGAAATGTAAGTTCGAATGTTCCACATTTGGCGACATTTGATTTATATTGCAGACAGTAAATAATCGGACTACGCTGGGCCGGTATGTGTTAGGGCGGACAAACGGTTCACCGGGCCATTTTTACATGTAAAAAAAGTTTATCCTAGAAATAGTTCCCTTTCTCCGAAATGCACAGTTCAAACACGTAGCAGTAGCCATCGGAAATCCATAAATTTCTTCGTTTTCGTTTTTAATAATAGCTGAAATTCACTATTTCGCGTGAAATATTTCTATCGCTATCAGCGAGGTTACTTAAAGCAACACTTTTAAGCTACTGAAGACGAAAATCGGAGTAAGTTAAACCTTTCTTTTTTTTTTTTTTTTTTTGCATATTAATGGTAGTGTACAAGTTGGAGCTGGAATAGCTGAGATTTTAATTGGCTCCGGTAAAGTGTGTGGTTTTGTATATTTCGTTATCTCAATTCCGACGAAGTCTTTAAAAAGTTCTTTCCGCTTTTGCCTGCATTTTCAGATTGATCAAGCTACGCGTTGGAAAAGAATCGGCTGGAGTTTCCAAGTTCAGTCGAGTAGTTCCGACAAGGCTATGAACGTGAACGTTGATGTGCGCGCTAATACGTTTAGAAGTAAAAGGAACCCCCTCGCTGGAATACTTTTTTCATTTCATAAATAGTCGTAAATTTGCACGTCGATACCATTGCATCGCTGCCGGGACCAGAGGCATCTGGATACATTAAAACATCTCAATGCGTTTGGGAGTAGTCTGTTTTTATACTAAAAGAATATTCTCCCGGAAAATCGTGCCATCATTCTAGTAGGGGTATCGCAATTATCGAATGGAAAAACAATTTTAATGTTAACAGTCGCGGTATCGTATACCAAAGAAGAAAGGTATACATACATATATATATATATATATATCTTACGGATATGGTACACTTAAGAAATATTCCTAAATTGTTGTTCGCTAGTTATTAAATTAACGGTCCAGTTTCGTAAAAATGGCATTAAGATTAAAATTTCTCCGATCGATTAATTAAATAGCATTAAAATTTAATAAATACGCGAGTTTACGGATCACGGAAAATTGCTACAACCCAATTATAATTAAACCCATAATACGCTTAAAACGTTGCGAAGAGACGCGAGAACTGGTTTCTAAAAATGAGAAAGTTAGAAGGAAATCGTTTAATTTTTACACTGAAACAGATTTAATTACAATTTTTCACTTCTTTACGCTGCGTCCGAAAGTTTTCTATTCTATAAACCCCAAAAATTAGTACATTCTCGCTGTCCGCTTCATTATCGAACATTAAGTTAGTTTAATGACTCGTTCTAGAATTTTATTCGAACGGCTTTCTTAAAAAGCTAAACCTATTGATTAGTGTGCACATAATGTGCCATTGAAGCATTTAGAAGTTCTTATCATTAATCGAACTATTTCGTTACGTTATTATAACAATTAAAATCCTCATACTGGAAAAATAAAGCGACTAAAATTATTCGGGCGAAAATAATTCCATTGAGACCACCGGGGCTTACTGGTACCGCAGAAATAATTTCACAAAAAATAAATCGACTTAGACCGCACTGAAATACGTTTTATTTTTTCCCTCTCCTTCTTGCCATTTTCATAAATCGGCGATTGGAAAAAGAAAAATTGTGAACTATAAAATTGTCCGGTTGCAAAATGTGACTAACAAAAAGCGAGCGAGTCGCAATAACAACGTATTATATTATAATGAGCCTACGTTTAAAACGATATAAAAATTCGAAGCCGGCAAACTTCAATAGAATACTTAAAATTTTCGGGCCGTACGTGAAATCTGCTAATTATTTCGTAATAAAGTGAATACAGTTGAACGAAAATGACTTATTTATATAGTAATTCGGAATGAAAATCATATAAGAAACAAATTTAGTATAAACACTATTTAGAAACCTTTCTTGGACGTAGATGATCGACTAAAAATTAATAATACACATAAACACATACAAATGTGTGATCAGAAACAAACTCTTAAATACACTGTAAAAAGCTTGCCACTTTTAAAAAAGTTGATTTTTAAATATCGACTTTAAAATTTAGTGTAAAAATTTAATAAAAATGCACGCTAAAATGAAAAAAAATTCGATAAGAAGAAAATACGTTTTACAGTGAAATACATACCTTAAGGTGATATTACGATAATTCTTACACAAATTAACGAAAATTATAATAATAATTAAAAACTGCATCATAATATTCATTAATTGTTTCTGGATATTGTAATTTTAATTTGGTACGTACTTTTGAGATGTATTAATATTATATAGGAATTATTATAATTATATTAATTTTAAATATATATTATCTTCTTTTCGTATATTTATTTAATTTATACTTTTTAGCACATTTTTATTCCATTTTTATTATCAAATAATTATTTTTTACTTTTTAGAAGTGAATTTTTCTTAAAATTTTTATAATAAATCTTAAGATTGGTGTTTTTTTAATTTTTTTTAACATTTTTAATGCATTTTTATTGAATTTTAGAGTGAATTTCGTGGTCGGTATTTTTTTCTTTTTCTAAACAACATTATTTCAAAATGTTTATATTTTTGAATAATAATACGAATGAACCGACCTAGAAAATGATGCTAGTTTCGGTATTAGAAAAAGTTGGGTTTTAGTTCAAGAGTATCGTGTTGAAATTCTGTCAAGGATGAGAAATCGCGCTTTGGGGACCTCAAAATTACTTTTATTTGAATCTTAAGTCTACATTTCCGGAGAAATTTAACGTTAGAAATAGTTTGTCACTCGCGTTCATCATCCGTTTAATTTTAAAATTTTGGAGATTTATATTTTCCGCATATTCCAAGAAAAATTTTTCCCGCTAATTTTTGTCAGGCTTATATTAGGCGAAGAGAGTATATATTATATCTAAGAAGATTTTTTATTCTCTTTTAACGTTATCTGATAACTACCAGTACTCACCGATACTGATTAGTACTTACACGGGACCTTTCGAATGAACAAAATGTATCATCCGAATCGATTCCTGTGGTCGTAAATAATACGCATAGATCTTAAGAACCGCGTGAAATATTATTTCCGTCAGTGGTGAACTTGTCAATAGTACTCCATGGTAGTTTAGATTTTCTTTATTCGAATTTACATTACTAATATAAACTAACATCGATGATATTTAAGTTTTTCGCCCTATTAAAATTTTTTTTTTTCCAACTTGCATATTTCCACGGTAAAGTTTAATCGATATACAGCTTTAATAATTACATGAACACAAGCAGAAATGGAAAATTTGGATCGCAAAACTAGGAAAATAATGACGATCAACCATGTTGTTATCAGATTATATATATTTCTAGAAAGGAAGGACGGCGCGGTCTGCTCCAAATACAACAAATGGTCGAAGAAGAAAAGAGATCATTGGTAGAATATTTGAAGGAAAATTCCGAACAAAATATGAAGGAGGCATACAAAAATAGCGATCTAAAGTTTATAGAAACTAAACACGAATATAAAACGCAAGTCATAAAGGCCAGAAGAGGAAGATGACAAAATAAACAACTATATGGCCAATTTATCAAAAAGATACACAATATAAAGCTAATATGGACGACACATGGCAATGGCTGAAGAATGGAACTTTGAAAAAGGAAACAGAAGGACTCTCATAATGGCAGCCCAGAAACAGGCCTTTCGTACAAATGCTATAAACGCCGAGATGAAAGCAGGTGCCGATTGTGTAAAGAAACAGAAGAAACTGTAGAACATATAATATGTGGTTGCAAAAATATTACATAAACTGAGTATCTCCACAATGACATAATAGAGAGTCGCCACAATAATTCATTGGAGTCTATGTTAAAAATATGCGACATTCCATCGAGTTAGAGATGGTGGGAATATAAAAGAATAGTTTGTGGCGATCAGAGTAAAATATTGTGGGACTTTCGGGCCCAGACTGGCAAACACCTAGAACATAACACGCCGGATATCACTGTAGTCGAGAAAAACCGAGTATATCTGAGATAGCAGAATAAGGGATAAAGAACCAGAAAAACTATTACGGTATAAAAATTTGCAAATAGAACTTACAAGGTCATGGGAAAAAGAAGTAATTATTGTTCCGATAGTAATCGGTGTCCTTGGAGCAATTCCACTCGATCAGAGGAAACAACTGGATGTAATAGGATTGAATATAGTGGCAATAGCACAGATTCAAAAATCAACGTTATTAGGAACAGCCTACATACTGCGCAGATACTTCTGTGACTCCTAGATCCTTGGATAGGATTCTAGACACAAAGACGTTCGTTCAGGCCGTAAGACGATAAGGCCGCTAGTAAATACAATAGTATTGTATTCTGTTACTGTCCCGAGAAAGTCAGTTTTTCTTACGGTTGAATATTTCTTTTTTTCTTTTTAAAACAGCCATTGTGATTTATCGATCGCGAAATTAGTAAATTTAATGAAATTTTCTATCCATCTGTTCAATTCGTTTTTATCGTTGTAATTCACATTCAAGTCTAAACTTTGTGCCTTTTTCTCTACGTTTTTCTCGAGTTTTTTTATAATTGTTATATTTTACATATGTTTTTATTTCATTGTGATTCTTTGTGTACGGTTAAAACATAATGTACTTGCGATCGCTATATCTTTTGTCTGATACGTTCCTTTTATCACCGCCATTAAGTTAGTTGTTATAATTGTTAAAAGTCTACTACACTTGTTTTACTCTTTCTGTTAAATGTTATTATGTTTTTTTTTTCAGCCATTATTAATTAGTTGAATAAGTCTACATTACGCGTATTATCCGTTTGTTTTACCCCCTCTTATAGTCCTTCTTGCTCCATTTTTTGCCGCGTGAATTTAGGTCTTCCCTAATATTTTTACAGTCCAGCAATATTAAAAAAGAAAAAAAAAACAACATATTATGTCGGTAGAATGATAAACTGCAAACAGTAAATGCATTATGTAAAAAGTATAAAAAATGCAAAAATGAAAAACAAAAAGAGATATTATAATATTTATAAATTACAAAAAAGAATTTAAATGCTACACACGCAATATTAAAATAGCCAAAATGGAAGCATTGTGAATGGAAATAACAGAAACAAGTAAACCTTTCGGATTGAAGTACAAGATTTTAATGAATAGAAATTAAAGATCAGAAATTTCAGTATTAGAGGGATGGGCGATAAAGAAAAAGCCAAACTACTATCGGATAAATTATAACATCAGAAAAAAAAAGTTTTTTTCTTCTTTTTTTCAATTTAAACCTACTGTTCAATTTTATTTTTTCGAAACCGGACCAAACATGCTCTATGTTATTACGGAATAACTAAATTACCTTTTTCTTTGTTCGCATTTTCTCGAATTACCCATTCGAACCAAATTCTCTTAAAAAATCTATGATGTAAACCGAAGATGACGTTCAAACTGCACATGCTCCTACAGACGACACATTACATATTTACACAAACACACTTCGAGACGCATAAGATGTGTCTCCTATTTTATTTTATTTTATTTCGGGTGGGGGGTTAAATATATATTGAAAAATTTGTAGTTTCGATTATCGAAATGATTGCAACAACTTTCAACTTGGGCAAGTTAAAAAATAAAACTCGGCGGCAGCGTTCGATTAAGTTTAAGAGGCGCTACAAATAAAAACGACTGTCAGAAATTCTAAATTATGGCGATTCGCGTTACAAGTGGCACAGCTGCTTTACCGTTCGGTTTGTTATCCTAGTATGGAACCTTTATAACCGCTTTTTTCCGTAGACTGCGAGAGATATATGCATATATCTGTGTAGATTATTTTCAAGGCTGGTATCTTTTTTTCTATTCTTAATAGAGAAATGGTCGGAAAGGATCTGGTAAATCCGTTTAAAGGTGGCGGCACATTATTCAAAGGCCGCACGTTAAAATGTCTTTTCTGGCACAGTTCACCTATAATATAGGTAATGTCTTTACGATTATTCGTCGGTTGCGTCTATACCCACTTTGATCGAGAATAATGCACTGCTCTTTCTCGATACGCCGGTAAAGTTGAAAATTTGAAATATCATCGTCGCAACCCGTAAACAATCATGCATACGTGTAAATATATGTGCGATATAGGCGTGTCTGTGTGCATGCGCTGATGCGGCCACATAAGAGAGATGAAATATATTTCCGGCATTTCCTTCGAAATATATACCTAGAATACGTGCAATATACGGTCGAATGGAACGCTGAAATTTTTTCACCGTTCCACCGAACGAAATGCTATGTGTATTCAGTCTTTTGAACGAAATCCATTTAATATAGTTTGTGCCCTTTCGGTAAATTCCGCTAGTGTAAGCATTCCACTGTGTGCGTCCTGGTCATTTAAGGTAATCTTTATCGGGGAACAGTGATGATGGCACGAATGCCGGAGACTAAAGGATATGTGCTGAGCAGCATCTAGCATATTAATGCACTAAGTTTACATCTAGCGAGGATGATTATGGTTTGTTTTTTTCAACTAAAAGCGGCAAGCTCCTTCTCGGCGCAGTTCCATCATTTTTTTAAATTTCAGAGTCTCTATTTTGCATATTGTTTCAGACGTTATTCGACAGTTATACTGATAAAGTAAATTAGTGCTATCCGTGCTAAGTAATTTTAAATAAAAACCATATCTCTCATTACTAACGTTACTTTCTCCTCTTGCTCGTATTATTCGCCACTTTGTCCACTCTCCCGCATTCACCGCAAATTGCTCACTATTTAACACGATCACGGCGATTTATTTTTTCTTTTTTCTTTTTTTCTTCCCGTTATTGCGCGATAATAAAACATTTTCAGCAACTTTTTGTCGGTACCATACTCGTTTGTATATAATAGTAATAATGTTTTATATTAAAAATTCATTTACCTAAAAACCTACTGCTGCGAAATTCTAATTAAGCTGTACTTGCAAATCATTCTTCAACTGTTCTATATTAAGAGTGGGACTCTGTATGAGGCGGATTCCGTCCGTTTTCCGTCCCGATACATCTTCTCGCCACTTTTCTGAGAACCCCTCTTCTCGGCGAAGGACGTAGCAAAAATTCTATAAGTCAATTAGAATGGTCTCCCGTCGCAAATGTGGACTGCAATAGTTTAGCAGGTCAGCGCAAGACACTAATCAAGTTCTCCGCCGATATCGTCCGGCTAACGAAGTGTTTTGAACGTTTTAATGTTTTCTCGACGTTCGCTTCCACTCAGTGATTCTTGCCTTAGAAATCGTCTAGTCCAACGGCTCTTTGTACCCTTTACTTTCATTCCAGTAAAAAAACCTGTATTACATCTTATCTTGTCTAATCTGCGAACAAAGTTTGGCGATCAATAAGACCAGTTTGTCTTTATTAATGATCGTGTCAGTTCTGCTTCTGATACTTTACTTTACCGTTGGAATTTCTTCCTTCTTCGCTCCTTTTATCGTCTGTTTTCCCCCGAATAATCAGTTGAAGAGGATCGTATTTTATACATTTCTAAGCATATACCCGTATTCTTACAGTTTACGTTTCTATATCGCAAACAGTAGTAACTCTTTTTGTTTAAACGATTTCTTTAACACATCTTCATTTGCAACTCGTATCTGTCCACATGTGAATGCACATTTCGAAAGCGTTTAGCTTCGTTTTCCAGCCGTCTTGCAAGAGTCCAACTCGCAACTCCGTACAGAAGAAGTGCTTAGAAAACGTAGACAAGAGATGCATACGTAGTACCAAAATGGCATCTTTCCGTATTAGAAGTTTCTTTTTCACGGATCCAAAAACCGTTCCCGCTCTATCAATTCTTGTTTTTACTTCGACGTATTTTCATCGACTTCCTCGTGAAACCGTGCGCCGAAATATGAATATTTATCAACTGTACCCGCTTCTTCCTGACCAAATCCGACTCCTGGTAGTTGCAGTAGTATCGCGTTATCACAGACTAACATCGCGGACACGGTTAATCGTATTATTTAGACTGTTTAATTGTAATACTGTACCTTGTGCGTGTCGTACGTTAGATACTACCCGCAATTTTACTACCGTCCTCTATATTTTGATAGCCTTCTTAAAGAATATACATTGAACAGTATTCGTTACAGAGCCTTGTCGTTTTATTATTTCTATGTCATACCTGTAATGAGAGATTCCCGCGACGGACTCTATCCGTCTGATTTTAAGTTTCGGATTGTTCGCACATCGGCTGCATCCAAACCAATACTCTCTATAATTCCAATTAGTACACGACTTTCATTATCTCCGCATGAATGCCATCTAGACCGATTTTTCTTTTTCAGTTATTAGATTCCTGGCTGCATCCGTTACTTCTTCTTCCTTAATTTCATCTATGTTTACGCTAAATTCTTTTTGCTATTCGCTGGCTAGTTCGCTTATTAAACAACTTTCGGATATAGATTTTGTGTTCCGCAAACTGGCCAATGTTTTACTATTTTTATCTTTTAGCGCTTTATAATCTTTCCTTCTCATAGTTCCGACAAATTCTTTACCTTTTTTTTTTACGAACACTGAACGCATCACGTAGGGAAACTATAGGGTATTTGTTTCACAACATTCCATATGTAACCGTCTTTCTTTCTACCTCATTTTGCATCCTACATATTTTCCAGGTCTCTTCAGCAAAAAAGAGCCACGCTGTCTTTATTTCATCCTTGACTTCATCTCTGACTTTTGTGTACATATGACAGTCTGTTTGACCCTACGAATATCAACACGTTCTGGCGATTTGGCTTTTTATACTTTTCGGAAACGCGCGGTTTTCAATTACCACTGTGGTTATGGTTTGAGCCAACATTTGTTCCTGGATAGGTTTGTGTCGATTTTACATCTTTCTTAAATTGCTTCGGAACAAACGTCTAATCGACATAATTACAGGTACTTCCAGAAGGCGATTTCCAACTACTGTATAATAAATGCCTTACTGAGTATTGATAATGAAAGGATCTCTTGATCAACACAGAACTATAACAATCTGTCTTCCTGTTCGTTTTTTTGTACCAAGGCCAAAGCTTCCGATTCCCTGTCTCTTTTACTCGCCTATTTTGGCATTCCACCAATATGACATTACTTTCACCTTTTCTGGTCATTTTTAGTCGGGTTTCACTGTGCCATTTTTCTGACTCGTCTTCATCGCTAGTCATGTGTTCTCTAGTTTTAGCAATATGTAGTTCTATCGGATAACTGTATAAAATCTGTTACTAAGTTGGCTATGTTTCTGGATATGATTATTATCGCTTGAACCTAATTGATATATATATATATATATGCACGTTTCATTTTTATTATTATTTGATCATCGTACTAAGTTTCCTCTTCTATATTGCTCATTTTTCCGGCTTTGAACTAGCTTCGTGAGGCGATTTCGGTTTTCTTATTTAACACACTTTAATTTTAATTTTGTTGTTTCTATTCTTATTTTTATCGCTATCAGTAGCGGCTGGCGAGGCCTATTCTTCGCACCCTTTGATCATTTAAGAACTACCCTCCGGACTAAGGACTATTTGATCATTGGTTGAGATACTTCGGTGGTTTGCCTGCTGGAGGATCAGGGCTTCCTTCCTTAGTCGAAAAAACACGATTTTAAGGCGCCGGACATTCACCTACTCTCTCTATATTGGTATTTACCAATCCGACTGCGGCTCGTATGTCACGAGCGAGTTACTGATAACCCGCTGTTGTCAGTGTGGTAAAAAGACGCTTAACGACGGTGCTATTTTGAAGAAGGAATGCCTTCGGCAAGTAAACTATCCCCCGTTTTCCTATCAGCGGTGTATTACGAATTCTGATTTCGCTTTCCCAATGCCCGCCGAAATAGAAATTTACCACACCCTATACAATGTGGACGTACAGAACTCACTCGGTGGTTGCTTGAGGGACTAGCACTCTATATACGAATCGGTCTCCAGTGACTACTTTTACTAGAGAATATAAGTTACAATAACCTGTGATCTTGTAGGCCGGTTTAAATTTGTCTTCAGTTAATGGTTATTTTACCTTTTTTTTCGTTCTTCGTTAATAGGCTGTTCGTCAGCTACGGACATGGAACGAGCGCAAGTGAAATTTTCGTCCGTTCTTAATTACCCTGCCTGACCCGAACAACACTACTTAATCAAACGCTGTGCGAGCTGGCTCATAATTTATTCATCTATTAACGCTGATAGTCGTGCCTCAAAATATCTTTCCGTAATTAATGGTTTAAATTTTTTGATGCTCGTACATCAAAAGATTGGTGTGAATATATTCCAGAGCTGTTCTTAAACTGTTATTATTTTTAGCGGTTTGTTGTGCATTACGACGCTGAAATTTAAGAAAGCTGTAATAAGTGTTACTTCGAAGCTACGAGTTTAAAAGTTTAAAAGTGCCTGTTTCAGTTTGATCGCGTGTTAATTCCGGGTTCTGAAAATTTCGCTCGCGATCCACACTGTAATCGGGTACTCTCTATACCTTTGCAAGTAGAAAGGCATTTCTCTTAGTTAGCGGTATGAAGCATGGGAAACGATTAAAAAATTCGCCGAATACTTTTTGATAGTTCCGGTAACGCGTTTAACAGTATATTTCGAAATCGGTCAGCCTTTAATTTCCGCTTCAGCCGAAGTCATTTAGATTCACAACTATAACAAACAGATTAGTCGGCGCGCAACCTACGTTTCTTCATCATTTCATACTTTTTCCATTATTTTTCTTCTGTTCTTTTTACACCTTCCCTGGTAGAGTTATTTTCAATATTTTCCGCCTGCGAATTCCTTCGATAAAAAAATTATTTTGTCAATCATTAAAGTGTCCTAGCCCGAATGGAATTACCAAGTGTGTGTGTGTGTGTGTGTGTGTGTCGGGACTTTAAGAAGCACAACATCGGTGAACTCAGTATACAATGTTAACAGAACGAAGAATTCATTTCACGGTAGATGATTTTTCTTTTCGATATACATTATTCGCAAATTTATTACCGATTCGAGCAAAAGCCTTAACAAGACGCAACGTTATCCGAAATATTAAGCGGATTTTACTTGCAGATGAAAAGATGGCATGCGAAATTAACGGCCAAGAAACCATTATTAGGCGCGACGTTACGAACGAAATTCGGAAGAAGTGAAAAACAATGGTTAAAAATACGGTATCCGATTTATATTCTTCGTCAAGTTACATAGAGTCCGGTGTGTATTCGGTGCATTTAAGATCCGGCATACGCGTCTGTGTATAAGATCATCGAAACGACTTATGCAGAGGTTGCCGATTCAGTCGGCGAAATGCATTGCCTGGATTCAATCGAGATTACTTTAAGATTTTGTTAAAAATCATCGACAATAAATATTGTATAAATATTGCGGTACAAAGCCAGATTGATACAATCGTGAATATACATATGTAGTAAAATTAAGTTTTAATTAAACACGCTGGCGGCACGTATGTGTGTTTCGGAAGCTGTACACCTTCTCCGTAATCATTATAAAAATATTCTAATCAAAAATTTAATGTGAATAGTTTTTTTGTAGCAAGTTCGTTTAAATTAAATTCTGATGTTTAAAAGTTACGATATTTTGACCGGGATTAATTGCGAATAATTCCCGGAACGTGTGTGGCAATGTTCCGTTAAAAATCTCAACCATTCAGTTTGATTTTTTTATTGCATTACCATTATCGTAATATGTATATTAGTACAGCCGGAAGCGGCAGTATGTAAAACCGGAAACAGATAGCGCAGCACATGAAAACGAAACCCGCATTATCAGCTAGAAAAGAATGAAGGAGACCCCTCTAATCGGAACGGCGCGAAAAGGGAAAAATACAAGTTTTATATATTCACGCAAATATTACGCAGCAGATTAATAAGATACAATAGAAAAAAACGAATAAAATGGTAACGGGAGGCAGTTAAAAAAGGTGAATTTATATAGAAAAGTTTTTACCAGTAATAAATGAGGAAAATCCACTATTCGGTAATTAGTTATTAACGAATAGTATTTAAAATAGATTTGTGCTGGAAAGGCAAATTTCGCTATCATTTGGTACTTGTGAAACTGTTAAATTTGTAACACATTTTTAATTACAGTGGCTGCATGACGGTGTACGATTTATGGATTACAGAACTTTACGTATCAAATAACATTTTTTTTATCAGTAATAACGTTGCACGGTGGTACAAAATATGTATGCCATACGATTTATGGCTATGTAAACAAAAAAATTTAAAAAATGTTATATAAATTGATTTTCTAGATTATTATTATTAAATAAAAATAATGTAAATTCCAAAAAAAAATTGTACATGACGGATCAATATATTTTACTGTTCATTCCGGTGCTTGAAAGATTTAAGCGAATAAATAATACCGTTAGTGTTTCTTCTTAAGAGTACGCTATTCACAATTAACTATATATTTCTGAGAAGGTTTTAATTCGATGTTTTTCTCCGATTCGAATCATCAGAGAAGTCATGAATTATCAGGTATCTAGTAAATTTCAGCATCTTATCCTCATGCAATCGTTAAATTTTTTCTTTGCAAATTTTTCCTAATTAGCATCTGTAATTCGAGCTCGATCATAAGCATATTTTTTCGGCTGTTTCGGAATTTTCTCCAAAAAAAATTAAAAGAATTACGACCAAAGTTTTGCAAAACTGGAAAAAAAAATATATACACACACACATGAATATCATAAAAGCCTAATCCGTATCGGGAATTCGAAAGTTGTTAATTTTTTTTTTTTTTTAAACTCATCAAAATAATGTGTTTTTTTGCTTTCTTTCGTTTCTTTTGAAGTTTATTTTATTTTTGTAATGGAAAGGGCATGTCGGAAACGCGTTTCGGGAAATAGCCTCGATGGGCTATAATTTTAAATACTTTTTTTTTTTTTTTTTTTCATTGATAGAATAAATCGCGATTTTGAAATAATCATAAACAGTTAATCAGTTGTATCGGAAATAGGACGGAAAATTTCCAGTGCGTCCGTAATTGACGGTAAATGTCGCGGAAAAAATATATTAATAATAAAGTCAGTTCGATAATAATTTGATCAAAAAATTTCGGCGCGAGACAACTGCGCGAGACAAGTGGAATTAGCTGGCGTTCGATAAGCGAGAATATATTTTTTCCGGCTAGGCTATTTTCTGAAATAAGAAAGGGACGGAAAATAATATAAATAGCAATTTTCGCATCGTCGGCTGCTGCTGGAAGTATTAAATCTTGAAAGGGTTCGGGAGAAGGAAATAATTGAGGAAGTATGGCAGACAATGGGAGGGTGCGACCATTTCTGCTAGAAGTAATTTCTGCAAATGGAGTTATTCTTCTGACGGAGAAAGGCGCTGTTTCATCTTTCTCCGAATGAAATGTCACCTCCAACGAACACTCTGATGAATTGACTCACTTCACACTTTCCTACCGGCAGCCAACGCGCCACCAGAGCTTAATTCGATTATATTTACTTCCACTCTTCATCACTTTTATTTCGTCTCTTCTCCTAAATTTTATATTTCCTCGCTCGCACGCGTACACGCGCGCCTAGCTTTATCGAAATTTTATCCATTTTCTTTCCCGCTTACTTTTTATTTCTGTTACAGTTTTTTATCCTTTTCTATTTATTTATGTGATTTTCATGCCACACACATATATGTACAACAAAAGAAAAGAAGATTTTTCTTGTTTTTCGGCGTCTTAGGGTTTTATTTTGTATTACAGAAACTGTTAAACTTTCGATACGCAAGAAACAATGCCATACATTATGGTGTACGCTTAAAGCGAACAGGGAGATGTTATCACTTCACTAACTGCGTCCTTCATTATTTGGAGGCGAAACATTTTTTAATTATTTACGCCGCTAAAATCGTTCGTAAATTGTCGACAACAAACTCGAACAATATGAAAATGAACAGCTTCGGAATCGATCGCGAGATCTTGAGAGCGCATATTTTATTTTATTAGTTTAATAGGTAAAAGCTTGTCACGAGCAGTTGATGAAAACGATATCCTCTTGAGCGCTAAGCTTTTACATATTTTAAACTGATATAATTATAAATGTACTCTACACGTCATCTGCAATTTCGATTCATTGTAGCGTTTTTTTTGTTTTATTTTATTTTATTTACGATTTCCTTATTTATTCTTTTATTCTTCGTCACATTTTTCATCTAGCTACTTGTTAATTTTGTCTCTTCTAGTATGTAACAGTTTTTTGATATCGATTCGCATAATATTACTGAAAATATGTCGAAATTTTTTGTTTTTTTTTCCGAACTGACGTAAATGATCGCTAGAATTATAATTTTCCAGAAATTTAAGCGGATTCGAAGTTTTATCATGGTATCACGTTGCCTGCTTTCATCTGAATAATGGAAGGCGTGTGAATTGTAATACACCTGGTCAACTTTTTCCTTCTCGTCGGCGTTTTAGATACTTTGCAGAAATTTTAAATCTCTAAATTGACGCGCCTATCAGTGATTAAATCCGTTTTTAGAAAAGGAACTTTCGAAGTGCATTACGAACTAAAAAAGGGCACAAAAATTCAAAATGTAACGGAATACCACACAAAAACAATAAACAATTTTTCTCGGCCGCCTTATTAATTCGAATATGAAAATTCAAAATCTTTCGAAGAATTTCAGACTAATAAATCGGAAAAATCTATTCTTTCCACTTTAGGACTACATGAATCAGAGACCTCGCAACCTTTTGAGAAGCTGTGCTGGAGCTTGCAATTATTTTTCACTCGGCAAAAATTAAATAAAAATGCGTTCTCTTCCGAATTGTAAACTTTTTCGTTCTCTTTAAACCCTTTTCGGAACATGCTAGACTGGAATGGTGGTCAAAAAAAAATTAAAAGAAATGGAATAACAACTTTTTATTTGGAAATTGTATACAAGTAAATATTTTATTGTTTTTGTTTTTTTTATTTTTTTATTTTTTTTCATACGTCCTTACAGCATAATAGACTAGCAGCACGACGTTGAGAGAAGGTTAAATTTGGTTGCAGATGCTGGTATCTTGGAGAAACTTGAAGAGGACGGAAATGGAATTATCTGAGTCTTCCAGAAGTGATGTGATGGAGAAACTTTTGTATGCTTTTTGACACTGTGAAGGTGTGCTGGAGCAGTTAAGTAGGAGGTAACGAATAGAAATCGCAGCGGTTGAGCAGTTTGAACAGACTGAGCGAGAGGTGCAAGTCTTTGAGATGGTCATGCGTGAGAAGAGTATGGCGAGGCGCACGCATGCGAGAACAACTTGGTGTCTTCTATCGAATGAGAGGTTTGATTTCCATTTTTCAGTGGAGAATTTTAAGGAGCGAAGATGGTAGGACCGAAGTTAATTCACTGTTGCTGCCATCGTTCTTTTAGTTCAAGTTTGACGCTGCGTCGGAAATCGGCTAAGGGAACTGGAACGTTTGGAATTGGAAAGTTTATAGCACCTTGTTTTGCGAGCCAGATTGTTACCCGGTATGCTTTTTTATGGCCGGATATCCATGCGAAGGTGACATGCAAAGACGGGTTTGAGAAGAGCAGTTGGGTGATTTTTTTTAGAGAGAGAGTGTTCTAAAACAGCGACATGTTTCGGGAATACAGTCCCATAATCGTGGTATTTAACAATTTTCTATTTTTATTATTGCCTTGATTATGGAGTCAGTAACTTCGAAACACGTCGCCTGTTTAAATGTTTTTTTAAATAACTAATTGTCTGTAATACGTGATTTTTATCTGTATTTAATAAAGTTAAATAATGTTAACTTTGTAAAATCATAATTACCTATATTCCCGAAACATGTCGGTGTTTTAGTTTAAATTTCAATATTTACATGATTTCCGAATAAAAAGTTGTAATTCCATTTCTTTTAATTTGAATTTTCGGAAAAAGGAAAAAACGGAAAAAAATGATTGATTTAAAATCTTACGACAAAAAAAAAAAAAAAAAAAAAAAAATTAACCCCTTTTGATATTTACACGAATCGCTTAAATCGATGGTCATCCAAGTGGTTCCCGCAGTAAAAATAGGACCGTTTCGCGGCTGACGTTGAAAGAAAACCAGGCAAAAACAGTTCAATCGATAACAAAAGGCGTTCAATATAAAAAAAAAAAAAAAAACAAAAAAAAAACGACGAGTATCATTATTGAAATATGGTTTTTCTTTAAACCGAAATCTTCCAGTGTCTAAAAGGTTCCAAATAATTTCCAGCCAAATCATTACACCAGGAGGAAGGCTATATTATGTTTGCTTAAGGTCTTGACGCTGCGCTCCGGTTCTACTTTCCTATCGACAACCTATTCAAAGCGAAAAGCTCGACATATTTAGCTTTCTGACAGCTGTTATATTACAATAATAACAATGCACTCGGGACAAAGTGTAGTCGCTGGCACGAACGAGAACCAGGTTGTGAACTGTGGAATTCATTGGTAGACGCGAGAAGGTAAGGATGAGGACGGTTGAAGAGCAAACAGTATTTTTAAAAGTTATGATACAACGTCTGTCGTAAAAGTAAATATATCGTTCACACAGAGTCACGCAGACAATAAACGCGAATGCTCGCCTATTTCGTAATTTTCAGCAGTGCAGCAACAGAGGCAGCGCGCTACCGGCTGAAGACGAAGTGTGGAAAATATAATATTTCAGTGCAGCAGCGATCTCTATTTCGCCGAGAATATAGTCCTGCTGATACGCGCATTCTATTTGTGTGCTTATATAGGCCTAGCGAACATTTTGCCGTATTCACCCTTTAAAATTACAATCGGCTTTTGGCATTTTGTTACATATTGTACGGCTTTGCCTGCGAGCTTTTTTCTCCCAATCGAGCAAAATTGAAATCCTCCTCTCTCCTCCATATTATCCTATATGCGCTGCTCCTGCCTATTACGTACCTCTTTGGCATAACCGATTCGACATCGTTTTGCATTGCACGCCTTATACTGCGAATGCATCATTTTTTCCGTGCATATTTTCAACTATTAGCAATATTAATCCGTTTTTTTTTTGTTTTTTTTTTTTTTTTTGAATTATTGTTTTAATTAGCTTTTTTTTTGAGTTTCAGCGTTTCGGTGTAAAATTTAAAATTATACCGATCAACAATATTAAGGAAAAAGATGGAATCTGTGACCGTATTCTTAGTTTGGTTTGCGTGATGTGTGATTATTCCTTGACACTTTGAATTATAATAAATAATCATTTCGTTATAAAATTAGTCGTATGACTTACTGTGAATATTACTTTTAACTAATTTCTCGGTTATCCTTAAAGCTGTTTAATTAATTTTTTTGACTGTTTCCAAAAAGCTCTACAAAACGAAAAGAATAAACATGTTGTCGAAACACTTATTATCATTGAAAAAATTAAAACGACGTTCGTGTTCGAAGCGTATTTATTTCGTATTCTTGTTGTGTATTTTATAAGTTAGCTAACGGTAAGGGTGCCGTGAATGTGAAGCAACTCAACGGAAACGAAAGTTTCAGGCGAAACAAGAACTTCTACATTTGCTTTAATTGTGACTTCGAGGTTTTCTCTTTTTTTAATAATTCGAATAAGCTTATTTAAAATTATCGTACCACGTTAAAAAATTAAGTTACAAATCACTGTTTACTTGAAATAAGTGTAACAACGTGTAAAGCGTTTTTTTCTTTTTTTTTAACTACTCGTATTATATAAAATTCCGAAACACTCGCGAAGAATAATTTTACAGCATTCTCGCTGATTAAAATGGATCAAAATGAATCAAAGTGGATCAAAGTGGATCAAAATGGATTATATGTACATTTGACCAGTGACGCTAAATAACCGACGCCAATTAATTACGGCCGACAATTGTTTAACGATGTCTAGTATTGCATTTTCGAGAAAAATACGTTTTTTTGTCATTGCGATTCTTCCGGAAGAAGCGCTGAATTTTTAACTGCTGATATATTTTCTCGCCAGAAAGATTGTGTCGTCCGATTACTAAATGTGGGGCAATTTTGAAATTTAAAATCAAAGGTAAAGTGTAAAAAAATCTGCTAGGGCCTCGATGTCCTTGTCGTGATCACAGTAATACGTCTCAACGGTAATTCTTTGTCGGCACCGGTGCAGTCCGTCGAACAGATGATGAAAATGAAAAAGGTGGTACACTTAGGGTCGCTTCACATTTGTTCGGTTTCATTCGGTACGGTTTGTATTCGATTCGTTTTCGGTTGCGCGCCTAGTCTCCTCACATACACGCGGTTCCTATCAAGTTTGTATTCGGGAATCCGACATTCGAAACCAGACGTCTTTTACTGCTGTGGACAGAAGTCAAGTTTTGGCTATGTTGTTTCTCTGTAGAAGTGTCAAAAAACGAAGAAGGGTTAATCGTTTTCATCGGGAGCACCTGATCATAGCCGAAAGGTTGAAGTTTGTAGCATTTTACACTATTTTTCCGGAGCTAAGGAAGAACAAAGAAAAATTTCCCAACTACTTCTCAGGATGTAAACGACACATCAAAAGAGTACATTTATGATTATTATAATATTTTCAATGGACAAAGTTAAAACCATTGAATGCGTAAACCGGAACCTGATAGAAACCGCACACGTGTGAACGCCACGTTGACCTTGTGTAGTGCCCTAGACACGAATTCACGCTTGTTTTAAACCGGTTAGCAGCCGATTCGATGGTGTAGGCATTCAGTGGCTACCCGGTCTCTATCAGGTTCTAATTCGCTTCGAATAGCGACCGCGAATCGTCGGTTTTCACTTATTCGGTATAGCCGTAAACGAATCGAATATAAATCGTATCGAATGAAACAAGTGTGAAGCAGGCATTACTTCTTTTGGTGTGGGCGGCACAAGTCTTGCAGAACTGCGCGGCATTTTCTCCCTTCGCGCGACATGTTCAAAGTGCTTTACTACTTTACTATTTGCATTCTCTTCAGAACTTAAAATAGACTTTGATCTTTAACAGTCAACACACCGGAGTAGGCGCCATTGTCCGAGTCTTAACGAATTTAATGTCATTAACGTATCCGCATCTGCAATCTTCAAATTGATTATGAATTTAGCGATAACGTTTTTCGAAATTGTGTGAATAAATTTCTTTCACGATTTCGCTTTTGCACAGTGTCTTAACTGATTTTCGATAGATAACTGGTACAGCAGTTGAATCAGATAGGTACAAAGTTCGGAATGGCAATAAATCTAAATAAAACGAAAATAATGTCGATTGGTAGAAAAGCAAGCCCTTTTCATGTAATAATTGATGTGGAACAAAAGAAACAATTCAAATACTTAGGGCAAATAATAACAGAAGATTTATATTGCGATCATGAAAACAGTGCTCGTATTTTATTTGCAAAACTTGCTTTCAGGAAGAAACAAAATATTTTGCGTCAAAAGTCATCGGCACCTAGTTTAAGAAAACGATTAATGAAGGTTTATGTATGGTCCATAGCGTTATATGGCGCAGAAACTTAGACCATAAACAAACAAGCGAAATGCAGATAAACTGCAAGCTTTTGAAATGTGGTACTAGCGAAGGATGGAAAAAATAAGTTGGATGGACAAAGTAATAAATCAGGATATATTAAATAAAATTTCTGAAAAGAGGTCCCGCGGACGCAAGACACGGCTAAATTGGATGGGTTATGCATTACGGCATGACGGATTACTTCGAGTTGTATCGGAAGGAAAAATACCTGGTAGACGAGAACGCGGAAGGCCACGAAATTCGTTTGTCGCGACATTACTAAAAGATACAGGGCTGAACAGCTACACGGGGAATACTGGAGAAGGATCATCATGGACGGAAACCAGTTTTAGGACTAAAACATGCAGATAAATAGATAACTTTTTTCCCTTCGGTCGCGTTCCTTATCAGTTTCCGCTACTTGTTATGGTGTCTCGTAGTGACGTTTTTGATACGTTTTATTTCGCTCGCTTTTACGCATGCGATTCGAATTATTTAAATTAAAATTAAAATTAAAAATATCTCCTGTAAATTTCGGATAGTCTAGCGACGGTGATCACACATATTTGCAAAAATTTTACTTCGGAATTAAAACTTTCGAAACCAAAATATTATAATATGCGAAGAATAAATTCAATACTAAATACTAATTGGACCGGCGCATCATCGAGCGTTGACAAAAATTCCCCCGAATTTTAATAAACTTTTATGAAAACGTAACTTTAGTTGTAGCTAAATTTAAAATCTCTAAACGTGAATACAACGTCTTTTCACTCTATCTCCTGGATTATTCATTATATCACCTTCTCCATCGTCAGCCAGCAGGGATCTCGGTACCGACAAAAGCTATTTACCACCAGAAAATTCTTGCCTTCTCCGGAGAACGCAAGTACGTGGGGATTAACAATTAGATAACGGACCAAAAAGACACACTGACACCGCTAGAGAGATGCCTCGTCATTCATCGCCCCGCTATGCTGGCATTATCACGGAGCATGGACCTGATCGAAGTAGACTATGTTACAGTACATAAATTAACAAGAGCGCTGCGCTTAGTGAATATCTCCCGAACAAACGTCAAACGACGGAGAAAATACTCCAATGGTTTACTATATAGGATCGCATTACAGAAGAGGAAACTATTCAAATTCCCCGGCCGAGCGCCATAACTTCGGTGTGTCGGAAGTACCAGAGCCGGCACATCGCACTATTGTACAGATTCCTCGACACTGGTAAAATTAATAATTCAATTCTTCGTACAGCACAATTTATTGATTTACCAGCGTAAATATCCAACACCATTTTCACAGTCTGCAAAGAAGGCGATGGAAGTAGTTTTCACTGCACTCGTACCATTAATGCTGGTCCCCGCGAAGGATTCCAACGCGGTAGCAAGGTTAGACAGACACTCATCGATTGAAATGCAGACAAAAAAATAGTATCCTGGTTAGAAATTCTGAATGAAAACCTATTTTGTCGGCGGATGATACACGTTGGTTGTCCTTAACTGTGGTGTGCTTAAAAGGCTACACAGTCCTTTGCGGCGCACGTGCCGAATTGCTCGACAAATCATCGTAAAATTAAAATAAATATATATTAATTCTATATAGGGACACGGTTAAAACTAAATAACGTTACTATTAAGTATAATGTTACTTATTTTAAACCGCGTCGCTATATGAAATTAATATATTTTTTATCTTTCGAGGTCTTAGAAAAGTTGCACGATGTGAAATTCCTCATAAAATTATCGGAATTCGACGCTCAGTGAAGATCCGAATGAAGTCAATGGGCACTGCTACAGTTTCCTTAAACTGTCAACTTTTGACTTAAAGTTTGATAAAAAAATTGATAGTAGGCGGAGCAAACTTTTAATATGCATTCGATTATGAATTGTTCGGAATTAAGATCATCCGTTATTTTCGTTAAGTTCGTTATTCTCGAAATAAGTATGTTTATGGGGGGGGGGGTAGGTCGTCGGTTACATTCCATTCGCAACCGATAAAATGCAAGAATTAATAACATACGTTTTTGTAGACACTTTATTTTATGAGCTATACGTTTTCGGCATCTCCATTTTGAAATAGTTGCAACTTAATTAGGATTCGAGACTCCGGGGACACGAGTAAACAATAATCGGTCGAATTAATGTTTTGTGTAGAATTAATTTATTTTAACGCGGTGTTCAGGTGTAGTTTTCGACCAAAGATCGGGTAAATGGAACAAATTGCTGCTTTGTTAGCTTTAATTATAGTATAAATCAAACGTTTGTTGAATGTAAAACCCCTATTGTCTAAAACTACTCCCGCCACATGGGGAATAATATCATCGTGTTATTATTTAGATTTGAATGCAGCGCGGGAGTCGGCACCGCAATGCAAAGTACCTCCAACAGCTCCCCGGTCTAAGCCGAATGTCAATTTGCCCGGTTTCATAAAATATTTAAATACACACGGTAAACTTGCAGGCCGTATGTAGTGTATGTTCCGCGAGAGTTACAATACTTATGTATATATTGTGTGTGTGCGTGTAAGTGTACTGCGGAGAAATATTGCCCATAAAGGCAAGTTTAACATTACGTAATTTAGAGGAATTCGTTCTAAATAAGGAAAGTAAATGGCTGACGGTAGAGTGACTAGAACGATGACTTTAGTCTATTTTATTTATTTCCGATAGTTTTTTTTTTCTTATTTTGTTTTTTGGGCTCCGGCAACATAACCTATAGGCCTGATAGTTCTTCCGCTCCTTTTCCATTGAAAACTCTTTACATTTGACATTTTCGGGATCTGTACATTCATTTGCTGGCGTGCGTGAAATTATGATGCGAATAGATTTTAGATGAACTATTACAGTTTAAGAAGCTAATTTATTTTTGTTTTGTTTTGTTTTGTTTTTTTTTTTTTTTTGATTTATGTGATATGTAATAGTTTACCGTCAATTTAAATCGAGCTTTTTTAGGCTGAAAAAAATGGAAATCGAAGAATCCCGCCATCTTAGACTTTGGCATTCTGTTTATGTATCTCTTTTCGCTAATCCTAATTCCTTTTATCTCTTGATTAATCCTGTTCCTCCTCCGCGTCCTTGGTTCTATGAGTTTCCTAGTTTGCGTCGGTCCATTATTACTAAATTATCTCGCCTCCGTTTCTCGCATAGTCTCCTTCCTTCTTCATTAAATCGCTTTTCTTTGGCTGCATCTCCTTTTTGTCCATTGGATCCTGAAGGTTCTCAGGATGTTTGTGATGCGAATCACGTGCTCTTTGAGTGCTCCGGGTTGTCTCGCGAGCGTGAGTTACTTTATTATCATCTTTTAAAGCTTGGTCTTCCTGCTCCTTTCAACGCCTCTTATGTTCTTTCTGTACCTATTCTCTCTGCTGTTCCTGTCCTAGGAGTGTTCCTTGATTCCATTGTCGACAGAATAAAAATATAATTTCTATTCTATTCCATATATGTATCTATTCCTTTTTGCTGGGCTAATGCTCTTTGGTAGCAAACCCAAAATCCCTTCCATTTTTGAATTCAAAGCAAAATTTTTGGCGATCCATTCCGAGTTTCGAATTAAACGCGTGGTTTTCCCGCATTCCAAAAAAAAAAACAGAGACTTTTTTGTAAATAATTCGACTGCGGAATATTAAGTAACTTAATAACAGAGCAGTAACCGCCGAATTAATTACTTGAAGAAATTTTGATTATTTTTTATAAAAGAATAATACGAGAGGCATTCAATAAGTAACGTAACACGGCTTATTTCACGCCCGCTGTTTGGTGAGACTGCGTGAAATTTATGCGAGAGGCAGAGGAGGAAAATACGAACAGAGCGCCATTTTCAACGTTCTGATCTGATCCGTAGAATTTCTGTGCGCACGTGTAAAACATGTCGGTGAACGTGTTTCCAATCCGGTGAGTTACGAGACATGCGCGGTCACCAAATTTCTGACAGCTGAAGAAGTTGTAGATGCAACAATTGATCGCAGACTGTGCATAACATACGATTCAAATAGCATTACGACGCCTAAGTTTGTCTCAGAGTCGAAAGAAGCGAGTAAAGTGTGAATAATGAAAGGTCAACCAAGTCCGCCAAAAGCCGAAACTGAATGCTTTGCCGGAAGGTTCTAGCAACCATCTTCTGGAACCGGCACGGACTCCTACTGTTGCAGTTTCGTACGCAGAAGGATGCGATAACGGAGTACACTTACCGTGACACTCGTGTGCCACTTCATCGAGCGATCAATCTGAAGAGATATGGCTCCAGTCTGGGGAGCAGTGCTTTTGCACGATAATGCACGACCGCACACGTCTGTTCTCGTTCGCACGTAAATTAAAAATCAAAATTGGGACGAATTTTCACATCCACCCTACTCGCCTGATGTGCCACCTTTGGATTTTCACGTTTTCCGCATTTCAAATATGTGGGAAACGTTTCGTAACAGACGAGGTCATGGTGGCAGTTATGAAATTTTTCGCTAAATGCATCGCCCAGTTTTACCATGACCGTATCGTTAAATTCGTGACCCGATATGATAAATGCCTTAATGTTTTTGGAAATGATGTCAAAAAATAAAGGGTATTTCTTCTAGTTTCTTTGGTATTTTTTTCATAATTTTTGGATGCCTGGAAAGCCATTTTCGAATTACTTATTGAACGTCCCTCGTATATCTAAATCCCTTTAGAAATATTATGTACTTATAGATACGTATTTAAGATTTCGTAATATTTTAATAAGTTCTCAAAAAAAAACCTATTGCAATTAACTTTCTATCACACTATATTTCCGATATTGAACTTTCAAAAATAAATTAACCTATTTTAAATACAACGTTAACATAAGCATCACGATTTAGTGCGGTAAAATATCATCTTCGTTATTTTTGTAATATTTCTTTATTTATAATGCAATGCTATATTAGTACTACCGTACGACTAGGTAATCATTTCATATAATAAGATACTTCGTATTAACTAATTGTAATATCAGTACATGTGCGATGTATGTGTCGCATTAGCTATGGATGCAAAAAAAACCATTCCACTAAGTCTACCAGATGTCGACGTTTAAGCCGTCCGATATTACATCGTGCGGTGTCCAGTAAATGAATAGCGTCTGCATTAATGTGTAACTTCAGCCGCTCCATTACATCGTCATTGGCCACATGCGCGAATTTCAGTGTATGCCACCATTGAGACATCGCGATAGGCATCAACAATTGCACGTAATATGACGTTCAGATTAAAAATTGCATAACATCCCAATTCGAGTTGGCTGCATATTCGTGGAAGGTAGAGTTCCATATTTCCACAGTGGATTGATGATTTCCCTATACAAACACAGCTTATAAGCCGCATTCAGTGAAAACTGCCTTCCTAGCAACCAATATAACTGCCGCGTCGACAATTTGACTTCAGCAGCTTTCACTTGCACACGGACTTCCCAAGACATTTTCTAGAGTCTGAGTGAATTCCACCATATCGGCTGAGTCCCTCTGCGGGATAGGTAGATTACTCGGATACTATACTCTTTTATCACGGCTAACCGGTCTCAACACGAAGTTAACATGAATTGCTTTTACCTGTGGTTGAGCTTAATTTTAAAATTGTGCATCTAGAGAGTAGCACGGGTCGACTCTGCTACTTGTACTAAGGCACTTAATCCTGCTGACCACTTGACAGAATTGCAACGCCATCTACAAATGCGGCTGCAACAGTTTAATCATCAATTGATAAATCGTTTGTGTACAATAATAGGTCCCGAGACCACTACCTTGCGGAACCGCAGCCTGTACCCGATAAGTTAATGTTTTTTTTTTTTTTTTTGCATGAGCCACTCGAAACTGTCGATGAGATATGTATATTAGTAATGAAATTAACTAACCGCGATAACTGATAACACCGTAGGCTTCAGTGATACAGAAGTAATTAACTTGGAGAAAGCATATAACTCAACTAACTAATTCGTGTACAACAAACCTAAATCTACTAAAAAAAACTATCGTACACATAGTACGGAGCTCACCATTCTTCATTAATGATGATCTACCGCTCGCGGATCCGCTCGAAATGCAATTATGGAGTCCCCTGTTTCCCATAGCAGCCAAGACAGACCTTTCCAAACTGGATGCCATCCATAACGCCTCTCTTCGCTTAGTTACAGGGGCGCTCATGTATGTAACAGTCGTATTGCTCGAATTCGAGCGTCGTGACTACCTATTCGTATATTCTAGTTGTACAGAATAGGCAGCGCTCATAGCAATTGTTATATGCAACGCAGGTGTACACATGCAAGAAGACTACATTCGGAACTGATAGTAGCCGCTTGTTATCGCGCCACTAGTGCAGTCCCCTGTGTGTCTGCTGTGTACTGACCTAGCGCGCATATGATGTTGAACGTGGTGGTTTTCCATTACCTGCTACGAGGGGCGCTCAGAACATCCCCAATATCTAGCCTCTATTGCGAAGCCTCAGAGTGGTTTCCATCGCTTCTACGCGATTATCTTACAGTGAATCTTCTGCTACGCACCGTTGCAAATCCGACTCTTTCAGCAGCAAACAATGTTACACGATCAATCCAGAGCCCTTCAGAAATCAGACTCTTAGGATCTCGAGTAAATAGGATCTTAGCCTACGCATCAGAATCTCTTCCCACCGAATTATCAACGATTCAAGACTTCCTCAACGTTGCAAAAATCGTTTCACCATGGACAGAGCGAAACTCACCTCATTTGACTATTTGCTGCTGCCAAACAAGCACTCTCACTTGTTCACAGCTCATAAACTACTTTCTCTGCAAAGAAATAGATAATATTACTCAGATGGTACAAGGGCAGCAGAATTTGCCGGCTAATGACAATCATTCCGAATGGTAAACTAAGTAATTTAAAATTTACGGTAAATGCTTTCAATGTACAATATTTTTCAGACTGCAGTACGTTTAATGCCAATGCAAATATAAAATAGCCAGCAAAAGCAATGTTGTACAATCTGTGCAATGATATAAATGCGCTGCCTGGAATCATCTAAGCTACAGTCTTTGGAGAACCCTGAATAGATTGAGAAGTGGAACTGCGCGCACAAAATATAATCTGTACAAGTGGAGAATATCTGATAGCGATCGATGTGACTGTGGTGAAGTTCAGGACTATGGTCATCTATTTACATGTTCCGTCAGCGGCAGATATGAACTTGGAAGCTTATACGACGACGTTGATAACGACTTGATAAAATTTATAAAATATTGGGCAACCTGTTGTATTTAGTCGACCGGACACGAGAATAATAATAATAATAACGGCTGTAACCGTACAAATTATTTTTAATTTTGAATTATTTTACTGTGGCTGAAATCAATTTTAGTAAGACCGATTTAAGTTTATATTAAAGCTAAAGCGTGTAAGTAATATTATAATTAAAATTTATAACAATACTGTAAAAAATCGACCATCTCTCTTTACTGGTTGTTTTGTGTAAATTACGCGCTCATAAGTCAATTGAATAAATTTACCCCATTGTACGTTACGAACTGGGAAACAAAAAAAGTAAACAAAAGGAACGTGACATCAATATAACATACATTTTTAAAATAACAACTCAAAAAGCGTATAAATGGAAAAAAACACTGTATTTTTTGCTATCGTAAAGTCTCAAAACTCAAATCATCAAAAAATTAGCGCTCTGAAGGGAAACGAGTTCAGCTTATGAATCTCTCCGATATTCTGTTTCCATAGCTTTCATTGTCTGATGCT
The DNA here is from genome assembly GCA_039619475.1 of Icerya purchasi. Classification (NCBI taxonomy): domain Eukaryota; kingdom Metazoa; phylum Arthropoda; class Insecta; order Hemiptera; family Monophlebidae; genus Icerya; species Icerya purchasi. Next base: position 286,485,530 of record CM077116.1, read on the forward strand.
CGGTTATAGTTTTGTTTTTTGGCATGGAACATGCTTTAGCCGTAACCTAACTTGCACTGAAAACGTCACACTAAAGTGGACGCGATTACGCGGGAGGTAAATAAGAATACAGCCTTTTCTTCTAGTTGTCTTAAGTCAGTCGTGTTCGGACCGCACTCCAATGATGTTCGTCTGTCATGGTGATGATTGTCTTTCATTGTCGTCTGTATGTAAATATGCATTATAATGTGTTGCATCTAGAAAAAAAAAAAAAATAATACAAATCTGTTGTCGAATGAATGAGAGAACTGAGATTACGTAGAAGTATTGAAAAATAGGTCTTTGATGAAACGTATAAACTAAAGAAAACGAAAACTTTTCACAAATGAAATAGAGCATTGAAACTACGCAAATCTATGGGGAAATGAAAGAAAGCATGGAAATTGCGCGAATCTCTTAATAAAACAATTTCCAACGAAAGTTACAATACCTACACTTCTGTCAGCTGATATCAACGTCGATTTCAAGAAACCTGAAAATTGGCGATTGTTCATAGAAGAAACCTTTGGTTTACAACTGAAAACGATCTACCAACTACTCGCGTGGGAGTGTATACCAATTTGATCTTCGTTCGTCACATTGACAAAATTGATTCTAAAATTTACATGAGTTACTTCAGCTATCATAAATCCGTATTGTTCATTATTACTATGGATCATGTGGCACAATAATAAAAAAAAAAACCTTCAATAAAATCGTTAACATTATTATTTTCTTTGGAATTCAAGACGTTCATTACGGCATCTTCAATTTAAACATATCGTACAAAAACAGTTAAAAGTATCAGAGATATTAATAGACAGCAAACGGCTAAAGCCTATGTTTTTTGAATTTTAACCGTAGGCTCTAAATTCCAACGGAAAGGCGCCTGCCGCTGATTTTTTTTTTTTTTTTTGTTTGTGAAAAAATATAGAACTTTATCTGAGAAAATTATAAAACTAACGCGGTGAACCCGATTCAGGCAGTGACTACCAGAATTCGGAACTTGTAGAGAAAATTCGCGATAGGCAAGGGGTGAATGGACGACGAACGGAAGTACTAATGACGGTAAAGTGCGTAATTTCGATGTAAATAACCGGAATTGGAAGATACTTAGAACTGGAAGGGGGCGAAGTGATTTCGAAAAAACTCTTTCTCTACGCATAGCAAGCAAGTACATTATCCGCGTGTGTGCACTGTGTACAGAAAATAAGAAATAAATTTGACCGGCTGCTGTTGCTGCAACTGCGACTGCGGGGGCCAGGGTAAAATAGCTTTTGAATAGGGTTGGCTTAAAAGATTTGTGGTCGCCTCGTTTCGCCTGAAGAAGCCCTTAATAATTCCGGCAACATTTTTCAACATAGCAAACGTTTATGCAAATTCTCATTATGCAAATTTCTCATCCGCGTCATAAACCGCACTGTTCTTTTGTCGGCTGACAAACTTATTTTATGTAATTTTTAATGCAAAACTTAAAACCGGAGCAAAATGGCGTCTGAAATGGACCTATTGTGTGCTCTGTTCCAGTTGCGGTCGTTAAAAAATTTTTTAAGAAACTCTTAAAAAAGCTAACAAAACAAACAAACCCGGCAAATAAATAATAAAATACACTGCGCAAAGAAGAAATCTGACTTTTCCGACCCCTTTCTTTTTCACTTATTGCGCAGTTCCGTAAACTATAATCTCATTTAAATGTATTTAATTTTAAGCATAAACGTTTATTTTATATTACTTTTATGTGCGTTCATACATGCCCGAAATTATATATATATATATGTGTGTGTATACGTTATATAATCTACATAGAGTACTTGAGCTTTACTCAGTTCTATTATGAACCCCCAAAATTAGTGAATTTACTAAAGAACTTAACAAATGGTTACCTGTTTTCAGTTTGATTTTTTTGTTGTTTTTTACCATAATGTAAGTAAGCTTATTATTCACTTTTTGATACATACTAAATATGCAATGACCACTTAAACACTGGACGCCTCCAGTTTAAAATTGCTCATGTAATAAAATTTTCTCAAATATCCTTGGCCAATCGATTTATCTAAGCCCTCAAAACCTCGTAATTCGTGCATTTCATCGAAACTGTTAGTAAGATTCGCAACGTACATAGACTGTTCAAAAAATAATGATAAAAATTGACCCGGAGAAAATGCACGTTGCGAAAAATGGTAGCATTGCATTTCAAGTTCATATCTATCTTTAGTTCAGGTTTCAAGTTGATTGATGTAGTTCACAGTTGTGCGTGTTAGTTCGCGTAACACGCGAACGATATTTGCGAAAATGGAACAAAATTTAGAACAACGTTGTTGTGGCAAGAAATTTTTGATTAAATTAGGAAAAGATCGCAAAGAAACTTTTGAAATGTCAACTGTCACGTTTGGCGATGAAGTTATAAACCCGATGGACCTTCTACCGATATAATGTACAAGGCGTTTAAAATCGGTCGAGACAGCGTGAAAGGCGAATTGCGCGTGGGATATGCCTTTACACGACGTGTATCGAAGTTGTAAAGAATACGGCTGACGTTATTATTCGAAAATAACGATGAACGACTCTGTTCATGAACTCGCTACACGTTTAGACATTTCCATTGGCAGAGCATTTTCAATTTTACATGACGATTTAGCGACGCTGCACGTACCTTGCAGATGGGTGCTGCGTTTACTTACACTAGAGCTGGTCTCTAAGGACGCGAGGTCATAGCAACATACTGCGAACCTGTTTTAAAGAACCACCGAATTTAAAAAGAAATGAAATCCTACTCTATGTCGCGACAATACGCGAGTAAGCGCTCAGATGAAATTTTTGAACTGTAAAAAGCATCAATAATGTACCGCATCCGCCGCGCAGTCCAGATTACAACCCGCGCGATTTCCGCTGATTTTCACAAGTCAAAATTCCGCTAAGGAGAAAAAAAATTAGGTTAGGAAGGACATAAAAGCTTGCGAGGTTCTTGAGAAAAATGACCTGGCGTTCGAATTTAAGAAATGACAGAGCCGATAAAAAAATTACATCAAAGTGTAGATTTGCAAGATTGAATAAATATGTTTTTTTCTAGATTGTTTTCTTTCACTAGTTTTTGAGGATCTAATAGTTCCGAAGAGAATATTTAGATCACTTTATTCTCACTTCCTTAGATTTTTCTCAATATTCGATTTCGGATTACCAGAAACTATTTTTTTAATTGTTTTTTTTTTTCTTAAAATTTCATTTTTTACTAAAAAGCCAATCTGACATGAAAATGCACCTAACTAGGGAGATATTCAAACAGCAGTAACCTTGAACACTCTTCCTATTGATATAAAGAAAAAAAAATGAAAAAATGAAGTTGCCCTATTTTGGTTCACCAGCATGTTTTAGAAAATAGGCGAAAATGGTTTCTGTCTCGGGCAGAAAACAACTTCATAATAAAAAAAGAACTTAAAAAAAAAATATTATTAGAAATTAAAAATAAAACTTTTAATAATTATTTAGTTAAACTCTCGCTGCCATTAGTGGCGGATAATTATTATTTTTTAAAGTGTACAGAAAAAAAAATTAACCAAAAAGTCGCATTCATCCGATGGAACATGGTAACAGGTCCTGGGCAAAAGATTCAAAGCAAAAGGCGATTTTTTTTTTTTTTTTTTTTTATAGTTTTTAAGGCAAACTTAACAGCTGTTGCGGACACGGAAGTCAATGAAGTCCTGCAAGATTATCTTCGCCGATCAAGTTAGCGTCGCCTGAATAGGTGAAAAAAACATACTTAAACCGGTGAAAAGCAGTAGTCTCAACAAGCGCAGAACTATTGAGTAAACTTCCACGGACGGTTTTAATGTCGCTGATATTTTTATATATAATGAAGAATTTCACCCGCATTATTTTTCGATACAATGGAAGTTCGCGAAAATTATTATGATTGCAAAACCGGTAAAAAAATCCGCACGCTGTAACATCTTATCGTCCGATTCCCTTTTTACCTGTTATGTTGATGACAATGGAGAAATCAAAATATTCCATAGATTGCAGCCATTACATAATTCAGATCATGCGTTATGTTTCGTGAAACAACATTCCACGGTGCGGATCAGCTGCACAGGGTGATTAAGTGTAATTGAAAAAAGTTTCGAGGCAGAAAAAAATATGTATAATTGTGTTTCTCGATATCCAACGGGCTTTTTTGGTACAAGTTTGGCATAACGGTTTTATGATATAGGTTAAAAATGTTGTTACCAACTGGTTTACATCTCTTGTTGAGATCACATTTTCACAACCGATATTTCCAGGTGCGCTATGAACGTACGTGTATTGAGAACCACATCCAGTTTTAGCCTCCAGGGATCAGTTCCAGAACTCACGCTGTATTTGATATATGCAGCATTCCTATATCGGAAAAGTTCTTGCTGGCGACACAGCATTACCTGCGTTACATGCAAAACATACTGTAGAGGGCTCTCACCAAGGCGGAAAGCCGGTTCGAAAAGTAAAAAATTAAAATCAACGAAAGTAAATCAGTAAGCGTTCAATTCGTAAATCGAAAAGTCACAACAACTGTCAGGATAAATAAAACAAAGTTGCCCGTGAGTTCAATGCCAAGTATTAGAAGATTACACCTAGACAATTAACATGGAAGCAGTAAGTGTATTAAAAAAATGCTATAAAAAAAATTTACGGGATCGTAGGAAAAAATAGAAAACTGAATATGGATCACAAACGCTTAATGTACATAAGTATCTTAAAACCTATTTGGATCTACAGAGTAGTAGAGTTTCGGGATTAAACCTACAAATCTGAGGATAACACAGAGGCTAAGCAGAATAAAATTCTTAGTGTCGTATCCAAGACAGCCATGGTATGTAACAAACTTAATCTTGTATCTGAATTATAGAGTATGCGGCAGATGTTATTAAAGCTCATGCTCGAAGGTACGCGGGAGAGCTACTCATCTGAATAAACTTGCTGCTGGACTGCTAGATGGCGATGTGAGGCCGTTTAAGCGCAAGAAACCTCATGACCTTGTCTAAGATTAAGACTATCGGGTAGGTACCATTCCCCCAGTACTTCACCCTTCGTGTTCAATAATCCCTCCTTTAAATATATTGCTAAATGTCCTGGATGGCTAGTTTGGAATACTATAAATAAGCTATATCTTCGATAACTGGCTATTCCAATATTCGTTACTCATCTGTATGTTTAATGTTTACGATTGTAGGATGAAAGCCCATTAATTTAATGATATAAACTTTTCCGTTATATATAGTATTCTTAATGTTATATCTGCAGCCTCCGCTAGCACACAATGGGCAGGAGCGGTTTTTTTCACTAATCTTAACGGCTTGCTTTAAATTATTTCCAGATTTTTAGTTGTTTTTTTTGTTTTTTTTTATTATTATTACTATTATTGAAATTTAAAAAAGGAGCAATGTAAAATCTATTTGTGACCTCATCATCGATCTGTATATTAATATTTCCGAGATTTACTGCCGGATATTGTTTGAAGTACATTTAAACCTTTACCGCACTTCGGGTACGTTCTTTCGTCCAGACCAATTTCGCGTCAAAAACCTTACAAGTTTACATGTTTCACTGAATTTTACAGATTTATAATTGATTTTAATTAACCGAGATCGTATTTATCTTCTTCCATTAAATATTATACCGTGAACTTTTTTGTGTATAGCTTATCAAATATGTTTCGAAGTTCCGTTAAGGTCTTTTGCACTTTTTTAAAAGCAGTATCGAGACTGGCTGCAGAGACATAGATGTCGTCTGAATTTTTAATTTTACTTTAATCGATTTTTTTTACTGCAATTTTTACGACAAAACTTCAATTCCTTCTAGGTTAAGACAAAGAGTATACACTCGTTTTGAATACGACTCGATATCTTTATGTGTTAATTTCTTCAAAAGCTGCTAAAATCTCTCCGACTAAGAAACGGAAATTCTTACCATCTTATCGGCTGAAAACTATCAGTTCATTCCTTCAGTCTCGTTTCAGCTATTTCGTCATTAATTTCAGCCAAAATGTCTTTATACGGAAATGGCCGAATTTATTTCCAGCACACTATGTCTAGGTTTGCTCGCGAAATTTTCAGAGAATTCTGTTCGGCTATAAATTAAATTGTAGAGGGTGCCTGAACGTGTTTCGTAGCTTCCGGTTTTCATACTGTCACGTTTCCCAGCTCTTGCTCTGTATGCTTCTCAGCGAACACGAATATTTAATTATTACTGCGAGCTGCGCTTGTTTTGATATGTTGAACAATTTGAGTAGAGCGTGAAAATTCTAGACCCTTCCGTTCGAGCGAGCTAAATAGAAATATCGAGCATCAGGTATTAATCCATGTTGTGTGAACTATCTACAACCAGCTCGCGTTTATGGTCATTCGAGTACGAATTAAAAATGCCTTCAGCGTATTTCTCCGATTGCTGCCTTTAATCGCTTAATGTTAAGTTGATTAACCTCACGGTAAGTAAAAAACACGAATTCAATTTCAAATTTGGTTAAAATCTGGATAATGTTTTGGGAGCCCATGAACAGATACGCTACTGCATCCGATTCGCAGCTGCGCTATGTGCGATGCGCTTTCATTAAATTTGTTGCTTTTTGTCCAATAGCTAAAAACAAAAAACTTCACACCTTTCTTTCGTCGTTAGCAGGCCCCGTATAGTAGGAAAACAGCGACCTCCGATTTCGATTGTACATTCAACGGAAGAAAATTGTATGCAACATTAAGGTCATCCTCGCTGAAAAAAAAATAAATAAATAAATAAAGTTCAAAGAGAAGAAAAAATACGAAAACGGGATGCATAGAATAAAGTAAATCAAGTTTAACTTTTAATTCTTGCAAACTAACGACGGTAGCGGGCATTATTAGGGGAGAGGTGCTGACGATCGATTAAAAGACTGCGCGGACGAGTAAGTTTGCGTAAGTTTCGCCGAACGAATGGATTTCGATGTTCGAGTATTTTTCGTAAATGAGTTAAAATATTACGGTCACGATTGCAATTTATTCCCGCTCGCTAGAAACTATAATCTCTCATCTCATAAAGATCAGCTAACGCCGTACGCTGGCCGAATTATAAGTATGCCAAACAATCTGAATTTTACATATATATCTCTATTGTACACGTGTACTTTGACGTGCTTTTTTGTTTATTTCTGCTCCACTTTTTCTTTCGTTCGTTTCGCTTCCGAATCTAAAGCGGGCAATGTTTTCATTGGAAAACTCGAACGTGGGAAAATACAACGTAATAAATGAAAATTGAAAAACGTTAATGCTAATAAATTAAAAGCCTCCGCGAGCAGAGGGTCAGCCGTCGCCGAGAATACGAAATCCTTTGACTACTGTAAATCATCGAAATTCCGCTAATTTCGACTGTTTGATTGTGTTGCGCAGGCGCTACGCGCCTTCCCGCGAAGCCAATTATTATTAGATTTCTGTTTCGAGTCTCGATTTAATCGGAACACGTTGAATGACAATCTCGGCGTCCTTTTTATTATATAGTACGTGACAACATTTTCATTTTTCTTTTTGCTCTGCTTTTTTTTTCTTTTCCTTTTTTTGTTTTTCTCCAAATCACGAAGAGAATGCGCTCTTTTACACGTCCCCGGACTGTAGAATAATAAAAGGAGAAATCAAAAAGTTTCTACCGGGGGGCTGCTCCTAATTATCTGGAAGCTATCTTTATATGTAAAAATCCGATGGTACCGTTGACTTAATGCGAAAGTTGGGACGTGAATTTTCTTTAGGCCGCCAAGCACGGAAGAAAAGTAAATTATCGATTCGATATCGATAAGGAGTACTCGGTAGAATAAGTAATTAGTTAAACGTAGACATTAGCGAAATGTGTACAGTGGGCGAAAGAGAAACGAGAAAGAAAGGAATGAATGATGTGAAGAAATTCAGCGAAGTAAGGTGTTTTGGGGTAATTGTCGCATAGGGGCAATCAGAGAGAAGAAAGATAAACGTATCGGAATTTGATGTGATTTTTCGTTTCTTTCCGGTTTGCCAGCAGAATTGGCTCAGCAAAATGAAACAGAAATGAAACCGGATCGGAGAGCTATCTTCTTATTTACCGGGATTGTGAGATCGAAGAACTCTTCCGGACAGCAACAACCGAGAGGAGAATAGACAGAGAAAGAACATAGGAGGCACATACTGTAAAGAGCAGGAAGACCGAATTTTATAAGCTGAGAATAAAGTAAATTACGCTCACGGGATAAACTGTCGCAAAATACGTAATGATCTACGTCACAAACATGATAAGAACCTTCAGGATCGAATTGATTAAGAAGGGGAGACCAAGAAACATAACAAGGAATAGAGTTAAGCAATAGATACAAGTAATTAGCTTAAGGTGGGAAGATTTAGATAAAGGAGGAATATTGTCTGATAAAATATCATCCTGCTAATAAAATGCTCATTAGAAGCTTCTGATCTGGCAAGGGAACTCGACCGGTACGTTTTTATCACAATGCCTGAATGATCGGAATCCGGAATAAAGTCAATCTGGACGTTGAAAAGGAGGGATCACGATGGAGCAGAGAACAAATAGAAAAGGTGATGGCAACAGCGAAAGAAGATAGAGGAGATAACGCTAGAAAAACGTTTAAAGAATGCGAAACAATAAGGGATATGGAAAGACCTCTGCAGAGGAGGAAATATAAGAAATGACTCGGAGGATAGCATAATGGATTCAGCGGTATTAGAATGAAAGGGAGGAAGTTCAAAAAACTGAAAATGGCTGAAATGAGAGTATAAGAATAAGGCCTCAACAACGCCAGGTCGATTCGTCAGTAAGGATTAAAAATGATCGCGAAATATTTACAGTATCATTAAACTCCACAACGATATGAAAGCGAGAGGTTTCAAAGTGGTATGGCACGAATTTTTGATATTTCAAAGTTTCAAAATTTACATGAGAAAAAAAGAAAACGGAAGAATGTGGTATAACGACAAGAGGAGTAAATTGGGAAAGACGAACGGAAATATGAAATAAAATTGGAATTTTAATTAAGTTAAAAACGTCCGTGACGAAAGATGAATAATTTGAAGAGGAAATAGAAGTACGATAAGATCTACGGACGAGCAGAGGACCGATGTTGGATTCCGATAGAATTGCGTGAATAGGAGACGATTTTAAAGCTCCGAGGCAAAGCCGAAGGAGTAAAGTATTTTGAAGACGATCTAATTTATAACGGACTGATTCGTGTATAGTTTGACGCGTACGAAACTACGGTAATCTAATTTGAAGCGTATGGAGGAATTGTATAAATCATTATTAGCGCATAAGGATCACTTCCAACCCCGTAGGACTTTAAGGAGGTTTAAAGCTTTAAGCGAGGAAGCATATAAATTGTTAATATGTTCGCCGGAATGACATGGTATCCAGATGACGAAGGAATCGCCTAGTGAAATAGAATGATTTTTCAGATTTATCCGAGCGAAAACTACAGCTGCTGATTTAACAACGGAGATGAATGGAAACGACCTGTCCGTAAAATTCGCTGTTCATTTCGTCATAGGTAGTTATTATGAACAAGAGTATCGTTCGCGAAGAATAGAGATTATTTCGATTTCATCGAGAGAAGACAAAGTTTAAAGACACACATGTGTATATTAAATAAATTAGTGTTCAAGAACGTTGCGCAAGTCCCTGGAAGACGCTCCTAGATGTGAAAAAGGGGAAGGGATGGGAAAAAGTAGAGCAATATACTTTGAAAAAGATTGATAACTAAGAAGAAAATGGAGGCGGGAATTTTTAAGGAGATCGTGATGTTTTTAAATGTGTGAGAAGATGTCGTACGCACTGCCTACATCGATAATTGTGAAGGTCTTGGAAATAAATGATCTATACATGTCAGCGAGGAAGAGACTGGTACAATATGGAGAAGGCTGAGGTAGGACCAAAACTAAACTGTCTGGAAGCAATTTGTTGTGTTCGAGTCGCCAAACAAGCCGTTTATTAAGTGTGCTTTCAAAAAATTTCCTTAGGCGAGGAATTATTTAAATAGGCTGAAAATCGGAGAAATTATTGTTTAAGGAGTAGCGATAATAACGAAGGTGTTCCACGGATCGAGGGAAGCACCGGACCGAAGGAAGGAATTAATAACGATTAAAATAATTTCGAGAGCTCTTGTGGATTTTTGAGAACAGAGTAAAAAATTCCATCACAGTCAGGGCAGGTAAAGGAGTTATTCAGCGAAGAAAGAAGTTTGCGAGATCGAAGACAAATTTTTCGCTTGTTCTTCCGCAGCAAACAAGTTGTGTTTGTCGCGCAGATATCACGCATACTTGAACCCGAAAATGAAGCTAGCAGACGTACAATTGGGAAAAAAACCGTAGCTTTAAAACGGTGCAGGAGATCTTAAAAGATTCCGAACTGTTAGAAGTGGTTTTTCACAGTTTTAATATCGATGACGTTGCAGTTTCTGTCACATTTCCGGAAGATCTATAAATTTCGATTGAAGTTTTTATTAACATCTACAAAGATAAAGGTACTACTCTGTTGGTCACGCAAGTCGTACACATTGCTGTACGAATGTAACAATAATACTTTATGCTAGTACTAAAAATTGCCTTGTAAAAGATTGAGCATCGGAAGAAGTTTCTTATTTCGGCCAATTAGTCGAAAAATTTCGCCGTTACTCGACGATTTACAAAATGTAGCGATATTTATCTTTGTCCTTTTTCAGTCTGTTACAAATTTTCTTACGTGTAACTGTTGTGATTGCACCGTATATCTATTCGTTGTCTTTTTACGCCATCTAGATTAATTAGATCCGATCGGTCCAGAGTCTGAGGAGGCAAGCCGGAACAGAATAGACTACGTTCGAAAGCTCGAAAGCTTGAAACTGGCGCTATGATAAACCCCATGTTGTATGCACTAATTGCAGACGTGCGATTCCTCCCGTTTTTCCATATACTCGAGAGGATGCCGCACTTTATCTTCGAATAGCCACAGCTCACGACGATTCCTTATTTCTAGTCGATAACGTATTTTTCCATGTTCGAAATCTAAGTGAACTTTATTCGAATAGTTATAAAACTTTGTAAAACGTTTTTCTTTTTTTCATTTGTTTGACTTCCGTCAAGTGCCTGGTCGTCAAAGAGAAAGAAAATAAAACGAATCGAAACGCCGACAGGTCAGATCAAAAAAATTTTCAATACGGAGAAGGAAAACGGGAATAACAGCATCAGAAAAAGAGAGAAACGCTGAAGTCGCAAACAACTGCAATACTTGTGTGAAGACATCTTCTATTTCAGTACTTTTTCATCATCGGTAGCTAGAACATTCTCATACGGCAACTTTCCTTTGTGAGTCTTTCTTGATTCAGATACTTGCTCCGAGGTTCCTCTTTGTCCACCGTAATCGTCGGATATCACCGGTTTTTCTATCGTCCAATTCTTGGTCTTCCTCCTGTTTGCCTTCGGATTACTGCAAATCTAAACTTGGGCAATTTTACGTGTAACTTATTACAACTGTTAACATTATTTACATGGATCGTATGTAGAACGAACCAAACCATTTTACCTGAAAAGGAGGAAGCAAAACATTATCGATAGAAAGAAAGGGCGAGAAAAGCGTGGCTATGCAAATGACCGAAATATTCCGGACGGAATAGTACATGTTATTTTGAACATCCATAAAACAATCGGCGACTATCCCTACCTACCGTATCACAATTTTCCAGATTTCTTGTAGAAGAACTATTGTTAATTAACTAATTCTCTTTTATGTTTACACGAACAGTTCGAACGTAACGATGTTTTAACATTATACAGTGTAGTGACCCCACTTTGGCTTATTTTTAACGTAATATGTCATTATTTGGTAAATGAAATTTGAGTAACGTAAAAGAATGATTTTATATTTGTCCGGTTAATTTCGGTCATTACGCCGTAGGGAAATAGAGTAGTATTTAAAGTAAATTAATATTAGGGAATCCATTTATATCGTATCAGAATTACGTTGTAAGTTTTCATATTTATCTAGTAAATACGAGAACATGTAACGTAACGTCGACTGAGCAAATTGTTCGTCAAGTTGGAAATTTCGTGCATTCAAAAAGTGTTCTTAGAATGGTACGAAGCCGCGCCAACATTATGTCAAAATTATAAAGGCTACACACAAAGGATATATTGCCGGACAGAAATAATCATCCAAAATCGTCGAGAACGTGTGTTAAATTACCCGGAATAAATGTATTATGACACTGATCAATTATGTGTAAATGCAATGACTGTTTATGATGGTAGTGAGACTTCTTCGGGCAATATTCACAGCTGACCGCTAGGAAGGTTTCTTGGGCATACACTCGCATAATCCGTGCGTACGGCGATATCGATGAAACGTCGTTCTTGATCGCACGCTCCTTCCTATCTAGTTTTTTTTTTGTTTTCGATATCGTGACGCCGACGTACGTCTTGCGCATATTACTTTCAAACGTGTAAACCATCTCCTCATCAGATTAATAAATTCGATTAATTCGTTGTATTGTTTGTAATAATAAAAAGTTGCTTCAAAACTCGTTCGTTCTAATATCGCATAAGTCAATCAACGTACGCTTGAAACCGATAACGATTACAAATTAAAAGACGGACTTGCAGAATTTGTCTTCAGCACTGTTGTAGTAATCCGGTGGTGATTAGCGGCGCTACTTCGGGAATATATTAGAACAACCAACGTAAAAATGGCACATAATCATAAGTGACTACATCATTTTTACGCTAGGGATATAACATGAAAAATCCATAACGTTTAATCTGTAACCCTTTCTGATCGCGCTTACCAACCATTTATTTCAATTTGCGAAGATGGCATAGTCGATTAAAACCGACTCATCCGTTAGAATTGCAGAAGACTAAAGAAGAGTGCCCCTACAGAGAGGTGAACCAATTTTTTTTTAATATTATATACACATATATATATATATATATGGCAAGAGAGCCTAACGTTTAAATTCCACAATTACAGGCAGAGATGTAGTTGGGAAAATATGGGAGTTTCGGAATTCTGGCGGGTTACATTTAAATATTACATACGTAATTGATATCATCTTTCAAGCGGCGAAACTGTCGGAATGGTTCGCCTGTGCGGACGGAAGAACGACATTCACAAGGATAGAGTAGTTAATAGTGATTTTCTTCAAAGGCAGAACAGCGAAAGCCATTAGCGGCGTGCTGAAAAGATCAGGCCGAGGGACCGGCCGGCATTCCATTAAAACAACCATTTGCGCAATATTATGAAGTTCCGCCGTTCGCAGAAATTCAACCTGCCTGACGAGGCTCTTTCTCGTTATTTTGCTCTCTCTTCCTTCGAGCTTTTTCTCAAAGGAACCCATACCGGTCCGCTTGCCGGCCCCTTGAAAATCAATTGCCCGACTCCTATTATCGCATTGTGTTGCCGAACCTGTGTGCCCTCTGCCGGCAGTGCCCCTGTCGCCGCCGCATTGTTGTTAATACGTTGACGATGCAGCGGAACAATCGTTTCGGGCATCCGTGATTGTTTTAAAATGAACTCGCTACTTCCCCTAATGAAACGCACGCTGAAGTACCGCGTTCCAGTCTCCCCGACTATGTCCTTTATTCGCGAATGCGTTCCTGTTCGTTTTTCTGCCTAACAGACATACGCGTGCGTGGATTTGAGGCTAGATTCGTTTATGAATATGGATAAAAGAGCGGTCAGCCGACGACGACCTTACGAGCGCAGCGGCCCCAGCGAAATCTAGTTCATTACACCGAATGTGGCAGATGTACCGGCACAGCGAAACCCATTGTTAAGCGTTTATTAATTCCGACTAATTACTTTCATTATTCTCTTCACGCGTGTTACTTACCTCGTATTATTGCTCAGGTCCGCTCTTCTTCGGCTTGCTATAGTATTGTATTTTGATCCAGGTCCCGCCGCCGTGGTCGCGTCCACAGCTCCCCGCAGCAACCGACTAACCGAATGGGAACTGTTAATTTACCTACTAATGCCGACCGCTTCGTTGCGAAGTCGTTGTTTTTCATTAACGTTGACGACGGCGTTTTTATTGAAAATACGAAATAACACGACAGGTCTGCATTAATGATTATGTCATTGTGTTGCGCCCGAAAATTACGTAACAGAAGCGCTGTCATATTTCGCTTAAAAATCAAGAAGAAGAGGGAAAAAAATCATAGATTTATTCGATTAGTGTTCGTAAAAGTATTAAAAATCGAAGTTACAAATAAAACTGAAAAGACAGACGCCTCGCCGTAACGTTCCCGCGTAAATTAGCAACACGTTAAAAAGCCACTGGACTCAACTAGAGAATTGTAAAAGTCGAAAAGTGTACAGAATTTCAAATTGATTACGATGAAAATAAACCTCTAGTTCAGTTTATTTACTTATTTCCTTTCGAATCGTTGGTTTTTAGTTATTAATTGCTATTTGAAATATTCGATAATCGGTAGATTCGTTTTAGCTGTGACAGATGAAATTCGTTAGTGTGACGGTTATTGCAAAAGATACTTCTTATTATTACGCCGTTTTCTGATTCACGGTATTTCGTGTCACATTTTGTTACTTTCCGTCGATTATTCGTTCGTTTTCGCAATTGTTTTTCTTCTTCTTCTTCTTCTTCTTCTTCTTTATAGAGTATTCTCTTAAAGCATTTCCTTTTTTCCTGTTCACCTTTTTCTTTATTCCTATTTTCTAACTTGTATTTCAATCCGCTTCAGGAACAATGCTTTTCGAGACTTCTTTTTTTTTTTTTAGGCACGTCAACTAATGAACTCAGCGCAAGTGGAATTTTCAGAAGTATCAATGTGCGGCAGGAGGATGCTCCACTCGCGAACAAAACACAATTAACTAGTGAACGCGTGCCATGGTAGCTGGCTACTTTTCGTTGTCTATTTGGCGATCTAATCATTTCACCGAAGCTTTTTCGTTTCGGTTCCTGGACTTTTTTTCCCGCTCGTATTTCACTACAGAATTGTACCTCACGATTACGTTTTTTATTAAAAAATAACCAACTAAAACCAATTCTTTTATAAGAATTTTGTTATAGATGACTATCGTTTGGAGATGTCCCGTTGGTCAGATGTTACGTATATATTTTTTCTTTTCTTCACTTGGTTTCCTTTCGCTTTTCGTTCTATCACGAAAACCCAATTCTGTTCTTAATACATAAATGTTGTCTTTATGCGAACCTTTTTGTAGCGTCTTATAGCAGAAAAAAGGAAACACCTCTCTATGTAGCATGTTGGTCCGTATAAAATGCTGAAAAGTCTTAGCACCTGATTTTTTATATATATTTTTTTTTATATTACTATCCGATTTAAAATAAAAATTTAATCGATAATAAAAACAAAAAAAAAAAAAAAGAAAGAAACAAATGTAGATTTTGAGACTTCTGAAACATTTCTTCTTTGTATTGGTATCGATTAGAAGATACAAATAAATTTTAATAGTAAAATTCGATATTCATATTTCCACTATATGTTGTAATGAAAATTTGTTTTCGCTAATATTTATTTGGTTATATTAATTAATAATTAAAAGGATATCTTTAGGGTTTTAACGCTTATTTTAACAACTACTCGGTCAATACCGATATTGTACTCATACTCTGGTACAATTACTAATTAGCAAAAGTTTTCATTAGAATCACTTCCACTCGGTCCAAAGTTACAGGAAATTTAACGTGAAGACGTAACAAACTGTACATGGCGCTACTACGAACGTTGTGAATTCGATTTATCCAACCAGCACTGACTGTGCTACAATTACTAATTAGCAGAGGGTTTCCTTGGAATTACTCCACGCAATCAAAAGTTACACATAATGTAAAGACGTAACAGATTTTAAATGACACTACGGGCGGTTCAAATTCGATTTCTTTAATTCTACATTTCTGTAATAATTAACATTGATCGTTATTGTCAATCGCCTTCTGTAGTACTACTAAAAAGTTTCTTCTCTGAAGATTTATTGTTTAGTTCGATAAGTGTGTCTACTGATGCTCAATGTCACTCGTATGGTACCAGCATTTACCGCGGTACAGTAAAGAATCATTAAAACCAACTGGTTCTTGAAAAGCCAATGATGTAGAATCCAAGTGCGCTGCGATATCTGTATCGGGTAGCGTAGTAGCCTCTAATACAGCTAAGGTGCCAGGCTACCAAATCGGGAGTTGTCTCACGACTTGCTGTTCCCAGTACACCTAATATCTGAAATCAGATGTAAGACATTATAGAAATTATCTGGGCGACAGTAAAGGCAGATTATCTCATAAAAGGAGAAAGGAACTTCTTCAAAGCACATTATGAAAAGAGCTTAACTGCGCAATCCCCGGCGAGTTCTAAAAACAGTTTGGAATGTTCTCTGTCAGCCATTTTACACACTGCCGTACTTTCCTTTTCCAGGAGGTCACTCGACTTTGCTCAATCAATTTATTCGCTACCGGTACTTAATTTTACGCAGATAAATTTAAAATGAGTTCGATATTACAGTTATCTATCGAAGAGGATTATTATGAAACTACCTCGCTTATCCTTAATTACCGAAAATATCGCTACTAAAATCGACATTTTCTTCTCGACAAAATTCTCTCTGATGATGATCTTCACCTTTGCAGATATTATAAAATCTAAAGTAAAAATATCCGCGAGCGTACTTTGTAAAAAAATAGGCCTTCTAAAAAGTTAAAGAAACAAATGGAACTTTTAAAAAAAGAAAGCTACACGAACGACGGTAAAAACCAATTTCGATAATAATTTCTCTCGATTTCATCTTTTCGATATTTTTTCTTTTTTCTTCTTTTTCGCAATTCGGTGCAAACACATTTTTCTCTTCTATATTCCGGAGCCGTAATATTATTATTATATTTTTCCGAAACGCTACAGCCTGTTGTAATCGCGATAAATATTGCAACACTTTGTTGACGGGAACGAGTTCATTGTCGAAGTTTTGCCTCTCAACCGAATAATCACGCACATCCGTGCATGTGCGTGTACAATGCACGCCCATTAAAATACGTGCACACGCATTACCGGACTCGGTTCTATTTAAATGCTACAACTATCGCAACTGTATCGAGCATCTCTTCGCTAGAAAAATATACACCTATGCGTATATTCCGTCGTTTCACCTCCGTTCTTGTTATTGTTTCATATAAAGCAATGCGCAAAATTTTAATATGCAATTGCGTGTAAAACACCAGTTCACCTGACAACCGGAATATGAGTTCAAAAAGAAATTGCCAGCAGACCGTTTATATACGCAGTCGCATCGAATGTAAAGTACGAAAAACGGTGCATAAAAATAAAAAAATTATTTACATCTCAGAGAAAAGCGTCTCAATAACTGAGGCCAATAAAAAAAAAAAAATGATAAAAATGCGTGCGACTGCAGAGTCCTCTATTTAAAAAATTTAACCTTAACTAAATATTTTCGGGAGTTAAACATGTTTCCGAATATATCAACAGTTCCCAATTGAACTAGTTCAGAATCGAAAATTTATCCTACTGTGTTCCTACGCACAGCTGATAACGAGTTCGCATACAAAAAAAAAATATATATATATATACTCGGCTATTTTGGTCTCGCAAGGGGCTGTGCCCATTGACCCTTTTTGCTTACATTTCTATCTCTTTCTCTTCTATACTTTGTATAAAATGATCAAAATTTATAACATAGTTCTAAATCAGTCCATATGAATATAACATAATCACAGAAATCCTATAAAATATAACAAACGTTACATAATATTGGGACATTTTTCGTTACATCAAATTGAGACATTTTTCGTTACATCAAATTGGAACATTTTTCGTTACATCAAATTGGGACATTTTTCGTTACATAAAATTGGGACATTTTTTCTAATGGGGGTAGTTTAAGAATTACGTTGTAATTAATGTACATATATATATATATATGTATATGTATATGTATATGTACGAAGGCCATCCGGAAAGTAGTACCCGTTTGCGCCGTGCGGAGCGCTGGCGTGTAGAGAAGCCGCCAGACAAGTACTAACACTGTATTTGTTGTTTATACACATTGTTAACATTATAATTATGATAAAAATAAATTTCAACACTTTTTTAAAAATTATATATATAATTGTTAAAAAAGTGTTGAAATTTATTTTTATCATAAGTACTAACACGTTCAGTTGTGTTTCAGCTGTCTGTGTGCAAAGTTTCGTCTCGCTGCTATTAACTGAGTTGATTCTGTGAGTGTTTATAATGTTCAAGAAAATAAAAAACGCCGCCAGTTGTGAAGTTTTAGGGCTGTGATTAAATTTCTCAACGCAAGAAATGTGCGACCTTGTGACATTCATCGTCAATTGGAGGAGGTGTATCGGGACAATATTATGGATGAGTTTCACCTGTTCGGCGCTGGCGTCGTAATTTCAACTTGGGAAGAGAGAACAGCCATGATAAGGGGCGTTCGGAACGACCGTCAGTCATTACGGACGAACTGTTGAGTTCAATGAATGAATTCGTGAAGAACGATCGGCGCGTTACAATTCATGAGATCTGTGAACACTTCCCTAATGTTTCACAAACAGTTATTCATGAAATTGTTAAAGAACACCTGCATTATTTGAAAATTTGTACGGGGTGGATCTCTCGTACACTTACTGATGAACACAAAGCCACGCGTATGGCTGCAGCATTGACTTTCTTGAAACATTATTCTTGTGAAGAAGACTCTTTTCTTGACTCGCATAGTCACTGGTGACGAAACATGGATTTCTTATTCAACACCCGAGAAGAAAAGACAATCAATATCGTTCTTCACAAATTCGTTCATTGAACTCGTTCGTCCATAATGACTGATGGTCGTCCCGAACGCCCCTTATCATGGCTGTTCTCTCTTCCCAAGTTGAAATTACGACGCCAGCGCCGAACAGGTGAAACTCATCCATAATATTGTCCCGATACACCTCCTCCAATTGACGATGAATGCCACAAGGTCGCACATTTCTTGCGTTGAGAAATTTAATCACAGCCCTAAAACTTCACAACTGGCGGCGTTTTTTATTTTCTTGAACATTATAAACACTCACAGAATCAACACAGTTAATAGCAGCGAGATGTAACTTTGCACACAGACAGCTAAAACACAACTGAACGTGTTAGTACTTATTCGGCGGCTCCCCTACACGCCATTGCGCGTTTAAAGTGATTTTGTTTATTAATTTTCATTGATGCCGTTAGAAAGATGCTTGATTTTCGAATATCATCTTAAAAAAGGGAGAAAAAAAAAATCATTTATATACACAAAAAATCTACTGGTTTTCTTCAATACCGACTTGACACGCGTATTTTATTACATGTAATTAAAGTAAAAAACACTTAATTCACCAACAAACGTTATAAATACATATATTGCAATTATTAATTTGCCGATCAGTTTCAAATATTAATAACGTCCGGAATTGTGTGACGAAAGAAAACCATCGCGGGGTTTCTATAATGCTACTATTTCACATGTCGTCGTCGCATTAAAAGTCTCGCCAGTTTGATAAATAATGAAGCGAAGCTTTTTAATTTTTACTCTCAAAAAATCGACGGTTGGCCACCCCGATAATTAACACGGTGTAATGCGACAAATTCAAAAATATTCCAAAAACAACACGCTGCAGTTGAAGTGATACTCTACCCCCCAATTGTACGAAGTTTGCAACAGCTCCTAGAAAAATTTATGTTCCCCTTTCACTCAGCATCAGGCTGGGCAGCATTTTGAAAACCTACAATGGAAGAAAATGAAATATCAAATGCTCGATGAATTTGTGCGAGCGAGCTTAGAACGTCTTCATCACGCGATTAATATATTTCACTAATTCTGAATCAGTTTTGGTTAATCTGTTTGCTGGACCTTTTTTCATTTTTTTCGAAACTTTTAATTTATCGACTCTAAAGCTGCGTATTTGTGGGCGACTATATTGCACGTTTTTTTTTCAAAATTACAAAATTAAATGCCAAAAATATTGTGTCGAATAGTTTTCTGCGATTTTTCGTATTCCTATCGAACTACATCGGTGTTTCCCGACTAATTATTACGGTAACTGTGCGATGTCTTTTGTTTTCATACTATTATTATTATTATTACTACTACTATACTACCGGTGATTCGAACGTTACGTAAATTTGTTCGAGCTAAATTCATTTTATGAAACTCGCAATTTACGAGAACATAATCCGGCCGACGAAAAACGCTTCTGCTTTCATTAAGCCTCGTTGCTAACTCCACTTTTCGGAAAAATAACGAAAACCGCGAACGGTCGAAAAAGCCTCTTAACGGTTGCTGCGAGGAAGTAAATTTCCCCTAGAAATCTAACAATGCACTAAGGTACGAGAATAATTGTAGAACAAACTAGAGTCACACGAAACGCTCTTTAGGCATGAAATATATATTGTTACGGATTTCTCTTTGTGCATACGCAAAATCGTGGATTACTGCGCAATTTTAATTTCGGACACACACACATAGGCATTTCGTTAGTTAATTAAAAAAAGATATTAAAGGCAGAATGAGGAGGATCTTCCAGACCATATCTGGCCGCCAATTAATGTAATTCATTAAAATAACAAAAAAAATAAAAAATCGAGCGAACATAAAGTTAATGAACGTAAAGTAAGTCCCATGCCCTTAGTAGGGCGTCAGGAATTGTGCAAGCTTTTCATAATGTACTAAACTCAACGGCACTAATGGGAGTGGGAGGGCCAGTTCTTTTCTACTTGGGATCCGCCTTTACTTCCCCAGATTTCTTTGGTACCCAACTCAATTTCAGGCTGGATAAACCTGGGAGCGACTTGGATCCAGAATGAGACAAGTCTCGAACCGGTGTCCTCTAGCGCCTCAACCGAAAAACAATTAGGTCGAATCAGACTGTTATTTCATCTTCGCGATGAAAATAATTGAAAAAATCCGAAACAGGAATAAGTGAGTAAACTGATTATTTATAACGTTTCTGGCGGGTAACTTTTACGGATAATATTTTTAAACGTAAACAACATAACACAGAGGTCTTCAAAGTCCGTATTAATTAAAAAATTAAAAAATCACGACAAAAATATTTCGCGAGTAATTTGTTTTTTAATTAATAAAAACTTCCGTGTTAATTTTACCTTTAAAAATGTTATTCGTAAACGGATCATGTATCTCTAAACTGGAGACTGAAGAACAAAAATCGGCAAAACAGAAAGCGCTGATTTTTAGTGGGAATCGCGACGAACGATGAAACTCGAAAATATTTCGACTATTTCTGAGAACAGTCTCGGAGACTTCGAAAGTGAACATTATTGATGGTAGTTGAATTTAATTTTTAAAAAAATCCTAAGCGAATAGGAAAACAGTCGACGAGACGCTACGCCCGATTATAAAACTAATAGCGCGCGACATGTGAGAGGCTGAGTTCGACGTAAGTTCCGCAGAATTTGTTCAGGACCGTTTTCAGTTACGGACGGAACTTTCCGGAACTCTCGGATACCTTTTCGGTTGGTAAATTTACAATTGTTCGCCGAGTAATTCCGGAAATCGAGTAGGTCGCTGACGACCGAGAAAAATGTCAGATGTAAAGGTGTAGGGACCGCACGCGGCCTAGGCAGCATCCGCAACAGCGGATTATACTATTTGTCGAATTCGGCGGCCGGCCTATCCTTCGAATTGTTGCGGGAGCGCAATCAGTTGCGGCGTTGGCACTGGGAGCGGCGACGGTGGTCGGGAAAATTTCAGTTACAGTAGAAGTCTCCCGCTGAAAAACGAAGGGACAGAAATTGTTTGGCGGTGATGAGTAATCGTGGGCGATTAAGGCTGAGACAGCTGTTTCACCATTTTTCAAACTTCTCTAAGAACAAGCGCGATTAAATGCCGCTTCTTCGGAAAGCCCCCCGGACCGCTTCTTGCCCAACGCCGCTCAGAAACTTCCTTCTGCAGCTTCGGTGAAAGTTTTCGTTTTACTTTCTCAAAAACTCTTTCTCGCTTTCTAAATTTATACATTGTATACGTTTTACAATGGCCCCATCGACGGCCGTTCTTTTATATAAATATCCGCGCATTTCCATCCGTCGTCGACGTCGACGCTGAGCTTTCCCTTGGAGAAGATCTTTGCCGGACTGGCGAGCTTTTCAACTGGCTGTCGCTCATTTGTCCCGGCTAACTTCCTCTGTCCAGCTTCGCTCTTTAATAGATAACCGTGCTCGGCCACTTTGTCATCGGCCACTATCGTATCGCCCCGAACCCCAGAGCCTTTGAATATTTATCTGAACATGCGGCCGCCGCTAAAACTACTTCGCGACAATAAATTCTTGAAAGAATACGCGTTTCGCGATAGAAAGAAAACAGATCAATGAAATAAACAAAAATAGTCTGCGCCAATTCAGCTATGTGAAAAAATAAGGCTCTTTTGTTTTAATTATACAGTCCGAATTTTGGAAACTGTCTCCCGAAGTGTCGACTTCCAGCGCGTCGATATCTTAATCTGACTCGTTTAGTAACGTCCAGACTTGCAGTGTGCGTACAGTTTCTTCGTATTTTTTTTTTTCTCGGTTCGTTACTACTCTCGGGCGGAGAGGGTCGTGGTGACATGGCCACTATTTTCTGCCACCGCGGTTCTTCCCGGGTTTCGGCTTGATGACTGCTGGATAATCCCGTCGTTAAGAAATTGTTCGCATTATCAGGGGCAAGTTCGCCGTACAGTGCTCGTAACTATCCGGACAACCGGTCATTCACACCGGTTAGGAAAATGAGCACTAATGCAATACTTTTCCGTACCGCGTTGTAAATTGTTTCGATACTGTATTGTTTTCGTTTTCTTCTTGTTCTAAATTAACACCGTACTTCTTGTTACCTGTTAACTGAATAAATAAAACCCGTCGCGGGTTATCTTTAAATATGTCAGCTGCAGATAATCGCGAAAAAGAATCGAGACAGCAAATACCCCGTTGGCCTTTGCGGGAACTTAACTTCCCGACACCAATTCCGGATCTGTACGTCCGTTAAGGTTCACGCAGGGCTTCAAATCCACCTTGGATGGGACAAAAATGTTGGGGCAGGACAGGAGAGAACCCACCAAACCGTGGGTGTTGCGCTTCCATGTTATCTGTCGCGGTCCAGTCAACACTTCCACATAACACCGACACAAACGCGAGTCGCCCAAACTTCACGCACTGCCGTGCCACCTGCATCCGCCTCTTCGCCTGTGAACCTACCGGGGACAGCCGGCTACTACCTAGAAAATATGTCACAAGCTGAGAACGGACGGGGCGATCACACCGTCAGGCACTATTGAAATGCGCGCGGAAAGAGCATTACAAATTTCAATGTCACTGTGTGGTAGAGTATCACGCTTTATATTTTAATTGCTCAAGGGAGGAATATAAAGTCTCAGGT
Organism: Icerya purchasi; assembly: GCA_039619475.1. Lineage (NCBI taxonomy): Eukaryota > Metazoa > Arthropoda > Insecta > Hemiptera > Monophlebidae > Icerya > Icerya purchasi. The sequence continues at coordinate 286,508,915 of CM077116.1, forward strand.
TGCAGAACATCTTGATGCAAGCCATGCAGTGCGGCGTATAGAAAGACCGACACAGAAGATGGTCCGGAGAACACCTATCGAAGCAAATGATGGACCGATTGCTGACGTTGTTCTGGGTGGCGGAGAAGCTTCTCGTATACCCTGGTTGATCCCCCGGTTCGCAAGTTGTGATCATTAATGGCTTTTGAAGGGAAAGAATGCGATGCAGACCGGAAGGATGCGCGCAACAATTATAAGCGCCGGACAGCCCGGCTAAGGCTAGGAGACGATGCACATCGTTCAGGTTTGAATTTCGGGTAGAGCATTTTAAAATCGAAGAGGCAGCAGATGTGCCGGGCTGCATTGTCCAGTTTCCCGCTTGAACAGTGTTACGTACCGAAGTGGGAATACCGTTGTTGGTAGCCAACACACCCATCGGATCTTCTGAGCAAAAAGTTTATAGGTGAACGTTGTTTTAAAGAAACAGCATGTTAGACTGAATTGCGGCAAAGCGCTCAGATTAATGAGCACTGCTGCCATCTGACCACGGGGCCGGAGCGATATCTGATTATGACGATAATAATTCACCTCCCACAACTGCAATTCGAACTAAATGGAAGCCGACAGGCGGAAATATTTGTCCAGGTGACGTTATGCTATCGAAGGATGAATCTCCTCCTTGCATATTGGTCAATGGGCCGTGGTAATGTTCGTGTAATAATGGTAAAAATGGCACAGAAGACACTCTGGCGCACGATACGACAATTAGCGAAGCTGCCAGCCGGACCTGAGGAAACTAATAACAGTAGAAAGACCGCTTAAGTCTTGGTGGCGGAGAATGTTTAGAAATAGTTCGCATAGTCTGGAACGAATGACTCGTGACTCGTGACTTGCATGGCGCACGCAACTCTACTCGGCCGAGTCATTCGCACTAATAGCAGTGCAGAATTTTTTATGCGGTAAATTGTTGTTTTGGTAGTGCGTGATGTTTTCGTTTTCTTCCTTGTTCTATATTAACCGGTTCCTTATTGTTTTTTCGCGTTTTCGCGCTTTTTGTTAGGTCTTAAATGAGTGAAATTAATTTAGTCGCGGGTTATCCTTAACAATCTACTAGACATATATATATACGTATTCCACTAGTATTCCGCTGGTCTTTTATACCTTCCTTATACTAGCCGATTTTGTTCTCTTTCCGCATCAGATGCCCAGTAAGTTTTATTTAAAAAAAAAAAAAAAAAAAAAGAAAGAAGCGCGCTCCGTATTTGATAGCTGTTAAGTGTTTCTTCCAGTGCGGTTCCATTAGTTCTCTCCGGACAGTCCACGGAATTCTAAGAATCCCGGCGGCAAAATGTCTCGTCGTGTTCCGAAGTTGATTTTTCACCATCCGGGTCTTCGTCGCGCGTAATAGAATTGGAAAACCAGCTTCGATTTTCTCGTTGCAAATTCATCTTTTCGTATATATTTGATTTAATCTGGCGAACCATCGACCCCATATCCTTACGAGAGTGCTATTAAAAATTGATATCTACTACGTTTCATAATCTTTCTGTTCGGTTATGTAACGTCCACTCTACCTACGCGTTTTTCATTATTTATGCTAAGGCCATATTATACATTACCGATAGTGTGTCGTAATTAAAACTCTTCCATATCAATGATATAGCACGAATAATTTCATCTCGCACATCGCAGAATTTTCCTCTCGTAATTGGAAAAGGTATACACTTAACTCACGGAAACGACTGATCCCGCAAATAACGAAGCTTTCGGTTTTAATCTATTTTTTCTTATCCTCAGTACGGGGCTCTTTCCACTCTCAAGCAAAATCGTTAAGCTCTATGCTGCAAGTTTTATTGTTGTTTTTGGAAAAATTCACAACCGAAAATAGCAGTATACATTTCTTTTACGATTTCAGTAATTTGGTCTAGGACACGTTGAATCTGTCCGTAGAGGAAACTTCATTATAATTTTACCGTCTCCGACGCGGACACAGTTCCTCATTTCGATGGAAGCCTGAAACGATCCATTTCTCTCTTTGCTAATTAGGTCCCTGTAAAACACACACGCACACACACACACATATCAAAGTAAGCTGCTTATTTCACGCATTTTTGTTATCTTCGCATATTCAGATCAGAGGGGATTTTCACCGAAACAGGTGATTATTTTTTACCTCGCAAAAATTAACTTTTTAATATGAAGAATAAAACTTTTTTAATGAAAAAGGAAAACCGAAGCATAATATAAAGAAAATTAAAAAAACAGGTATATTTTAAGCAGCTTCGGAAGAAACATTTTTGATTCCGAGCGCGGGGACCGTTTTTCGAATAGGCCGAGTTTACATTAGATATTCAAGCGATATAGTGTAATTTCCAGACATTAAACGAAGGAGCGACAGTGATTTGGTACGGTGTTTTTCGATTAGTTGGATTAAAATTTTTCTTCGTAGTAAAATCGCTATTTAAACATCGAAATAAGAACGAATACGATTTAAAATTGCAATCAAAAAAAGCGAAAGAAAGAAGCAACCGGGATCAAGATGAAATTTTATTCGACGACCGTTACACCTTGCACCGATGAAATCACTTCACTGTTCTGGGTGCATTCGTCGTTCGAAAAATCCCTCAGATTAAATTATCCATACCCAAAAAAAGATTTTTTTGCTTCGGTGGCGCTTTTATCTTTCGCATACTCTAATACATGAGCAATACACGCCCATACTTTCAGTGATAATTCAAAGTTTTTCCCTCTACAAGTTAGACTGCTGCTTTCGTTACTCTTGTTATGACACACACCTCTTAAATCTTCCGCTTGCTTTTCCTTCCTTCGTAGACCTCGGCTACGCGAACTTCCTAATTAAAGCTCATATTACCGAAAACCATTCTATTATTTTATTCCGGCTTGATAGATCTTTCATCTGGCTGTTCCTTTTCCTGTGCCTATTCTAATATTTCCTTATCGCGAACCTCATTCTGTTGTCGACAAATATCCTCAGTTGTCGAGCACAGGAAAATAGAATAACTTTGTTTATCCTGCGTTTTATCTAATTCTAGTCGGCGACCGATGTTTATGTTCCGACAGAAATATTAAAAATGGATCCAGAATTACGATTTTCTCGTGGCTTTTTTTGCCCCTCGAACTACCTCCGTAATGGCGATTAAAAGAGAAAGCTGCTCTTATCAAATCCAAAGATTACCGTTGTGCTCATAGAAAGCACCCGGTCGAATATGTTCAAATTGCAATCTATTAAAAATACAATTATCATTTACGATAACGGCTTAACGGTATAACGGCTTAACGGGCTCGCCATATAGTTGGCGAGTCTAAACTAAAAAGAAAAAAAAAATTGCACTTCCGTCTGAAAATCGAAATTGTAGCAAAATATTACGACAAGTTTTTTGTTTCCCAGTTGAATTTTTTATTTGGAATTCGCTGAAAACTTTACTTTTCATTTTCGCTCCGAATAGTTCGAATATATGATGACGCAGAGAGTAAATAAATAAAATAAAGCTGCATTATTGTGTGTTATATCGCCTTGTAAGAGGAGTCATGTAATTGGCAAAAGCCGTGATTTATCGACACGGACCCAGTTTCAGAATTACGTAAGCGAAATAATACGTTCGATAATAAATAATGTCGCGCAGTGTTGCCTTATCATCGGATTTATTTTATTTTAAAAGCATAAATCAGACCCCAAAAATTTTTCGCTCGCTCCGAACGGGAAAATAAAAAAGTTCATTTAACGCGAACAGACTTGTAACAATTGTGAATAAAATCGATTTTTTACAGAAATGAGGCTCGAAAGAAAATTAAAAATCAGACAACGTCTGTAATGTTAAAAAAAACAAAAATCTGAGTGATTTTTTTTTCTTCTTGCTTCGGTTTTATTTTTAAACGCGAAACAATGTTTAAACTAAATGTTCTTCATAAAACTCTGTTCGCACGCGCGGCGAATTTTAACTTCCATTCTTTTTTTCCCGTTTGCAAATTACTGTTCTTGGCTGCCGATTTTGCCATCTGGCGGATTTATTTGTTTTTGCCATACAAAAAATCCGATTTCTGCTTTTAATTGTCAACGAAAGGAGAGATAACGCAAGCTGTGTAATTGTAAAGAGCTCTGGTACTTTCACGAAAAATGGAACTGAAAATAGCGTACCGGATTAAAATGCCATTCCACAAAAGCTATATATGGGCGTGGAGCAAATGAATGTATTCCAATATGTAAAAATTACTTTTATTAATAACTGTTGAACAAATAGTAATGTGTAATAAGCAATGTTGATGTTATTTAAATTTTAGAAAAAACATAAAAACAACGCGTAAATTCTGATAAAACAAAAATTATTGTTTATCATTACGTTAAGCTCTCAACTATAATTAATAAAAAAAAAAGGTCGACTAAAAAATCGTTTTTTTTTTTTTTTTTGTATTTGCCTTTTTTGGTAGCTTTTTTTATACGTAGAATATGTTCCGAATAGGATTTGGCTGGGAAAAAAGTTTATAAAAAAGGATATTGCGTAACCGTGGAACGCACCTTCTCAGAAAAAATTACGAAAAAATAGACTTGGCGCAGTAGAGCGTATTTTACACCTTAATATTTTTGAAATTCAATGTTAACATTCTATGGTAAGTATTGAGGCGGGGATTAGAGCAGGCTGAATTATAAATTGACAGTTTCGGCAGCCCAATTTCGTTCGGTCGTGCAGCGACGAAATTTTTTTCTTTTGCTCATCGGAGCTATTTTTGGACCAGCTTAGATGTGTGGAACAACGATTGGCCTGGAGCCGGGGATTTTGCTGCCTAGGCAGATTTCGATTTCGTAGCAGCGTCTCAGTGTGGCTTAGTGAGAGTATCCCCGACAGCTCTAACTCCATTGCTCTATAAGGGGGGTTGTTCTGACGCGTCCGGTTGATCTCCGCAGTTAGTCGAGCAGCTCTGGCATGGCTTTTATCTGTTTCTTTTGTCACTGATAGTGTTCGCCAGCGGTACGTTGTGGAAATCGTCGTTTGAATCTGGTCACTCTAAAATCGCGGTATTATCCTCCTATCGAACAGTAATTGTTGTTTTTTTCCCTGTCACTTTTTCCCCACCTTATTCAAAGATTTGTTAGTTTTGGTTTTTTCTAGAAAATAATTGTTTTTTTTTGTTTTCTTATTTACGTGTACTATCGCGGCTAATTTGAGCAGAAAAGGCAAAATAGAAGTTCGAATGATCGCGCGGGAAAAATTCGTAAAAAAAGTTCAAACGGAATTAGTATAGTAAAGAATGTGATACAGAATAGGTAAGTACATCGGCAAACAAGCCAATTACGACGAAGTGCCTGTTGACATAACCTCTTATTTTTAGGTTTCTTAAATGTTTTTTTCCTTTCTCAGCACGCTTTTTTTAAGTATAAATTTTTGTAATAGTGACGTTACATTTTTTAAAACAAATGGTGCAAGGGTTGCTTCCGAGTTAGTGGCGCAATGCTCCTCTGTTCGACTCGTTTTTGTGATTTCTCAGAAATCGTCGTTTAATGTTTGCTATGCGTATGAGACGGGAGGAGGCCTGCGAGATATTTAAAAATGTTTTGTGTTCTTTTAGACTATATATCGTCATTCAGTAATAATATACATTACTCTTTTCTCGAAAACTTGCACATAACATCGAAATCCGTTTTCGAAATCTTTCAGAAATAAGCGGTTAATGAAGAAATTTATCTGAATTCTGCAGCTGGAAATGAACCTTTGCACTTGAATGTGTCAGGAGATAGCTCCTGGAAAAAGAAACGTCATTATTTAGCGTTGCACCATAAATGAGAAACTTTACGAATAAAGTTATGGATGTTGTCGTTAAATCGGCGTACTGCCAAAGCTGCGCCAATTGGAAATGAAAAAAAAAAAAAAAAAAAGAGGTTCAAGCGAGTATGATATAGATGGAAGGAAAGTCACGACGAAGAGTGCAATGCAAACCATCATCGAATTGCCGGAGAAATGGAAGTTGACGCGGTAAGAGAAATGTTTACGCGATCGACTGAAAACTATATAGGCAACAAAAATCCGCAGCACTCGTATACTGTCCGGCAGGCAAAGAGAGTTGGTGCAAGTAGCGCGTGGCTGAAGCTGACGGTACTCTAGAATCATTTAAGCATAAGCCTGCTCTATCAGAAAAAGTTGAAGATGCCATTAAATCCGATTTCGAAGAAACCTTATAGTCAGATGATTTAAGAAATCGATGTTTAGAAGGTGACACTTATAATTCGAACGAGTCCGTCAACGCTTGCATATGGAAGCTCGTGCCGAAACATCTGCACTACGGCGCTGAAATTGCCACTTATATAGCGATCTGTTTATTTAATGAAGGTCATACTACTATATTAAAAATTATAGATTTGTTGGGAATCGTCGTTGGACTCGACGTAAACAACTTTGTCAAGGTAGCAGATGATGCGCGTATAAATGCTGCTAAAAATAGTATGACAGCTAGCACAAGATCAGCTGCATTATCAAGGAAATCGGACCAACTGTCTCAATTGCAACTTTCCGGAGTCAAAGAAGCCTGGAATCGCTGATTAGCCGCAAAGTATGTAATTAGTCTCTCTTTACCTTCCGAAAAACATTAACCAAATCTTTAAACGCGTTTCCTGAAAAACCACGTTTTTTAAACTGTTGGGAACTGTAGCTCAAAAACTAATTGACGTATCATGTTTTTATTATTATTATTATTATTATTATTATTATTATTATTATTATTATTATTATTATTTTAAAGTACATTAAATGTATCGAAACTTATACGAATGGAAATGATTGATTTTGCTGTTATTTCTTTTTCTTTCTATAACACATTAAAAAGCGAATAAAAGGTGAAAAATCGGTACCGAAAATTCGCATGCGCCATTTTATTAATTTTCGACTTTTTGTCCATATTATTGGTACGAGCTCTAACAAATATCATATATTTTACAAATTTTTTCGAAATTTTAATTTAAAATAATTTTTACAGGTACTAAAGTTCTCACCGATGGAACGCCTTTTTTTTTTTGGACGATCTCATTACGGAGCGAATAACTAATTCCCATGTGATTATTTTTTTTTACTAAAAAAAACTTTTTTTTCCATAACCTAAGACTTATTAAATAAGTATAAGAAGCCTCGAGTACTTCATTTACTTCCTTCTATGAAAAAAAAAATCCAGAAAATCATGTAATTTTTGGGTCGCTTGGTGAGAACCTCCCCTTAATTGCATTTAAATACTGTGAAGTAAATTGTCTGGCGGAATGCGATTAAATTGAAAGTTTAAAACAGTTAAACTTAACAAATAAAATATTAATAATATTGATGAATAAAAATTACGCTAACTCTTTTACAGAAATATAATACTTTTTACATTTTCACATACTGTATTTCCAAAAATACATATTTTCGAGGGAGTTTTTTTTTTTTTTTTTTTTATTATTTCTATTTATTTAACGACGCTCGGCAGCTAGGTAATTTGCGTCATGACTGTAATCTATAAGTTGCTATACATATTACATGCTTTTAAAAAGTTGAGTAAGATGTTAACATTATTCGTATTATCGGCTAGTATATAATTAATGCTTAAATTAATGTCATCGTAAAGACCGTCTTTCTTTTTCATATTTTTGACAATTGATCGATATGTGGTACACCGTCAGTTCATACTGACATTCTGAGCAGAGAGGCAATTCGTTGTTTTGGAAAAGGTAATTGTACGTCAATATTTGTTATGTCCAATTCTTAGGCGGGCTATCACGACCTTCTTCTCTGTACGGTTTTGTCGGAACGATGTTCACCAGTTCGATAGTATCGCTTTAAACGCATAGAGTTTGGCGTAGCGTGCAGTTTAATTCGGCGCATAGGATTTTGCCTGTTACGCCTACCGGTCGCGTTGTTGCGAGTTTTGATTTATAAAATTGCAGGAAGACCGATTATTTTTTTGTATGCTGGCTTGCGCGGAAAGAACGATAGGTTTAAAAAATATTTTAACGTCAGGAAGTTGCGTTGAATAGGTCGATTTCCGCGAGTACTACAATCAGCCGCATTGCTGTGTTTGAAATAATGTCCAGCTTTTTTAACTCTTTGCTCATTCCACTGTTATACAGAATGAATTCGTAGACCATTTTTGAACATTAACACAATGATTTTTTACCTGCACCCCATCTTGTGTGGGCCATAATTTTTAATATGTTTAATGCTTTATAGCATTTCATCTGTAGAAGCTGGATGCGAGTCTACCAATTTAATTTTTTGTCAAAGGTTATTCCCAGGATTTTTACGGTGTTTGAAGTTTTGATGGTTTTACCAGATATCCGGATATTGCAAGATGTTGTTAGTGAGCGCTGTATTCCAAATGTGGCACATTCTGTTTTGGTTGCGGAGAAGGTTTAGCCTTGAGTTTCTGCCCATTTTACGAGATCGTTGGTGGTGTGTTAAAGAATTATATTTCAATGCTGTTTATGTCATTACCTGATTGGTAAATTATTAGGTCATCAGCAAAGAGACTATGTCGAACCGGCGGATTAATGATTTTACTTATTTTGTTGATACCGATAATAAATAATGTCGATCCTTCTGATATACAATTTTCAAGCGTTTGTTTTTCGGACAATACATTATTCTTACTGGAAATGTTCTATCATTGCCAAACGTCTATCTATGCCCACCATTTTGACAGATTGTCGAGTATATTACATATCTCCAGATTCGGTCGAAGGCCTTTTCAAGATCGAAACTAACCACCATCGTGTATATATTGTTTGTTTACAAAACCGTCGCATATATGTTGCTGCAGTTTTACCAGGGAGTCTATCGCACTTCTATTTGGTCTGAATCCGAACTGCATTGAGCTTATCAATTCGCTGTCTTCCAGTATACGAATCAATCTGCTATTTACTATTGTTTCCATTAATTTGCTCATAGGACTATTTAATGAGATATATTGGACGGCAACTATTTACATCAAAGCGGTCTTTCCCAGATTTAAGCAATGGAATGATGTGTGCAGTTTTCCAGATTTCCGGTATCTTGATGGTTTTCCAGATTATATTGTGTATAACTGTAATAGCTTTTGTAAAGAAGTCGTATTTATATGTTTAATCAGTTTAATGTGAACGTTGTCTGGACCAGCTGCGCAGAGCTTTCCATCGACTGTAAAGCAGATTTTAGTTTCTTGTAGGTGATCTGGAGATTGTAATCTTCGTCTGAGTAGGTGTTTAGGTCTGCGGTAGTCTATTCGTGTGCTCTCTTAATTTCTTTGAATTTGTCGCAGTATCCTTTATTGGATGAGGCGGAGTAGTAGTGATTAGAACATTTTTTTGCTATTTCATCTTGGTTTGTTATTATTTGATCTGATGACTTTATCGTCGTGATATGGTTGGAAAGTTGTTTGTTAGAAAGTCGTTTAATTTGATTCCAGACTACGTTAATTAGGGTGAACGCGTTTATATTTGATATGAATTTGGACCATGCGTTTCTTTTTGCTTCGATGATAATTCGTCTACATTTGGCTCTGGCCATTTTAAACAATCTTAGCTGTTCTTCACATGGATGTCTTTTGTATTTGGAAAGTAGCTTTCATTATTCCACCAGATTGTTTGTCTGCGTACATTATTAGACTTAAGTAACGTTTGAGTCACTCTAATGATCTTTTCTGTAATTGCATTACTAATTTCATTAACGTCTGTGCTGTTATGTGGTATTGTCAGGTTCAACTGTGACGAGTACGTGTTCAAATTCGTTTTTTTGACATTCCATGCGGGAAATCGAGTTAGTATTTTCTCTAAAATTCTTAATCTCCGGATATATTAGAAAAAGTATAACGACAAAAGGCAGCTCCTACTTACTGACCCGGAGATGGAAAGAAAAAAAAGAGAGTTTTTAAATAACAATTCGAAACATAATTAAACACGATCGATTTTGAAACTGAAAAAACTAATAGAGCAATTAACTCATTTATCAGCGCACCTTAGGAATCAAAGCATTCACTCCCCGTGCTCGGCAAAGTGTCTCATATTTACCACACGTCGTAAGACGGTTACAGTGTTACGATTTCGCATCAGTTACCATAATTACAGCTACACAGTGTATAGCGTAGCGGCGGATAATCACCCCAAAATCTAACCTACTGTGTAGCAAATGCTTGCAGCCTAAATTTCGGATCTTCTCGAATACATTTCCGGATGGTACTTTAATATAGCGAACCCTATTTTCTGCAAGATTTGGAAAAACAATTTCATACTCACCGACGTCAATTTTGGTTTTTTCGAAGAGTTATTTGAAAAGCTCCTTAAACGTAACCGCGTAAAAGGAGGCAGAATCACGATAATTCTTTACCATCATCAAAAATGGCATATTTTATAAGTCAATCCGTCACTGAATTACGAATAAGGTGTGTAGCGCTGTCGCCTATAATGTTACACTTGTTTCTGACGTGGACACATTAGGCTTTGTAATATTCCGACTGTGAAGCGTGTGTGTATATGGGTCCACCCACACGCCACATTCAACAGCCTACTTCATTTACCCTGTACTGCAATTATTAAAAAGGCCTTATCAAGCTATCAGCCGCATCTACAGACTAATCACTTTAAGTACGTGTCACCGGTGACTCCGATACCGATTTAATAGGAAAAACTGAAAAGGCGCAACAGAATGAGGTCGATTTGTTTCCGGGGAAGAATATTAACAACGTGTGGTTTCCGCAGCATATTATTGTCATAATTATTTTAAATTTTTTCCCCGCTATAAATATTTAACCGCTGTGATTGCTAATGAAAATATTTCTTATTAATTTTTAAAAAAATGCTTTTTTTACAAAAAATAAATACCGATTTCAAGGTTTGTTATAAAAATGCACTAAAAAGTAAAAAATAATTACTCCCGATAAAAAAAGCATATATCAGAGTGATATAACTTAAGGTAATATCGTAATTCTTATACAACATTAACTTTTTGGAATTGCCATCAAATTCATGTTACAATATCTAGGAACAATTTAATGAACATTTAATGCAGTTTTTAATTGTTATTTTAACAATTTCTAGGGTTATACTTGAATTGTTTTCTTGTTAAAAATCAATTTTTTTTTCACATTATTCTCCATATTTTATACTTAAAAAACATCGATTTCTTTACTTTGAATTGAATTTCCACGGTAAAAACATCAAAAGCCGTATTTTCATGGTAATTTGATAAATTTATAGTATTTTAAGTCAATAAATCTAACCCGACGGTGAAACCAATCATGAATGAAAAGCATTCAAAAAGCTTCAATCTCCCGCATTATTAACGATAACTCAAAAACTACCGGTCAGATCTTGATCAAATTTAAATGGGACCACATGAGAAGCACCACCTTTCAAAAAAAAGAAGAATCGTCAAAATCGGTTCACCTAGAAGAAAGTTCTGAGGTAACACACATAAAAAAATAAATATAAAATAAATACAGTCGAATTGAATACCTCCTCCATTTTTTAAGTCGGTAAAAAAAGGAATAAAAAATGTATTATGCTGGATTTTGACTATATCTATATAGAAATAGACAAAGACAAAATAGTTCGGTACCTTTTTCTCCTCTGTTTATTAACCGATTTTGTTCTTTTTTTTTTTTTTTTTTCTATTTAGTATCTGTTGACAATCTTTAGTGTCATCGGTAAAACAACTTTGGGGACAGTTTTTTTTCTTATTTAAATGAAAAAGTAATACAAAAACTGATTAAAGTACATCAATATATACCTATCTTTTGTAGCTACGCACTGATTCCAGCGTTTTTTTTCAATTTTCGTAACATTTCTGGAAAGCTTCAACTGACACTTCTCCAACTATTCTCGCGACGGACTGCTGGATGTCAACTATCAAATGCGTTCCTTTTACGACTTGTTTGATCCCCCGAGCGAACATGAAAAAGTCGTACTGGAGCAACATTCGAATGCCGTTTGAGAAGAGAACAACTGCGGCACACTGAAAGCGCGATAGCACGGAGCACTGTCGTCTTCGCAACCCCTCTGACGACCCTTTTTCGCAACCGTTCGAGTACTTTGAGAAAGAAGTGTTGATTCGTAGTCTGTGAGGTTCCATGCGTACCATCCCGTTGCTATCCAGGAAGTAAATCATCATTGTTTTCACTTTTGACTGGCTCATGTTTGCTTTTTTCGGTCTAGCTGAGCCAGCAGGTAGTCACTGTTGGTTTTTTTGCTTCCGGATCATTCTGAAAAAACCAAGTTTCGTCACCCGTAGTATTGCGTAATCTAGAAGGGTTGTATCATGTCCAATCTTGAACTGATGTCTTTGTTGCTCCGAAAGGTTTTTTGGAATCGGATCTTTGCGCAAAGTTTTTTTTCACGGACAAATCTTCACCTACAATCTTTCAATTTGTGTTTATTTCGGACAATATTCGAACAGTTAATTGTCGATCTTGACGCATAAAAGTGCGCACATGCTGCACGTTGTTGTCAGTTCGAACTCGAATCAGCCTCTCGGTTCGCGGCTCATCTTCGACACTTTCTCGATCGTCGTTTTTAAATCTCCTTTACGCCACATACCGGAATACGTGAGCACGGCTTCATCACCGAACACATTAATAACTACTTGATCAAATGTTTTCTTCGCAGACTGGCCGAGTTTTGTACACAATTTCATTGCGAAATTACGCCTCTCCGTAATGGTGACAAGTAACACGTACACATATTTGAGCAATAAAACACAAAACCAGGAAAGGATCGTACGAGATTAGCAAAATTGTCTATCGGTAGAGAAGGGGTAGAAGGTTAACCGCCCGGAGTCTCAGGTTCGTAGTGTTACCATATACGCTCGGGAAAAAAATCAGTCTTATTATTTAATTGTCGGACAAATCTTCTGTCATTTTAATCCGCCACTAAAAGTTGTTGTTAATACTGTACATTAAATAAGATAATATTCCTTTTTGTTTATTTGTTGTTGTTTTGTTTTTTTTTCCGTAAACGGCATAATTGAGCATTTATCCGAATTAAAGTGTAACCATGTCAATTTCATATTATTCCGCACCAAATTTCAGTCACATCGATGATAAATAATGATAATAATCGCTTAGCGTTTCTACTCGGAAATATTATATCATTTGTGAAAGTTACAGTAGCGGGACTAAATTAAAGTTTCGTGAAAATGGGAGAATCATAACTATTGTAAAAAGCATACGGCCTACGATCAAGTAAAGATCTAAATAATAAAATTTATTTCTATTTTCTAAATCGTGTGATATTCTGATTTTGTTTTAATTATGACGATCAACTTTATCAGATGCTTTAGAAAACTTCGAATCTACCTGTCCCGCCTTATTAACTGTAAAGATTATGAACTTTGAGTAAAGCACTATCTTTCGCAATCTATGTTGAAAGGTAATTTTAATTTATCTTCTCATCTTCCGCGCGCAATATTTATTCTAATGATTTTTTGCCGGAACATTAAAGCGGTAGTATACTAATAAATTTCTGTTACCAGGTTTAAACACTGGATAGTTTTTAAGTCACCCGACGACGACCAATCGAAAGTTTTTAATATTATATTGAACCGATATCTCTTATTGGTTGCAGTAATGCATCGGAACAGTATTTAAATATTATTCCGATGCAATTCGGCCAGAGCGCCCGTTTAATAAATGCTTGCTGCCTTTCTAATTGGCTTCAATTGTAAAGGTATTACTAGTATAAAATTTGTTTTATACGTTGCCTGTTTGCCTGCTATATTTCGACCAACAAATCTGCCATCTCTTTACCCTATTTCTCATCTTCATCTCTGATTGCGTCTTCTTTTCGCATTACAACAATATATTCTTTTAGTGTAATCGCTCGAAGAAATGTGTTGGATTATCACGGCGAGAATTATCCGGTGGTACACCTTTTATTACGATTTCTCAATCTCGTCTAGTACATCTTTTATTTCTATCTTCAATGTTTTCTTTTACAATATCGGTTTTAAATATCATCGATGTGAGATTCTATTAGTGGATTTTCGTCGACATAACCTGTGTACCTCTTTAATTTCTTCGTCCGTTATTTGTTACAGCTACAACCTCTACCGTTTCTACTAATATTTCCTTCAGATTTTCATTCTCTTTTCACAAAACTCGATGCCGTTCGACATTTTTGTTGATCCGCGTCTTTAATAATTCTTAAATTTCACTGACGGCTAATAATGTTTTTTCCTTTCCTCTGTTAGATTTTAGAAAAATGTTGATCAACAGCAACGTATTTAACTCTGATATCTATTTATTCTCATTAAAAGTTTGAACTGAATCATTAACACGTATTACTGAAGAAGAACCCCATTAGGACGACTTCTTAACTGCCTTACAATATAGACATTTCACCGTCATTCTATGTTCACCGAAACACGGTCGCTTATCGCATTCCGAATCATCTTCGTTGCAGATTTCTGAACATTCGGCACAGTGTTGTGGTAATATTTTGAATAAACAGATAAGAAGGAAATATGATCTGTACCAGTGGGACGGGTACACTAGCGTATACCACAGATAATGCACGGTACGTAACATTGTAAATTGTAAAGGGAAACGATTAATTCTCATAGAACAGATAAAGGGCAACATGAGATATTGAGAATAATTATAATATTTCCGGAAAAAATTACGGCCAGGACACAATCGAGTACCAGCGAACTCGACTACGTTAAATACTTTATCAGTAAAAATGCACCAGTTGAAGACCAGAACGGTTGCAGACTGCCGTACAAGGATCCGCGTATTAGTCATGTGTGGTTCTATGTGTCGCTCAATCGGCGCAGAGTTCATCAACCGAGAGCTTAGCGGCCTCTTTGTGCCGCAAAAGTACGATGCAAGAGACTCTGCAACAGATCGTCAGTCTCTCGCATTCACAAGAGGCAGCGCAAAACCGGAATTTTCACCTCCGTTCCCGTTTACTTCTTACATAAACGTCTCCGATAAACGTCAGCATCGAACGGAATTTCAGAGCAAATTTAAAAATCGATTACTTATCAGAAATTAAAAGAAATCGATTAGTAATATACTCGTCTTTTTTGGGGTTTTTTTTTCTTCATAAAATGATTTCGCACGCGCCCGTTTCCAACTTATTATGAATTTTTATGTAAAAGTGCAATAAACAAACGATTAACTATATCAAAACCGTTTTTAATATTTTTTCCATTTAATTTTTCTTTTTTTGTTTACTTTTTATCCAAACTGGCCTTTTCCGTAGTTAACCGAACAATCGAATTCCACGAGCAGTATCACCGAGCCATTGTCAATATTCCGCGCAAAACATTAACGTAAGTAAATAAAGTAGGTCCCATACCCTTGACAGGGCGTAGGGATTGTGAAGTTAAGGTTCACAATATACTAAGCTCAACGGCAATAATGAGAGTAGCGGGGCCAGTTCCTTTCTCTCGGCCGCCTTTACATTCCCGGATTTCTCCGGTACCCAATTATTTCAGGCTGGGTAAATTTTGGAGCGACTTGGATCCGGGACAAGACAAGTCTCGAACCCATGACCTCTAACTTGGCAGCCAAGCACCTTAACCACTAAGCCACCACGCTGTCTAAACATTAACGTACTAAAACGAAAAAAAAATGATGTGTTTATACATTAGTCAAGTTAGGTCCACTTTATTCGAAAAGCCAACGTTCATGTTCCTTTTGGGAGGATGGCTTTTCCACTTGCAGATCATTGTACAGATTGTCGTTTCTCAACGATCCCCATTATCGTATACGAAGCAACTTGCTCGGAACCACCCGAATTTCGGTTTTTGATAGTTACGCGCAACCGCACATCCGGGGACGGCTTTCGACGGTATGTATTAGACGGTGACACTCGAATTGCGCACCGTTGTTTACCTGGGCCGACGGTTAAAAAAGGTTCGGTAATCTAAACAGTCGAATTGCGCACCGAAAGTTTGCCGGTATGAAATATAAAAAAAAACGAACGAAAAGGTGGTTCCAAAACTGATGGCCGTTTTATAACATTCGAATGTTCAATGGCCGCTCAACATTTTTACGCATCATCGTATACTTAAAACATGATATTTAAAATCCGTCAACGAAAAACAATAACACCGATTTATGCATTAAAACGATTTCCTCTATAATGACGGTTTATCAAAAAATATTTCGGAATACGCCAGGTTAATTTTAAAAATATATACCAATTGTTTAAACTTCCAGTTTCACTTTTCGTTTACGAAATAAATATTATATACTACTTTTGATAAATAACTGTGACATATTTATGTTCTCATTTATAATCATTAAAATTTGATTCTGGCTTTTGCAATTTGCTAGTTAGCTCAACCTTTAGTAATTTAACATACACCTAACGGTCTATTTACATTTATGATCCTTTATCTTTCTGTTATTATAATAATAGATGCCTCTAATTTGTCGAACTCAACACATTTGTATTTTTAATGCAAATTAATCAGCTGATATGAACGTACTTTGTATTAATGTGAAACACAAGCTTCGTGAAATATAATGTGCGCTGAAAATTCTACATATTCAGTTAGAAATTATTATAATTTACATTATTTTATATAATATTCGCTCAAAAAATTATTCTATTTTACGCAACGTTCCTTAAACGTGTACGTTTCTAGAAAAGGTTTTTTCTAAGCAACCGAAATATTATTCCAAATAGCAAACGTTCCCCATCGAGATATGATAAGACGTTTTGTTTAGCCATTCGGAAGAAATCAGAGATTAAAACGAACAAAGCCGACAGATTTATTATAAATAAACGGTAATAATTAAAAATGATTAAAATACAGGTAGCGGAAATCCTTATCGCTGGATTAGGAGCTCCACAAATCAGTCATGCTGTGTTAAAAGAATTGCTAGATAGCCCAGAGCTAGTTCCAAAATTGCTGGAAATAATAATAAAAAAAAAAAAAAAAAAAAAACTATTTTCGAACGGTTATCAGCGGTGATAATATTATTAATAATAGTTGAAAGTCGCGAAAAAAAGTAAATCAATGAATTGAGAGCAGCAGCGCGGCCAGGTTACCCGAGGAAAATAGAACCGGCGAGCAATTGTGCAGTTGAAACAAACGTAATGTGGTGGGCGGTGGAACCGAGTATTAACAGCGAGAAATTGAAGAAATCAAAATTAAGGATGGTGGAAGGGTCATATGTGTAGATGGAAAGAGCGACAAATCGAAGAAGTGGAAATGAACGATTACAGTTTAAAGTGAAATGTATTACATATTTCAGTAACATATTACAGACTCGAATGATCGCAAAGTGATGATTGGATGAAATTTCTTAGGAATCAGCTAAATTTAAATACATTGTCGCCTTTTTGGTCGATACATACGGTATAATTAATATAAATTTTTTGCGCCATTTTCTGAACATTTTTATTTTTATTATCATTATTGTTATTATTATTATTATTATTATTATTATCGAAGTGATCGGATGTGTTTGTTTGTGCTCATTTTTAAATTCAGTTTTTTAACGTGCGCATCAATAATTACATGTACAATTTTGTAACATCAGTTTAATAAGTACGTTACATTAGTAAGTAATACATAAAACTATCTTTACATATGTAATTAATTTACATTCATTCAATAATATTTACGCGATTCCAACTGCTGATTTTAAAATAAAAAACTTTATTGGCTTTCATAATGACAAATAATTGCCCTAAATGTTCAGATTTACTACCAGCTAATGGAGAATATATTCACTGTAACGGATGCAATAGTGATTTACACTTTGACTGTAGTGGAGTAAGTGTAAATACTCATAAAAGAATGGGTGGCCCTGCTAAACAAGCTTGGCGCTGCACTTTTTGTCGAGATAAAAATAATTCTTCAGATTCAGACACCGCCCAGATGATAATTTCTATCAGAAATGAATTACAGCCATTAAATGATAAAATTGCGCTACTAGTATCTAAGCTAGATTCTCTGGAATCCTTATATAAAACCTCGCAAGAAAAACTATCGGAAACAGTTGAATTGTTGCATGAGGTCAAAAGAGATAATGCTGACTTGCGAGCTCAAAATAATGATCTTCAATGCCGTATTGAACAACTAGAGCAGCATACCAGGAAAAATAACGTAGTGATTTCAAATGTACCATTTACTCAAAATGAGGACTTAAACCAATTGGTTCTCAAAATAGGCGAGTCCACTGGAACAGTAATTTCTTCATTGGATATCGACATATGCCATCGTCTCCGCAAATTACCACATCAACAAAGCGCCAACATTGTTGTGCGACTATGTCGTCGCCAGAAAAAGTTTGAATTATTAAAAAACTGCCGCATAAAACGTCCAACTTTGAATGATATTGGTTTCGGCAGTTCGTCAGCCAAAATTCCATTTTATATTTCTGAGCAGCTTACCACAACGAACGCAAAACTCTTGCAGGAGGCTAGAACATTAAGGTCCAGCTCTGGCTGGAAGTTCATATGGGTAAGAGATGGCAAGATCCTCGCGCGCAGAGACGAAAAAGCTCCAGTGATCAGAATCACCTCGTTTGAACAGGTTACTGGATTGAAGAAGGTAGCAGTATGACTAGTTTTTCTTAATAGTTCACTAATTCCATTTATAATTATTAGTTTTAACCATGTAAGTTTTGTACTCTTGGTCTTTGAATTTTCAGCGGTGAAGTTTAATGTTTATAATTATGATAATCTAACATTTAATTTTATTCTAAATTTTATCCTCGTCTTCATATTTACTATTATAACAATTCCCTTCTTCCACTTTAATTCCATTATCCAGCTATTTTTAATTAGTAACATACTTTTTACTTTTACTTATCATACTCGTTCTCCAAACTTTTTTCTTAATCTGAGATCCTTTGTCCACTTCTCTAAATCATTCCTATTCATAGTTTACGTAGTAACTACTCTCTTATACATACTCGAACATGTAATCTTATTTAGTATGTTTAACACAAATGCGGTTTACATCTTTAAAAAATGTAAAACTTAGAGCTTCTCAAGAACCGGAAAATTTAAATAATTTAACCTATTGTTGATATATTAAATTGTTATATTTCAGAACATAAACCTCAATCACTCCTATGACTCTCAATACTTTCAAAATTTTCACTTTAAATGTAAGTAGCCTCAGAGCGCACTTTGATGATCTATTAGTTTTACTAAAAGAATCTAAATCTGAATACGACATTTTAGTTTTAACGGAAACATGGTTAAATAAAGACGAATTACCACGGTATGTAATACCAGGTTACATTATTCGTGAAAATTGCAGAATAATTAAAAGATCGGGAGGTATAATTATGTATATAAAAAATAGCATTGAATTTTCCGATATCAATATATCTATTGCATCTGGAAACATAATCTGTATAAAAGTTAAATTAAACGCAAATCGTTATCTCTCAATTGTTGGAATTTATCAATTCTGTGATTCCTTGTACTCCGATTTTTTAAAAGACTTAACGAACATTATAAATGTACTAACCGATTTTGCTGTAATCACCGGAGATATAAATATAAATTTACTAAACAACGTTAAAAGTATGAACTATCTAAATTTACTAAGTACAAATGGATTCAAAAGTTTCGTAAAACAACCAACCTTCCATCGCTTTCATGATACTTACTCTTCGTGTTTAGATCACTTATTTGTCCGTGAAATTAAAAATCCAAATATAAGCTTAGAGATAACTGCTGACATCATCCCTTGCAGCTTTTCAGATCACTCTATCTTAAACATAAACTTAATATTTAACTGTAATTATAAATCGAAACAAAATTTTCCAACAGATTACGTCGATAAACAATTATTTAGAAACAACTTAAAGCAAGCTAACTTAAATGAAATATATCACAATTCTTTATCAATTGACCATAAATTTGAATTATTTATTACCATTATTAAAAATGTTCTAGATCGTTCGAAGAGACTAACTCCACACGTTAAACATCACCGCAAAAGATCAGAATGGGTTACAGATGAAGTAATAAAACTATCGTCACAAAAAAACTCTTTATATTTGTTAGCTAAACAATATCCTACTAATAAATCATTACTCGCTCACTTTAAATCTATCTCCAGACAACTTCAAATGTTAATTCGGATTACGAAAAAAAAAACTATTATTCCAAAAAATTACAAAATTTTAGCGACAATCCTAAAAAATACTGGACATAAATCAAACAAGTAACTGGTAAAAACAAAAAACCTGTTCTAAATTAGGTTAACATAAACGGCTCACTATTATCAGTTACAGACAATGAATATCTTGTATCGAATTCCTTCAACAATTATTTCTTGGATATAATAAAAACAATGAACAACAAAATGTGTGTTATTACAGATATTTCTAATGTTCCACAGCAAACTCCTAATTCCTTCGGATTTGTTGATTTTATCAATGACGACATAAAAAATGCTATTCTATCACTACCAAATAAACATTCGTATGGTTTTGATGGTATTTCAATTGTTCTTATTAAAGACAACTTAGACTTCTTTATAACACCATTAACCCATTTAATAAATGAATCCATTAAAGCAGGAATATTTCCAACTGCATTAAAATTAGGTATTATTACTCCGATATTTAAAAATAGTGATCCAAAATTGATCTCAAATTACAGACCGATTTGTTTATTATCTACCTTCGCGAAAATTTTCGAAAAATGTGTTAAATTAAGAATGTTGAATTTTTTAAATAAAACAAAATTCTTCAGTGATAATCAGTACGGTTTCTTACAACAAAAATGTACAGACGATGCACTATTTAACCATGTAACATCTATTTCAAATGACCTAGAGGCAGGCCTTACGGTAGTGGCGGTATATTTAGATTTCTGCAAAGCTTTTGATGTTGTTGACCATAAAATTCTTTTAAAAAAGCTATTTGCATGCGGTTTCCGAGGAGCAATTTATAACTGGTTCTGTACCTATTTATCCATTAGACAATACGTAACAAAAATAAATAATACTATCAGCAACAGTGTTATACAAGAACATGGCGTGCCGCAAGGTAGTATTCTCGGGCCTCTACTTTTTCTAATTTACATTAACGATCTTTGTAATTTAAACGTATCAGGCAAAATCTTTAGCTACGCGGATGATACCGTTCTTCTTGTTAGTTACCGATACCCCAATTTACTACAACAACTAGTACAGACTGACGTTAATAAAATACATAACTGGATGAATAGTAATCGAATAAGTTTAAATGTTAGTAAGACTAAATATTTAATTTACAGCCATCTTCCCCAAGCCAGATGGGATAAGTTAAAAATACAGTGGCATAATGACACTCTAATAGATAGAGCGTATGAAGTAAAATATCTAGGAGTATATCTTGACTGCAAACTGATATGGAATGCTCATTTAACACACTTATCTAGTAGACTTAGAAAACTAAATTATTTAATTTACTATCTAGAGCAATTTTTTAATCGCAAACAAATGTCGACACTGTATCTTGCACTATACCAACCAATTCTTTCATATGGAATAATACACTGGGGCAGTGCAGCTACATATCACATTGCCCCCATCGCTTATTTACAAAAATCAGTTTTTAAAAAAATTAATAATAATGGAGCAATCAATCTTTTAGATTTAAGAAATCTTTACTTCGTGAATCTGTTAATTTATGTTTTAAAAAATAAAGATAAATTTGAAATTGTATATCGTTCTGGTACAACAAGAGCGTCTAATAAAGAAATTGCGTGTTTACCACCATACAACAAATACCATACTAGGATGCAGGCTAGATATATGGGGTCGATATTATACAATTCGATGCCAGAAACATTAAAATTAAAATTACGAAACTACAAATACAAACGCAAAACTCTAATTGAATATGTTTCGAGCAACAAGATACAGCTATGAAATTCAGTGTTACCTTAATTTATTAATTTAAATGTTAATCATTAAGGAACTACATTTCTTTTTATTTCTTTCGTTTTTAATTTCAATGTATACAATTATTAGCACAGCAGATGAAGTTTACTCAATCATTCAATACCATAACATATATAAAATCTGAGCATATATGCAAACGATCTTTATTGAGCTTATGTAATATACAAAACTTCTTCACAAATTATTAAAACTAATCATATAATTAAATAAAACTTATATCTAACTCCAATTTATAATGCTATTGCAAATATTTACTACTGTGCAGTGTTCTCAAATCATATGCTATAACTTATACTACCTAGTTTCCCATTAATTGAAATTTAAAATTTAAAATTTTCGTTTTTCTCAATAATAATTACTACCACACTTATTTAAAAAATAAAAACAATTTTCTGTATTTAATAATAATTATAAATACCATCGCCTACATTTTAATTATGTTAACAGATTTATACCAAAAGCAGACTTATCTTACATTTCATTTCCATTACTTTGTTATTTTCTTCAGAATATTATTTAAAAACTACTTATTTATATTCTTACACATTATAACCACCACTACAAACCAACATTATAATTATTACGATTATCACCATTATTATTGTAATCACTATTACTGTTATCAAAATTATTGTTATTTTTATTATTTTATTACTATTAATATTCTTATCCTTATTATTACAATTTTATTTTTATCATTTTAAATCACAGCTGAAGTATTCACAAGGAGTACTCTGGGAGTGGGGTATAGGTGAGATAAAACTTAAGTTAGAATTATCGCATATATCTATATATATGTATTTAGGTGTACCTGTATGTGTATGTTTACTTATGTGTTGGTGTGAGTTTTACATGTGTATATATGTGTGTTTGGGTGTATGTGCAGATGTGTATTCATGCACATGAGTATACATAGGTGCATATGTCTATGCATGTGTAGTGTGTGTGTAGGTGTTATAAAGGATGTATGTATGTATAGGTGTATGTGTGTGTATGTATATATATATATATATATATATATATATATATATATTTATTTATTTATTTATGTGTGGACGTGTGTGTATTTATGTGTGAATATGTGTGTATTTATGTGTATATGTATATTCAGGCATATTCAATTATAACTGTTTTTCTTATGTTTTTTTTTTTTTTTACACTATAAAATCACTCGATATGCAAATTGTAAACATGGCCTAAAAAATGGTATAAATATATGTAAGTGCATATATATGCGTGCATGTGCTCATGCACATGTGTGTGTCAGCATATGTCTATTTTCATACGTCAAGAATATATTACAAAAAAAAAAAAAAAAAAAAAAAAAAAGATCTTAGCTATATTAATTACTGGTTTAGGTCATGTGCTCATACTTATATTCCACTACTCGCGCTGCTTTTGCGCATATGTGGATCATTATATTAATGTTATAACTCTTTAATATTTAAAATATTATACAATAAACTGATTTGATTTGATTTGATTTGATTATTATTATTATTATTATTATTATTATTATTGTTATTGTTATTGTTATTGTTATTATTAATATTTTCTTTTGCGATTTATTTTTTTAGTTCACTTATTCGTGATTTTTTCCACTTTTCCAAAACTTTACATTCAAACTGAGCCAGTTATTCAAGCTGCACGAAAAATGAACATTAAAATGCAAAATTTTACTCGTAGGTAACGAAGCTCTATGACTCTTCACGAAACGTTTTAGTAATTTTAAAATCGTCAACCACCATTTAAGGCGTGTTCCGACACCAAATTCTCCCTTAATCTTTTTCAGAATTTTCTACTCGATTCCTTTAACACGTGCTACAAACGGTAATGTTATCGAATTTATTAAGTAATTTTGTTGTACCGGGTATGTGTGTGGTCATTATGCAGGATACGCAGGTATGATACAAAGGAAGGAGCATGAACCTAATTTTAACTGCTGAATTCTGTTTAGCTTGTTTCCTGTTGACGAGCGGTGAACTCTTGCGTTGTTCACATAATAACAACATATCTTTTACAAGATAACGTAATAATGGATTATTTTCTAACAATATTTTGGAACAGAAAAACTTTTACATCTTCTTTCCATCGCGTGAAACGTCCATCACAGGTTCGGATCTTCCCTTCATCAAAAAGAGGGGGAAAAAAGAAATATTGCACAGGGATCGGAGTTCAACGAAAATCTTACTCGCGGGGAATAGAATGAAAAACGAAAATTATACTAATTCAATTCTTACGGCAATTTACTTTGCCATGTCCTCTAAGAGAATCGAATGTAAAATGATAGAAAAAATAAATGGAAGATTATTAGAAGATTATTACCATAAAATTTATTAACAGGCTTCTTTTTACGTATTTTTGACAAATGTACATTTTTAATTTGTGTCTATCATTGGATTTTTTTTTTTGAGAAAAAAAAGCAAAAACAGGTAAATCAATTTAACAGATATTTAAAAAAAAAAAAATCAAGGAAAAACTATTTTTTTAAATAATTTACAGCAAATTATATCGAAGGAAATGATTTGAAATCAATTACGCGAACGATTACTCCATTATCCGCGGGCATTTCATGTGAATGAGCAGGCCCGTGCCCAGAATTTTGAAAATGGCGAGAGGTGGGGGTGAAAATTTTCTTGACACATTTATTTTATAAATAACAATACATTTTTCACTAGTGTGCATACTATTAATAATTTTTATCATTTTGATTCATATATTAATAATTTACATAAATGAATTTTACCCCATATAAACACTAATAAAAATTATATATGTTATTGATTATACTCGTAATAAAAAATTTTGCATAAAATATTAATGAACTGCCTAAAAATATGAAGCATATTTTTTCTTTTCTCTTTTAAAGGTAAGAACACTCTAAAAAATCATCAATATTTATTTTAAATCATGGGGGGACACAGCCTTGCGAATGCGTTATAAATTGAATACCACTTTAAATAAGACCTGGTCACGAATAATTCTCAGATGCATGTACAATTATCGATCTATTAATTACGGGTCGCTATGCAAGTACACGTAATATTAGAATAACTGTTATCGCACTGCCTTTTTAAGCAATATTGTATATACCAAATTGCTATGCAAACCGTAAATACGCATATTTCATCATGAAATAACATTTAAGCTCTCGGGTAAACACGTATATGTACGGCCAAAAAAAAACTCCATTATTTTTATATTATTTTTTCGCGCGTCATCTTAAGTCAGATCAGATAACTAGGATATTCCTATACAAAATTATTTGTAAAATGGAAAAAAAAATAAAAAAGAGTTTACTATTCCTATTTAATTTTCGGACGTAGAAATTGATTTTACTACTATCTTTTATATAAAAACGAAACGCTTGCAACATTTCTGTCGAGTTTGTCGCCGACCAAAAACGATGATTACTCACTGTGGAAAGTGACCAAACGTTTTAAACGGCCAACTATGTGTATTCCACCAATACAAAAACCCGACAGTAGCTGGGCTCGTACTAACTTCAATAAAGCGGCGCTTTTTGCCAGTTATCTTTACGATGTATTTACACCAAATCCTCAAGCTGCTGACTCCACAGATATCCTCGAATACCTGGATAAACCGCTGCAAATGAGTTTACCTATAACACCGGTTGCCCCCAGGTGAGATACAGCAACTCTTCAAAAATATGAAACGGAAAAAGTGCCCCGGATTTGACTTAATCACAGCAA
The DNA here is from genome assembly GCA_039619475.1 of Icerya purchasi. Lineage (NCBI taxonomy): Eukaryota > Metazoa > Arthropoda > Insecta > Hemiptera > Monophlebidae > Icerya > Icerya purchasi. Next base: position 286,534,485 of record CM077116.1, read on the forward strand.
AGCTTTTAAATGAGTTACCACGCAAAAGTATTGTATTTATAACACAAATATATAACGCTGTTCTTCGCAATCAATATTTCCCACTAGCTTGGAAGTTCTCACAGATAATTGTTATACCGAAGCCTGGAAACCCGTCTGAGGTGGTATCATCATATAGACCGATCTCGTTGCTTCCTGTCCTCTCAAAGATACTGGAAAAATTAATTTTAAAACGGTTGTTTCCAATATTATCTAACAATACAATTATTCCTGATTTTCAATTTGGTTTTCGTAAGAACCATAACACTATAGAACAGGTTCACAGATTAACAAAGATTATTGAAAATAGCTTGGAAAACAAGAATATTTGTACGGCCGCGTTTCTGGATGTCCAGCAGGCTTTCGATAATGAAATCAAGGATTATTATGTAAAATTAAACTTCTGCTTCCTCACTCCTTCTATCTACTATTTAAATCATATATACAAGAAAGATATTTTCGAGTGAAAATAACCGATGAATACTCAGATATTTTTCCGGTAAGGGCCGGGGTTCCACAGGGGAGCGTTCTGGGTCCAATATTGTACCTGATCTACACGACCGACTTCCCGATGCTGGATAATACAGAAGTAGCTTTGTACGCGGATGACGCAGCCATCCTGGCCGTTGATAAGTGTGAAAACACAGCCACAGAAAAACTGCAGGAGTCATTTCGGCATGTGGAAACTTGGCTAAAACGATGGCGCATAGTAGTCAATGAAAGTAAGTCGACGCATATTTCATTCACAAATCGAAAAATTGAACGCCTGCCAATCAAAATAAATAACGTCGTAATACCACATGCCAATAACGTAAAATATTTAGGCATGCACTTGGACGCTAGGCTGACCTGGGGTACTCGCATTCAAAAAAAAATGGAGCATTTGAGGTTTAAAACTAGAACCATGTCGTGGTTGTTAGCTAAGAGATCGGGCTTATCGTTAGACAATAAAACTCTGTTATATAAAATAGCTCTAAAACCGATCTGGCTGTACGGTATACAGCTGTGGGGCTGCGCAAAAACATCGAATTTACAGAAAATACAACGATATCAAAATAGGGTACTGAGAACCATTACTGCAGCCCCCTGGTACGTCTCAAATTATACCCTCCATAATGACTTGAATGTCATGTCTGTGGAGGATGAAATCAAAAAACAAGCAAATAAACATGTTGCCCGACTTAGCATCCATATGAACCCACTTGCTAACAATCTGCTGGATAACTCCGGTGAAATACGTAGACTGTGGCGAAATAAGCCTCTAGACCTTGTCCAGCCATTATAAAGTTCAGAGGGAGTACTGCTGAGTACTACCCCTCCACAAAACATTAAACATTCTTTATCGCAATAAATTAATCGCTAAATGACCACTAAAACCGGTCAGTTGTGATGGGAAAAAAAAAAAAAAATCTTTTATAGGAAAGAAATTAGCTCTGTTACCCACGGCTTCGGTGGCACATTTATCACCTTTTTCTTTAATCGCTGCTGTCATCTTGTAATATTTGTTTTTTAGTCTCATACTATTTATTTAACAATTCACTTGCTTAAGCTTGAAATGAAAATGGATTTTATTATTTCTCGATTTTCAATTAAAATTTGTATATAAACAAAACTGCATTAATACGTGGTAATAACAAAGTTTTTTTTTTTTCTACAGAATTTTTATTATTTGGGAGTTCTTTATTTTATTATTTCCTTCTATATAACATTATATTGAATTAAATAATTTCGAAATATAAATATATAACGCGTTAAAAGTCTATTTGATACGTCGCCGATTAAATTCTTTTTTTGTTTTTAAACTGCTCAAACATGTGTAACGTGTCAGCTTCATAACCGGCAGCCGAAATTGATTAACCTTCGTCTAATAAAAACAATTCAATTTTCAAGTCGCTAACAGTCGTATACGTTATCAGAATAGAATATAAACAGGGACAACGTATATCTGGAGTGTTGGTAAACACCGAACAAATCAAGAAAAGGAAACCAATTCGGAAAGAGATCACATTATTAAATCGCTTGAGAAAAAAAGAAAAAATTCGATTTCGTAATCAAAATACCGTTCTCTCTTGTTAACGTAAACAAATAATCACGCCAAAACTAACACTCTGACAGAAATATAGGGAGCTTTTTTACTTTTTTTTGCAATACGATGTAAACTGTTTGACAAAGATACAGTTTTTTCTTTATGTTTGCTAATACGGTTTCACAGAGATATCATCGTCTCCGTCTAACACCAATAATTTTGGCCATATAAATTTTAAACTGTTGCAGTTTCTAAAATACTTGCGGTATCGCCACCGAACAAATCATATAATATTTTCCATTTCTTTTGGCCATAGTGTGATATACTCAGTTTCGCTAAAATAAGGTACACAACCCTTCTTCATTTGTAGATTATCGAAGTTTAAAAAAAAAAAAAAAATGCAAACATTTAAGATCTCCATCCAAACCTAATTTTTAAAAAGTTATTACACTTCATTGAAAACAGTTTTTGCAACCTATTTTCACCCCTTAAATAGTTCGAATTTCTAAAAAATTATTCTTATTTGATATTTTCAACATACGGTTAATGATATGTTCATGTGCAATTTTAACTATCTAGTGTGTAAGTGATTTCGGTTGTAGCGCGATTATTATTTTATGCCCAAAAAAACAGGGCGAACCCCTTTTCTACCGTTAAAATTTAGAAGCTTTTTAAGAAAACATCTCTTTATATGCATTTTTTGAAAAACAATTTTTTAACCGCTTTTCATCCTTTAAAGTACGAAATTTTTAAAAAAGCTCTTTATAATGAAATTTTACGTTATAAAGTTACCATTCATTTGAGCTGTATTCTGATTTTTTTTTTTTTTTTTTTTTAAACGAGGCACTGCACTTTTTCCCCTTAAAATTTCAAGGATTAAACAAAAATCTACAGACTTTTAGTAGACCGTATAAGGGGCATTTTCACACGAAATTACAATTTGTTAGAACTATTTGTACTGAAATTGGGGAACACTGCGTATTTTTCGGAAAATGCTTTTCTACCCTTTTTTCAGCCTTTAAACTTCGTATTTTCAAAAGAAAAAAAAAAACCTTTCTTATTTGACATCTTCGGTGCATGCATAATGTTCATATAATTTCGCTAGCGTAAATGGTTCCGTTTAGTTTTTTAAAAACCCCCGCATAATTTTAATTTTTCAATGTATTTTTGCATGCCATAAGTACATTATATCATTATGCCGCCACATGTAAATTTGCAATTTCATGGTTTTTCTCGGTACACGTTAATTACTACTCGAATATTTTTGGATTTTCTCTTTTATATTTCAACTTTTTGTTGTAACCGGGCTTGCAATAATCAGCGGCTCCGCGATTCAAGTGAAAATTATCTACCTGCTGACTACTGGTTGTTACAGATAGATAAGATTGTGTTAATTGTTTAATTTAATTGTGTTATATAGTTGTTTTTTTTTGTCCGTTAATCGTTCATTTTTGACAGCGTATCAATTTTTATGTATTCATCTGACTAATTGTATGTTCTGTTTTCTGTTTTATAACTTTTCTAGTCCAAATGATTTGTAGAAGAAGAAATTAAATTTTCCTAGCACTATAATAATTATCGTTCGAACGTGATATAAAAGTTACTGTCGCACTGTAAATTCCATGTATTAGAACGTAATTTTAATCACATTTTTTTTTTCGTCGCTCGACTTTTCCGAGCAAATAATAAAATTTCAGTTTAGCCCGCCCTTATGTCCGATTCCGCGGCGAGAAAAGTGAAACCTTCCCCACTTTCCTCCGCGATCAAAAATGAACTGTACTTTTATTATCATTATTTCTTTTACAAAGCTCAATACGTGACCCGGAATGCTCGATACGTGATTGCGATTCAAATAAATTTCGTAACCGGGGAAAAGTAGGAATGAGAGGTGAAGCTGTATCAAGTAGCACTAGTACAGTAGGGACAGATATATTTCCGAAATAATATTGAGCTCTCTGACGCCGCCGGACATTAGTTGATGTACCAAACTCGAACTGGAGATGCAAATATAGATTCGTGATTGGAAGTTAATCACAACGGTGAAGCGAATAATAATTCGCGCATTATTCTACAATATGAGAACCAAAAACGTAATCAACGAAAACTCGGAAAAATCGTTTACTGGCCGATTTACTGCAAAAATTTAATAAAAATGCACTAAAGAGTAAAAATTACTCGATAAGCTAATCACGATTATTCTTGAATATTTTCAATACTTCCAGTTTCGTTACACAGAATTTAAATTGCAATAATTAAAAGACACTATACGGAAATATCATTTACGGTTTCTTAATCGTTGCAATAATTTTAAATTTGTGTCGACACACTAATAACATCAATGTCGTTTAAGGACAGACTTATTATATCTTTTTTAAATAATCTAAATTATCCGTTATTTTTTACTTTTTGCTGGTTTTTTTTGTTGTTGGTTTTTTTTGTTTTTTTTAATGTTTAGAGTAAGTCGGTACATTGTTAAGGAGATAATTTTATTTCGCAACTTTTAGTATAAATATTTTTCGGTAATGACATTACAGCAAGGAAATCTGTACTATGTTAAGTTAGATATTAATTCAAGTGTTCTACAGTGCCGAGAAAGTACATTTTCCGATCTGCATTTGAATAAATTAACATTGGAATTACTTCAGGGGTGGTCCCGACGTATTTATAAACCATCTTTATTTTAGTTTCCGGAGTCCATATTAATGAAATTTGACTGCATTGAGTGTGTTCATCTCTAGGGGAATTACCCCTTTATTGAGACGTTATTTAACGATTAGAGAGTCCAGTACTCTCCGATATTCACCGGTATTAATGATCATCACTGCCGGGTATGAGTCTGTATAGTCAAAAGTCTTAAGAACGTAAAGATGGAATATATTTCTGTCAGTGAACAGCTTACAAATGACGTTATGAGGGTTTCAAATTCGCCTTTTTCTTTATTCGAATCTACATTTCCTGCGTAAACTAGCGTTGACTATAATTTTAGAGATTTTTGTTTGGCTATATGAAAAATTGGATTTCTTTTCAATCATTCACGGTAAACAATATTTTGATAATATTTTAAGTTAATTTTGTCATGTGGCCCCCCTTTGATAACGTTCACCTTCCTGCAATTCTTGACATAATGCTCTTAATTAAAAATTCCGGTCCACTTTGCTTCTCTTATTATTACTCATTTTCAGTGTAATTCTTTCCTCTCCCTTCAATTCTGCCAGAAGATTTATTTTTTTTTTTACTGTTTTATTGAGCTTGTCAGCTACGGACGATTACCCATCAAGAGGGAAGAACGTAGGACAAAAGGAAACTGAGGACACTAAGAAAGTTATTCGGGGAAGATGGAGACGGCCAGAACTACTATGGAGAGATAGCAAGGGGGTCAAAAAAGATCGGTACTAGAACTCGTGCAATTAGCAGTCCGAAGGGCAATAAATATGTAGACGAAAAAATATAAAGGGTACCTTAGAGGAAAGGAAATCATGTCTTGTTAGCCGTTATAACAAGATTAATTTATCGAAAGTTTAAATAAGGTATATCTTACTTCATCAACATCGCTTCTATTCCTCTTAACTCTACTTCGCTTCTTTTTTTTTTACTGACGATGTGTTCATCTATTCCTCCGATCGCAATAATCAGCGAACTTCTGTCTTCAAAACTCTCTAATGCTAAAGATGCCCTTTTCAATATTCATCTCTTTATTTCTCCCCTTAAATCCTCGTCTGTTGCCTTTTTACTCTTCGTCCTTTCGATCTTTCTTTGATTCGTGTTAAAATGACGGTCCAATTTCCCTTGCAAACTTCTTTCGCTATTTAAGAATCTTTATTATTGACGGACGTTTCCCCTTTCGTATTCTATATCTGTCCTCTCTTAAAACGCTTAATCTCTGTTATAAGCTCTTTCTCGTACTGATTCGGTAGGCGATCCCTGTATCCTACTCATGTTTTATAAATAACTTTTTTTCCACCCTGGATTGCTCTATTTACGGCAACTCGTTCACGTCTCTTCTTTCAAAATTATATCGCATTCGAAATACCTACCGGTTATGTGTTTACACTAGTGTATACACGCTCGATGTATTTAACATGGTTTTCATCCGATAATCGTCATCGTACAGCGCAGGCGAATGTATAAACATAATCTATACATTTACAAAAGTAATTACAGAGGCCACGAGTAGCAGCTCCGGAATAAGAACTGTAGATCTGACTAAAAGGTCTGGCGATATCTTAAATAATAGGGAAATACGCTTGAAAAAAGTGAGCGGCACTCAGAGGTTAAGAACAGATAAATAACAAAACCGGTTTAAAGAACGGACCTAAATTCCCTGATTTATAATGATGCTCCATTCTAAAAAGCTGGCCAATAATGTAAGAAATAGTTTCATACTTACACGGCTTAAATGAACAGACAAAAAAACGAATCGAACTAGTTCAGAGTGAACACGTGCCTGTGTTGGAAATAACACAGTTGCGCGCAGATATTTGAAAACCGTTTAAGAAAGAGTCGGAGCGGAAAGGAGAAGTACAAAAAGAAAAATGAAATAATGGAAGGACCGCCGTAAAAAGTCAGGGAAAACAAGTGAAATTAAGTGTAGTCGCCCGCAGCCAACCGAGGCAACTGGCAGAAGAATTACAGATACGGGTTAAAGAAGAGGGCATGTATACACAGTTGTCGGGATAACGATATTCCCGATTGCTAAAATACATCATTTAAGAACTGACGGAATGTAAATATTCTTCGCGTTATTAATTAAATGAACTCAAAGTGCACATTCGAGGCAATTAACGTCATCAAAGTTGATTACGTATCATCGAAATTTATGCAACTTTCAATTTATAGTTCACAGAAGTTGCCGAAGTAAACGGCGAAGGAAAAAGGGCCAACTTTGCGATAAAGAAGCGAATTTTTATGGAAATGTTTCGCTGAATTCCTGGTCCGCGCTCGTTGCCTATGTGCCGGCAAAATGTGAAGAATAACGAGATACGGTAGTTGGCCGTGCAAGTCATTCAGTCAATAAGCGGCCTCGCTAAATTGAGCGTTTTAATTATTAAACTTTCTTCGCGCAGCTCACCGTCTTCATTCTGCCGAGCCAATGTTCGTATCGGCCACGGCCGCTTTCTATCGGTAGCGCGTCTATCTGCGGCACCAGGCGTTCTAGGCAGTTAAAAGTGATTACCGTTTCAGGCGCATTGTTTGGCAATGTTTCGTCAAAGTTTTCGCAGCGAGTTCCTTCAGCAAATACGGTCCCGAAAGTCGGAAAAAGGGCAGCTTTAGGAATTTTATAAGACTATTTAGCCGTAGCCGGTGGCTGCTTTTGTTCTCTTAGATATCGTGTCGATTTATCAACGCGTCCGGATGAACTTGTAATACTTTACGGCCGATTTTATACAGTTCTCGTTTTTACAGATCGATTTAGAAAGCTTGCAGCAGGGAAAAAAAACTTGAAAAGTTTCAGACGGTTTGCTGATCGATCGTCCAAATTCGACTACTCCGGTTTTGCAATTCATAGCATACAGAGTTCAGTTTCGGAGAGTAATTTTTGAGATAAGGTTTTTCCTTTTTTAATTTCACCGCTTGATTTATCGTCATTCGTGATTTATCAGAAACGGATTAATAATCCTGATGGGCCATTTCGTCTAAGAACACCAGTAATTCATTACGTAAATTAAAATTAACCAAAGTAAATAAAACTATTTCTTACTTTATAGAACTACTTTATTTTTTTTTATTTACTTTTTCTTTCTTTGTATTCCATCAGTCGGATGAATATTGCATTATATTTAATATTATTGAAAATAGTAAGCGCGAAAATAGGCTTAATTTATTGCGATAAAATAATTTTCTTCGAACGTTTAACTATAGAACTTCTATTACAAATCAGGACTGAGGGCCAAGGGGTTGTCCATTTTGTCATGTTATCTTCTCTTGTTACGAACTAGTTTTTTCCAATTTTAGACTGATTTAACAGCGGAATAATAATAACGTCTCCCGCTGATTTATAATAACCTCGTAGAATATAAATTTTGGAAATTTACACTTGTAAAATTTTCTGTCTCACAGTCGACCCCCCCCCCCCCCAACACACACACACACCTTTTTTAATGCAGCCCATGCGCCGTGTAAATGTAAAACGCGCCAACATCCGGTTACTCTGTATGAACCGGTTTAGTTTAATGTATCCGATTAATATCACAGTTAAAGCTTGTCCGGATTGATAATCAACATCGATTCGACATCGATTCAGTCGTAATGCAATAATGTTAATACATCATATGGTTGATCAGTGGTGGAACGGACTGTAAACAAAGGGAGCACACGGTTGGAGACACATTCAGAGACAGATTCGTACAGAAGTATGCGCGACTCAGTCTGCTTAGCATATTGAAAATTGTCTGCATGTCATTTCGCCACCAAGCCTATATTTTTTTGTTTTTTTTCTTTCGTTTAATTTAAGCTATATTCACTTAGTTCCTCTTTTGTGAAAGCTATATTTTTCAATAGCCTAACTTCTAGCTATAATTTTTCGTGCATCCGGTTTGAAGCGGCAAGAAAAATTCATTCTAAATATTCTAACCGATGTAATCAAATTAATAATACTGCCGACAGAGGAATATACTACTGTTCAGTAATAAAATAAACACTGACAATGAGATGGTTCGCTGTAATTACTACGACGATGCTGTGTTTATTTTATTTTTTAATAATGCGTTCGCGGTTTTATTAATTTCATTATGAGCAATGCGGAGAAACAGTCGATTTATATGACTTGATAAATGATGCTCGAGCTTCTCTTAGTGTCTTTCGTTAAATTCATCATTCTACTCCTAACTGGTTTCTGGCTAAGTAATTGAAAGAAAAATAAATCGGTAAATTTAATGAAATACACCAAAAATACGAAATTATTATTAACCTTGTAGTTTTAATCGACAAGTTTACTAGCGGCTGCCTGTTGAATTAATACCGAGTGTGAAACAAATCAAAACGAAACGAGTATGCAAAATGTAGAAACCCTGAAAAGGAACATTTATCAAAATTGACGACAAAAAAAAAAAAAAAAAGGTCGCAGAATCAAAACTTCAAAACGATGTATTCCACGAATGAAGTATAGTAATAAGTTTATGTTAATGAATGCGATCCAGAACACATAAATAGCCCATAAAGAGATTGTTTCTCTCTAAAAAAAAAAAAAAAAAAATGGAAAGCGAATTGGGAATAACGAAATTTAAGAAGTGGAAAACTTATGAAGAACGACGAAAAAATCGGAAGAACACCATAAATAAAATGGAAAAATGATTAAAAATCGAATAAAAGAATCGAAATACACTAAATACAGTTTATTTGCACCGAACTGAAATCGGAAAACCAGCGAATAACAACGAAACGATTGAGAAGTGTGCATGCGTTGTGACTTGCTGAGATAGTACGAGTGTCCGATACTAGGTGCCGCCCTACGGGACATCCCCCTATATAACAAGGAAAAAGATCGAAATGCTGTGGAAGATGTCTAAGTTCAGAAAGAAGAAAAAAGAGGAGGGATTGAGCGTAATAAAAAGAAGGTAGAAAAAACGAAAGAAAAATGTCATGAAATAAGCGATCAAAAGCAATAAGATAAAAAAGAAGAAAGAAAATAAAAAATAAGACGGTCGGTTGAGAAAAAGGAAAAAGCGTAGGAGATTGAAATAGGTAAATAGACGATACGAGTGAAAATTAGAAAAGTTTATGGTGTGAGCAAAAAAAGGAAATACCGAAATAAACAGCAACAGTAAAATTAGTAAATGAAATACAAAAATAGAATAAAATAAAACAAATAAAAGGCCAAATAGGAAAACAAAATTACGTAATAAAGTAATTGTTTCTCATTTTGATTAGTACCGATTCTTCAGAGCTGTGCAATTCTAAAAAGAAATCTGGAACGATTTTGCTGCGGAGAAGAAATATTTTTCTGGCGAGATTTCAGCGAGCCCAGAAGGCCATTACGGAAAATAAGATTAGAGCTGAGAATTTTGAAAGTTTCGATGTCGACGACTGATTATCGGAATTATGCGAATATTAAACGGCTGAGAGCAGAGCGTATATTTACAGGATGATTTAGTAAAGGGAATGCAACGTCTGCAACGTAGTCGGAAAAAGTCACATCGAAAGGAAATTAAAGAGTAAAATAGGTCCGATGGACGCAATGATATCGCGCAATTAAGTCCTTTTCATGGTGTATAACTTCAGTATGCATCCAAAACTACTGCGTTTATTATTAGAAATACAACAATGTTTACGAATAGAAAAACAACATTCGTATTCTTTATAAGGCACTTATATGCTCTCAGTTAAAACATTGTTCAATAATATGCTATGATAAATATAATAAAATTAGTGAAAATAATGTTCAGTTAAAATTCTTAGGATATCTTTATTTTCGTACGGTTAAAACTTTCCCAAAGTATATGAATCATGTTACCTTGAATAAATTATTACGTTTCAAAAATTTACATACCAGAGACGGAAACATGCTAAATTAATATTTGTACACGATATATGTATGCGTTGCGCGAATCAGAGATGAGTATCTATTTCGAAAAATACTTTTCGAAATATTAAGCTTCCGTCTGCAGTCTATCTGTACAATACATTATAAATCGAATATCCGAAAATTGATACACACTTCCATAATAGAATTAAGTATTCGCAATTATTTTAAATTTGATTTTTAGGAATATTTCACCACAATTTTCATCTAAAAGATTCTCGATTGGTGGTCACGGAGGATAAATATGTTCTCCTTTAAAGCAACCTGTGTATGCTAGAATATTTTTCATGTACGAATATCGCAGTTGTTTTTGTATCTAATATTAATGAGTAGTGTGTCGGATTAATATGCACTAAAAATATGCACGAAAATATGCATTAAAAATTTTATAATAGATAGTGTATATTGAAAAAATAAAATAAAATCTTTTTTCTTTTTCGCTTCAAATTTTTATTATCATGCTGCTTTTTCTTTCATTTAATTTATATTAAAAACCCATTAAACTATAAATCTAAATTTTAAAATTATTACATTTAATAGTAAGAATTTTTTCTAAATTTTCAACACGGAAATTATATCTTGCGGCTGATAACATAGCTTTCATTACGAAAAACGACCTCTCTCAAGATACAATTAGTAAATATTTAAATGCGGCCAATTCAGATGGAGTATATGAGATTTTGTTTTTATCTGACACTCTGTCTAATTGATTCAAAATTGCAAATGATGTGCTAGATATTGAAGAGAGCACGTCTAGATCAAATTTGTGTCACAAATTGTGTATATATATATATATATATGTGTGACCTGGCGGGACAAAAGGTACCACAAGTCGGATTCCCCCCCCCGGTTCTTTCGCGTTTTAAAGGCTAGAGACTTTACTGATCAAAATGAAATCAGTCCGAACCCTCTATCTCTATAATTCACGATTTTGTAGACATTTGAATTTTCAGTGGTGAAAAATCAAATTTTGAGAAAATCGAGTTTAAAGTAGAAACAAAGAAAATTCACTACAATTATTATTTTTTTTCTATCAATTGCCAACAAAAGTTGAAAACCATTTGTTTTCGAGTCCCCTACCAATAAAATAAATTTATTAAAAGGTATTTTGAATCTTCGATGGTAATGAATTTAAAGAAAAAACAAAACTTTTAAAAAATGCTACTGAATAATTGCTTATATAAAAGTAATTTTTTTTCCAATCTATTATTTACATAATTTTTATAATAAAATTAATTTTTCCAATCTATTATTTACATAATTTTTATAGAAAAATTAATTTTTCCAATCTATTATTTACATAATTTTTATAAGATTTTCAAAATTAATGATATCATGAAAGAATAAAGACGTAGAGAAATTGAACAAGAGAAGTTCGCCTTACCGAATCGAAATTCAAATCATCTTGTTCATTACTATCACTCGCAGTATCTGAATCTTCTGTTCCATAGGTTTCTTCTCCTCTTTCAGAATACTCTTCTACCAGTTTTTGAATGCATTGTGCATCGCATTCATCAAAGTATTCATTAATTAGATCCATAATTAATTCAACGAATACTTCGTCAAGTTGAAATATTCATGAAAACAGTATTATTATCACGAAATGTTGAACATAGATAGAAATTAAGTGATTAGACGCACAAAAAAGACACTAGCGACTTGTGGTACCATTTTCAAATCCAAAGTTGGCAACTTCAAATCCGTTTTTCTCCCACTTTCCGGCCGAAATACGTTTTGTGCGTTTGTCACCGTATAGTCCACATGTTTAACTACCAGAATTCGCAAAAAAAACGATTTTTGATATTTTTGACTTTCATTCATGTTTTTCGCTCTAATTCGAAAACTTGTTTTCCGACTTGTGACGGCTCCTTCTGCCGCGCCAGGTCACATATATATATATATATATATACATACATGATGGTTCAAAGGACAGTTACCCATCATAAGATCAAAGATAATATAACACTGTTACTAGCGGTCAATCATATATTAACGTGAAAAATGTCGGTCAAGAATATTTGTTTTTGTTTGCCGGCACTGTTGTTCACTACAGGCAATTGAAAATCCTAAAAGGTTGAAACATAAATGCCTGTTCAAATTCATTCCATTTATAAAGGAGACAAAAAAAAAACTTTTATTCGCTAAAAGATATCCTGTCTGTAAAGAGGTAAAATAAATACAAAAAAAAGGGGGGTACAGCAGTGTTAGTCACACAACTAACAGAGAAAAATATATATTTTTTTTTTTAGTTCCATAAATAATCGGCAAGACGTGATTATCGAACAATAGACTTGATAAAAAAAAAAAAACTATAACACCTTGTTTTTTTTAGTAAAGTTGATAATTTCATACATTAGCCCCTCCGACCTTTTTATCGTTTCGAATACATAATTATGTGGGTTGTGTGCATTTACGTGTGTATTTTTTTTATACGTAATTATGAAAAATATGTAAAAATCTTCAAAATTTGCAAAATATGCTGAAAACGTCCAAAGTATGCATTTATATGCACTATTAAATTAGTGCTTTTCGAATCTACAGCCCCCCTGAAACGCTTAGATACGAAATATCAATGCGTTAGCTACGAGCAAAAAAAAATATGCATTATAATATGCAAAATCCGAACCCTATTAATAACCATTATTAGCATAAATGTGTTATTAGTAATGTAATATGTTACTTCTAGGCAACGTGTTCCATGTAATTCGGCTAATGCTTGTATATACCAGTATTTCTAAATAAATAAATAATATGAAAATCCCGGATTGGGGGGTCAACGCCTTTCCAGCATGGCTTTCACCGAAAGACAATCTGCCCCGATATATCCAATGGATTGGAAGTGGAGTGCATATTTTTTGGAAGAAATTTTCCACTTTTTGTTAAATTGACTTCACTTCTTGAGCTGGCTACGTCTTTATAAAAGCGGTGGCAATGTGTTTAGAGCATTAGCGGCTTCTTCTTCTTCTTCTTCTTCTTCGTGATGTATTGTTGACTTTCTTTTCAGTTCCGGATGATTATGGGTAATTGCTCATAATCATTGTTCTTCTTGTAGTGTTTTATTCAAGAGTTTTTGAGCGTAGGCGACTAACGATTTCTACGTTCTAGTTGTATAAGTGTAGCATGGCAACTGTTGTTTTATACGACACGTGAGTGTGCCGGCAAGACTACACATCCGGTTGTAAATTTCTTTGATTTACTGATACACAAATGCAATCTTGCGCGCGTGTAATGATATAAATTCATCATTGAACTATTAGCGACCGTTTAAAATTATTTGTCATAATTTCTGTGGTCGCCTGGCATCGAACTCGGGACTTCTGTAATGTTCGTCAAGTGCGCTAGCAACTATGCTATCTGGCGACAACCCGTAGAGAAAAACGGAAAATTACTTTAAAGTTACGGGCTAAGCAATTTAAATTTCGATGAATTACTCGACGTTATTGTTGCCGTTCCGGTTTTCCTCAGTAGTAGCGCGCTATTTTTGTGCGTAGAATTTCAGAACTGCGTAAATGTCAATAGCTGCTCGGTGTGTTATTGCAGAATATGTGTATGCACATAAATCAAGTGCATTATAATTGTATCGTCTTCTGGTAACTATGGGCGAAGAATACGAGCATCTCACTTTGCGCGATGTGAATTGCGAGATTCCGTAGAACTCCTTGAGAAAAGGATTCTCTTAACTGGGCAACAAACTTAAGAGTAAACATATGTATTCGAGAAGTTTTCCATTTGTTGCAAAATTTGCAGAGAAATTTCTACTCTACGCGGGTGACAAAATAGCGGGTCGCGCTACTTTCGAATTATTTTTGTTTTCGGCGCACACGGCATGTATGGAACATTCCCCCGTGTAGAACTAATACATACAACGAAAAAACGGAAAAATAAACACAAATAAGAAAGGAAAGAGTCGTTTGACTAATCTCCATGGAAAAAACATTATAAATAACTCGAACGTACTTGACGTAGAGTCGGCCGATGCGATAGATTAACGGAAGCTCGTTCTCTCTGTATCGCGTGTCTAAACGTTTTGAAACACTCTAATATTACGTACTTAAATCGTTGAAAAAAAAATTCGCCGGCCTATTTGATACGAAAAAAGGAACAAACAATTTTCACGGAAACACTGATTGTGTTTAAAACACAGCCTAGCAGAATCCCCGGATTTTATCGTTTATTGTGGCAGCGCGAATGGCTCCTACTCCATGTAGATAGGCCGAATTTTACAAGTTCTCGTGTTCGGTCAACACAGGAGTTATCCATCCGGTTAAAAATTTTCTCGTTTTCTTTTGAATTAAAAGTTTTGAATTAAAACGCTTTGTGCGAGCCTCTCGATTAACGCTATAATCTGGTAAAATCGTTTGGGAAAACCATTTTTTTCGGTTTTGAATTTCCTAATTCGATCCGTTTTCCTTCAGATGTTATTTCTCTAAACGAGCTCAGCCACACGTAGTATTTTTTAAACTTCAGCGTTAAATATTTCATCAAGGTAAACCGTTAACGTTTATTTTCCGTTAAAAATAATGCCGTACTTAGGCAATGGTACCACGGGAAAAAGTACTCTCCTGCTCACCACTTTCAGCGATCAATTTAAATTCTCCGCCAACGACCTTCAATTCTTATCCAAGTATCCGCTGTCATCGACGAATTCTCCTCCCCTGAACGTGTTTTTCGTCTTATTCTGCCATCCCGTTTACACATAATAACTGTGATGTTCATGTTTACTGATGATCTGGTTTCTTTCGCCTTTTTCGCCTAAAATTATCATCGATTTCTGCTCACTTCGTTCTCCCTTCGCTACCGGCAATATTAAAAATTCCATTTTTTTCCCTTCCAGTACGATACAGCTTCTTTTGTTGCTTAGCCGATACCACCGAACCCGGTATTGTTGGGGATAAAAATAGAAGCTATCCACCGAACATTTTCCGCTGCCCCTTTCGAGTTACGCTTAAAATAGTTCAATTTGAAAAATTTGCATATCGCGCGCCACCTCCGCACAGCTCGTTAGACACCTGCCGCGTATAATGCACAATTTCGGTTTCCATTTTTCATTTAATCCGAGGCCGAAAAGGAAATAACCGTGCAAAGCAAACATAACAGGTAAGAAAAGAGACGGCCCAAAAAGAAAAGAAACAAAAAACCAAAACAAAACAATGGCAAAGCGTGATTCTTCGATAAAGAAGGAGTTTTAATTCATTTTCAAAAACGCTACCTGCAATATGACACCCTTTAATCATCCGAAATTCCCTAGCGAATGAAGCTTTCGCGGGTGCCTGTCTCCCGGTTTTGTCCTTCAATGGAGTACCGATTAATTAACGGCGCAACGATATCGGTAGTAAGTGTGCGACGCGCACAGGTCTGCGGTTTGTACAGCGCTGTTGGCGGAAAGTGAAATGCGTAGCGCCGAAGACGATGTCGCCCTAATTAAAATTTTACCGTTTACCTTTGCGCACGCGTAGAAACGTATTTCGCGTACGCAAAGAGTGCGTAATTTATGTTTTAATACGTTTTTAAACGGAACCGGCGGTGCGGCGAATTGTGCTCAAAGGCCGCTGCCGTGAAATCGACGCGAACAAAAGCCGACGTGATATGCTGCAACAAGAGCAGCCGTGTGTGTATATGGCGGTGGCAACATAATAAAAACGTAAAACTATTTCAGAAACAACGTGTAAAAGGCCGCGAATTCCATCGCAAATGCTCACGCGGTTCCGTGTTTCCCTGCGCCTTTGCCGCCGCTCGAACGTGGAATGTTTAAAATTACGCGCGTGCGCACGCGCGCACACAGCGCGCCGCTACCGGCTACGGACGCGTGGGGACACGTACGCGTGTATGTGGCGGCAGAAGGACCTGGAGTATGCCTTTGCCAATTTCACCGGTGGCCCCGCGCGCGCGCGCGGTACCTGCTACGAAAGGAGGCCATCGGTAGGTCTTGCGCGGGACCGCTGTGCTTAATTCTGGCCGTCCGTCGCCTCAGCTACCGTCGCCTGACGATCGCTGCGCGAGCGGCGGCGAATTCGATGCCCGGATGCGCCTGCGGCGGCACCGGACCGGTCCGCAGGCCAACGCGCCCGTACGGCTAAAGAAATGTGTCTGTTGGCGTCACTCGATGACGTCCTAATGAAACGCTGGCGCGCATGCAGCGGGCGCACGGGCCAGAAATATTTTCGCGCGTAAAAAACTTCATCTTTCATCCCCTACGACTAACGCGACGGCGTAAGGGTTGATTTCATCTCGCGTGGCGCCGCCGCTCCCTGTTCCGGCCTCGTCGCGCTCCGGACGCTGCTCCCTCCGGTCGGCCGCTCGCCCGGCCGCCCGCGCGCCGATCAGTACGCGCCGGTTCCCGAACGGCGCTATCTCGCTGGTGCTGCTACATTTCACTGCTAGTCCGAGAAGTGTCGTCTCTGTAATCGAATGTGCGTACTGCGCCTTCCGTCGGCACCGGTACTGTACCAGCCCCACCCTAATTACGCCCTCTAATTAAAATTCGCCTATTAAATATTAATATTAATTAGTCGCTTTCCGGCTCTTGTTGTGTGGTGGTGTTTTATCGTTGTTGTGGTGGTTTTTTTTCTTTTCTTTTTTTTTTTTTTTTCTTCTAATAAATTTATTAATTGCGTTCGCTGTGACGACTGCCGCCTAAAAGTTCCGCTGCAAATCTTGCGTCGAGCGTGTGCGGCTGCCCGGAAATATCGCGTCTATTTTTGAAGTAAGTCGATAATCGCTGGTTGACGTACCGCGTGCCTGTATTTGTCCGTTTCAGAGTTGTGTCGCGGATGAAACTTTCCGATTAGCCTTCCAAAATTCGACTTGAATTGTAACGTACGAACGAGTTTTCACACCCGCCCGGATAATTATCCGAGTCGCGCGTTAATCATGTGATTACGGAGAACCACTAAAGAGGGCCGTTCTTCTCGATTGTAGTGTTACCGAGTATATTTCTTCTCTCCCGGCTGTCTAATTCCCGTATATCGGTGTACGTATCGTTATTTATATAGTGTACTTAAAAGTGGGGGCGACAATAATAAGTTGCGGTTAAACTTTTGCAGTGCCCAGCGAAATAGGATAGGCTAAATTTTTTCGACTGTAATACTACCAACGCCGCCTATTTCAGATAAGAGCTCGTGTTGTTTTGAAATTTACTCAGTAGGCTGCTATTCTTTTTTTATATATATATATATATATGTATATTTTTTTTTTTTCCGAATATCATCATACTCCGCAATTGCTTGCAATAATAATTAATAACGAGCGTGTTTTTTTTTGTTCCTTTTTTCTTGGTTTATTTATTCGTATTTGGGTTCGCATAAACTTGGCTTAATCTTTTATACGACGTCAGTAATTGATCGCTTTGCTTTAATAATTATCTTCTTTTTTAATTATTTTCCATATGACAGAAAATCGGAGATAAAATTCAGCGAGAACGAGGAACCATCATCCAGTGGTATTTAAGTATTGCTCTATATACCGTATGTATGGTTTGAGAAAAGGGAATTGCCGGGTGAATTTAAAAAAAAAAATCTTACGACACAAATCGATTCGGTGCGTTTTCTACTACGAACGAATCGGTGCAATTCCTTGAGTCTTGTTATACATATTAAGTGTTTTTTTCATTACAATTTCTCTGAGTTGGTTTCACTGATCTGAAAAAGACGCATAAATACTTAAGGCCGATGCAGACTTGTAAAATGCGATAGACTACGCTCTACTATCGTTATATAAAAACTAAAAACAACAATATTTAACTGGCCACAATTCTTCTGTTTACGCGGCTACACACTAGGGGAGGCCGAATGTTTACCTAAAGTTGTGATCGTCATTCTGAGGCGCGTTTAGATTACAAACTCAGGAAGGGAAAAACTAATATACTAAAACAATGTATTGGCCCGGGTTTCGGTCTTGCGCACCTTGAATTCACGGATCTTTCTCGTGTGGCACGAAATATTTGAGAGAGAAGAAACGGGGCAACCTCCAATAATGTTCGGATATCTGTTGCAAAGAAAATGTTTCTGAACAGAGTTGCCGTCGATAAAAATCGGTTTTAGTTTAATTTTTATGCTGTTTGAGGCAATTTCTTACGTTTCGTATCATTTAGCACTTCTCTAGACAACATATTTCGACGTTTTAGTTACGTGTCATAGACCTGTCTTTTTTTAAATGCGTTTGATAATAGCGAAAATTTCTTCGATTAATTATTACGCAGATCATCCATTGTAACCTTTTTCTTTTTTTTTTTGTTTGTTCTTTTTATCAAGGTAACGTCTTCCAAAACCGGAGTAATAAAGAAACTTATATTCTCTAATAGGTGCAGATGAAGAGATTATGAATTATTGCGAGGACGCAAAAAGTGGAGGAATAGAAGAAATATTATTCTGTACCACACTATCTAACAGGAAGCGGCTTAAAAATATAAGCGCTCAACGAAATACATACCATTTTGACATTGCAGATATCTGAACGATTTGCAGGGGTTGAAGAAGTTAAAAACGAAGAAGAAACGCTGAAAGAAGACCACGATGAAAACAAAGGCAACAGATAGAACACGCAGAGAGAATGGCGGAGATTTAGATTGCAGTGACAAAACAGATTCCGCTGAAGAGATACACGGTTGGTAGAAAAAGTTCCCGGACTATCGCTATAAAATCCGTACTAGTTGCGTGATCTGTCCGAAATTTACGATATACGTATACTTCGATGTTGCGAGAAGAGACGACGAAAGTTTCAGGTCGCTACCTGCATTAGTTTACTCGGGAGACCGCCAGTTGTGTGAGTGAACCTCTCGGTGCTGTGTCACGTTTGCGATAATGGAACAAAGAGCCGCGATTAAATTTTGTTTTTCGTGTGCATCAGAAACGTACCCCAGTTGATGAAATAAGCATACAAGGACTACTAGCGACGAAAACGTGGCTCGTGTGCCAGCTGTACTTGCTGAAAATCGGCGAGACGACGTGTCGGTTCATCGCAAATTAACTAAACGTGAGTACCATCGAATTTTAAAACGTATTCGACGAATTAGACCCGGAGCTGTACGCGTCGAAACAGTGGACATTGCTTCATGACAATGCGCCGTCATCGATCATCGTGAAGCAATTTTTGGCGAAACATCAGGTCACCAAGCTTCTTCATGCCCCTTACTCGCCTGATCCCGGATGACTATTTCCTCTTCTTTAAACTGAAAACTGCTATGAAAGGGACTCGATTTGACGGCATTGAGGACATGTGCAGTGACCGAGCGTTTGAAGGCGATACCGGCGGAGGACTTCGATAGCGCGTTTGACAACTTGTACGAACGTGCGAAGCAGTGTGTAGATCGTAATGGGGGCTGTACATTGAAAAGAGTAAATATACGTTTCAATCTCCTCTCTCTTCATTTTCTTTTTTTTTTTTTTTTTTTTTTTTAGTGATAGTCTGGGAACTTTTTGTACCAACCGTGTAAGTGAAAGAAGTAGGGATAGAAAAGCAGTTATCGTACTGTAACCTAAAATAGAAATTTACGGACCGCTGAAAAGAACAGTTTGGTATTGCATGCATAAAACTAAAGAAACATAAAAATAAAAAAAAAAAGACAATGCTGGTAAGATGTATTCCAAGAAAAGAAGAAATTTTAAAGTCAAAATTTCATTTTGTTTACTTTGATTTTTATTTTAATTTTAATTTTCCCGCTATATTCCAGCGGAATTGGCTGATATTATTATTTTACGCAACTCTGATGCAGGTTCTAAGCGGAAAAAGTGTTTTTTAAACGACCGGAGAAAGAGATAATTCTTATGGACAATTTTCGATTTTTAACACATGCTCAAATAATAATCGATGACGTTTCAATTGAACAGTTTACGCGAGTGCATAAACATTAAGAATGCACATTGCTGACCGTTTTTAGGTTTTAGACGAACTCTCATCATCATGAATGAATAGTCGTGAATCCCTCGTGGAGATATCGTGATTATGATCTGTCCATCTGATGTATAAGATGTCGCCACTGATCTCTGTTGTAGGCCAATCGAACACATTCTACGGAACTTTTTCCTAAAGCTGTTCGGATCATGTCTGACCATTTTTAGTTGGAACGCGACCAGGTCTTCTTTTTCCTTCTATGTTTTCCTTCCAGAATTCTCGTCTCCAATAATCCGTTTGCTCCTATCATCACATGACTAAAGAGACTATTTCACAGTATTCTTCTCACTACAAATCCGTAATTTTAATAACATCCGATATAATAGTAACGCGATCCGCGCCTTCCGATTGAACGGAATTTTCGCGCGTAAATATTTAATATGAACTTTTAAACCAGATGTATAAATTATTTTTAATTTTTTCGTTTGTTTTCTTTACAAAAGTAAAATCGAGTGCAATCATTTATTTCGCTGAAAGGGAACAGCGAGAAAATTCAAGATGACCGGCTATCAGGGGTTTCTCGAAGCCTTCAGCATAGTTAAATTTCGGCTTCGCTCTGTTAATTGTTCTTTGATGACGCAGTTCGCGATATAATGCTTTACTTCGCTGCTGCTGATCGACGTGAATTTCAAAATATATCGAATTAAGTTTTTAAAATTATTCCGAAGACTACGTTGAATTTTTGACGTTTACATGATGGCTACCAGCCGCGAATGAGCCGGGAATTTAGCTGTAAAATCAGGAAAAGAAAGTAAAAATAATTAAATGCGATTTTTGTAATGAGAAAAAATTATTTGAAGCGAAAAATAAATCCATTTTAATTCAATAATAAATTGCCGAGTTCTTTTTTTTTTTTTTTTTCCTATATGAAAATTATCGATAGCAATGCAAAAAATTCCATTTATAATTTGCCTCTAATTTTTCGATTAAAAGACTCTTATTTCTTTTACGGGGCAGGTCTACTTTCATGATGAGTACTAATTTTACATTAATATATTAGTGTTAAAATTTTAAAGAAAAACGTGTAAAATAATTTTCTATTACGCATTTCAGTTCATTGGGGGGATAGAACCGCAGTAAAACTTTTAGAAGCCCCCCCCCCCAAACAACTTGAAGTAGTCAGCGCGTACGATTACAAATGTAAATATTTGCCGTCAAATACATTTTATAAGCCGGAACTGATTAAATACGGAAAGGATTAGTAAATCAGCCTGTTATAAACTTCAGTATTAACTTTTGTAATAATAAAGCATGTAGTATTACTTGAGTTAGTCAGTGGGCGATATATATTGGTAAACGATATCTAAATTAAAATAACTTAGAAAATTAATATGCAATTTTTTTATTCCCATACCGATATTTTATTTTCCTTCGCTTCAGTTTGTCGTGTTATTGTTATTATACAAGCGGAAAAACGTTCTCGTGTAAACTCTTTTAGTGCAATTCCAGTGAAATCGGCGGGAGGATTTGGGCCGAGAATTTAAAAAATCGTATTCTAGTGGCCATTCAAATATGTTTTTTATTTTACTTTTGTCCTCATTGAGCTGCTTAGAAGTCGAGAAAGAAAAACTACATACGGTTACGTGAAAGTTGAAATTGTTTTAATGTTCAAAATAAAACTATTCCGCCTTGTCAACATATTTCACCGCCTGCAAAATGTCTTCGTACATGGTTCATGCAGCGAAGTAAGATTTTACTTACAATTAGTGCGTACATCGAAAAGCCTTGTTGCAGTCGAGCAGCTCTTCCGACACAGGCGGGCCAAATTATGACTGTAAATATTTTGGAAAGCTTGACAACGTGTATTCGTCGGGAACAAAAAAAAAAAAAAAAAAAAAATTCCGGTACTTTAAGAGGAGGCACATAATTGCACTGGTCTGCGCCAGCGTACGAAGCGCAAAAATGGATTATGATGAAATACGCCGTTTACACCCCCTCACCCTATCATCCATTAACCTACGTTTTCATTTCTACGAATTGAACACTTACAGAAATAATCCCTGCCCCGTATGATTTCCGTTCGTCTTAGTTCAGTTTGCTCTTGCACAGTGTCCTTTAATAATTTCCCCTATTTTTCCTTCAACTTCGCCGAAATGCTCCTAAACTGATTATGCAATTTTCCACTTTCAAAATGTTTCCCACAAGCACTAGTTAGACAGGAGAATTCCGCAATACTGTGTCGTATGATTTCCCTTCGTCTTAGTTCAGTTTGCTCTTGCACAGTATCCTTTAATGATTTCCCCGATTTTTCCTTCAACCTCGCCGAAATGCTCCTAAACTGGTTATGCAATTTTCACTTTCAAAATGTTTCCCACAAGCACTAGTTAGACGGGAAAGTTCTACAGTGCTATATTTCTCTTTTTCTTGTCTCTTTTATTCTCCGAGCTTTTAACTTTTTGAAATCTTTCCGTCTTTCTACTTTCTCTGTTCCATATTCGCAAATGAATTAACGGCAATCCCGTGTTCCGTTATTTTCATTTCCTCTAATTACTTCCCAATTTTTCGCTCATTTCTGACTCCGTGAGTGCCCTTCAATTCATTTCCCCTCCTGATCATTCCTGCGATTTTAGTATACATCCACACTTATACAAAGTTTTTTTTACTTCCATTGCGCTAACACTATTCCCCGGGAGAACATTCGGTGATGCAGAGGATGAAATTCATTCGAACTCGAGCTGCTGCTTCTGCCCATTTCTTTTCTTAAGAAAAATCTCATCCGCTGTTTCTCATCTCAAATTTTACTCGAATATTTACACTTCCTTTTTTTCTGATAATTATTCATCTTCTACCCGTTCAACCTTAGCCTATTCTCATAACTGCCCTTCTTCCGTTTTCGTTTTTCGTTCCTTCCTCCACTTCCGTCTCTCTTTATTCACATGATGCAGTTGTTTTCGTTTCGCCAATCGTTTCGTCGCCTACTTCTAAATCTATTCAAATGTGCTAATATTTTATTTGCCTACTTCCTATCTTGTATTTTCTTACTTCTCGATCCCTGTTATTTATAAAATGATCGTATTAAAATACAGTCGACCGTTTTTATGCTTTTTCTGATCGTTTTAAAAGTCCCCGGCCTGATTAAAAACGCCCTTTCACCCGGGGGAAAAAAAAGGGGGGTCTCCAGAAAGATAGATACTACGGACTGACAAAAGTGGCAGATACTGTGGAACGAGATGGTATTTGTCAATCCATATACACAGCTAATAGGGACTGGCGGTACTAATAACAGAAAATGGACACGGCGGGGAAAAAATTCCAGTGGCAATTAATGTAAACCGATATGTACAAAACGATCTAACTGCGTATGCTAGACATCTCTAGCACTAGACCGACGTTAATAATCGGGCAACGTCAGTGCGCATACGACGATAATTCTTAAACGACTTAATCGCTTTAGTCAGTTTGAAAGCGCGCAAAATGTCTTGCACCGGGATCTGGGTTCATTTTGAAACTGTAACCGCGACAAAGTATTTCTATTCGACTAGCTGGAGTTGTACCGGAGCGAGAAGGGAATTTACGTATAGAAATTTAAATTAAATCAGCTGCCGTCCCGGGAAAACAAAGTGTGCGTGTATGTATTTAGGTAAATGCACAGCCAGTCTATAATGGTGAATTAGATACCGATCGGTAGTCTTAAAAAGAAGCCAAAGCATGACGGGCCAACGCAAACAATTAACAGCCGCATCCGGCTGAAATAATACTGCGCCTTTAGATTAATTAATTAATTAATTAATAATATGCTTTTTTAAAAGTCATTAATTCGCTCCGGTTAAGAAGTGCGTGTTTCTGCTAGAGTCCGAAATGGCGGTTTTTCCGCAGTTCGGCTTTGCTCGTATTGATGGCAAACTCGTGTCGAGTTTAAATAATTGATGAGAGTAGAATTAAATAAGACGGCGCCGGCCACATCATTAAGAAGTTCGCCTCTTTATCGCGCGGCATTTTTCCCCGCTCTCCGGGAAAACCGTCCCGAACACAAAGGGAAAACTAATGAATCGTATAACGTTTTGCTAAATTTTTCATCGTTAATGAAAAACTTTTACACGGGAAAATTTTATAATTACTGCTGGCCCGGCGATGGCGCGGTACTCGAGTGAAAAAGTAAAATCGGTTCTAATTATCCGGAAATGATTAAAGCCGTTCCGCTTTCATTATTACTTCCAGCGGACGCAGTTTTTTGAGGCACACTGTATGCGATTGAGTCTGTTAACCGGCTCTGGAACGGATTATATCAGCTTCGATACTGATATTATGGTCGCATCTGAATTCCGAACAGCTCCTAGTTCTGTGCGTGCGTGTTTTGCGGAGATGAAGAAAAGTTTACGCGGAAAATTATTTTTCTTTAAAATATACACTACTAATTTTAGTCATTTTCTCTAGTTGTTGAAGTCGCCGTTCCCAGCAATCTGCCTAATATCGAAAATCGAATTTCGGCTAGGCTAGAGTAGTATGAGGAAGCGAAAGCGACCATCAGATCCATTCGATAGCATAAAAGCACGATACCTTGTCAAGGATACACGGAAATCGCTTTCATTTTTTGATTGGTCAAGAATGTAACTAATTGTTGAAATAATCAAGACCTGATAAAAAGTACATATATGGTGCTGTCATTTCTGTTGTTGAATTAACGTTAAAAGTTTTTATATTTACCATCGTAATATACTTATATATATATTAATTACAACGTAATTCTTAGGCTACCGCCCATCAGAAAAATGTCCCAATTTTATGTAACGTTTGTTATATTTTATAGGATTTTTGTGATTATGTTATTATATTCATATGGACCGATTTAGAATTACGTTGTACATTTTGATCATTTTATACAAAGTATAGAAGAGAAAAAGATAGAAATGTAACCAAGAGGGGTCATGGGGCACAGCCTCTTGCGAGGCCAAAATGGCCGAGTCATATATATATATATATAAACGACCATTCTTGGGCGTCATGAAATTGTATAACGGAAACGATGTTAAAAACCAGGGCGCAATAGCGTTTTCACGGTATCCGCAAAAAAAATTTATACAATTAACATTTTAACCGTAAAATGACAAAAATATAGAACAACATTATTTGATTTTAGATTGTTTAGTAAATCTGATAATTACCAAAATTATAATTACGAATGTGCACTTTATTTTCGTAATATCATTCACAATGAATTGTTTTTTTAAATCCTGCCTTTATCATCGTCGCTATCCTGCAACTTCTGTATTGTAATACGCTTGACTATACACGGCCGCTCGGACAAAACGCTAAACTTTCAAAATTACCATACCCAGAGAAATCACATTTTTAGGAAACTTCAACAACTAATGCAGAATAATCGCGCGGTAACATTGACTTCACGGTGCTATTTTGATCATTGACTGTTTCTCCCCCACTTCTGTGCTATTATAGTCGGATTTTTTTTTTTTTTTTTTTTTTTTTTTAATGGGTTCGTTAACATTAGTCTAAAAAAAAAAAGCAGGAAATAGATATAAAGTTATAATATTAAATTTTAAAGGATAAAGGGTAGAAATAATTTGAGAGCAGAAATAACAGAAGAAAATGAGCGAATATAAAAAGTAAACAGTATGTGGATACCAAGTTTTAAAACAGAAAAATAGAATGACGATTGTTTAGCGGAAAAGGCCAAACATTCAAACAAAATATGATCAGAATCACGAGGAATATATGTGAAAGGGCAATGAAAAGAACAAAATTAGGCAGTTGCAAATAAAATATCAAGAAAAGGATACAGGACGAAGACTATGATTAAAACGAAGGCGACAAATAGCCGAAATTGTGGACTGTTTAAAAGAGGGAAAGTCCAGAGATGGTTGAATAGAGATTAAATGTAACTGGAATTCGAAGAAGAATAAGCATTCAGCCATAGTCTGAAATGTGTCATTTAAAATAAGATGAGCATAGAACGGTCTAATGAATATCCCCAAAGAAAATAATACTAAGAGAACCATAGTAGACAGGAGAATGCTTACTAAAGTATTATGTTAAAAAGTGCGGGAAGGTGAATACGTTATCAAAGATAATTAAGATACCGATAAGAGCAGCGATTAAGATTTTTTTATTGATGAATGACACATACAAACGTCCGATAGAAACGTACTGACACAGTCCCAGAACGAAAACCAAACATATTATTAGGCGCAACAGATCTCTGTGCTCGAGCCCTCCAGTGGAGCACTTTCGAAAAAAGTTTTCTAATACTCGAGGTAGCAGAAATAGGGCAAAACGAGGAAAGATACGATTTATCGCAACAATAATAATAAAAGTGTTTCAGGACGGTGTAGTATAACCGGAACGGAGAAAAGACTGAAAAACGTTCAAGAGGATCCGGAGAGAGAAATCCGAAAAATGTTTAAGTACAGAAAAAGGGATACCGTCTAAGTTTGGAGAAAAATTTTAAAGGGATTGACTAAAGATGAATGGGGAGTTGTGATAAAAGGAGAGTTAAGAAAATGCGAAAAATTAAGAGAAGAGGAGAAAAAACGCGATTGCTGGAAGCTAGAACGTAGCTAGAAGCTATATAAACGGAATTAATTTTTCAGGAGGAAAATTATAATAGAGAATTGAGAGGTGAGAGTAGATCAAAAAAAGAAAAGTACAAGTTTTTCGTTAATTTTTTTTTTGCTGTTTTAAAAACGAATCTGCTTCAACACTGGCATTTTTATAAGCCAGGAAGTTGGTAAAGAAACAAAGTGGAAAGTCCTATAAGTGGACGTACTTAAATTAAAAACTGCCCTACAGTCACCATAACTATAATGGGAAGCACGTTCAAGATTTTTTTTTTTATGAACAATCGGGCAGTTAGGAGGAAAAGAATGAGTTAAGCCAGTAGAGACTGATTCATCAAAGGAGTAATATTGAATAGCCGGATTTGAATTAATAGGAATTGAAGAAAGCGAGGAGTCAAAGGGAGGGACCAGTCTACTTTAGAGAGAGGATCCACTTAAGAGAGTAAGAAGGTTTGTAAGAAGCAGAAGAAAGAAAATCGTAAAAAGAAATGACGATAGAAATATGACCGCTTCCAAAGGTGCCGTTTAGGTTGAACAGTAAATACTTAAGAACAAAATTAGATGAATGAGAAGTCAATAGAACTAGAAGACAAAGGACTTTTAACGCAACAAGACGAAGGTTTAAGTAATTTTGTAAGATAACCAAACCAGTTATACACACTTCAGCTACAACCAATCTAATGAAAGGAGAAGTCAATAGAACTAATAAGGGATTAAAAATTAAATAAATTATAGTTAGGAGAAATATAAGCGTGACGTTAAATGGTTTTGAGGAGTTGTTAGGAATAGAGATCTGGACAAGATTTTGATTAAACGGATCAGACGGAATAGGAGCATAAGTGTCGCGGGGTTAGAAAATGGATTTCATTTCTGATGAAAATAGCTGAACCGCAATATTAGTCACTGAGACTGGAAGTAGGTAGAGGAAAACCACAGATGTTCAGGTTAGAGGAATCTTTTAGTCGAGTTTCCGAGAGTAGCACAATGCTTACATTACATCGATTCAACAAGCTCTCAAGAGAGTTTTTACTCGTATTTGCTCTTGTAATATTTGAAGATGATAATAGCGAGAAGAAAAACGAGAAATATAAGAAATAAAGAAATGAATAAAAGAAGACGAACGTGAGCGCTAGCAGAATAATAGGAAAATGATGGAAGGCATAAAAAGCGAGAGAATGAATGAGGAATTTGAAAGAATATAATAATGTAGCCGTTCGCATAGTCCTACTAGAATATAAACCGCGCAAAGATTAAGTAAAGGAGAAAAAGTACGATTAACAGAAAGTTTTTAAATCCAAGTTCCGGTATTTTAGACGGAATAGTAGTTTTATTAGTAAAGTTGGAAGGGTAATGAAAAAGAAAAATCCATTAAGACAATTATAATTATTGGTGGGAAGAGAGAGGAAGAAAATTGGATTATGATAAGAAGCTTTTGTTATGCAAAGTTGATACCTTTTTGTACGAGAAATGAGTCTTAAGATGGGAAGCAATTGAATTTTTCTTTTTTAATATCAACAAAGGGAAATGCTAAAAGCGTATTCGGAATAAATTTAAATTTTTCAAAAAAAAAAAAAAAAAAAAAAAAAAACTAGTATCCAATAGAAATTTGTTAGTTGAATAAATACCGTTAAAAAATAACCGAAGCTCCTGCCGGATCGCAAAATTTCACTGATTTCTGTGATTAGGCGAAATAAAAATTTAACAACTGAAAACGGATATGTAAACTGCCGATATTTTTATTCCAGAAAGATTCTAACATAATCTGAATTATCGGGCGCAGTTAAAATCTTCTAGTTAGTTGAGACTTTACTTAGTATTACAATCACTGTTAATATTATTAGTATTAATAGAATTTTCATCACTCTTCTTATTATTCACACTAATACCGTTGCGATTATTATTTATATTTTTACTGTTATTATTTTCGACTTTTCTATTATTTAAATTATTTCTATCATCATTCTTGATGTTAGAATTATCGATGGCATTGCTTATATCTATGGAGTTTTCCGAACTAGCCAAGTCTCGGTTTGTGAGAACCGAAACTCGTTAGTCGGCAAGTCTGACTAGGCTGAGCAGGACTAACATTTATGGATACTTCTCATGCGCTTTCTCATCCATCAGCTTTTTCTCCTCCACTCGATCGAGATTGATCTTCTGTCGATTCTTGGCCATTTCGGTATTGAGGGCAATGAGGTGGTGGATTCTTAGCCCGCTCTTTCATTTCCAGTGAGGAACACATTTTTGGGCACATTTTCAGTCCGTAATATATTGCTCTTCTTTCTTCAGTTGCTTATTCCAAATTATGGTTCAACTCCTATTCTTCTTCATTTTCTAATCGTGCCTCCTTTTATCTCTCTGTTCAGTCATCTTTTCCTCCTCGCCCATTGTTTACGGTTGATTCAAAATACTAAAAATTTCGGACGTAAAAATTATAATATCGAATAAAACACTTTTTAATAACTACGTAAGGCGATGTTCACTTTTACAAAATGACGAATGAGAAGGGCTACTTTCAATAAAATCTTTGTAATTACGAAATTCGGATGAAAAAACGTTAAACTACGAGATGCGTAACAAAGTTAACAATGGAAAAAACAAACTATAAACAGTAAACAACAACAAAGAACGGACTTATTACAATGAACGGACTAACAGCAACTCAAATTGGAACGGTATTATTTTATATGAAATTTATCGTTTGCCGGATATTGTTACCTTTTTTTTCCCGACTGGTTCTGTCATCCTTTCGTACAAGCTTCCATTTCAATTCAAGCTGCTGTTACATTCTTCTAAAATCTTCGATTCCGTTTAAAACAAACGTACGATTTTCACTTTCAAGTTGATGTAATGTTTCAAAACGACTGTTGCAATTTTCCCGGCATAGCACCTCCATAACTGGACATTAACAATGTCAAATACAGTTCGACGATTATTTCTTTTTCTCAACGCGAAAATTAAAAATCGGAATGAAAAAAGCAAACGATGATGGTCAAAAAATTTTTATTTGACCACGATACGAGAAAATAATGGTTATTCGGGGAAGAAAAAAATTGATTATTCACTAAGTAAATCCGCCTGGTAGAAAGATTAGATGTAACAAGTTAAACTCAGTAGCACTGAACTTCGATAAAAACAAAAACCAAATCGATGGTCAGTTGATTTCTGGGCTAAAATAAGAGACAGCCGCTGTAAGGGATACAAAACTGTATCGAAACAGAGGTGTACTTAGGCTCAGTTATTGAAACCAAAATTGGCTCAACTGCTGAAGAACGCAATATTCAGCTGGTTATTGCCGCGAGTGAAATAATGCCGAGATACATCGATTACACAAACACGATTAAAATGGTATACGATTCTCGTGTATATTTTCTATGCCGTAACTATACGTCGATAACGTGAATCGTAAAATCCGTTTGTTCGGCAGCTTTGAGGAGGTGTGGACACGGAGAAGAGAATGTTAAGAAGAAACAAATATATCGCAATACTGAGGAGTTTGAAAATGGAGCAGAAACTGTGCGGCGAATTTATGGCGACGCCGCCGGTAATGAAATACTTTGGACATATCATGCGAAGAGAAGAATGAAATGTCTGATTTTACAAGAGAAAATAGATGGAGGACGCGATTGCTTTGAATATTTCCAACAGATGGATAGACACAATTCAAGAAACGATGGATAGAACTAATAATTTTCACAGTTCTCAATTCGTAGCTCTTTTAACTTGCTGTTCAATCAGTAGAAAAAAACTGCAGCATAGAGAGACAGTGATGACAGTAAGTTGAACAAGGAGAGCAGTTTTTTCCGTTTCAGTTTTAATGATTTTGGTTATAGCGCAGAACAAGTATTGCACGGGCTTGAATGGCGCATACCTCAATGGTAAATATTCATGGCAATAATGTATCACTGCCACTCTGGTAACGTCGGGGTAATGCGAATAGAATTCGCTCGCTGATGTATGCATTTCGTGTGAGAATTCTGCCTAGCGCCAATATTTCCCGTTGACCATTCATTCAATTCATTGCTGTTTCAGATCGACAGACCATTTCGATAGTTGCGCAAAAATTTCAATTATTTTAAATAACTTAAAATTGATTTACTAAAAAAAAAAAAAAGAAAGACCTAATCAGAAGCTACAGTGTTATTAGCAATAACTGGCAAGACACTGGTTCAAACTATTTTAAGCAGATATCTGTTATAACTTCTATTCTATTAGGCATATACCAAAAAGTTGTGGTGTGATCGTATGTTATCGTAAATCGCAGTACCGTTTATCTATTTTTAATCAATGAGAGCTGAAACAGTGAGATGAGAACTATTACACTAGAGCTGCCGCACTATCTGTTCAGAGAGCTGTTTAAGAAACAGTTATTACAGAATCGAGAGTCAGGAGCTAAAAGAGCCGGGAACTGATATGAAGAACTGTACTTTAAAATAAACGGGAGAAATAGGAACAACTCTTTGAAAAGAACTGTTTCGGTTATCACTAATCGTGACCTCTTTGGTGGTCCTCTGATGAGCATTTCAGATTAATCATTCCGAGATATCTTTTCATTTAGATTACGCTTATGTGATAACCGTTTGATCTTTCCGTTTTAACACCTTTTCAGCGTCATACTACGAACTGGCCTATTCTGCCCAGTAAAGCTGTAATTTGACGAGAGCGATCTTTAGAAGGTCCGATTCAAAGCTATGATCATTCTTTCGAATGGCAATTCTGCGAACCTTACTAAAGCTTTCCTCAGTGGTCACTTTTCACTATCGCTTTCCAAATTGTGTACTCTTTTATCGCGCCAACTGCAGCTCTATACCTATACGCAAAACACGAGTTTTCTTTATTTCTTTTCACTGAACACTTGCTGCTTCAATCTTCTTTAAATTGAAATTTTCTACTCAGCTTCGTTCATGCTAATGTCTGGCTAATGTTCCACTTCCTTTATTACAGCATATCTAATGGTAACTATATCGCACAAAATAAACTAGATTACTAATTTGCCCCTGACTTACTAAGAATTATTATAAGGTGTATCTCTATCTCAAGGTAATTTTTTACTCGTAATTAACTGAAACCTCAGCATTTTCGTTAATTTATAATTAGCAATTAAATTATCTTTTACGTTTCATTGTTAATCGAAACTGCTATGCTGCCGAATGTCGCTACAATATACTTATACGGAAAACTTCTTTTTTTGGATTGCGAAAGCCACATTCCTCCGAGTGGCAATTGCAAAAAATTTCAGACACACATACATATATATTCGGTAGGATACTTCTCGCGTTTCACTTTGATACTTTTAGCATAAAGCATGTGTGGATCACCAAAAAAACAAACAAAAAAAAAAAAAAAAATCAATTCCTACTATACTGTGTTAATCAGTTATCGTACGGCTTAATGATTTTTTTTTTTTTTTTTTGATTTTTTTAAAATAAGGATAGACAATACGAACGGAGGAAACGAATTGACAGACAACAGAATTAGTTCTATTCTAACTTTTTTACGCATATCGAACAATCTCTAAGTACTTGCTAGTTCTTAAACTTCATTAAAGTTCGTTTCATAACGAATCTCTCCGACGTTTATGCGTCACACCATGGTTCGTGCGCAACAGTATCATCCAAAACGATCTACGAACACCCACAGTGATTGAGGAAATAAACTTCCATGGTAGTCGATATTATGATCGCTTGATTGGACACGTCAACCCTCTTGCTGTCTCTTTGACAAATAACACTATACAACGACGGCTAAATACACCCAACGACCTGCTTCGGAGAACTACTTAAAATTAATGCGTACTATGTACATATCGTATGTAACTCTTTAGGCTTACAGCCCCAACGTGATTATCTATGATCATAAGAATAATTTATAGTATGTAATACTGATCATTATTTTAAACAATGTTGTAATTAAATAAAAAATAAATAAATAAATAAACTTCATTAAAAGTATTAAAAAAAAAAAAAAAACAAATGAAAAATAATTAGTTTGAGATGATAAAAGTAGTCCCGGATTAGAATTAGAATAAAACTGTTTTCAGAAATCCGTACACTATGCCCCATAAAATAAGTCTGCGTACATTTGTTCAAATATTCTCCGTTGATCTACGAATTAATTAAATTTAGTATAAATGAATTATATAAATAGTTTGCTTAATTACACAACTAAATCACCGGTGGGGGGGCTTTATTTATAAATTTAATTCCAACGAAGCAGCAAAATTTGTATCGTCAACCGTTTCATATT
The DNA here is from genome assembly GCA_039619475.1 of Icerya purchasi. Classification (NCBI taxonomy): domain Eukaryota; kingdom Metazoa; phylum Arthropoda; class Insecta; order Hemiptera; family Monophlebidae; genus Icerya; species Icerya purchasi. The sequence continues at coordinate 286,567,693 of CM077116.1, forward strand.
TAGCGAAAGTAACACAAACTGCCGATGACGGGTAAGACGTGTACTTGATCGCGCGAAAAGGAATAAAAAATACGCGGGTATACCAAACCCGAAACTTGTGGTTTTCGATTATGAAAGGGCATAAATTACGGTTATGGTATTTATGTTTAGAAGAGATGTAAGTGATCGGTGTTATTTAACGCAATCGGAAAATATCGGCCGGTTAATAGGCGACGAGATCCGAATATTAGCCCAGAATAAATACAACATTAGCATAATGTATTCGAGCAAATAGAGTCGGACAGGAGATAAACACGACCGCAATCTTTGGTTAAATAATCGAACTCGCAACTAAGCTGTTGGCTTTTCATAAATGCATTCCGTTGCTCCTCATTGAGCTTAAAGGTTTTTTTTTTTTAAGTTTTCCACAGAAAGCTAAAGTGTCTAGTACGAAACCTCTTTAATATATTCGCAGTTATCGTTGGTAAAGTCAATTTCACTGCGCAAAGAAAGACGATGCTTTACAGGTGTTCCAGTTACGAAGAATACATTTTCAAGCGGCATTAAATATTTATCGGAAACAGCGTCAATTTTTTCTTCAATACTTTTCCATTTGTTTCTTTTCTGCATTTGACATTTTCTTGCATTTATTCCGTACCGTTACAGAATTCTTGACAAAATATTAACATAATCGTAAAGATTTCACGCATTTTAAACCAAAATGTAAGCTTCTTCTGCAGCCTTCATTAACACCAGATTATTTTAAGTGATTTTTTCCGCACATTTTTGTTCCTAAAAATATGCATTTTTTTAAAAGTCGGTTTTCAGTGTTCATCTACGTCCCGAAAGAACTTTCTGTAACGATTTCGAATTTCCGGCCTTAGTCATTTTCGCGAAGTACCGATGAATCAGTGAATTTTTATGATATTTATATACGAATAAATAATATAAAAACTCTCGATCCGTTCATCTCCTGGAAACTCGCACCGACAGATGATGGTATTCGATAATGTTTATCGAAGGTCGGTCTTAATTAACTGCTTCCATTTTTCGTAAAATGAAACAATCGTATAAGAAGCGGTTTGTAGAATATTAGACCATTATTGAATATCTTAGAAGATTATTAACCTCGGCGGTAAAAATTACATTCATTGATAGATTTTCGATGCGCTATTTATATTGCTCGTCTTTCATAGTTAATTTTTCTTCACTGGCGATGCAAATAATCTTCCGTATTCTATTGTAAGTCCATATTTCGAAGACAAGCGAATAATTGTCGTACATGAAAAAGTGCATAGCGTCAAAGGTTGTGGAACCGATGAGTTTTCACTCGGTCCGGAGGAAGGTATAAGTATAAACATTATTAAAAATAATATTCCAACCCAGTTGCAATTGCAGCGCTATTAGTATACAATTTACTGGTTTTTTTTGTTTTTTTTTTTTTAATTTGTTTTTAATATAAAGCTACAATTCGGTCGACAGGCAATATTATTTATAAATGTTAAAATATTATAACACCAACGTGTTTCGTGGTAACTAACTGGCCTATTCATAGTGTGGTGACAAGTTAATTTCGTTGTATCGTGAATATGTCGTTTGTTACTACCAAACGTGTTGGTGTTATAATATTTTAGTATTTTAACATTTATTAAATTAATAATTTCTGTTAGTTGTACTGTTTTCGTTTTATTATACACGAATACAAAAATGATCGATATAATCATGATATAAAACCACGTTCTGATCAAAAATTTAGGGGAGTGTTATATGTAATTCAGAATATGCAATTTAAAAGAAAACAAAATGTTTTTTTTTTTTCTTGTTTATAGATATTATAATCGTGTCTTTTTTAAAACTTAATGCGATATATAACGAATTTAGGGGTATCCCGTTACTTTTATTTGTTTGTTTGTTTGTTTTTTTTTTTTGTATTTTTAGGCCGGCCGAAAAATGGTATCAGTTCAATTAAATATTTTAGGCGCAAAAATCCGTTTTCGAACGCATTTAAAATATAAGAAAAATCGTAACGAAACGGTAATGTGTAAATAATTATTTTGAGTTCGCGCCTTAAGGATTAAAGTGTTTAATGAAAAATGCAAGAAATAAATAGGACGAATATTTGTAATGCTGTTGAGGAATTTTATCAGAAAGTATATTTCGGCATCTGTGGTACAACGGTTGTTCATTTTGGCATGTTTCGACATTTTTTTTTTTTTTTTTTTTTTTTTTTTTTTTTTTGATAATTTTACTAAACAATGCACAAAAATTTTAATGTTACATTACTTGTTTCGATAATTATTTCGTGATTGCTTCGAAATGCGTCGATGCATCGTTTTAACCGGATTGCTATTTTTCACAGTGCGCGATATATTTGAATTTATTATAAAAATACCCCATAAAAAACCCAAATTAATGTAAAATCAGATTTATTAGTTTTAATTTCAACATATTTTCGAGGAGAACATAATCTACGATGTGCACACATCGTAAATGGAAATTGTAATTTTAAAACTCCGATTTGTAGTATAAGTTCGGAAAATTTAAATAAGATCGATTACTATTGTTATTATTATTATTATTATTGTTGTTGTTGTTGTTATTTTTTAATCGGACAAATGCACACGATATTCAATGTTCTATCGTATAGAGCTGTGTGTTATTTGCTTTTAAGAGGTATTTATGTTATGATGTGAAACCCACGCGTCGTAGTAGCTCGATTATTTACTAAAATTACAACGTTCGTTGTCAAGGGGGAAAAAAATATGTCTGGGAATGTGTATGTCGAATAATACAGATATTAAATGTTTCCATTTTGAAAACCTAATAGTCTGAACACAATACAACAACACTAAACTAACTTTGAACAATGCTATCATATTACGTCACAGTAAGCGCACGTCACAATAAGCGCCGATTTTTTCGTGTTCTGTACGACATTTATCCGCTCGTATTTGGAAGGGAATATAGGGTATCCTTTTCATTTTTGTCCATTTATAGCTCACGCCTTCTCCGCAATATGGGACGCTTAACGCTGACCGAATGTAATCTCATTTGATTTCTTATATTTCTTCACAAACTTATTTCTACACCGTTTCTCGTTAATTTCTTCTTCTCGATTTGCATCGTTTTTGGAATCGCTCAAGTTTCTAAATATTTGAATTGTTCTGTACTTACTAAAAGTAATCGATCTGCAACACATTGCAGTTTTTTTCCCGTTTTTTAGGACGAAAGGATATAGGCGAATAAACATGCGTCGAATCTGTCCTCCGTGTGGCGCTTTTTATGGACATTTTCATGTTTTTACTTTGGCACATAAACTCGAAAAGCGTCACGAAATTGAGCGTCACAGAAAACCGTTACGAAAAATAATCGCTCTCTTCACTGCGTATTCAACTCCAACTCCGAGCGCACAAAGCAACAAAACATCCTTGACCACTGTGCGCATTTTCTTTTTTTTTTGATAAAGTAGCTAGTTGGTATCGCGTTAAATAACACCAAGCATTAAATTCGTGTATCGTATTACTCATTCTGAGTTGAACATTTTAAATTACACCGTCACTACTGCAGTCTGTGAACATGACGAAATTCCGTGAAACGGTAATGATAAGGCAAATTTTGACAGTTGCGCGCACGGCTGTCATCTTTCGGAGAGTGGAGATATATCAAATCACTCCGCCGCAGAGGTGAATTCAACTGTGTCCGGAATGATAATGTTTGTTTGTGATTTCAACATCGATTTCCGTTTGGACGAGGGGTTGCGATTCCGCCAATTCACGAGTGAAATGTTCGGTTGTGAGCTGAATAATTCGGTAGACCTCTCGACAATGCGAAATATGACGTACATCGACGGAATCTTTACTCGAAACGTATCGAACGTACAAATGTTAGCTTACGTGTCGTACTTTTCTCACCATTGGCCATTGCTCAGTATTACCACCCCTAACAATAATGATGTAAATAAAGAACCTTGTACTAGCGGTAGTTAGTTGTTAAATGTATGTTTTTGCGCATACATTGCGATATAATATGTATGAAGGAAATCACAGGTGCAGTACGTAGGTTCAATCTCGAAACGCTTTATACATTGCGATATAATATGTATAAAGGAAATCACAGGTGCAGTACGTAGGTTCAATCTCGAAACGCTTTATACGTTGCGATATAATATCTATAAAGGAAATCACAGGTGCAGTACGTAGGTTCAATCTCGAAACGCTTTATACGTTGCGATATTGCATTTACAGGTTGCACGGCGATATTCTCATGTCGACAGAGGCCGCGAAGCGAACGACATTCTAATGTCGGCGGACGCCTGAATGGCAGTACAAAGCCTACTTCTTTTAAGGGAAAACATGAAAATGTCTCACTGTGTTGCGGACTGGTACGCGAGCTGATTTTTTTATCTACATTTTGCGGGATCATTTTGGTACCAAATAAGAAAAGAAAAAGGAGAAATCACCTCAACTCTCAGCTCTTAATCTCAAATATTTTCCGAGTTATTTTTAGGAAAACTCCGTTATTTTTAATTTTTTTGTTTTATCTTGTAATGGCAAAGGTGAAAACGAATGGTGTTTATTTTTTTCAAACGCTAGGAAGTAAGACGTACGAAAATCACGTATTTTTTTGAAGTCACAGGGTGCAGCAACGGAATGTTCTACCCAAACAAAGAGACAACTAATCAGTTACGTCACCGTAGCTGGGCCTTGGAAAAACATTAAACGACGCTCATTAAGTAGCTGCGTGTATATGTATTTCTGGCCGGCATGAAATTTCGCGTACAATAATTAACCCTTCCATCACATAAATTTCAAGTATCAGGTGACTGAGATTAGTAATTATTTTAAGGCGAACGTGTAAAAAAATAATTATGAAGTTGTTTAGAACGCGGCACATTCTGCGGAAGAGATGAAATAGCGCCGGAATGAGGGCGTTAAGTGTATTTCTCAATAAACGATTAATGGCTAACGTAGTTGTAGCGCTCAGTGGTCTCCAATGACGTCACGAAAACATAGCGCGTAGCCCCGACCGCATGTGAGGTGTTGACGCGATCAGCGTGCATTTTAAAAATGCACTATTTCGCTACGGTTCCTAATCACCGCGAGACATTTCCTTTTTTATTCATCTCTATTCGGATAATTTTTTTTTTCTTTATATTTCCTTTTATTATTTTAAACTGTAACACGTTTATATTGAAGCGCCGCATTTTGATCTGAATACTTTTTCTCGATTATCGTTATTTTCATTTTTCTTTAACCGAGTCGAATTTCTTAGCGTGTTAAATGTGAACGTCGGATTAAAAGGTGACGCGCCATTTTCCCTGCAACATTAAGATATGTTTGCACTTTGCGTACGTTAACGCTTTCGCGAGAGGTAATCACTTTTCCCGCCACATCCAGACCGATTCCAGTTAACCATTCCGATCGTCTTAATTACGCCAAAGAGCCCGGAATCCGTTCTATCCGGGGAAATCCGTTTGCCGTTATGTTCGAACAAAATGGGAAACAAATTTAACCAATAGCGCTGGCAAACGGTGTAAGGTAGCTGAAACTGTTTTACTCGTGACATCGCTAAACTGGGGGATAATACTTTACTTAATTACGTCGTCTCGTTTATTTCTGCTCCGTACCAAAGTTTACCTCGGTTAGTTCCAGCCACCCTTAAAACCTTCCCATCGTTCCATCCGCGCCTATAATACATACATACGGAGGATGAGACATCTTATTTGTTCAAGCCGCCGAGCTATCCGTCCTTTTGCTCTATCCTTAACATCGGCATCGGACTATCTCGCGCGCGCCTATTGAACACTTTTTCGCGCTCGCCTCGACGCTTTGTTAATTAATATATATGTGTATCAGCATTCGCACTGCCTTCAGTGATTACCTACTACCGTTACGAATACAACGTGTTTCGCTTTCACCTACATCGCGTCTTTTACGAGTGTACTGGTACAGAATACTTCATCTTAATTATATCGCTGCTGCACACCTTTTGCCCGGTTGAATTTCTTCTTGCCCGGTGTGCCGTGCACAGCGACTGTCCTTTTTTCCGTTCTTACATATCAGAGAGCTTTCGCCTTACATAGAACTTCTTGCAAGGGGATCACTTTATTGTCGCAACTTCATTAACGATAACGTAATTAATTCCGTAGCGTGTCTTGATTCTTTACTAGATAGATGTCTCAGTAATATTTTCTGTAAATGATAATTATCGATTGCCTTTGTAAAAAGCAGTTCACGCGATCCGTTCGACTTTTACGCCGAAATAGAATGCATTATATTTTACAAGTTTTTTTCGTTTGCCTCCGTACATTTTATTAATTAAAATCTAAACTTTTAATCAGCGAAGAAACTGAATATGATTATTACGGTTAATTTATATAGATTAATCTAATTAAATTGATTTTCTATTTTCATTCATTTCTTTTTTACGTTAAATACGTTGAATTATATTTGATTACTTATTCTACCGCCGGGCGGCAGTTAAATATTTATTTCCAAGTGTGCCTAATGATATCTCTTAAAAGTTACATCCAGTACAATTTCATCGTGTAATCTACGCAAATTAACTGTTTCGCCGGATTCGTATATAAATTATACATTGAAAAAAAATCTATTCTTTCTCTGATGCCGGTAAAAAAAAAATTAAGACGTTACATAATCGATTCGTGTACATGACATTCGGTCGCTAAAATAGAATCTTCCTTTCGATTTAAGTTAGAACAATTTTACGAAAATCGGAAGAGATGTAATCTGTGGCACCAGTGTAGAAGTCCGTATAAATTCTGTGTAACCTCAAATAGGACTGATTAATCTGAGCAAACACGAAACGCACCTATGGGCTAGCTAAAGCCCGGCTTACTACATGCAAATCTGGCAAAGTAACACAGTTAAATATCCATTTAATGTAAATTTAAAGTATATTATGTTCTTGGTAATATGGTGAACTAATAATGTAGTTTTGAGTACAGTTGTACGATAAAAAGAATTTGTACTGGTGTGTACGACGGCTATACTTGATTTATTTACTAATTGTAATTAATTAACATAATTTACAATTACATAGCTCGGAACTACAATCAGAGTGTTCGGCGTTCGCTGATAGCTGTAGGAGCAATGATTACAGTTATCATTAGATAGCCGATTGTCGTTGACTTTGGCCCGTTCAGTCTTCGTTCCGTACAATTGTTGCAACGTCTTCTATCAGCTCTATACGCGTCAATGTTTAATTTAAGTTTGCAATAATATTGTTAGTTTTTTTGGCGTTTTTTAATGATTTTTTATTTGCTTCGGGTATTTTTTGAGAATCGGCTTTTTTATGACTTTTGTATCTTTTTTTTTTGATTGTAGTTTCAGTTGCTTTTTTTTTTCTCTTTCGTGTCAACTTTGCTACAGACTCCTCTACAATTACATTCACTACGTTCGACAGTTTTACAATTTAGGTTTGGTCAGGTTTAGGAGCTACAGAATTGCGTTTTTTTGGATCGGTAATTTTTTTTTAATAGACCACCCCTTAAGGGAGTGACTTAAGCTATTGAAATCTTAAGTTTCTACTTAAATAATCAATACTTATAAACTATTAATATATAACATGTTGTGCAACTAGTCCAGTGACTAGTTCTCACTAATATTTAACGAAAATATTACTATTAATTAATAACTAAATCTAGAGGATATGTACGCTTGAGGCGCCTAATATCATTATTGGTGTTAAGTAGTTGAATGGCCTCTATATGTATCTTTCCATGCAGCCGCTTTTCGTGTTGGATAACAAAGTCATGAATCGGACTTTCAAGTTTATGTTGGAATCAAGTTCTTCTCGAAACGGATGCCAGTTTGTAAACTTGTTAGTAAGATTATGACGTGTCTGCTTCCGTATCACCATGTCATTTAGTGTAAGAAGCACTGGGATATGACCAAAAGTAAGCTTCCCGTAGTTCTTAACTTCAATGTTATTAGCTGCTGCTCTGCAAGTTATGTAAAAGTCAATGAGATCGGGTATTTTATCAGGATCTGTTGGCCAATATGTCGGATTCCTCGATGTATGGAATTCGCATGACTCTGCATTGATTGCTTTGAACAATTCCAGAGACCTTTAGTTATTATCAACCATGAGCCTCATGCCGCGTGTTTTGCATTGTAATCAACTACAAGAATGAATCTGCTACCCAGCTGCTTAAATATTTCACTGAATTGTTCATGTGTCACTGCATGCCGCGGAGGACAGTATGCTGCTGCAAGTGTCAGTTCAGTGTTATAAAGGTATACAACTTAATCTTAACAGATCTCTTTGTTAACGTAGTGTTCAACATTGTTTATGACTATTATAGCTGTGCCAGCGTGTGGTTTATAATAAATATCAGTTCTGCATTTGAGATGTGGCGTGTAATATGTTATATAACCATGTATGTGAAAGAATACACGATCATTGAAGTGTGTCTCAGAAATGAGAGGGACATCTATGTTTTGTGTCTAAGGAGTACCTCGAATTCCTTCTTTCCCTCCAGGAGACTGTTGGCATTCTACATTATTATAGAAAGCATAGTCATTTTTTGCTCTTGTTACATTTAGGTTTTTTGAAAACAACATTAACATTTCAACAACTATTGACTTCCAATTTGGCTATTCTGGAATTCTTTCTGATTTTGACTGTGATTGCTTAACTTGTTGTTTTAGTTGTGCTGATTTTGGCAATGATTGTGAAGTTTTAGGTGATGGTGTGGAAGCAGAAACTGCAATTTATGGTTTTTGATGCATTCTCTCTAGAACCGTCACTTTCTTGACCTTAGTCAGAGTTGCTAGCTTTTCTTGATATACTGGGCAACCTTTCCAGTTTACAGTATGTGTTCTACCACAGTTAGCACATGCTTCTGGCACTATGTTGTATGGTGCCCTCTACCACGTTTAACACAGCGTGCTTGCCCTGTACAATATGTTTTAATATGTCCTTTTTTCCGGTTTTGTTGTAGGGTGTAAGTGTCTAATTATAACTTTGAAAGGGGCTTTCTTTTTAACCTGAAATATATGAAATTCTATGCCATTTAGGGAATAATTTATTGTTTCTTTTTCTTCTCTTAATTTGTTCACGACTATTTGAAAACTTGACTCGTCAGAGCAAATTAATTTGGTATCTCTATTGCTCAGTGACTGTATGGTTGGATTTGAACAGTCTAGTTCACCTAAACTGTGCATAAGGTGTTCGATATCTTTAACGTTACTAACAAAGATGGACGGTATTTTAGCCTTAACAGGAGCTTGCACTACATGACTACACGATGCTTTTTCTGCCGTTTTATTAGTTGACACAATAGTAAGCTGTTTTTCATATCAGATATTATATTACATAAAGGTGCATTCGAATGATTGAGTACTGTAAAGGTAGCAACATCTTTAATGTTAGTTAACTCATGTGATTTCTCCTATCAGCGCACTAGGCTTGTGACTGTGTTCGTGAGCTAATGCCTCCTTGACTTGTTAGCTTATTACTTAACCTTCCGGTACTCGCTGCGTGAGATTTTCTCTCACATGTCTGGATGAAACGGTGTTACCTAAGGTACACGAAGGTGAAAAAATTGGGGCCTTGTATATCTGGAAAGGAGGGGCTCCGCTAGCCAAAGGACACCCGATAGTCAATGTTAGTCACCTCTAGGCTTCGGAAGAAGGTATTTGTTTTCGTTAGTGCTGAGTTGTGAGAAAAACTCTCACACGCGAGTGCTCCAGTTTCAATTTTTTCAATGCCTGTAAAACTTTTTCACGAGTGTGTGGAGTATTATTTTCCATGTAATGTTGAGTGCTGAATCGATTGATATGGGTCCCACAGCCATGCGAGTACATGAGGGTGACTGTGGGTGAAAAATGGGTGTAAGAGTTCGGTTTCTCAATGTTTTTCAGAATATAGGCCTTTGGGGTATCGTTTTCTATGTAATTTCGAACGTTGAATCAATTGCAATTTATTATGATTTTTAGGATTTTGTTAAATTAACGTGATAAAATCAAAATCAGAAGTGTAATAAGTTGATTATTTTAAAGTTAAAAAATTAATATTGTATGCGGATTGACATATTTCAATAAAGATTATTCGAAGAAAAAGCTGAACAAAAGTTAGATCGTTGCAGTGTACAGTTCCACACGATAAAAACCAAACGACGTGAGTATGTATGTATATCGCTCTTCGATTGTCGGAGAATAGCGTAGCGAATTTCTCAAGATATTAAATAGTTTTTCAAGCGCTTCAAAGTATTAATGTGAACGGGAGATAATAAAATTTACATTAATATATGTAAATAAATATAATTTTAATTTTGTTGTAGTTTACGACAAATTTATGTAAATAAATATTATTTTAGTTTTGTTGTTTTTTAAGTCAATTTATTTTTGAAGAATAGAGGGAATATTTCACGACTCGGCCGTATTTATTATTCCCATACGACAGATCCAAACATAGACTATTGCGTTTCTAAGTATACCTACCGGTACCAATTGAAAAAATTAACCAAAAAATGGTCTTCAGAGTCTTAATTTTTTGGAAGTTGGAGTGTAAAAGTATAGTGAAAAAGTAAAAGAAGAGAATGATGAATGAACAAACAATTATTTTCAACCAGACTGTTCAAAAACTAGGTAGAGTTTACACTGGCGTCCTGCTATGCCTAGCGAGTACTGACGGGTTAAAAGCGCGAATGATTTTGAAGCTGTTCTATTTGGGTGTTGCTATGTCGACAACGGGTTAGCAGAATAACAGGTTCCTATTATATCTGTTACTTTTGATCTAGTAGCAGGTGATATTTAAAAACAAAATATAGAGTAACCGCAAATCGCTTAATAATTATAACTGAATTACAATTGTTGATATTATATAAGAGATATTATTACAAATTATGTTTCTTTTATATATCTGAAATATATTAATAAAATTTTTATATTGTCTAATTACAATTACTTAAATTTAAAAAAGTAATATCTAAGATTGCTCATTTTAAAGACTCAAGTTAGAAACTTAAAATATTGTTTTGAAAAATGTACGGATTTTATGGTAATTTTATCGTAATGTGAAATTTCACTTCGTTTCCAATAAATTGTTAATCCCTTTCGCTAAGTATCAATTTAGAATTGTATGCTATGTACCGCTTTTATAAATCCGAGTAAAATCTAGAAAAAACAATACTTCAACATACATTTGAGATAAAGTTTATTTAATTAATCATGAAGAATTCATTCCCAATTCTAAACTAATTCCTAGATATTATATTTTCATTAAACGGACACTGTTAATAATGGCTAAATTTGTTACCGGCAAAATTTTTGACAGTAAAAATTAATATTTGATAAAAATATAAAGTTTTTTTAAATAATACATTTTACACACAAATAAATATATAAATGAGAGAATAGAGGGATATATATAAATATACCCAACATGTTCAACCTCTGCCTTTACATTTTCCTATATGCTACTCTTTTATCCCCTCCCCCCCCTCTCAGGGACAAATCCTGGGTGCGCCAATAGTAATAAATTTATGTATGATTTATTGAAAGATTATCAAAGCAAACATAATAATTGTGCATGCTTCAGTTTTAAACATTCTGGCCGCTGTAATTAGAAAAGCACTTAATTTTCTTAATTATCATTTCAACTTTACAACTAACTTTTTTTGTAGGCTGTAATCGAAATATCTCTTTTCCTTATTGAGAATGATCATTCTGCAAAATGTTTTAAGATATAAATAACAAACTTATATTTTATTATTTAACTAATGTTTGTTTATAATTTAAAAATTAAAAATTGACTAATTCAGAGGTTTCTTGTGATTTTCTCTTATTATATTGTGGCCCATGAGTACATTGCATTAATGATGAGGTAAGATTTATAAATGACTCCAAACATAAGAATATCCATGCTAATTTATCGCCTATATATTTAAATTTACAGAAATTGTTAATAAAATCTCATTTCCATTGTATGATACAGAAAATACTATTTTTAGAATACAACGTACTTTTATTTTTTCGTGAAGTCCTAATAAAACAAGGTATAAAAGTTTTGATAATAAGAAGTTATTAAAAATTAGACAATTACGTTTTCCTTCAATAAAGGATAAATACGAATTTATATTTTCAATAAAGTTGTTTAGGATTTGAAAATTTTCTTCATTTTTAAATATTTTATTTAAAAACATAAAAAACAACTTCAGAACAATAACAACAAACAATGAAGAATACTAAATAGCGAAACTAAAATTTATAGATAAGTAAAGTTGTGAGATTTAAAATAATAGAACGAATGTTAAAAAGAACAGATATGTTAGTAATCAAAAATAACAGCTATGGTAGGAACCTCGTATTCTCCTAACTTGTTGTCGACATAGCAATACCCGTTCTATTTGGTGTATATATTTCTGCTCTCTCTGATCCGCTTCAGCTTGCCATTGCTGATATTGCTGTATAGTGATACCAGCAACTTGTGATTGTGTAGAGGAAGGAGCTGCGTTTATTTGTCGCTCCATGTGATCGTCCTTCATTAATTGCTATTAAACACGACACGTGTAAAGATGATAGCGATCGATAATATATTAATATACGAATGTTCGATATTTAACATTCTGTATCTGGCTACACTGACAAAATATTTTGCCGTAAAAAAAAAAGTTGTCACCGACTGGAACAGAATTTTGATGAAAGAATCTGATTTCACTTCCGTATTTCGTTACTCCTATTTTTTTGAAAACCGTGAGAACATTATTTTTCGAGTAAGTACTTTTAGAAGACGAGAGATGATACACACAATATACTTCACAACCGCGATTCCAAGTACCACTTATAAGAAATTAAAGTAAATCGGTAAATAAAGAACCAAAATATCGTGTAAGTCGTTGGCAGTACGTTATATACAGGGATGTGTACAGTAGTATATTATGGTATCATTACTTGGCGCAAACTTTAAACGCGTTTTTCTCAAAAACTAGTTTTTGCACCACAAGTCCTTTTTCTCGACGAACGCCACATATGTTTGTGAGTGTGTGTGTGTTTGGCGCACGCCCGGTAAATACATATAAATATTTTTTGCTATTGTGGTGTATGTGTTTTTTAAAGTCATTTTACAAGCTTTTATGCAAAAAGACTGCACGTTTATGTTTACGTCATGTCTTTTTTGTTTCACTGCTATTTTATAAGATACTCTATTTTATTACTAAAATTTAACACGTACAAATTTAATTTCTTTTTTTTGTGTGGGAACGCCAGTCAAGAGTATAATGGTGACCAAATAACTAAGAAAGTATGCAAAGGCCAAAAGAAGTATTCGCAAAAATGGAGGAAGTAGTTCGGCCAAACCGGAAACAACATCGAAGGAAGGAAGCAAAAGTTGCAAAATGCACAATAAGAGATTGGAAGGTTACAAAAATTCGGAGTATAAAAGAGAGCACTTCTGAGAATCTGAATGAGACGATAAAAGGGTCGGGAGGTATATAGGATGAAGTATTGAGCCATTTGATGGAGAAAAGATATTATAAGTAGGAAGTTTAAGGAATAGTTCAACTGTTGCAGGAAGTAAAGCGAGCAAATGAGTCAGCTAAATTAACTGTATCAGGATTTCTTCAAATCCGAAGAAGATCAATTTGAATTGAATAAGCTGGGAAAAGATTGAAAATTAAAGAGCGAACAGAATAATGTAATGACGAGCACGGAAAGATGCCCCCTTATATTTTCTAAGACACTCAGGATCGGAGCAAATAAGGTATATCACCGTACGAGATCAAAAAGAAAATTAGGGTACAAGGTTACAAAATTAAGTCGTAAAAAGTATCCCGGAAAGAAGAAAAAGTTCGAAACATTTATGATGTTTAAAGGAACTGGAAAAACAATGGAGGCTCCAACACCTTCACGAATCAAAAAGATATTCAAGGTAAACTGTTTGATTAAATTCGCTCTTGGCGAAAGGGGAGGTATTTAACGTGCTATGGAAGAACAAATGAATTGGGCATAAGTATATATGTATATACATATATACTAATTACAACGTAATTCTTAGGCTACCCCCCATTAGAAAAAATGTCCCAAAACAGTGTCTTAATTTTATGTAACGAAAAATGTCCCAATTTTATATAACGTTTGTTATATTTTGTAGGATTTTTGTGATTATGTTATTATATTCGTATGTACCAATTTAGAATTACGTTGTAACCGATGCTAAGTTTTACTGTGTCATTTTTTTTTTTTTTTGAAAGCGGTGTTAATTCAATTGACTCGATAATTTAACCAATGGAATATTATCATCGCGACCATTTGTATAACTTAAATCCATCTTCTGCATCGATCCCGTAGAGCCGTTGAATTAAAATATAGAAACTATTGCTTGATAAATATGCACTATATAGAAAAAAGCTCGCCAAAAGTGCCTTACTAGTCGCGAACGGAGAATGAGAGAAAGCAAAACGGAATTGTAAAGATCCGAGAGATAAATAGACAGATAGGTAGATAAATAGAGAGAGAGAGAGAGAGAGAGAGAGACGAAGAAACAAAAATATGTACATTTATAGAGGGAGTGTAGCTGCTAGCCGCTTTCCTACTTATTTTGAAACTAATTTAATTTAGCGGACGAGCGGATATTATGGGTCAACGTGGTGTATCTCTACTAGTAATATTTACCTTATCCATTAGAGAGCGATGTAGGAAAACGAACTAGATCGATACAATGTCGGATGAACTAAATAGCCTACAGACGGAACAACGTGTGTATTTACATGTTTAACGTTCAGCTGAAAGAAGACCGAGTTTCGGCTAATAAAGCAAATTTCCTTTCAGCTCTTTCGTAAAATCCGAGTATTGTCCGCGTCGGTATGTTGGCGCAAATCGGATAGCTCTACGCAACGGGCGTGCCAAAATCTACGAAAATCTGCAAGCAGGTCAACGCGACAATAAATGCGTGTTGCGCGCGGAACCGGCGTCCTCTGTTCTGTAGTTCTGCAAAGCCACCGTTGGTAGGGAAGCTTTTTTAACGTAGGCTGCCGTTTCGGGTAAAAGATGAGATAGATGGAAGTAACAAGTGTCGGACGTTTATAACGCACGCGCTATTTTCGCCGTCAACTTCTTGCCAAGTGACCGGCCGCCGAATCGGACAGCGTGGTCACGCGGTAATAACGTGGGTTTATTAAAGGTCGGTCGCAGCGACTGGGATTTAGCCGGGATATGGTAAGCGCACGCCGGGAAAAGGCGAATCGAAGTTGCGATTGCACAAAGGTCAAAGTAAATAGAATTTTCGCTGGAGTTTCCGACGCTGTTGGACGAGAACACAATATAATCCCGGGGACGGCCAAAGGATCTCGGTAATAATGGGGTTTTCAGTAATAGCAGTATATCACCCTGGGGGTGCGGCCACAATTATAGTTCGTTGCTGTTGGAGACTATACCTGTTCTACCTAGTCGCCGATGAACAGGCTTCGACTATACCCGACCGATGGCTTAGCTCAGTTTCCACGGACTCTCTACCCTCTTATTCCTGTCGCGAAATTCTCTCATTAAATATACCATTAATATTATCTCGCTCCAGGTTAAATTCGATGCGCGGCTCCGAAATGAAACGCAAGCGCCAAAAGATAGTCTGTCGAATTAATTATCCAACATAATCGCGTTATTATTTATTATTGATTTCGCTACCGTTACAATTGCCGTTTATTATTATTTTTATTATTATTATTAATTAATGTTAGCTATGGTTATTTAATACAATCTCCGGGATAATGTTGCCGGAGAAGTGTCGAACAACGTATTTTTAATTTAAACTCTTCCCGGAGCATTCGCTATTAACTAATAGTACGTTTTATCGTAAAACAGTGTCTGTACACTGATAGTATTGCGGGTAATTTCGAAAAAGTGCTGCATTCATTTTTACTCGAGAAAAAGTGATGCAACCAGTTCACGCAACATACGTCCATCTATTCCTAGTAATTACCGACGCGCTAGATACAGATCAGTCCGGTCGCCATCATAAGAGTGCTTTGCTTTTGGTTTTTTCAATAAGTATTTTTATTAACGCGATTTCGATTGAACGAACATATGCATAAACAAAAATATGACTTTATGCTTTAGTTATCAGTAATAAAATTGCACAAATGGTTTTTATGAATTAAAAGTAAACAAAAAAAGCAAAGTAAGTCCCATACCCTTAACAGGGCGTCGGGGATTGTGAAGTTAAGCTTTTCATAATTGTACTAAGCCTAATGAATCTAAGGTGAATACTGGGGCCAGTTACTTTCTATTTGGGATCCGTCTTTACTTCACCAGATTTCTCTGGTATCAAATTCAATTTCAGGCTGGGTAAACTTGGGAGCGACTTGGATCCGGGACAAGACAAGTCTCGAACCTGTGACCTCTGATTTGGTAGCCAAGCACCTTAACCACTAGGCTACCACGCTGATAAATTATATTTAGCAATTCCAAGGACGTTATTTTTATAGATGAAGATATCTCTTTCTTCGAACAAAAAATACTTATTCATTTGTAATAATTTTTTTTATTGAAATTTACTATTCAACTTCCTCTTGATTGTATTTAACCACTTTTAGGCAGTCTTGTATGGTTTGTTGACAACAAGAGATTATCGTCAAAATATTTCACTGACTTGGGAGTACGGTTTGATATTTAAATGTATATTTAAATGAGGAGCACTTTGTTGGGCGCAATAAGAATGCACTGCTAAAGGGTTTAACGGCGACAAATAAAAAACACTGATTTTTACTGATCATGAAAATGTATGAGGTTTATGGTTTTCGGGAAATTTTAGTCTTAAGTTCAATGTTAAAGCAAGAAATTCAAGATGATCTGCAAATAAGACGCATTTAACTGATGATTCGTAGATATGGGAGAAGATGATATTAATCTCAATATAAAATAAATCTGAACCGATAGCGAATCCTTGTGGTACTCTATTTTGTTGAGTTGGATTTTTGAAAGAAATCGGTGAAAATATAAAATTATCGTAAAAATAGCAATTTCCTATAAATCTAAGCGACAATGTGAATGCGGTCCTTAAGGAATATTCAAAATTGTTAACTTAGGAGTTGTTTTGAGTACGGAGAAAAACTGTGAAAACGTATGATATTTATCGGTAAAAATTTGATCGCTCGTGTTTTTTTTTTTTGTTTTTTTTTTTTTGATAAATTACATAGTCCAACACTTTAAATCTGCCATTTCGAAAGCCGCACTGATAATTTGACTGAAAATTATTGGATTCCATGATGGAATAGAGAAGCTACTAGAATCACATTAGTTATTCTCCTGCGTGCTGGGAAAATACATAAAAGAATCGGTAACGAGTTTTAGAAGAAGACAAGGAAAGGAATTCTGCAACATGCATATATGAAAGCCATGAGGTCCAAGTGTAGACAGTGTTCTATTTATTTCGTTAAAAGTTCGAATTCTTCCTCAATCTAGTTCGGAAGAATTAAAAAGTTGATTCCGGAAATGATGGATAAAGAAATTTTAAGAAAAAAAGCACCACTGGACTTAGCTGATAGTAAGTCGGTTGAGTTGTTTACGATTTTACGTGTATCAATACAGATAATGTGAACATCAATGAAAATAATAGTTAGGTGGTGAATTAATTTCTTAAAAAGTATCTCTTCAAACTTTACACGCTAAAATTTTAATGTCACAAATGAATTCTGTTTATCTTTTTTTTTTTTTTTTTGCGTTCTGTCTCATGGTGAAACGAGCTCGAGGACTTTCTCTCTCAAGTAACTAATGTTATATTCATGGAAAAGGATAAACTTTTAGTTTTTCAAGAGCTTCCCTCTTAACCTGATAACAAGGCGCATTCAAGAGTTCAATATTTACTAAATGTTTTTCTCTTAATCTGGAATTTATGGATTCGGAATAGAAGAATTTTTAAAAGGTTGTTATTTACAACTGAAAATTGGGAATTCTGATTCTAAAGAGGAAGTTTCATAGAAACACTCCATTCGATTTTGTAGTAATACCATTATCCACGATTTACACATTAATTTTTGAGAGAGATTCTGTTTTTGTAGAGAATCGCTGATTCACTGTCTGTTGGATCACTATGAATGAACATCGCTGTAAGTTGTTAATTAATCCGAGAGATCTGCTATTGACTATGCCTAAAGCCTTTAAGACAATACACGTGCAATGCTCGTTTTTTAATTTACTACTCATAGACGACGGCACATTTTAAGTTTATTTTTAAAATAATGCAGCAGAACATACAGAGAACAGACTTATTTAAAATTTTATTACAGGTTTTTTTTTAAAAATTAAAATTTTTTATTTGTACATTAATTATTTACCTTTAAAATATAAACGAATAACGAAATTACAAATGCATATATTCTCTTACATATTTAGTAAAAAAAATAAAAATACAATAAAAAAGTAATTGATTACAATAAATTAGAAAAAAATATGGACAAATTTATAAACTTAATAGATCTAAATGTAAAATGTAAATATGTAACGGATATTAATCTCTGGTTAAAGGAGTATCAACTTTATGTTGATTGTGTATTACAATATTCTTATGTATATAAAAAGAAATCAAGTATTTACTGGTGGACCGCAGAATTACAAAACTGCAAAAAATTAGTTAATAGGGAGTATGAAAAATATAGTAAATGTAAATGTGTAGTAACGAAAGCACAATATATACTACAGTAATTATAAAAAAGTATTTAAACAATATAAGTACAAGATTAAGCAAGCCGAGCTAGATGCCTGGAGAAAGTTAGCAAATGATAAAAATGTTTTTGGGTTAAAGTACAAAATTTTGAGAGATAAAATTAAAGTAACACAAATACCCACATTAGATAATCAAGCAGAAAGTGATGAAGATAAAGTAAAATTATTAAGCACTAAATTATATTTGAATACAAATATCCATTTCAAGCAAAAAGTACAGTAAACAACACACTTAACGTAACAACAACAAATGATGAAATAATAGCAAATGAAATAATAACTATTATTAAAGATTTAAAGAATAACGTAGCCACTGGGCTGGATAATACATATATCAAATGGTTTTTTAAAAATTTTCAACATCAAATTTCCTAAAGTAATTACAACTGTTATAAACATACTCTATCGAAATCAGTATTTCCCAGAACAACGGAAAATAGAAAAAAACAATAATTATACCAAAAAGTAACAAACCACTAAATGATTCAAATTCTTACAGAGCGATATCTGTCAAATTTCAGTAAAGTTTACGAAAAATGTATTTTAAATAAACTTAAAAATTTCTGTAACCAGAATAACATACTTAATCAAAATCAATTTGGATCGTTAGAAAATAAATCCTCGAAACTAGCCATTTATACGATATTACAAGACATTAAAATATATAAGCAGAAATCGTATATATTCGCGATCTCCTAGCGCTCGATATCACAAAAGCTTTCGACAGTTTAAACCTAAATAGCCTCGTAAAACTATTGTATAATTTAAGAGTGCCAGACAATTTAATAAATATAATAATAAATTATTTTAGAAATAGATTTACATACATAAATATTGGTAATTATACGAATAAATATCCGGTGGTAATAGGAATACTACAAGGCTCTGTTTTAGGACCTTATCTATGGAATATCGTTTTTTCCAGAATGTATAGTTTAGTATTTCCGGAAAATGTAAAAGTAATAACCTATGTCGATGATATTGCGGTGGTATTTGCGGCAAAAACGCAAACACAACTAGCAGATAAAATTGACAGAGTTTATAATACAATAGAAACATTTCTAGCAGCTTTTGGACTGTCAATTAACGTCTCAAAATTAAATTATATGATGATGAATAACAAATTGAAAAACAGTCACTTAAATATAGATCAATATGGTTTAGATATTAAACATGTTACTCAACTTAAATATCTAGGAATAATTATTGATAGTAATTTAAAATTTTATAATAATTTTACTTTTATAAAAAATAAAATAAATAAATTTTTACTTATCTTTAACAAACTATACAACAATCAAAAGGCTGTAAATTACAAAAAGGGAATAATATTGTACAAGACAGTAATACTAAGCAATATATTGTATGGCAGTATCATGTATACCGATATGTTAAAAATACAACGTTTTAAGAAAATGTTATATAGCTATCAAAGACTTATCATTATAAAACTAATAAAATCCGTATAGAACGATAAGTTATAAAGCAGCTTTAGTTATTGCAGGACTTAAACCGATGGATATGGAAATTGAAAAACATATCACTTTATTTAGTATTAAACATAACACTAAGCTGAATAATGAATTTAGTAACGTAAAATATATTCATAAAAACCAGTTTACCTATCAAAATCAATTACTACACGCTAAAAAAATTTTAATTATTCTGGAAAATTATTATATAGATAAATTTCAGCAAATTTGGAATAATTACCGTTGGTATTGCATATCAGTTTTTTCCGGATATTAGAGAAAGATTAAATAATAAAGTTTTTATCCCAAATTTTTTTAATGTGCAGTTTATAACTGGACATGGAATTTTTAAAGTGTACACTTGTACAAGTACGGAATTGCGGCTTCGGAAAATTGTGTTAGGTGCAATTTTCAGGACAGCGTGTATCATATCTTACAAGGGGCTGCAATGGCAGTAATTTAATTATTGAAGGTACTACGGAACAACTGGTAACAGATAAGTTCAAACAGTTTAATCAATTTACAATACAAGAGGTGAAAAATCGTAAAAATAATATTCATTTATATTAAGGTACTATTTACTATTAAGAATTATATTTACACTTTGTAAAACAGAATTAATGTGACCTAATAAACTTAATTGGATGGGGCGCATTAATTTTGTTGTCATATAACTGTATGTAATGAAACTTATTAAATACACTTGCCTCATCGGTAGTTTCCGAAATGAGGACAAAAAAAAAATTAAATACAAAAAGAAACAAAATTTTAATCATATTAAATTGTGCAAATTTTCACGAACTATCATATTGTTATCTCAAAATAATCCTTCTTTTGCGTGAAAAATTAGGAAACAGTCGGGAATGACGTATATCATAGTATGCACGTGTATAGTTTCTTTTCGTAATTTTTTACCTTTCTGTTTGGCTCGATGCAACATAACACCGAACGATTTGGCTTGAAATTTGTGCTTGTAGGTGCTATCTTACATAAGAAATAATGTCGACCCAATAATATTATCTTATGCTGTACTTGAAAACCCCCTGCGCAGATTCATTGAAACTTCTTCTTCGGCTAATTGTAGGATCAGGTTAGACCTAAATTTATTCAGCGCTATTTTGTATTTTCGGGCATGGTTTAAATAACACAGGGACATTTACTAACTTTGTCAGTAAGCAAGAGAATTATTCCACCACTTTGCAACTGTTTCGCACTTTATTATAGTCAACTATACGCCTTTGCGCATATACTATTTGCTTTGATTTTTTTTTCCTCATAACATGAACCAGGTTGTTGAATTTCACGGGGAGCATAAAAAATCTCTTTTATCTTCCATTTAAACGATGAAAAGCTCTCGTTGCTCATTATACTAAAACATAAAGCATAATTTTCCTCTTTTCAACGATTCCAACATTCTTTGAGTAGTTTTTTTTTCTTTCCGATTTTTCACGACAATATCTACTATTCTCTTTCAGACATTTTATTTCAGTTAAATGCATACAAATATAAACATATTTATATATAACATATGAAGGAAAATATACACAATCAAACACGTTGTAATTCGAATATTGATCTGTATCAAAAAGATTTACGAAGAGAAATAATTGTAATCTCGGACCCATTAATTTAAGAGTTTCTCCGTACGAATTCGGTACTTAATTTTGAATTCATATAGAATATAATTTATTTCATTAAATATAGACTATAAAGAAAATAAAAGGAATAACTATGCGATAAGCCAAATTTTTTTTTTTTTATTTTTTATTTTTTTTAAATTGCGATCTGGCTAATGTAGCCAATAAGCAATTGAAATGCAGGCTATAACATGATGGGAGATGTCATTTAACAATAACACTCCACGTTGCTTTGCCAGTCAATCAAACCGGTGGGAAAGATTTAGAAGCGTATAACGATTTAGTCTATGATTGTCGTTGCCTGAGTCTAATAAATCAACTGCCAGCGGGTTTGGGTAGCTTACTAACCTACGCAAGTAACGCTCGCTATAATTTTTAAGTACTTTACTTACCTCCGGTACATTTAGATCCCGATGTAGGCTATCATTGCGTATGTAAAACGGTGCATTACAGCTATTATTCTCAGTATTTTTGACTGACATCGCTGCATAATTTTAATATTAGACGCTGATGTTGTTCCCCTCAATAAGAAATATACCGTAGGCATTATTATATAACAGCAATTTTGCCTTTAGCGATAACACGAAAGTTTTGCCCAGGAGCCAGTACATCTCCCTCAGCTTCAACATTATTTATTTGACTTTGATCTTAATATGCTCCTTCCAGGTCAGACGGCGATCAAGCCACCTGCCCAGGTATCTGGCTTTATTTCCCTGTGGAATGGGACCATCAAGATCAACAGGAGGACACATATTGCGTCTGCTTGTGAATGTAACATGCACCGACTTTAATCCTCCATTGTTGTGTCCATTTCTTCAGATCATTCAAACCAGCCTGCAAGTTCTCCGACACTGCCACTGGATCGCTGTCCCTCGCAAATAGTGCTGTGTCATTAGCAAATACTGCGACCTCCACATTGGGCGTAACTGGAAGGTCATGCGAGTACACAAGAAAGAGGATTGGTCCTAATACTGAACCTTGAGGAACGCCAGCTTCGGCAGGATAAAACTCCGATACATTGTCACCAGATTTTTCCTGAAAGTACCTACCTGTAAAGTATGAAGACAGTAGTGAGATAATAGGAATATAGCAGGCTTTTTTTTTTATTTTTGAAAGCAATCCTTCATGCCACACGCAATCGAAGGCCTGATAAAACGGATTTCCTTTGGATTCCTGGCCATTCCGGAATCGAGAGAAATGAGTTGGTTGACTCATTCGCTCGATTATCTTCCTCTTCTGGTAGATTTCTTCCTGCCTTCTCAGCTTCCAATATTACCCTATCTGCAGCTACTCATTCCAGACTGTGGTGTTTAACTCCTACGTCTCCTCATTCTCCAACTCGAACTCCTTTTTCTTGTCTATTCAACCTTCCCTTCCACGCTTTCCATGGTTTATTAACCTTCCTTCTATGCGCCGTTCCAATCTCTCTGCGATTTGCCGCCTGCGTTTAGGGCATAGTTTGCTCCCTTCCTCGTTGTTCCGTTATTCTCTAGTGCCTTCTCCTTATTGTCCATTGCACCCTCCCAGCGATCAATGTATTTCTGATCCCGATCATATAATGTTCAGTTGTTCGTCACTTTCAACTGAACAAGTTTCTTTTTGCGATCGACAATAACATTAAAATAAGAATCAGAAATCATGGAAAACCCAAATCAAAACAGATAACCTACCTCTAAACAAGAAAACCGACGTAACATAGAAAAAATATAAAAACAAAAAAAAAATAATAATAAAAGGAACCAAAATCTAAACGGGAAAAACCGACAAAACGCATAACAACCGAATAAGCGAATAAATATCTTTTTCAAAACACAGTTGTTTCCGAAAATTATTTATCATGAGTAATCACTGTGAAAGTTTTAAATTTTTAAGTTTCTTTTTATTCCTTCCTCTTACAAACCGGTATTCCCGCTCCATACTGTGCTTCATTCATTCTCTCCCTTCCTTCTCCTTCGGTTATTCTAGCTCTTGAATCCTTTCTGTCGGCTATCTCTGACCGTGTAAGAATTTGAGTCTCTCTTTCCTCTCTGTTCCGCTTTTCTTGGGCCAATGTCCATGTTGACGAACCCATATAAAAAAAAAAAAAACTTATGCAACGTATTAATAAGAAAAAAAAGGTGGGGTAATACTGGTAGTAATGTAATATTGCAAGGGTCCTTTATCGACGTGTTCGATTATAGAAAAAAAAATAATATTTATATATACACCGTTTGTCCGAAAAGTAAGGGGACTAATGCTATAAAAAATCGACAAATTCAGATAGGAAAATTTATTCTCGGCTAGTTTCTACATAATCCCCCCCACCCCACCACAGTGCACCTTTCAGATCGTTCGTACAACCATTGGAAGCTTCTGGAGAACGCTTCTTTTGGAATCCTTCCCAATTCACGTGTCACAGCTGCTTGAATCCATGGAATGTCGTCAAAACGGATTCCTTTCATGGCACATTTCAATTTAGGGAACAGGAAGAAGTCACACGGGGCCAGGTCCGGTGAGTAGGGCGAGTGGTGCAATACTGGGATACATTTTTTGGTCAAAAACTGGATCACTGATCCGGCGGTATGAGCTGGCGCGTTGTCATGGAGCAGGAAATAATCTCGGGACTCCCATCTTTCTGGTTGTACGCGTTGAATCTGTTTGCAAAGTTCAAAAGCCATTTTCTAGCTGAAAGATAAATTTTGCCTTTATTTGTGTATTCAGAAGTACTTAAATATGAGTTAATGATGGAATGGCCACATTAGAATTAGTATTGTTTTGATTGCTTTTCATAAAGAAAATTACCTTTCGGAAAAAATGATTACTTTAAAAATCAAAAATTCACATCCTCTACAAATGTAAAATGTTGCGCATAGTTCATAGTGTGTATTGGTTGAGGTAGTCACTCTTTCAGCGTTAGCTGGACACGTAGAGTTTTATTAAAAGTTGAGCTCACATTGAGGAAAACGACAAAATAAAAGAGTCTAATTTGGAGACAATACGAAATTAAAACGACTACACTGACGGCTAGGTGAAATATTCCTCACGGAAACCGAGTGGGTGAGGTGTTGTTCCATTCGAACGAAGAACTAGCGTATGTATAACATTTTTATTTTTTTCAAATATTCCAAACATAATCAGTTTTAACTAAACAAAACCAAGTGTTGTGTATTAAATATATACTAAAGTAGTGCCTATTTACCTGCACGTGGGAAATCAAAATTTTATTTTTCCGAACCCTTCACGTATCCTGCTTTCCAATAAAATACAGTCCTACATTTTTCATTCTTAAATTACCTTCGACGCCTTAATTTTCTAATGTTTTTCAGTAGTGCATTGTTCTTGAAAATATCTAATAATTTAATCTAATATAATTTTCTCTCTCTATCTATCTCTCTCACTCTTGTCTTTACTTTTATGTTATATATCTACTGTAAGTTCGTGTTAAAAAGATAATTAAGAAATGCTATCAAACGTAACATCGTGTAACCCTTTTAGAAGTTCAGCGGAGACGTACAATATGAAACACAAAAAAGAGTCATTTTAGAACTTTCGCGCGAAAGCAATAACAAATTTATTTCCGGATTTATTTGCGGAAAGTAGTACAAAATTGAAAAATATTCCCAGTTATTATCGGTTCCCTTTTTGAAATATTCTGAATTGTTTCAACATTAACGGATTTTATTCTTTCTCTAGGTACTTAGCTGAAAGTCAGTATGACGACAATGTAACCGTAAGATATGGGCAAAGAGGAATGGGCTTCTTGCGTTCGGAGTCGGATAACGTATCGAACCCGCAGTTGCTCGTTACATCGCAAGTTAGTCAGTCATCGTCTGCGTCCTATTCGCTGGAACTGGGACTGGTTCAGAGTGGAACATCGGTCCTTGTTCCAGGCAGTGGTCAAGTTAACACCAACAATAGTACAGTAGTTACTGCTAACCGATTCCTAAATAGTCGAAGAATCGCTTCACGCGCTTGCGTAACACTTTTAATAATTGTATCGCTGCTTTCGATAGTTTCAGGTAAATTACTGCTGCGAATAATAATATGCCTTTTACCCGAATATCGTGCATTACAGTTAACATGATTAATAAACTGCTACGCGTTCGTTCATGTTAGATATAGTGTACAGTTCGTCCCAAGATGCCCAAGATGTCCAAGATGCTACGCATATTATCGCTTTGCTCGGCGAATCAGTCGTTTTCAATTGTCCGGTCGACTTCCCATCCGATCATCCGGTACCGTACGTTATGCAGTGGGAAAAGAAAGTCCGTAAAACTGTAAGTAATCATTAAAATATGACGATTTTTTTTTTGTTTTTGTTTTTTTAGCGGAAGGATTTCTGATGCACAATAAACTAAAAATGAATGGCCATTATTAAATTGTATAATCATTGTGTATAATCACAGATAATACCGGTAAACATTTATGAATTTTAATAATAATAGTAGGAATAAAAATAATTGATAACAATAATAAACGATGTAAAGAAGAAAGAGATTGCACATATCGTGTGATTTTTGTAAATTATTGACATATTATTGAGCCACAAATCAATTCAACAACCTGATTAGGCTATCATTTTCTTTCTATTAACGTCTACCATTCATTTCTCCCGGACTTATTACATTTCGGTCGCCACAAACGGATGTTTTGCTTCTCTCATTTTAACGACTTATCTCTTCTAGTTTTCGATCATTTTCGTTTTATATAATCTTTCGTAATATTCTTCCTTGTTATTGTTCCGGTAACCGATCTGAACCGCCGCCTCTATTAAACAAAAACATCCCCGTTCCTTACTTCTCTCCATTATCGTGTATCCATTTTTTATTGGTTATCCAAGAGGACCTGGCGGTGTCAAAACTTCCTTTATTTTTCCTTTTCACCTTGCTTCTTTCTATTGCAATGAAATTAGTGGTTGACCTATACGCGATTATTTTTTACATTTCCTCTGATAATCTTCAACCTCATAATACCTTTTCCTCTTCTGCGACTTTATTATTCTTCGTATACGATCTCATATAATTTCTATTTCTGCCGCTCCATTGATGTTGATTTTTGCGGATTCCTACTCATCATCTAGGGTAATAAAATAGCTTACGCTTTAAAATTGCTGCTTATTCCCGTTTCTGTATTTAAAAAACTCTACGAATAATCGCGTTTTCTATTTTTCTATTTTTCCATTTAACCGAGTCTTCCTTCTAATGCTTGTTTTCATTATAATGAGCCTCTCTTTGTTGTTCTGTTTTTGTCTGTATCATTCGCCTGCGTTTTAATTGTTTACATTGGCGTAAGGACACATCTGAAAACAGGTGTGTGGGTGTGAACGCGGCCGCTTGTGTAAAAACAACAGCCGTGAATGAGCAGGAGTGATAAGTCCTACACGTTCATCACGCTTCCGTCCGTCAGGCATGTAAAGTAATCAAACCATGTTTGAAATTTCGGCTGCATCAATCGTGTGAACACAGCTTAGTTGTACTTTGTTGTTTGCAATTCGTTTTCACGATGTCGAAGAAGGTAACAAATAAACCGTCTTTAAAGTGTTACCTGAAAATGGTACGGTACAGTTAATTTAACTTTAGCAGAGTGAAACTTGTCTGCATGACATTAATTCTGATGGTCATAGAAATCGTGATCTCTGAACGGTAGCGTTAGAACGCATTTCTGCCGCATTGCTAATAGATGATACGAGTTCTGAATAGATATTTAAAATCGAATAAAACGAGCAGTTCAGAATAGGAGCTTCCGAAAGTGTATTCGCATTAATAAATTCATTTTCCCGTTCTCACATCCTTCAAAAAGCAGTCTGAAATAGATCTTTTTAAAATTTCGTTTCTTAATACAAGGTGTGACAATTGTATTCATAGAATTGTTTCATAGAGTGACTTGGGACAACCCTGCGATGTTGCTCGCGTTCTCGTTGGAAAGAGGGGCCATTTCTGAGTCAGTATATTCAGTTTTCATAACGGTAGCACATATATCTCGCGTTCTGTGGTCGTTTAAACAAAGTAAGATTTTTACACGTGTTGTGAAAATGTGCGATGTAAATACTGAGCAACGCATCGTGATCAAAATCGTCGGAAATTCTTACGCAGTTACAAGACACGTGTTTAAGGAAGACGCTACGAAACAACTGACTCTGTTTTCAAGTGGGCTAAGCGTTTTAAAGACGGCCGTGAATCAGTCGAGGACGATCCGCGCTGCGGCGGTCCTTCTACCGCAAAAACGGCGGCATATGTTGAACGCGCGCGCATGCGCGTGCTCCAAGACCGTCGAGTGAGTTGTCGAATGCTAGAAGAAGAGTTAAACATTAACTACGAAACGATTTGGCAGATTTTAAATGACGATCTAGAGATGCGCAAACTGTGCGTCAAGATGGTTCCAAAACTGCTCACGGCTGAGAAAAAAGAGCTCTGGAGATCCATCCGTCAAGACATGAATGATCGAATTGACGCTGATGGAAACCAGTGGATGTCGTCCATTATCACGGGGGATCAGTCTTGGGTGTTCGAATATGACCCTGAGACCAAGAGACAGAGCATGCAGTGGGTGGAGACGGGCGGGGAGCGTCCGAAAAAAGCTCGCATGACCAAATCAAGAGTCAAGTCTCTACTGACCAGTTTCTCCTACACCAACGGCGTTTTTCATCACGAATACGTTCCCGCAGGCCAGACAGTCAATGTAGGATGTCTACATCGAAGTTTTGAAACGGTTACGAGCTCGCGTGTACCGCGAACGGCCCGAATTGGCCAAGAAGGGTTGGGCGCAGCATCATGACAACGCTCCGGCACACCCGTCCTTCGCAGTACGCCAGTTTTTGACACTTCACAACATCTCCACGCTTCCACACCCCTCCTACAGCCCGGACCTGGCTCCGTGTGACTTTCATTTGTTCTCTCAACTCAAAAGTTACTTGAAAGGAAACCGATACGACGGCATTACCGAAGTTCAATGTGTCACGACGAGGGTCCTGATAGACCTATCTTCGGGGGTGCTTCCAAAAATGAGTCGAATGTTGGCGGCGATGCGATAACTTCAGAGGAGATTACTGTGAAGGTATTTAGAATAAGTTTTCCCTTCCCCTTATTTTCTGGCCCACCAGGGTAAAATTCGCATATACAATTGTCACACCTCGTAAAATTACTCTTCTACACAATTATCTACAAATTTGGCAATATATTGTTCAGATGTGTTACCTCATATAGGGCGATTTCGATAATACCAGTGATCTTGAAACTATTTGAAACCCTGTTATTAAAAAGAGTGCTTCCTTTAGTTGAAGAATATCAGATTATACCATTTCATCAGTAGCGATTTAGAGCTAAACACTCTGTAGTCCAACAGGTGCGTATGGTGGTACAAAAAAATTAAATCAGATTTGGAAGAGAAAAAGGTTTGCGATGCCGTATTCCTTGATGTAAGGCAGGCTATTGATAAAGTATGGCA
The DNA here is from genome assembly GCA_039619475.1 of Icerya purchasi. Classification (NCBI taxonomy): domain Eukaryota; kingdom Metazoa; phylum Arthropoda; class Insecta; order Hemiptera; family Monophlebidae; genus Icerya; species Icerya purchasi. The sequence continues at coordinate 286,596,883 of CM077116.1, forward strand.
GGACGGCTTATTATATAAAATTTAAAAAAAAATTTCATATCACTATTACGATTTTTTTTTTTTATCATATCCAGATGAAAGGTACTACCAAATCAAATATGGAGATGAAGTATCTAACATACATGTATGTATATCCAATAAAGGCAGGAGTTCCACAAGGAAGTGTTTTAAATCCGTTATTGTATCTTATTTTTACAGGCGATGTACCTGTTGAAGACAATTTCTTAATGGCAACTTTTCCTGACGACACCGCACTGTTGTGCTCTAATATAAGTCAAAAAAAAAAACAAAAAAAAAACAAACAGTAACTTGCAAAGTGCAATGAATAAAGTTATGTCATGGTGTAAGAAATGGCGGAAAGTATTCGTCATGTAGAGTCAGAAAATATCAAAATCGATAATAACATAGTACCAACCAAGAAAGACGTTAAGTACCTAGGCTTGTACCTAGACCAGAAGTTAACGTGGCGTAAGCACATTGACACGAAAAAAAGGCCTGAACTCAGAATCAAAACCAACAAACTACATTGGTTAATAGGAAAATAGTACCAACTTTCCTTTAAAAAAATAAACTGCTATTGTACACAACCAATTACTCGCTCCGATACGGAAGTATGGATGCGAGTTGTGGCGCTGCAATGCAAAAATCAATATTATGAAGATTCAAAGGTACCAAAATATTACTCTAAGGTCAATCGTTAGCGCTCCATGGTACACGTAAGGAACAAAACCACACATGGTGACCTTTAAAACATCAGAAACGGTCATATAATTATACGAACTGGACTGCAATTGCCCTATTGGACAATTCGCCATCCGAACGCATGCGCGGGACTAAAAAAAACTAAACCTTTAAATCTGAAATAAGAAAAAACCATTCGATTATAAGTTACTAATATAGAGGGACTAGTCACTGGACTACGAACCTTTCACGTCATAATCATTTGCCATACCATCTACTGATAGGAAATAGGCTAGGAATGGCTTCTAAAGAAGAAGAAGAAAAAAAAAAAAATATATATATACATATTTTACGGCCTTAATTTTTCTTTTGGTAGTATTGTACACCGATTTTCAGTCTAACACAAAAATTTGTTGAATTAAGATTAGATTTTTTATTGAATGATTTTTTTCAATGACTAATTATAAAATGTGTAATTAGTATATATATTGGAGGAGGGGGGTAAAATTAAAGAATTCCGATTACAAACATTGATTTTTTTAAGATTTTTTCCGGTTAGTACTAGAACTTGTATAACTTAAATTATTTACCGGTACGAATTTAAAAAGGAACGTTTTGTATAATTAATTAAAATTAAAAATCGAATCAGAACTATCTGAAAATGGAGTTGTTAGATAGGAAATTGTAAAACTTTTGCAAAATTTAAAAAAATGTACTACTTCAGAAAAACTTATTCGGTAGTATGAAATTCTACAAGTTCAAGATAGTATGTAATCAATCAAAAAACTAACTCTCTTACTTCGTGATCGAACATCTAAGTAAATACTCCGAACATATTACTCGCTTTATTACAAGATTGACCGCGGCAGTTCATTGCGTTTAAGTAATTTTTTGGCAAAGTATTTAAAAGAACGCTTTCATTTTTAGTTTTATGACTCCGTATTTTTGGTGTAAATCCTAAAAATCGTTGGACAATTTTACCATTTTCTTTCACGTACGAGGATGGTTCAAATATAAACCGGAATTTCGTCATAAAATTTTTTATTTTATACTTACAGTGCTCATATTTTTTACAATTTTTCGAGATAACCCCCCTCGCACGCTACGCACGTTTTCCACCTCTCCGGCAATTTTTTTATTCCTTTTTCGTAAAAATCTCGCGGCTTGTCACATAGCCATTTGCACACGAACGATTCCACCTCATCGTTGCTGTCGAAACGTTGTCCACCAAGTGCTTCTTTCAACGCGCCAAACACATAATAATCACAAGGCGACAAATCTGGACTGTAAGGAGGATGTTCAAGTGTTTCCCAGCCCAATTCGGCCAATGTCTCCATCGTGAGCCGAGCGGTATGTGGCCTGGCGTTGTCTTGAAGCAGTATCGCACTACGGATCGGAATTTCGGCCTTTTTGTTCGATAGGCCGGTTTGACTGTGTTTTTTAGGAGGTTACTGTAATACTGCGCCGTCACAGTACGTTGTTCAGTTAGGAAATCGACTGCGATCACTCCCTTCATGTCCCAAAACACGGTACACAACACCTTCCCAGCTGACTGTGTAACCTTCGCTTTGACTGGCGCTCCCTCTTTTTTCTTCCGCCACTCCATAGACGAGCGTTTACTCTCCGGCGTATAGTAGTGTACCCAAGTTTCGTCTGTGGTGAATATTCGCCGCAATAAATTCTCTCCTTCCTCTTCATACCGCTGCAGGAGACGCGTACAAACTTCCCAACGAGTGAATTTCTGTTCAAAATTCAGAAGTCTTGGCACCCATCTGGCTGCAATTTTGCGATATCCTAGCCGATCATGAATTATTGTCTCAATACTACCTATGCTGATGCCCAATTCGTCGGTCATATCGCGTACACGGACGCGTCGGTCAGCCAAAATGATCTGTTCGATGGCTTTGACGTGTTCATCTGTAATGCTGGTTTTTGGGCGTGACACCACTTCACGTCCTTTTCGAAACGCGGAACACCACTCGTACACTTGAGTTTTGGAGAGACACTCATCCCCGAACTGTTCGCGTAATTTTCGGTAAATTTCCACGGATTTTACGTCGTCTTTGACTAAAAAACGAATAATGATGCGTTGCGCAACAGACACTGGTACTTCTTTTTCACTCATGGCTCTAACTACACTAAAATGTGAGCTTACGCGGTTCTAATTGTGCTCTACACGCTTCGTAACAAATCGGTCTAACTGCCAGTGCAACCACTTTTTCCACATTTAAAAATTCCGGTTTATATTTGAACCACCCTCGTATATTTAACGATCACCGAGAGCTAGTCGACGACACACGTGTAATATCAAATGTATAATACACACAGTAACACAGTATTTAGCACTTCACTAGAATTTCTGTTCAGCAATATATCGCGTATGAAGAATATTAATTCTTCGTATATTGTTTTAAAATGTAATATTTCCTTATTAATCAAATTTTAATTAGCGGAATTTATTTAACGTAAAAACAATTTTAAATAAATCAAAAATTTTATCGTTTTTTTTTTTAAATAATTTCTATTTATTACTCATACGATCGAAATTACTGGATGAATTATAGTCGAAAATGTTATATTGTTTTGCAATGTTACCACTAGCAAGGATATTTTGTAAGAGAAGATCTACTGAGTCCGTATGATTATTTTTAAATTTCTTTTTCTCCCTCCCTATTATCCTTTCCGTAATCCTGAATAAAATACATATACTCAACTGCATGCGTGTATTATCTACATAAATGAACCTTATTTTATTTTTCTTTAATTTTCTTATTTAATCTTATTCTTTTTAAATTAGACAAAATTGAGAGGGCTTAGCTCCTCTTTCGACTTTTCCGGGCTACAAATATTCGTGATTCTCAATTTTTACTTTTTCGAAAAATAATATTTAATGAATGAATATTAAAAAGAAAAGAAAAAAAAATACATTTTTATTAACTGGGAAAAAATGTCTTCTAGTTAACAAATTATTGAATAGACGAGGAATACGACTGAAATCATTCACATTGAAATAATAAGTTTCTATGAGCGTCAGGAATAACCGCGAGAATACGCCATTTCTAGGTTTGGTCGCGGGGTTCACCATCAGAGCACATTTTCACACTTCGAATGTGATTATAGTACCGCGCTAATCTAAATACCCACGCATTTTCTTTCTGAACCCCCAAAAACTAACCCCCTTACATAATTGAAAATCCCGCCGAATTTTCATAATTAGCCAAAGTATGCCAACCCAGAGTTCTAAAAATTAACGTTAGCTCCCGCATGCTTCTGCAGCTGCATGAGTTCAAATTTAATGGAAATATTCGCATTTGACCAAAGTATAACAAAAAAACTAACCCCGGACCCTTCGAACTGCACGAGTTGAAATTTGAATGCAAGTTGACAAATGGAAATAATATCAGTTTGGGGAAGAAATCATTAATCGAATTATGGAGAAAGAGCTCAGTAGAAAAGGTAAAAAGCATTTTGAAGTACATAACGCGCTTTTCCGATATTGCGAGCGGTGAAATAAAGCAAAAAATTTTGTCAGCGAAAAATAAGCAGTTCGCGAGGGCAGTAGAAAGGAAACAGCGCTAAGAGTGTGAAAAAAGTTAAGCTAAGACAAAAGCCTTAACGGAGTTTACGGAAGACAACTTTTTGTAAGGGTACGAAGGAGGAGAATCTTAAAAGAACAGATCATAAGTAGGGAAATAAATCGATAAAAGGTAGATTAATAGATAGCATTTTTGTCAAAAACATTGAATACATCATAAAATGCCGCCAGCAAGTGTATTTTTTTTTATGGATAAAAGACTTATAGTGGAATTGGAAGAGGGTAATGCAATCGGAAGGACCCCAATCAAAACCAGAACCTTACGTATTATTGGAAAGGATTTTGTTATTTTCGGATCACCAAACTAGACGTTTAACTTAGAGTCAAATAATACGTTTCTAAGACATTCAGTTAGAAAAATGCAGCGGAAGGACAAGGAATCGCGTGATTGTGTAAGATTTACTCTATGAGCATACATGTAAATTTTAGGATTAACAGGAAGAAGTTGAAAGGAAAAGTTAAGGTATGTTTTCAGAAGTGAATGTGGCATATTTTGCTTTAGAGCAAAAAACCAAAAAAAAAAAAAAAAAAAACATTTAATATTTTAACCGTTTTCAAGATAAATGTTTTATTTCATATGTAGGAATAAAAATATAACATTTTAATGCTTGAGTTTATTTTCACATATTATGAATTAGCAAATACATTCCCATACTTCAACAAAACTGAAACAGTATTTTTTGTATTACACATTTATACATCTTTATCCGAAAATGTCGGAGCAGACTTTTAACTGTTTTTAAAAACCTTTTCCTGCTCTACCTGAAAGCAATTCGAGTTTTTGTAAACAGCGAAATCGGCAAATTCGATATTTTTAAGAAATGATATTTATGTAATTTTAAAATGAAGTGTTTGCGATGGTGTGTCGGGTGTCAGCGTGTCAAATTTCATGCAGCAGCCCCTAAAAAAACGAAACAGAAATAAAAATAAATAATAATCATCTTAGATATTATTTCTTAATTTAATTATTACGAAATAACTGAAAGTTCGGTAACTGGAACAAATGGTAGGGATCGCCGATTGTAGCAAACTCCGCCCTTTGATGAAATTTGAAGACTAACGCCTGTTTTAGTGGCAGGCATTTTCATGTTTAGCTATGCATTGTACTTTTGACCGTATTAAATTACCGGTGTGGGGGTTGAGTATAAATAATGCAATTTTTGTTAACTCGAATAGGCGGTTTCATAAAATTATCACGATATACAGTTATTTAAAACAAAAACACGAAACACGTCTGACACATGTTAGTGTGATAGGAGTGAAATAGTGTTTGAATGACGGTAATTATATTTCTCAGTACACGAGGAATGCAATAAGGTTAACGCGGTAGCTTCTGCAGTGCCCAGTGATATCATAACAAAAAAAAGTACGCAGTTACATACTGCAATTACAACGCTCGCAGCGCAGCGAAGTAAATTATTAAACATAAAATAGTAAAGGAAAGAAACCCGTGGAAAAGATTAATAGCTGATACGATTGACATTTCGTTTCGGGATTTAACTTTTTTTACATTTACGCTAGAAATACTAATTTTAATTTCACGATGCTTCTATACCGGACTTTGTTTGACAACGTTTTTGCCGGCTGACCCGGCAGGTTTGCGGTACTATTGTAACGCGATTATTTGTGACGTGAAATAAATAAAATCGATAGTAGCCCATCAGAATAATATTATTGTACGTGCTCTGATTAAAATATTTAACGGAAATTTTTTTTTTACGTTGAATTACATATCTGGGAATATGCACTTGGCCTGGGATAAATTTTAAGCGTATTTGGAACTTTTTAAAATTCTGCGTTTTCCGCTAATTGCTAGAGAAGTGATTTTTTGTTTCTTTTTATGTATCTACTTTTTTCCCTAAATAGAATATTCTACATTAAGAAAAACTGTTAAAATAAATTATTCAGAATTCAAACGATCGGTCCTATTATATCGCTTGATTTCATTGCTATCTGAATTCATTAAGAAAATAATGAATTAATTTGCATCGCATTCATTGGAAATATACTTAAAACATAAATCACATTAGCCGTCTCCCATGGCTTCGTCCGTGTATTAATGCCCGTTTGAATCTGTACTTGAGAATTCATAAAAAAAATTTTGTTTTATCTGGGATTGATGTCAAGATTATTTCTCTCTTTGGAAAACGTGTTTATCGCTGTCCAACAAAAAATTGTCTTCACATTTCACACGTTTAGCTGAAAATTATCAATCTTTCTATAACCTGTCTGTCGTGATCTGACAAAAAGTTTTACTCAACTAAACAGCACACACAGCCATCGTCTTGAAGAGACCTAGTAATTCACACCGTGATTTCCCATAATTATATATGTAAGAGAACATCTTCTTCACTTATATCTTTCAACCATTGTGTCTTTCTTTCTTCATCTTCATTCTGTCCCCTTCAGCCATCGGAGAATAATTACATGTGCGACGCTGAACATATGTTTTTTGAGTGCTCCTCTTTATTCAATGAACAATCAATACTACACTCTAATTTATTATAACCCTCAATGTTCCTACAGCCTACATCAATACTTATGTTCCTAAATCCTCTCTTTTTCCAATAATTGCATCTTTCCTTTGCTGAGTAGCGAATAGTATCAAAATTTAAATTATCTCAAAAAAAAAAGAAAAAAAAAGAATCAAGATAAATAAAGACATGGGGATCAATGCTCTTTGTTAGCCGAGCCTAAAAAATAAAAAAAAAAAAAAACATTCTGTTTCGAGCTTTTTATTAAAATTAATTTATTACCGCAACGGCAAACTGCAGTAGTTGAGTAAGGATTTTAAATTTGAGTATAAATAACATTCCCGGTAGCAAATTATTAAAAAGAAAGTTAAACAGTTAACTACAAAAAATTTATACAGCGGTTTTGGCCCAAAAGTTCGAATATTTAACGCGTATCAGTTACTCTATTTTATTTTTATATGTTCCCCATTAAAAGTCCAATAGTATATGGCTTAAACTTCTTCCAGGTTTTACAAACATATTGTACAATACATTTTTGTATTTCTACTCTTAATAATTCATTATTATACAATAAATAAGATAGAGACGAAAACAAACATACACCATCCCTATCTATGTATTTTACATAATGGGCAACTATTATATCATTAAAACATATTAGTTCTACATCCATAATTACAGTGAATATATATATATATATATATATATATATATATTATATGAAATTAAACTTAAACACACGAAAGTGAAAATTAAAGAAATAAAAATTATTGAATAAACATTTACAACATATAAAAATATAATACATAAATTTGATAATTAATACATTTACATTAAACATAAATCACTACCTAAATTGCTTGAAATAATACATGTGGAATAATTCAAAAACAAAAAAAAATAAAAGTAAACCGTTGCCTTTGTCAGTAATTACCGAGACAGAAGTGACAGAAATAAATAAAAAATAGTAAAAAAAAAAAGTAAAAAGTTAATTTAAAAAATTTGTTAGCGGTTTTGCACGGTCTGGCAATTTACAAGCATTTTTTAAATGATTAAAAACAGCACATATAGCAGATGAAACTTACGAAAACGAAATAATTCCAATGTAAACGATACGAAAAGAATATGCAGATCGAAAAAAAAGTTGAAACGAACGCGAACAATACAGAAAAGAATTGATTGGTATAATAAGAACAGTTTAATTTTCCCTAGCAGTATATTCTGTCCCTGTTCAGAGTACTCGTAAACATCATATTGTTTACGCTGTTATTAAACACTAAACAACTTTAAAAAAAAGAAACTAAATCAAAAAAAGGACATGTTGAATCGTTCAAGAGAAAAAAAACATCGGAATCAAATAAAAACCACCATTCTCTCCTTTCAAAATAAACAAATAATCACAACACAACATGACAGAAGTATGTTTTCTTACTCTTTTTGAATGCGATAAAAACTGTTCGACAGAAGTATTTCTGTCTCCTCCTAATAATTGGCTATTTGAATTTTAAAAAATTTCAGTTTCTAAATCACTTTAATCCGAAACCAAGCTAAATAAGTAAAGCATACTTCTTTCTGCATGTTGTGTGATATTAAGTTTTCCTAAAAATAGATTATAACAACCCTTCTTCACTTTTAGAATTCCGAAGATAAAAAAAAAATGGAACAACCTTCATAAATATTATAATATGGTAAACCTATTTATTAGGAAAATGTAACACTAGTTATTTTTTGAAAAAAAAATTTTCAACCGCTTTTCATCACATAAAGTTCAATTTTTCAAAAAATCTTTTTCATTTGGTATTTTCGGTATATGGTGTGTTCAAATGGGTTTTCTGATAACCAATGCAAATGGTTTCAGTCGTAATCATTATTTTATGCCACAAACGGGGTGAAGCCTTTGATTCAATTAAACTTTAGGGTACTTAAAACAAATCGTGTACACTTTTGGTACGCCGTATAAAAAATATTAAGACCATACTATCATTCGATAACTTATTTCTATGGGAAATATAACGGTTTATTTATTTTCTGGAAAATAGTTTTTTATCCCTTTCCACATCTTCAAGTTAAAACTTTTAAAAAAGCGATCTTACTTGACATCATCAGTATATACACTGTATTTACATTAATAATCACGATTCGTTTAGATTGCAATGTGATTTTTGGTTTTCCAAAAATTGGATTCTGCCATTCTTTTCCTTTAAAATTTTGAAAAAGGAAAACAATGTTGCACACTTTTAGTACACCATACACGTATGTCTTTATGCGAAATTACAATTAAACCCATTTGCACCAAAAAAATAACAGTTTGTTTATTTTTTTGGAAACAGCTTTTAACCCCTTTCCGCCCCTTAAAGTCCGAATTTTCAAAACAGCGTTCTTATTCGACATCTTCAGTATATATACATTATATTCACATGAAATTACACGCGATAATAATCACTATTCCTAAGGACTGTAGAGTGATTTTTGGTTTTCTCCAAAATGGGGGTTTGCTCTTTTTTCCACTGAAAACTTTGAGGGTTTTATAAAAAATTTTCTCACTTTTATTAGACCATGTAACGTATCTTCATGCGAAATTACAAGTTGGTAAACCCATTTTCACCTAAACTATAACAGTTTGTATATTTTTTGGCAAACAATTTTTAGCCCTTTTTCACAATTTTTAAAAAGCATTCTTATTTGACATATTCAGTATATATATGATATTCACACGAAATTACGAGGGTTGTTTGAAAAGTTCCGGACCTCGCCGAAAAATAGCGCTGCTAGGGTTAATTCATTGAGCGCGTTACGCAATTCCATCCTTCACAGCGTCACTGAACAAATTTCAGCTTGTTTGAAAACTTATTACCAGTTTTATGGCAGATTCGAGTAGAGAAGTCGCGTGTTACGTAAAAAATAGATAAAAAAAAAAAAAAAAACGAAATACGAACAGTGATTAAATATATTTTTTTAAAGGTTTAAATGCAACACAAATACAATCTGAGCTCGGTTTTGAAGGAGTGTTCTTCTTCAAAAACCACCGTTAAACGCTGGGTTGCAGAATTTAAAATTCACAGAATGGTGCTAGAGGATTGGCGCATCAAAATCAATTAGTTGAAGGTGTAGGCATAGCGTCTGAACGAGTGTACCATATTTTACACGTAGTTTTGGGCATGAACAAGCTCTGTGCAAGATGGGTGCCGCATTTGCTCACACCTGACCAGAAACAGCGTCGAAAAGACATCTCAGCTCAAAATTTTCAGTACTTTAATCGCAATACAGCCGAATTTTTGCATCGATTCATCACTGTTGATGAAATTTGGGTTCACCGAGTCCAAAGAACAGTCTAGACAATGGATTGAGAATGGTCAAGCAGCTCCGAAGAAAGCAAATGTGATTTTGTCCTTCAACAAAGTATGACGCGGAATAATCTTCATCGACTATCTTGAAAAAGGTAAAACAATAAACTGAGCATATCACGCGGCTCTGCTTCAACGTTTAAGCGAAGAAATAAAAACAAAACGTTCACATTTGGCAAAGAAGTAAGTCCTTTTCCATCAAGACAATGCGCCTGATCACACCTCTGTGGTCGCGATGGCAAAATCAACGAATTAAGGTTCAAATTACTTCCGCATCCACCCTATTCGCCAGATTTGGCATCGTGCGACTATCATTTATTCCCCAATTTGAAGAAATGGCTCGAAGGAAAAAGATTTGCAAATGATAGTGAAGTGATCGTCAGTGTTGATGAATATTTTCGAAACCTTCCTTAAGAAACCTACAAGGTCGGTATTAATAAACTTTCCGAGCGATGGAGCAAATGTGTGAGCCTAAATGGAAACTATGTTGAGAAATAAAGCGCTGTTTTCATAAAAATATGTTTGTTTCATTGAGAGGCCTGGAACTTTTCAAACCACCCTCGTACATGCGATAATGTTTGGTCTATAGCGTGATTTCTGGTTTACTTAAAAATGGGGTTTTCCCCTTTTCCGCCCTTAAAATTTTGAGGTTTAAAAAAAATTTTGCACACATTTAGTAAACTACATGAGACGTTTTCATGCGGAATTTCAATTTGATTAATCAATTTGTACCAAAAATATTACAGTTTGTGTGTTTTTTTGGAAAACAGTTTTTAACCCCTTTTCACCACTTAAAGTTCAAATTTTCAAAAAAGCGTTTTTATTTGACATGTTCAGTACAGGTAGGTGATGTACATGTAAAATTTCAATTATCTAGTGTAAATGGTTTCGGCTGTAGCATGATTATTAGTTTTTTTAAAAGTGATTTTCTGACTTACACCCCCTTTTTCATTTTAATGCATTTTTAGATGGCGTCAGTACATAGTATCGTTGTATTATGTGCCAATTTGCAGCTTCATAGACGTAGCAGTTGCAACGATATGTTAATAATTGCTGTGCCTTTTAAATGTTTCCAGATTTTCGCTTATATACTATATATATATACATATATACATATACATATAGATGATGGCCTAGATATTGTTGTTTAATTCCAGTATCAGTAACCCCCTTAATTTAGCAGAGTCAGTCCAGAGACTAGTTTAACTTATCTATTTTTCTGAACTTATTTTAATGCTGTTTTAAAAAGATTCATTTTCAACCGAATAAGTGTGATTGCAAATGGAAGTAACGATTTTATATAATTGTTTCACTCTAATGAGCCAAATTTAGGCAAATTGTTCTAGCGCCATAATTTTGGGACTTGTTTTACTTACTCTTAAAGAATAATTTACCACCGTTACGTTCCCCAGACGGATATGATATTTTCCTCTGGATAGAGTAAGCGAAAAATTTCTTTTCAATAAATGATTTTGCTTTGTTTGTGTTTAAAATTGTATTCACAGCTATTATACTGTCTCCAAGCATTTATTGAAAATGATGGAAACATACTGTAATTTGTTCAGCTAGGGATCGGGTTATTTAAAAGCACATTTTACTTTATTATAGCTGGTTAAAAATTCATTCAGTATTTTTTCGAGGATAAAATTGTGAAACGGTGAAAATATGTCAGATAAATAGGCAATTCTAACGGTCCAGATATTTCTTTCGAAATTCACGTAGACGTATATAGTAGGACTTCAATGCATCGAAATCGATTGTTCCAACAGAATAATTCGGTATATACGTGGAAATAGAAAAGTTTCACATTGACTGCTAAAGAATCTGAAGTATTTTTATAATACATTTGGGACTGCAACTGTTCACATTTATTGAGGGATAAAAAAGTACAATCAAAAACTGTTCCTTTTCGAAATCATCCTCATTTTAAAACTGTAAATGTTTAGAAACTGAACCGATTTCGTTACACATTAGTCCGGAGTTGTATTTGAAATTAATTATATTTAATAGGAACATAAAAAAAATATAAACAGCGAACTAATGATTAATACTAAAGAAATACGCATCGAATGTCTGAGAGTTTATTAATTGGGGGACTATAAGCGTTGAACTACTGTGACTCCGAAACATGCCGGTGCACATTTATTTGTATTAATTATATCAGTTAACTATTTTTTCTACAATTTGGGCATGCTTTTTACGTTTCCATCAAATATAATAAATTTTATTGTTATTAGAAAATATATCTAATCATAAGTTATCGATAACTTCATTATGGCCGATTTAAATTCTTCATATACATCTTTGAATTTTCCCGGGAAACAAAGCAACGAGCTGTTGGAAAATCGGGATAAAATATTTTCATTATTTATCGAAATTGTTCGGCATACTTAATCGTTTCAAGTGCACTAACCATTCGAGCTTGCTTAACGATTACGTAAATATTCAATTTGCCCGTCCTACGCCTCTGATAGCTAAGAATATTATACCAGTTCCTCTAGTTGACGACTTCGCGACCCACTTAAAATTTAACACGAACCAATATTGACTCTTGACCCATGGGCTGAGAAACGTCGCTACCATTTCCCGAAGTTGTTTCGATCGCGGACTAATTTTTTTGCTTTTCTTTAAATAACGGAAACAGGAAAGGTGGTTATTAACTCATTTCTAATTTCTGCGCCTCAAGTTCGCTAGTTAGATGCACCTTTTATTTATTCGAATTTGGACACTACCGACACGCTTCAGGTAACATTTTTAATTAGCGGGTTTCTATAAATGAGTTGCTTTGGTAAGAAATTAACGAGAAAATGGAATTAAATATTAAGCGGAATTCGCGGAATCGATAAAATTTCACGCCGCAATAGTCGCCGTTCAAATGGTTCGTACATGTTATTTACATAATGGTTGCTTTTAAATAAAGTTTTACGTTGCTTTATCGCTATGATTGAGACGCGATGTGGATAACTTTGGCAGTGATGCTCTTTATGACTGTGTCTGAAAGCGGACAGACTATGATTGAAGCAATACCCGGAGTGCGATGTTTGGAAGAATAGTGAGAACATATAGTTGATTAATTAAAACATCCTTTTGGGTATAATGCCTCGAAAAAACTACGTACTTATGATGGTAATTGTTTGAAAATAATTCTGTCAAATGGGTTTAAGACGCGTGAGTCAACAAATGTCACATAGTGGGAATGAGAACAAAGAAATGTCACCGCGAAAATGATTTATACGAGTACAATAAGTTGCTAAGATTGAAAACACAACATATTGTATTACCTACGAGAGAAAGGGTCTATCGAACCAGGAGTTACGATAAAACAACATGCTATATACTGTCAAGAGGAGTTAATAGTAAAATAGACAATAGGCGTTGATGAAAATAATGGAAAATATACCGAAGGAAATCCAAGAAGAAGAGAATATGAATAGATGGAAAAATAAAATAAGGATACGGATGATTGGGTAGTGTAAAGAATAAAAATATGAATTTCGGAAATGAGAGTAGATGTTGGTTTTGTTGCTCGCTTTTGCATCGTGTTCGGTGTTCTGGGTTAACGGATGTAAGCTTTTATTTAAGCTGTTGCGCGATAAATAAATTACAGACATAATTGTGCCAGAAAGAATTATATTAGCTTAACGTTTCGGACAGCTTACACTGACCATCATCAGTAGCAGCAACTTTGTTAGTAGAAACCTCGAAACACGTTATTTAAGCATGCGAAGAAAAAAACCTAATATTATATAAGATGTTAGTCGCCAGCGTGAACAAATAGTTGCATTTTTATTTGACGATCTGTTCGATTTCGTGTTTTAATCGTCAGGCGTTATGAGTACTTCTACGACTTTAGCGAGCCACTAGGAACGCATTGAGAAGCATACATACACATACAACAACAGTGTCAATAGCCAATCAGATTGAAGCGTTTAAGACACCAGGGACTTTTTTACTTTGTACGCAGCACATATTTTTTATCCCCGCAAAAGCATTATGCATACGGCTTGACTCGATCTGTCACTATTACAACATCATCAGGCGGCGATAAAGAGCGCTAAATCTGACTAGTATAACTTTTAATACCCATTCCACCAAGTAATAATGTGGTTCAGCAACGAGTATTAAAACAATATTACAGGGATAAACGGCTAGCTTTAAGTTTTACCACGGCATCTGAAATTTATCTATGCATAACCCGAGACCACGATTTCTTCAGCGTCTTATTTTTTGTATTTTATTCTCCCTATTATAATTTTATGTAAGATCATTTGAATTGTAAAACGATTTAAAATTATTTACAAGTACAGCCAAGTTAAAACGTTGAAGTACTAGATTTCTGACTAGGAGTTTTCTTTCAGTGAATTTTATGTGAAACAATTAAAAATGATCTACTACTTGTAATAGATCCGTTAATTTCATTTAAATTAAAATATCGATTTTTTTTTAAATAAATTTAATGAAAAAAAAAAAAGTGGCTTCTTAATTTATTTTTGTTTGTAGTATATATACACATGTACATATTATAACCTGATAAGACTGTGACTAAATGTATAAAATATAACATACATTTTCTTCTGTAAGTATTCTGATGATGCAAAACAATACGAGCAATAGAACAAGAAGGTAGTTTTCAGATTATCAGCAGCAGGTTTTTGTAGATTTTGAGGAAAATGTTGTGCATTCGAGGAATTCGTTTTTAAGTAAAGCGTATATCCAGTTTATTTATTAAAATTTAATTACGAAACTACGATAATGTACGAATGTAAGAATTGGATTTGTTAACGACGCCTGTGTTTGTTGTTATCATCACCATCAATGACTGTTATTTATGTAGTTTTCCGGAACGAAGAAGGAGCGACTCTATCTTTTTCTGAATTCAACAAGTAGCGCTGGTAGCCTTGCTGGGGTATTCTAAATTTCTGCATGGCAGTATAATGTATGTTTTATGCGGAACCGAGTAGGCGTAAATAATTGTTTTTTTCTCTGTTTCGTGGTTACGTTTCAACGTTTATCGAACGGAATTTCTATTTTGTGTTCGTTCTGCGCGCTTTTATCTTCTGTTACACGTCAAACGCAATCCCTTCCAGGACCTTTTCGCCGGAAAATCTTGCTTTTCCCAGAACAGCTTTACAACCGTTTCCGTATGCGACAAGATCAGTTATGTTCCGCCGGAAGAACAACAGAGAACTTCACCACCGTCGAAATAGCGAAATGAAAAATCTTCGGAAAAAAATCTCTTTGAATGTATAATTAATACGATGAAAAGGCGATTAAAAAGCGTTTTTTTTTTTTAATACGGCTTCTTTGTTAATTGACGCAGCATCGACTAACAGTGTAGTTCGTCAACAAGCACACAGTTGCCTTAACTGA
Source organism: Icerya purchasi (assembly GCA_039619475.1). Classification (NCBI taxonomy): domain Eukaryota; kingdom Metazoa; phylum Arthropoda; class Insecta; order Hemiptera; family Monophlebidae; genus Icerya; species Icerya purchasi. The sequence continues at coordinate 286,612,347 of CM077116.1, forward strand.
GACTCAATTGGACGTGAACTTTTTAACTCCTCAACTTTTCGCATACACAGAGAAATGATGGAACTTGCGGCGGTGTTCCAGTCGCTGCATTAGTTAGTATATGCGTAAAACATACTGCACTGGAGCCGCTGTCGCTGGAGGTATCCAATAGGGGTATCAAACCTTTTAACTGCGTAATAATACTAATTCGCTTAATACATATTCAGTTAATAGACCACCGAATGCTATTCGTATCTTTACAGAAGATGTATCTGTTCGATTTTCGTTACTAACGGTAAGAGTTCTGTTGAGCTGAATGCTAAAAATAAAATATGAAACTGTACTTATTCCGCCGGAAAAAATTTATTTAACCTCACGTTTACGCGTTAAGTTAACATTTCTTCCGACGGTTTCTCCGGCGCACTATGTTGGATCTAGCACTTATTAAAAATTTACCGCTAACTGCACCTATTGCCTGAAATAGCCTCTCTTCCCAGATCGTTGAACTTTTATTTGCGATTATACGGAACAATTTTCAACCAGTAAATTACGGAGGCGTGTTCTCAACTTTAAAAATATAAACTGGATAGCTTCAAAGATCTTCTTTTGGTATTCGGTTTGCTTGAAAATTGTTTATATTTTACCGCACCGGTGTTCAGCCAGGATCTTGACGATTTACCTCAGAAGGATGTTCAGTTTTTCAATAAAACTCGTCAAAGTCTTTGGTCGAGAAAAGTTAAAATTGACAAATTCAATCGTTTTCTCAGTTACATATTAAAGATGGCAATTTGTGGAAGGTGTGTAGGTTCGATATAGTAAGCAGTATACAGCGATTCCACCACTTTATAACTCTCAATCAAGAATGTATATGATGATATTTTGAAAAAGCAGAGCTTTTCGCAGTGTTAACTTCTTCAATGTACATCGTCAAACAATAGTACTACTCCCTACCGGTTGTTAGAAGAATAAAATAAAAGCAAGCATCGAAACATTTTTATGTGTAATAATACTGCAGATCTTTTGCGTTATAATCTTAAAAAGAAATATCTCAATCACTGCGAAATAATTTTAAAACTCTACTGGTAATGATGGGATCACGACTATGGTTCTAAAACAGATTCCAGCAAAAATTGAACTAACATACCAAATTCTGCGCTTAAAATTTGATACTTCCCGACATCTTGGAAAGTGTCTAAAATAAAAGCGATTACGAAAAAACGTCCATCAATGGTGAACGATATTCGACCAACGAGCTTAGTGATGTAACGGAAATTATTAAAAAAGTTTTATTGAAAATATTGACGGAATACTCGAACTAAGAGATCCGTTAGGATCTAATTCTTTGTCGCTAATATGTCGCGCGTAATTTTAATAATACATACAAAAAGTGTTAAAAAAGTTAAAACTGTTTCACAGCATAATTCTGGAGAGACTAACTGCAAATATTCCGATAGGAACAATGTAAAGGGCTCATTTCAAACTACGGCTTAACTCGTATTCCTCCTAATTCTCAAAGAATTCCAGGAGAAAGGAGTTATACTGTTCGAAAGGAAACAGTTGAAAAGACTAAGAAGAAAACTAAGGGATTGTTCAGAAAGGTTTTTGAGGGCGAGATAGGGTATACCGTCAAGCCCAGGAGTAAGCCTGGACGATTTGGACAGAACAGACTTTAATTCATTAAAATTAAAAACCGAAGTTTACGAAGTGGGGAGGAAAATTTTTCGGAAATGGAAAAGAGTACAATTCATCAAAAGAAGGAACATAAGCTGGAGCGACGAAATCAACAAACGGAAAAAGGCTATCGTCAGGAATGCTGAAGTTAGAAGGGCGAGGAGAGGATAGGAATTTGAAGGCTCTGGCCATTTTTCAAATCTGTGCGAGGGGAGTAGTTCTTGAGAACTTGGCGCAGAAAGTTTTTTCCAAGAGGTCTTCTTTGCGGATTTTATTATAAACCTAGCTGTTGCGCTGGCCTGTTTGTGAGTCAGAAAATTTTCAGTCGTAAGATTAGAACGGAGGGTTCTAAAGGTGGCGCGACTGTGATTAAAAGCGGTGTCACATTCCTCATTCCACTAAAGTGACGAGGCCTTACTGCTGTGAATATATGATGACGAATGGCGGGAAGGAGAAGATAAAGAAAGAGCAGAAGTTAAGGAATGTAAAAAGGAATTATATAGAGGTATCGGATCATAGTCCAAATGAATGAGATGAAGAGAAGAGTCGACCAGGGATCGGAATAGAGGCCAGCTAGTTCTGGAAAGATTCCAACCAGGAGAATCAGTATGCATGGAATCAGATGGAGGAGGAAAACTGACAGTAGTTATTAGGATCGGAACGTGGTCACTACTGTAAGAGCCAATAAAGGTCTCCCAATTTTAATTAAGACCAGTAGTCGGAGAGGAGAAGGTCAGATCGAGGGAACTAGAAATAAAGGTATTCCGGAAATGTGTGGGGGAAAGATCGTTGAGGAGTACTAGGTTATCAGAAAGGATGGCATTTTCAAGGATGGAACCGTTGGGATTGTAGGATGCACAGCTCCATAAAGAAGAACGAACATTCCAGTCACCCACCGATGATAAAAGGATGCGGGATAGAATTAAAAAGCGATGAAGGTTGAGACTGGGCGAAATATAGATTGCAAAGGAAGACTGAATGGAGATGTGAACAATGTTAGATAGATTAGGACCAGGAGGAAGATTAAGGGAGACACCATAAGCGTAGAATGGAATGTCATTTCTAACCAGGATTGCAGAACCATCATAAGCGTCATCGCGATCACATCTAACTGTCCTCCTGAAGCCTCTAACATTAAAATTTATGCTTAACCGGAACCATGTTTCAGAGAGAAGAACAACCACTGACATTATGAAGATTCAATAACCCCTCTGATGAATTTTTATTGGCTCGTAGACTGCGGCAATTCCACTGTAGAATATTTAGCGTGGCCATCTTAATAAAACAGAAGAATAAGGAATGCATGAAGTGGGGAAAAGGAAGGGAAAAGACCTTAAAAAAAACATAATTTTTGTTATTTTACATAAGAATCTTTATATTTTATCATTACAACTAACTTCCCCGATCAATTTTGGATACACTACTGTCAGAATATGTAAAATTTCACCGGTATAGGGCCTTAGTACCTTTGGGACCCCCAAAAAAATTTCGACTGGGCGCTCTTTAGGGCAAAATTTTTCTAAATATTTTAAAAGTAAGTCGTTCAAGCATTTAATTTTGATATTAAATGTTATTAATATACTATCATTTTCGTCCACCCAAGCGCTCTAAAATATATGATATTATTCGAAATTTAATGTAATAATAAAAATATTAGTATACTTATATTATTAATTTAATCACTCCAAAACTAAATAGTTTAGGAATACCAATACTTTATAATTTGCTAACCAAATTTTCGGAAACTTAGTGTTTCTAAGTGCGCAATTTTTGGCTTTACTCGTTTAATTCTAAAGTTTATAAATACATAACAGTGTTATAATAACATTTATCATTTCATAATTATATATATATATATATATATATATATATATATATATATATAATATTTCAATATGTTTATTATTTGCTATAAAATAATAAAAGTAAAAAATGACAACCAATCTTAAAAGTTTTACTTAAAAACTAAAATTTATTTTTTCCATTATTCACAAAGTCTTTTATTATAAGTAGTAAAAATATCAAAGTATAATGCTATTTCGTCAGTCAGAGAATCGTTCTTGGAACGCAATCTTGCACATGTTTTAATAAGAGACTCAAAAAGCTTCTCTCCCTCCACTAGCTATATGATCGGTATTGCTAACAATATTCTCATTGCGAATCGTACATTTGGGTATGAATTTTCCAATGTAATCTGTTTAATGAAATTCAGTATTACAAGCAGATTCGTTTTATGCCGAAACCACATCTTGTAAGGGACTGAAAAATTCAGTATCAAACTTTTTTAGAAGACAAATAATAGACTCGTCATTAGCGCATTAATTGCATCGGCATTTTATACGCCCACAGCCTTTTAACAAATCCAACAGTTGGTTTAACCTCCAATTCTCCTTACATTTCCTTTGCTTTAGTTATAGCCCAATTAACACAATCCCCTCTGTAATTTTCTACGAATAAACAATATTTTTTTAAAGATATTTGTACTTTCAGCTGTGCCCATTTCTTTCGTTTGAAGTAATTTTCTATTTTAATTTTATGTGGACTGTCGTACCAAGTGATTAATAGAACTAAAAAATTAAGATCTTAAACTGCCCTGTTAGTGTGATGGTCTCGTGCGCTATTTTTAAATCACAATTCTGAATCTGTAACAATTCGCGCAATACTTCATGAATATCAGCTATTTGAAACCGTACCAGCTTAATGCTGTTTACTTTTGGTTTCTAATTCGTCTCCGGATCAATCATTCTTTCCTCCCCTCCTCCTCTCGCTTTCGATTTGCTCTGTCGCCATCTCCTTATTGTTCTCTTCACGATTGTGATCCTCCTCGTGCGGTGCTGATCACGTTTTCTTCGAGTGTCCTACTCTTCTTAATGAACGATCCCTTTTATACGGCCAGCTCTTGCATTAGGTCTCCCTACTCCCTATAACGCTTCCTTTATCCCCTCCTTTCCTTCATCTTCTATGGTGCCTGCACTGCTATCCTTTGTTGCGTCCATTTCGGACCGCCTAGCTATTTAGTTTTTTAGTTTAGCTTTTCCTGTTGTTGAGTCAATGCCGCTGGTGTCCCCACAAAAAAAAAAAAAAATACTTTTGGTTCCAAGCGAGTGTCACACGTGTTTTTGAAATGTGAAAATTACAGCGCTATCTGTTGGCAGTAATTTCTTCATTTGATGACAGTAATAATTTCTGGAATACGACTCTGTAAAAGTTGTAACTCTCGGTTTACTGAAAAGCTTAACGAGAACGCTCAGCAGTGAATTATGACGTGACCACGCAGAACTGGTGTAAATGTGTTACAACTTGTATTAGTGATATTCTGAAAAGCACCTCTAGACTCGCTCCCTTAAGGCCGGCACTGGTGTAGAGCTTACGTGGCGTAAACTGAATAGGGTATAGATGCTTAAATAATTTAGTTATAAAATCAACGCGATAAAATATTTTAAAGTAACAATTACAAGTATTGAGTAAAAGCCGTAAGCTTATTAAACAGCTTTTGACTTGTTATTTACAAAGACAATTAATGAAACAACTTCTTTACTTTTTTTTTTCTTTTTCTGCTCTGCCTTCACTATTTAGCCAGTTTAATTATTAAACAACTAAACTGCGCTGCAAACAGATAGAACGATTATTTACCGTTTAAATGTACTATTAGTGCAACAAATTTGATATTTAAAACGCATAGTTTATTTAAAACTTGTCCGTTTACCATTTGCACAAAATAATTCGAAATGCGCGTGGAAAATATGCAGATGGTGTCGGTAAAAATAGATTTGTTTACATGGAAACCGTAAATGATCGCGTATTCAAACATGTAAGGTGCCAAATGATTTTTTCTCACGCAACCCGTCAATAATTCGACTTCGATTTTCATTATCTCGTGAATATATATTTACTTTTTGCTAACGTTTAACCAACTGCCTACCGCACGATATATTTCCTACGAAGAACTTTCTTTTTGTATTGATTTTTATCTTTATTATTTTTAAAATCGTTTTTAAATATGCCTAAGGGTTTTGACCAACACTTCTCGTAATTGTCAAACTATCACGTCATATTTTTAATCTTCTTCTTTACAGTGTTTCATAATAGCCCAGTCTCTGAGCGTAGACGAACAAGATTTAGTAAAAAATAAAAATAATAATTTATGCCGCAGACCCTGATTAATTTGCTTAACAAAAATAATATGTAACAGGGTTCACACGTAACGATTTTAAACAATTTAACAACGTGACTAGTAAAAATCACGCTAATAACTTTCCAATGTTATGCATTCGTATTACAAAATTCTGTACTTACTGGGAATGCACCATACACTTGCACAGGTCGTAGATTTTTTTTTCAACTTTTTTCTTTTATTTTGCTTTTATCCTTTTAACATCGTAGCCCATCTATATATTACCAAATATTTTTACATTTTCTTAAAGTACTACTTAAGACCGTCTGAAACATCGCGTCACAATATTCTGTCTACAACCTCATACACGTACAAAAGGTGCTCTCTTTTGAATGAAAACCTGCATATACTGTAAAATTTTTAATTTCAATTTTTAGAATAATGTCTAAAGGTTAAAACACAATAATGCGTTTAATAACATTTTATTTTCGTTATAACTATTATTTTATATTGTAAGGAATTTTTATTAATCATTACGATATGAATATCAGATTGAAAATATTTTTGATCCTTGTTTCAAAATAGATGTTATTTTTAAAAGAAAAATAAAACTTGAATCATCTTATTATTAGTCATTTATATAAAAGAAAGAAAAAAGTGAATACGAAGAAAGTAACGCGATATGTGAGAACGAAATACATATTAAATCTTCTAAATTGTAAATTAAATCAAACCTTATTACAAATAAATAATGTTTTGAAGTTCAACTTAATAAGTTTTTTTTAAAAAAAACTTTCATTTATTAAAATATTTCCGACTTTCTTACATACTTTTCCAAAATTTTACGCAACGGTCAAAAAAGCTGTTTCTACACCGTATTGAGAGATGTCTCCGAATTCAAAGTTTTCTGTGAATATTTACCTTTAACGTTACATTGATATTGATTTTTTTGAATTAATTTTATGGCTGCTATTACAAAAATACGAAACTCTACACGGATCTGTAAAATATGAAAACAGTGCAGAGGTCCATAAAAAAGTAATTACACAACTCTGCTATTGAACTAATCACCTCCAGAGAGAAGAAGGGGAAGTTTTTTTCGACATTGCCAATAAAAGAAGAAACTTTTTTAAAAAAAGCATTTTCCTTCCTTTGTCTTCCATCGATGAATTTCAATATATCTTATTGACGTTCATGCAGTTTCTTTGAAAGAAATTTGAATAGTCGGTGCACCCTTAACTCGACACCAATCTCCCGTGAAGATTGAACTTTCTCAGTAGATTCCTTAACAGTCGTTTCGTTTGTTGTTCCGCAACTATATTAATATCTTCCTCACGACTTCTCGTAAAAAACTGAATTTGCCGAAAGTCTATTTTCCCAGAAAACAATGGGCAGACAGACCTCTCTTTCTTATTTCCCTACATAAATCCACAGATCGTTCAAAATTCGACTGTTGCTCGTTTTGAATCGCTTCTTACTAAACTGGGTACTATTCAAAATTCCTGTCTTGACGCTCTTAAATATTTCCCAGTATCAAAAGATCTCACCAAGTCCAAATGCGACTCTCCTTTTCATTCGCAGTAGGGGACCACCGTTTCCTTTCTCAACTTCTGCGGTTAATGTCCTCTAAGCTTATCCCTACTTACCTCCCTATTTTGCAAAACTGGTGCTTTATTCGAAGAAAAGTTCTCTTCTTTCACATATTTCTTTGCGCCTAAGATCTTTTTCGCCTTAAATTATTTTTTATAATCTTCCGCACCTTTCCCATAACTTTCCTAACCTTATCCATCATGCCAAATTTGAAACGTTGCATTTTCCGGCTCTTGATGCATCATCTTCTAAAATTCCCTTTTCTAACTTATTTTCCCTATATGAAGAATTCTGCACCCAGCTCTGGTTAAATACGTTCCCTCCTTCGTTTACCTATGCAACCAACCGAGTGTTCCTGTACTGACTCGGTTTAATTATTTTTCTTCATTAGACCGTTCCACCGCTGCCTCTATTATTAGTTTACGCTTTAATCCTGCTAACTTCTTTCTTCCCTGCCCAAGCTTACAAAGCTATCTGCAATCTAACCATTTTTCTTTGAATCTGTTTGTCAATTTCCTAATGCTTATTTTTCTTCATTCTTTTAATCTACTAATTGGATCAGTGTGTAACTAATTCTTCTCCTTGCAATCGCTTCTGGTTTATTTGCGAACCGTTTGTTAGGAGAACAAAAAAGGGTTACTGTTGTCTGAGATATGGCCATGTTTCAGCTCAGTATAAAAGTAATTCAAAATGTGCCAAAAGCGGGAACAGGGACCATACTGAACAACAATACAGCAATCATTTGTCCGGAGAAGAAACGACAAATGAATATTAATGAGCTAATGGCTTGTCGGAGGTCACGGGTTCGAGACTTGTCTCGTCCCGGATCCAAGTCGCTCCCAAGTTTACCCAGCCTGAAATAATTGGGTACCAGAGAAATTTGGGAAAGTAAAGACGGCCGAGAGAAAGGAACTGGCTCCCCTACTCTCATTAGTACCGTTAGGCTTAGTACATTGTGAAGCTTAACGTCACAATTCCAATGCCCTGTCAAGGCTATGGGACCTACTTTACTTTAATGGCCTTACGTAATCTGAACTTTCAAGAAGCCTCCTTGGAAATATCTAAAACATATAAGCAGGCCCATCTATATTCTAATAAAGTCAGTAATAGATTCGCGTTACTAACAGATTACAACGAATGTCCGGGCATCTCATACAGAGATCCTATAATATTCCAGCCTATAAACCACCTCCGATTGTAAAGAAAACAGACTTTTTTTGATAAGAATTTATTAATCTTTAAGAAGGACCGAAATCTGAAAAAGCCAGAATCTTTTTTTTCATCAAATAAAGAAAAACGAAGGGTAGAACATAAATATATTTCCGAGAAGGAAATTTTTGAAAATCATAATTTAAAACCACCTTATACAAATTTTCAGTCACAAAATACAACTGTTGAAAATCAACCACTAAATCTGACTATATAACCTACGCGCACAACTTTACACAGGATAAAGACGGACTGATTCACCTAATTGCAGCAACCAAACCACACCTGAAGAACTCGAGCTTAAAAAATAAATGTACCCGCATACTAAAAAGTCTGAGCTGCCTATCCACAGATGGCAATACGTCAGAAGGGAGCTCTACCCACTAACACACGAACCCCATGTGAACCCCAATATTAAAGACCGACTAACAACAGCCACTGGCTTCACGAAACAACATAGAAACACCCAGCATGGCGAGCAACAATACAATTATGCAGTGGAACTGCAGAGGCTTTAACAATCACCAAGCCGAACTGGAACAACTATTAGCCACATATTCTCCATCGGTAGCCTGCTTGCAGGAGACGCACTTGCGGCCTGGAGACAAACCAAGAATAAAGGACTACAGCCTATTCCGATGCGATAATATTGGTGGCAACCGAGCAAGCGGAGGAGTAGCAATCCTAGTGCATACGTCGGTCTCAGCTGTATCAGCCAGAATAGACACACCTCTTCAGATGGTAGCGATATCTGTATTCTTACACGGTCCTCCGAGACTTTCATTAACGATCTGCAACTGCTACCTTCCCCCCAACATTATGGTACATTCGGTAGACCTTCAAGACGTCATATCCCAAATAGTAAGCCCAATGGTCATACTTGGAGATTTTAACGCTCACTCCCCACTATGGGGTGCGGCGTCAACCAACAGACATGGATCAATCATCACTAATATATTAATAGAGTACTATTTGTGTACCCTGGTCCCACCTGACCACACACATTTCAACCTCTCCCATAACACCTTCTCGACTATTGACTTAGCACTGGTATCCCCATTACTCCTCCCGAAACTTAAGTCTTTTATCCATGACGACCTTTGCTCCAGTGATCATTTCCCAGTATTCCTACAGTTCGCGGGATACCATCCATCACCGCTAATTCCAAGACCCCCACGATTTTTGTTCCACAAGGCGGACTGGGCGGCATACGAGGCCGAAATCAAAATCCCAGCTCCTAGCGAGTCCGTATCAGACAATTTAAGCACGTTTCTTAATGCCATTCTACACACCGCCTGCTTATCAATACCCATCTCTCACAATTCCCGAGCTAAGAGAGTACCATGGTGGTGCAAAGAGATTCATACCGCAATCCAACAGCGCAAACGAGCACTCAGAAAGTATAAAACGTCTCGGTCGCTACCTGACTTAATAGCCTTCAAAAAGTCCCGAGCTCTTGCCCGTGCTCTTATTCGCGGCAAAAAACAAGAATGCTGGGAACAGTTTATCGCATCGATCTCTTCGTCAACGTCAAATAGGACCATGTGGAACAAAATAAAATCCATCAGCGGAATCAACAGCGCCCCAAAACGCGTTCAACTCAGAATCAATGGCAGCCAGATAACGGATGAATCGGACGTCGCCAAAGCCTTTGCCAGCTACTTTGCCGCAGCATCGTCGTCAGAAAAGTACCCTCCCGCCTTCCGCAGCATGAAACACCAAGCAGAGCAACAGCCAGTGCACTTCCCGTCCGTGGACGAAAAGTTAATTGTTTAATTTGAATAGACGTATGTTACGTGTTAGAAATATAGTTATCGTTTAATTGAGTCTCGGTGTATAAATACGAGCGTAATAACTGATAAGAACCAAACTGATAAGAAGTAAGTTAAAACCGATTTTATTCGTTTTTCGTATTTCAATATAGACATAAAATTAATAATCATGCCAAAGGGAAGGACTAAGCGACAAATAAGCCTCGATAGTGTTGACGAGAATGAGAAGAAACGAAAAAATCAAGCCACAGAGAGCGGTAAAATTGATGAGCAACATCAAAGAGCAGATGTGACCGACAGATTAAGGCAAATAGATAGTAACATTGCAGAAATGGTGCGCACGATGGAATTTTTATCTAATAAATATGATGAAACACTAAAAATAAATGAGTCAATAATGGCAGAGTTAAAATTCTTGAGGGAGCAAGTTGCAAGACTGACGCTAGAAACGAAACAGAAGGACGACAAAATAATCGAACTAACAGCTACTGTTCACCTCTTAGAGCAGTACGGAAGACGGGAAAATTTCGAATTACATGGAGTATCGCAGATGCCAAATGAAGACTTGCAAGATTTAGTAATAAAAATTGGCGGGGAAGTGAACTGTCAGATACGAAAGGAGGATATCGTGGCCGTACATCGGCTTCCGGCCAGGAACAAAAACTTCCCAAACCCAGTAATAGTTAAAGCAAATCGTAAAATCGTAGATGAGCTGATGGTAAAGAAAAAGGCGCAGGTTATCTGGGATAAAGACATAACTGGCAACACTTCATCCACGCTCAAAATCTTCGTTAATGAAAATCTATCCAGATATTATCGGACCTTGTTTTGGGAAACCAAGCAGAAAACCAAGCTGCTAAACTACCAGTTCACTTGGCTGAAGAATGGTAAAATTTTTGTTCGTAAAACCGCGCAAGAGCGTTCCTTTCAAATAAAAACCTCGGACGATCTCAATAAAATAGTATAATAGAATCTAGTTTATAGTAGTATAATAGATAGTTTATGTTATTTGCGTACGTTAACATTATGATAATAGAATTTAAGTATTAATTTCAGTAGGTATGTGCGAAATACCCAATATATTAAATTGTCAGAATTTTGAAAGTTTAGGTAAATGGGAGGAGCAGATGAGGACCTTTAGCCATTTGGGGAATGATAGTTCGACCCCTTTACAGTTACTCCACCTTAATATTAGAAGTCTAAAAAAATATTGGAATGAATTCGTTACAATTACTCTCAACACAAAAATTGACATATTGGTACTAACAGAAATTAACATAAGCTTACTAGAAGCAAAATACTATAATCTGAGGGGATATGGTAAATTTTTCGTTGAGAAATCAGAAAGGTTTAATGGCGGCATACTGATCTTTGTTTCGGAAAAATATAATTGTACCCAAATTAGTACAGGGAACAGAGCTTGCGATTATATTAACATTGAAATATCGATAAATAGTAAAGTTAGTATAATGTTACTGGCCATATATAGATCGCCTAATAAACCAATCAACGAATTTTTAGTGCTACTTGACGATTTATTAGGGAAAATAAGTAATAAAGAAATTATTGTATGTGGAGATTTTAATATTGATCTATTCAAAGAAAGTAGTAACGGAGATCGGTTCCTAAACATCGTTAATGGCTATGGGTGTGTTAGATTAATAAATCTACCTACACGGGAAGAAATTAATCGAGATAGGGTAACCTCGACGTGCATTGATAACATATTCGTACGACATAAAGAAACAACAATATGTTCTGGGGTTATTACAACGAAAATCGCTGATCATTATATAATATGTTATGCTTCTCTACTAAATTATTTTTGTCAAAGAAAATCGCGCGATTTTATAATTCAGGGGAGTCTCTTAAACAGTAAAATACGCACCTACCAATGGGATAAAATGTTGAAGGATGAGTCAGCGGATAAGATATATAATAGCATACAAAAAACTTTTGATCAGTTGTATAGAACTAGCTTATTCGACCCTGGCCGAAGCTCAAACCAAAAAGAGAAAGATAGTAAACAATGGATAAATTTAAAAATACTGAACCTAATAAAAATTAGAGACTTTTATTTCAGGAGAGCCAAAGGCAATCCTACTAACCACTTTTACAGGAGAAACTACAAAAAGTATAGAAATTGGATAGTACAGGAAATTAGGATAGCGAAGTACAACTTTTACACCACTAAAATAAAAGAAACAGGATATGATATAAAAAGTACATGGAAACTGGTGAACAATATTTTACATGGGGCAAAGGCTACTTCTAATGACGAGCGGTTAGTTAAAACTTTTACTAACCCAGCGGAAACTGTTGAGGAATTTCGGGAAACTTTTACGGCTGATCTCGATGTGTGTTTTTCGGTTTGTAATAGGCAGTTATCAACAGTGGAGGAAATAAGCAATCACTTGACATCCTTTTATTTACCTCTAGCCACGGAGGGATCTGTAGAAATGATATTGAGGAAATTAAACAAAAATAAAGCGCCAGGATGGGATAAAATACGAGTTAAAGACGTAACGAGTAACTCTAAGATTTTTATACCGCTCCTCGCCAAAATTATTAATTACACAATAAAAACTAGTTGTATACCACAAGGTTTAAAACTAGGTATCGTTAAACCGATATATAAACGAGGGGATTGCTCAAAAACTGTAAACTATAGGCCAATAACGTTAATTTCTGCATTTGCAAAGATTCTGGAACAGTATGTTGCGTCGCATTTGCGACAATTTCTCGAAGGAAATTATCTTATTGCGGATAATCAGTTTGGTTTTCGGCAGGGGAAATCTACTACAATGTTACTGCAATCGTTTGTAAATCAAGTTAACTGTGGTATGGCTGAAGGTAGTATATTTCTAGTAGCTTTTTTAGACTTAAACAAAGCCTTTGATTCGGTGAATCATGACTTACTTATGCGGGATTTAGGAAACATAGGGATATTAGGTAAACAAAAAGAATGGTTTCACAATTACATGACAAATCGGAAGATTATAGTGAAAATCAAAAATATACAAAGCGCAGAAGCAGTCGTTACTACGGGTTTAGGGCAGGGAACAGTCTTAGCGCCATTACTATTTCTTATCTACACGAACTCGGTTTTTGCTGCCGTAAAAAATTCTACTATATGTGCTTATGCAGATGACTTCGCCATTGTGACAAAGCACAAAAATATACATGTTGCTGAAAAATTACTGCAGGAAGATTTGGATAATGTAACCAGGTGGGCCCATGATAGAGGTATAGTTATCAATAAATCAAAAACACAAATAATGTACATAAGGACCCCCAGTCGTCATAGAAAAATTATACCGAAAATAATATTACGCTGTCCAGGTTGGTTACACGGGAATGCTAATCATTGCGATAATTGCTCCGATTGTGTGCTACTTGAAGTTGTTAAGAGCTACAAATATCTGGGGTTAGTGATTGACAACGCATTAACATGGAAAATGCACATAAATAACCTCACTCTAAAAATAAGGCAATCCATACCAGCGTTATATAGATTAAAATTTCTGATGCCCCACGATGTAGTAAGGATGTATTATAAGGCTTTAATAGCATCGAGAGTACATTATGCTGTTCAAGTATGGGGTGAGGCAAAAAAATCGGAAATGAGCAAAATCAGCAATTTAATAAGGAGATGTCTGAAATTAATAACTCCCTCTAGAAATCTGGGAAACAAGAATATTTCTGAATCTGTATGGTGGATAGAAAATAAGGAACTACCTCCAAAAGCGATGTATTGTTATCACAAGCTGCTAAAAAGTAAGTTGCAAGACGTGCAACTGCCATTAATAGATAAGAAGCGAAATACCAGAGTACCTAAAGAATTTTCCTTTCAATTCAGACGGGGGGTAAATCATAAAATAGATAATGTCGAAGAAAATGTATTGATGAATTTATTATTAAAGGTACCGAAGGAAATCTGGATAGAACAGCATTTAGCAGTTTGGAAGGAAAAAATAAAAATTTGGTTAATTGCTTGGTTGCAGAGATAGGAGTAATAATTTGCAGGTTTCTTGGTCTCCCCCAAAATACAATATAAAAGGGTATGCGGGCTTGAGTGCATGTGGCATAATAGAGCATAATTACCTATTTGATATTTGTATAGAGTATTTATTGTAGTTAACTATGTTGCGTTGGACGTATATTATTCGGTTTTTAACATTAATAGCGCTACATTATGATTATTTCATCTGTGTTGTATTTGTTCTGCCGATTGTATATCTGGTTGTTTGTATGGGTTGGAATATGTTTGCGGTGATACTGTGTAATAATATTATTAGTTATAAATTTCCAGATCGGAAGTGTATACGTTTTGTTAAGAGGATAAGATATTTGCTTCATTTAAGAAGATTGTTGTTTTATTTTATTAGTAATTGCTTAGTTTATAGTCGGACGTTGATATTATATTGTACGTTATATTTATACAATAAACGATAATAAGTGTTTGGGCACCCACAATATAGGCATTAGCCTCGTGGGACCCTTTACAGTTATTTTAAAAAAAAAAAAAAAAAAAAAATCCAACGAAACATACAACAGTAACTTTACCATCTCAAAATTAAATTTCCAGCTCAACCACCACACATCCAACACTGCCCCTGGCCCCGACTGTATCCACCCGTACATGCTAAAGTATCTCCCAATTTCCGGCAAACATTTTCTCCTACATATATTCAACCAAATCTGGAATTCCGGAAACATTCCGGCACAATGGAAATCAGCCAATATCATTCCAATACTAAAGGAAAATAAAGATCCTACTCTTCCCGAAAGTTACCGTCCTATTTCATTGCTTAGTGTCATTTCCAAAACGCTGGAGAAGATGGTTAATAGGCGCCTCATGTTTTTCCTAGAACAAAAATGTCTTCTATCTCCTAACCAAGCCGGCGGGCGAGAGGCAAGATCGACAGTCAGCCAGCTACTTAGCCTGCAAAGGCAGATTTTATCGGCGTTTCATCGCCAACAGCACCTCTACGCAGTATTTTTCAATTTAGAAAAAGCATTTGACCGCCTGTGGCGTCATGGCTTACTACTAAAACTGCGAACGGCGGGAATCGCCGGAAAATTGGGTAAATACCTACACAGCTTCTTAGACAATAGAACGATCCAAGTTACGACTGGTTCGTTAACGTCTGAACTGATGCTGTTGGAAAATGGTGTGCCACAAGGCTCTGCTTTAAGCGCAACCTTGTTCATATATTATATCAATGATATAACTGACTGCCTTGCCGCCCCAGTAACGTCCCGGCTCTACGTTGATGACCTGAATATATCCTTATCGTCCAACCATCCTATAAACGCTCAAAATATCCTCCAAAAATCCATTGAAAATTTACAAAAGTGGTCCAATGATAACGGTCTGACCTTTTCCTTAACAAAAACAATATGTGTTGATTTCCACAGGGGACGCCAAAACCCACTTTCCAGCGTATTCCTGAGTCTAAATGGTTTTCCTATCCCAAATCGTCCATCAGTCAAGTTTCTAGGCCTAATATTTGATAAAAAACTTTCCTGACGCTCTCACATAGCTGAGCTCAAAACCAAGTGCCTAAAATCCTTGTCTATCCTGAAATATCTATCAAATTACAAGTACATTATAAACCCAAAATTACTTCTTACAATCTACAGATCGATTATCCTTTCACGAATTAATTACGGGTGCCAGGTGTACTCCTCAGCCGCTAAAAGTGTGCTAAGATCCTTAGATCCTATACATTCTGCTGCCCTCCGGTCTATCCTTTCTGCTCATCCCTCTTCTCCGGTTATAAGTTTGTATGCACTGGCAGGTTGTCCCCCACTGTCCTACTATAGGAAGTACTATAACTTTAAAGAAATGAGCACCCTCCTTAGTAGTACCAAAACCCCGACAATATCTCCTAATATAAGGTTTGGGAATGACTCAGTGCCCGAACTTTTTTTGGTTATGGGTCGTTTCCAAATCTTTTCAATCCCAAGAACTCTGCCAGACTTCGCAGCAACCGCACCACCTTGGAGTCAGCCAATCACAAACATCAACATATCGCTGACAAAATTTAACAGAGCTCAATACCCCCCAAACATAGCACAAATAGCAACAAATATCATAGCGAGCTACACAGACCATGCATGCCTCTACACAGATGGAGCGAAGGCAATAGGTTATCAGTCACCGGCGGCATGCTCCTTCGAAGTCTCAGGGGCAGCAGAGTCAGTTAGACTGCACGATTGCTGTACAGCACTGGACGCTGAAATATACGCGATAGTCTTTTGCATCCAACACTATACCGATAGCAATCCCCAGTCCCAAAAGGCCCTACTCATAACTGACTCTCTAAACTCCCTTCAACTCATCTCGGGGATTAAATCCAACAACCCTTTGGTAAGGAAGGTACATTACCTATTATACAGGTTATCACATTTAAACTCCGAAATGTCCTTCCTATGGGTGCCGGCTCATGTTGGGATTCCAGGCAATGAGCGTGTCAATCGAGCAGCTCAGGCGACATTGTTCTCTCCAATGCCACACAACCCCCCTCTTCCCCCTACATTGGCTCATTTATTTATGCAGCAAACTGGAGAAGAATGGCAACAGGAATGGAGATCTTCAAGTACATTTCTTCGAAACATAAAAACAACCACGGAGCCTTGGTGGCCCACAGACAGAGTTTCCCGCAGAGATTTTTCTGTCCTGAATCGTCTCCGAATAGGACATACAACCCTCTCGCACGGCTACATATTCACGAGCCAGGAACCCCCAAATGTCTGCCCCTTTTGTAGTCAACCGAGCGCCCCATCCACCAATCACCTACTTCTCGAATGTCCCTCTTTTGCAGTACCACGATCCATGCACTTCACCACTTCCTCTACTTCTACGATACTGTCAAATGCTCCGCCCGCGGTCGCAGCTGTATTAGCTTACATGCGGAGCAGCGATCTGTACTATCGCGTTTAATCCCCTTAAGTAGGCTCCATGTGCTGTAATAGCCCCAGTAGTTAAACACGGCACATGGAAACCCTCATACACAATCTTAGGGGGAAAAAAAAAAAAGCCAATTAAAGACCGCAATACAGAAATGAATGATCAAGTACAAAAATTAAAACAATCATCTACTAAAATGAATACAACAAATGTTAGTAAAAAGAAGCTTAGATTCTAATCAAAAAAATAAAAACGTTAAAGGTAATAAAATTAATATAAATAAAAAGTAATATTACTCTTATACTTGTTTGCCTATAATTTTTCTTTTTCCCTGATTTACTGTTACTTTTTCATTTATTCATTCTTTGTTTTACTTTTTTTTTAACGTGTAAAAACATTGTAATCCATTAACTGATTAACGTCAACGTTTCCTTTTCCCACATTTGATACTAGTAAATCTCCAACCTACTCACTCTTTGGTTCTTTTTCTATACCTCCTTTTTCTTTTTTACATTATGCTGAAGGTGCTTCAAAGGAATGCACGTAACATTTTGTGTTATCTACGCGAGCTTGAGGTTTTCATACGACCAATAAAATTGACATGATACTATTGCGTGAAACTTGGTTCTCCCCTGAAAAACAGTTTTACTTAAGAAATCATAATTGTTATCGGAATGATAGGCTGACGGATATGGCGGCACGGCCAAACTAATCAGAAACGATACTAGTCACAATCGGATTCAAATCAACTTAAAATCTCTTAATAATAACACCAAATCTAACGCTCTCGCCATCAAGGCAAATGTACAGAGTATTTAATTTTATATCGTATCATATTATTCTCCTCGAGGTATATTATAGACCCACCATTTATTTTGTCTTCTCTTGAAAGTCTTAACTCCCTACCCATAATTATTGGTAAAGATTTTAACGCTCTGAATAATAATAAGGGAACAGCTATATTAGAAGTTCTTTCTGAATGGAACCTGTGCTTGCCAGATGATGGTATACCAACTAGAATTCCCCATCTATCTTTTACTGTGAATCCGGTTGATTTAACTATGGTGTTTTCTGATATTTATCTTGATTGTTCTTGGTCGGCGCTTCCCTATTCCTTTGGTAGCGACCATTTTCCTACTTTAATCGAAATTGACACGGGTTCGATCGCGGGCGACGACAGAACTTATTACAAAGAATTCAAATTAAATATTCGTTAATAATCACGTGGAAGGCAATGGCAAACCACCATGTACAACATAATATGCGCGCTAGGTCAGTACACAGCAGACACACACGGGACTGCATTTGTATATCGATAAATCAAACGATTACTAATCAGTTCCGAATGAAGTTTTGCGCGTGTACACCTGCGTTGCATATAATGATTGTCTGGTACACAACCTATATCGGTGCAGCTAAAATTGTACGAATAAGTTCCGCCAACGCGCTATGTAACGTACGCCACCTGAAGAAGAAGAATCGAAATTGGTAATGATAATACTAGATTAACAGGATCAATGGAAGCATTCCTTTCCTATAAGAAAATTGCGACTGAAACGTGTAGATTTTTAAAATCTACCAAAAAAAATTTGTTGATTAATTTCTGCGGTAAGTTTAGGAGGAAGGCGCTTCTTCGAGATATATGGGCATTAGAAAATCGGTTTAAAAATAAAAATTAACTACGCGCATTTACAAAGGACGACAACTGATTTGAAGAGTTTACCCATTTGGTCTCTCCTCCATGTGTGCCGTCCTTCGAGGAATTCGTCAGTATTAGGAATCCGAGGGTAAATGATAATTTGCATTTCTTAACTAAACCATTGCTGATGGGTTATTTACCTCATTGATAATAAAAAAAGATACTGCTCCCAGTATAGATGGTACCATCTTTAATTCAGTTTTATCTAACCTAGGAGACAACTCTAGAACTTGTTTGTGTCTATTTTAAGTGAGTTACTTCGAGAAGGAATTATCCCTGAGCACTGGACAAGTTTTTTAGTTATTTCAATGCAGAAGGATCGTAAGTCTCAATCACAAGCGACTTCTTATAGACCCATTTCGTTAGCATTGTGTCTTAGAAAAGCATTGGAGATTATACTTAAGAACAGACTCCTGCAATGGCTCGAGAATCGGAATATCTTCCCGACTGGTATGTACGGTTTCAGAACTGATTTGGAGACGCTTGATTGTATTGCTTATTTTATTAATGACGTATACTTATCTTTTATTGACAAAAATTATTTATTGGCCACCTTCTTGGCTATTAAGGGGGAATTAATAATGTTCGCTTGCCGATTCTGTTACATCAATTAATTAAGATAGGTGTTCCAGCATGATTAAGCCAATTCATATGTAATTTATTTACAGAAAGAACTTTATATTTTATTAATCCGACTTCTAATTTAACTACTATAAGAATTTCATATAAGGATTTGGCTTAAGGTTCCGTTTTAAATCCTTTGTTATTTAACGTGTATATCATTGCTCTATTTAATTTAACATCTCCTGCTAGTTCATGTATTTTGTCATACGCTGATGATTTGGTAATTTATGGTAAAAACAAGAATATAATAATTTGTTTTCATGAGAATCAGATTGCAGTTTCTGCTTATACCGAATCTCTTTTTAACATTGGCCTGTGGACGTTGAGGTGACAAAATCAGCTTCTTCTATTTTTACTACCAGACCCATTAATTCTCAGGCTTTATATATTTTTTCCCCCTTTTCCTGAAACTTCGGGTAGGGCACATTTATTTACTAAAAATATTAATTTATTATAATAACAGTATTAATATAACCCATCCAATTAAGTATTTGGTATTATATTAATTACCATTTTACAGTTTTTTTTTACAATATCTACTATATTTTTACTACTTACTTAATATAAATGTACATTATTTTTCTGGAATTTTATTTCTTCAGTTACAAATTTGTTAAATTCATTGAAATAATTTTGTACAAGTTGTTTTATATCATAATTACAGAGGCTATTATTATTATTATAATTGCAATCTTGCAGTATATGAAAAACGTCATCTCTAAAATTACATATTACACAGTTGTCAGAATCAGATATCTTAAATTTATATAAATATACCTTAAATAGACCGTGCCCTGTTATAAATTGAACATTAAAAAAATTTGGCATGTATTGATTACTTTTAAATCTATCTATTATACTTCGGAAAAATTGATACGTTATTCCATTATAATTATTCCATATTTCTTGGCATTTATTTATATAAAATTTATCCATAAGTTTGGTTATTTGTTTTACTTTAAGTAGTTTATCCTCATATTTAAAAAATGGGGTCTTATGTATTATGTTATTAAACGGATGATCTATATTAATATTATTTTTAATTGTGAACAAGCTTATATGTTTTTGTAGTTCGTATTCGATAGGTAACATGTCTGCGATAACTATTGCAGCCATATAGTTATGTATTCAGATAGAAAATGAACAAATTTCGTTAAAATCGTGCGTTAAATACCTGGGACTTTACTTAGACTCTCAACTTACTTGGGCAAAACATATACAGATTTTACAAATAAACATATTAAAAACGCTCAATCCTTTCAAAGCGATAGGTAATAATTCTTGGGGAGGTGATCCGCTTCTTTTGGATTTGCTTTTTAAGTCCTTATTTCGTTTTAGCTACTCTTTGTCGGTTGCGTATGGGTCATTCTCGGGTAGGTCTGAATTTTTCTAGCCACAGTTGCGGAGTAAATTGCAATGGTCATTATTATTCAAATTTCTTGGCAAGCATTAATCATTTGCTGTTTAACTGTTCAACTCCTGGTGATACGTGATTTCCTATCCTAAATTTCGCTGCTCAATCATGTTCGGATGCTCCACGCGTCTCAGACCCGGTCTGGTCATTTTTTTCGCGACTTATTCTGGCATTCATATCGCAACAATTTTTTCTTAATGAATGAAATTCCGCTGCCATCCTTTCCTAGAGACTCATTGGTCAAGACGCTATCCTTTCTTCGTCAAAAGTCGGCATAAATTGTAGAGCTCGCTACACTAACCCCACTATTAATGCAGTCCCATGAAAACATTTCCCAGCATTTCTACAGACATAACCCAAATAAAGTAAGTCCCATATTGGCAGAGTGTTGGAGATTGCGCAGTTAAGTTTCTCGTCGGGATTGCTTCCTTTCTTTTGATCGCTTTTACTTTCTCATATTTCTCGGCTAATCAGCTCAATTTCATATTAGACAAATGCCTGGGAGTGGCTTTAGTTTGAGACGAGTCTGGAACCTACAACGTTTGAGTTGGTAAAGATGCCTTTAAAGCATGTAATCATTCATCTCGTCCACACATTGAATGAAATCACATCTTTCCCCAACTTAATCCATCTACCGACGCAGCTAAAGTGAACTCCTGAAATACTCCTTCATCAAATGCTTCCGCTTTATGTGGTGGCCACCACTTCCAATTTCATGTAGGGAATTCTCGATTGCTATATCGCGGTTTTCACAACTAGAACTTCGAAGGTGGCCTTAGCCTATCTTCCTGCCCGCTTTGGAAGAATTCGGTCTCGTCAACTGTACAGCACTTTTTACAATGAGCAAGGGCGTTTTGCTAGCTCTGCGAACTTTGTTCGCCTGCTCTAATTCTTACCAAATAAAACGAACGACAGTCTTTAATATAAAGTAAATCCCATACCCTTGACAGGACGTAAGGTTTGCAATGTACTAAACTCAATCGCACTAATGTGAGTAGGGGGCCAGCTCCTTTCTCTCGGCCGTCCTTACTTTCCCAGATTTCTCTGGTACCCAATTAATTCAAACTGGGTAAACCTGGGAGCGACTTGGGTCCGGAACGAGACAAGTCTCGAACCCGTGATCTGTGATTTGGTAGCCAAGCACCTTTAAATATATATATATATATACACTAGGGGATTAGTCTCGCTGGCCGCTTCGCGGTCCATTCTTTCGGACTTTCAACTATTTTACTTTGTAAATTATCATAAAGACTCAGCGTTCACATATATTTTGAATACAACAATCAAAAAAGTGAAGTTTAGATTAAAATATCTGAAACTGCTAACGGGGTAATATATGTGAGAGGAATATGTTAATTTTAATTCTTTTTAAAATAAGAAATTAACAATATTTATTTTTTAAATGCAATGATGAACTTTGTTTTTTTTATTAGAATCTAAGCAATAATATATTTAGTCACTGTTGACCATCACTCCAATCATTTCAAAATTTCGGCCCTCTAAATTTAAAATTTTAGGGGTCCCGTATTTTTCCTATATTCTAGCGATTGAAATACACCTTTTAAAAAAAAACTAAGCCTCTAGCTACCATGAAAAGAGCAGTGGACTTCTTTGTAGTTTCCAGTCTATCCACCTCAAGCGTTATTTTTCCAAATTTTGGTTCGTAAATATCAAAATTTTTCGAATTGTGTGTTTTCCGCGTATTCTTAAGACCTTAGTATGCGGGTTAAAAAAAAATCGATGCCGTAACTCAATAATAGAAACTTAATAAAACAATAAAAAAATAAAAATAAAAATAAAAATAAAAATAAAATAAATAAATAAAAAAATAAAAAAAAAAAATAAAAAAAAAATGTTGAATGGTCAGATGGCGGAAGCTAGGTACAGTGGGAGGGAGAACTGTCGTTTGAAGTTTTAAATATTTTTTCCATAAAACTTGAGTTTTACATTTTTCAAATTTTCCTATATTCTAGCAATTTAAATACATCATTTAAAGAAAATAGTGACTCTCCGGCTACCATGGGAAGAGCTGTGGACTTTTTTTTAGTTTCCAGTATTTCCGCTTTAAGCATGTATTTGTCCAAATTTTGGTCTCTAAATAGCAGAATTTTTTGAATTTTTTATTTTTCTTGTATTCCGGAGACCTTAGTGTGCAAGCTAAGAAAAAAAAATCAATATCATAACTCATATAGATGCGGCTGAGGAATTTTCTAAAAAAATTTTTATTGAAACTTGATTTTCACATTTTTCAAAATTTAGCCCTTTTTGGTAAAATTTTAAGTCTCGTATCTTTAATATATTCTAGCGATTG
This sequence comes from Icerya purchasi, assembly GCA_039619475.1. NCBI lineage: Eukaryota > Metazoa > Arthropoda > Insecta > Hemiptera > Monophlebidae > Icerya > Icerya purchasi. The sequence goes on from CM077116.1 coordinate 286,635,646, forward strand.
AAATACATCATTTAAAAAAAAAAAAAGTGATCCTCCTGCTACCATAGTAAGAGCTGTGGATTTTTTTTACCGCTTTAAGCGCGTATTTCCAAAATTTTGGTTCTTTAATATCAAAATTTTTCGAATTTTATATTTTTCCTCTATTCTAGAGGTTAAAAAGAAAATCAATGCCATAAATTATATGGAACCGGCTGTAGAATTTTTTTTTTTTAATTTTTCTTAAAATTTGATTTTTACATTTTTCAAAATTTGGGCCCTCTAATTTTAAAATTTTTGAGGTTTTGTATTTTTATTATTACCATTTCCTTTTGCTTATTTATAATTGTGGATCATTAATTTACTATTTTATCTTTTATTTACTCTTATTTATTGATTTTATTTATTTATTTTCTCCTCCCCTTTTCTTTTTTTCTTTCTTTTAAAATCACAGGTTGCGTTTTATTTTTCCGATCATTTATTTAGTTAATTAATTTTACTTATTTCATTACGTACCTATTCATGTTTATTTATATATTTCTTTAATTGTACTACTTTCCACTATTCGCGCTCTATAGCGCATCTGTGGACCCTGTGTAACAGTAATGATAATAAATATTGATGATTGATTGATTGATATTACGTTACAGTGATTGATCTTATTAAAGATATTTTTTTAATTACACAAATTTGTTACTGGCAAAATGTTCAGTTTAAACTAACTTTTACGCGTAATAGTTTTATAATCTTGGATTATTTATATTTAAGACCAGCTTTGAAAAAGTCATCTGACATAATTAAATTTTTTAGATGACTGCTTATCTATTGTAATTGTATGAATTTTTCACGCTATTTTTTCATATTTAATTGTGGTACATTGTAGGATCCGAAAATCCCGATATTTATATGGTACGAAAATTATCCAACGCACAGTGCTGAGGGTTACGAAGGACGTGTATCGCGAGTACCACCGGGTCCATTGTATGGTTTAGCGTCATTAAATTTAACGAACATTCGAGAAAGCGACCAAGGCTGGTATGAGTGTAAAGTACAATTTTTAAATAGATCGCCAAGCTCAAAAAATGGAACATGGTTTCAACTAGATGTACACGGTAAGTTTAAATTACGGCTGTGTCTATGTGTCTATGTGTATATATATATGTATATATATAAATAGTGACCCTGGAAAATTTAAATATTTAATTCATCGCTTATTGTAATTTTTTCTTATTAAAAATTAACGGATTACTACCTGGTTACAGTGGTGTGTTTCAGAAAAACCGTTTTTATTTCTCGCGATGCGCAAGATTCACATAATAGTGAAATGACACTTTTCTGATGTTTTCTTAAAATAATTAAAAATTCGCAATTATTTCCGCATCGTTTATAATACAGTTTAAATAATAACGATTACTTTTCTAGCACCGCCGAAATTCGTTGTGACTCCGGAAGAAGTGATTTACGTAAGTACAGGTGACAGTGTAATTCTAAATTGCCAAGCGGAAGGTACTCCTACTCCAGAAATAATTTGGTATAAGAACGAAAAAGTGGTAAATCCGTCGACCTCAACCGGCGTTTTCAACGATGGAACCGAGCTACGAATTTCGAACATAAGACGCGAAGATATTGGTGACTATACGTGCATTGCGAGAAATGGAGAAGGTCGCATTAGTCACACGGCGCGTGTTGTTATCGCAGGTACTAGTTTGTAATTACCAATTTGTTGATTCGTTAATCGGTTTTTATATTCAATTAATTTTTGCTGAAGCGAAGTTGACAAATTTTTTTTTTAAATCAAACGTGGAAGTGTTGATACGCACTTTGGTTTAATTTCTCGAAATATATTTTAAATCGAAACCTAATCTTTACTTTTCGTAATTAAAACGGTCCGACGATGTGCCTTCATCTGGTGCATATGCAAAGGGTACATCGATTTCTTAGTTCAGCTATACGTCTGTGCTCTTACAATAAATGAAACTGCATCTCTTAGATCAAAGGATAAGTTTAAAGTTTCGAACTATAAATACAGCTACCGTAAGGTTCGGTTAAACTAAAGTTCAGTTCTAATATTCGTGCATATTGCATTGCAACTAACAGTACATCACTGATGGAGTTGCAACTATTCATATTCCTTGTTCGTGTCTCAGGTATCTAGTTTGGATGGTCTACTTTTCCTTCGCTTGTAACTGTATTTACGTTAACGGTATGTTCGTAGTTTGATTTTGCTTCATTTATTAGGAAAAATCAGGAAGCGCTGAATGATATAATTTCCTTCCGTCAAAAAATTGATCAGTACCGTATTATTTAAGACATTCGTTTTCCCAGTTCTCACACAATATCGCTGTTAATGGAAAAAAGTAAAATCGGGTAGTAAATTATTTAAAAATCATGTCAAATTTCGAACTGCTTTGAGGACATATCGAGGAACTAATATTAGAAATAAACCGAATTTTGATTTTCTCGTCGCAGTTATCATCGTTTTTAAAATTTTTTAATAAAATAAGATGGTCCAGTATTCTAAAAGTTATGAAAACTAGAAAAATCAATTTACACTTCTCACAGATAATTAAAAGCTTCTTGGAAAATAGGAAAGTAGGTTTATTCGATAAAGAAAATAAGTTGATCCTTAAGTATAATCTCACTACAGGAGTGCCTCAAGGGTCAGCATTTTCACCGACGTTATTTAACATTGCTATATCAGCTGTTCATAAAAAAGTCGAAAAAAATAAAGGGATTAAATTAATAAGTTATGCTGATGATATTCTTGTAATTTCCGAAATTGATGAAATAAGAAATGTTAACATAATCAATAAAATAATGGAAACAATAAATTCAAAAATCAAAGAACTCTTAGCCTTATCTTAAATTCTGATAAAACACATACGTATATGTTACTTATTTCAAGAAAACGTAATAAGAAGAAATTCCAACGGGAAATTGAGAAAGAAACAAAATTATATCAACAAAATCGAACTTTCAGTAATGAAATTAAATATCTTGGAATAATGATTGATAAAAATATGAATTATAACAAACACGTGAAACACATAACTCTTAAAATCACATAATTTTACAATCAATTAAGATGATTGCATATTAATGAATTCGGATATGACACAAAAAAAAAAAGAATTATACTTTATGATGCTGCTTTTAGATTGATCACAAAGTACGGATCTTTAACATACTTCAATAAATTGAAAAAAAGCTGATGTCAAAAAATTAAAATCCTTGCAAAGATTAATACTTATAAACGTAATATCAGCATATTGAACTGTGTACCTTATAGCTCTGTTTATGTAATAGCCGGGATAACTCCCGTAGATCTTCATTTGAAGCGAGTCAATGAAATTAAAAAACTCAAAATAGAGAATGGAACTATAGATTGTGTACAATAATACCAAAATAAATAATAAAACAAGTGAAAAAGCAAACAGTAGAGATCTGATAAGAACAATACAAAAAAAATTAAAACAAGACCCCCTTATTATGTCTTCGTACTCGTAGCGGTTATTTTCGCGCTGGCTTGGCTATAAATTTACTTATAAAAAATGTTTAAAATTAGTTTTAAGAATAAAGTCCGCACACTAATAGAGTCGTTTTATTATAGAGTCGTTTTATTTTTTCGTTTAATGAATTATTATTTAATAAAGAGTACAAGTGTATTAATTAAACGACAGTTAATTAGAAAAAAGTACAAGTCTCAAAAAAAATTTCAGGAAAAACACTATTCAAGATGTTAATTTTTAGATAATCTCAGGTGAGGTTATCTCCCGAAACTCTCTCTCATGATTACTCTATCGTCCTGTACATAACGTATCAGTATTATCTAGAGTGTGCCACAAATGGAAAGCTGTTTAGAAAATTCAGTGGAAATGCGAAAAAAAAAATTAAAACAAATTAAAAAAAGGTAAATTTTTATCTTAGTCAGTTCGATAGCGATCCGGTTTTACAGCGGCTGCCTTCCTTAGTAAAACACAAAACATTTTCTCCAATTGTGATTATCATCGTCATCTGCATACTTGTGGCCGAGTTTTACTGTCGTCTCTATTTATGTTTGTGTCTACAGTTGGATATTAGTCTTATTATTGTGTGGGATGTTGTGAAGCTGCATAGAAAAAATATCTGAGAATTCGTTGTTGTATGGTACAGGGTGTACAATTGTATTCGTAGAATTTTGCCCTGGGGGCCTAAAAATAAGGAGGGGAGGACTTACTCTAAACATCTTCACAGTAGTCTCCTCCGAGGTCAGCGCACCGCCGTCAACATTCGACTCATTTCTGGACCCACACCCCCACCCCCCACCCCGCAGATAGGTCCATCGGGACTTTCGTTGTGACACTTTCGACTTCCATAATGCGGTTGTATCGGTTTCCTTTCAAGTAACTTTTGAGTTGAGGGAACAAATGAAAGACGTACGAAGCCAGGATAGGAGGGGTGCGGAAGGGTGGGGATACTATGGAGCGTCAAAAACTGGCGTACTGCGAAGGACGGGTATGCCGGAGCGTTGTCATGATGCTGCACCCAACCCTTCTTGGCCAATTCGGGCCGTTCGCGGTACACGCGAGCTCGTAACCGTTTCAAAACTTCGATGTAGACATCCTACATTGACTGTCTGGCCTGCGGGAACGTATTCGTGATGAAAAACGCCGTTGGTGTAGGAGAAACTGGTCAGTAGAGACTTGACTCTTGATTTGGTCATGCGAGCTTTTTTCGGACGCTCCCCGCCCGTCTCCACCCACTGCATGCTCTGTCTCTTGGTCTCAGGGTCATATTCGAACACCCAAGACTGATCCCCCGTGATAATGGACGACATCCACTGGTTTCCATCAGCGTCAATTCGATCATTCATGTCTTGACGGATGGATCTCCAGAGCTCTTTTTTCTCAGCCGTGAGCAGTTTTGGAACCATCTTGACGCACAGTTTGCGCATCTCTAGATCGTCATTTAAAATCTGCCAAATCGTTTCGTAGTTAATGTTTAACTCTTCTTCTAGCATTCGACAACTCACTCGACGGTCTTGGAGCACGCGCATGCGCGCGCGTTCAACATATGCCGCCGTTTTTGCGGTAGAAGGACCGCCGCAGCGCGGATCGTCCTCGACTGATTCACGGCCGTCTTTAAAACGCTTAGCCCACTTGAAAACAGAGTCAGTTGTTTCGTAGCGTCTTCCTTAAACACGTGTCTTGTAACTGCGTAAGAATTTCCGACGATTTTGATCACGATGCGTTGCTCAGTATTTACATCGCACATTTTCACAACACATGTAAAAATCTTACTTTGTTTAAACGACCACAGAACGCGAGATATATGTGCTACCGTTATGAAAACTGAATATACTGACTCAGAAATGTCCCCCCTTTGCAACGAATATCGCATTATTGCCACAAGTTGCGCTATGAAACAAATCTACGAATACAATTGTTACACCTCGTATGTCCGCTGTTATCTGTTGTATTCTTCTTCTTCTTCTTCTGATATATTTACGCCCTTCCTTTACTTTTCGCACCATCAGGGACCACTCGTTACGATCCAAAGCTAAATTTTCCCAGCTGTCGTTTGTTGGTATAATTTCAGATTTTTGTAAACCTCAGTAACAACGTCCTTACAGCGTAATCAAGGATAGCCTAGAGGTCTCTTTCCGTTTTTTAATACGCCACACAGTATCCTTTTCGGTGTACGATCCTCATCCATACGAATCACATGGCCTATCCATCTAGTAGTTCGCTTTTCGCTGAAAATTTCCGTATTGAAACGGATAATGTGGATCGCTCGTTATGGCTGAACAGGTAGTATAGGAGCTGCGGCATCATTGTGAATAGTTCTGCTTACTCGGATATCGAGTTGATAAATTATGACTTGACAATTGTTATTTTTATTTAACGCAGTCTAGCAAAGTTATTTGTGGAAAATCAAAGTGGCAACCGATTGCTTCTTGGAACGTCTTTTTTTATGGTTTTGACCATGGATACGTGTTATGGCTGGACGTTATTTCGTGAAATTCGTTCGAAACAGAAAAGTACTATCTTCATTTACACTTACATCATAGTGTAATTATTTCATGTGATCAACAGTTGCAGTTGACGTTTTTACGGAAATAGTCGTACCATTTCGCATCGTCCGAAAATTCACATCCCAATGTACTTATGCAGGTACGGAGGCGCTGGCTTAAGTTTTGATTCACAGAATCCGCTACGTTTTTTTCCCATCTCCCGTATACCGTTCAATCATTTTTCTGACTTTTTCCGATTTTCCCGGCATTCTTTGTATACATTTCTTCGAATTACCTTTTTTATGTTTTTATAAATTTCCTTTTTACTTAGATTCTCTTCGTTCTAGCTTAATTTTGTTCGCATCAGCATACTGTTTACTCTGATGAACATAAAATGGAGCCAGAGCAAACACAATCTAAGTGCAAAAGAAATTTGTGAAAATATAAAACTAAATTCAATAAAATATTAACGCCAGTAAGGTGGTCAAAAGTTGTAGAAAAATGATAATAAAAGAGCAAATAAAATAAACTGGAGATGATAGTACAGAACGTGATCAAATTTATGCAAAAGTCAGGAAATACAAGTTACACGTGTGTTACTTAAAGAACAATATCGATAATCGGGAACAATGTAAATTCGAAAATCAGATACCCGGGAAGACAAATTTATGAATATTGGATCTGAACTAATAAAAGGGGATAAAAACATGGCAAAATATAAACGAAATAAGAGGCAAAAAAATACCATTAGGCACAGATGAAACTATAAATAAATATTTATGTAAAGATAAAAAAATAAAAGAGGTAGTAGAAGATTCCGGAAAATAAGAAACTTCTTTCATTTTGTTGTAATATGTTGTTTAGTACTTAAAAAAATATTAGACGCGTATTTTTTATGAGTGCTAACTCGTCGATTTAAGGGATGAAAATCACCCTTAAAGTTCACCCCCCAAAAACAGTTTTTTTTTTATATCACGAAAAATATTTGGAATTTTAAAATAAAATAAACGTCAAATCGTTTCTTATAAAAAGACGCTTACGTGCTCTTGACTTAGTGTCGAATACTCAAAGACCATATCATAAAAACGTCATTACTTTCACAAATCACAGAATTTATCACGGTATAAATCATAATACGACGGTTAAATATACGCCGATTATTACTGACCATGTCTAGAAAACAACTGACAGAATACAGAACCTAGAAATCTAAAAAGACGATTGACCTCAAACCGGAACATCATTCGATATTAGGTCACCTTTCCTCTCCTTTCGGGCAAAACATTTCAACAAATTTCATGTTTCACAATGAAAGAAAACTAGTGCATGTACTCTATGATGAAATAAATGAAATCGCATAAAACAAAGACATTGAAATTACGATTAAATACCGGCTAATTTCAGATATCCATCGCCATAGACAGTTACTAGGATAATCTTAATGCGCATTTTTTATGCGCTATTTACGTAGTATTTTTAAAGAACGCCGAGAAGTTCACTATTTCTACGATAGATCGCTATAGATATTTCGATTAATTACTATTTTCATTTTGTTATGCGTACGAAATCAGCAGCTTTCTGTAGCACTATCGTTAATCTACCAGATGGTATAGTGTATTGCGTAATCGGTTTTTTTTTCACAGCATCAAACGGTATTATAATGAATTTTTATCATCCTTTGAACGGTCGCGTAGCGGTTGCACCGTTACGCTTGTATTTATATGATAACGTAACGCTATAACTTACGTGTCGATTCTTGTTCCGCATAGGTGGAGCGGTTATTACGTCACCACCGCAAAATCAAACAAAATTGGAAGGAGATCGACTGGAATTTATGTGCAGAGCAAAAGCTCTACCTGGTAACGTTACGCATCGCTGGACGAAAGATGGTTTACAATTACACGAAATAAGTGGTATGGAAGCTCGAGTTAGCCATAAACGAGACGGAACGTTAGTTATTAGCCCGGTTAGCGCGGATGATTTCGGCCTTTACACTTGCGAAGTTAGTAACGGCATAGGCGAACCACGCACTTCCTCAGCTTACTTGAGCGTTGAATGTAAGTCCTAGTATCGTTTACGCTATTTAAAAAAAAAAAAAAAAACAAAGTTAATACGAGAGATGAATTAACGCAAACGTAAACTGAGCAATTCTGATCGTTAAATATGTAACACGCTACTATCTAATACATTTATATTCTCGTACGAATATACAAATAAATATATATGTACATATGTATAATATTAATTAGTACGTCGTTTTTAGCCGCTAGGTAACATGCAAATCCTATGACGTTTTTATATCGAATGTACTGTAACGTTTAATTTGTAACCGACTTTATCGTGCTTCCGGTACATTCCATTTTTTCCAAAAAAAACCAAAAAAAAACCGATGTGCAAAATTAAATCAATTCGCCTATAATTAAGCTGGGATGCATTCCCCCCATATTGAGTTCCGAAAGATCAAGTTTTGTATATGTACATATTGTAAGGAAAACACGGTCCTTATGAAACTGCTGTACAACTCAATATAGCGCTTAAAAAAATATATCTAAGATGGAAAAGTGTGGTCTGCCATTTTTTTTTAAAAAAAAGTTTATATATTTTCGCTTCGAAAAACTACAACTGGAATTTAACAATGTCAAGAAAAATGTAAAACGCACAATGACGTATCACCAACATTTTTCAAATCGGGGCGACGGGGGCGGCAAAATATTGATTAAATCATACATCCTGGTATAATACAGGGTGCGGCAGCATAACTTCCTTTTTTTTAAAGGGGCCACTTTTTTTCTACTAAATTTTGTTAAAGAGAAATAATAAAGCAGAAAATCGAAATAAAACTGCGAGAAGGCAAGAAGCATAGCCAATGGGGGATCTAGAGTATCCGTTATTTCGATTTTCTGCTTTATTATTTCTCTTTAACAAAATTTAGTAGAAAAAAAGTGGCCCCTTCAAAAAAAAGGAAGTTATGTTGCCGCACCCTGTATATATGTTTTCCTGCGAGAAAACCGCCTCCGCAGTTTTTTATCTGGAGGGGCTTGACACGCCACTGGAAGCACTCCTCCGGAACTGGTTTCATACTCATAGTGAAAAGCGAAAAGCCGGTCCGTAAAAATGTCATACGCTTTATAATATATCATAAATTAAATGTATATTTCTGTATAACTGTGCTATTGACATGGTTTATTCAGTTTAGAAATGGTGATTAGCAGTCCAAATATGCAAAAACTTGTATTTAAAAAAAAGTGCAGAGAACTTTCAGCTGTATTTTTCATTCCACATCAAACTATTGTGAAGAACTGCTGACATTCTTCACAAGATATTTATTACTAATCGACTATGTCCCTGTTCATAGGCGACATTTGTGATTGACCAGGTCCTCGCGATAAAAAAAAAATATATATATAAAAAAAAGTCGAAAAATAAAATAAAAAAATTAAATAAATTTTCGGAATTTATTTCTTTTAAGATGTTCATCGGGCGCCAGCGATACTTCTCGGTGTATCGTGACCGATAGCACAGCCGAGTAGGGCTTTAGGCCTTTTTATAAGGGCAACGAAGAAAAGAAAAAGGTCTCCGCGGCGGAGATATCACAAAAACATGTCCAAATAACGAAAACAAAATCTCTAATCGCGAGAAAAAACAGTTTATTCTAAAAAAAACTAGTGCAATAAAATTTAACAAAAAAAACTGCGCGTAATGAATACGGATATAAAATCACAGTAAAATTTGCCTAAAACGGCGTATAGCAATGAATAACAGAAAAAAGTTAGCCTCCCGGTATATAGCAGTCGAGATCTAATAGCGACCACGAGGAAGCAAAGACTGATCGGCCGAATTCACACAGCGAATTCGACAACGATTAAATGAAAAACGGTTATTTTGCCTAATAATAAAAGTACATATATAAAAAATTCGGTTCACGGACAAAAACGCACGAAGACAAAAGCGCACAGGACAAAAGCACGCACGGACAAAAGCGCACACGGACAAAAGCGCACATGGATAAAAGCGCACACGGAAAAAAATGCACATCGATTTGCAAAACAGGGGAACTAATTTATTAATTTTTCCGTTCTCGGAAGTTGCATCATTTGTGAAAGGACAACAGTTGCCCCACAAAAAATTTAAAATTCAAAAAAATTATTGGTAATCAGCGAAAACAAAGGAATTCATGAATCGGTATTTTGGGTAATGCACCCCTCCCCGAACTTGGCACGATTGAGACGCCCCTGAACACATTATTGATACAAATTTTATTTTGTATATAGGGTAACTTCCTAGCGGTCATAATCAACAGACACTATGATTTTTAACAAACAAATACACATATAAGAACAAAAAAAAAAAAAAAAAAAAAACACAGGAAGATGACTAGTGAATTATACAAAAAATTGTATTATTTTTACTTTGTTTTCGCTGATTACCAATAATTTTTTTGAATTTTAAATTTTTTGTGGGGCAACTGTTGTCCTTTCACAAATGATGCAACTTCCGAGAACGGAAAAATTAATAAATTAGTTCCCCTGTTCTGCAAATCGATGTGCGTTTTTGTCCGTGTGCGTTTTTGTCCGTGTGCGTTTTTGTCTGTGTGCGCTTTTATCCGTGTGCGCTTTTGTCCATGTGCGCTTTTGTCCATGTGCGTTTTTGTCCGTGTGCGCTTTTATCATGTGCGCTTTTGTCTTGGACGCTTTTGTCCGGTCACCAAAAAATTCAACACGCCACCGATTTTTCTAGAACATTTCAAAATCGGTAGAGCGGCGGGTACCCTGCATCGGTTTTTTCGGGTTCTTAGAAATACTTCTCACGCCTCGACGTAGCCCGACTCGCATCTCCGGCGCACACAACGCCAGACCGGACAAACATCGGACAAACCACCCTCATATAATTAACACACACATATGCACGGATCGCCAAATTGGCGCCGTGCACATTAGCAATTCCCGTGAAATTTGTCAATCTAGCATTATGGTTGGAGAATGCTCAGTTTGCACGCTGCCTGAAGAAGCCGGAGAAATGGAAATCGGAACAGATAGGCCTGAGAAACTGTCAAAACGCGGAAAAATATGGAATTTAGAATTTGGAAAAAGTAATCATTATCATTTTTTAATTCGGTGCAGGGTGAGAAATATGGAAAGTCATGGCAGCTGAATCCGTCACACTATTAAGATATGTTTTATCGTCAAGATATTTTAAAACTTTCCAGAATGATAATAATAATAATAATAATGAAAACGTTTTTTTTCGATGTACTAAAATTTTATTTTAAACATTATCGACAGAAGGGTAAAAATAAAATAGCATATTGTGAAAATTTACGTTTACCAGAGAGAAAATTTAAAGAAAATAATAATACTAAATGAGACGTCGGAATTTTCAATTATAATTTAACTGTTCAAATCAGAATTACCGATTTTAAAAAAATTCGACAGAGAAATATATTCGCTTAGAGCGAACGAATGAACAAATGATTAACACGCTGAAAATGAATATAGTATAAAGTTGAATGTGCGAACAACCCTGTGTGAAAGATTAAAAGCTACGCCCATCTTTTACTCCCGACTGCCCCCATTATAGCTTGAAGAGTTTAATTTTACATGCTCGAAGACATCTTCTCTTTGATTTCCCACCAAACCACTGACACCCTATTTTCTTTCTATCTGAACTGTGAAGCTATGCTATGAATTTCTGTAAACATACTTTCAACGCAACTGATCAACAATATCTGCGCCGCCCTATTTTAGCTTTGTTAAAGGGAACTACTAATTTCTGGTTTCTCGTCATCGCCGATTTCTACATCAATATCGTTTCATTGTGACGAACGGGGATGAAAGCGGTATAACAACTTTGTTTTTCTTTTCGCAAAACGGGGAACCATAAGATAATTTTCGTGCAAGCCGAATAGTGAGGCTTATCTATTTTCCGTCGGAAGGAACTTTCGCCTTCATTTTTTCTCACAGTAGCACGTAAGTTAATACATAATTATTCCGCTAACGGTAGATGAGCACACTAGTTGCCTCCTGTTCTATTGGTCGTTCGACGATCGGCTATTGAGCTGTTGTAAGGCCCGATTCGTTTGCAACACGTGTTCCTCTAAGTTCTATTCTATGTTGCTTTTGCGTCCATTGGGACAACCATCCTGTGCGATTTATCCGGTATAAATCGTTTGAAACGGCACCTACTCGTAAATTTCAAAATCCATTCATCAGCTACGGTCAAATACTCGCCTACAATAAAACTATCTCGAAAAATTAGCCTGCTACAGTCTTTCGATGAAGTACGATAATCGTCTAGCCGACGTGGCACTTAAGCGCGTGACCAAACTGATTTAAACGAACTCGTTTTTTAAAGCACGTTTGACGCTAGTGTCTAAGCGAAGAATAGTGATGACACTATGAACAGCGATCGTTAATGAACAGGTAAAATCATTCCTCAGAAAGACATGTCCTCTACAATGGTAGATCAACTAACACGAGAAAGGTTAACTCTTTAATATTCCGTATGTTTTAATTAAAGAAAGATACTTATAGTTTTACACTCGTTACAATACCCAAATATGTACTTATGCTGGTACTTTTACCGACTTTTATCTTGAAAATTTCGTGGTGGTATTTTTCAACCGTATAACCAGCTATTGAGAATTTTGCTCCTCTTTCACTTCAGAATAAATTATCATCTGCAGCTCTTTCGTACATTAAATTTTTATAAAAATTCAAATTTCCTACTGATTAGCTAAATAGATTCCGTACTCATAAAGTTTCAAAATATTTCCACGCGTACTAATTGCACAGTTTGGAATCCTTTGCATCTTATTAATACACCGACTTTTGATCCGTTTCTTTTTTCAGATGCGGCCAAAGTAACGTATACACCAACTTTACAGTATCTACCGTTTCGAATGGGCGGTGTCATTAATTGCTACATAAAATCTAACCCGCCGTTACAATACGTCACGTGGACAAAGGACAAACGCCTACTGGAACCATATCAAATGAAAGATTTAATTGTGATGAACAATGGATCTCTATTATTTACCATAGTACGTGATCCTAAGCTACTAACGTTTACAAACAACGATTTTTATGTCGCTAATAACGGATCTTTAGTATTTCCAACAGTACGTGAAACACACACTAATATAAGCTTATATAAATTTTTCCGCTTTTTGTTTTTTTCCATCGACGATGATTTTATTTACTCCGCCCTTAATGGTTAATCGTCCGACGTCACCTTGTTTGATTCAACTAAGATCCTTCGAGAATTACTTGTAAAATTTATTTCATCAGATGATACCTGCTAATGACGTCGTGACAAAAATTAGTAATTTGTCGACACCGAAAACATCGTTCACAGTTGACGACTAAGCTCAGCGACATCTCCTCCGCTTTTACATTCGGAAATTACATCGTTATAAATTACTCGCGTTCATTACTTGCAGGTAAAGTTTTCCGTCGAACTAGGTTTAATCGTTTCATCGAAATGAAAGGATTTTCCTACCTGCCTATTACCGAATTTCAAAAATAAAAATTATTTCCGATCCATATCGTTTACTGTGTAAATAACGGTTCACTCGTTATTGTACGTTTTTTCGCGAACGTGAAAACCCATCTTCACTCGGCTACCATATTTAAATGTTTCACTTTCTTCGAGTAACAGGATTTTCTGCACGTAAACTACGTTTTTCTTGTATAATGCCACAGCCATTTAATGTTGAATTCAATTAAACGATATTACAAAAATAATAATAACGCATAGTAATATATTGTTTATATCGAACAGATTTGGGTTATATTCTTTTTATAATTTGTGCCAGTAATCGATCGCCTCCACATCAAAGTAAATAAAAGTTTACCTAGTCACTAGTAGTTCGCGAACTTCATCAAAAACTTTTACGTAATCACTTTGAAAATTATTCTTCATAAAATCATCAAAATTACGAAGTACTCCAAATACGGTACACGTAAGTAATATTGATAATTTCGGTAACTTTTCATTTCGTAATTATATTTTTTTGCGCGCATACTTCTTTGAAAATATTAAACTTACCCGTTGTTTGCACTTTCAAAAAAAAAAAAAGGCTTAATATTTCTCTTTCAACTAACGAAATATAAAAAAAACAAAACAAAAAAAAATGCATTTAAAAACTATCAATGTAATGTATTAAAGGTAAATCAAAATGTACAAGGCCGCTATACGTGCACGCCATATAATGCTCACGGCACTCAAGGTTCATCAGGAGAAATGGAAGTACTAGTGAAGAAACCACCTCAATTTACAATTCAACCTAATGCTACGTATCATAAAAAGGCAGGAGAAACCATCGAAATGCACTGCGATGCTCAAGAAGGTGAAGGTACCCAAAAGCCGAAAATTGAATGGCGCAGGGTACGTATAATACAGCTTTATGATCGTTATTAAACATAAGATTTCTGTTTTTCGTAACGACAGAAAGTGCAAAAATTATTGAATCCGTATAATTAGCCCATGAAACGATTCAATATGTCTCTATTTATTATTAACTCGCGGATGTGTATAATAAGCACTGAATAAAGCCTTAATAAATCACGCTTCCGTATGATACAACAAAAAAGGAGTTTTTAAAGATGTTTCTTTTTCTTTTTTTTTAAATTTACTATTGGAATTAGTAGACATTTAATCTATAAAAAAGGGGGGAGAACTTAATCTTCGCCACGAAATATGTGCCGCGCCTAATTTTTTAGGATCAAAATCGAAACAAGAAAAAAAGCATATTTCCATATGTCAGATTTTAAGGAATGATATTTGTTTAAAAAAAGGTAAATTAAAACGACCCCAACCGAACATTTGTTCAGATGACAAAACATCTGATTGTTCAACAGAAAAACTTTGACACATATTTTCTTTTTTTAAATAGCACAAATGTGCCTCTGGGACAATTAAGTAGATATTTTATATAAAAATAGTAAACATTATCCCTAATTACGATCAATATCACTTCAGATTTACAATTTAATAAAACAAAACCATTAGAGAGTCATGATTTCTTTAACCATTCTTTGGAACCGTAAATGAAATCATTAGCATCTATTTAACACAACAACAGTGTAATAGAAAAACGATTTTCATTTTTTCGAATTATTCGTCCGAATTTTTGATAATTTTGTTTCGCCCTCCTTAACAATTCGGAAGTCCCGAAAAAAAGAAAAAAGAGAAGCCTAGAGGGGAACACCCGGTAGGAACAAAGTTCCTTTTACTTTTTGGTAGATATACAAGTATAAAGTCATTCATAAAGTATACTATAAAAAATGACACACAATATATAAATCCCGTATGAATTAAAACAAAAACAAAAAATAAATCCCGTATGAATTAATTAAAACAAAAACAATAAATAAATCATCAGACTCGTTGAGAAGTGTGCTAACGTCGCACAAAAAAAACGCGCCAATTTTCAAATTCAATAAAATGTACACGCGTGTTTAGAATTGAGCTTATACAACTGACCGCGTACCATGCCTGTTGCTCGAATCTCGATACTCGCACAAACATAAACACACATACCCGTGTATAATAGAAAGAGACAGAGTGAAAGAGAACGAGAGTGAAGGTCGCCTGCCGGACGACGCATAACGCGATTTTCGTTTTCTCACCTTTTCTGACAGTTTACTCAACCGTCAAGCTGCGTAAAAGAACTTCGTTCCCAAAAAAAAAAAAAAAAAAAAAAAAAAAAGGAATAAAATCTCTCCGTGGTGATGTTATCCGCACAGCATTCACTCTGCAAGCTGTATTGACACACTTCCCAGACACCTTTTTTATATTAGAATATAGTTTTCGACTAGATCCTGTGAATTTCCTGTGAATTCTTTACTCTGAAAAAGACAAGTAAAAATTATGTTCCAGCTAGTTAAAAAAAGAAAAAATGATACTGTCGCAAAAAAAGGTTTCATTTTCGAGCAAATGTCGGAAGAATTGAAATGAAGTTAAAGAAGTAAGTAAATGATATCATTAAAACATGGGCGAGAATACTGTCATTTGGGGTCCATTTCAACAGCCCCCCCCACTTTATTATTTTTTTTTAATTTATAGTGCAATCGTTTGTGCATCGTTTGTGCAGAAATGTGCACAAAGTTCCATCGTTTGTGCACATTCCTATCCCGCGATATTAAAGAAAAACAGTTGGGGGGGGGCTGTTGAAATGGACCCTGTCATTTGTAGTGACAGGATTATCAACGAAATCCAGATTATAGTGCCGTTTCATATAACGAAGCAGTCTCGGTTCTTTTGAAAAATTGAGATTAAAGTCTCCGTTAAGCATAATATGAACGTTATAGCGTGTTATTATTTATCGATCAGTGCGGCAACACTAAAATTTCATCTTTTTCAAATTCGACGTCCAAGGTGGAAGTGTGTTACATTTGAACCAGTATGTAAATACTTGTAATAAATCCGCTAAATCGTTTTTTTTCCCGTTCCATTTATAGCTTTGCATCTGTATTCTTGTTGCGTTATCGAGACGTATTCGGTTGTTCCAGTTTCGTAATTTTCCTCATACATCTTGCGACAAATCTTTTATTGTCTCGGCGATATGCCCGACGACAGACAATGAGAATTTCCACTCTACGAACAATCTGTTACGATAGAACTTATTTATTTACAGCGGAACAATAGCAATAAAGCCATATCATTTTTCGATTGAAGTTTTGTTGAGTTACTTACATCAAACTGTGACCGAATAGTTTTAGTGTGATGGCGTAGTTTTTTTCTAAACAAATTTAATTCGCTAAAGAGGTTCGTTACAACGTAATAATAATTCTTAAAAACAAACTGGGTCCATTGTTCGAGCGTATCACATAAACGGACTGGATCTGATGGAATTTACTGAAATCGAATCTACTAAAAGCATTGGACAACTTAATTTATTTCGATGCACTATCTTAATAAGTTCTTGTATGAGTACACTTAATGTACTTCCCGATTCATAATTGAACACCTTCATGTCATCACATTCCTTACGAAACCTGTTTCTCCTACTATCTTCTTTGCTCATTGCTAGAACATGAATTGCACGCACTGATCAGAAAGTTGTGCCAAACAATCAATTACGCTTACTGCGGCTATAACAGACGTCAAATAATATACGCCTCGTGGCAAGCTTGGACAGATCTACATTACCACTCTATCGTGGTGACACTCGATAATTTTGGAAATATTTAAAAAAAAAAGTATAAATGATACGCATAATATGAAATTACATCCAGACGTAAGCCTTATTTAAATTTTATTTTTTCTCCTTTCTTACTGTTACTGGTAAGATGTATTTTTTTGTGAGACAAAAACTGCATGCTTGTTCCATGCTCGTAACTCTAGTAGTACCATTTTAATTTCCACGTATTTTTATCATTTTTATTGCAAACGTAAAATCTTTTGTTTTTTGTGTTGAAAGATAATTTTGTGTTTTCATTTTAACTAGTAAATAAAGTTATAAACTATATAGAAAAATAATAAAACAATTATTAAAGTTTATAAATGAGGCTAACCTCATAATTTTCGTATATGATTAATCACTTTTCTAAATCATTCCCCTCCCCTTCCGCGAATCAGTATCTCCGGATCACTTTTTAATTTCTGGCGTTATGTGTAAAATTACTA
The DNA here is from genome assembly GCA_039619475.1 of Icerya purchasi. NCBI lineage: Eukaryota > Metazoa > Arthropoda > Insecta > Hemiptera > Monophlebidae > Icerya > Icerya purchasi. The sequence continues at coordinate 286,653,242 of CM077116.1, forward strand.
AACAGAACTGCGTAAATTTCCGCACTTCGCTATAATATCAATATGTGTAAACGAGAGAACCACTAATTATTAAGTTATATCTATATTCTTTTTTTGTAAAATCACGAGCAGTCGACCACTTTTACGATTAAATTATAGTATTTCGTTCGGTTATTGTTCTGTTTGATTAGAGGAGTAATCTATATTTCTTGTTTCAGTACGAAGAGATCAATAAAAAAAGACATTATTAAGGTTAATGGAGGATACAAATTATAATATTCATTCACCATTAATAGAAAAAAAAAAAAAAAAAAAAGAAAGTTCCGAGTGTTTCCTACATTTTACGACATAGTTTTTGACTAATCATACAGTATTGTTTGCGTAATGTATGTAAGAGTTTATTTACGCAAGAAACAGCCGAAAGAGTTAGTTTTAAATACGCACAAGAAAAAACAACAAAAATTAAAAGACGAATTTCGAAAACCAAAAGTCAAATTTGAAAAGTTATCCCGAGACACCGGTGAAAATTAAAGATAGTTACAGACTTGTTGCTAGAGTACATCATGCACTAGGCGAACAGTTTTCGACATCTCTTCTCGCGGATCGTTTGCCAACCATATGTGACAGTGAATTTTGCATCATTAACTCGGAATTTCAACGATAGAGGGGGATGTAAGGTGAGAAAAGTCGTGAAATTGATACCTTAGCTTATACACAAATTTGTAATTTAAAATAATGCTTTGCATATCAAAATTGAAAATCACTTTTTGTGCACATTTCGTAATAATATAATAGCATAAACCGCCGCTCGAATACGATATCGAATGTATGTATTTGTTCGCAAGAAAATGAAAGGCTGCTGCCTATTTATTTGAACAGAAAGATGGTCATCATCTTAAAAAGGACAGGTACCGAGTATCGGAAGGTAATATAACGATCGAAGCTTTACGCCGAACTGACTTTGGTGTTTACCAGTGCGTCGCATCTAACGAAGTAGCTACAATAGTCGCCGATACACAGTTAATAATGGAAGGTACTCAACCTCATGCACCTTACAATTTGTCCGTTGACGTCGGAGAAACAGAAATTACAGTTAACTGGTTACCAGGCTATAGTGGAGGACCAAACTATAAGCAGGAATATTTCCTTTGGTTAGTGAAAACCGATTTACTATTTTCTGACAATTAACGTACCTAACTTTAATTTGTCGGGAAATAACGAAAAATTCAGATTATTTAGTTGAATATCTAATAACAACATAACGAACGGCAATAAGCAAGTTTTAACACTTTATTAAACAATATAAAACCTTTATTTAACAGAAATTATTTTTAAAATTAAAAATTAAAATGTGCCGACATGTTTCGGAGTCACTTATTCCATATTCATGGCGTTAATAATTAAAGTTAAAAATTGAATTTAACTTTAAGTTTTAACACTGTTTTGCAAACATCCAAATCATTGCATAACGTTAAGGTTCAACTGCTTCAGTTTGAAAACTACGGTATAGTTGTTGCTTGAAACTCTTCAATCAGATAACCGGGAAGTCAGTTGTTCGTTGTAATGCTAAAATCGAAATACTAAATTCAATATAAAACATTTCAAATAGTCGAGTGTAATTTTTCAATTTATGAATTATTGAATATGTTTTCTTTCATAAGATGCGATACGTTAAAATTAATATTTCGTTAAATGATTTTAAAAAACCGTTTTATATTTAATTATTTTTTCTATGTTAAAATTTACAAATAAATTCCGAGATACCGTTAAAATTTCGTTTAAATGTTAATTAAGCGTATGTAAATTTTAGCGTGTCAACATTTCAAAAAATTTAAACTTTACGAACTTACAAACACTGTTATTGAGCCGTTTAAGTTTATTACTAATGATGTAAATAATAGCTTATCATCATCATCATCCCTTAGGAGTAATAGTTGCAATGTTTATACGTCATCACAACCAATCGAAATATTGCTAATAACTATTAGCGATGATATTTAAAATATTACGTATTTAATTGTTTTTTTAATAATTTACCGAAAGTAGGTACTATTTATTTGAGTTATAGAGTTGTACAGGAAGTTTAGGAAATGTTAACGTTAAAATTTACATATGAATTTTATTTAGAAACAATATTTTACTTTTCCAAATCAAAAAATAATTGTTACATAAATTCAAATTTCGGCATTCCAGCGATAATTATTTGTACGCAAAAGGATATTACTAAAACCATACCTAATTATTTAACGTTGCATGATTTACTGTAGGTACCGAGAAACGGGTATTTCAGATTGGAATAGAGTGAGCGTTGAACCGCCAAGTGCAACAAGTTACGTTGTTACTGGGTTAAAACCAAGTACTTTGTACGAATTTCAAGTTGTTGGCAAAAATGCTCTCGGCGATGGAATGTTGAGCAAAATATTGGTGGCCAAAACATTAGGTACATAGATAGCTTATTTTTATTATAAAATAAGTTTTTTTTTTGTTTTTCTTTCTTTGTTTACCGTTTCACGTGACGAATGTATCCATATGTATGTAACTAATGATACTATTTATTGCTTGATGCGTGATTAAATTTTCATCATGTGGTATTCTAGCATTACACCGGTATACCATATTAATAACGTACGCAACATGTTTAAAAAAATTGCATTTTTATTATCATTACTTTAAAATTAGGTAACATAGTGAGTGGGTATTCTACTAATTAATTAAATTTAAAAACTATTTGAGTTTATGTAAAATTTTTATTTTTCTGTATTTCACAGTTATAAGATTTCTGTAAACTAATAGAAACTCTTTTATTCTTTACATATAAAATTCTACATTTTTTTAAATGTATATTGTTAATTAGTTCTAATAGGGTTGACAATACACTTCATATCCTAGTTAAATAAAATGGTAGGTGAACTTTTTGAAAATTGTTATAATATATTAAGAAATTATCTGTAATTGGTTTCAAATTTTGTTATGCAATGTGATGCTGATGAGGAAATTTAGTTTACTTTTTTTAAACACTATGTTCATTCCCAGTACTTCTGTTTTTTCCTATACTATATTAATTGTATTATGTAAGGTAAATTTTAATAAACCAAACCAGATTAGATACTCTAAATTTTATTTGGATTACTAAAATTAACAGCGAGTTGTCATCCGATAATGAAAAATGGATGCAATTATACAGTTTTTGTAAATACAGTGCAGACTGAACCTAGGTTCTGTTGCTTTACTTGAAAAGATAGAAATGAAAAATTTAGGTATATCTATTAACTCAATTAGATGATGGTTAAAATTTGAATACATTTCAACGAAGTAATTTGTTGGTTTAATTGGGCTATGCGAATTAGTTACATGATATTTATAACTTCTAAAGTATTGAAGTTATTAATAAAAAAATTAACCCATAATGTTATATACGCATGCATCTATATACAAAAATTTATTTAAAAAGCGTCTCGTGCTCGAAAACGAATACATATACGATTTTCAATTCTATTTTTCGAAATGATTACATAACTTTGCATCTTTCAGAAGATGAGAATTACGATATTATTATGCATTATGCAGTTATTAGTACTGACAAAAATTTGGAGGAAAATCTCAAATTACAAATAATTTTTAATTAATTTTGAATTGCTTCTTTTGCAAAATTTTAGATTACAGATTGCTGAAAGTAAATTTTGTTTATACACAGGAATTACATGGAAACTAGTTAAAATGAAAAGGAAATAAAATAGTTATTTATTTTAAAAATAATATACTTCAAGAAAATAAATAGTCAATACCTGGAAAATGATAATAATTGTAGAATTTAATAAATAAAATTATGGTAATTTTGAATAACCGTAAACGATTATCGATATGTACCATCTCATGTAGTTTTATATTTTCCGTTAAAATCGATTACGATATTCGGGAAATTGTGTTCGGTAAACAGAAATTTTTATTGTTACTTCGTTCATTACAATGGAAGAATTAGTTTATAGTTTTACAGATTTATTTGTTTAATTTAGTGTTTTGTATGCATACTTGTTTTTTATTTCCTTATTACGTTTTACGGTTTATATATGTATATATATATATATATATTGAATATGTAATTTACTTTCAGTCAAAGATTTGTTAATTTTAACTGTTCAGCAGTGTATAAATTCGCATTTTCATCCATATGCAATTTTTTTATAATACCAAAATTAAATATGATTCTATTAATAACAAGTTGTTCAAACCGATTATATTGGTATTGGTTAATTTAAATTAAGTTATTCGCGGAACTTTTATATCCGTAATTTCATATTCAGTTCTTAAAGCCTGTTGCAAGTACATTTCTGATCTTTATCAATTCGTTTATTTTGTTAATATATATTTATTCTAATTTTAGTTATTTTAAAAATAGTTTAAATTGTAAATCTCACAAAGTGGCGTCGTAATTTCACCAAACCGTAATGCATATATGGCTATTTTAGATAAGGAAATAGTTTTGAAAACTATATATAATAAATCTATAAATTTAGTAATTTCAATGTAGTGAATTTAAAGTGTCCATAATTTAATGCTTCATTCCAGTTAAGAATATTTTTTATTAAAAATTTAATTTCACCACTTAAGGTGTATTTTATACAATAAGAAAACGAAGAACTCAAATTTTAAAATTTGTACTTTTCGAATTTGCAATAATGTATTGAATTCGACCAGTCTTAAAATTCATTTTATATTTTCTGTTATATAGACATTTACATTTCTAAATAATTTAATTAGTTGTAAAAAATATTTAATATTATATACGTGAAAACTTACACTTATACAAATCAATGTCGATTTTAACATATCAAATTATTTATAATGAACTGCTCAAGGGCTATATTACTTAGTTTACAACTTTACGTATATTTCGTTTTAACGGAACTTTTATTTGACCGGTACAGTATGATATTGTTTAGTTTAAAAAAGACGTACTTATCATTTTTTAATATACAGTTTAAAAATTGTGACCTATTTTTTAAATGCTTCATCTGGATTTTAAATTTACGATGGACAGAAGCTGGGTCATCGCAAAATTTACAGAGACCAACCAACGCACCTACAATTTTTCAGTCACCGTCTTCAGACGGTAAGCAATTTATCGGTAATTACAGATTGTACGCGATAAAAGTGTATTCTCTTATTGCAAGCTTCTATATTTCTTTTTAATTTCATCTATTTTATTTCTTGACAAAAACGCTTGCGTAATGCGTTTAATTTTATTTCCAGTAGCACGCTTAGAATTTTTAAAGTATTACATGTTTAATACTTTTGACCAGTTTATGTTATATGCGGGAAAATTAAACCACTGTGAAATCAGCCGAAATTTAGCTTTTTATTTTGTTTTTTAAAAATCCGAAATATATAATTTTTCAGTTATTATGTTACTTTTAAAAATAACAGTTATACACCAAAAGCCGCAAATGAAAAACAAAATTCCATGAGGTAGTAATTTTTATTTATTCTTTTTTTCTTCGAAAATATACAAAAATTAATGTCCTAGAATAGTAAATAAAAATAATAAGTTACAGAAAATTAAGTTTATATACCAATATTATATTATAGAATTAATAATCTGATTTCTGCAAAAAATACGAGAAGACATGTGAAATTGCTTTAGAATAATAGTTTATTGTAATTTATTCTATTAATTCTTGTATATGTTTAATTTCTGCGTATTATTTTTCTAATTATACTTGCTACAAGTATAAACTAGTGCACGAAGTAATATTACAAATGTTAAAATTGTTCTTTTGAAATAATACATATCTATACTTAATTCTTAGTTTATCCAATTGATAACTATTTATTATTTCACATAATCTGTTAAATTTTGTTTAAGATACTTCAACTGATACTATAAAATATACTTTTTAAGAACGAAACTTTAAATAAATGCATTAAAAATAATTCATATTTTTTTGAAAAGGATAATAGAGAATAATTTTTTTTTAATCAATTTATTTATTTATTGTTTGCGCTAAAGCTAATTGTGAAAATTTGATGATCACTAAAATTTTATCTTTATTATTTTCTTTTACAATATTTTTAGTAGACAATGTACCATAATTATATTGATAATTACGCTTTTTATGCTCTGCATAACTAAGCTTTTTTACTACCTATTTTTAAATGCTGCATGTCATACGGATTTAATGTTTTTTTGTTGTTTTCTTTTGTTTTTGTGAAAATAATTACGTTTACAGTAATTTCATCTTTTATTTTAAACGAAAACAAAAAAAAAAACATTTTTCTTGTTTCTGTTATTGTTTATGCATGTTTTTTTGACCACACTTTATTGTCGCCTAACTGAATAAAATGTTATATTTCGTACCAAAATAAAATTAAGAAATAATGTTAGCCATCAATTATGCGCTCGAATTTTTTATTTATTCTTTTCTTTCGGCTTCTAACTCTTATTCAGTGTTCTCTTTTATGTAGAATGTATTGCTTTAAATAATGGCTTCTTGTTGCATATTTCTAATTGTTTTTTTCCAGACACGTTAGAATGTAATAATATAATATTTCCAACAGATTTCACTGGAGTTACTATATATCCTACTTTTAAACGTTTTAAAGGTACGCCAATACTTATAATACATATTCACGTGTTATATATTTTTTGATTTAGTTTTTTGAACGCACTATCTCTACTATAAATAGTATTCCGATTAAATGGCACATTTTAACCGAATACGTTCCGATAATTCGGTTAAAAAACTATACCACACCTGCTACGTTAATTTTACGGTGGATAAATATGTACGTTATAGTTGATTGATTTCATGTGAAAGAGAAAAATAACGCGAATGATAAATAACAATTTTCGAAAACTCGATATTAAGTTTTATTTAGGTGCGCCATTTAATGATTTGTTTTAATCGTGTAATATAGGTCCACGTCCGGGTCCACCTAAGAATATCACGGTTCAAGAAGTAGATAATGGTTTCATTATATCGTGGGAACCACCGCAAGAAAGATCCGATTTAGTTAAATATTACACCATAATGTATAGAACAGATAATACGTGGAAAGAGCTCACCAAAAGAGGGGGCATAAGAGCAGACGAAACGAAATATTTAGGTGAGTACTAATTTATTTGAAAACAATGATCCTTATTGATAGAACTATTACTAGGAATGTTTTTGGTTTAAAATATTCGTTTTCTCGTTAACTGATTTTCAGGTTTCGTATTCAAAAATATTTTGTCTTTATCTTATATATTGTTCAATCCTATTTGCAGCATATGTAATTTAAAGCGGAATTTAAATCGATAAATTTTACTAACAGGCATTTTATTAAAATTACTTCTTGTTTCTGTGATTATTCGAAAACTCATTATTTTCTAAACACAAAATAAATGAACACAATTGTTAATTTTATCTATGTACGTAGAACGGCTTTGCGTCACTTAAAGCATTTACTTTTAGGTCATTATACGCATACGTGCACACAATATTATTATAGAGCAACTTTGTCGTTTTTAGATTTGTCGGTTTGAATTTTTATTTTTTATATAAATTTTAGGAAATGGAAAGAAAAATAAATCGTTTTTAAAATTTCCGTTTCTTTGATCCGTTTGTACTTTAAAAGTTTGAATTGTTATTGTTTAAAAGTTATTTTAAAATCCTTTCGGTTTTTATACGTAAAGTCTTACGTGGCCAAAATGAGCAAATAATATAGTTTGAAAAATTTGATCTTCTAATTTAAATGATGTATTTAAATAAATTAAGAAAATAAGATTTTATTTTAGACATTATTATTCACATCCCATTCTGAATGGATTTTTAAGAGTTAATAAATGAAATGGAAATGTGAGTTTTTCTTAAAATAAAGAATAGTTAATATAAATTGTAATTAAGTAGAGTATAAAAATGAATATAATGTGTATGTGTACCTATATTTATATGGATATACATATATGATCTTGATCATTCGAACCTCGTCAACAGAACCTCTGGCTTCCAGAAGAAAGTTTTCTACTATTCATATAGAGAAATAGGCTGTAAATGAATGTCTTCTAAGCGTGCCGCAAAAATTATAGAAGATATCGTCTAGAATCCAGAGAATTTCTCGCTGCAATGTCCGAAGAATCGAGTTTATACATGTATAATATATGTGCGTATACACTAGCCTGGTTGTGAAAATGCTCGAATCTAAACTTTATTTTATAAAAGGAAAAAATGAAAATCCGTTGTAGGTTTTACGATTTTTCAGCGGGGTTTCCTAATTTTTCTATGTATATTTAAATTATAACTAAAATATTTACACATTTTAGGTTAAATTTGAATTTTATTTCTCATTATAAAACCTAGAAAACATTATTTTTTTTATCAAGATTCCGGTTATTTAATTTACTTGAAATTTTGCACATTCATGTACTGCATGGAAGGAGTCGTTAACTTTTTCATTATTGTCTGGCATATTTCCGAGTCTGTAATTGTTGAAACAAGAGCAGTAGAGGTTCCATGTTCAGTCAAATACTGCCTGAAATGAAAACTAGTTTCAAAATATTTCATTGCTTACCTTCTTTCTATGGATGAAAGTATTTTATATGCAATTGCACCTGTTGCAGATTGGTCACGTTTTACTTGTCAAAGTTAGATGCTATCTAATTTTTAGTTTTTTTTTGATTCTGTTTAATCGTATGTTCTTAATTTTTTGTTCCTGTTTTAGATTTTTAATGTTATCTGTCAATTCTAATTTTAAATCAATAGGCATAATGTTTGCTATTATATTGGTCGAAACATAAGAAATTATACCCCCGAATATAATCCCTATTAAACTTTTTTTTTTTTTTTTTTTTTTTTATAATTTGGCTCAGTAATTTCTTTTTAACAATTTCTCTTTTTACTGGATAATAAACTGTTAAGTAATATTCAGTTAGCCACCTAACAATGGCTTTATATAAAATTATTCTTTCTTTTTATTTCAATTCGAAAACGTTCGAATGCAGCGATTTCAGTTTAATGTAAAACTATTTTACGTAACCTATAATATGTTTTCTACGTGTTCATAAAAATTGGAAAAGTTATAATTACACTAGAATATTTAATGTCCTTTTAGGATTATTGTATTATTATTATCTATTTTAAAAAATTTTCTAACTGTTCCTTGCTAATTAATTTTTCGCGTTTCTTGTTTATTAGTAGGCCTTTTTTCTTCTATGATTAATCTGTTTTATTAAATCCAGCAAATACCATTACATCATCTGCGTAACTCTAATTATATCTGAAACCAAGTTGATGAACAATACTCATAGCTATTTAAAGAGTATAGCCCTAAAATTGTCTTTGTGAGACTCCCGCATTTAGTTTACTATGTTTTATATACATAGTCTAGCCATAAATACTGATACTGCTTTAAACGAACGTACCGCGAAAAGGAAGCACGATGCAAATTCAGAAAAAATTTATTTCAAAAGTACAAACAATGCTCGTTAAAATCATGTCTTAGTTATTCAACATGACCACCTTTATTAGCGACACGCGACGAAAAACGCTCCGGCCATTTCGCAATACATGTACGGATCATCTCGAGAGGTATTCTTGCTGCTGCCTCAACAATGCTTCGCTTGAGCGACTCCAAATTTCGGTGTGGTCTTCGACAGGCTATTTCCTCTAACCTATCCCACAGTTCGTAGTCCAGCGGATTTAAATCCGGGCTGCCGGACGGCCAATCACTAGCTGCTATGAAGCCAAGCACATTCTCTGCGAGCCACTTCTGTGTCGTTTGAGCTTTGTGTGCCGGTGCTGAATCTTGTTGAAATACCCAATCGATTCCGGCAAACAAAGTATCGTTCAGAGGCTTAACCACTGGTTCCAGAACTCTGTCTTGACCCCTGTTTCGCAAAAATGTATGGGAGTTACCCCATACCACGATACGCCCCACCACACCATCACAGAAGTGGGGTAGTGACCTCGTTGAACGCGTGGAAATTTTGGTTTTAGCCTCAGCAGATGAACGGGCATAAATTCTATCATTTTGCTTGTTATATTTTTTCTCTACAGTAAAAATTTTCTCATCTGTGAAAAGGATCTTTTTGTACCCATTTTTGCCGTGCAAGCCTTTCAACTTTTTCGCTCTTTCGTATCTTATCGCCTTTAATTTTTCGGTTAAAAGATGACCTGTACTTCTCTTATAGGCTCGCATATGTAAATCATCGGTGAGGATGCGCGAGACCGTTCTCGGTGCGATTTTCATCTCCTGAGCGATGATTTTTTGTTTCCGAAGAGGGCGTCTGTTAATTCGCTACCGAACTGCTTCAACTACCTTTTTTGTTCTCGCAACACGCGGCCGACCGGCTCGCGGGCGATCAACAACCTCTCCTGTGTCCATAGAACATTGCAGTGTACGATAAACAAAACATTTCGTAACTTTGAGTGGTTTGAGCAGAGCGAGAATTTGAGACGCGCTATGCCCCGTCTTCATCAGTCCAATTATTGTAACGCGTACGTGATCATCTGTCCTATCCATCTTCGTAGCGTGTACTGAATAGACTACAGCGAAGTTATTTGCTCTTCTACTGTGTTATGACGATGCGCTGACAGTGTTATCACTTTGTTCTGCCCAAAATTCCCTTCATGCAGCGGCAGTATTAGTATTTATGGCTAGACTATGTATATATACGGCCGCATCTGAGGGGGGTTTTGAGCCCTCCCCCTCTCCGAAATGTCTGCGAAATAATAACTGCTTGAATTAAATAGACCGAAACTCAAAATAAATTTATTTCTTTTCAATTTTTGACGAAAGAAAAGAAAATTGAAATTTTTATGAATTCTATGAAAACGACTATTTTTATTGTAGTGTTCAAATATTGCACATACAATAATTGACTACAAGGCTTTAGTGTACTATTTATAAATAAACATATTTCATGATAATACATACACACACATATTTATCTATATATACATAAAAATATTTTCGTAACCCCTCTTGAAATTTTGGTCTAGATACGGCCATGTATATATATATATATATGTATATATTCATTTATTTTCATGATTAAATAATCCTATTTTTCAGTTTGTGAAGTCACTCCGCATTGAGAATGAGGGTGCATCGGACCTTTCCAGTTGCCAGTATGTGTGTTCTATTCAGTTGCTCTCCGTTTTCTTACTTCCGAAAATATTTCATACCGCAAAATACGTATCATCACCGAAGCTACACGCAAAACTTTTCTCTTGAACCAGCCTTCTCAAGCGATCCACTATCAGAACTTTTGACTGCCTTGTGAAGATTTGGTATCACGTCTATACAACGGCTAATACACAGTCCTAATATTATTCCTCCTTGGATCACTTTCTAGATTAATATCGACCTATCGCTGAAACACAATTCAGACACAATAAGAGTCCCTTCTACACAAACAAACATTCGGAACATCTAATTTACTACACTGGTGAAGTTAAGGCAGTTGACGAGGCAGGACTACTGTCAACAGCCTGCACATTCGAAGATCACGTCGTTTCACACAAGTCAAACTCAACGATGCCTGTTCCGCATTGGATGTAGAACTGTATGCAACTAGATGCTGCTTCTATCACATCGTCATAACTCACACTAAAGACAATAATTTCCGCCTAGTTACTGATTCCATACAATCTTCAAGCATGATTAAAAGCCAAAAATACAATAACCCGCCATTACTAAACTTACACCATTACTTATATTGACTGTATTAAATGAACAGTCACGTGTCGCTGATATGAGCTCCTGAGTACGTCGAAGTACTTGGTAATGAAAGGGTCGACGGAGCAACACGTTCTGACTTGTTCTCGCCAATGCCAGAGTTCGCGGAGCTACCGTTATCAATGGTATATGCATTTTTAAAGGCGAGTGAAAACCAGTGGATGACCGAATGGGTAGCTCCTACGATATTCTTAAAAATCATTAAGCACACAATTGAACCATGGTAGCTATCGGAAGGAACATCCCGTTACCACTTTAAGATTCGCAGCCGGCTACGGATCGGCCATATCGCCATCTCTCATAAACATATAATCGACAAAACGCCACCTCCGGTTAGTGTTCCTTATGCGGCCACACAAGTGTGCCGACAGTTTCACACATACTCGTTATCTGCCTAAAGTTCACTGCGTTACGAAAACAACATGGCCTAGCAAGAAACATAGAGGAGATCCTCTGAAATGCTACAACATCCATCATCAGGGTTATTGCCTTCGTTACAACGAACGGTTTAATATGCAGCATATTTAAATTACCTCCGTGTATGTGCTCTAATAACCAGATTAGTTACACACAGAACATATTAGGAGAGAGGGGAGAAAAGCTGAAAAAGGTACAGGTTTAACAATTTATAATACTTTAATCTGGCATCTGTTTAAATGAATTTGCTTTTATTCTAAATTTAACTATTCCAGTGAAGAATATGGTCGGAGGTCGTACGTATTTTTTTCGGGTAATCGCTCATGGAAACAAAACATACGAAAGTAGCGAAGAATTGAAATACTCTGTACCTGCGCGAGTAAAGCAAAAAGCCATTATCGCTGGAATTGTCGGTGGAATTCTGTTTTTTATCGTTGCTATCATATTATCAATATGTGCCGTAAAAATCTGTAACAAACGCAAACGAAGGAAACAAGAGAAAGGTATCCCACTTTTTTCGTTTTATATTTTATTATCGTCAGTGTAAAGCGTAATTATCGCTTCGAACTTCTAATTTTAGATTTTTTTCCCAGACAAGTTTTTTCTCAACTTCTCAGGGAAAAATTTATGTTGTTTAGCAGCGTTGACGCCAGGAGTTTTTTTTTTTTTTGAAAAAAAATGAAGCGAATTGCTGTATAAGATTCATGTCTGTATTGTGTATGATGGGAACCATAGTAATAACTGTATTATTAACGAGAAACTGAAAACACTGGTCAAAACATCTATTAGATTCTATCCGGCAAACGCGACTGCTGAAATTGAAGCCAAATGCGGTGAAAGGTTATTTTCGTAGAAATCATTTATGAATAAACCAAATTCAGTAATAAATTTTTGCTTTACAAAACTATCCATGATGTAGTGTAAATTATTACAAAAATTTAAAAAATTAGAAAAAAACTGTTAACGCCACTGTTTGTTTATAGCGGAAGTAGTCGGACAACTCTTTCTCAATATACACTTAATTTAATAGTTTAAAATATTTCATTAAAATCAATTTTAACCATTTTCATTAGATTAAAAAAAAAACAAAAAAAACTTGATTACATTTCTCTATAGTATATGTCGACTTTTACTTTTTTGATAAAACGGTCGAAGATTATTATTTTTTTTTTTTTGAATTATTATCATTAAAATATTGGACTAGATTCACGGTACTAGTGCTCTTCTCCGTTATTATTATATCAATTTTACCTTCTTATTCCATCTGTCTGAAAAAAATGTACTCGCAGGTTGTACGAAAATTGTTTGTTCTTAAACTTGCTAAACTAATACTTACGGCTGAAAAATGAACAAATTAATTTTCTGGCGGTTTTTCAAATCTTAGATTTCCAGCGGAATGAGTCTTAAGGAGAAAACATACAGTTTCTTATAAGTGTATTATGCATTTAAACACTTAATTTTCCCTGCATCAGCCGTTTTGTTATTTCTTCCATAATTCGCCTCCGCTTTAATCGCAGTCTGCTTCCTGCCTCCCTCTTTCGTTTTAATATTGTTCAGTCTCCCTTGTGTCCCTTCCATCCTCCTATCTTACATTTCACCTGTGATGTAAATCACCTTCTATTCGAATGCTCTTCTATCTCCTCGGAACGCGCAGTCCTTTATTCTAATTTGCTTGACCTTGGCCTCCCGTTCTTGCTCTTCCTTCTCCTTTTGTTGTTCCTGTATTGGCTACCTTCATTTCTTCTGTTTCTAATTGCTTCCTGATATAACTTAAAAATCCCTACGTTTCATCATTCTCTTAGTCCTTTGTGTTGGATAAATGTCCTGTGTTGACGCACCCAAGGAAAAAATAAGAACTAAAATAAATACTCTATTTAAAATAAAGTTATATTTCAAAAAAAAAAAAAAATGGGGACTACTCGACAACCGATTTTTCTGCGTTCAGATAAAATTTTATAGCGCTAAATGAATGTCATTTTTAATTTTGGTTTTATTTTTTTGTGTTAACATCAAAATCATATTTTAAATATAAATTATTGCTTCATTCTAATAGCAATAATACAGTATGAATATATAGTTGTAACCAGTGAATCTTGCGTAACTTGCCGTGCATTTTTTTTAAAAGGTAATTTTTGAGATTATTATGCTCTTTGATAATTTTTATACCGAATCGTACTTCAATTTTCTTTGAATTGATGTTATTTCAAAAAATCTTAAAGTCACATAATGAAATTTGCATCGAATTTTGTTTAGTTTTAATAAAAAATTCGATTATTTTGTCTTCATTTAGATCGTAATATAGTATTTACCTGATTATTTTCCTTTTTCAGCCTATAATATCGTAGCATGTCGCATAACAGACGCTCGCAATGGTGGACAGATACCGACCGTTCGCCAAGTTCCTATGAATAAGTAAGTGTTTTAAAATTTTTTCAAAATTTAATGACAGTTTAAATATTATACCATTTTTCATTATTGGTTTTTAATTTTACATAAACTTAACGTAAATTATGTTCGTTTACTTTTCAGAGCATATTTTGTTGTATAAATAAATTATGTTCCATCGCTTTTTTTAAAAATTAAATTAGTTCTTTATGGCAGAGACTATTTATTCGTGTATTGTTGCCCTACATTAAAATTTTAAATTCGCATGTATCCTTAATTTTGATTTCAACAGTACACATTACGGTAACCACACAGTATTGTAAACAGGTGATGGGTGTCTGCGGATGTCTGCAGAAAGCATGAGCAAAGGTAACATTCAATATATACGTTAGCTGTCCAGGATCGCACACACATTGAATTTTCATGTTTTTATGAAATTATTTTTTTTAAGCTTTCTTTTGTTATTCTATTTTTATACATTTTATGCTCAGTTCCCGAATACGTTGTTACACACAGTTGTTTTGCTTGCATCTTTATTTCAGTATGTTTTCTTTGAATGATTTATAAACGAACATTTCTTTTATTTATTTTTATATACAATTGCAGTTAACATTTTAGTTACTTTGGAAAATATAAAATATATTCCGTTTTTATTTTGATATAAACTTCTGCTCAAGTTAAATGCCAAGCATTTCATCAACTTCTGGTTTCATGCGACAAAAATAATAAACGGGGATTCATTGCAATAAAAAGTTGTTTTTTTTTTCTAAGAATTATGAACTATTTAAAAAGATTTACCTTTTTTCATATATAATTTAAGTTTTATTTAAAAGTAAATACGTTAATAATCTACGGAGAAAAATATAACGTTATTAAAAAATGTAACGGGTTTCACAAACGTTTAACACACATTGATAATTGCACCATTACGCCGGTATATCACTAAGCGTTAATGTGTGTCTGGTATATGTTTTTATAGGATTGGGGATACCCATACTTACCGAGACTACAGCCTAGAGCTCGTGCCATAAATTGTAAACCGTAAGCCAAAAAATCTATATTTTATTTTATTACATCAATTTACGCATTACTTTTACATCAAACAGCTTTTGTAAATAAAAATAAAAAAAAAAAAAAAAGAAAGTGATGAACATACGCTTTTACATCGTGGAAATGGCATAGCTTTTTCATTGATATTAAAACACTATGTACGTATCACGCTAACGCATATTAACTTCTTATTTCAAAGTTTTCGGGTTTTTTTTTTTTTTTTTTTTTACTATTCATTTATTTATTTATAAGAATTAAGCGGTGGTTGGGCATATTTTCATTCTAAAATGTCATTAATTTGCTATTAATTAAAGTTCGATAAATACGTTATCACGATATAGGCTATCAGTATACAATATCCAAATGTAAGTAGTAAAACAAAATAACTAATATAGATTTCATGCGTCATTAAGTTTTATTACGAAATTCATTAAACTGTTATGTCTTGTCGTCACCAATGGTGTTAGTAGTCTTCAAATGCTTGCCATAATGAATCTAGCAGGAATTTTAAACGAATACTCACCCAATATAAGTCGATATTAAAAAAAAAAAAATGCTTTCTGCACCATCTTCAATTTAATGTTTTTTTTTTAAACAAATTAAATAATAGTGGAAAATAACTGGAAATTGTTTTTAAATGTAAATTATGATTTTTTGAAAAATTCAATTTTTGTGTTTTTATTAAAATATACTTTGTTTTTTCAAAAAAAAAAAAAAAAAAAAAAAAATAATAAAATAAAATAAAAATCATTTAAAACGTATAATCTTTGACAACGTATTTTTTTAAGGCTATCGGAAGATTTGTTATAAGGAGGAGTTGGAAGCATATTTCATTTCATATTTTTAACTGGTATATACATAAATCTTTATATGTATGTAATCATCTCACTTTAGTTATATATGCATTCGTAGTTGCATATTGTAAATTTAATATGAATTCGATACACTATGTTTCTGTTTGTGTCACTGCTGTTTATTTAGTGGTTAGTTCAAATATTGTTAAGTTTTAAACATGCACATGCTGATGTTAAAATTGAAAAGAGTGCATGCGCGCCGTGTGTATGTAATATGTGCACGTTGAAATCAACGATTAAAACTAAATATGTAACTTATTATTTACAAATTTAATCGAAAATATGAGGAAACGCGATGCTTAAAGCAGTGGTGTGCTAAAAGGATTTTTTATTTTTAGGGAAAGTTTTATTAATTAAATGTAAGTATTTAACGTATCGGAAAAAGACGCCCACTTTGCAAATCCAATATTGACATTAAGAAATTTATTTTGGTTTCTTAAACCAAAACATTGAGTATTAGGGGGAAAATGTGTTACAATTATTAGAAATAAAACATGTCAATAATGCTAAATCACATAGCATTTTTATGGAAAATTAAATTAGGCAGTTTAATTGAAATTATGATTATTTTAACAAATTCGGTTGATTTTTTTTTTTTTTTTTTTTGCATTATTGCTTTTGTAAATTAAATAAATACGACATTAAACATAAGTTATAATATGAAGATAAGTTAATTCTCTATTTTCTATAACCAAGTTAGTGTCTAACGTTAATTTTTTAATAGGGTGGTCGTATTTGTTCGTGTCAAAAAAAAAAAAATAGCTAACTTTTATAATTTTTATTAATATTTTTTACTCCCATTAATTTTATTTAGACAAAACTTTCTCTATTATAATTTATCCCGGTTGTAATACAAAAATTTATCGCCACATTTGCTAAACTACCCGTTCGACATTATACATATATTCGTACATGATGAGTTATGGACAGATATATGATTAGAAACAGCTGGAGATGTTCCACTTACATTTCGGTGGATATTTCGCTGTTTGAAAATGATAATTACATAAACTGATTGCGAATGTATTTGTCGTTTGTAGTAGTTGTCAGTTACCGCTAAGAGGGATATAGCACGCCTCGAATAATTGAAATCAAATCTAGTCGACCGAATTCAAATTGCATCGAGTAAAATAAATAATTATTATTTTTTTCAAACATCAGTTTTAGCATTACGTTTTGGGTACACGAGAATATCTGATATTAAATAAGTCCATTTATTATTAGAATATTATTCTCGCGTTAAATTATTTGTCCCGTAACTATTTTGTTTACAAATAGAATAAACATATAAATTCGTAATTTAAAAAAAGAAGAAATTGAAACAATTAAGTTCAGATTCCCCAAAAAAGTATATATATATTTTAATTTACAAAATATTTAGGTTTTGTAAATTGCAAAGAGTTGTGTATCTACTGCATTGATTGTATTATTATGCGTGAGTCGTATATGAATTTTTGTAATGTTTTAAAATTTACTGTGATGGTATCAAACTTATAATTTGTTATTGTGGAACGGGTTAGTCTAGTTTAAATATTATTAAAAACCCGGAATGCATTAAATGATTAAGCATAGAAAACAGGAAATGACCGGCGAAAACGTAAGAAAAATTTTTTTATTTTAGACGATAAAATGAGTAAAACGTGGTGTAAAATTTCAGTTATATGTGATCGTGCATGAAGGAAGGTACCTAGCGACTAAATAATACTTTTCGAGAAAAGCAGGTTTAAAGTTTTGCAACACTGATTCACAATTATTATAAACATTGCTAGGTATGTTGACCGTAGCTTTATAAAATACTCGTTCATACTATTTAGTAAAGTAAAGTAAGTCCCATAGCCTTGGTAAGGTATCATGGATTGTGAAATTAAGGTTTTCAATGTACTAAGCCCAACGGCATTAATGAGAGCAGAGGGACCAGTTTCTTTCTCTCGGTCTCCTTTACTTTCCCAGATTTCTCTGGTACCCAATTATTTCAGGCTGGATAAACCTGGGAGCGACTTAGATCCGGAACTAAACAAGTCTCGAACCCGTGTGACTTCTGATTTGATAGCCAAGCACCTCAACCAGTAGACTACCGCGCCGCCCATTCATACTCTGTATTGCCACATAATTTGTGTCGCTGAACAGCTGCGACGAGTAGGGAAGAGACCGCAGATGTGGACAAGGTGCTGAAATAAAAGTTGTTTTTATTCTACTAGAATCTGCCTTAGTATTATGTATTGATAACATTATTTTTTTATGAGTTAGTTGTTATTCATGTAAGATGTAAATTCTTTGTGTGCATGTTTTGTATTATTTCGAATCTTCTTTTTGCATATTGTCGTAAATTTGTTGGATGTATTTTGTAGAAATTTCTTTGTTTTTTTTTTTCTTAACTTTATTTTTTCCTATTTGTGCTTTTGTTCTGCCTCTAATACATTTTCACATTATTGTGGTTTTTCTGTTAGTCTTAGGAGTGGGATTTCATAACCCTACATTTTGTGACCTCGCAAACGGCTAGAAACATATTTTCCACAAACAAATACATCAAGGAGATGATATTTCATTATTACCAAATTTTTAATCAATTTTCAGCTTTTTTGATCTTTGGTATCCATTTTTAAATTACTTTACAACCTCGAAACCAAATGTTCATAATCTGCAATCAACGGTATCAGAAAGAAAAAGGTTTGAAGATAGAGAAACCATCAAAATATGAAAATTGGTTTTTAGTCATTACCTTTCTTCGTGCATGGTCACATATGTTAAATTTCGGAAATGTAATATTTCATTTGTTGCAAATATTTAAATATTTCTAATTTACACAGAATGGTAAAAAAAAATTAGTATTAATGAAATGTGAGATTAAATTTAAAAGAGTGTTTAAAAAATTTAAATGTATATTACGGAAATATGATTAACTTGAAGTTATTATTGCCGCTGAAAATACAAGTTTTTAAGCGAAGAACGTTCATTTTACGTTTTCATTCGCATCTATAATTATTAGATAATAAATACTCTTTACTAGTTTTTTAACTGCTGCTTAAATAGGTAAATTCATGTTTATTATTATTACTACTGCCCGCTCTCTTATTACTATTATAAATAATAATAGTAGTAAGAGAGGTAGCAGTAGTAATAATAATAAACATGAATTTACCGTATCTAAACTTTATTCTTTACTCCTATATTTTTTTTTTATCATATTCTCGGCGGTTGAATTTTTCAAGTTAAGTATTTTATTATCATTATTATCACTTATTAGGTTCTTTTTGATTTTCTTGGAGTTCATGAATAATTTAAAAATTTTGCCTTACTGTTTAGACTTTTGTAATCAACCGCTTTTTAGTAAAAGCCGGTTAGTTTCAAAATTACCGTCTCTGTGCCGGTGATGGTTAAAATAAACTATTCGAAAAAGTAAGAAAAAAGATGGTATGACATTTGGAAATTAAATGTTAAAAGCGTTGAAAATGCGTTTGTCGTAGTTCAAACGAAAGCATGCAGCATGAATTTGTTGGGCTTTTTTGCATGTAAAAATTTTTTGTTTTATGTACAAGTGGACGCTTAAATTTATTTCAGTTATTTTGGACGGTTGCATTGCAGTTTTCCGTATAAGTAATTTTATAAAAGTAGAATGCATTTAAGAATTACCATTTCCGCTTCGATGATTGATTAATTTCATTCGACTTTCTTACAGACCAGACAAACGGCCGCCGTGTACTCGAATGCTCAATATACTTTTAACGTGTATAACTCATCCCGATGGAAGTTGCATTTACGTCGGAGATGTAAACTGTAAAAATTCCAAAACTAACGTGTTAGATTTAGACGCCGTGAGTAAAGTTCGTCCGATAGCACGAACTGCCGACGGTAGGTTTATATTAAGTACTAATTCCAGTTCAACTAGTATAAATAGTTCGTTAGACGATGGTGGATTTTTAAATCACCCGGCCTTCCGACATGTGCCTCCACCGCCGCCGCCGCCAACATTGGCCGAAGATGTTGTGCGAGCTAGTCCTTCTCGTAGACAAAATTGGACGTCCGCTTCTCGTCGAGATCTCAAGCAGCAAAAGCAATCCAGAATAGGCAATAGCGTCCGATCGACGATGACGATTCCTATTCCGACCAGTATTTACACGTCTAATACACCTTTCCTGTCCAGCTCCCCAGCTTCGACTGTTATTTCGCCCTTTTTATCGCCCGCTTACTTTTCCGATCTCAGTTCTGTTCAACAACAACCGGGCTCTGCGGAGAGAGCCGCCGTTGCCACCGTGCATCATCATGCTTCTGCGACAACTTCGTGCAGTCAGGAGTTACCTTCTTTGAGAGTGATACACGAAGAAAATCAACGCTCCTTACTAAATAAACGCATTTTATTAAGTTCCTATAGTCCTAATAAACAGCTGAGCGTAAAAATTAACAGGCCTAACGCAACAGTGACGCGGTATAACAATAACGGTACTACTACCAGCGTTTCCGAATTAGTGTCTATCATTCCATCCGGGACATCGCCGGACAGTAGATCAAGTTCCAGTGGATTAGGCTCGAAAAATACGTCTCAACAGACGGGCAGTAGCGTTACTTGCGACTGGAGGTCACCACCATACAGAGATCCGCCGACTCCCGCTACTTCACACACTATATCGAAACTTCCGCAACCTACCCCATCGTATATGCGAACTTGGCTCGATTATACGCCATCTCCGACCCATTCGATAGTCAGTAATAAGCCACTCAGTGTGGACGGCCATTACGAATTCGACTCGGTATTTCCAACCTCGCCAACGCCGACGGAAATGGCTCTAACTCCTTTACCACCTCCAACCAGAACTAGGCCGCCGTCTAGATCCCGTGTTAGTAGCAAACAAGAATACATAGAAGCCAGGGTTCGGATGATGAAAGAAGAATTTCACGAGTACCGCAGACGCCAAGCTCAAATGCGAACGTTAAAAGAATTAGAAAGTATTTGTTAAAGTACCACGATATAATTTTCAGTTGTTACCACCGCTACCAAAATCACTCGCCTATCTTCGTTTTTAGTAACTTTACAAAAAGCGAAATTGCCGCAGAAGCGGGTTTTTCGCGCGCAAATCAAATTTAGTTTTTACGGGTAAATATTCGATCTCCAGTCATTCATTAACGTAAAAAAAAAATCGTCAACCCGAAATCGTACCGTACGCAAATACTTTTCGTTTAATTACATTCCTCACAGGCACACCGCTGCTATTACTACTAATATATTAAGACAATAACTTTTACGATCTTCTACAAAACGTAATAAAACGTAGTAAGTAAAAATATTATCTCGATAATGTCGGAAGTCTGCATTTGTTTTTAATTTACATCTCTACTCTATTATTTTAATTTTATTTATTTATTTCTTCTTTCGATAATATTTTTATTACTTGTGACTGATTATCTGTTTTATTATTGTTTTAAAAACTGATATTTGTAGTGTGTAATAATTCCGTTGTTTTTTTTCTCCCGCATTTTTCAACTCCATTTCGTCGTTCTGGGTGATGTTAACGCATTACCAGCTTTTGCCATACTCGTTCTTTTCAAATTCACAGAGTAGAGCGCGTTTTAAATAGTTACAGCGCCCTATAACACCTAAAACATGTGAATAGCTCTAGAATGTGCCCCAGTCAGAATTCTTGACCACTGAACACTTATTCTGCAAACAGTGCGTTCTACAAATTAATTTAAACGTCGCGGTATTCTCTTTTATTCAGCTTACAAGCCGTATTACTTAGATACCAGGATATCATGTACCGTCTTAAAACTTTTTATAAATACTGAAACAGTCTCCTGTTCCAGTTCTGAGCGATTCTTTTAAGAAAGTCGAACACGTCAGTATTTTCCATAATCAACGTATAATTTCTTTCGTCTGCAGAATTTTTGTGTTCCCCGTTTTATTAAACACATGCTAATGATTCTATAATTGATTTACGTTGATTTTTTTTATTTTACCAATTGCAATATTTCTTTAATGTTAAATTTACTCTTTACCTAGAAATATGCTGACATTTAAGGAAAGATTGCACTTCAAATAACGTTGTTAAATATGTGTAATACGCACTGTATATGTATATTTTTTTTTTTTTTGCAAAGTCCAATAAATAAGACACTTTTATAATGCTGATTCATGTCCGAAATCAATGTTAAAAAGGCACCTAATCAATAAACTCATGTGTTTTTTCATTTTTGGTTTAGCAATTAAACGTAAAATATCAGTAAAAACCATTTTGTTTTTGTAATCGTATTCTATTACGTAATGGTTCAAGTGTTTTTAATTTAAACTGTACTGTTTTTTGAACAGTACTGCCAAAGACCTTATTGATTCCTGTTAATGTTTTTTTTGTTTTATCTATATTTTTGATTTTATAATTACTCTACCACCCTAAATTATAAGTTAAAAACATCCGTATTTTGTAGTTGAAGCACATTTCATGATTAGAAATTTTAAGTCAGGAATGAATTATTTTGATGTTCGGCCAAATACTTAGCAAAACCGTTCCCTCCACAATATTGTTTTAGTCACAAAAATTAAAATTTATTAGTGTGAAGGTTATTTTATACTATTCTAGTAAAAAGTGTTATTTTGATTATATTTAAAACGTGTGTAACATTATAGCAAAACATGAATTTCGGGTTCAAGGAAAATGTAAATCTTTGTTAAACTTCATTTACGCTTTTTTTTTTTTTTTTTTTTTTGGAAGTCCGGTTTAACCTATATAAATATGTATGTAAATATATATATATATATATATATATCAGTGGCGGCTGGTCTATAAGGGCTCTGGAACACCGCCCTCCCTTACAATAATTCCCTGGGAAATGTATTAATTTTTAATATATTGATGAGTAAAAATGATTTTCTTTTATATAAGTGCACTCTAGCGTTGCCTGATTCAATTATTTTTTAGCCATAACCGACCTTGTATACCATCAGAATGGAAACTATATCATTCTGTAATTCTATAGGGCTCTGGAAAACGAGCCCGCTTATTTAGAAGTCAAGTTAGGTTTTAATACGTGTCGTTGTCATGACAACAGAATGATTGCGTAACGAAATCTATTACAAAATTAATATTCGTGCGGGGCGGATTTAGTCGAGCCCGCGATTAGTTATCTACATATGTCGCGTGCAACAGCAACAGTTAACGGGTGTTTTTTTGAGTTGTACGTCGTCGCTAATTAATCATTTCTTTTTTTTTCGATTTAAGCAGTTTAGTGTGTTTTTACAAATTGTATTCGCCCCTTTTGTTTCCTATGTGTTGTGACCGTGTTCCACATATAGTAATTAAACGTGGTATTACATTTATCGAACCAATTTGATTACTTTTAGTTCAATTTTGAAATTAATTGTAGTTTTAATAAAAATGAAGGTGTCGGACCTAAGAAATATTATGTTTAGCACATTATCTTTAGAAAATAAAATTGATATTGAAGATAATGGTCGACCTGTTCCAAACTTAAATATTGAACAATCGCAGAAAAAGTATAAAAATAAAAAAGGATTGACCGGTAAGTTTGATGCAGGTGTGTATAAAAAAACTCAATGGTCGTGCGGTTGTGAAGGTACAAACGCTTTTTTTTGTTTTGCCTGTTTATTGTTCAGTGGTGATGACAATTGGACTGGTCGTGGAATATGCGACTTAAAGCATCTCTATGAAAAAATTAAGAAACATGAGAAATCGGTGAAACAAAAAAATAATCTTTTTAATTTCCAACTTCTTGGAAAAAGTAACATTTCTGCTTGTTTAAGTCAAGCTTATATTGATATGAAACAGTCACCAAAAACAGGAATGTACTCAATAAAATTATAAATGTGTTGAAACTTTGTGAAAGTTGCAATCTTCCACTTCGAGGTCATAATGAAACAGAAGAATCCTCAAACAAAGGCATTTTTTTGGAAATACTGGAGTATTCAAGAAAAATGGATTCTGTTTTAGATAATCATCTAGAAAATGTTCATGTTTTTAATCAAAAACTATTCAAAATGAACCGTTGTAGTGCATGCTTGATGTGTGCAGAGAATACATTGTTAAGCAAATAACGATTCGTCGTTTATAGCTCTCATGGCTGACGACACAACAGATGTATCGACACAAACACAAATAGTGCTAGTATTCCGGTATGAGCTTGATGGTAAAATCACAGAGCGTTTCTAAGGTTTTGAAAATCCTGAGAGCCAAGATGCTAAGGGAGTATCAAAATGTCTTTTACAACAATTCGACTCCATATTAGAAAATTATCCAAACAAATTGATTGCACAAACGTTATGAGTGGACATACTGGAGGTGTGAATATAAAAATGAAGGAAAAGTACAAATACGCCTACTTTGTGTATGGCTATGCTCATCAATTAAATAAATTATTAGAACAATCTACATCAGTTATATCAAGTGGAATATCTGCCTTTTTTTCTTATTCGCCAGATAGAACCGCAGCGCTTAGGCTGATATGTGACAAATGTGTACCAAAGCCTTCACACACACGATGGAATTTTCATTCTCGGGTGGTGCAGACTATTTGACGATAAATCCGATATTTTAGAATGTTTTAAAAATATCCGGCTTGGGGTTCCTAAACGATATAATAAGGAAACAACAATACAAGCTGCAGGTTTCATCAAGTGGTTAGAAGACAAAAGTTTTTTGTATTGGCTGAATTTTTTCAACAAAATTATGTCCCATGTCGATGTATTATTTAATCGGTTACAAAAAATTGAAACAGACGTTGTAAAAATCCAAGTGGCTTTAGACAATTTTGAAAGCATAATCATAAAGATTAGAAATGGTTTGCCTTCAGCTGCGAAAGGAGAAGAAAGCGTTAATTCAGCTCTGTCGAAAAAAAGACGCAGAATGAAAACTGAAAATTTAAATGCATCTGCAAGGGAGGTATGTGATACCATCATTTTTCAAATAAAGGAACGTTTTGGATTTAAAAATTATCTTTCCGGAGCAATAAAGAATACCAGAAAAATTTGCCAGTTCAAACAATCGACAGATTTTACGAGGCATTTCCAATGATTGACAAAAACAATTTAAAATCTGAACGCGGTGTGTTTTATTCACGATCCGAGATTATCGGAAATGAAGAAATTTCTGGATGTTTGAGAACACTGGCTTTCGTGTATTCATTTAGATTGGATGCGGCCTTCCAGGAAATTACAAATGCTTTGAAGATCCTCGTAACAATTCCAATTTCTCCTTCAGAAACAGAAAGGTGCTTTTCTACTTTGAAAAAAATTAAAACTTTCTTAAGAAGCACTATAGGCGAAGACAAATTGTCAACACTTGGAATGTTATCTATCGAAAACTCAATGGTGCGCGAGATTTCAAACTTTAATGACAAGGTGATAGAGATGTTCATTAGCGATAAAAGCCGTCGTATGGACTTTCATTTCAAGAAATAGGTAAGTTTAACTGCAGATATAGTTGCGGGTATATATATATATATATATATATATATATACAGTCGGAAAAATAGATTTCAAGTATAAAGTATGTTAAAAATCAAATCTGTAAGAGCCCCGCCTTTCGTTTTGACTACGAGCCGCCACTGATACATATTTTTTTTTTTTATGTAAAGGAAATGTCCTACTGAAAATTATATCGAACTTTTAAATTCCACTGGTTTCATTTGTTAAAGCATAATCAGAAATGAAACAACGCACAAATAGTAAACGAGAAGTATCTCTGTCTGAGGTCTATCCAGTTTCGGACACAAATTAAAATCATTGTTTGAGAATAATATGGCATCGTATTATTGTTACATAACAGAAAATTTAAATTTCAGTAATAAGCTATTATCTGTTTCGTTTTTTTTTTGTTTTTTTTTTTTGATTGTCCCGTAATTTAATAAAAATAATATCTTCGAACTTAGAAGTATAAAATGAAAATTTAGTTAATTCATTTTATGAAAATTACAAAGAAATTATAATCTTCTAAACTTTTGTTTCTAATAGATTTTTAGTTAGACGTTTAAATAACAAAAACATAATCTGTAAGGAATAGTTTAACCGATTAAAGACAATTTGACTAGAATATACTTTTAAAAATATGAAAAAGGAAATACGGTAAATTTCTAAAAGTTTTCTTAAAAACAAGTAATTTTTATCATCTTTTTTTTTATTTATTTTTTTTTTTTTTTGAGGGCCGTATGGTTACGATTTATTAGCTGTTAACTAACGTGTTGTAATACTAGACGAACTTAAATTGTATTTCATGTGCACAACACACAATACAGATATTGTGGTTCGCTTGTGTAATTCTGCATTGACTCTCGATATAGATATTCATCGTTGTTTTCGTGTGGATCAGGGGTCGTAATTTACATAATGTTTCATAAGTTTTGAGGAGTAATTTTGAACCCAGATATTTTCGGTATAAATCGTGCATTCTACCATTACATCATTTTTGTACCTTTTCCGTATCTGAATAAGATTTATCAGTTTAAATGTAACGCTTTATTTTATTATTTTTCTCATTTAACTAAATAAATAGTAGGAAAAAAAATTAGATAATTGTTTATTTTACTTTTCGATATACATCATTATCAGAAATAGTTCTACTTAATATTTAAAATCAGTTCCAGTAACGCTTGCCAATGGATTATTCGAAATTTGGTTTTTGATTTCCACATTTGATGAATTTGCTCATTGTTAGCAAAGTTAATTGCAAAGAAATAAAGGTAAACCAATAACGAATTCATGATGCAGTTTAGGTCGGATTTCATTTTTAACTTTCATTTAAAATGCGTATCAGTAAATAAAACTACCGTTCATTACGTACTATTACAGGCATACATACCTCATATATATATATATATTATTTTTTCTTTAACGTTCATTTCACATGAAATAATTTCACAAAAATCGTTTTTATTTTTAGTTTGTTTTTTTTTTTCTATAGTTACCGTCTTTCCTATTATCACTTTGTTTCCTCTTTTACGTATGTATTTAGATATAATGTATATATTTCTACGCATATTACATATTCGTTATTACGCATTTTTATATGTATACTTAATGTTAATCTTTTAACCCGTTTCGGATTGTATTAAAAGTAAGGTACCCATTAATGCAGCTTGCATTTGCTTCTTTTTTTTTTTTATTTATTTTATTTTATAAGTTATAGTGGACCAATTGAAAACAATATATATATATATATATATATATATATATATATATATTTACTTACAATAAATTTCAGATTGCATCTCTTGCTTCGTAAATAACAATATTCTGGAAATTTTGTTAAATGAAAATTGTAATAAACAATGTTTCAGGTAAATTGATTTTAGTTGAATAATTTTTTAAAAATAATGCATATATTTTTTCAAAAAATTCTAATAAGTACTGTTTGAAAAATATTCTATAAATATGTAAAAGTATTGTAATTTTAATTTCTCTTTGTATAATTAATAATTTCCAGAATATTTTTATATAGGAAAAAAGAGGGAAAATTATAATTTTCTTTCAGATATAATAGATTGTACGTTTTGTATAATTAATTTAATAAGAAATATATTGACGCCGACTTTTCTCTCTTGTTCATGCGACCAATGTAGAATAAGTTTAATTTTCAAAATATTTAAAAATTAAATCGTTTAAATTACATTTTGGTATAATTAAAATATTTTATTCGGATCGTTTCAGTAGAATCTTGTGAATATAAAAGTTTAGAAAATTTTTTGTCCTTAACCTTTTTGTGTACCTTACTTTTAAAATAGTCTGACGTAAAAAAAAAAAAAAAAAACGCAAATATATCTGAAATTTTCATATTTAATGTGTTGCCGCAGATTTATTTGTTAATGTTTTGGGTGTAATATATTGATGTATCGAACGACGATATGAAATAATTTATCCATACAAAACATTATGTTTTAAGTTTTTTTCTATTTTAACTATATAATGTAAGTATGCTTATATTATGTGCATGTATATATATATATATATATATATATATATATATATAATGTACGTAATGCATACTTTAGTAAATATCTAATGTTCTAGTCATTGAGCCGCTTTTAAAATTTATAATATTTAAGAAAATCAAAATTGTCAATTTTAATATGATTAAGCCGAATCGCTGTACAAATGAAAATATGAAGAAGGAAAAACCTCTGAATTTTGAGAATTTACTTTTATTCGTTCGAATGCAACGTAAACATCTATTGAAAAATGCGAAGTTACTTGGCACACTACATAACATTATCGAAATGCAATAATTACGTTTTTCTAGTAATTTTTTTGATTCCAATTTGTTCAGCCTAAGTTTTATCTGTTTTTGGTGTTCGTGTCTACCGTAAATAGTTTTGCCATTAAACCGAATCTTTGAACGGCAAATTTATTTCCCCTATGGAATAATTGTGATACCAACGCATATGTGTATATGCAGTACGTTGTCACAATTCGCGCTTATTATCATTCGCTTTAATTCGGTTCTATATTATTTGCTGATGAGTTTAGACTCTTCCGATGTGTCCTATACTCTTCTTTTTTAGAAGATATTTTATTGTATAAAAATTCCTAAATTCTCATAATTCCAATGGTAAACATATTCTAACTGCATATATGCTGTATCGCAAAATAATTAATTTGTCCAGTATTTTAGAATATCGACTAGTATTACAAAAATGCAAACTTCAAACACCATAGCGATTATTTTCAGTAATCCGATTCAAAATTTCCACAATAATGCAAGTCCAGTGTGAGTAACTAAGTGACGAGAACTCTAAGGCGTTCCCATCAAATCACAACCGACAGGTTGAGTTTCGTCGTCCGACAACAAACTTGTGAAGTTTAATTATTCAGTCTTTTTTTCTTGGTTCCTATGAATATTTATTTTTTAGACATTAATAAGCACACTAAGAAAGTCGAAAGGAGCTAATCACGGTGTTCTCGTCGTTTCCTAGAAATTCTGTTCAACTGTGCATCATTTTGCGCGGATTTCAAGATTTTCATATTCCAGTAGCAGATGAAATTATCAATAAACGTATGAAGATTTCTCGATAAATAAATACATGACAACACTGAGTTCCATGTTTAACACACCCCCTCCCTCTTACAAATTTAATCGGTTCGTTCTAAAATGAACAAATAACGTGGATCTCCTAACATTTTTACGTTAAAGGTCTGTA
The DNA here is from genome assembly GCA_039619475.1 of Icerya purchasi. Classification (NCBI taxonomy): domain Eukaryota; kingdom Metazoa; phylum Arthropoda; class Insecta; order Hemiptera; family Monophlebidae; genus Icerya; species Icerya purchasi. Next base: position 286,682,773 of record CM077116.1, read on the forward strand.
ATGTAGCGAAAACTTCTACTCGGATTACTCGGAATAGATTTTCGAAAGAGAAATTGTATTTGTACTTCAGGTGCACATTTTAAATTGTTTGACGAAGAACTTACATGCCGGAAATACTCGTTGAATTCATTTTTTTAGGCAATAGCATAATTCTCACTAAGAACATAAGTTGAATTATAAAAGGATAACGTGGAAGTTTAAAGTGATATTTTCCAAATAATACTTGTTGTCAGGAAGGGGGTAAATAACAGCCTTGTACGAAAACTTATTATAAAGTACTCTACAAAAGTCTATTTTAAATCGCATCTATAGATTCTTTAGATCATTAGAAGAAACGATATTGATCGTGTTTTGAAAGTTTTGGTATTTGCTGGTCCATTACAGGTTTTACCTTCAAAACTTACGGGTTTCGCATTTAGGACTGAAGTAAATAATCTTTATTTTAAAATAAAGCTTGATAAATTTAGTTATTTTACTTAAAACAAAAGAATTGTGCATTTAGATCACCTTCTTTTGCGGAGCCTCGCATAAAGCGGTCGTTTCTGTTTTGAAATTAATCTCCTCCGTGAAAATAGAACACTTCCTAGTACTGTATGCTCATTTTTATACAAAAAAATCTTTTGCGTTATAAGAAAATTCCGTGACATATGAGATAATTTTAGAAAATTTTCACCACGTCCGAATACCATTAACTAGAATAATTCATTTGTTTTATTTCTCTTTGGTATTCTAAAAAAATTGTAATTTACTTTTGTTGCGAACGAAATTTTAAAGTTATATTTGGAAAGATTAAAATTATTTCGTGATTTTAAATGTTTTATCCTACCGTTGATTAGTGTCAGAGTACTTTTGCATTAAAAAGAAATAAACAACACTGTTTAAATAGTTGCTGAGATTTTACGTTGTTACTTATTCGTAATGAACACTTGACACTTGTTTGCGCGTGAAAGAATTTTTTGCACATGTTAAACCCGCCTTTGCTATGTAACCACCGACTGTTTTATTTATTTATTTATTTTCTTGTTTATATATATATATATATATATATATATGTATGTAAAGTGTAGTATCGTAGAATGTATTTTTTGTCATATTTTTAGTAATTTATTGTTTAATATTATTTTTTTATACGTATTGTAAAAATTTAATAAGAAAGAAAATCATTACGTCGTTCCCTTAAAATAATATATATTGAAACCCGGTTAAATTGTTTCAATAGTACTATTTTGTATTTGTTAAAATTTTAATCTCACATAACGCAGATGCAGCAAAATAATACGAACTAAAATTATTTGCAGTATGTATTCAGTTATTCGATTCAATTTTTTCTCGACGATATTTCTTCGAATCTATTTTGCATTTTAATTATAATTTATCTTTTTTGTACATTTGTAAACACTTCGATTATAAGGAAAATAAATCGAACACGTACGATATTGTATGATTTTTTATCTCTTTTCATCAATGGTTATTGCCGGTAATAATATTTTTTTTATATTGTTATATTATTAATAAAACTCGTGAAAGATGTAGGCTTAGTCAAGCCCGTAGTCAAGGGGCCGGTGATGTAGGGGTTCAAACGCATTTTACGGAATAAACAAAATTTATACGGTTAGTAATAACGAAATATTACGAGAAATTTCAAGATCCACTTTCGTGTATTATTTATTCAAGAACAGGTGACGCGATGAATTTGCAATTTTTGTTTTTTCAACAAAATATAGGACTGGATTAAAGCGAAGAAAACTCTTAAAATCATCCACCGGAATAGTAAATTGTGAGACCATCTAGCAATAAAACAAGCAGTAATATTTGTATAGTTGCTAGTTTATTAAACTTTTTTAATAGTGAAAACCTATTTTAAGCCATCTTAATCATCACATTCCCTGTACTCTTCACAAATGTCAATTCTGGCTACGGGCTTGAGCTTAGTTATGATGATACAAGCGAGATGGTAAGTGAGATCTTTGCGTTGGTATGCGGAAAATTTTCTTACCTAATAAACTTTAAGTTGGCGCTTATGATGTTGATCTAATGAGCCAGTTACTGCATTGTTATTGCGTTTTTAATTTTTCGATTTTACCGACTAAAATCGTAAATCAAGTGAAACAATAATAAACTACTTCGTATTAAGTAATTGTTTTGCTTCTCTGAATAATGTAATCGACATAATAAATAATCGGTTACTAAAATATTACGGGTCCTTTGTATGAAACTTACTTGTATATATTTTGCCTGTCAAATCTCGAAATTCATGCAACGGTACACGTGCAAAACTGGAATAAAAAAAAAGGAATTTTTTTATCATTTTCACCGCAGTTAATGTTGAGATTTTAATGGTTCATTTGTGACCTTCGACAGAAATAGTAATTCCATCTGTCTTTCCTTAATGGAGAACATAAAGCAAACACGAGGAAGAACAGATGATAAAGCGGTAAAATAAAGAGAAAGTGTTTACGGTTAATTTCAAAATACTAAAATTCTGGATGTAAAAATTATATTATTCGAAAAAACACTCGAGTATATAAACTACGTAAGTCTAAGCGGACTTTTATGAAAACAACTACGGAGTCCTGAAAAGGACTATTTGGTCAACAAAATGGTTACGAAATTCGGATTTAGAAACATTAAAATACGGGATGCACAACGAAGGTGACAACGGGAAAAAACAAACAACAAAGAACGGACTTACTACCAGTACGGATGGACTACAACAACTCAGGTAAAAGTACTCGATCGCGAACGGTTGACGAGCGGCCATATTTAGTCCTTTTTTTTTGCGTAGTGCCGCGGTAAATAAAAATGGTGGTCAGATCTAAATAACTAAAAAAGCGTGTCTCAGACGAGAAAATAATACTAAAAGCGAAATCGTTAAGCGGACGCGGCGTTTAAAAATTATTAAAATAAATTAAAATAAATAACGATTAAAATTGCGCAAATATACTCTAAACAGATAGGTATACATATAAAGAAAGCGGAAAATGAATTTAAAGAATTACAAGGGGGCTTAATCGCATTCACACAGTTCTGTTACCTTTTAAACTATCAAGAATAGTATTCGAGTGTTCACAGTTTAATTATTTCACACTATCTGATTAATATTGAAATATTATACGCCTTCTATATTACAAATCAGAAATAATTAGGCACCTAAAAGTGAAGAAACTTTTTTTACATGTTAGAAAATAAATAGAAATGTGGAATTTCTATGTTACAATAAATCGGAGAATAGATGTAATATATATTACTTTGTTTCTTGTTAACCGAATTTTTTACCTAGATGGTAATTTTATATTATTGACATTACATTCTAGTAATCTATAAGAGAAATAGTACATCTTGGGGGACATTTCGCTGTTTACTTTCCACCAAGTTGATCCAGAATCGTTTTGCTTCCAGTAGGGAAGTATAAGTTTCAGACAACTTTTCTGAATTTTGCTTATTTTATTTATTTCCGTTTTCTTAGCCTCACCCCATATTTGAATTCCATATAAAATTCTAGACATTATTATTGAATTATAGTATATATAGGTAATGTGCGATATGCTAGAACCTGCTGTTTTATTTTATACAAAGCTGGAATTGCCTGTCTTCTTTTCGTATCTAAACTTTGAATGTGTTTTTTTCAGTTTAAGGATTTATCGATATATATATATATATATATATATATACCTCGATATTTAAAATCTTTTACATTCTCAAGCGGTGGAGAAAAACACAAACGAGTATTGTTATTTATATGAAGTTCATGTATGCAATCATTATTATGGAGGGTAATTCGCGGATCGTGTATACATTATTATTTATAGAATGTTGGTGTAATTGGCGCAAAAATACCGGGGGGAATGTATCCTGAAATTAGCGTTTAAAATTGTTTTGCCAGAAACGTGTTAGAAACTTCAACATTACAATTAATTTTTAATTTTTTGAAAAATTTATTATATCCTAGTTTAAATGAAATACAATCACGCGTACTAGCACTTGGGCTGTGCTTGTATAACGATGAAACCAAATAATTCTGTTCTAAGTTTAAGGTATAATCGTATCCGCGTTACATATGGAATATTGTCATGAATACATCTATTCAACATCACGATGTTCGAAAAGGCCAGCACCACTGAAAGATTTGTAAAGAAAAATGTAATAACTCCCACCCTTTTTCTGCTTGTTTCTTCGGTAATAGCATAGATCGTTGTAAAATGTATGCATTTATTGTTAAGTACACGTTGTATTACTGGAAATGCCTGAAAGTCACGATAACATCCAAGAGGGGATTACAATTGAAAAGTACCATACGATGCAGTGCGATAAGGTTTTTGTTTTTATCTGTTCCTGGTTTCTTTTATTCTGAATTCCGTGAAGTTAATTTCTTCTGTTCCTTTTACTTTCACTTTACACGCTGGTAAGAAATTTCTCATTTCCTCCGTCTGAGCATTCTACAAGATGGCCACCCAACAGGGAATAAGCTGAGAATTTTGCAAACCGAAAAAAAAACTGTGAATTTTGTTGTAAAACCGCGGAAAAAAGGTAAAAAAAATAGTCAAATGATATTTTTGTTAAAAAAGTCATTTTAAGCAAAAAAGTGAATGCACTTTTTATTAATGTATTTTATTCAATAATAAATTACGAAGTTCTGTTTTATTCATGTAAAGTATATGTTGCGGCGGTTAAATATTATCAATAGTAACAAAAAAATTCGATTCTTCTTTATATACAATTCTAGTAATCGGGAAATCGGGAAATCGGGAAATCGGGAGGATTTAGACCCGGAAAACCGAGAATTTAAAAATTATAATTGTGTGACTAGCAATGTCTACAAACGGCATCTTTCTCGTTTTCAACAACCGCTTCTCTGATTTCATTGTTCTATCTGCTCTGTAAAATTAAGGTACTAATTAGCCTTTCGCGATAGATAAATAGAGTTATTGTCCCCGATAAACCCTTTTTTTGCGCTAGCCTCTGACGAAAAATATAGTTACGTTTACATAATTAGTAAAGTTATAACGGTAGTAATCAGTTTTTATTCTAGCTTTTACGCAACTTATATTGCAGTTGTCGTTTTAACCGCCCATGTTTTATTAATTTGTATACGTTGTTTTCGATACGGTCGGGAGCAAATCGCACGGAATACCAAGTAACCCGCATTAAAATTGTACGAGTATTGTCCTTGGAAATTAACGTTCTCACACATGAGGTCGCTTGCTAGTTTACAGTCTGAAGGTGTACACTGTAATAAAAATCATAGCTAATTACGATTAATATCGGTGAAAGAGCATTCTAGTGATGACGGTTAGAATGGAATGAATTAAGCTTAATTATCTGGTATCGTAATACCACCGGAAATACATTACAATATATATATATGAAACAATTAGGCTCTACGGGAGAAAAAAAAGTAACAAAGTACTGCGTTAGTAATCAGTGGCATCTTTAAAACACCGATTCGAATAATTACGACATACTCGTAAATAAATACGAATAAAAACATAAATGATCGGCGCGTAATTCTTTTACAGTAAACGTTTCATTTAATCGTTCTATGTAACTCCGTATTTAAGATAATTATTTTACCGCGAAAAGCAAAAATTAAATAAGTTTAAAACGAACATGTGGTAGCAGTCGTTTACGTAATTTTTGTTTTCGAAAAGAAAATACTTAACTGTTTATAGTACGTCGACCGTTCCATTGACTTCTTCTTCTTCAGTCGTATCTCGACAGCGAGTGGAAGCAATAAATCTGTGTAAATCGCCGTCTGTTTTATTTCTGACCAGGCCATGGGCAGAACAGCCCTTTTCATTTCGTATCGGTTAATTTTTCTTCAGACTAATGATCCGTTCTGAAACTGTCTTAAATTGATTAAAAATCGGGAATTAATCTTCAACAGCTTACTTACTCGAGATTTAATGCGAGTACTTCAAAGGATGCGCGGTTTAATTGAGACAGTATACTTACCTATTTTTGATTGACTGATCCGTAAAATTAAAGTCTACCACTAACTCGTACATTCACGAGTTAAAATCGTGTATTTTCTTCCGCAGCGCTTATCCCATCGTGATCATATGAAAACAAGTTCAGTCAAGCATGATGTTACATGCGCTGAGGATTCCGTATTTTAAGTTAAAAATAACCATAATATTTATATTTACATAATACTAAATTCAAAACAAAGAAATCTGATTTTTCGCGCCGCAAAGAGGGAAAGACTTGGTTATATTCTGAATTTTACTTTTAAAGAGTTATCTGGTGATGCGTTGTGAACTTTTTAAGGGTGATTTTTGAGGTCGTTTTAAATTCCATATTATATATTCTTGACAGTTTTTTGCGGTTTTTGTCGCCAAATAATCGGTTAGCTTGAAGTTATAGATTGCCTTAAAGAGAATTTTAACTGTAATTTATGATTCAATTTTGAAGTTTACAAGTCGACCTGAGCTATTGCATATTTTTATTTGACACTTTTGTAGTTTCTGAACCATCTTATTAGGATTCCGTACATTATACTCGTATCGGTACGGAATCTTAAATTGCGCTATATTAAATCTTTTGAGGTAGATTTTGAAATTTCCATGTCCTGATATGAATTGAACGTTGTAAAAGTTTGGAGTATAGTACGTGTTATTAAATCTCTTTTTAATTGTTGAAAAAAAACTTTTCGTTATTCCGTCATGACACTTATCCACACCGTTCCAAACTTTTCCATGTACTGTTCGTTGATATATTTTTTGAATTGCCTAGCTGTTAAAATTTTATTCTTTACTATTGTCGTAGTTTTATTACATCCCGCTTGGATAGGATTACCTACAACAAAAACTGCTATATATAGTTGAAACTGATTCCGCTTCCAACGTAAATGCTATTCCGTTAATGGCATAGTTTATTAACTCTGCTTCCAAGGTAAATACTATTCCGTTAAATAATCTTCACTTCTTATTAAATATTATTTAAACGGATACAATCTCAAATCATTCTTACCGTAATAAATGCTTCATTAAACTGCTCAATATGTTACTGATGAAATCATCTTACCAATTTTAAATATGTAATTCCAAATGTTCATACTACGAGTATTCAAATATAAGTGTATATATTATATTTTTATTTATTTTTTTGTACACTAAATAAAACGAATAATTAATGAAATAAATAAATTACCAGATGAAATAATGAATTAAGAATTATGAAACAATGAATACAAAATTAAAAACGTCAAGTGCCTTAGTAACCGTAACATCAGCCAGTAGTAATTTAATACGCGTTGTCTAGAAAAAGCGTAAGCCGGAAATAATAGTTGAATTTAAATTATTTAAAAATATACACAGTCTTTCACCTGATGTATATTTCAGCAGCCTGCAATTGTAAGTGAGTCCGAATTATTTAACAATCGGTCGACACTACATGCAGACTAGTGCGTCACCCTGTCAAGAAAGTATCGGGAATTGTCAATTTAAATCTCCCGGGTAATAGCTAGGCAGATAATTTTTTTTTTCCAGGTTGGTACAACTGTTTTGTATTATGATGCCTATTTTTAGCGCGATCTGTCAACCAGTGTGTTTACAGCAGCTGTTAAAATCAGTCGACCTTGAAGTGTTTTGTCGAAGTTTTACAATGAGTGAAAATATTGAACAACGTACTTGTGTTAAATTCTGTGTTTCGAACGAAATTTCTTGTGCCGATACACTGAAAATGTTACAGAAGGCTTTTGGTGAATCTGCTTTATCAAAAACGCGGGTTTACGAGTGGTACAGAGCGTTCAAGGATGGTCGGGAGACGGTCGAAGACATGCCTCGCTCTGGACGGCCTTCAACGAGTGTGACCGATGATAACGTCGATAAAATCAAGGAAATCGTTGCTGAAAATTGTCATGTGAGCTTGAGAGAGATGGCTCATGGATTGGGCATGTCACACGAGAGCGTACGTACGATTGTGCACGAAAAATTGGGTATGCAACGCGTTGCGGCTCGGCTTGTTCCGAAAGACCTGAATTTCTTTCAAAAAAAGTACCGAGAACAGGTAGCTGCAGACATGCTGGATCGAGCCAATTTGGATCCTACCTTCTTGGAAAAGATAATTACTGGTGACGAGACATGGGTGTACGAGTACGACACGCTTACGAACCAGCAATCGTCCAAATGGCGGCCAATTGGCGCGCCAAAGCCGAAAAAACCTCGCCAAAGCCGATCGAAAGTGAAGATCATGTTGATTGTTTTCTTCGATATTCGAGGCGTGGTACACTATGAATATGTGCCAGCCGGACAGACAGTCACCAAAGAGTTTTACTTAAGTGTTTTGAGACGTTTGAGAGAGGCTATCCGTCGTAAACGTAACGATTTGTGGGTCGACAATTCTTGGATTCTCCATCACGATAATGCGTCGTCTCACAAAGCCATAATTGTGAATGAGTTTTTGGCCAAACACTCGGTAAATATCATCGAACAACCGCCGTATTCACCAGATTTAGCACCCTGCGACTTCTTCCTATTCTCAAAACTCAAATTTCCGCTACGGGGAATGCGCTTCGAATCGATTGATGACATCAAGACGAATGCGACGCGAGAGCTAAAGGCCATCCCGGAAACCGCCTATCAGAAGTGCTTTGCCGAGTGGAAAAAGCGTTGGCATATGTGTATCGCTTCGAATGGATGTTATTTTGAAGGTGACAAAATAAATTTGGATGAAAATTAAAAATTGTTCGTTTTATTTAACAATTCCCGATACTTTCTTGACAGGGTGTATAATATCTGTTATTTGCATATGTGATATTTTCGAAAGTTTGTAATAAAGATTTTCATTAAAAATTATCCGTGATTTTGTGGTATGTGCGTATATATTTTTACATTTATGGAATACCGCAAGACGGTATACGCAATGCAAATATGTGTTCTTAGTATATAATTTATGTATTTAGTATGTGGAAAAGTATAATTATTGAACTTTTGAAATTTTATTAAGCTCATATATTACTACATCTGTTCGCAATTGTGTGAGATCAATCATGTTTGAATGATCACGTTTCTCGACGTGTTGAAGCAATGCATCATCCGAGAATATTTCCCTTTACAGATCCATTTTATCAATATGCTTGCATATCGGTGCGAGATTTTAAATGCCACTTTTTGATAACATCGAATTAGGAGAATTAATTTGCTAATACGTTCGATTATGGAACGACATGGATGTTTAATGTGTGCTAAATTAAGGTAAATTAATTTTACAGCATATGTATAAGATCGTTTGTCATTAAAACCATTCGCATGCATAGTCTTACATCTCCTAAAATATTGATTAATATAGAAATGCGCGTGGCTTTCTTTATTATTTTTTTTGAACTAAAATCACAATTTTATAAAGAATAAAAAAAAAAAACGGTGAAATTTTATGTAAATTATCTCATTTAAAGTTAAAACAACTATTTTTACAACAAATTGATCTCAGTTTTCTACGTAAACACTATTGATAGTGGAAGACCGCTACAAATTGTATTACCAAACATGCGGTAATTGCGAATAATTACTAACTCGGGATGAATTATAGTAAAAATTGATTTATCATTGAATATTTCTAACTGATTGTTTCAGTTACTTTAACATATACTAAATAAATAACACAGATATGAAACAATTAATTTATATTTATATAAAGCCAACGTGTTTCGAAGTCAATGCTTCACGATCATCGGATGTTATAAATTTTTCTCGCGTTTAAATTAGACGTTACAGCTGTAAATTTTTGGTTCTTTTCCCTCTCCAAATGCATTTTTATCACCACTCGCCTCAGTTCTAAGCTCCTAGCAGAGTACATTCTCGAAAATTCTGCCTCAATTTCAAATTAACCTAAGCTTAATGTATATATATATATATATATATATATATATATATATATATACATACATACATACATACGGATATTACTAAAAAATTTTCCCTCAATCTCTCCTATTCAAAATATTTCTAAGCATGTTAAAGCAACAGTCATAGTATCGTTGCACACCTGCAACGGCTACCGTAGTTACGCATCAAAATCATTGGACACGGCAATCATTGAAACGGTATTTTTTTTTTTTTTTACATCACACCGGTCCTAAGACCATAATTGACGAGGCTATTTTTTTTCTATTTTTTTTTCCATGCTCAGTTACCCAGCGGCAGCAAAAGTATTAGTCGATCGGAAAAACTGATTACTATAGAGCTGGAATTCATTCATTTCACATCCGAGATGTTAACGACGAAGTTATCTTCTGCTTCTGATATCTAATACTGTTTGCTATAGAGCTGAATTTTGTTCGTTCGATGTCTGAGGTATTAACGACGATACTATCTATCGCATCTCGCACCTAGGGCGTCACCGGCCCATGTTCTTTTGAACCTCCTTGGCTGATCCCAGCGACTGATATTTGATATCTCTGGATTTTGATTAAGTTTAAGTGCCTCATAAAAGTGTTTGTATTGCTTCAAGTATAAATCGTTTACGTATGGAACATCTAAGTCTGTATGAAGACTGTGATTCGATACATAGTACGGTGCATCTACCATTTGCCTCAACGTTTTCGATTGGAACTGTTGAATCCTATTTAGGTTACTCTTCGCAATGGCTCCATATACTTCTAACCCATATATCTCCAGGCTGGCGCTATAACTGAAAGATAAACTAACCTCTTGCATGTTAAACTCACTGGTGACTTTTTGCCTAATATGCTGTTGAGAGCCTTAGTTCTTGAAGCCATTTTTTGCCGGATGAACGATACATGGCTTCTCCATGTAAGTCTTCGATCTAATATCATACCCAGGTATTTGATGTGATTTTCTTGAATTATGCGATAATTATTTATTGTATTAGGGGGAAAGTTTTGCACGTTTAAAGTGAAAGTTACTTGTCTGGTTTTTTGCTGGATAGCGGTTAAATGCTCCTGTGTTACCAAGGATGCGTACACTGGGTTTTTGTGCCGAGCAAGGATACAGATATCATCCGCAAAGGTAGCGATTACTGTCGTCCTTAGTGCTGGCACATCCGCTGTGTAGATGGGATACAAGAGTGGACCAAGTACCTTGTGGCACTGATGCCTTTATATTATTTGACAAAGATAATAATGAGTTTATCTTGACATTGAAACTTCTGTTTGTCAAATATGAGACCATAACTGCATATAAATCGTTTGGTAAAATTTGTTTTAGTTTACAAAGTAACCCTTGATGCCAAACGCGATCGTAGGCCTGTTCAATATCCGGAAAAAAGGCGTTGCAGTATTCTCCTTTCTCCAATGTAGCTGTTATTTTGTCTGTCAAGCTATGTACCTGGTGAACAATTGAGTGTCTTCCGCGGAAACCGAACTGATGATTCGAAATGATCCTATTTTCTGTTGTTACCAAAAGTATTCCATCGTATATTAGCATTTCAAATATTTTAGAAAGCACACTTAAAAGGCTGATTATACGATGAAGGATATATTGGATTTTTTACCGGTTTTAAAATCACCAAAATTATTGATCTTTTCCAAGTTTCAGGGTAATATCTAATTCTTAGAATCGTGTTAAATATATAAGTAATTAAAGTGACCGTTCTCGGTGGCAGCATTTTAATTATTTCACCTGTTATTTTATCGAAACCTGGAGCCTTTTTGATTCGCAGTATCTTAATTTTAGCCTGTACTTCTCTAGGTGATATAAGCTTTGTCGGCAGTGTGCGTTGAAAAGAGGCCTCCATATGTGTCTCTATTAGTTTATCATGCGCGGAATCCTGTATTTCATTGTGTAGCTTAAATATCTGTACCAAATGCTCAGCGAAAGTTCGAGCTTTATCAGCATCAATTTTGGTCCATTCCCCAATTGATTTTTTGACCGGGTAAGGAAAGATTTTGTTGTTTTCCAAATAGAGTCATCTTGCGGATTTAATTGAGAAAAGAAGTTTTCATACCTAGTGCTCTTGTATATCTGTATATTTTTGTGTAATTCCCTCTGTAGTGAACTGTATAGTTGTCTACCAGTCAATGTTTTATTACGTTGCTAAATAGTACGTGCTCTTCTTGTCACTTGTATTAACTTTCTAATTTCTACTGGAACATTAAAGTGATTTTCCTTAGTAGCTTTATGCGCTAGAGTTTTAGTGGCTGTTTTACAGGCATCTTGTATGTTCTTAATTAATGTAGAAACCGCTCCATCAAGATCCTCATTCGTTTTTAGTCTAATATTTAAGTCACTAATCAGATCTATGTATTTCTTAAATTTCATCCAATCTGTATATTTGTTTAATAATAGTTTCGTTTTTTTTATTTATTATTGGTTGTACTGAGAGGCATGTTAATAACGGAGTATGGTCTGAGCTTAGTTCGGATACCGTTTTACAAGTGTTATATACATGATGTAGGTTTCTAGCGATGAAAAAATCAAGTGTGCTCGGCAATCTATTTCCGTGTGTTGTCCAGTAGGTTGGCTCGTTGGGACTTAAGATTTAAAGATTGTAATTTGATATTAAATTGTTTATCATTCTACCTCGATGATTTGTTCGATTACAATTCCGCCTTGGATGTTTGACATTGAAGTCACCACCCAGAATGACTCTAGGTCCCAAGCCAAAAATTAATTGCAGTAATCTTTCTTTCGGTAAGAAATTATATTGGGGTGACAATGTATGCTAGAAAATTACTAAGTCAAAATTTAATGTTCTAATATTTACAGCTGAAATCTGATATGCATAAGTAGATTCGGAATATACTTTAAGGTGATTTAAGCTCGATCTTACTAGTACAGCTACGCCATCATGCGCTCTGCCATGAGGGTATATTGAGTCATAACTAGTATCTTAACGTTGCATACTTTCCACTCCAGTGTATTTCGGTATCTCCGAAACGGCGTGTTCTCTTCCGCAACAGAGTTAATCATTTTTATTTTGTTTCGTTTTATTTGGTTTGCTGACGACGGAGTGCATCGCCCAGAAAAATGGAATGGATGAAAAGAGCTAAACATTTTTATTCTTTTGGATACGGAACTCTAAATAAATATTCCACTAGAACAGAAACAATCGAGAGGTTAGTAAAGAACGACCATAGGAGCCATTGTACGGAGTAGGGAGACCGAGTTTTAAAAGATAAAATTAGCTCAGCGTGCTTTCTGAAACAGTACATTTTTTCTATATTTACTTTTCAAGTCGTATTTTTTTCTTTTCTTATTTCCCGTCAATATCTGACCAACAAAGATGCTCGGCAAAATTTTTAGTTACGTACTGCACTGTCTCGAAGTAGTCGTTCCACCTTCTGTTTTTCCTTCGCTTCTTTCGTTCTTCCGCCGTCTCACCTTGTCTTTCTTACACTTTGTGCTAGCCTGCCGTCAGAACAAAATAGCATTAGCGGCCGATTATTAATTTCCCGGTTATTTATTTATTGTCTGCTCCTTGTCTATTGTACTACATATACAGTGTCAGGATAAGGCGTATATTCTACGCAAAAATTGACAACGGCCTTTCTTCATCGGATTATAACTCACATCGAAGAGAACAACAAGAACCCAGTCGCGTCAATTCGAAAACTCAGTCGCGGGGAATTTCTTGTTTTCGACCGTTCCGATGGTTCAGCGTATTTAGCTTAGGCTATGGCGCGAGAAATGTGACAAGTGTAGGTTTACGGAAGTGCAGTGACTAGGTTAAAGCGATTAGATTAACGTGTGTCGTCGGTCGGTAAGAATGTGCTTCGTGAAATGGTTTTTTAGCGGAAAGAAAGTTTTCGGTGACCGTCGCAGCGTACGGCTAAAGCGCTATACCGCTGCGTAGAAACGGCTGCTCTAAAACGCCTAGTGCAGTTTCAACGATGAGCGTAGAGTTGTTAGTGTGAGAGACACGGAGGAGCGATATTGTTTTCTATTGAGGCTACTGTGTCTCTAACTGTTCGCAGGAAATGGCAGTTAATTGGCTTAATTGGAATCTTCGTGATAATCATGTAACGTGCGTTCCGTATTTAAATGTTCATTTTAGACAAAGGTAGTATTTAAAACATCCCTACATCATCAGCCGATCTACAACGAGTGCTACATCGTTCGTTTGCCAATGAAAAAATTACCAGAATAATCTGCTTCCATCAAGTGCACATAATAATGTTGCCGTCGCGTGTTCACTGGCTGCCTGCTACACTAATCCTATTGCATTTAAACTTTGGTAAGTACCGTACGCTAATTAAGCTTTCTTTTTTTGGCTTGTCTCTCGTATCGATTACATCGAGCACTTCCGAAATGGCGGCATTAGTGTACGGTTGAAAGCAGCCACAAAATTCTATATACAATCGACAGGTACAAGTGGGTAAATTGGGTCAGCTGCAAAACCACTCTATTAATAAAAACTGGCATTAGTCAATAATTTGACGTTTTTAATTTTTCCCTTCTTTAGGTTTCATTTAAAAATTTGAAAATTTGTTTCAACGTTAATCGGATAGAAATAACTAAAAATTAAGGACACTTGGGTGGTAGTAATAGTAGTAGCATTTGATATTCGCTTCCATCTCGCGTTAGCGCGACGTCAGCTGGAAATTAAAGTTTACCATAATCAAAGTATATAAAAATCGATAGTTCGGAAGGTACCAAATATTGTGAGAAAGAAGAGCTTCGTTCATAGAGAAATAATTGCATAAGATTAACCAGCGTATTTTACAGCAGTACACTTCCCAATGGTAAAAAGGTGTCATGTTTTGATGATTTAAAGAATGCTGCGGGGTGCATTCAAAGTAAGCAAGGGTCTCGTCGGCGGTTGGTCAGCAAAGCTCCTTAGAGCGTTACAAAAATAGCTAATTTTTATTCTTTTAGAAGCGCGTAAAAATTCGTCCGAATCGCCGCAATCCGAAATTCTCGCCGAAAAAAAGAGAAGAACAGTAATGATGGACAACAAGAAAAATAATTTCGTTTTAGTTTTTGAAGTAGGAAAAAATACATATTTTCACTTATTTTCAGTAGAGACCAGACTTTTCCCAAGAAATTATATAATACCGATTGTTGCTCGTTAAAAAAAAATTAATATTTGCGAATATTTGTATGCCCTCTACTGTTGTGTCTATAGTTTCGTGATTTTGCGTTTTATTTTCTTTTTTGGAAGATCTGCTGGAAGTTTAAGTCTGGAAGAACGCGGGGACAGAGAAGTAGTTCAAGATGCTTTTTGCCATTTTTGAGAATAAATTTTTATTTACCATATTAGCTTGTTCGAGAGCCAAGAAGAATCGAAAAAGCAGCTTAATAATCCGTTAAACAATCGGAATCTCACCGTAAAAAGACGAAGCATAAATAAGCGCGTTGCTTCTGGATAGGCGAATGAGAGAAGGAGAGAATGAAGATAATGTAGAAAGTATTGATTAGATGAAATTTTCATATTGAGAATTAAAATAAGGTTGCGGTTTTGAACTTAAAGGTAAGACGAGAAAAGAGAATTCATTTTTGATGAGAATTTCAATGAAAAGTGCGCGTGGAATTTTCAGAGGAATAGGAGTATCGGGAACACAGATATGCAATACACGGTCACTGCCGAAGGTACTACCACCAAGAGTATACTTTTTGAAAAGAGTTCACTTAAATTAGGAGAAAGAAGAAGATTAAATCACGGAACTTTTAAAGTAAGTAGGAAAACGGTTATTATTAAGAACGAGAAGATTATAATCCGATAATAAACGTTTATTAAAGGAATTAGCGTCGTTGTATTATTTCTAGATAGACTACTCCAGACCGGAGAACAAGTGTTCCAGTTTTTATCGATAATGAGCAAGTGAGGAAAGGAATCAAAAAGAGAAAGGTAAGGATGTACTTTTCAATTTGCACAGACGGAAAAGGTATATGGGGGTACAAAGTTAAGAGAATGGGAAAGCTCGAGAAATGTATTAGGAATTAAAATATGAACAAAATTGAGAAAAGTGAAAGAATTAGAAATATCGGGGGAACATCAACATTAGAACAAAATGTCGAATTTAACGAGCAAAGCAGTTGTCGAAAAATCAAATTGTATACCCCATATTTAACAAATCTTTATTCGAAATTTTCGAACAGATTACACCAATCATCAATTATCGAGGCTGAACTGCACTCGTATCAAATTCAGTCGGAAAAAATTTCTCATTTTACGATTGCGTGTGTAGCAATGCGATGTATATACTATAGCAGCTTATTATGGTCTCTAGTGCATAAATATCTCCGTTTCCGGCGTCAGCCATATTCCGTTCGTCAACATCATTTCTCGATGGAACTTTAAAAGTGATTTTAAATTTTCCTCGCTTTTATCATCCATCATTTATCTATTTTCTGTTGTTTTTTTCTCTCTCCCGCTAAACACTCTGTCACAATTTCAATTGCCGTTTAGTCATACCGAGAGCAAAAGACACAATAGATCGCAGTAAAAAAAGTGCAGGCCTTAAATAGGGGTAAGCATCAATCTGAGATGAGCGTTTGAAATTACTGTTATATGTTTAACTTGACCAATATGCTTTAATTTAAACCTTCGACTTCAAACGCTCTTTCGATTAATCGACTCTGGTTAATACTTTTGAGTCGAGAAATTTCGTTTCGTATTCAATATGTTCTTCGGGACCACCACGCATCAGCACCTATTTCATGTGCTTTAATTTGTAACTCAGACATCTAACACGGAATTTTATACGCACCTGCCGCCGTCTGGGGATAAGTCATCTTTAATATTTCTTTTAAAAAGTTTTAGTTCCCTATTCACTACTAGTACTGGGAAAAATTTTGTTTTTCCTTAAAATTTGTCAGATTTTGCTGGTAAAATTTTTAATTCCTCGTGAACTGTTCGTCGTTTTTATCTACACTGTTTCTTCCTGTTTTACTTTTCAAAGGGTCTAGCCGGTTAAGAGGGGGAAAAATTGAACCAAACTTTATAAAAAAAATGTATACATCTAGGGCATGACAAAAGTAGTTGATACTGAAAGTTTCAAACCCCTAGTCCCACAGGGGGCTGCTGTAGTCACCATTTTGTAATTTTTGGTTTTTTTAACGACATCACAGCCATTTTTCAATCGATTTTTAAAATTCTTATTGGAAAGATAATGGAAAGTTATATAACGGTAAATTTTTTCAGATTTTTAGACGCTAAATTTAAATTTTTCGAAACGTTCAAAATTTTTAAAATGTCATAAAAATTTTTTTAAAAATTCAGTAACGACGAAAAAAATATATAACATGTATTTTAGTATTTTTTCAGATTTTTAAAAGTTGTGCAAGAGGTTCAAAAAAAATAAAAACATGGAGTTTTGGCTGAAAAACCTCCGAAACTTCAACTGGAAGCAAAAACTATAAAATGTAAGTTACGTAATTTGTCATCGGGTTACCTAATTTACTATTATGGAAATTTTAAATTCGCGCAGAATCTCTATATTATTTTTATTTCTTAAAAGCACTATTATTTTTCAGTTATAATAGATTAGTTTTACATTTGTCATATTTAGAACAAAGAAAATCCGTAAGTTCTTTCAACACTCCATAAAGGTGAATAAAACGGAAAAAAAGTAGTCGGATGCCATCGTTTAGTTGTTTTTTAATGATTTGTAATAACTAATCTAGCTCAGAGCTAGTCCTGTGCAATAAGAATTACAAGAGAAACTCTTGTCGATTTTACACGTACCATTTCAATTAGAGACTTTAAAAATACCTCAAAAAACTACATGGATACAAAAATAGAATGCCTCTTTATTTCGCGCGCCACTTATTTTTGTATCTATGTAGTTTTTTGAGGTATTTTTAAAGTCTCTAATTGAAATGGTACGTGTAAAATCGACAAGAGTTTCTCTTGTAATTCTTATTGCACAGGACTAGCTCTGAGCTAGATTAGTTATTACAAATCATTAAAAAACAACTAAACGATGGCATCCGACTACTTTTTTTCCGTTTTATTCACCTTTATGGAGTGTTGAAAGAACTTACGGATTTTCTTTGTTCTAAATATGACAAATGTAAAACTAATCTATTATAACTGAAAAATAATAGTGCTTTTAAGAAATAAAAATAATATAGAGATTCTGCGCGAATTTAAAATTTCCATAATAGTAAATTAGGTAACCCGATGACAAATTACGTAACTTACATTTTATAGTTTTTGCTTCCAATTGAAGTTTCAGAGGTTTTTCAGCCAAAGATGCATGTTTTCATTTTTTTTGGACTTGTTTTGCTAAAATTCCAAAAAAATTCCGAAAAACATTTTATTATAATATACGTAACATATATCTATTTCATTGTTGTTAGTTAAATTTGAAGAGTGTTTTCAGCTAAAAATAAATGTTTTTATTTTTTTTAAACCTCTTTCATCACTTTTAACCCGGCATAAAAGTCTAAAAACGCCATGACGCGGTTGTGAGCTTTTCGCTCTATAACAATTAAAGAGCTTTATTTTACGTTCTGCAACTTTTTTTAAATGTTTAATTTATTTTAATATTCATTTCTGGTTTACACTTTATTGAAATTACAATTATAATAGGAAGTAGAATTACATCTATAGCTTTAATTTAAAAAGAAAAAATAACAGTATGACGAAACGGAATTATTATTAATATTTAAAAAAATAAAAACTGAAACCGTAAGATAAAAATGATGAACGTTACTTGTAATCTGGATTCTCGATCATCATTTTCACTAATTTTCATTTTCACCGCATTCTTCTTGTGTTTCTGTATACTGATTGCAAACATAAACGGAATGTTCTCGGCAAATGGCACGTTTACAGAGGGAACAACTACTTTTATTTGTAAATCTACTCAGTCTCGCTGGACAAAAGTTACATTTTGCCCTTTTCCGGGTAGAGAGATGTAGCTATTGATGATATGGGCGAAGATGAAATTGCCCAGAGACCTGTTATATTCCTGCTAATGACCTCACATTATCTGCACGGTAAACCATAAGCGATTTTGCCAAAGATAAACCTAATTCGGTAAGAAACTTCCGGCGTGTTAGCTTGGTTGATGTATTATCATTGTGTATATTTTGAGCATTTATTCTTCGCCTATGTTCAACATAGCATGGAAAATAGTTAGCGACTATCTGTTACTAATCGTGGACACTGAATATTCAGATTGTAATCGATTATCGAGTCCTCCTTTTGTGGACTTGTATAAAGTAACAATTCCTGGATTGCACGTGTATCTGTATACTGTGGCATCGTCATCGTGCATTGTGTAGAGTAATAAGACGTTTTTCCCCTTTTTTTCGGTATATAAGAACATAGTGTACACTTTTATTTGGAGGTTTTTCATGTGCGAACATGGAGCTAAAAAGAGGTCTTCCAATATCCTGTGTTGCGATAAACTCAGGTGGTATTTCTATTTTTCCTTAGGAACCGATAGACGATGATTCTCATTTGCTAAAGGTATGGACATAAAATAATTGTCCATTGTTATATTTCTTCCGCTCGCATCTATCGGTTGCATCTTTATCACGTTATGAGCATCATTTTCTACCTGAACAGGACTGTTTTGAGGTTGTTTACCAGTGTAAATTTACAAATTTGCTGTATAAAACATATAAATACATCGCATAATGCGTAAATTTTGGTCCCGTCTTTGCCGGGCTTGTTTGCGATATATTGTCGAAATTTGCATTTACCCCGAAAAGCAGGTATCATTTCATCAATAGTCGCATACATAATGCTATAGTGCATCGAAAATTTCCCGATCCGGCGCTAAATTGTCTAATTTCTTTCTTTCAATTCCCTACCATCGTTAATTGCTTGCATCAATATGTGTGAGGAACGGTCGTTTTGTTATGATTACTCGAAAACACTGTCTGGCACAGTCTAATCGTCCGACTACAATTCGCTAGTATTTAGATGTTGCGCTTTTTTTGACCCCCGGAAAATATAGAGTATTCCGATAAAAGCCAATAATAATTCATTTGTATTAGTAGGACGGCAGTCGTTATCACGTCTGGAATTTCATTTCATTTCCTCCAGTTTTTGATTTTTGTATAATTTACAATCTTCGATATTATGGAATCGGAAAAAAACAGTTTCCATGAATCCAAAATCGTTTTTGCCAGCTTAGCCTCGCCAAGTGGACCCCACGTGCCTTGATTACTAAATTTTGCTTCATCAGAGTTTTATGGGTTGTGTTTACTGGATTATGAATTAGCCATTTACATTCATTTGTTTTTAAATTAATTACATTTTTTATAGATGGTTCAAGTTCCTCGCCCGATTGTTTGGAATGCTTATCGTGTTTTTCATCTCCTCTATCAGTGGGCGCATCACTATCTGAATTGAAAATATCATCTGCGTTTACATCAGAAACGTCTTTCTCTAACCACCGCGCGCCATTTTATGGTTCATAGTTAAATTATTACTTATAAACAACTAGGGAAATAATATTCAAAAATTAAAAATTTACAAAATGAAAGTTAATCTTAGTCACAAAGTGTAAATTGATGAAAACAAATGGTAAAATTGTACTAAATAGCGAATTGCAAAACAAAATATTACCCCATCGGAATAAACGAAAAGGTAGGAAAAAATCGAAGACAACTGTTACTTAAAAACGCGATAGTGAGCGAATTTGTCGCTCATCTAGGGAAATCGTCTAAGTAAAAAATGTCAATAAACGACCTACACGTCACCCGATCGAACTGAAACTACTATGACCACTCGAGAATAGTATCTAATTGAGGAATTGCTATAACCTTGATTTTTCATCTCCGTCACTTCTTCAGTAATCCACCCAAATGTAGCAGAGCGAGCTAAAAGCTCACCAACCGCGTGATGCCGGGTTAAAAATCTGAAAAAAATTCAGCGGATATTTACACTAAAATGTGTATCTTATATATTTTTTTCGTCATTGCGGAATTTTTTTATGACATTTTAAAAATTTTGAACGTTTCTAAAAATCCGAAAAAATTCACCGTTATAGAACTTTCCATTATCTTTAACCTCCAATAAGAATCTTTTAAAATCGATTGAAAAATGGCTGAGATGTCGTTAAAAAACCCGAAAATCACAAAATGGTAACTACAGCAGCCCCCTGTACGAGTAGGGGTCTGAAACTTTCAGCATCAACTACTTTTTTCATGTCCTAGATGTATAAATTTTTTTTATAAAGTTCGGTTCAAAGGCACTTTTACCGCCCTTAACCGGATAGACTCTTTATCTATCAATTTATACCAGTTTTCTACCGCAGAGTTCTTCACATTTTCAATTTTTTGCTTGGTCACATACTTTTCTTATCGATGTTCTAAAAACGTCGTTTTTTTTTGTTTTTGTTTTTTTTTTTTTTTGCGCAAACTGTTGCGATTCATGGTTATCAGTGTGGAAGGGTTTACGAAACAATAAAGTTTTTGCGCTGCCAATATTATTTTTTTCAAGCAGTACATCTAGAAATGCCAAAATAACCTGATCCCTAGTCACTCCGGAATAGAGGGAAATGAGTCAGTTGACTCATTAGCTCGGCGAGCTTCTTCTTCCGGCAGGTTCCTTACTACTTTTCCATCCATCAATATTAAGTTTTCTATTCGAATGTTCAGCACTCTCTAACGAACGCTCTATTCTTTACACCCAACTTCTAGTTTTGGGTCTTCCTACTCCCTTTAACGCTACCTATATTCTTTCCTTCCCATTGCCTTCAGTTATCCCATTGCTACTGTCCTTTGTCCTCTCCATTTCTGACCGCCTGGTTATTTAGTTATAACTGTTAATTTTTCATGTTGTTGGGTCAAGGCCGCTGGCGCGCCCAGGGTAGGGAAAAAAAAAAAAAAAAAAAAAAGTTTTTCTCCTCTGCAGCGCACTACCAAATATGGTTTAACTCCTACTACTCCTCCTTGTCAAACCCGGATTCTTTTTACTTGTCCATCCAGCCGTCTCTTCCTCTCTGTTCCCGGTTTCTTGACTTCCCTTTTATGCGTCGCTCCAGCATCTCGGCAATATGCCGCCTCCGCTTTGGCTACAGCTTGCTTCCCTCGTCGCTTTTCCGATTCTCTCTCGCGCCATCTCGGTATTGTCCTTTACATTCTCCTAACAGCCAACTTGTATGTGATCCTGATCACATAATGTTCGGATTTCATCTCTGAATAATCTTCCATTTACTCCTTTCTCTTATCAAGCAATGTTCCTACTCCCTATTTTGCTGCATTTATTCTTTCCCTTCCTTCTCCTTCTGTCGTCCAGGCGCTTGACACATCTTGTTGAATGTTTCGCGCCGCATAAAAATCTGATTTTTTCTTTACTCCTATTTCTTGGGCTAATGTCCTCGCTGACGAACCCATAATAAATAATAATAAAAAAAAAAAAACCTTCTTTTTCCCTCCACGGTGAATTTTGTATTATGCTGAAATTAGAGCAACTCCGGTATTTTTCACCAGAAACAACCGTGTAACCATAATAATCTTGACTGACAATTTTCTTTTCTAAATCTTTCGTGAAATTATCCACGAAATTCAACGCTAATCCATTGCCATCCCAACTTGTGTTCGTAAACCGTCAAGTTAAAACACATTCGTACTTATCGCAGTTTCAATCAGTTTTACTGTTAATCTATTTCCGTATTTTTTTATTAATTCAACTGTTTCTTAAGTAGGGACAGGACGTCGAAAGTTTTTCTATTTCCCATAAACTCGAGCGTATTATGAATAGATTCAGCCGCGAAATTCTTTATCTTCGCAACTACGCGTATGTAAGAAATATTGATCGAATTGATATCGCACCGGTTTCGTTGGACAACCGGTTTTATGTATTTTTGACAGTCTTTACACATCACTGGCATTAGATTTTTCTTTTCCAATTCAAATTCGAACGTTACTTTTTTACTTTATTTAAAATTTCTCGCAATAGGTTCTCCTTTAATTCAGAATACACAACCCACCTACTAATAGTTGTAGCGGTTTATTTTTATACTCGTCAATTTTTTTCACAACTGCCGCAGCATTTCCTTCGTCTGCTTCCAAAACCGTAACGTCATTGTTCCTCTTATTCAACTCTTCCACACTTCACTTGATGCGTGAGAAAGGTTAAAATTCGACGCCTTGCATTTTGATAGTAATACGCGCACTCTTCTTGCCTGGCAGTCGGCGGGCAGTCTCGCTATTTGAAAACCATCAAGATATATGCTGTTAAAATTAACTTAAACTTTAAAAGAAACTAAAATTATAATCAACCTTGGAGTGGCCGAATTGCTGCACCTACCACAGGAAAAGATTCGCCCCATCACTATGGACTGTTCACTACGGAAATGGAATGAAAGATGGATTAGCACTGATACAGCAAATAAATTGCGCATGGTTAAAAGCACCATTTATCCTCTGAGGACGACGACGGCACAGGAAAGTCGCATGTACGAAAAAGTACTTGCCCGGCTTAGAATCGGCCATACCCCGCTAACGCATGCGTATATCTTCGAAAATGGTGAACCTCTAGTTTGCGAACTCTGTGAGGAAAACAGGACTGTTCATCACCTATTACGAGTACTAAAATGTAAGAAATATGAAAATTGTAGAGTGCAGATACCTACGGATGATTTGAAGGATGTTCTCCGAGATGATATACCTACGACTCGTAAACTACGCACGTACCTTATTTATACGGATTTAATGTGTTATCTTTAGTTAAGTTAAATTAAGTGGTCATAGCCGAAAGGCAATAAGTGTACTGCTGTTAAATAAATAAATAATAATAGAATAAAATTATAATCAATCAACTATAATTTGGAATTTTGATAAAAAAAACTTTTGTTACTACACTGAAAGTTTAATAACGAGGAAAGTTTCGTGCATCTGCAGTCAAAGTTTGTAGATAATTTTTATTTCACTTTTAGCGAATATTAAAATTCGCAATAATTTGTTATAAAACTAAATTAAAAGAAGTGGGATTAAGGTTTTTTGGAGCGGTTTAAATTGGCCTTCTTTAAACATTAGTTTAAAAGTCCAATTAACTGATTTACTTTCGGCGAAATATAAAACGTCTCTACTCTTGTAAAAACAGATTAATTGACGCGAACATTTTTGAAATCGAGTGTGGGAAAATATTTTTGGAAATTTGTTTTCAAACTAAAAGCAAAATTACTTACGAATAAAAGGATTTTGAAACGTAACAGGACCGCAACGGTCAAATTAAAACGTCACAGAAATTCACATACCATCACTTAGGTGCGTGATCATCATCTAATGGTGTGATTTTGAACTATTAAAAATATGTGTAGATGTGTACATCACATAAATTTTACTCTCCTTTTTCTCGAGCTAAAGAGAATTGTAAAGTGTGCCAGTTTTTTTCGCTGCTTCGAGCGCTTATTATTATTATTACTACTGAAAAATCGAAAATCCGCGAATAAACGCGAGTAGTGGAAAAAGTTAAATTGAAACGAATTTCACGGTTGAAATTACAAACAAAACGGATACTAAGAAATAAAATTAAGCTTAATGTACGATACATAAAATAGAACTTACATTATAGGAAATACATAAAAGATATAAATTTAATAATAAATATAAAATGCATCAATTTTAAAATAAAATGATAAGCTGCATTGAAAGTGAAAAGAACAGACCCAAGTAATATAAAGGAAAATTTATAAATTTAATAAAACGAAATTTCGACATATTCTTAGAAAAAATTACAAAGTTTAAAAATTACAATATATTTACAAAATTCATTATTTACATTTATTAATCCAGTACACATATATATGGGCATATACTTGCTATTTTTTTTTTTTTTTTTTTTTTTTAAAGAAAAGAAAAGAAAACTTGTACATTTGTTTGCAAATGATTACCGTTTTTAACTTCTTCCGTATAAGGCATATTAAGAAAAAGGAGTGAGTTTTTTTGCTTAATTAGCGAATTACGATTTAAAATCGGTCACTTTTCTAACAGCGTATTATTTCTATTTCTTATTATAATTCTCTGCTAAACTGGCTCTTTTCGCTATAAATTACTCTGCACGAGGAACACGTTTACGTTTTACCAATTGTTGATTGAAGTATCGGTGCATAGAAAATTAGGTCTTTCCCTATTTTATCAGATAAACTCGAATTATTTCATTTTAATTCGGTAGTGCTCAGTCGATCACTATGCGTTTTTGAAAATCACAAAATCGGTAATACAATACATGCGGCGGCGAATGTTATGATGGACGCCAAAACGATAAATATCTACCGCTCTAAATGATATGTTTCAAAACACGATCGTTTCTATGTATTTTTGTATCGTATGTGTGTGTGTGTAATTTAGTCAGTTTCATATTTTAATATCGTTTTTATAGTGCCACTCCGTCATCATAGAGTGAAATTTAGATTAGTGTCAGCAGCAACTTTTTAGATAAGGAAGTTTCACAATAAGGTAAATTTCTTAAGGGCGAATATTAATTGCACTCTGATCTGAACCGAATTAATCATAACCGGAAGATGATGGCAAGCTCTTAATCGACCGTCCTATATTAACTTATAACGACTATAGAAATTATAAAGAGCTTAACGCAGTGCTCGTAAAATCTCATCATCGTTAAAGTTATTTTTTATCGATTTAATGTACAATTTAAATAATATTGAACAGTTTTTAGTAGTAAAGAAGAATCATCAACTGTCCTTACGGCCGCTGTCGGTGAATCGGTTGTGTTCGGCTGCGCGATTGATTTCCCGAACGAATACATAGTTCCTCATGTTTTGCAATGGAGAAAAGACGTACGTACAACTTATTTTTTATTCACAGTGTAACATTTTTTTTTTTTTTTTTTGTTTTCTTTGGTTCTAATACGTAGATAATTTTATCCGATAAAAAGTATTGTAATATCGTCTTAAATAATTTTCAAGGATACTTGTTAAAATAACACATTTACTCAGAAATAAATGTATTATTTTAACGACACAGTATCTCTGAAAATTATTTAAGATGATTAATAATCACTGATTTAATAAGTGTAATATCGTTAACTGTGCATATGGGGCAGTAAAGAATCAAGAAGGTTTGCAATTATCAGTTTGTCTTTAACCCTTCTTACACAACGTGTATTTTAGTAGCCATATTACACAATGCGGGTATAAATCACATCTTCTTTCGTTTCGTTGATACGGACAGGGGTTCACATTGAACGGAGGACATGGTTTCTAAAAACTGATTTATGCAAATCTGAAGCTCTGTAGGTAAGCACTAGTTTTGAGCCATTAGTCTTACATGAGGTTGTTCTACCCAAGTTTTCGCAAGAATTTTTAGGAATAAAGTTCTCACAGTTGACTGGTCATTTTTTTCTCCCTGAATTAAACTGATAAACATCTTATAAGCGTTGATCCCAGAAAAATTTAATACTCCATAAAACTATCGAAGTGGGTAACGTCTTGTTTGTCGCCTGGTTGATTTTTCATGACAAACTTGATTAAAGGAATCTACACCAGCTTTCGTGAAGTTGTAGAACAATATTATTATGTGTACATTCGGCTTTTGAGCTACGAGATCAATGTCTACGGTGAAGTGCATGGTTGACAGTAGAATAATATTTTTATTTTTTCTTCGAATGAATGAAACCATGGGGTTTTATCAGGTTGAAACGCAAATCGTGAAGAAGATACAATGGTATTTTTGTCATTCAACAAAAATAGAGGAATCTATGGTTTGTTTTTTTTGGACTGTTCCCACAACGGTAAGTTCGATCTTTTCGAGTTCTTCAGCTAATTCATACAACTTGAACTAATTATCATGTTCGTACCGTGGATGGTTTCCGTTAACTTGTGAATTGAACTATAATATCAATCATTTCATCGGTGATAAATAAAGCATGAATTTCAGCTGGATCCACTCTCGATCTTTAGAACTTGGAAAATGCCTTTTTCAGTATATTTTTATTCGGTGCTTTCTTGGTATCTCCAGACAAGGTTGTGTTTAACCAAATGGTTGCTTCATATTTTTCAGTAACGAATTCCCTGATATCAGATTTTTCTATCTTCTTCTTCTATATGCCCTGCCCTCGAAGGACGTTGGCGATCATCTGCTTGACTTGATTTTTATCCATGACTCTCCTGAATATTTCTACAGTATCTAGTTTGAACCACTTTCTTAGATTTTCCATCCACATTATTCTTGGTCGGCCACGCCTGCGACTACCTTCTATCTTGCCCTGTATTAACACACTTGAAGCAGTTCATATTTTCTGTTTCTCATTCAATGACCGAAATATTCTAGTTTCCTTATTTTAATTGAGTTGACAATTTCAGTTTTCTTGTTTAAACGTTTTAATACTTCGGCATTTGTAATTTTGTCCGTCCATGGAATTTTTAACATTTTACGGTATGTCCACATTTCGAAAGCTTCCAACTTTTTACATAATGTCATTGTAACTGTCCAAGATTCGACACTATATAGTAGCAGGACGCTGAAAACATAACACCGAAGGAGACGTAACCGAAAGTCTAAATCCCGGTTCGTTAGTATCTTGATTCATTTTCTGAAAGTGTGTTCTCGCCTGTTCGATTCTGGCTTTTATCTCTGTAGATATTTCCCATCTGTCGTTGATTTGACATCGCAAATACTTTATTGAGCGGGTCCGCTCGATCGTTACATTTCCAAGGCGTAATATACCATTAACTGTATTTGTTGCATTACCAATAGCCATCCACTTTGTTTTTGTCGTATTTATATGTAAGCCCATATTTTTACTACTTTCATTAAGCGCATTCATTAATTCTCGCAAATCTTCTAGGCGTGTTGCAATCACGACTGTGTATCGTCTGCATATCGAATGTTATTAACCGCAATTCCGTTAACTATTACGCCTAAGTTTTTTCCGATGATGGACTCCTCGGAAACTTTTTCTGAGTAAATATTAAATAAAAGGGGGGAGAGAACGCATCCTTGACGTACTCCCTTCCTTATGGTAATTTCTTCTGAATTTTGATTATCTATACGCACTGATGCACTCTGATTCCAGTATAAGCTAGTTATAATCCTGATGTTTTGTCCATCCAGTCCTATTTGTCGCAGTATCTCAATGAGCTTTTCGTATCGTACTGTGTCGAACGCCTTTTCGAAATCTACGAAACAGGCTTATATGTCAATTTGGATCTCACGACATCGTTAAATGAGTACCTGAACATTAAAGAGAGCTTCTCGGGTACTAAACCCGTTTCGAAAACCACACTGTGTTTTTCCGATGTTCTGTTCACATTTACAGTATATTCTTCGATGTATAATTTTTAAAAACAGTTTTAGAACATGGCTCATCAAACTAATGGTTCTAAATTCTGGACAATATTTTGCGTTCTTCTTCTTCGGCAGTGTAATGAAAGTTGATTTCAACCAATACTTGGGTATTTTCCCACTGCGGTATATACTGTTAAACAAGTCAACTAAGATTAAGAGTGATTGTTCTTTATCTAGAAGTTTTATTAACTCTATGTACACACATCATCTGGACCTGGACATTTATCACTTTTTTGAGCTTCTTATGGCATATACTACCTCTTCACGTGTGATGTCTAGACCATCTTCAATTTTAATGTTGGGAGGTTCATTTCTGCTATCCTTA